>CAXKWD010000006.1:33990355-36390355 GCA_964059195.1 Ectobius pallidus
ATGTCTAAGGGGTGTCACTGCGCACCGCCACAGACTTCCAAATTGTGTGCGGATGGAAACTTCGCGATGATTAGTTCCAGAATATTCGACAGCCCTATATAAACCCAGGAGGGAGCAGTGGGAAGAGGAATTGGTGAACTGAACTGAGACAATGCCGTTCTGGTGAACTCAACGCGAAGGGTGAACAGTATGTTGTGCAGCGACGAGCCAGCGAGGACTGTGGACTGACCGACGTGACATCGAACTGCCGTGACTTGGGAGTCAGCAAAGTTTGTGAACAGAGACAATGCTGTGACTTGGAGTCAGCAGCGAACTGTCAAGTGAACTGGAGAACAATCAGGAGTTATCCGCTTGTGTATCGAGTATCGCTATACAAAATAAAGGAACCTTCCTTCTTCAATCAGAAGACAAGTGTTCTGATTTCGAACCCCCGACGAGCCCTTGTTACAATATGTATGTATGTATGTATGTATGTATGTATGTATGTATGTATGTATGTATATATATATATATGTGTGTGTCTGTGTGTTTTACCACTTGTTAAACTTACAATTATTACACAATTAAAATTTGGAAATCAGCGTGTTACTTTTCTATTTTGTGGGTGCCATCTCTCCCTTCTATAGCTATCGATTCCTCGGCCATTTAACCCTGCTGCTCTGTTCGCTTTCACTTTACGAATGTACTGTTCGGGTCAATATGACCCGACATACGAAATTGCTGTAGAAAACTTCTACACACATGCAATTTTTGTACAGTTGTCAGGTATCGACATCATTGTTTCATTCCAGTACTTTGTAGGTAAGAATAATGATGATGATGCTAGTAATAATAATCATAAAGAAAGTATTAATAAATGACATATCTTACTTAAATTCACATAAATTAGAAACAACAAATAGTTTTTCATACAGATATAGTCTTAGAAAGCACCACGGTTCTTGTCTTACTTTTGTTCTTATAAATATTGGAAGTCTGAACATAAAGTACTCACATAAATATGAAATTAAAAAAAAAAATAAGCAGACATTTATTTTTGAAAGAATTATAGTCATTTTTACTGTTCTTCTTATTGGTTGCAGTTTGGACACAAATAAGTGGCATGTGTTTTGCAAATATGTTTATTACATTTTACACACGACATGCTCGTTTCGTTGTCATTGATTGATGGGCAGAACTTACAGCACGCACGTTTCATAGGCTTTCTTGCTGTTGGTGATTCTGGCACGCTAGCCACGTCTTTATGGGTTTGGATGCTCCTGACCATTCTCAAAGAATACTCTGTTCTTGGGAAATACTTTCTTGATGCAATGTGTTCTCTTACAAGTGACTTTCCAAGTTCCTCCAAGAATATTCTTCTTCTTGTCAATTTGTTTCCATTCTAGTTAGGATCAATTGAAGTCCACAAGACATATAGGCCTATATGCGTTATAAGCAGAAACATCAAGGATATTGCAGAAAACTATCACTGGCCAATTATTGGCTTTTCATTTCCATGTATATGTAGCCTACCTGTTAGCTGATGAAGCGTGTCTACAGCCCCTTTATTTGAATTATAGTCCAGAATCATTTTTGGCTTCTTATCAATCCTGTCACACCTCGTCATGGTGTAGAGTGCTCATAAAGACAACAATTTGGGCTTTCAATACATATGAAGTTTTGCTGTCACACAGGGTCAATATTTTGATCCCGTATTTTGCTGGTTTACTTGGGATATACTGCTTGAATGGACAGCGGCCTCTAAATGCTACTAACTGCTTGTCGACAGTCACATTATGTCCTGGATTATACAGTTTAGGAAGGACTTCTACCCACTTCTCCCAAATATTACGAATTGCGGCAAGTTTATCAGTACGTCGTCTTTATTCTTGTAGATTTCTTGTCAAATGTCAAGACACGTGATATCTTACAGAATGTTTCAAGGGACATGGTTGCTCGAAATATTTTTCGCTCAGTATCCTTATCCCATAAACTTTTTGTAGACTCCCCGTGAAGCAATATACAACAGCAAGGAATAAGAGTCCAAAGTATGCGTGAAAAACAGGTTCATCAATATTTGTCAATTCTTGACCACAAACTCTCTGCCCCTCAATATTTGTCGTCTCTATTATATCATTTTGAAGTGCTGTAAGAAATATTGCTTCAAATGAAGTTTTTACATCCGTTATTCTGCTGGTTGTATACCTGGTAACTCCTGGGGTTTTCTTGATAACATTCAAAGCTGATAGGCGGTAATGTTGTGCTGGTGGATATAACTGCCATTATATATTCCAATTTTTTAGAATGAACCCTCTGCACACTGTTTTGTGCACACTGTAGATTGTTGTTACTGTCATCAGAACATTCACTTTCAGATGCAATACTGACATGATCCTCGAACTCAGAAAGTGATTCATCTGTTGAGGTGTTTACTAATACTTCCAATTCAGCTTTGAGGTATTTACTAATTCTTCCAATTCAGCATCAGTCAATGGTCTAAAAGCCATGATGTCACAATTCAAACTGAACAGTAACGGTAATGTATTCAAATAGCTAAGAACTGCTAATTACATTTTCCTGGAAAAGCTAGAAAATATTCCATTGTTGTAAACACCCATCGGCTTATTTGATTGTTGTAAATTGGAATGATAAACATAACTACTCACATAAAATATAAAAAAGATAAATATTTCCATGAAAGATAAAAAATTACGACATTAAGGTAATCAAACTTGAGATGGGTCATAATGACCCGAACGTTACACGAGTAACAATTGCAGTTAATGACCAAACGACTTAAAATATTTTAAAACTTTTTTTAAACACATGCTACACTTGCATTTTCAGACAAAGTCACCAAGTCTCATAAACATACATTGGTATTTAAGAAAGTAAAAACGAAATGTATAATCATTTCGGGTCATATAGACCCGAACAGAACAGCAGGGTTAAGGGTTATGTTTTCAGCATTGCTTCCCTTGCTGTCTTCATGCATATGCCCTGAAGGTTAAGAACAGATTCTTTGTAATTGTTTTGTGATAAATGATTATAGTTTTTTAAAGCTATTTATTAATCTTTGTCTAGAACATTTAAATTGATTAGAGTGATAAAATTAATCTGATTTGGTAATTTACACAGGTTTATTCGACATAGTTAAGAATTATCCAAAATAAGGAAGTAGGCCTATGCTTTTTCAATTTAATAGCATATTTATTGCCATATTGAAAGAGAATCAATACTAATTATTTAATATTCAGTTAATATATTGATATGTTATACTATCCATTTCTTATTTGTCACAGGCCTACATATTACAAATATTATTAAAAATTTTATGGAATTTTTTGTAAATGAATTTAAAATCATACAATTTTCGCCAAAAGTAGGCCTAATTAATTTTATTTCAAGAGTTTTACATTCTTGTTGTGTAGAATAGGCAAGGATTGCAAGTGCTATCGGAACACTGATGATTCATACTTGGGTAGAACCGGAATTTAACTCTAAACCAATGACACTGGGGAGGGGGTGGATGGGGTAAAAGTAAAATAATGAAAGCTGCTGTTATACGAACTTTTCCCAGGGTGCAATGTATCTAAAATCGGGGTTTCTGTGCGGCCATGGGGCTCGAAATCTGGACACCTGAATGTGAGCCCTGACGCTTGAACCAATTCACTGGATGCAGAAGATTAAAGTAAATTAAGATGGCATTTAAAATAGTATGTCGGTGTGAATCGTTAAGAAATTGTATTTAAAGAAACTTGTGTTTAAAAGGATTCGTTAATATTGTGACAAATTTAATGAGGCAGAGGTGTAATGAGCCTCTGTCCTCATTGTTCTTGTCTGTACAGTAAAAAGAAGAGGCAGGGCACGGTAGAGACTTGAAACACGTTCTTTTGGCACCTTGCGATCGCTGCCTTTGAAATGCTATCTCGAGGAGGGGAGGGGAGTTGTATTACCTGCTCACTCTACTTTTTTTTTACTACTTGAAGAAAAGAAGGAAAAAATCAAACCAAGTTATTTTTATATACGAGCGGCGACTTTATGTGATGCTTTGGGTGTATATATGTGTGTAAAACCTTATTTATCATACTTAGGTCGTGTTCCAATGAAGCTTGTGCTGTTTTACATACATTAGTTATGCTGGCAGAGCACTTTAAAAGTAGTCACACACATACGACACCACGCGACTTCTCATCACACTGTACCTAACCAGACCACGCTATTCCACACTATTATTATTCCACAATATACTATTTCATAATATACTACAGAAATGCGGTAAAACCACTTGTGAAGTATACCATGATAACTCTGTCATTATTATAATTTTACACATTCTGTCTTCCCTCCAACTCCAAAAATATACTATTTTACTCTATTGTTGTGTTGTTGAAATTAAATACTCGCTGAATTGTAGGTCTATGCAGAAAGAAGAAAATAGCGTTTATTATTGTGAACGTATGCACACAAATTTACAGTTCTTCTTTGAATACAATATTTTATAAATGCAATTATATATACTCGTATATATATTTAGATAATTTATACGAAAGTACTTTTAGGCAGACCTATTTAGTGACTCTTGAAAGGCAACATAGAATTGTCCGTATGTAAATACTGTAGGCTAAATACCTTTCTCTTAACTAATACACAGCCATTATCGATTAATAAGTTATCGGTGGACAGACCTAGCATTTTGCTGAGTACCTCAAATCCCAGTATCATGCGATTTCCAAAGCCAGCTCTGTATACTGGAATCAGTATAACTGTCGTGTAGAATACACGTTTTCTTTATTACCATGCATTGTGAGTTCTATGTGGTGAGTTCAGTGTTAAATCTCTATAATTATAGGCCTATAGCCTTAATGAAAATTAAACATGAAACATGTTTTAATTTAAACTGAGTATGGTATGTCAGAAGTGGATAAAAATACATATCCATTAATGTCTTGTTCATTCCTGTAGGCTTCGTAGGCCTATTAGTTGAGAAAAATGAATGTAGAAACAGAAATAACAAATATGATTAGCCTGTATACTGCAGAAAACAGCTACTTTACATAAAATTTTGAATGTAATAACTTTATTAACTGATTTAAGAAATTCCGTTTGCAACATTATAGGCTACAATATAGTACAAAACAAGGTGAATAACATGACTTTTTTTAATCGTTATTAAAATCAAACAATTCCACACTTCTCTAATGAAGTAACACCTAATTTAATTGATAGCTGTTCACGTACGTAAACGACATGTAGTGAATGTAAAAAAAAAATATCATAGTTATTTTTGTTGCACAGTATTTCCAACGAAATCTTTCTGCTAGAATCTTCTCTGCGGGCGTGCTACCTAACATGGCCATTGCGCAGGTCAAGTGACATTTTATTTAGAGAAAAAAAAATTATAAAATAAATTAATATTTCCAGAAATTGCAATATGAAGTTAAAAGAACAATTTTCTTCAATGTTTTCATGATTCTGCAAGACATTAAATAATTTCAGTTCTTCATTAAGTTGACATAAAGATGTGTTTGCCCACTCATTTAGCTGACTTGAGCGTTGCTTCTGGAAGTCAGCTGTATGACGTGGCTAGCTTCTTAACTCATTCAATCTGGCAACCATCTTAGTATCTATCAAGCAAGTTTTATCTTACATCGTCATGCGTGTACCGCAATTATTGTAGCAGTTCTTCATTCTGCACTTCTCAACAGAAGGTAAGTTTCCCTGGGTAGGTTTAAAGAAACATAACACAATTTCATGGAAATGTTTACTGCAACAGATACTGCAAGTGTTCAGCTATTTTAAAAATACTCGCTACCAGATTTGAGACATTTTTCATACCGTGTGACCAACTTTAGAATACCTATGTCGTAGAACTCAGCCGCCTGGGATTTGAGCCATTGTGTCATTCTTTGTCATTTCTTAAGGTGTAGGAAAATATGCAAATTACTGGGATCAAGGTCCGGGCTATAGGGTGAATGTTAAACACCTCCCAGTCGAAAGTCCTCGAGAGACTTGCTGGGAGGTGTTTAAACATCCATCTAGCAGCCCGGATCTCGCTCCCAGTGATTTCCACTTTTCCTACACATCAGCAAATGACAGAGAATGACACAGATGCGGAGATGGTCGTCACACAATGGTTCAATTCCCAGGTGGCAGAGTTCTCCGACACCAAGTATTCAAACGTTGATCCCAAGGTATGAAATATGTATCAATTCCGGTAGCGGATATTTTCAAAAATAAGCTGAACACTTGCAGTACCGGTATCTGTTGTAATAAACAATTTCGTACCGCACCCAGAAGAGATGGAACTTGCCAGTTAATGAAGAGTCAGTAGACAGTTGACTGTTGGTGAAAGCATCCCGCACCCAGAAGAGTAGGAGAAAGCAGTAGTTAAGGTTGGTGCATGCCGAGCTCGGAAAAGTAATCAGCGCAGAAGAAAGAAGAAAGAGACTATAAAATGGAACGTCATAAAGAGTAACGGAGATTGGAGTAATACCAAGTTTTATCTAGAACTGCAGCCAAAAGTGAATAGTTGAAAAGACGGGTCAAGCTGATATTTGAGAGAATGAAAGGACAGTCTACTAAGAGAAGTTGGGAGGTGACCCAACGAGAGGAAAACCGTACTTTTCGTCAGATACGGACAGGAGAATGGGTTGCTGTTGGAAGATGGAGCCTACTGGAAGAAGATAGCAGTTCAAGGAGAAGCCACCAATTGATTTGGAACTTGCCAAATGGAAGAAAACGGGAAGATGGCCGTTGATGTAGACAAAGTCGAGGTTGGAGTCAGGATGTCTCCAGGATCTTCAGAGAAGGTCATTGTCTGATAAGTAGAATAATTTCATGTTTTAAGACTTGTTAACTATCAAAAAGTGATAATAATGATTTGCAACAGATGTGCCATGGTAGGGTACGAATACATGAAGTAAATCTAAAGGAAGGATAAATTTAGGAGCAAAGAGCTCTGGTATATATGTATATGAAAGTAAATTTGAATTTCAATATCAAATATTATGAAAGTTAGGTTAATAGTAAACCTGAAGTAATTGGAAGAAAGGTATGATGTAAGTTAGGAGCAAAGGGCTCTGATATATAATTGTTAAAAGTAACAGTAAAATGGAAAGTATATGAAAGTATATCTTCAGAAGCTACTTTGCCTATCTGAGAAGAGGCCTACACGTATGATCGAAATTAACTTATTCATGTTTACATACAACAATGAGAATATGGCTTCTGTTTAAGAGTGTTATTATAGGATTTCTATGAATTGTATCAAATTAAAACTTTATATTTACATAGCCTATTGATTGGTAATGCATAATATAATATTCTTAAGAGTGCCTAGAAAAAAGTGTCAGATGGAAGTAAGTGTCAGAATACTTTTGTTTAATCAGTCATAATTGCACTTACGATATGCAGAAATTAAGTTATTTTTTAATCGATTTCAGAGTTAGCTCCAGATTGATTCATGAAGCAGGACTTACGGAAGAACAAAGGTCTAGTTTTTTTATAACATAAAAATCGTCCCCCATCAGCAGAACTCTACAGATTAATGATATCTTGACAATCGCACACATACATAAAAATACAAAAAAAAAATGTAAAATTTGAATTGAAACTGGAACCTCCAGAATGCGAGACCAAGACGTTACTATCTCAGCCTCCTCGCTCGGTTTAAAGATCAAGTTTGAAAAGCGTATGTGAACGAATATGTCGGTAGTGTTTACTTGTCAAAGCTAAATTACTGCAATTTCCAAAGCCGTGTATGAACACTGTAAAAAAATATGTTGTCATGAGAACTGATTTACATTTGATAAATTCTTTCTAAAATACTACCATAAAATAGGCACTAAATTGCGCATTACTCCGGTAACGGTCAACCAATTTGGTCCAATATCAATAGGCTCCTTTCCATGGACGTTATAAATGAGTATTCCAAGTTTCATGAAAATCTGATAGGCCTTAAAGTGTATTTGAGTTATCGCGCGTAAAGACAGGCGGAGAGACGGACATACATTTTCCCGTTTCCACATAATCTCATAAAGTACCATTAGTGGCACTTAATAAAAGTATACCTTAAAAGTCTAATTTAATCTTCTGTTATCACATCAGACGCTAAATTTGACGGATAAAATGAATTTAAATATTTATTACCGTTACTGTATCTTTTAAAACTTGAAAATAATTTTAGAATGTTAAAAAAATAATTTCCCTTATATTCCACCTAGCCTACAGGGAATAGACTAGTAAAATCCATAAAAACCATTAACTAACGTTTATAACATAGAGTAGGCCTACAGCTGCAAGGATAATTTACTGTAAAAGACGCTTGAGGAAGGATACAATAAAATAAACAGCCCCTATATAGGCCTAGGAACACTTTCCCTTTTACCAGAAGAGAAAAACGCAAGAATAGTATTTAGGATAATGAATGTCTCAAGTCGGACTGTAATAATATTTAATTATGTCAAAAGTGAGTGCATTGTAAAAATGAATCTTGTTCATTACTTTATAATATCAAGTAGGCCTAGGTGTTAACATATCGTCTTAGAGCAGGACTAGGGGAGAGAAAAACTACATTACGATAGTGTTCTTGCTATTATAGTGGTAACCAGTGCCGGTAATCTAACATACCTGCGTCCTTCTCTTTCTTACAGGACGTGTGTGTCATTATATTAAAGCCCATAGCTTCTGACAGATCTATAATAGACTGTAACATACATACAATTTAATTATATTTGCTAATTTCAGTTTACAATTTCGAACTGCTTCGTCATGCATCTTCACACTGCTGGTGAAGCCAAGCATTGATTACACTCTTGTAAAAGCTATTGTTCGTCATTTTTTTACTTTTACAATAGGGTCATAGGGTAAACCCAATTCGAAGGGATTATCCATACAGATTTTTGATCCAAACTTTCGAAAGGAATTATTGATTGATATGTAATGAATTTGCTGATAGAATCGAAAATATTGTGTTTACATTTTAATGTAAGTGAAAAAAGTAAGAAGGAAAGAATTTTTTGAAATGTAAAAGTTTTTAAAAACTGTCTTGCTAAAACCGCATGTAACAGAGCTAGGAGTCACGGAAATACTTCAGGTATGGACAAATTAATGTGGAAAACATGGCCTCATTAGGCTTATTCCATCCATCATATTTAATAGAGAGAGCCTTGACTATAATGCAATTAGATGTTTTTAAGTTTGCTTTGAATATGACGTTATGTTGGGGATGTAGTTAACTAGTTAAATATATGAAATAAATTAGTAGAAGCAGATATAGGCCTAGTTCCAGTTTGTAGAGCAGAAGCTGAGGCACACCGACGTACAACGTGAAAAGAAAATTTACATGATATCGGTGAGCTTCAGTTTATTAGATAAGAAGCTAACTAGTAGCTTAGTAGTTAACAGAAGTAGATACAAGGGTAACCATCATAATTATTATTATTAGTAGTTAGTCTGTCTGTCTCTCTGTCTGTCTAGAACCCTATTGCCCCCTATGTTGGGGCGAAGGGGCCTCCAAGTGAAGGATTCATTACCTATACTAATTTTCCGAGAGAGGGGAGAGGGACAGGGGCTAAGCCCATCACCTCTCAAATCCCTCAGGAAACTAAGGTATTACTTGGACGTGAAAGGGCCGAGAAATTTTGTCCAGAGGCTCTAATTTAGGCTTGGAGTTATTTTACGTGCCACAAATCTACGACACGGGCCCCTCAGCTTAAAGTCCCTCCCGGAGGATTCCGTGCCCAGGATTTTTACATCCTGAAAAACCTGGGTTTGATCCGCGACCTTCGGATCTAGAGGCGGGCACGCTACCTCTAGACCACCGCGGCCGACATTAGTAGTTAGTAGTTTTTGTAACTCTCAACTACTGGATTCCAGTAGAAGAGTGAGTAACTAGTTATATGTAGTGTAGTTTGTGTAAAATAAATATGTAAAACAAATAGAAACTGTTATACTCGTATTGTAAACAAAAATTTCCGTGAAATTGTAAAAATCTAAAAACAACAAATAACTTAAAGGAAAAAGGTAAAATCACGATGAATACTAGGTCTTGGTTTAAATAATCGAATACCAGGACATAAGATCCATGGATTTTATTTTATTTTATTTTTATTTTTTTGATCGGAAAATATATTCAGAGAATTGCGGCTATATTAAATAATAGCTATATTAATTTCAAAATATTAACTACATGCTAGTCTATAACATACGAGAAACGAATGTACATACTGTATTTGATATGTATACCAAATATGAAAACAAATCGTAATATACGGAGAGCTCTAGCTCATACAAGACGTTTCACTTACCCCGGGGCTGCGTCCTCGACACAGCCTACACAGCTATTTTTCAAAATTGTTACTGGTAATATATTGATAGATGTGTAAAGTGTTTATTGCAGATAACAATATATAGTGTTTACCAAAATAGGCTAACTAAAAATACTGAAATTTAAAACTTTGCATTAGGACCTAAGCAGTATGGTTTGTCTACATTTATTTTTTCTGTCAAGGATTGGTAGATGTAATTACATATACACGGATTCTATTTGAATAAGGAATTACACGGTACGTGCACCACTAGCTGTGAAACATTGCATTCATTGAAGGAAGTAATTTCGTGATCGCGCGGCTGAGTACATCAAAGAGTCGGCAAGTCACAACATTGGTAACCTGCCGTAGTTAACGTGTTGCTATGTGGCTAGGGGTAATTTTATTCAATGGTGTCGGCATCCTTTATGTTACCTTATATGGACATTTCCTAGCTACCCCCCTTTTATTTTACCCTCACTTCTCCCTTCTAAATCTTGATTAACATTACCTTCTTGTGCCACCTCAAGTAGTCAATTTGAAGAACTCTCCTATCATTACAGTTCCTAATGAGAAGGTCCTCTGCTCGATCTTCTAATTAACGCTTCAGACGAATGTTAGGCCTATTATAATGGGTACTAAAGCTCGTGTTTATGCCAATGGCCGTTGGGAGAATCCTCCAGCGTGATTTCGTATTATAGTCATTCAGTTCCATGAACCATAGATACAAATCCACGTTTTACCCATCCGTACAGCTAACTGTGAATCGGTAGCGAGCCTGCCTTTCACTCCAGCGACCCAGGTTCGATTTCCAGTCGGGTTGCGGCTTTTTCAATTGTGAGAAATCCCTTCCTGGTTTCAGGACTGGTGCGGTTTTTCGTAATCTGTCCTTTGTCCTATATGTTTGTGGTGTCTTAGGAGGAGGCCCTGCATTGAATCGGTCCCTCACCAGGGAGTGTAGTGTTTATTCTGATTCCGTTCCCTCCCTTGCAGGCACTGGTGTGTGTCCTTCGTTAGGAGAGGTAAAACGCATTTTAGAGAAAAAAGGAAAAGAACTAATTTACACCTAATTGACTTACCAGTAGGCCTACATTCTTCATTAAAACAACACATAATATTTAATATTTTATTATGACTGGTTGATCAGTTTGTTGAGTGGTGACTTCAGAAGAGCGACAGACTATTCCTAACAGTGAGCTGGAAATGTCTTTTGGAAGACTGGTCTGATGAGGGGGTGACAGGGGGGCCTCTCTCCTTATTTTTCCCTCATAATGGCTGCCCTCTAATATAGATATATCATTTATTTTTTATAAAACTCTGAAGTTCATTTAAACAAAATCAAGATTGCTGTTAAATCTTTAAAAATTAAATTTGTTAGCTGAAACACGGTCTGTGCTACGCGGTATTTTGAATTATATGAAATCTTTCAAATTCTTAATCATTACATCAATTTGCTTCAAATAAAGTCGCTAAAGTTCTAACCATTACAGTTAAAGGTATAATGAAAATAACCATGTACTTCGTCGCAAGAGATGTTGGAAATGTCCTCTCACAACAATGGCACCTTTAAAGGAAATTTTCTATCACCGGTTATAAGTTCAGTTCCGAGATAGAGTTAATTTCTCTTTGATATTATCTTTAAGTTCTTATAGCAATATGTGACTATTACTTATGGGGAACTTGAGATATAAAGTGTATAGGTCAAACCCCCATACATTAGTGTTGTGTGGATGCAAGAGGAGATGAGGTAGGCCTACGTAGTTATTTTCATTGTAATTTTTACTGTAATTGTGAGAACCTGTATCATTATACCGTTATCGGCTTTATTTGCGTAGATATTTCACCCGATCGCTCGGAAACTAGAGCAGTGGCCGACGCAAAGCAGAAACCCGCATGACTGGCCAACTCGTAAATTAAACGCACTGTGTGTCTGTACCAGATTTTGAAGGTAAGTAGTGTAACTAGTATCTAGCAGCCGTCACGGAGGCTTATGCTTAGCGCGTGGGCCTGGCATGCTAGCGGTCCCGGGTTCAATCCCCGGGCTTGGTGGTCGTGTTATTCGTGGTGGACAAAGCCGTGACCTTTGGTGGTTTTTCTCGGGATCCTCCAGTTTCCCCTCTCATTTCACCAACACTCTCCATTTCATCTTCAAACTCCCACTCATAATCATCCCGTTTTCTTTCCCGGTTTCCGGTTTACCCTCACCCCAGCACCTGCTGTGGGCCTCTCCCGTCCTCCCCGTGGCTTGTGGTCCTGAGGTTGCTGGCTGGTGTACTGCCAACCTGGGGGCTCTATAAGATGTACCGAGGCAGCGGCACACGTGGCATTGAACCTTTGTTTGAATTTCCTACCCGTCTGCCCTATATAAATTTTATTGCACTCCGAATTTGCAGTTTAATTTGTAAACCCCGTTGCCGTCGAATTTGTTGAGTGTGTTATTTTTTATGTTATGGAGTTTGGTTTTCAGATTATTATTGTTTTTGAAAGCTATTTTGAAGTTGTTCTTTTTTAATATGTTAGTGACACCGTAAATTCTACTATCTGAAAAATTAAATGTAGCATATCTCTTATTTTGGGGTTTGGATTCAATTGGAGTTAATTGACTTATGGGTCTGTCTTTGTCTCGTATTTTCTTATTCAACTTGTTGACAAGCTTTATCACTATGTTGCGGTCGTAACTATTGTTTGCGATCTTTATGAGTGTATTCGGTTCTTTATTATAGTCTCCAGCAGACATCGGGATATTCAACATTCTGTAGATCATACTGTTTATAGCTGCCATTTTGTGGCTATGGGGATGAAGCTACTTTCTGTTGATGATGCTATCAGAATATGTGGGTTTTCTATATATGTTAAACTGGAGGGTTTTTTCTTTCCTAGCATGTGTCAGATTTTAGATTCAATAAAGAAAAATCAGCATTTGCTAAGCATTAATTACATAGTAGATATAAGTTAAATGAAATAGTCGACACTATGGAAATCCTACACTACCAGGATAAAAGCGTAAGATTGAACACGCTTAAATCTTTTCATATATACAAAAATAAACAATTACTACTCAATGAAAACATAGTTGAACATACACACTTTTTGAATTAGCCTCTGGTTTAACCTAGAACAGGCAACTACCAGCGTTTCAGATATAGTCCAATAGTCTATTCAGCTCACGACGGTTGGTAGCTTCCAACACAGTAAAGGTCAGTTACAATCTATATTTATTCATTCCACCGTATTAATTCATAATTATCGTAAGTTGTCGTAACACAGTTATTTAACTTTTATTTACACCGTTTAATTTTTGTGTAATAGGGTTGAAAATGGCATAATATATGCCGAAATGCATCCCCGTAACGACGACCTAAGAAGAAAGTAGTGTCTAGGACAATTGGTTCAATTCAACACCAGAACTTAACCAGAAGTGACTCTTTTTCAAGGAAAGTGCCCTTTCACGATTTTATTCTGAGCTTACATAAATAGCCTACATTCCATGAAGAGATATTTAATAACGGACGTCTGAACTATCAGTAAAATATTTGTGGACTTGTGATTCATCACATTTTTTTTACTGTGGTTTTATACCACTAATTTGGTTATCACTAGTTATTTTATCATTCGCACTTCTGTGCATTAACTTTTAAGTTTTAATTAGCTTTATATATGGAGGCCTACATCTAGAAACAAGTTAAATTTTAAATATATCTGCAGGTCAGTGTACAAACTTTTAAGTGAATTTGGTTGATTTTACACACTGTCAGCAATCATAGATGTATGTTCATATGGCCTAATAATAGACTTAATTAATCTTAATAGCTGATATTCTAATTAATTCCTAGGCCTAGACTTCTTAGGTTGATCCTAAATATTTTATGTTAACGGGGGTATAAGGTGAAACTGTTCATATTTTTACTGATAATAACCCCTCGTTGGAAAAGATGAAATTCATTAATGAAGAAAAAGTTTGATTCATTCCTTTTCCCCAGCGGGTCAATCTTTCAGTATGGGTACAAGTAGCCAGTCAATAAGTTATCGTTTTATTATTGAGTCCACGATAAAAATATTTAAGATTTTTGCTAGTAGGCCTATTTTTTAGAATATTCTAATATATAATATTCTAATACATCAGTACCTTCACAATAGCTTTAGCGCTTGGAGTAATTACCACTCTATTACTCGTTAACCATTTCAGATATAAAGGTGGTACTTGATTTATAATAAAATTACAATATTTCACTTAAAGTTACAATCTTAAATCTTTTTCTGGTCACAAAAATATAAAAAATTGTCGCATAGACAAATTTGTTTCATCCTCGACATTTTACGATCGTCATAATCATTCCGACAGCAGCAGCGCTCGGAATAATTACCACTCAATTAATCGTAAACCATTCGAGATATAAAGCTGGCAGTTCATTTATAATAAATTTCAAATGTTTCACTAAAACTTTCTAGCTTGAAGATTTTCCGGGACACAAAAACAAATTGTCCCATAGTCAAATTCGCTTCTCCCTCCATGAATTTTGTCTAATAGGTGATGTTTATAAAATGAAATGAAAACATTGTGTCAGCTTTTGAAGGTTCTGGTTTAACCACTAGTAGGGCTGTTGTGTTTAGACTATTTCTGAAAAAATTTCACAGGAATCCAACCAAGGGTTAATTAAAGATTACGAGTTCAATCATACGGTGGGAGCATTTTCTAGACTGAGTAAAAGAAGGGAATGGCTAGAGTTGGAAACTTGTGACGTCACGCACTCAAGTGCTATGATTGGTCTATTCCGGAATACGCAACCTGTATAGTTTACTGATCTTGTACTCGACATACTACCATGGAACACTGATCGCTACTGCCCTCATTGTCATAGCAAGCATTCTTTAACCGTATTGTTGCAGCCAAAAAGAAACTAACACAATGCATAATATAAACTTTATGTGCTTCTGTTACATAACTCTGTGTTTCTGGTAATTGCATTGGCATATTTTTAAAGTGAAACTTATGAAATGTAGAACAAACATATCACTAGCAAGGAAGGAGTCATTATTTTAGAGCTGCAGATTTTTTTTTAAAGAGAGGAGGAAATTCCCCCATCCCCGTTAATTCGAACCCTGGTTACTGGTAAACACTGTAAAAAGCAAAGTGATCCCTGTAAAGGCCAGGGAAGCTCTTACGGTTCCGGGAGGTTTGAGTATCGCAGATTTTGATCATTCGGTACCTGAAGATGGTAACGTTGTTATCCTTAATGCACCGGCCACTTTTATCCCCAGGATTGCTTGTGGTACTCATTTCTGATTAGAGTATGAGTCGATCCCAGGGTTATGGTGCCACCAGAAGGATAGGCCCATTGAAAAGTCCCAAAGACTTCATCGTGCATCGAACCCGAGACTTCCGGTCCAAGTGCGCCACAGCGTGCCCTTTGATTAAAACTGTAGATTTGTATAATAAACAGACCGACAGTCAAACATTCTTCCATTAGGTTTATGTATTCAGATATAAAAGTATTTTCCCCTTAAAGTTTAATGCATATTAAGTTATAATTTATATACTTGGCATTTACAAATATCAAGTGTAGGGCCTACTTCGATTGATGCACTTTTACCTTAGTGCATATTACAAATTACATTAAATTGGATGATACAATTAGTCAACTTTACTCACACTTAAGTAGACAAATGAAATAATTAAAATTTATTCTCGAAAAATGGAGATCGTTTACGCACAGTCATTTGTCCACGCATAGTAGCCGCATACATTACATAATTTTATATAAAGGGCGTTGAATAAGAGCACAGTATAATTCTTTATTATGTAATGTAGACAAGCGTGTTCCTCTTGTTTCGAAGATCGGAATAAAACTGTAGATTTATATAAATGAGAAACATAGGCCTGCATACCAACGCTCTTTGTAAGTTACGATATATAGCTGTGCTCATTTAATAAAATGTTTTGTTTTGTGTACCTATATTGTGGTGGACTCGAAAAAAAGGCCACCTGCCTTAAATTTAGCAGCATAAACAAACAAATGTCTTAAATTAATATATATACACATTCGTTTTGTGACTTTTATGGGTCCCAAAATATATTTGGTAACTTTGGCCTCTACCGATTAAATTCTGACTGCAATCAAGTTTATCATCAATAGTTGCAATCTTACACAGAAAACTCTCTCTAATAATAACAAAATGAGAGAGATCCCTGAAGTTGTAAAGCACTAAATTATTGCAGAGTTTGTCGTTTTTATTAATGAATATGGAATACTTCAGCCTCCTTGTAAAAGTTCCTAAGTGGTTCAATTTGAATTTAACCTTCTATTTTCATCACTTGTAGGAGAAGAGGACAGAGACTGAGGTGAGAGGGACGGGGTATTCTCAATGGGTTATATAGTATGAATGCATGTTTAGTTGCTGATGATACCTTTGTATTAGCTCATCTCATGTAGGGAGGGGAAGGGGGAACAGGTTCCACAAGGCTCTGGGCAAGGCAGGCCGGCATGAGTCGGCATCTCTTTGTGCTACCAAATAAGGCAAGTAATTACTAACGTCTTTGGGGAAGAATGAAGACAAAACGTAGGAGAAGTGAGAATAACCGAAGGAGAAGGTGGTAGTTCATGGGGTGGGAAAAGAACTTAAAAAAGAGTAGAAAAGACAGGCGTCATTTTTAAAAGTCGGCATTTGTTTCATGAAAAATCCCGGGCGGGACACCACTAATCTCATCTTGTGTAAAAGCCGGTTGTCAATGTTCGTATCCCCACCCTCAGACCTTCTTAGCTGGTTTCGTAGGTGTCGAAATGAGTGTTTTGACAACTGTTTCCTTCTTAAACCTTATGTTTATGCCTTGTTCTATCTGAATGAATGAGACTGGATAAGAATTGGTGGTATTTACTGGTACAAAACAACGATCGTTTGACATTTTCTTTGGAATAAAAAAAAGCTGTCCCAACATTCATGGGCAGGTATGTACTGAAAGGAAACAAAAAGTAAAAATCTTGTTCGCCCTACACACGTGAAAAGATACCTTGTAGCTGTCCACCTATGCTAGTTTCCTACACATTTATTATTATTATTATTATTATTATTATTATTATTATTATTAAAAAGGGCTCGGTATCGAACTCTCATAGGTGTGTGGTGTGGACAAATTACACTTTTACATATGTCTTGTAGCCCAGTCCAGGCGTCCTCTGGAGACCCTACCAAAAATTTAGGATTATTTTTCAATAATGTGGTATGGAGTTAGTTAACTTAGCGAAATTCAATCCCTTAATAGGTACGGTACAGTTCCTATCCATTTGTCCTGTAGCAGCTACATTATATATATTGGATTAAAATTTGAATTAAATAGAATGGTCATATCCAGTAGCGGCTCGTGGCTCAAAACGAGAGTGTGCTGCAAATACCATTTCATACAGCAAACGTAAAATATTGAGCTACTTGATAGAGAAGTAGCGGCTCCGGTCATGGAAACCACCATTAACGGCCGTGGGTGTCGGCATGCTGACCACATGCCCCCAATCCTGCCATCTGTCTATAGGTAGATGGCGCAGTGGTCGGGTGGTAGGCCTTGTCCCCTTGGGGATGTCGCGCCACGGAGTTTAGTTTAGGCTTACTTAAATAATTGCTGTCTCAGAGTTAAGTCCATGGGACGTTCCTTCTTACTACAGAAGTTATTGATGACTTTCGTGTTGAATCCATCCATGTTTGCAACCATCTTTTTCGCTATGGAAAGCATTGCAAGAGCTGTAAGACGTTCTTGTGATCGTATTCCTTAGGAGTGTCTTTATCCTTTTCAGGGTAGAAAAGCATCTTTCTGGTTCTGCTGTGGTAATAGGAGTGGTGACTATAATCCTGAGAAGCTTTGTTATTTCGGAGAATGTTCCTACCAAATTGTTCTTAATCATAGTAGTGGAACAGCTCCATCAATTTTCCTGTAATCATTTCTTTCATACAAAACACTCAGTTCTGTTTTCAATCTGTTCTAGTGGCTAAAACCAGAACTACAGTTTCAACTATATTCCAATAGATGTCGCGTCAAGTGTCGTTTTGTGTCTATATCTGTGGCGAGATCACAGCGCTCCAGTGTTAAAATCTCGTGAACGCAATTCAGCGGCAGCCCGTTCTGTACGTTGAAACCAGTTTACACGCCAATGGCAAGCTTAAGCATGACGTCACACCCTACAAGAGAAGAACTGTTTTCAACATGCATTCACGAAGCGGGAAAGATAATCTTCACATTACCGACTTCCATTCTCCAACGTCAGCTAAGGAATTCTCGCGTGGACGCGCCAAGTTCAAAATCTAAGTAAAAGAAAATATAGTATTGCGTTTGAAAATAACATTATACGACGAGCAGAAAAGAAGCTGTGTGCTGTAGCACTGCAGCACTATAGGAGAAACCGCCACTGGTCATATCAGGGATATTTTCCATTTACCGAGAAAAATTAACTTGTCAATGTCCGGTGAAGCCAGATCCAAAAGTAGTCATATTAGAAATATCAGTAATAGATCGCAAAAGATTATTGTTCGATTATTGTTCATGTTATGGTTAACGTCTTTTATTTATTTGTTAATGTGATACTTTTTAGTATGACATAAGAACTATACATATTTAACCACATATTTTATGATGACTCTACAAATTGATACAGTTTATTGCAATGCATCGATTACATATTAATTAATATAGACATATCTCTCATACCTTTTATAAGTTGTACTCAGAGCTAACAGCACACAAACGGGAAGGGTTGACGGGGTGATGTCGTCGTCGTAACCTCTTCAATCTTCTCTCGGGCCTAAAGGCCCGAGTGGCGTGGCCACAGAAAGGGCTGCTGCCTGACTCCCTTTGTACATATTTAGATTCCTACTTATACCAAGATAATGCTTAGATTGCACTATGTGTAAGTAGGCTGTACTCAATCGTTGTGTTTGATAGTTGTGGCAATCAAAGTTGCTCAACAGATTTGCAATCTGTAGCTGGCCACAACAATCACATAAACTATTAACAGTTATTAAATTATCAGCTGCCATCACACTAAAATTAATGCCCAAAACAGGTCTATCCACCAGTGAAGTTGTAGTAACAATACATAGCAAAGGTGTCGAACAATAGTACCAACATTAAGTGGAACACTGTCTTGGCTAGAGACAGAAACAGCCACAGAGCGGATCTCATTAATACGAATCCATAAAGTTTATATTTTTTAGTAAATACTTTTTTAAAAGTAGCCTGAAGGGCTGGATCTGTAATATGAAGTTTATAATCCTGAAGGTGATTACGCCATTGACACACCCTGGAATAAAGTCAGGTTATGCGATGCGAATATTCACGTCGCAAATCAGTAAGAATCTCTTCAAATTGAAGCAACATTCAGGCATCTTGGACAGAATCGCTAAACAATCTGCTTCCAAAGTGGAAGCACTAGCAAGGTTGGGTTGCACATCAGCCACTTCTCGAAGTTTACCCAACAATGTGTCCACCTCCATGGAGGATACTCCCAACAATCCTCGAATGGCATATTCATACAAGAGCTCTTCTTTTTCCGTTCCTCCATGAAAAAATTTTCAAGAGGCATATTTATCATGAAAATAAAAAAAATAGAAAAATATAGAAATATGTTAAACAAAAACCATTCATAAATAATTTAACTAACCTCAAACTATCCAGAATATGAAAAAACAGACTGAAGAATGTCAATTAAAATCCCATACAAATTATGAACTGTAAGTAAATAGCAAAACTCATACGGCCAAATACAAAATCATAGATACCTACTCCGCTAAAAATTATGAAAGAAAATTCAGGAAAAATGGGAACGTGAAATAAATACAAGTTCCGAAAATATATACTGAGAAAAGAATGTATGTAAAGAGGAATGTAAGATATTTGACAGAAAACCAGACGCTACTCACCATCGTTGAAGACCAAGAGCTAAAGCCAACTTGGGTAGGCCTATATGTAATTTAAATCGGCAAGAAAATGGAACTGGATCTATACAAAATATAACATAAAGTCAATAAACAAAGCAAAATATCATAATATAAATGCGAAATGTGTTTCAAAATAATTCACACAAGAAGCAGCGCTAATATAAAAGCAAACCATTAGTACACAGCAAATAAACTATTATGCTCAGGTTATTTGTACACAGACAGCGTAGCTGTAAACCAGCCATGGGAAATCCCCTCTCCATTGACACGCAACCCACAAAGTTTGTCAACTACACTTAATTCGAAAAGAACCGGTAGATGGAGACACAAACATACAATAATTGCAGTGGCGGTTGCTCATATATTTTAGAGAAACAGTAATGTGTAAGTCTAATGTATGTAAGAAAATATTTTTTTCCTGATGCGTACATTCCTAAAACAAAGTTTTATATCTGATGCAGTACTTCACACTACAAGCCCTCGTTGTATGAGTTCTCCCAGTATGCTGCAATCGGTTTGTGGTCCACCCCCACAATATTGTACTCACTGCGAATGTTGTCTTCTTCAGCCTGGTGGAACCTCGGGTTGCTCAGTCGGAGTTGCTACGATTTTCTCTATCTTACCTCAGGGCATAAAATTGGGTGTGGAGGTTCTATATTTACTGTTTATCAATAATTAAATATTTATCAAACACTGTAAGTTTATTTAGTATTCCAATCAAAGTTCAAATGTATAAATGTTACTTCGTGAATTTATTAATTTTATGATGGGATATTGAAGGGAGTCTAATATTGGCCTTTGCAACTCGTACGTAAATACTTCCTAGTAGTGACACTCAATATCCACGTAATCTTGTAATGATGGTGACGTCAATGTCACAACAGTACTTACTTGGCACACTCACTGAATTTATTTTAGTAAGTAGCTATAATAAGCTCTTACTGCAAGAATAAATGTATAATAGAATTTACACTTCGGTAATTTAGTGAAGTTATTTATATAGATACAGTCGGATTGACCACAATGTCAATACGACTTATGTGTAATTCGAGGAGAAATGCAGGGATATGACCTGCCTCCTCGAGTCCTTCGTACACAAGTGTGGTTTCGTAAAAGCCATGATCTTAGCCTCCTCTCAATTTCCCTTCCTTACCATAGTTACACAAAACCAATCATCTGCACTGTTATAGCTAAATTCAGTTTTTTCTATCCTAAACTTAAATTCTATTGGTTGTTTCGATTAGCGTGGTTTTTAGCTTGGGAGTGATGCTTTTCTGTTTCTCCCATCATGCGATTCTCCGAATTTCTGTCTAGTTCTTGGACCTTGCAACTTTCACTGTACATTCTAGTGAAGTGCCTATTCATCTCATAATCTTTCCTTTCTACTACATTTTGACTGAATAGCCTAGTACATTGCTGACAATACCTGGCACCTATCTCCCACAGAGTTGCTATACATTTCACTCCGGCTGCATTGTATATTTCTGAGTATTCCGTCTGCTAACTTCTATTGAGTCCTAGTGTATTTTATTCTTTACTATAAAATAATTAATATCAGCTAAAGTATTGATGATATTAATTTCATATTTATGTAATATTATTTGTTAATTTTTCCTGATTTTTATCATGTAATTTATAATAATATTGCTTGGTTAGTTCAAAAGTTATTATCTGCCGTATTTAATTAATATCAATCTATTTCTCATCATTTTCTATCAATTGATATTAATGGAGATGACTCCATTTACACCATATGCCCAATCTTTTTCTCTTGAATAAGTGAGGATTTGAAAAATTGTCACTTTTTTTAGAGAAACAGATTAATGCTCCTTACACTAATATGGCTGACGGGATGACCCTTTAAATTTTTACGAGTACTAGAGCAGTGGCCTTGAGTGACTTACCCTCTCTCTTTCACTCGCTACCTGAATGCCTTGTGTGAATGAACCTCGCCATGTTACGGTTATGTTATGATTCAATAACAACATTCCATGCAGCATACTTTGCATATCGGAGAGTATTACCTAACTATCATAATATAAACACAATAAAATTTACCCTCTTACTAACTAGATATAGCTCTGCGGATTTGTTTGCATTGAGTCCTTTTTTTTTAAACTAGATAACACACATTTTAACTTGATACCCTTGATAAAAATAATAAATCACAGCGGTTCTGGGTTTTTGCTAGTGTCCTTCTTAAAATTAGATAACACAACAGATTTTCTCACACGGAATTATACTATCAATGCCACTCTTGTCACATTCATACTATATTCAAATTTTTATACCACTTTTTCTTGAACTTAGCACGGAAAGCAATATGTCATTTCTACCCACAATGTTTTTGCCTGTTTACCTATTTCTCATTATAAGGTCGGATAAAAGACAAGTTATACGTACCATACTTAACTCTTCTAAGTGTGTTAAAATCTGCTATGTGAATTAATTAATTATTATCTAAGAATATATTTTGTGTTGAAACCAGTTCCCTCCGGAAACTTTATCAGATCGACTCATATAAACAACTTTAATATCCAGAAATTTCGGCTAATATTCTCCCAACTTGGTTCATATATTTTTCCATGCTTATGTATCTTATCATGCTCATGAATTTTATGAGTACTCTATTCACCTCTTCTCGTATTGACAGCGGCATAGGCCTACTCTTATGATTGAAAACTGGTGGGTTATCCATGGTGATTTTATGTTCATAAACGGTACATAATCCCGGGGTCTCGTCAAACACATCTTTATTCCTTAACAACACCTCAAATAATTGATCTTTCTGATTTTCATTGATAGTTGTGATACTGTTTACCTTCTGTTTTAATATCTCTAGAATTTCATCTTTTTGAACACAATTTTCGTTCCCTAGTTCCTCATAATTACTTCGATTATTTAAGTCTGCTCTAATCATATTTATTTTGCAATCCCCTCCAATATCATACACTTCTTCAATAAAAGTGACATTAAACTCATTAATCTCCTCGCTATAGAAACGCGTATTTTCCGCTGAGTCTATAAAATTATCCGCCGGGCTTTTCTCGCCTACGACGTCAATAGTAGCCTGATTTGATACGATAGTATCATCATAAAAACCTGTATCTGTACTCAGATTTTCAATAATAAAAACCTCATTCTGAATTGCCTTTTCACTTTCAGAGCATTCTGCGTAATCGTTATGATCATTCGTTAACAATGGAACTTCAATTATGTTTCCTTGATTATTTATTTTTAAGGAGTTTTCCCCAAAATCTAATATTCCTTCATATTCAATTAAACTATCACAACCAAGAATAAATGGGTGAGTTAAATTTCTGATAACTAATGTGTAAATGTCAGCGGACCAATCTCCAATCTCCAGTTTGACCATAATTTGTTTGTCAATCTTATATCGAGTTCGGCTTACAGCTGTCGTGCAATATAATAGCGGGACATTTAGTTCTTGGAATTTTACATTGTTTATTTTTAATTCCTCATAACATTTATGACTGCATGTACTAATCATCGCCCCACTGTCAACCATTACTTGAACTTTTAATTTCCCTATTTTAGCTTCAATTTGTGGCGGATTCAGAATATTACTTTTTTCTGTTTTGATTTCTTGTGAATTACTTTTTTCATTGAGCCTCCCGTCGGTGAACTGGTTCCCTACAACAGACATACTACGACTCTCTAGTACGTCTCGCTGGAGTTTAAATCTCCTTGATTTATTTCAGTTTGATTTGACTGTCTTGTATTGTTATTGTGATATTCACTTGCTTCCGGGTTAAGCGAAGTATTTCTGTCACGCGTATCGCCTTGTACCGTATTCCCGTTAGAATTGTAACCGATATAGCGGCCTTCTCTCACCTCCCCTCGTTGCTGATTGTTATCTGAATTCCTCCGATCTGGTTCTGAGAATGCTATGTGATTTACCCTCGTATTCTGTGGTGGGTTTCTTCCCCTGTTATAATCATTTCGCTGAGTTTGACCCATATTATTGTTTTGGTTTCTGTAACCACTTTCTTGATTAGGCCTATCTTGTCTATTACCTTGAAATTGATAATTCTGATTACCGCAATTCCTACCATTATATCCTCTCTGCGTTTGATTATTCTGATTCCCAGGGTTAGGCCTACCAGTATAATTATTCTGGGCCCCACTATTGCTCGCCTGGCTACCTCTATTTTCACCTGTGTTGCCACTCCCATTTCTACTGTCAAACCTGTTATTTACATCACGAGTTCTCTCGTGGCTATGTACCTCTTCAAACTCAGTTAATAATGTTAGTGCCTCGGCGCAAGTTTTAGGCCTAGCGACAACTAAATTATTATATATCTCGGGCTTATAATGTTTTAAGGCTAATTGAAGCACATCTTTTTCAGCTAATTGTAAGTCTAATGACCTGGCGACTTTCATTATTCTGACGAAATATTCAGACATTGTCATATTCGAACTTTCATTATATTTACCTGAATACAACTCAGCTCGGGCTTTACTCTGGCGACTCGCGCTCCAGTATCTTTCCATAAATAACCTCTTAAATTCAGGATATCCTATCCCCCTTTGTGATACGAAGTTACACCAATCTCTGCACTTTCCGACCAAACTTTTCTGAACAATCAGCATTTTATAATCGTCCGGTACCGCTTTTATTTTAAAGTAGGTATCCAATTCGTTTATAAAATGATGTGGGTTCGATGAGTTGTCATCGTTATACCGAGGTGCTGTCCAATCATGCCCCAAAATTTGTGACAAGTGGATAGGATTCCTGATACCTAGTTGCATTACATTGTGGGACCCTAATTCGATATTGCTTCCCGTATCATCTGACTCAGTGTTGACGCTAGGAGGACCTTGTGGTTCACATGGCAATTCATTTGCTGCTAATACTGCAGTATTATTTACATTAAATGTTGCAAGGCTGTTCCTCCTGACGTCACTACTGCTACGTACACTTTGAGGTTCATTCTCACTGCTATTAATTTTGGCATTCAATGTGTTTACCTGTTTTTCTATGTTTATAACCTTCTCAGATAAAGACCCTTCTACCTGTTTTACTTTGTCCAATACCTCAATTTTTACGTTTTCTGTTGCTGTTTTATTTATCTCCAGTTTATGTTCTAGTTCTTTAACCCTGCCATGAAATTTATTATTTATCTCCTCTAAGTCTGCAGAAACTGCCTGCGCTAACTTACTTTCCAATTCTTTATTTTTTTCAACTAATTTTACTTCAACTTTCTTCTGATTTTCAGCAATTTTGTTGTGAATCTCTTTCTTAGAATTTTCTAAATCAACTACTACATTTTTGATTTTTCCTTCTAACCTATCATTTATTCCTTTGACTTCCTCGCTAATTTTCTCTAATCTCTCTACAACTTTCTTGTTATCCTTAACAATCTGCTTATTTCCCTCATTTATCTGCTTAACCTCTTCCCCTAACTTCTTATTTCCCTCATTTATCTGCTTAACCTCTTCCCCTAACTTCTTATTTCCCTCATTAATCTGCTTTTGTGATTTCTGATTTTCTACCATCATTGCCATCATCTGTTGCATTATTGATAACTGATCTCCCCCTACATTTTTATTTTCTTTTTCTATTGGACCTATCTCGTTCTGATCCTCTGAACTTTCTACTGCAATTTGAACAGAAGGTTCCTCTGATTGATTTTCAATTTCCTGACTGTTATTTTCTTCAATAACCCCTACTTCATTATCATTGTTTACTTCCATATTTGCGTTATTTTGAAAATTGTCCAATTCCCCTTGACTTAATAAATCTTGTCCTAACTGACTTTCACTTGATTCCATTTCACTGTTCACAATTTTCCCACTCCGTAATTTATACATTCCTTACACTTTGTATTTTCTTACAGCATTTCAGGTTACCCCCAAAATTTTTCATGCACAATACCCTCTTATTGATTAACACACAAGTCATTAATTGCATGCACAATACAAAATACCCTTGTAATACTTTCATATAAAATCTTTTGACTTATCAGTTTTGGTTCCGGTTAGTCATCCTTCCTTCTGGTTCGATCGTGTTGCCTTCTTTTTCTCTCTTCTCTTCTTCTTTCTTCTTTTCTTCCTTCTTCCTTTCTTCTTTCTTCTTTTCTTGCGTTTCCCGGCTCCTAATTTTGGTTCCCGTCGTCCTCCTTCTCACGCTCGGTGCCCAGCTCCTAATAGCGATGGTCGTCGTCCCTTGGCTTAACTCCTTTTTTCGAAGACCCACGTTGTTGCTTCTTTGTAGTATGTAGTTATTTCTGGATTTTTAAGATCTGTCTTTCGTGACCCACGTTGGTAAAGTCATAAATATGTAGTTATTTATGGGTTTTTACGTCCAACGATTTTTCGAGCCTCACGAGATTGGGCGCCATAATATCCAAATCGAGGTCCGGCTAACGCAAATTCCAAATTTTATTTCACATAAAAACACATATTTTACAAAAAAGTTACGTGAATAAATATTTTCGATATTTTCTCCATATATAAATATTTTAGTACTTTTTCCTACTTCTCTTTTAACATTTGACAACAAAAATTTGTATCTCGAATGAATTCAACACAAATGCTTCACTTGCAATGAGGTGAGAGTGATTCACTTGCACTTGCTTATCGGGAAAGATCAGAACCCAATCTCAACATTGCGTAGTTCAGTTAAAGAAATACAATATGTTGAAAGGCAACTTAACACTAGCTCAGGTTCGAAAATAGAAGTCCTAAGAACAAAATTTAAAGGTATGTTTGAAAAAAATGGTGGCTACCAATCCCTCTGCAAAGTCACTCAAGTTTTGAAAGGCCAAAACATAAGTGAACTTGATCGTGTGTGTGTTAGTGATATACAGTAGGCCTACACCTCTTCAAATATGCAAGGTTAACATTTTGTGATGTAGAACGTTCCTTTCCTCAATGTAATGCATTATTCTCGGATAATAGGCTAGGATTTCTGATCCATAATCTGGAGATGGCATTTGTTGCGCACAGCAACTCCAGTCAGCATTTTACATATGATGTTTAGCTGCAGTTGGTGAGTTTCAATACACATTCTGGTGCTTTTGTTTCTTTTTGAGAAAAGTATTTATTTTTTAGTTTTTCACAAATTTTTTAAATTTTAGCACATATTTTAAACAATTTTAGCACATAAAAAATAAATATTTTTAAGTTTTTTAGCACATAAAAATCCGTGCCCTACTAATGTCACATTATTATTTACACTACAAATAATACAAACAGTATTGTATTTTTAATTATTCTTTTCTTTATGCAATTATTTCGTTAAATCTGGGGTTACCTCTGACAACGTTATTTTCAGCTGTTCCAACAGATGTTCGTCAGTCAAACGAGACCTGTATCTGGATTTTGCGTGTTTCATTTGTGAAAACAGTGGCCCACACAAATACGTAGAAGCAAACATAGTCAAAATCTTAAATTCAAAAAATCTTAATAGCATGTGTTTTTCAACTGATAATTGTTTAAATATATCAACACAAATGTTTCAAAATGTTTCGTTTTGCACGGATATTATTTGTAGCTGCAAATCCGGTCTTATCTTTGCAGATTCAACATACATAGAATCTATAAGAAAGTCAAAATCATTTCCCATGTTTTTGAAACCGGCAAATCGATGTCCTAAGAACTCGGCCTTTAGATTTTCTAATAAGGGAATATACTTATTAAATTCATTGTTCTCATCCGTATTTTGGAGGGATTGCAAAGAGGAAAAATAATACAGCTGCCCCTCTTGTAGTTGTTCCTTCCAGAGCTCCAACTGCGCTGCAAAGATTTTAACTGCATCGTACATTTCTCACTTTATTTGATATCGTCCTTTAAGTTCCTTGTTGAGATCATTTAAGTGTTGTGATATATCAACAAGGACGCCAAGTCTGTAATCAATTCTTTGTTTTTTAATTCAAGAATTTGCTTTCCCTGTAAAATAAAAAATATAGGCCCGTATTAATTCACATGAAAATTATTCAGATATGGAAAACATAATGAAATAAGCTATTTCCGGGTAAAGCTTACTGACCTGACGTTTCATAAACTCATTCACTGTTTCACGAAGTCAAAGAAACGATGAACCATGTTACCCCTGCTGAGTCACCTAACATCAGTATAGTAAATCAGATACGATGTCCTCCAGAAGCTTTCAAAATTGTCGGTGCTTTAAGGCTTTTAACTTGATTTTATTAATTGTGTTTAAAGCCACGTCCATCACATGTGTCATACAGTATTTTCCACCTTGGCAGCCAACGCTTCTTGGTGAATAATGCAGTGAATGTTAAACACCTGATGAGAATATCCCAATGATTTCAAATGTGACCTTAATCTCCAAACAAATCCTTTATTCTCTCCTACCATTGCTGGAGCGCCATCAGTGGCGACCGAAACCTACTTTTGCCAATCAAGTTTCTTCGACTCAATACATCGGCAAACACCCTTAAAAATGTCCTCACCTGTGGTAGTACCTTCCAGGGGAATTCAATCCAGAAAACCGTTATGTACCGATAAATCTGCGTCCACCCCACGAATGGGGTGCCGTGTCCTTACATCTGTACTTTCGTCTAGGACCGCGCCAATAACAATAATATTAATAATAAAAATAATAATAATAATAATAATAATAATAATAATAATAACAACAGTTATATATACATATATATTCGTACCTGCAATGTAATTGTGTCCTTTGTGGTTGGTAAAATAATGCCTTTGTAAATTGCTTTTGTGGAAACCCAGCATTTTGTACCATAATAGGCAAAGAGCTTTGTCCCCTTTGGAAACGAAGAAAAACTGTTCTTCCCATTCATCATAAAATTTCCGTTCATACAAAGGCTTAGAAAGTGCCATAACGCCTTTCCAATCGTAACCGTGTCGCCACCTTCACTGCTTGCAAAGAGATTATGACTCATGCATGGGAATATATCCACCACGTGCACCGAATTCCGCAATACCATCTCGCGTGTTATGCGGGAAGGTCAAGAACCACTTGTGGTTCCGGAACCAGTAAATGCCCATGTATGCGTGTGAACGATCTGCTGCCACTGAGACAGCTTTGATAGTTTTGGAATATATTTATACGTTGGTGCTACTGAATACTAACATTATCCAAAACTAACCCTGTAAGTGCCAAGCTGCAGTTTACCTAGTTTTATTGATGGAAGGTGCAATTGAAGGCGACCCAATCATACTAATAAGGCCGTGGAAATTTTCCATAATAATTTATTCACAGTAAGTTATTTTAAGTATATTCAGAATATAACAGTAACATTGCCACATTTAGGCTATTATCAATCACTAAATGCGGCATTAATAACAATCCTCTTTCTTTATATATACATATTAATTATTTAATATGACATAACTGATATCGTTATTATAATTATGCTGTACAATAGATTGACTATGATATTACATGCTACATTTGAGTAGCACTACTATCACAGTTGTACTTTAAGCCTTTCATTAGGCCTGTGTACAGTTCTTGGAAGTTTATGTACTCTGATATATAAAACATAAATTCCCCTATTAAACTGTTAAATGTTGTCTTTTACTGAAAAATTCCGGAAGCATAATATTACTGGTAACTGGATTTAACATTAAATAAATCAACTCAAGTTCAAGCAGATTGAGGCATTACAGCAATAACATTGATATTATAAAATGTTCTGGCTAAAACAGTTTAGGCTATTCTAAATTTAACTGCGTTCACACAAACACACCCACATTCATTACCACAGTGATAAGTAATACAAAAATTAGCGATACTAAATTTAGAAAAAACAATAAAAATAAATCGCCGAAACAGTTATAATTTTGGATCGAGAACTCAGATGAGAATAATGAAGAAAAGAAAGATGAAATAATTAAAAGAAGATCCAAAAATTAATAAAAATTAAGAAATGGCTAAAATTTTATCCGAGCACAAACCACGTAGCCTACCTTACCTCCATGAAAATTTTTCCTGGTCGAGCATTCACTCAGACAGCAATCACACGATTCCTTCAAACAAGAATTTCCCTCATCAACTGTAATCACATATATCTTTATAATTCAGTTATGAGAAAACTGTTGCTCTTGAACAGAGTCCAGATCACTGTGAGATACAGTAGTTGGCATTGTGACACATGTTTTCCCGGTGTTATCTCGATTTCAATTTCTTGTCACGATCACAATACTTTCTCTATACTACGTATATGAGAGAAAGTAAAAGTCACTGCTTAGCTATAGGTTCAGTTATTTTAAATAAAATAATAGTTATTAATTGAAGTTTATTATAGTGATTTAACGAGACCTTCTTTTAGCTTCTAGCTTCATAACTGCTCTAATATGGAATAAGAAGAAATCTCCATTGACGGACGGGGAACTGAGACAATATTTTTAGGTATGTTATGCACATAGTAAGGTCATCTTCTAAACTTCGAATCGACTTAACACCACTTACAAAGAGGAAAAATGAAGAAATGATATTTCTTCTCCATTCATAAGTAGTGCAACAAACATTGAGCTACTTGCCATGCCGTTGAATGAGGAACTTGATCTCTTTGGCAGGTCTCACATTGTGATAAGATTAATGGTAATTAAGATGCTCGTATAAAATTATGAAACTCGCTTTTCTCGTTTCATAAACATACTAGTCATTACAGGCACGTTTTATAATACACTATTTATTTATTAAATGAGAAATTTCCTCAAAACAGAGGTTTGTCTCCAACCAAACAAATACGAACAGTCAAGCTCTATCACACAGCTCATCCCTACACACAAAATCTGATACCACCATTCAGAGCACTACACTACTCACTACATTTCGCCACTTATCCCTATCTTGTAGGCCTACATCTACCTCCACTAAACCAAATCTTTCCATTGACATGTGTACATTCTGTATCCAGGTAGTAGCAGGTCGTCCTCTTCCTCTTCTTCTTCTTCTTCTTCTTCTTCTCTTACTTTTCCATTCCTGTATGATCCTCGTTATTCTTCCTTCTCCCATTCTACGTACATGTCCATACCATCGAAGTCGTTTCCTTTCAATTGTGACTACACTCTCTTCTTCCACCTCCATAATACGTCGTATTTCTGTGTTCCTTATTCTATCTCTCCTGGATATCCTGGCAGATCGTCTCCAGAAGTCCATCTCCAGTGCGTTCAATCTGTTAACCTGTTTTTTATTTAATGTCCATGTTTCTGCCCCGTAGAAGACTATACTCTGTAGTATGGTTTTGAATATTTTCCTTTTTATACTATTCGTTATGTTTCTACTCCATAAAATTGAATTTAACATTCCTATTATTTTCTTTCCACTAGTAATCTTTTGATTAATATCTATATTTCATGTACCCTCTATTTCCAGAATTGAACCCAGGTATCGAAAATTTTGCACTTTTTTAATCCGTCTCCCATCAATGTACAGCTCATCTAGATCATTCGTCAAATATTCTGTTTTATCATAGTTTGTCTTCAGTCCCCACTTTTGATATTCCATTGATAACTGACCCGACATACATAATTGGCGTCTACACTATTATTACCTGGTCATCTGCAAACAACAGGTGGTTTAAATACACGTATATTTCTTCTGATAACTCCAGTCCCATTCTTTTGCATTTCCTTAACCATATACGAAGGCTGATGTCTATATATATTTTGAAGAGTGTTGGTTACATGGGACATCCCTGAAGTAATCCCTTGCTTGTTCCAAATTTCCCAGAAAGTTTCTTCCCTATTTTAACCTGTCAGACATTGTTTCTGTATAATTCTTGTATTATTTTTATTACTGAAGTATCTATGTTAGCCATATTTAATACCTTCCAAAGCAGTTTCCTTGGTACAGAATCATATGCTTTTTCAAGATCTATGAACACCAGGCCGATATTCTCTCCCTTTCTATTGAATTTCTCTAGAACTTCCCTCAGCGTGAAGATATGATATATACAGGATCTTCCCGTTGTAAATCCACATTGTTCTTCTTGAGAGACGAATGCATTCTCTAAGTTCCTTTTCACTATTTTCCCCAAAATTTTTATAAGTGGATTTAAAATACAGTCTTGGGAAAAATACTTTAAAGAATTATTGACAGAAAAAAGGGAAGAATTTTTTGATGTAAATAATAACGATATAGAGGAAACAGAAAATTACGACGGCATTTCTCTGGACATAGAAATAGTAAAAAATTCAATCAAAACTTTAAAAAATGGAAGTGCTACTGGAATTGGAGGAATACCAACGGAACTGGTGAAATATGGTACAAATAAATTATATGAACTTTTGAGAAACCTTTTCGAAAAATGCTTAAATGGCGAAGCCATACCAGGAGACTGGAAAGTAGGATTTATATCAACAATTCATAAGAAAGGAAGAAAGGACGAATGTAATAATTATAGAGGAATAACTGTGACTAATATATTTAGCAGACTTTATGGAAGGGTTATTAAACATTTTTTGGAAACAGAATTTAGAGAAATGGAGGCCGAAGAGTAGGCTGACTTTAGAGCAAGACGATCAACAATAGACCATATATTTTGCCTGCAACAAATACTAGAAAAGAAAAATATTCGAAATATTTAGTATTTGTAGAAATTGAAAAAGTTTATGATAATATACCTTATGCTACTTATGGAAAGCTTTAAAAGAATTTAATATTCATCCTATCATAATTAAAGCAATTAAGAGCTTATACGAAAACTCTACAGCAAGAATAAAAATGCAAAATTATCTCTCACCTGGATTTAAAGTTACAAAAGGATTACGTCAGGGATACAGGTTATCACCGACACTATATAAAATATATACAGAAAAAGCATTGGAAAATTGGAAAAAGAATTGTAAGAACTTGGGAATCCCAGTAAATGATAGCAGTATATATTCCTTACAATTTGCTGATGACCAGCTAATTTTGGCACAAGATGAAGAAGACATAGAATACATGACAAGGAAGTTAATACAGGATTATACAAAATGGGGACTTCAGGTCAACAAGAATAAAACAAAATACATGGTAATAGACTTAAATCAAGATTTGACACTGGAAGAAGGGATGGGAATTATTAAACACACTGAAGAGTACAAATATCTAGGAGTAAAAAAAACACAAGATGGCAAACAAGATAACGAAATTAGTTTAAGAATAAATGCTGGAAAGCTCGTTATTGGAACATTAAATGGGTTTCTATGGGATCGACGGATTAGAAAAGAAACAAAAGGAAAAATCTTTAACACAATTATTAGAAGCATTATGACATATGGATCAGAAGTATGGACAGCTAAATCCCAAGTAGTAAAAAGATTCATGGCAACAGAGATGGACTTTTGGAGGCGGTCTGCAGGGATATCTAGACGGGAAAGAGTCAGAAACGAAGTCATCAGGAAAAAAATGGATGTCACAAATTCGATCACCGATTTTGTAGAAGAAAAACAGCTCCTTTGGTATGGACATACAAAAAGGATGTCAGAGGAAAGACTACCACGGAGGATTATGGAATGGGAACCACCAGGAAGGAAGAAAAGAGGGAGACCGCTGACCACATGGATACAAGGAATTCAGACATCAATTAGAAGAAGAAATGTTGAAGAGAATTTATGGGCAGATAGACAGAAATGGAGATTAAAAATTAAATGCAAGGTGTAATCTTGGGTTACCAGAAAATGTAAATGGAAGTACATTGTAAAACCGGATAGTAAAAAAAAAAATTAAAATACAAATTCCTCGATAATTGTTTCTATTTTTCCGGTCTACTTTTTTAAATATTTGAATAATTTGTCCAGATTTCATGTCTTCTGGTAATTTATCTCCCCCTAATATCTTATTCAACAGTTCCTTTATTAATTTGATTATCTTTTGACCCCATATTTAATTAGTTCTAAGTTGATCCCTCCCGGTCCAGATTTTTTCTTTTGTAAAACTGAAATAGGCGGAGTGTATTAGCATATATACTTTTTATAAAATGAAATGCTAACCTTCCACTAAAGTTCCAGAAACATTTTCTTGAGGACACTGATATTTAATTACATTTTTTTCTCCGACTGTACCTGATCTTTCCTTATTAACTGAATAAAGGCGGCCCTTATGGCTGTTCAACTACCCCATCAAATAATTTGCTGGAGTGAAAAATGATCTCTTAGCAATTTTTACGAGGAAAGACATTTTTATGTGATCAGTTAAGGTGAGAAGACAGAAGGTCGATCCTGTGATCCGCCCTAACAAGAAAAATGTTATGTTGTAGGGAATTGAGAAGTTGCATTTTTAAACACCAAAAGGAATGTTGTAAATCTGGCTGTAAATCGTTTTGTCAGCGTTCCAATCTGGTGTTTTCCACCACGGTGGTCATCAAAAATAAAACAGATGGCTTCTGTGGAATCCTGTTAAAGGAGAAAATATGAAGCTAAGACCTGACTTTTAAAAATATAATTTAGTTCGCGTTTTGTGTTCGCCTCCGGTGTTAAGGAGACTAGTTATGTACTATGGAACGAAACCTCACATTTTGTGAAGCTTAAATGGCTTCTCGAGTTCTTTAGATTTCTCTTGAGGACAAGGGATGTCTGCCGTGTATAAAGTGTGACCTGACATTTCTACTTATCCAACCTACTCAAATGTTTTAATTAACAGGAAAGAGCTTAAATATTAATCGGCTTTCCTTCACTTGGAGTTATTTGGACATGACTTGATAATTATTTATCATTTTAATCTATCCACTCTTATCTTGCATTCTATCTATGTTATGAGGTTATGTTTGGGAAGAATATAAACCAACATAACGAAATTTCGCTGAGAGAGAGATCAAGAATTTGCATTCGAGTGTCGCTTGTTCAAATCCCATGGCCAGACAATTGTGAGTAAGTATTCCTCATTCACAAAGGAAAAAGCTGGTCTGGAATTTAATAAAACAAAATAGGGCCGAGAGATATTGATGTCTAGAATACTATAAATGTTAATAAACCGGAATCTTATAGCATGCGAACATTAGTCACCTTTGAAGGTACCTTCTCATATCCAAGAAAACATTGAGGGCTTTTGTGTCATTATTATTGAAAGTGGGTAATACCGTATATTGCGATAGTCAGCATAATAGCCTATTAATCTAGTTGTATACAATGTGAGATGGACTGCATGGGCCTTACAAATATTTTATGCTCATTTCTTTTCTTCTTAAAAAATTTAAGGATAGGCTCCAAGTTTTTGTACTTCCCCTACCCATAACACAGATATTCTAATATAGATAGAGGAGCATTGTGAAGCTCTGTTAGAACTGGATGTGACCTCCCACAGTGCAGCTACATAAAAGGGGCAATTCGCTAACTAAAAAATGCAAGTTTATAAAAAAAATTGTGACGTGTAGGAGCGTTTTCAATTCCATATTCGTAATCAGCACACACAAATTACATAAAAACAGTTGCTCTTATCCATGTTACGAAAACCTTGTTGAGTAGAGTTATTATTATTTTTCTCTTCCAGGCAAAACCATTTTCTGTAAATTTTATTTTGATATATACTCGATTTTCTAAATTATGTCTGTTTGTTCTTGTAGTTTGAACAAAGGAACTTTTATTTAATAACACTGTTCTACAAGGGTCATTTTTCTTATATGAAAATATGTGTTTCTAAAGGATTTCCATATGGTACATTCAAATCTGAAAACAGAAATTCGCTATCAGGCACAGTTTTTAAGTAATACGAGAATATACGTCTCATTTAACTGACATTTTAAGTTTGTAATAAAGTTGGTGAACTTTGCTTAACAACAGTTGGCAACAGTTAATTTTGTCCTTCATTTATTTTCATTTTCAGATTGTGGCATTCCTGTTGCTAGTAAAATTTTATGTTAATTAGCAAGTCATTGTTACAGGATTTAAAATTGAGTTTTATAGCGTTAAACTGGCATTATTTGGATGGTGGAGACATTCTTTATCATGTGAGTAAATATTCATTTTTGACCATAACATTCAGACATCTGTGATATATAAAATATGTAAAACTTTACATATTTCTCTTTCACAGAAACCTCTTAAAGCATAGAAGTGAAATAGACAGATTCTAACACATAGAGAGAGAGAGAGAGAGAGAGAGAGAGAGAGAGAGAGAAAATCTTGAGTTTAACCTAAAATTCTTGTTAGAGGAAGTGAGTATTGTTTGTTTACATGAAATACTGTTTCTGTACTTGCACAATTCAACTCATAGCAATGTATTAATTTCAAATGTATATTTCTCTTCTAGAAAATGCCAAATCGTAGAACGTGTAGAAATACGCCTGACAACATCTGCTATATCTGCGGAGGGTTCACGTTTGCTAGGCATAGGAAGAAGATTTCGCCCATTGTAAAGAAGGCCTACAAATATTATTTTGGAATAGAACTTGGGGATCAGCAGAAGGACTGGGCACCACATATTTGTTGTGCAACTTGCTATGTTAAATTGTTAAACTGGTGGAAAGGTAGAGATAACTCCACATTGTTTGCAGTGCCATTGGTATGGAGGGAACAAAAGGGCCACATTACAGACTATTACTTTTGTTTGACAGATGTTCATGGTTTTACAAATCTGCAATCAGACCAATTCCACACTCCGAAACTCTTCCTAGAAGACCAACACATGAAGACAGTGAAACAGATAGTGCAGAAAGTGTGAGTGAAGCATTGACATCATCTCCTGAAAAAAAGACCCATCTTATCAGTCCACAAGCACTTCAACTCCACGTTTCTTGACACAAGCATATCTTAACGACCTAGTTCGTGATTTAGGCCTAAGTAAACAAAAAGCAGAACTGTTGGGTTCGAGATTGCAAGAATGCAATTTATTGCAACCAGATATGAAAATTACTGAGTTTAGACAGAGGGAACGCATTTTCTTCCCTATTTAAGAAATGACAACTTGATGACATTCTGCAATGATGTTTGTGGACTAATGAATACTTTGAACTTCAAATACGAGCCACAGGAATGGAGACTTTTTATAGATGCCTCAAAATACAGTCTAAAGGGAGTTCTCTTCCACAATGGGAACATAATGCCGTCTGTCCCAGTTGCATATGCAAGTATGATTAAAGAATCATATGATATTTTGAAAAATATGCTGAGATTAATAAAATATAATGAGCACAAGTGGAAAATATGTGGTGATTTGAAAACAGTTGCCATGATATTAGGTATGCAACAAGGCTACACCAAATATGGATGTTTTCTGTACAAGTGGGATAGTCGCGATAGAAATTCCCATTAAAAAATAAAGATTTGGCCTGAACGTAAGTGGAAAGTTGGAGAAAACAATTTACTGAATGAGAAATTGGTAGCCAGTGAAGATGTTCTGCTGCCCCTCTTCACTCAAGCTAGGCCTTATTAAACAATTTGTTAAGGCCATGGACACATCTGGAAGAGGATTTATGTGCCTTTCAAAAAAGTGTCGGGTCCCGAGGGAAGAGAATTAGAGAATTAAAATATTTAAAGTATATTTTAATTAAACATTGCTTTCATAAGTACAGTGCCTGGTGATGGTACGGATGTAAGGTGAAACTAGTACTTGATAAGAAGCACAGTCATTTCCTTTAGAGAGATATTAGTTGTAGCGAATTGAAATGGCAAACGTGGCATTCTTTCGTGCTAATATTCAAGCGTGGGATGTGCGGATTCAGCGATACCCTGAGAGAAGACAAAGATAGGAAATCCTTGTTCACTTGAAGTGCAGGTAGATCGCCACCAGAGGCTCCCAGCTCCTAAGGGAATTGACTGTAGCGCTTTTGATCGGAACTACCAGTTCACGGGCTAAATAGGCCATTTCAAAGTACGCGCGATAGAACTATTTTCTGTTATCAGAGTAGTTACTCACACCGGCGTGAAGTATCAATCCGCTCAGGGTGTGGCCCCCACGTGGGACGTTAGGTTAATAAATAAGACGTTAACAACGCCGGCGGGAACAGTTTTTTCAAGCTTGTTGAAGTGCAATCATGGACATGGAATTCGACTACAGGTCCTTCATTTTCTGTAAGTAATGATTTTTACATACTTAATGTTAATTTTCGAGCCTAAGTTTCAGCTATGATTTTTTTTTTACTTAGTAAAGTAAAACAAAATAATTTCTTTAATAAGAAATTTGCATTTCATTAAAGCCAGCAAGTCAAAATGCTGATGAGTTCAAATAATTTCTTTAATAAGAAATTTGCATTTCATTAAAGCCAGCAAGTCAAAATGCTGATGAGTTCAAATAATTTCTTTAATAAGAAATTTGCATTTCATTAAAGCCAGCAAGTCAAAATGCTGATGAGTTCAAATAATTTCTTTAATAAGAAATTTGCATTTCATTAAAGCCAGCAAGTCAAAATGCTGATGAGTTCAAATATATATTTCAATAAGAAATTTGTATTTCTTGTGTAACCAGCCATAGTGCTGATGGACTTAAATATTTCAATAAGAAATTTGTATTTCTTGTGTAACCAGCCATAGTGCTGATGGACTTAAATATTTCAATAAGAAATTTGTATTTCTTGTGTAACCAGCCATAGTGCTGATGGACTTAAATATTTCAATAAGAAATTCGTATTTCTTGTGTAACCAGCCATAGTGCTGATGGACTTAAATATTTCAATAAGAAATTTGTATTTCTTGTGTAACCAGCCATAGTGCTGATGGATTTAAAGATTTCTATAAGAAACTTGTTTTTCTTTTGACTAACCAGCGATAGTGCTGATGGACAGTAGATTTTTGTAGAGACAATTTTTTATTTACTTTCAATACTAAATAGAAAATTGTATCTCCATTTTAAATCTCATTTGATAAACAATTTTATTTATTTTTATTAATAAATAAAAATTGTAATATTAACTTACATTTTTTTATAATTACTTTATATTGACAATTTTGTTCATTAGCAATAATAAACATAAATTGCATACTAATTATTATTTTAGTAGAAACAATTTCATTTATTTTATTAATAAATATAAATTGTGTAACTAAATTACAATTTTTCTTTATTGCATATAAGCAACTTTATTCATTAGTAACAATAGCATTTAGTGGAAACAACTTTTCAATATTTTCAACAATAAATGTAACGTAAGAAATGAGTAATAAAATTTAATGTTTAGAACATCAAAATTTATTCATTTATATTTAGAATAGAAATGCTAGGATGCCTAATAATTATTCCCTTTCAGCTGTGTTTAAACGAATACTTACACCAGGTACGTACAGTGTTTATTTATAAAGTGAACAGTGCAGCGTGTGAAGTTATTCGATTACAAAAGTTAGGGACAATAAATTTTCTCCACATATGACTATAAGCCAGCCGACCCAACTAGCCATCTTGACACTGACTCAAACCCGGGTCCCCACAACTGGTTTTTCAGAAGTGGGATTCGAAGCGAAAGAACGCTAGGATCATTACTAGGAGAAAAGGTGATAGGAAATCTATTTTATTTTTATTCTAAATAAAATCCCATCATGGCGGAAATAGATCAGTTACGTGAACAGATAGCGCAACTTAGCACACAAAATGAACGGTTAAGACAACAGTTAAATGCCGCGCCAGTAGTCAGACCTAAAGATTTGGCAGTAGCCAGTACACTAAAGGAATGGTCAGGATTAGTAGGCCCAAGCAGTTTACCAGTTAAAGAATTTTTCAATAATATAGATGCAGCAGCCGCTGTTGGCAACTTAGACTCAACTGATAAGAAACATATTTTGAAATTAAAGGTTGTTGGTTCAGCAGCTGAATTCCTCCAAAGTAGGCCAGATCTTACGGCGAACACTACCACATATGACGCGGTTAGAGAAGCTTTTGAGGAAAGATTTAAAGAGAAATTGCCTGATAACTATTACTATTCACAGTTACAAACTGCAGTACAGAAAGTCAATGAATCCCCCGAAGCCTTTGCCGACCGTATGAAAGCATTGTCTTTAAAGACTTTGAAACATACAGACAATGAAGAAGAAAAAAGAATTCTAGCCCAAGAAGCGGAGCGTAGACTCTTAGCAGCTTATGTAGCCGGGTTAAAAGGGGAAGTAGGCAGACAAGTTCGCTTGCGTATGCCCAAGAGCATGAAGGAGGCTGTACAACTAGCGGTTACCACAGATAGCTTAGAGCAGAAATCCCGTCACCAAGACACTCAAAAATCAGTTTTTTATTTAACAGAACAGATATGACGTGTTACTTTTGTGGGAAAAAAGGCCATATGTACCGCGATCGTAGGCAGAGAAAGAAAGGCGAAAAGCGGACAAACAAGGGAGGAAACAACAGTAATAACATTGACAATAGATGACACAACAATGGTAATGGGGAAAAGAAGCCTGTTATTTGCTCTTACTGCAAGAACAAGGGACACTTAGTAATGGAATGTAGAAAAAGAAAACGAAAATTAGGAGACAAAGCGGGAAATGCCAAAGTCTCGCCGGGTGCCTCGACGACGAGACAAAACTAGACTGTTCCACTAACACGATTCCCTCAGAGCTCATGGTCATGGTTAACGTGCAGGGTAACAATAGAGCCCACTTTTTCGTAGTTCATACAGGTTCAACTGTATCCATTGTAAATCCGGAAATAGTGATGGAACCACTGAGGGTTAGTGAAGTAGCAGCAACTGGGGTCACAGGACACACTTTAGAAATACTGGGATCGGTGGAGATGCCCATAGTATTTGAGAACGGTGAAGATTATCACCATGAGTTTACGGTTTGCCCTCTAGAAATTCGACAAGACGGAATTATAGGCCTAGATTTCCTTGCCAAGAACCGTATAAACGTGGAAATTGTAAAGAGAGAACTACGTAGTAATACTGGGAAGATTTCTTTAGTAAAGCAGCCCCCATTCTAGAAACGGTTCAGATAGTCGAATCTGGACTGATCAACCAGGTAAATTCGCTCGCTAACCCCCGAGGGAGGAATCATGCGATATGAATCAAGTAGTGGATGGAGAGGTGGAATTACATAATGCAAATTTGAACCATATACTCGTAAAATCTCTGAGTCTATCAGAAGCCGGCATTGTTTATCCAGTGTATTGCAAAGAAACACTGATGTTACCAGCAAGTAGCGAAATCATAGTTGAAGGAAAGTGCCCTTTGTTACGCCGTTCGCTACGAGACTCACCCCCTATAGAAGTCACAACTATCATCGAGCCGGATGAGATTGGTACCAATGGAGTTTATGTAGCTCGTGTAATAAATACAGTAAATAAAGATCGTAATAAGATGATATGTAAGGTTGTGAACATGACAAAAGAACAAATAGAATTACCGCGAAATAAAAAAGTTAGGCGTAGCTTTGATCGCGAATGATAGCAGCATGTATTTGAACAGGGTTAATTTAACTACCCCCCAGAAGTCAACGGGGATAACGGGTGTTTCCATACTAGAGACGGTCGAGTTAAACCATTTAAACCCAGATGAGAGGAAAGTTATTCTAGAAGTACTTAGAGAATATGAAGACGTTTTTTAGGACCCAAGAGATAACAAATTAGGATGCACTAGTAAGGTCAAACACAAAATAGAAGTAGGCAACGCAAACCCAATCAAAAAGACACCATATAGATTGCCTCATCACTATAAAGGGAAAGTTAAGGAAATGTTGGACGAGATGTTAGAAAAAATATAATACGTCCTTCAAGCTCCCCCTGGAGTGCGCCTATAGTACTAGTACCAAAATAGTCACCTGATAAACAGGATCAAATTCGTTTTTGTACCGATTTCAGGGGTTTGAACTCGGTTACCCACGGGGATAGCTACCCCATACCGAATATTACTGAAACTTTAGAAAGTTTAGCTGGTACAAAATATTTTACAAAAATTGATTTATACAGTGGGTTTTGGCAAGTAGAAATACAGGAGAAGGATAAAGAGAAGACATCTTTTTGCACCCCTTACGGTAGTTTTGAGTATAATAGAATGGCATTTGGATTAGCAGGGGCACCAAGTACTTACCAGCGCCTTATGGACGGTGTTCTATCAGGACTGAAAGGCGTATCAGTATTTGTCTATTTAGACGATATTATTGTCTTTTCGGCAACAATAGAAGAACACGCAGAAAGGTTAAGGGAAGTTTTTCAGAGGTTGAAGGAAGCTAATTTAAAAGCACACCCTTTGAAATGTAAATTTGCAGTAGATGAAATTGAATATCTTGGTCACATAGTAAACAAAAATGGTGTACTACCCGATCCAATAAAAGTTGAAGCAATCAGATGTTTTCCTTTACCAAAAACTCCTAAGCAAGTTAGATCGTTTTTAGGCCTAGCAGGGTACTATAGACGGCATGTAAATAATTTTGCAGAAATAGCAAAACCACTTACAGAATTAACGAAAAAATCAAATAAATTTGTGTGGAGTGACGAACAGCAACAAGCATTTGATACATTACGTGAAGCCCTTTGCAAAGAACCAATTTTAACGTATCCAGATTTTAGGAAACCTTTCCTTTTGGCAACCGACGCTTCCGGTGTAGCTCTAGGCGCCATTTTATCCCAGAAAATAGGGGATAGTGAACACCCTGTAGCTTATGCGTCAAGAACATTAAATAAAGCTGAGAGAAATTATAGTACCACTGAGCGTGAACTTCTTGCTTTAGTATGGGCAACTAAATACTTTAGGTGTTATTTGTATGGTAGAAGATTTACGGCCATAACAGATCATGCAGCCCTCAGATGGCTCATGAGTCTGAAGGAACCAAGCTCTCGCTTAATGAGATGGACCCATCATCTATCTGAGTTTGAGTTTGATGTACAGTATAAACCAGGCAAAAAGCACCGAATGTAGATACGTTATCTAGGACGCAGGTATTATTAGCCACAGGAAAACCGGACATAGAGCCAGATCCAAACTCAGTTCGTAGTCACCAGATGACCGAACCGGAGTATTGTAAATGGCTAGAAACGCCGGAACAGTTTAGGTTAGACTCCCAAGGCATATTGTTCTATATGTCTGCCGGAAGTGAACCTAGATTGGTAGTACCTGCGATAATGAGGCCACTCATTTTATAAAATTTTCATGACACCTCTGTAGGAGCCCATCAAGGACAGAGACGTACTTACGATCTATTGAAACAAAGATTTTATTGGCCAAACATGAAAGCAGAAATAAGTGAATACATTGCAAAATGTATTTCTTGTAATGAACGTAAAACAGGAGCACACCCTGTAGCTCCACTTCAAAAGTTTGAACCGGTCCTTTCGCCATTCGAAATGGTGAGCATGGACATAGTTGGTCCTTTACCTAAGTCAACTAATGGAAATAAATACATTTTGACGTTCATGGATGCATTTACCAAATATAGTGAGGCCATACCCATCCCAGACCAGACAGCAGAAACGATTGCTAGGGAATTCGTAACTAATATAGTGACACGGCACAGAGTACCAGAAAGACTTCTGACAGATCAAGGCCGGAACTTCACTTCAAACTTATTTAAAGATGTTTGTAAATTGCTGGGCATTAAGAAATTTCAAACCAGCCCTTATCACCCTATGTGTAATGGTTTGGTAGAGAGAAGTCACCAAACGTTATCTAATATGCTGTCTCATTTTGTTAGGATAGACCAACGGGACTGGGATAAATGGGTCCCAATAGTCCAAATGGCCTACCGTAGCACACCGCATTCGGTTACACGGTATTCACCATACTTCCTATTACATGGTAGGGAGATGAGATTACCTTTTTCATTAGACGTAGTACCGTCATTTCCACACAAAGATATTAAAGACGACCATGTAGTTAGTTTGGTTGAAAAACTAGAAAAAGCATACAAAAGAGTAAGAAGGAACATCCAGCAGGGTCAGAACAGTCAAGCCAAAGGTTATAACGAGAATAAAAACGTCAAGTTCAGGGTTTTTAAAGAAGGTGACTATGTTATGCTACACACCACAGCAATAAAGCAAGGTATAGCAAAGAAACTTACTAAACCCTGGGTAGGCCCTCATCAAGTCATAGAAAGGTTAAATGATGTAAATTACAGAATAAAAGCTGCTAATGGAAAAACCCAGGTAGTCCACATTAACCGATTGAAATTGTATCCTATAGGGAAGGATGTCCAAACGGGAAAATTCAGGGTAAGCGAATCCCTGGAAGAAGGAGGTATAATCAATGAGTCAGAGACAACAAACCTCCTATACAGTGACGACTCCGAAGGTAGCGGGGACGAGACCCAAGAGCCACCGGTGCCAAAAGCAGTTCCGACTACCCCCCAGTCAGGACCCTCTCCGGGCAGTTCCCGAAGAAGGGAAGAGAGGAAATCGACGGCACCATTAATGCAAATAAACAAGGACTTGTTTGATGAAGAAGACGAGGTTCCTCTGGCTAGGCTGCAGGAGCAACTACAAGCTCTGAACGAACAGGTAAATGAAACCCCGCATGTTGCCATAGACCATGAGATCAACAATGAGGGAACCCACGACGCTCTGGCAAACGAAACAATTGACCCCCCAAACGAAACAGACAATGACACTCAAAATTCGAAATATAGGCTAAGATCGAGAACGGTTTATTTGTTGCAGGGCAAATACTAATAGCAGGGTTCGTCCTGTCAGCTGACCTCTCGCCTCCGAACGACCTTAAGTTAAATAAGGGATTGGTATTCTTAAAGGAGAAAGATGTTTTGCTTTCAGGAGATAAGTGGACGGTAGCTATTGATTTCAGCATGGGGTTGTATGAGGGTGTTTTGGAAAATGTATCAAAAAGTATCGATCAATTTCAAAACGTAATTAATCAACCTAATTACCTTTTCCCAAATCATTTTCCTCGCATTACCACGAAGCCTAAAATTGCACTAAAAAATGCAGTAAAGCGTGCTAACGACGAAGTAAACAGAATACAAGATAAAATAGATGAAATAAACAATGAGTTGTTTTATACCGATCCAAAAGCTAGATCTAAAAGAGGACTTTTTAACATAGGAGGTTCTACTCTAAAGTTTTTGTTTGGAACAATGAATTCAGATGTTATGGAACGCGTTGACTCGCAAATCAGATCAATAAATAAAGCCCAGAATGAAATAGTAAATGTATTGGAATCTCAAATTTCATATATTGAACGTTTGGACGACCGAGTTAACCAAAATCGTAAAGATTTACAGGAATTTGCTTTTTTTGTAAACAAAACTTTGGAAAATTTACACAAAAGAGTAGCTGAAACTATCGGTGAAGTTTTAAACGCCACTATTATACTGAGTGACGTAGTAAACGCCCTTGCTAATTTACAAGCAATAACAGATGTTTTGAAAGAACTTGAGCACCAGATGATGCAGTTTCGAGAAGCTATTGATATTACAGCTGCGGGAAAGTTAAGTACTTATTTAGTACCTCCTCATTTGTTAACAAAAATATTAACTCAAATCAGTTTATTATTGCCAGAAGAATTAACTCTTCTTTCTTCAGTAAAAACGAATACTGTGTTTATGTACTACTCCATCGTGCAGGTCCATGCCCTAGCAACAGAAAACAAAATTCGTTTGTTTATTGACATACCTCTAAAATCTCAAGATCGTTACTTCGAGTTGTATCAAGTAAAACCTTTACCATACCAAGATCAATCCATGATAGGGTCGATTGTCATTCAGCCAGAGTATCCTTACTTAGCAGTAACCACTAACAAATTGTATTACGCCCTTTTAGAAGAAAAGGATGTCAGAAGGTGTCGTGGTGATTCCCATACATTGTGCCCCGCCGATTTTATTGTTTTTTCAGCCTCACAGCCACACTGCCTAGCAGCCTTGTTCCTAGGACCCGAGAGCCAACCCTCTTGGACTCTTCAAACATGCGATAGAAGAATTGTTGGACCGAGACGTTCGCCAGTGTGGTATAGGTTACCACAGGCGAATTATTGGGTATACAGTCTACCAACACTGACAAAATTGACAAAATTATGTAGAAATGGCACAAAATCGAACTCTCAAACAGTTTTTATTAATAATACTGGTTTGTTGCAACCAACTGCAAATTGTTATTTTTACAATCAAAAGTTATTACCTCATACTTCAGGAAACTTGTACATTTCATATGAAGCTGATAAAATCGTTTTGCCAGAAATAAATACAGAATTATTTACAGTAGAGACTAACATAACTGAAGATCAATTAAATGAGCTGAAATTTGAATTGCCTAATATAGACGACTTTAACACTAAAGGCGTTACTATAAAGGAATTAAAACAAAAGCTTTCTAAAGCTAGATGCTGAATCAAGACAGCTTTAGACAAGCATGACCCGCGTTTTGATTATTTACATATCGTATGTATAATATTGGCAATTCTTTGTGCTGCACAGGTCATACACAAGACCTTGTTCCAAGCAATAACAAGATCATGCCTAGTCAAGATCATGGTCCCTTTCAAGAAGGAACGCACTCAGAGCGCAATGCCACTTAGCTCAGAGCTGGAACAAGTGGCTGAAAATGGAACCGAGTTGGCAGCGGGCACAAGTCACGAGAGGGAAGAGTCAACAATAGGAACAAAATGTTTCAAATAAGAAACGTGTAAATATTTGTTGTAAATTGCTGAAACCTAGGCTTGCTAGTAATGAGAAAAAAAAATACTGATCCCCCGCTTTATTAAATATCAAGTTTTACTGATTAGTTTATTAGTAACATATTAATTACTGATTGTATATTGTACATATTAGGTGAGGACAAGTATAGTTCCTTTTCTCGGTTCGACACCAGACTCCTCCCCGTAGCAGGAAGATCTGCTAAACATGAATAAAGGAAACCATTAAGGACAGATCCTAAGGACAGACCCTAAGGACGGATCCTAAGAAAAAGGGATAGACCCCTAATAAACTTAATGGAAGGTATGGAGAAAGCACCGCTACCCTAGTATGGAATTGAATCCGTAGTAGGCAGCTGTAAGCAGACCTCCCAGCACACCAATCATAAACAAAAGCACGTGCTAGTTTAAGGCTAGGATCGTCTTTTTCACAGGGATGAGAGTGGTGTCGGGTCCAGAGGGAAGAGAATTAGGGAATTAAAATATTTAAAGTATATTTTAATTAAACATTGCTTTCATAAGTACAGTGCCTGGTGATGGTACGGATGTAAGGTGAAACTAGTACTTGATAAGAAACACAGTCATTTCCTTTAGAGAGATATTAGTGGTAGCGAATTGAAATGGCAAACGTGGCATTCTTTCGTGCTAAAATCCAAGCGTGGGATGTGCCGATTCAGCGATACCCTGAGAGAAGACAAAGATAGGAAATCCTTGTTCACTTGAAGTGCAGGTAGATCGCCACCAGAGGCCCCCAGCTCCTAAGGGAATTGACTGTAGCGCTTTTGATCGGAACTACCAGTTCACGGGCTAAGTAGGCCATTTCAAAGTACGCGCGATAGAACTATTTTCTGTTATCAGAGTAGTTACTCACACCGGCGTGAAGTATCAATCCACTCAGGGTGTGGCCCCCACGTGGGACGTTAGGTTAATAAATAAGACGTTAACAACGCCGGCGGGAACAGTTTTTTCAAGCTTGTTGAAGTGCAATCATGGACATGGAATTCGACTACAGGTCCTTCATTTTCTGTAAGTAATGATTTTTACATACTTAATGTTAATTTTCGAGCCTAAGTTTCAGCTATGATTTTTTTTACTTAGTAAAGTAAAACAAAATAATTTCTTTAATAAGAAATTTGCATTTCATTAAAGCCAGCAAGTCAAAATGCTGATGAGTTCAAATAATTTCTTTAATAAGAAATTTGCATTTCATTAAAGCCAGCAAGTCAAAATGCTGATGAGTTCAAATAATTTCTTTAATAAGAAATTTGCATTTCATTAAAGTCAGCAAGTCAAAATGCTGATGAGTTCAAATAATTTCTTTAATAAGAAATTTGCATTTCATTAAAGCCAGCAAGTCAAAATGCTGATGAGTTCAAATAATTTCTTTAATAAGAAATTTGCATTTCATTAAAGCCAGCAAGTCAAAATGCTGATGAGTTCAAATAAATATTTCAATAAGAAATTTGTATTTCTTGTGTAACCAGCCATAGTGCTGATGGACTTAAATATTTCAATAAGAAATTTGTATTTCTTGTGTAACCAGCCATAGTGCTGATGAACTTAAATATTTCAATAAGAAATTTGTATTTCTTGTGTAACCAGCCATAGTGCTGATGGACTTAAATATTTCAATAAGAAATTTGTATTTCTTGTGTAACCAGCCATAGTGCTGATGGACTTAAATATTTCAATAAGAAATTTGTATTTCTTGTGTAACCAGCCATAGTGCTGATGGACTTAAATATTTCAATAAGAAATTTGTATTTCTTGTGTAACCAGCCATAGTGCTGATGGATTTAAAGATTTCTATAAGAAACTTGTTTTTCTTTTGACTAACCAGCGATAGTGCTGATGGACAGTAGATTTTTGTAGAGACAATTTTTATTTACTTTCAATACTAAATAGAAAATTGTATCTCCATTTTAAATCTTATTTGATAAACAATTTTATTTATTTTTATTAATAAATAAAAATTGTAATATTAACTTACTTTTTTTTATAATTACTTTATATTGACAATTTTGTTCATTAGCAATAATAAACATAAATTGCATACTAATTATTATTTTAGTAGAAACAATTTCATTTATTTTAATAATAAATATAAATTGTGTAAATAAATTACAATTTTTCTTTATTGCATATAAGCAACTTTATTCATTAGTAACAATAGCATTTAGTGGAAACAACTTTTCAATATTTTCAACAATAAATGTAACGTAAGAAATGAGTAATAAAATTTAATGTTTAGAACATCAAAATTTATTCATTTATATTTAGAATAGAAATGCTAGGATGCCTAATAATTATTCCCTTTCAGCTGTGTTTAAACGAATACTTACACCAGGTACGTACAGTGTTTATTTATAAAGTGAACAGTGCAGCGTGTGAAGTTATTCGATTACAAAAGTTAGGGACAATAAATTTTCTCCACATATGACTATAAGCCAGCCGACCCAACTAGCCATCTTGACACTGACTCAAACCCGGGTCCCCGCAAAAGTTTCCTAGTCTTTCTGCAGCAAAAATAAAAGAGGGCGTGTTTGTGGGTCCCCAAATTAGAGAACTTCAAAAGGACTCAGATTTTGAACATTGCCTTGCTCCAAAAGAAAGAAGAGCGTGGTCTTGTTTCAAGAATGTAACGCAAAATTTTCTGGGAAGAAAAAGAGCTAACAACTTCGAACAACTGGTTCAACAAATGGTAAATGCATATTGGGATCTAGGATGTCACATGTCTTTAAAAGTGCATTTCCTAGATTCACATCTACATTATTTTCCTGAGAGCTGCAGTGATGTCTCCGACGAACATGGTGAATGATTTCATAAAGATGTAATGTCCATGGAAAAGCGGTATGAAGGGAAATGGATACCTGCGATGCTTGCTGACTACTGCTGGAACATTATCAGAGACTGCAAAATTGAACACAAGAGAAAAAATAATACTTTTAAATTCTTAGAGAAAAGTGTATTTTTTCATATTTTCTAAACTTAAATAAGTCTTTCCACATAATATAATTATTATATTAAGGCTTGTGTATATTTCTTTTGTCTTATAGTGCATAACATGTTTGTAAATAATTATGCAAGTGACTAAAATATTTATAGTTACATGTTTTGCCTACATAAATACGTAGCGTGGAAACGAAAATTATTTAAAACATGAAATTGCATATAACTTGAAAACTATGCGTGACACAGAGAAACTAATTACAGATTTGAATTCAGGAGGTGAATTGCCATGTTAATCAAGAATGTTATACCCAGAAAAATGAATTTCATTTTTATTTGTAGAATAGTGTAATTTGTGCCCCTACTGGGATTCCTACATTATCTATGCGCGGGCCCATTTGCAGTGAATAGGTTAGCTTCCCTGGGGTTGGTTACCCTAGCGTCCTTCCACACTTATTTTCCTTTAGGGCGGGGCTCGGTATTCAGTGAGTGATTTGATTACGATTACGATTAGCCAGGTAATGGGGAGTTTAGGATTGAAGGATTTGATAAAAAGCAGAAAGAGAGAGCATAGATCGTCTTTCACAGACACGGAGCCAAGATAATCTTAGAAGAGAAGGTGTGACATGCTCAGTCAGTCGGGTATTACACACAAAGTGAATGCATGCATTATGCTTGCGCTGCAACTTTTGGCAAGGCTTTCACTAAGGTCACATAAAACAACATCGCAATAATCAAGGTATTACAAGTTTTTCAATTAGGGACTTCCTCATTGAAAATGGTAAACAGAACTTCAGGAGTTTCAAATAATGAATTGTTGCAAATACTTTCTTGCACACTTGTGTTACCTGAGTGATTCATCTAAGACTTTGATCCAAATTAAGCCCTCAGATTTTCACCGAAGAGCTGTAAGGGACTGGCGCATTGTTGGTCATAAATTGCAGACTCATATTATAATCTAATTTTGAGAGCAATCTCTGATGATTATAACAATGGCCTGGGATTTACCAATTAGATACAGCATTGAGATCGTAATTTAGTTGGGTCAGAGTGTCATGTAATATTTCGGGTCTAGTATGAATGAAAATATGCAGATCATCTGCATAGAGATAATGTCTAATATGTCAGAGTAAAATGTCGTTAAAATGTATTTAATATATAATGAAAATAGGCCGAGAACTAATCCCCGGGGAGTCCTCTCTTCAGAGGACGACAGGAAGACAACCTGCAAGTAAACACTCACTGTTGGAGATCGCAAAGATAAAAGTTAATCTAAGAGATGCAGCTTTCAGACAACTGTAAAGAGCGGAATTTGGAAATAAGTATACCTATGTCTACAAAGTCGAACGCCCTGATGAAATCTCGGAGGGTTAACACAGTTATTTCACTTTTGTCGATAGTTTCGAGTACGTCTTCAGTGACGGTAAGTAGTGCATTTGCAATCCTAAGTCCACTTCTAAATCCTGATTGATAAGCTTCAAGAATTTGGTATTCATTTAAACAGTCATTTGTTTATGTACGATCCGTTTCAGTGCTTTTCATACAGTAGGTAATATGCTGATAGTCAGTAATCACTTGGGAGGGTGGGTGTGTCATATTTAGGGATTGGTTGAACATTGCTTGTTTCCATAGTTTGGGATAAGTTGATGTCATTAGAGAAGCATTGAATGTACAATTTAATGTCGTTAATAAAACGTCGATAATAATTTTAAATTAGCGGTACGTTAATATTGTCACTTCTTGCGCTTTAGATTTGATACAATTCAGAACCATCTTAACATACCGTACTTAAAGGATAGCTTTTCTGTTATTGGCAAGTCAATATTGTGTAGTTCATAAATCGTATCTCGTTTACTCTGGTCATCAATCGTCACAGTGTGGAAAGACGTAAAATGTTCTGGTAAATTGTGGTCGCATAGCCATTTTTTCTTAATTTACCTAATCCCATGGTTTTTAGGGGTTTCCACAAGTCCGAAGTCTTAGGACTGTTTTATATGAGACCGTGAGTGTGTCGGATTTTAGCGTTCCTTATAGTCTGTGTAGCCTACTTCCATTTCTATATTACTCAGTCCTATATGCGAGAAAATTAATGAATTTACTTAAATTTAAATTTCATGTAGATTGTAGAAAGTAAATTTAATTAAATATAGACAACAGAAATAATATATGATTATTCTTGATGTAATTGTTTATCTATCTGATACAGATTCAGAAAGTAGGGTTTGGTTCCCGGTACTTTTGTTATTCTTTTCTTTTTCTTCTTCTTCTTCTCCTTTTTCTTTTCATTTTGTCATTCTTTTATCTGCGAATGTTCAACTTGCGAACAGAACATGAGCATGACTACATTATAACATAGCCTATTTGATAACATATCTCCATTCTAGAGTGAATTTAATTTGTGAGAGTACACAGAGACGAAAACATGCAATACTGTTTAACAATGCGCTCGTGTGCGCTGTAATGAGGTTGGTGACATTTGACAAACAGCACAGCTTAATACATTTGCAGAGCGTTATTCCAGATTAATTTATTAGATTATAGAACTCACTGCATGAGTGGACTAAACGGACAATTTGCCACATTAGATCGGAACTACAAAAAATGACGAAAAACAACATCGGCATGAGTTTCTATACTTAAATTAGCAACCAGCTATTTTGTTATTAAGTGCTAGTATGGTACTTTATGAGATTGTGTGTGGGGACGAAAAAATGTCTGTCCGTCTGTCCGTGTGTCTGTACGCGCCATAACTTAAATAAGCTTTTTCGGATTTTAATGAAACTTGGAAAACACATTTATAATGTCCATTGGAAGAACCCTATTGATATTGAACCAAATCGGTTCACCGGTACCGGAGTAATGCCTAATTCAGTACCTATTTGAATAGATTATATTAGAAAGGATCCATAACTCAAATACGCTGTATTGGACTTCCATGAAACATAGTATACGCATTTATGACGTCCACGGGAAGTATCCTATTGAGTTTGAACCTAATCTGTTGATTGGTACCGGAGTAAAACCCAATTTAGTGTCTTTTTTAGAGGCGCAATAACTCAAATACGCTTTATCGGAGTTTTATGAAACTTCGTATACGCATTTATAATGTCCATGGGAATACGTCTAGTGATATTCGACCAAATCGGTTGGCCACTACCGGAATACTGCCGAATATAGTGCCTTTTATGTTAATATATAAGAAGTCGCGATAACTCGATTATGCTTTATTGGATTTTCCTGAAACTTTGTACACCCATTTATAATGTACATGGGACGACGTCTACTGATATTGGACCAAATCGGTAGACCAGTACCGGAGTAAAACGCAATTTAGTTTCTAATTTAAAGACGCGGTAACTCAAATACGCTTTACCGGATTTTTATGAAACTTGGTATACACATTTATAATGTCCATGGGATGCGTCTATTGATATTGGATAAAATCGGTTGACCTGTTTCGGAGTAATGCTCAATTTAGTGCCTATTTTATGGTAATATACGTATTCGAAAGAGTTTATGAAATTCAAATCAGTTATCATGACAACATAGCCCATTGTTTTACTGTGATCTTATAGGGCTTTGGAAATTAAAATACAGTTAGCTATGACAAATAAGACTATTGCTTTACATGCGCTTATCCAACTAGACCGATAAACTGACCCAGGTGGCCGAAATGGTAACGTATTGGCCTCACATTCTGGAGTTCCATGGTTCAAATCCCGAAACCTGTCAAATTGACTTTTTTGTATTCTGCATATCATAATTGCAATCATAACTGATTAAACAAAAACATACTGGCACTTTGTTACATCAGTTTACCTGATTTTATTGGCATTGGGGAAATATTTAGTTTTTCATCCAAACTGTTATTCTCGACATTAGACTTGATACTTAAGATTATAAAAGAGATGGCTGGGTTATAGCTAACCTACAAGCAATTTCTAAGAAGAAAACGTTTGAAATCAAAGTTTTAGATCTCGTTATAACCAGTCGATATATGACTTTCAAAGAAAATCGTTGCAAACATTTTCAAGAAAAACCTGAAAGAAGTCAATTTCTTAATGGTGTTATTTGTTGTTCTTTTCACTTTCCAGAAAAAGACGTTACTCATAACATCAAAATAAATAACACTTAATTTGCGTTTTGTGATTGCGTTTACGGTTTACGAGCCAAGTAGATTGAAAGATTTCGCACAATTGTCACAACGCAGCTGTTCTTGTGTATTCTCTTGGGCATTATTTCGCGGATTATGTGCTTCGCGTAATAATCTTTGTAGGCCTATTCAGTTTGCAGTAAAACCGTCAATTGTACTTGAGAAAAAAATCCTGATTATTTCCTTCATGGCGTGTGTGTAGAAATCGCAGTGATAGTCTACAGATAAATTCGGATCGACCAAAGTATGGTTACAATCCAGTCAATGAATGCTCAAAAGTGTTGAGATTCGTAAGGAACTCAATACAAGTCATCGCAACATTTATCATGATACATGTGTCTAGAGACGGAATGTTATCTAAAGTTGTTATTAAAAGGGTTGCTACATAGTAAAATGTATCATCTAGTATGCAGTATGTGCCATGAATGGGATATTTCAAGCAATTTAATTTACGCAAGGCTAGGTGAGCGCATGCGCAAATTCAAAGCTAAAGTCCGTTGTATCATGGTGGGGGAATCACGAGCTTTCGTGGTGCGTAAAGAACTTTGTAAATTGATTCCTGTGTGCGTGCTTGAGTGAGATACATCTGGGAAGATCTTCGATCGGTGGGGGCTGGCCATGAATTAAGGACTGATGGATTAAGGTAAATTTTAGATATATCCTTGCTCTGATCGGTTTACAGACGTACGTAGTGTGGCTGCGTCTGTGGGCTGAACGGAGTGCGATTGTTTGAAGCCTATCTTGTCCTGACGTTTTTATTTTTTCTTACTTTCAGATAAATTTCATGAAATAAATATTGTAAAGTTCAGTTAATAATTTCTTTTATTAACTAAAGTCAGTAACTAAAGTCAGTTAGTTTCCGTGAATAATTTCATTTAGTAATTAAAGTAATTTTCAAATTGGTAAAATTTTAGTAATTAATTCTAATTTTGCATTTCAAGTTATTTTTAGTTTCACTAGTAAAAGTTTAATTTAATAATTATTGTAGTATGGCCGCTACCTTTATCGAAGATCATTCCAGATTTGCCGGGAAGGAATGCTTGTTAGGTTTTATGTGTGCGTGAATGTAGAATGAATATTGGGACAGCGAGTAATTGAATGGCCAAAGAGATTTTTTGTTTTGTTTAAGTATTATGTTAACTCTATTTATTATTCATAGGCCTATAAAGTATTAAATTATATGTTATTATAATTTCAGCCGTCCCATTTGTAAATGGTTTTATTTTAGTGTGAAGGAATCTTTTAATGCGTTAAAGCAAAAAATCTGCCAAAGATTGAAAATGTTGTATTTGTACTAAACTTTGCACTGAAAATATATAATCATAGATGTTACGGGAGATTGAACATTATTTCCGGACCTTATTAGCCCTATAAGTAGTACGTTTCCATGGCATGGAAATAATAGACTAGGTGGTACGGCTGGTTGTTGCCATTAATTAAAATACATATTTGAGATTAATTTCAGATAAATAAAATTCAATACAATTTAAATAAATACAGTAAATATCAATCACTCAGCGGGGGTGAAGAGGGAAGTGGAAGGAACACAATTTTTTACTTTGCGATTTTGTTTGGACTAGTTAGAAAGTAAACATACTAAAAGTCCCCATTCCTAGTTGGTGAGCGGGGGGGCAGGGAGACACGTAGAAGGTCCCTATTTTGGTTTTTCGCTTATATCTTAAAATTGCGGTGAGACTGATTTTCCGAAAGTGGTTGAACGGAAAACAGTTCTTACTCTGGTGATCGGGTACTGTCCCACCATATGCAGTATTATCCTGGTATTATGTATTTAATTCAGTAAGTAGATGTTCTGATTTGGTTAGTTCATGAATTTACTTTATTGCTTTCTGAATATTATATTTAAATTAGCTGAGTACTTTATTGATTAACTTACTCATTCGTCTGAAACATTTAAATACAGACTTTATCTGTAATAAAATCAGGTAAACTGATGTAACAAAGTGCCAGTATGTTTTTGTTTAAACAGTTATGACTGCAATTATGATATGCAGAATGTTTTTTTTAAAATTGATTTCCAAGTTAAGCTCCAGATTTATTCATTAAGCAGGGCTTACGGAAGAACAAAGGTCTAGTTTTTTTTTTAATGAGATTAAAATCTTCCAGCATCACCTGAACTGTACAGGTATGTGATATAATGACAATCGCACATTCACATAAAAATGTCAAAAAAAATTCAAATTGGCCGGTTTCGGGTTTTGAACCATGGACTCCAGAATGGGAGGCCAAAGCGTTACCATCTCGGCCACCGGGGTCATTTTAACGGTCTAGTTGGATAAGCGCTTGTAAATCGATGGTGTTTTTTGTCATAGCTACCTGTATTTTAATTTCCAAGGCCTTATAAGATAACAGTAAAACAATAGGCAGTGTTGTCAAGATAATTGATTTTCATTTTTTTTTTAATTCTTTCGAATACGTATATTACCATAAAATAGGCACTAAATTGAGCATTACTCCGAAACAGGTCAACCGATTTTATCTATTATAAATAGACGTCTTCCCATGGACATTATAAATGCGTATACGAAGTTTCATAAGTATACGATAAAGGGTATTTGAGTTATTGCGCCTTTAAAGTAGACATTAAATTGGGGTTTACTCCGGTACCGGTCAACAGATTAGGTTCAAATTCAACAGGGCACTTCTCATGAACGTCATAAATGAGTATACCAAGTTTCATGGAAATCCGATACAGCGTATTTGAGTTATGGCGCCTTTCTATTAGAAAGGCGCCATAATCTATTAAAATAGGCACTAAATTGGGCATTACACCGGTACCGGTGAACCGATTTGGTTCAATAGCAATAGGGTTCTTCCCATGGACATTATAAACGTGTATACCAAGTTTCATTAAAATTCGACAAAGCGTATTTGAGTTATCGCGCGTACAGACACACGGACGAACGGACGGACAGACAGACAGACGGACAGACATTTTTCGTCCCCACACACAATCTCATAAAGTACCATACTGGCACTTAATAATCAGGGCTAGGATTTATATGTACTAAAAAATGTCAAAATATGTACATATATATGTACTTAAAAATGTCAAAATATGTACATATATATGTACTAAAAATGTCAAAATACGTACATATATATATATATATATATATATATATATACACAAATATATTTTGTAAATATGGACATCAAAACAAATTTAACCACTAGACACTACATTTTGTTACTTTTAGAACCTATAAAAATGCATTACAAATACTGGATTCATAAATTAAATTATTCATTTTTTTTTCAAATCACTTACTTTATTTGTATTCATTCATTGATTATTTCTGCTACCATAACAGTCTGCCACAAAATGTTGTTTTAAATTTTCAAAAGTGATTTGTATTGGCTGAAGCTTCGTTCTACTGCACATGAAGTGATTGGCGCGTGTTTAAAATTCACTGATTCTAGTTTTACATTTGACGAAGATCGGCTAAATGTCCACGTATACATTTGAGTTAATGAATCATGTTTTTCACAATGTCAATATTTCCAGGTAATGTCAGATTATTAAGTGCCAGTGTGGTACTTTATGAGATTGTGTGGGGGACGAAAAAATGTCTGTCCGTCTGTCTGTCCGTCTGTCCGTGTGTCTGTACGCACCATAACTCAAGTACGCTTTTTCGGATTTTCATGAAACTTGGTATAAACATTCATAATGTCGATGGGAAGAACCCTATTGATATTGAACCAAATCTGTTCACCGGTACCGGAGTAATACCCAATTTAGTGCCTATTTTAATAGATTATGGCGCCTTTCTAATAGAAAGGCGCCGTCACTGAAATACGCTGTAACGGATTTCCATGAAACTTGGTATACCCATTTATGAAGTCCATGAGAAGTGCCCTATTGAATTTGAACCTAATCTGTTGACCGGTACCGGAGTAAAACCCAATTTAGTGTATATTTTAAAGACGCGGTAACTCAAATACGCTTTACCGGATTTTTATGAAACTTGGTATACACATTTACAATGTCCGTGGGAAGACGTCTATTCATAATGGATAAAATCGGTTGATCTGTTTCGGAGTAATGCTCAATTTAGTGCCTATTTTATGGCAATATACGTATTCGGAAGAATTCATTAAAAAAATGAAAATCAGTTATCTTGACAACATAGCCTATTGTTTTACTGTGATCTTAAAAGGCCTTGGAAATTGAAATACAGGTAGCTATGACAAAAACAGTATTGTTTTACATGCACTTATCCAACTAGACCGTTAAAATGACCCAGGTGGCCGAGATGGTAGACCTTTCTTCTTCCGTAAGCCCTGCTTAATGAATAAATCTGGAGCTTAACTTGGAAATCAATTTTAAAAAAAAACATATTCTGCATATCATAATTGCAGTCATAACTGATTAAACAAAAACATACTGGCACTTTTTTACATCAGTTTACCTGATTTTATTATTTTGTAGTTTCTGAACTAATGTTGTTATATTACAAAAATTTGATTCAATGTAACACAAATCATTTTGCACACATTCATTTCTGTACATAACTGTAAACTTATCCTGTGCTGCCATATTTTCTGTCACTGAAAACGACAATTTTATATAGTTTTACTCTTAAGAATGAAATATGTACGAATATTGCATTAAAATCACTAAATATGGACAAATATTTATTTTACATATAAATATGTACTAATGTCAGAAATATGGAAAAATATGTAAAATAAATTTTTTAATTTGAATAGAGGACAACATAATAGATGGAGATAAGTGAAAAAAATGTGTCTATATGTGAAATGAAGAAATATGTAATTACATATAAATCCTAGCCCTGGTAATAATATTATCTTCAAGACACGGCCCTATAGTCTGTGAAATATCGTCTGTTCGTTCCGATTTAAGTTGAGGAAGACCAAATAGCAATCTCGAGAAAACAGCCTGCTTCGGAATTAATTTGGTATTCAGTAGGCCTTAATCTGTAGATTATGCTATGGGACCGAGATGCATTTTTCATATTTCACTCAAGAAGATAACGGGATCTAGTTAAGATGCATCCCTTCTATTAAGAGTTCACTATATTTCAATTTATAAAAATCTCTTTCGTTTTACATGCAGTATAATAACTTTTACGAATTCAAAATTCCATAGCTTCATTACCGTATAACAATTATATATAACAAATAAACATTTCACCTTACAACAATTATATTCAACCCACACATAAAAACAGGCCTAATTATTTTTCAGTAAACTAATCTCACTATGAATTTACTCTACAAGAGGCTGATTGGACTTCCATTTGTCCGCAGAGATTAAATTTAAATCTTACAAACCAATTTGTACTTGGGTAATGCTCATTACAAATATTCCCTTATTTTCTTACCTTTCTATGTAGGCCATCTAGAGTAGAGGCATCGTTATAAGCAAATATTCAGAACAATTTTCACATTTGTCATAGTTGATAATAATGTACTTTAAGACTACAGTAATCATCATTATCACCGGCTATCTTATCTAATTTACGTAGCGCTAGCAGGAATATCATCAATATTATATTGCGATACTCGTGTGGGAAGTATATTCTAACAGAATTGAGAAAAAAACGAGACGAGGTAGGCTTACAGTTTTTTTTCTATTTCTGAGATATTGTTATACACTTCACATACATGTATCGCATAGGCTATATTTTTTGCAATATAGAAATTACATGAAAATACTTATGTAAAAATACAGTAGTTTTATTATAAACTTCTGTTTTATAGTTGGATTGGTGTGGTACCAACCACAGTATCATGAGCAAGTATTATTTTAAGCTGCGTGGCAATCGATACGTCGATTACTTGAGCGCATGCACAAGTAGGTGCAAAATACAAAGTCAAGGTTTTGCATCATACTTAGCTGCCTCATAAATTATCGTAAGCCAATAGCAGGAAATAAAAAGGAAGTAAAACGAGGTAAGATTGAAATTGTAAACTTCATCTAGCAAATTATTATATTCCATGTCTGCAATAATAGATGGGAATATATCAAAAGTTCCAAGCTTTGATAAAATAACGCACCTTTACTGTAAGTAGTATGGTAAGTAAGTCACAAGACGAAATTAGGTGAGGTTACCGTAACTGGATGTAGGAAGTTCGAGTTTTCCCCATGATAGCATAAAAAGGGAAATGGATGAAAAACACTATCGTAGAGAAAAAGAAGAAATCTAATGAAACATAATTCGAAATAATATCTTCGATACTAACGCTATGCCACTTTTCCTTTCATAGGGGCAACCTGTGTCTCTCATCTCTGTCAATAACTGCATTGGAAGAAGATACTATTTGGGGGATGGGGTATATGGTTAGCGTGACGACGCTAACCGTCGTTATTGATGATAATTCCTTAACAGGGTTCGCTAATAATTCATTAAGTAGCTTCTCAGTATTTGTCTTGAAGCAGATCTTATAATATCCAATGAGATACCAGCTATTGAATCCTAGTCTGCAAATCCGTCAGCAGCTCTAAAACACTCAATCACGTTTCACAATTATTAGGCTTACATAAGTTTAAAAATCCTCACTTATATCTCTCTTACCCTGAAGCATCTATTTCGTAGCCGCGCTGTATTTTAATATTGATAACTTAATAATACGGGTGAGGTCGGTATCTTGATCATGCCTTACGGGACAGCCTGACATACAATTGATAGACGTCATTTGTTTTCCGTGCAGCTGAGAAGCTCAGTAGCCGTTAACTGAGCTGCAGGGGCAGCTACGACAACCTCCAGCACTTATAATCTTAATTTCGATACCTCTTTATCATTCCATATTATATCCAACCTGATACAGCACTACTTTATCTATACACCTGTCTCTCGTGTTATTAATCATTGAGTTCCTCCGTTGACTGAGTTTTTTTTTCTTTCTCCCCCCCCCCTCCCAACTTGTTCTTAGACTTCTCAGAGAACTTTCAATCTTGCTTACAACACTTTGAATCGAAACCAGAGGTTAAATGCCATATCGTTACTTTGTTTATGTTATGTGCCCGTCAAAAAAAAACAAAAAGGCATATTTAGCATTGTCTTTAGATTTCTAACCAGATTTCCCGATAGTCAAAAAGCAATTTATACATTAAATACATATGACGATTTGCATTGACAAAACTAAAATTATCGCATTTAAAGGGGAAAAAATATCAAAGCAAATCAACTTTTTTAAATTTGACTTGAGCCCCTATGGACTGCGTGTTAACAACCAATCTCATTTTCAGTGTCTGTGTCTTGTTCATTTGCCAGCTTTGACATCCTGCCAGTATCTCTTGAGCCCATAGAAAAGCGCTTTCTTCCGCTCCTCTGATAAAGGGCATCTCTGTCTTCTAGGTTCTGCCTCCACCATAAAGCCCTAATATCTATTCACCATCTTTCTGAAGCTATCCCTGTCATTGATTTCATCCTCCGTAATGCCCATCTCTCTCTTATCCTTCTCACACTCTTGGGACCATCTCAACTTTGATGTCTACGGTTTAAGAAAATTCCAGATTTTCTTTGTTAGTCGGTCATTGTTCTTACAGAAGATGTGACTATAAAACATCAAACTTCTCTTTCTAATTGTCGTTGCTATTGGTTCCATCTTGCTGTATCATCTTTATTGGATTTTAATCGAATCTGCCCGTCAATCCATCTATTGCCCAAGATCTTCCGTACTAGCCTGTGTTCTCTTTTAAGTAGCTGATTGACCTGTCCTTTTCGGTTCATATACAGGGTCTCCGAAGCATTTAAGCCTTCTGGTCTAACAACAGTGCTGTAATGTCTAAATTTGGCTCCTATACTCAGCATCTTCTTAATATAAATGTGTTAGTCAGTTGGAACGCTCGCTCTAATTTCCGGGATCGGATATTGGTCGCTTCTTGTTGTAGCCCATTCTATTGGATCACTTCCCCCAGGTACTTAAACTTCTTAACACTTCCAATTTTTCCATGGTCTGTTAACATCCATTCTGGATCATCACTGATGCTCATCATGTATTTCGGTTTCTCATAGCAGATTTGTAGTCTCTTGAGCGACTAGGCCTACTATCCGACCGCTGCATCATCCATCAATAGGCATATGAAAAGATTGCGAGGCCATGGCCATTAATTATGGTTTCCGTGACCGGAACCCCTACTTCTTAATCAGTAGCTCCGCAGTTTGAGGAATGATGCTGAGTTCATCCCGTTCCAACCATCCATAACCCAGAAAAATTAGAGGAGGTACCAAATCCGGGCCTGCGGATCCGTAGCTACTAGTCATGCAGGTGGTCAAACTCATTTAAGTCTTCGGGACTTTTAATAGAAAACAATAACAGAACTTCTAGATAATTTCAAGTACCATAAAGTATGTTTTAGGTAAGACAGCATGGAGATACAGCTCTACAATATTAAAAAATATAATTTTTAATGCGTGTTTACGAAAGGCGATGTATATAAGTTAGGGAAATGAGATTTCTCGGAGCAATAGCTGGTTTCAAGACCAAAATAGTGATATAGATATAAGAAAAGAATTAGGCTACACATATTTAACCTAAACAATAGAATGAAAGAATATAAGCAGATCAGAAATTGCATATAAGTTACAAAAAATAGACTTAAAATATACAAACATCTTGTACATGTGACTATAAAACGGAACTACCGTCACTCACCTGTTACGTCATCCCACCCACCGGTCAGGTGATGAACCGGAGCTACAGCCACCCAAATGTGACGTCATCCCACCCACCGCCACCGACCGTTGGACCCACCTCGACGTCACATATAAAAGCACACTACTTATACATACACCCCTTTCAACGCTACACCCAAAAATCCCTTACAATGTCGCGCCCAGACGTGCATAAAACCCCTACATATTGCACCATAGGAAATTTAACAGTAAAGTTGATTGTGGTTATTATTCTAACCTAAGGGGTAAAGTAAATGGTTAGTGAAGTAGGCTTATTGGTCCGAAGTTTACGGGTATATGTACGTGAACAACCACATAAACATAACAAAAATGCAGGTTCTAAAATATTAACATTTTACAAGAAAATGAACTCAGAAGTGGATAAAAATTACACGATCCTATAACAAGGCTTACTAGAACATCACTAGCAGATAAAAGTATAAAAAATTGACCAAGTTAATTTTAAATTACACGTTTTATAGGAGCATGAAAAAAAATTAATTCAGATGCACTTATCACTTAACATTTTTCTGGTTTCTCTGACACCTTTTATTTTTTTAATGCATATAATGAACATATTTTTCTACAAAGTAGACTACTTTTATACAGCTAAAGTTATTATTTTTAATGCAATTAATTTTTATATATCGCATATAAAATATCTTGAAATTTGATCAATATTTCATGACACATTTTCTTTAATTTTATACATCAGGCATCGTTGTAGTCTACTTTATGCATATATGCATGTAAAACATATTTAAATGTCCATTTAAGTGGCACAAATAATTTCTAAACCTATATACACTATATATCAATGGATGTAGAAAATTCAGCACAATTTTTTAGTGCTATAAACAAAAAAACATAAATTTCAAAATAATTCACGTACATATAGGCTACTCTTAAATAAGTGGTAATGACGGATAGCCGGTAGAATCGTATATACAGATTTATTGAGAGATTTAGGCAATAAATAGTTAGCTGAGTAATAAGACTGACTATTTTTTGTTGCTTGACAAGCAAGAGAATAGCCTATTTGATTTACTTTGTTTGTTGCAAAGTCTTTATTCAAAGTAAAGTGTTGATTTATGAAGAAAAGAAACACTCTGAAATTATTACTTAGTACTGGACATTTGGTAAATTCACCCCCTCCACCGCCCTCTCACCATTGAATAATCTAGGTAATGGCTGTGATACGGACATTTCTACTACAAGAATTTCATGAAAGATGAAGAAGTAGAACCAGTAATGAATGGCGCCTAGTTTGAAATAGAAATTTCCCATTATTGGTAACGATCAATAGATGCAGAGAAGTTATTACAGTGGAATTCTTGTGTAATAGTACATCACACCCTGTTGAGTTTTCTTTTTGCCCTTCAAGTATTTTCGAAACCTATTAGTGAGCCAGTTTGTATGAAGTTTCCCGTTACTAGCACTAGAAAATAATTGAAAGCTATGGACATCTGCAGCACTATTTAGTCTAGATTTATGCTTTTAGGCACACAATCATTTCATTTGCTTATTTCCACCTAATGTTCTTTCTTTGTTCTTTCTTCTTGGTTGCTTATGTTCCATTTTTAACAGAAAATCTAACATTTTAAACTTTAATCACATTTTCTTATGGTTTTCCAAATTTTCCAACTTTTTTCCTTTGAAGCTTTCTTTCTTCTTTCTTAGTTGTGTCCCCATTCTTTTTTGGACATGCCCCACACATTCCTTTTTCTGAATGGTAAATCCTGGTCCATATGGTTTACTTTCTGACACAGCCTTATAACTTTTGGTGTCACCATCACCAATATAATTCAAATACTTCAAATTATGCCTCTTGATGCTACGGTGAAAAATCATTTTCATTCCTTCTACCTCCATATTACCAGGGCTTCCAGTATGGTTGATTGAACAAACCTCTTCATGTATTTCCCACCACTCTTGATATTCTATAGTATTCTCTTTCCCTTTCCATTGTTCACAGCCCTTACAACTTAGCGACAGGACCTGTGTGTCTAAAACTTTTCCACTCTTTGCTCCTATTACACTACACACCCCATGTTGTGAACTGTGACCTCTGGTTAACCAAGTCCCATCACAACTTACAGAAATATCCCTGGAGCCTGTAAGTGCTGCTTCCTCTTCTGCTGCTGTACTTGCAGATTCTAAAGCTGCCTCGTTACTTACTGGTTCACTATTATACACCAGCATGTAGGTAGATTTTTTCACTGGGGGAGGAAGATTCATGAGGCCACAAAACATTTTTAATCCTGCCAATCCCTGACCCAGGCATCTCATAGCATATATGCTACGTCTGTTTATAGAAAAAATATGGCTATTCTGTCCTATTTTGTGGCAGTTGTCAAAGAAACTTATCTGTCCACATACACTACACAGTATTATAATATTACAACCTAATCCCACTGTTTTATAACAAATATTTACAGTAGCTCCACAAACACAACGAAGGCATTTTTCAAGTTCTTTGAACATAATACTAATATTAAAAATAATATTTACATCTTCTGTACAAGCTCTCTTATCAGTGTTGCCGAAAAGTTTCCTAGCCGATGCACTCTGAGTTTGTAGGTTAGGATCAACATGTGTTGCACCATTATTAGTATACCTGTTCCCACAAAATTTTTTTTTTTTAGGCTTGTACACAGGCTTTCGTTTACCCATGTTGTACTAGAACGCAAAGATAATAATATGACACCTTTTAAGCAACTGAAGAGGAAAAAGAAGCAATTACAAACTTTCACAAACTCAAGCCAAACTAACTACGAAAAACATAAACACCTTTCGATTATTATGACAAATCGGCTCGATTACTTCGATATATTGTATCGTTTACTTCGAGAAAGACATCAGTAGTGCCAATGACATGATTCGAGCGCGGAATTCAAAATGAGAAGTAAATAAAATAGGAAGTAAGTAGTGGGCGTGGCAGAGACGAATTTAAAGGTACATGCCAGGTGACATGTATGGACATTTCTAGTCATAACTCTTGAAATAATGACGATAATTACAAAATTCTTTCACCAGATTAAAGAGGAAAGTATGCACTACAAACAAAAATATAAATTGAAAAATGTCATTTTTTGACCAATAAAGCTGTACCTCCCCCGTCCACATTGAAAATGTAGTTCACGGCTCTACGCGCTTTAGTTAACCAAGCGGATACTAGCGTGATGCCTAATCCTAAGTCAGGGGTGCCCACAGGGGGGGGGGGTTAAGACGCAGACTGCGTCATTGAAATTTCTGGGGGGAGCAAAATATTATCGTTTTATGAATTTTCTGGGGGGGTTGAAAATTGTTGCAAAATTTAATGTTTTATATGTTAAAAATAAAAACGGTCAGGTTCTATAACTTCAAAAGGTCTCTTCTAATTCTTTATAAAGATAAAGAATTTCGACAGCCATGGGCGCCCCCCGGGGGCGGGGGGGTGGCGCAAGGAAAAAAAATGTATGTTAATAATTATTATAGTCAGGTGTTTTTCTTTTAAGACAATTATTTGAGTTGCAGAAGTTTTACCAAATCGACAACATGGAAGCAGAATCCACAGTGGATTAGGAAAGGGGGTTCTGGGGGTTTGGACCCCCAAAAGTCAAAACCTAAAATTCTATATTTGTATTTAAAAAACAATATTTATTTAATTAAACAAGATTTGTTGGTGTGTCAAATATGATACGGCAGTTTTTTTCTTTCCATAACATCATGAGTAGGCCTATTATGTCCACTGTTCCATGTGTTATTCAACTTTTCTTATAAACAGTAAAAAGTATTATAAAATTTTCCGGGGGTGGACCCCCCACTTAGGTAACGATTTCTTATGTACATTGGCATGTCTTAGAGTATGGTAAACAAATTTCATAACAAGTTTTTCAGTGCTTAAATAGTGTAAAATGTGATTTTCATTAGTTCAATATTTAAAAATTTCCCGGGGGTGGACATCCGATTTAGGTAACCTTTCTTGTTCACATTGACATGTCTTAAGAGTATGGTAAACAAATTTTCTAACTAGTTTTTGAGTGCTAAAATAGCGTAAAATGTGATTTTCATTAATTCAGTATTTAAAAATTTTCCGGGGGTGGTCCCCCCACTTAGGTAATGATTTCTTATGTACATTGGTATGTCTTAGAGTTTGGTAAACAAATTTCCTAACTAGTTTTTTAGTGCTAAATTAGCGTAAAATGTGATTTTCATTAGTTCAGTATTTAAACATTTTCTGGGGATGGACCCCGACCCCCTTTTTGGGGGGTATTCCAAACCCCCCAGCACTTCCGACCCTCCCGCAATCATGTTCTGGCTACGTCAGTGTTGCATTAATATAATGTTACAAAGTGGCCCAAGAAGTTAAAGCGACAAAAAATAAATTAATTATAAAAATTGCCCCCCCCCTAGAAAATATCATATGGGCACCCTTGTCGACAGCCAGTTGGGTTGGGGGTGAGCAATGAAGTTTGGAGGGTGAGCAATGAAGTTTGGAGGGTGAGCAATGAAGTTTGGGGGTGAGCAATGAAGTTTGGGGGTGAGCAATGAAGTTAGGGGGTGAGTCATGCCGTTTGGGGGGTGGGCACCCCTGCCTAAGTTAATAACTAACCCCAAACATCCAGAACAATAGAGATAGGCCTGAACAATATCTGAATTAATCACCATAAACTAAATTGCATTAGCAGGAAAAATACATGCAGGCCAAATTACAATATAAATATTGAAATTAGTAACAGGATAATTTAATATCACCTAACAGTAACAGTGAGCCTAAATAATTTATTAATTAATCACCATAAATTAAATTGTATTAGCAAAAAAATTAATGCAGGCCAAGTTACTATGTAGATATTTCAAATCAGTAGCAGTAAATTAATATCACCTAACAGCAATGGTAGGCCTAAATAACTTCTTAATTAATCACCATTAATTAATTTGTATTAGCAAAGAGAATCAAATCAGACCAAATTATATTATAAATACAGCAAATCAGTAGCAAGGTAATTTAATATCACATAACAGCAATGGTAGGCCCAAATAATTTCTTAAATCATCACAATAAATTAAATTGTTTTATCAAAAAATTAATGCAGGCCAAGTTACTATATAAATATTCCAAATCAATGGACGTATCTTATAATATCGGCAAGCTATGCAAACTTATAAATATACTGCCAACTACATGTGAATTCGAATAATCTTGCCTGCAGAAGTTTTCCATTACGTGTTATTACAAGGGTGAGTGTAAAGCGCTATGTCTGCTAAGTGTATATCCACTTATAGCATAATACAATAAAGATCAGTGCCAGGTAACTTCCCTAGGTACGGTACCTCAAAATGTTATATTAAGCAGATCTAAATTCCATAATATTGTCACAAAGCCCAGAAAAGACTCGCCTAGAAACTGACAGAAAAAGGAGTCACCCAGAAATTGCCAGAACGACGGAGTCTAGAAACGTCGCAGCCTCTCGCGGCCTCCTAGTGGACGGGCGGAAGACGAGCGCTATTGGGCGTAACAACGGCAGCGATTGGGCCACGCTTTTGGGGGACGGCCTGTAGGGAGGACCTCGCGCTAAGGGGTGTGCCCGCGCGGCGAAGCGCGAATTCCAGATTCCACGCGGGCGGAACTTTCGAGACATCGGCTCTGGAATATTCGTCGGGCCTATATATAGGGCCGCGATCGAGCTGAGACAGTCAGTTCAGTCAGTCAGAAAGTCGGAGTTGAGAGAGACAGTTCCTGAGTAGCAGAGAGTCAGTCAGTAAGTCAGTAACAGCAACAGAGTTCAGTTCAGCAACGGCCAGTCAGAGGGAGCCAGTCCGCGAGGAGTGATGAGCAAGTCAATGGGAGAACAGTCAGTCCGTAACAGTCATTAACAGTGGGAGGGAGTCAGCGTCAGAGTGTGAACTGGACGGAGAGCACTGATCAGCGCGACCTCAAGTAAGTGCGACTTGAGGAGCTGAGGACCTGGACGGAGTGAACCGATCAGCGCAGCTGAGGACTTGGGAAGCTGAGGAGCCAGTGACCGGAGGGACTAGTCAACGGAGGGACCCGCGAGCGGAAGACCTAGTCAACGGGGGACTAGTGACCGGAGAGAAGGGTGAACGGAGGAACTAGTGAACGGAAGAGCTGGTGAGCTGATCTGGATTGGACTGGGACAGTGCTGCGACGTGGCAGTGAGCACCGGAGAGAAGAGTGCGTTGGAGAACATTCAGGAGTTTCCTGACTGTATTGACCATTGTTTGATAGGAAATAAGGAAACCTCCATCCTCCAATTAGAAACTCGGTGTTCTGATTTTGAACCCCGACGAACCCTTGTTACAATATACAAGTCAAGTTATGACGAAACGGTAACAGGCATCGTGAATTCTCAGAATTTACAAAGGTATTTTGATGTGGATATTCATGCTGACGCATGATAAATATAAGCGAAATTGAAATAGAGAAAAATTGCTGATGGCAAATACAGTGGTATTAAAGAGAGGCGGCAGTCAGATGCGCGGCAGCGGGAATCATGGGGAGGGGTAAGAATGTTGTACTGCACTTCCGAGTGAGAGAAGCGATTGTAACAAGGTCTCTTGTTTCTTCACTGCATTATACGATGTTACCGCACTGAAAGCAACGACACAACTAACCCATACACCCCTCCATGCAGTACGAATGTTTATTGGACTCGTCTGCATCTACTGAGCATCCATGCTTGGACTGCCACGTCTCATTAATACCACTGTACTTATAATTTGGTTACATTAGCCTATCTCATACTTACGGAACATCCCGATCAGCTTCGCTCCCAAGTGCACTATTCAAATCACAGGCCCAAGAATAACTTACTCGCGTAACATGAAAACAGCTGGAATGCTCACCGCGCAAACGCATAGAACAGCAAAATAACGCCCCACGATACAAACCCCAGTGTACTGAAAGATAAATATTCGCTACAGTGTGAATATTATGAACAAAGAGTATATTATTTTAGGGATCATTTTACACATTCAGATTTACAGATTTAAAACAAAATTCGATATGCATCAACTTTAATAAGCCTTTTAAAATTAAATCCTATGTTTGTGACCTCTACAGCATTGTTATGTGCACAACAGTTTCGTATTTATTTTAACCAATTTTTATAACACATACTTAAGTACTTGTGTAAAGAAATAAGAGTTTTCTTTCATATATTGCGCGGATCCAACTAGTAGTAAATAACAATCTTGTTTGTTATGGCGGTGTGGAATTCTCCAGAGAATTAGTTCTTACGCAGAAGAAAGCGGTGTGGTGACTGCAGACACAGACTACAAATTAGTCTTCTAGTTATCTATGTATAGGCCTTCTAGGTGGTAATTTTGATGAAAATGAACTTGTGATTTGGTTTGATCCCCGCATTAATCATAGCTGGAAGGAGTAGGACTACCGGAAATTAAGACAGTCGGAATAGTGGAGTAATGAATGCTTGGGCTTCATAATCAGGAAACAAGTTTGTCATTGATTCAACAGGGGCTGCTTTCTGTATCCATGAAGCATACGAGATTAATTAGCTATACACTCTCACTACAGTGATTAAGATGGAATACTTTCTGTTTCTTGAATTTCCACCCTTAAAGATGTACAACGAGGAAAATAATCAACTATTCCATCTGTCTGCTATTGCTGACTGTTTTGATCATGAATCAATCACCAATCCAGTGTAAAGATGTGTAAAATTTCAACTATTCACCACCAACTATACTCATTATTATAGTTTATTTTTACCGCACCTACATCAATATTGTGTTTGTATGAATTTGTTCCAGTGCAGCATAATCGTACTGAAATAGCTTTATAGCTCCTTTGCAGAAATATGGTAAACATATTTACAAAATCAAATCAACTTCTTCCAATTCCTTTGCATCCATAACATCTAAAGAAAAGGGCCTTTTATCATCATGTAATTTCGGCAGTTGCGTTTTCAATACATGTTCGTCCAATTAGTATGACCACACACCCCTATTATTAGTATAGTAAAGAGTTTAATATAAAAATAAAACAGACGAAATACATAACGAAAGGTATTTTACTAACTTGCCGCGTAATCAACGCTATCGATTGTTTTCGCCAACTGTAATCATTTCATTATTAGGACTATACTGTATCAAAGATCTCGTTTACAAAGACACAAATAGCGATGTGGTTTATTCACTTTGTGGTTTTAATTACTCAATAAATGCTTAATTCTGCAAGGATTCATTAAATAATCACAATACATATAATTCGAGGTCCAAAATGTATCAAAATAAATTCGGGTCTCGCGTTATACAGATTAATTTTTTAGGTTGATCGTGCTGGCCAGGGAATGTGGCCATGTAAAGAAATTAAGCGTCGGGGAAACATACTATTTCTCAGCACTTGGAGAGAAATCCGAGCTGTGTGAGCGGTGGCTCCGTCCTGCTGAAACCATACCTGTTCAGTCGGCAGTGCATTGAGTTTGGCGAAAAAAATGTGTTCATCTAGTGAGTGTATCTTTCAGAGTAGCACCATCCTCTTCAAAAAGGTAAGGACCAATTATCCCGACTCTTCATACTGCGCACCATACAGTAACACGGTCGCTATGCAGAGGTTTTACATGAAGTTCACGAGGGTTCTGTCTACTCCAATAACGGAAATTTTGCTTATTAACACATCCAGATAAGTGAAAATGTGCTTCATCACTAAAATGGACCACAGCATCTTCTGGTACAGCGTTAAGGACGTTTGCACATGACCTCACACGATTTTCATAATCACGTTGGCACAAATGTTGAACAACAGCCATCTTGTATGGATGAAATCGCAAGTCCTGGTGCAAAATTCGACGCACACTCCGATCAGATAGCTGAAGAGCTCTAGCGTGTTTTCGAGCAGATCTCTTTGGAGACCGCTGAAATAAACGCATTACTGCATTAATGTTTTCTGAAGTTCGGACGCTGCGTGGCCTTCTCCCTCCCTTTTTAATCATGTTACCACTTGTTCTAAAGTTTGACACCCATAAACTAATGTTTTTTCCGATCTGGAACTGCACCACGAGGGGTAATTTGGAAGCGAATCCGGAAAGCACGCTGGGCAGCGACAACGGAATGCCCGTTTACCAGAAATGATCCCACAACGTAAGCGCGTTCTTCTCCCGTCCACGGCATGGTTGGATACTGTAGTGAATGTCAATTCCGCGATTTCAATACCCTATTCAATTTTTCTTTACTGTTTGTCACTTTTTTTTCTGTCGTTATGGCAACACAAGTTGACTACTACTCCCATCTTGAGCGAATGTTGCAGCGTGGATAATGCCTAATGAAATGGTGAACCTTGCTATAAGAGCAAGGAGACAGGATTAAGGTATAATTACACTTAGCAGTGAGGTGAACTAATGTAATATACTGAAAACCCTAAATTCCCACTGTGTAGATATCATTAATATTAATAGAGCTTCTTTATTTTGATCTATCTGTTTATTATTTGAAATTTAAAATAGGGAGGATGCTCTGCCGCACCCTGTACTATATGTAAAGAAAAAATAATATAACCAAACATTAAACAAAAACCAAAATATTAGGATTAATAGGAAAGTTGATTCAATTATACTATCAAGAAATAGGCCTATCTAAAATTATGGAATTTCCACAATTTCTCATATTCCACGTGTAAGAAAGCAACAATAGGTGTCAAAATATATATAGTTTTTCTACGATAATGTTTTTCATCTGTTTCCTGTTCATGCAGTCGTGGTGGAAACTCCCTGCACCTAGTATTTGTAAACTAGCCTATCCGCTTTTTCCTACATCCTTCACATGTTTATCATAGGTAATCCCACGAGAGTTGACGAGTTTATCGATAGATTCGCGACTGCGAAGCTCGAGCGAATTTATCTGAGGCAACTCGTCAACTAGAGTTGGATTTAATAAGACTATTCCATGAATAAAATATAACGGATTATATAAATAATAATTACTTTCGTGCTTTGTTGTATAAAAACAAAACTAACAGTTCTGAGATCACGGCATATTGTGAATCAACCATCCATGAATAGATTCGAGCTACCATGGTATAATACAGTGCTACCAATTGTGCATATAAGACATAGTTAAATTCATTCAGGGAAGCTAACAGCAGAACGGAATAAAATCATATGAACTGGCTTGCACCGAATCCAAATTGTGTTCTTAATCAATGTACATTTATATTATTTCAATTTCCAAACAAGTTATGTTGTATAAAATAATCTGATTTCGTGCCCCTTAGTGGCAGCAGTGCACACTGCTACTTGCGTGTCCAGTAACGAGTAGCACATTTTATCGCGACAAAATGCTATCGTCCTGATTCCTACAAAAATATTGTGAGATAAACGGCTGTGATTGGTCTAAATCAGAGGAATTGCTAAACGTTATTGATCAATATCAAACATGCGGCGTATGAGTGAGTCATATTAAAGCCTCTAACATAAATATGACATGGAATATGATGTTATATTTTGCTAGTTGAAGTTTACAATTTCAACCTTACTTAACTTCATTGCCTTTTTATTTCTTAATATTAACTTTAGAATTCCACGATCCACAGAATGTCATTGAATGTACGAGGTCTTGGTATGATGCGCCTGTACACTTCCTCGATGTATCGATCGCCACCGAGATTAAAATAGTACTTCTTTTTAAAGTTGTTCCCTAGACAAAATTTTACTAATTATTGATTTCAAACAAGTAACATGAGAAACGTGATTTTCTATAGGCCTACGTCAAGCACGCATTTTCACAAATTCATGAAATATATTTCAAGGTATTAATAATGAGAAGAATTGGTCATGGTAGTAAATAGTAAAAAATTCTTTATATCCCGTTCAAGTTCCGTTCTTTAATTTTAATTACCAACTAGTTTTTTTTTTTAATTATATTTTACATAGAGACAATTTTTCTTAGGAGAGAATCAAACGAGGTTTTTAGCTTGGTATAGGTTCAGATTTCTATACAAATGACTGTATAACCATGTATAAATGCATTTAAGTAATTTTAATTTCTTGCTACTACTTCGTTAGTTCACTGATTTTTACAGGTAAATAGTTTATTTACTTGAACGATGTAATTGGATAAGCCATAATATTCCTATAGATCAAACTAGACTACCCTAAAAAATTAATCTGTATAACGCGAGACCCGAATTTATTTTGATATATTTTGAACCTCGAATTATATGTATTGAGATTATTTAATGAATGCCAAAACTATTTAACTATAGTTACTTATTTCTGTCATTATTACAACATTTTGTATATTGAATTTTAAAATACAGATATAATTATGTTATTTTTTAACATTATTTTAACCTAAAATTTTATACAAGTATTGTGTTATTAACTCGTACAATTCCATTGTTGTAAATATAACATGTTCTCTCATACTTTTCTATGTTCAAAACCATTCTTTTTGTATTACTTAAATTGATGTATTTAAATATATTGAACAAAAGTTCCCTTGAACACAAAGCTTTGGTTTTTCGGATAGCGTTCGAATTCACATTTTTTAAGATTTTATATATTGTAATTTGTAGGAATAAATTTATTTATTTTATTATAGATAGGAGGAGTGTCTTTTCTTTTAAGAACGGGACATTGCAGTTATTTATAAGAAACAATATATACGTTCTAGAATAAGAATTTTACTCCCCCTTGAAACTAGTTTAGTGATTCTGTGACCGGTTGCGGACGAAATCATTGGAGATCACCAACGTGGATCTAGGCGAAATAGATAAGCCATTGATAAAATATTTTGTATTGCCAAATATTGGAGAAAAAGTGTGAATATAATAAGTCCGTTCACCAGCTATACATAGATATTTTAAAAAGCATATGATTCAGTTAGGCGAGACAAATTGAACAATATCCTCATTGAGTTTGGGATACCAAAGAAGTTAGGATGATGAAAATGTGTCTAAATGAAACCTATAGCAGAGTCAGGGTAGGGAAATTTATATAAGATAGGTTTTCCATTAAAGGCGGCTTGAAGCAAAGAGGTGCACTGCCGCCTTTACTTTTCAATTTCGCTTTACAATATTCCATTAGGAAAGTCCAGAAAAACAAGGTAGTTATTATTAAAATTTTAGCTTATGCAGATGATGTTTGCCTGTTAAACAATCGAGAGAAATGCAGAAAATATGTTCGATGCCTGCAGGAAATTGGCTTGGAAATTAATACAGAAAAAGACTAAATATAGTCTATGTTAATGAACGTCAAAGTAATGCGTTACGAAATATTATAATAGCCCAAATCGTTCGAACAAGTGGAGAAATTCAAATATCTGGGAACAATAATTACAGATACATATAATAAAGCTAAAAGTTAGGTGCCCACTGAAATCAGGAATTCTTGTTTTTATGCAGTTCAGAAACTCTTATCTTCTCGTCTTCTGTCCGGAAATCTAAGAATAAATATTTTAAAACAATTATTACCTGCCGGTTGTACTGTATGAAAGAGACATGGTCGCTTACTCTTTGGGAAGAACGTAATCTGCGAGTGTTCGGAAATGGTTGGTTAGGAAAATATTTGACCTAAGAGAGATGAAAATGGGGACTGGAGGAAACTGCATAACGATGAGCTTCATAACCTGTACTCTTCACCTGATACAATAGTAAGCGTAATGAAATTACGGAGGATGAAACGGGCTGAACATGTTGCGCGCATGGGGGAGGAAAGACATCTAAAAGATATTGACTGGGAGGCCCGAAGGGAAAATATCTTTTGAAAGACCTAGACGTAGGTGGAAGGACAATATTGGATTACACTTAAGGGAAGTAGGATTTACGAGGGATGAATGGATGGAGTTAATACAGAATAGGGTTGAATGGCGGACTCAGGTAAGCGTGGCAATGAACCTTCGGGTTCCATAAAATAGAGAATATTCCTTTATCTTGCTTAGGAATTGCCTATTGTCATTGAGTAAATAAATAAGCATACATATTCATGGCAGATGAAATATTCCTAAAATATTCTCATGTTATGTTAAAAAACATATTCTGTGATTTCATAAATATATAGTATGTTTTGTATGTCTATATGTTCTCATCTCTGTCTACATAAGCGACTTTGCCCTGACTCACTGACTGACTGACAGAGAGTCAACGTAGAGCCAAACTATAATAGTAGAAACTTGGAATTTTGACAGTACCTTAGTTTCATTATGTAAGTGCACACTAAGAAAGGATATTGCAACATTTTTATTTATAATGCCAAAAATCAAATGTTTGGAGGAGACAAAATACCTTCCATAAGAAACACACTAGCAATTCGATTGTTGTGGGAAACATTAGCAGGGCAGTATTCAATTGTGAAATTAATTCAAGATGTCTTTGCTCGGTTGCTATCTTGATTCATTTGTTTATGATTCCCAGATATCTGATTTAAACAGAAGGGGATCACGAATGGACGCCTAAATGAGAATACACTGAATGACCAGAAACTCACTATGCGGTTTGGAGTAAGAAACTCGAATCTGATGTCTTTTTTCTCGGGCGGCGAACTTTATTCGTGAAATACACCTTGAAGCCGGGATTTTAATTTTATTTTAAATTGTCAATCGTTATAATAAAATGTTTTATTCATGATTTGGTTAAGGTCCATGAATCCATGGTTCATTTTAATCGATTCATTTCGATTTTGTTTGCACATATGGCAGGTTAAAATATGTTTTGTTCTTTTAATTATTTATATTTTTAACATTAATCAATATGATTAAGAATAAAATAATGTAATTCCTGCAAGTTATGTAAAACCCAAGTCAGTGTTAATAAATATGTTTTAATTATTATTATTATTCTATTTAATAAATGATTGAAGAAAGCATCTAGCAGTTGAGTTGAGTAAATAATCACGGTGGAAATGGCTAATATATATATATATATATACATGAATCAGGATATATATATATATATATATATATATATTCATGCGAACATGTACTGACTGTTTGATTAAGTTAACTTGTCTACTTAACACAAAAAAAAAAATAAAAAATGTGTTGGAATTGTTATCCATTGGCCTTCATAGCTTGATTGGTAAGCTGTGTCTTAGGGCAACTTGTGTATTCAAGCAGCTTCATTTTTATAATAAACTAGCTTAAAAGGCCCGGCGTCGCTCGGGTTTTGTATTTTGTAAATGCGAAAATAACTTATGAAGGACTTTCGATTTTCAAACTCGAGGTCTTTAAGGTCTTTATATAGGTATTTAGAATTTGAAATGGGGAAGAACGACTTATCACACACAAACTATTTCCTCAGAAAACGCTAGATAAGCTACAGCTTATTATAGCTTATAGCAGATCCCCGCGGCTTCCCCCACAATAATTAATAGGAAGATTATAAATTAAGAGCAAAATAATTAAACTATTATATTTACTAACACTTTGCACACGAAACATTCATAGGTCTAAATTAAACGATTGAAAGGCCTAATTAATGAAACAACTGTAAATCCGGCTTTGAAGTGAATTCCACGATTAGAAAGCGCAGCATGGGAAAAATAACCTCAGATTCGAGTTCCCTGGCCTAAAAAAACCCTGCATAATGTTTGTCCATTTAGGGCTATATTCACTATTCTTCGTCCGTCTAGGGTGAAAATTTCATCTGTCTGCGTGCCTTGACATTATAAACAAATGATTCGGCCATGGTGGGCTTACAAAATTCGAACGATCGCGATGCTTTTATTTCCAAGGTATGACGAAAGTAGGCAAAGTCATCTGCAATTGATTTGACAACTGAAAACTGATGTTTCGAAAGCGCAAGAAATGTACGTCTCAATCCCGTTTTCACTCATAACTCGCGAACGAAAGCTAAAATTAAAAATGTAGCATGCCTTTGCGGGAATGTATTCAACAACTTCCCAAAGTTTCATGGTGATCGGATGAATGGCATAGTAATGCATAAAGGACAGACACACATACATTCATTTTTATGTAGGCTATATAGAAGATCTATATAGATTACCCGTCGAGCGTTGCTGCAATCTCAGAAGATTATGAGAATTGAAATCGATTAAACTCACGATGTAAAAAATGTGTGTAAATGTATTTGACAGACAGACATATATTCGTTTTTATTTATATAGATGAAGAATGGAATAAGCCTACTGAGGCCATAGTTTCTATATTCATTTGTCCAGACTTATAATCTATCTATCTACTTCTACTTTTATACAATTCAACGGCCCTAAATAGCGTGCTTGCTCGCCCGTTTCGTGAGACATCGGGTATATTCGGCGATGTTGGTCTCTCGCAGTCTAAACTTTCATGACGACTACAAAAATAGGAAGGAAACCCGTTTCTTTATTATATAAGGCCTAAGTGAAATGAACACAATGAACAAATATTCTAATTTTATTTTTACTTACAATTTTCATAGCTCTGAACCACAAACATTCTTAATAATCTACCAGTGTAATTTTCTTAAAAATCCTGGAGTCAATGAATAATGGCGGGCGAAGCCGGGGGCAACAGCTGTAAAATATTGATGATTTATCTCTTGAAATATCGCTGATAATAATTATCCAAACAAACCATTCCTTCCCTTGAAACATTATATAATTTCTGAAAATTACACTGAATTGATAAAATAAAATTCACATCATATTCATGTCAATAAACAGCTGAGAAACAATACGTATTATGTGTTCACAGGTTCTTTGGAACTGCATAATCGATTCTGATATAGTTTTCCCAGGGGGCGCTTTCATGTCGTGGAATGTACTCTAAAGCAGGAATTTTAGCTGTTTCATTAATTATTAATGGCTTAGTTTATGAATTATTCGCGTGCAAGTGTTAATAAATATAATGTTTTAATAAGTATTATACTCTTAATTTTTAATTTTTAAAAGAATTATCGTGGCGAAGCCACGGGCACCTCCTAGATCCGTTACATTTCAGGCAGATTTAACGACCCTACATAAGAGATTTTACTTATGATTACATATAGAAATGTTGTAGCCTGGACCCCGAACTAAGCAACTTCCCCGGAATTTTCTGTAAACCATCTTTTATAAGAAGCATATTCCACGTTAAATAAATATCTAATATTACCTTATCATCACCTTATCATTAACTTCTCTGGCGTTTATAATAACATGAGATATCCATTGCCTTCCAAAGCGATCGCGATGCTATTGTTTCCAAAGTATGACAAAAATAGACAAAGCCTTCTGCAATTGATTTGACAACTGAAATGAATAACTGATGCTTCGAAAGCGTAAAAAATGCACGTTTTCTTGACGTTTTTCACTCATAACTCGCGAACGAAGGCTAAAATTAAAAATGTAGTGTGACAGAAACCTTCCCGGGAAAGTACCCAACAACTTCCCAACGTTTCATGGCGATCGGATGAATGGTGTAGTAATGCATAAAGGACACACACACACATATACACACACACACACACACACACACACATACATTCATTTTTATATATATAGATGATTTCTTTCTTTTTTTATATATCCTTAGCCTATAGGCTATATGATGTAACTTATATAAACTATAACCTATATACAGGTAACTTACATGATAATTAATTTAACGGGTAAATTACTAAAATATAGAGAAACAAACTAGGAAAATCCGATAGTTTATTAAACAATGTTAATATTTCGTTCAATCCGAAGATTCGCCTGGCATTTTACTTCCTTTGTGCCTCACACATAATATAGGTCTAGTGTAATTTGGTACTCTTACATGAATCAGGATAGCCTTCAATCCAGCGTGAGACCTGGCATTTCGTTTGGTTGCTGACATTTGTCGCACCAGACTATTCAAGTCCAGGGTAATCATTCTTGAGAGTACAGCATTTTAATTAAATGTCAACCCCAAAAACTTCATTAAAGGTAATGGACACACTAGTGAAATGCATTTTCAAATTTTAGTGGGTTGTAGTAGCGCGTATGATTAATATGACCATTCAAAGCAATGTGAAAGTAGGCTAAGTAAATTTATATAAAATTTAAGTAGGCTAAAGAGTGTTTACAATTTGGTCTAGAAAGACCGCAGGACTTAAGTGCAACACATACCAATAAAAAAGTAATCCTGCGGGAAACTTTTGCACTTCCTGCCTTTTGACAAAAGCCAGGTAAATTGAAATTTATTTTGGGTAATTAAGGACGTTCTTATACAATCGTTTAGAACCATATAAGATAAGCTTAAAAATGTGAGTCGAATTCACAGAATGCAGTGTCATTTTTTTATGTTTCTAGTCAGTTTTGACTTACTGACATTTAGATTTTAGCTTACGCACAGATTACTACAGAAGCAAAGCAAAACCATCTTCAAGCTGTAAACATTCATGTGTAAAGCATTAATAGAATATTGACATATTAGTCAGGGTTGTTTAAAATGAAATAACCTATAGGCTACTCACATTTATGATTAATGTGATTTTACATGAGATACGATTACTTCAGAGACATTATCAAATCTAATTATTGATTCAAACATATTTCACACTTTAACTACTTCACAGTTAATCTTTTCTCGTTCCGAATTCAAAATTGATATAAAACTAAACCTAGCGTTTATTTAAATATATTTTCTGGGTTTATTTTATGGTCAAGGTGTTTTAACTTTAAATTCAGCCTCAGAGTTGACCAGCCAACCAGCATCTAGTTGCTCTGAAATGTTTTAATGCTGAGATTAAACGGTGTGCTTTCTCTCCTACTTGTAAATTTTATTGAATCCTTCCGATTATAAGATGTTGTCCTCACGGAAGATTTTATTACACGCTTGGCTGGTATAATTACACGGTTCAGAATATTTCAGATGCACGTAGGTAAGTGTACTAAATTCTAAGTATACTATTGAAATGGTTGCTGTTGACTTCGAGTGAACTCATCAATATTTAGAATTTCACGTAGAAACACATCAGCTGTAGCATAATCTGCTCCACTTATTGCACGCAGGACTGCCCTTTCAATCTTCCTAGTAGAATTCTGGATATGCGTATAAGAAGCTGGATCGGATTAGCAAAGACATAGAAAGTTTTTAGTCCACAAACTTATGGACAGCTGTTATGTTTATGAGAGATTTAAATGCTAATCTATGGTCTAGTTCAGGCTTGTCCAACTTCATAAGTACTGGGGGCCAAAATGTTTCGACAATTGATGCTGTGGGCCAAACAGTAAAAGCTTCACTCACATAAATATAACAGTAAAGTACAGCAGACCAAATTGTTGAAATATGATTCATTACCAGTAGGCCGAAATTAGAACTTAATGTGAGCACTGAGGATTTTCAGACTGCTTCACTAAAGTATGGATGTCCTCTTCTATGTTAGTAACTGCCAGTTTTTGAATTGTAACAAGGAATCATCAGTGAGACAGTTCCTATATTTATTTTTTATGAATTTCGTGTTGGAGAAAGCACTCTCACATAAAGTGCTTCCAAACATTGAGGAAAGCTGCAAACCAAAATCTCTAAGCTGAAGAAACCTGCCCTCTGAAAAAGTTGAGTCCTCTCTCAGACCTGGTTTGAAGAAAAGGATCAGCCTGAAGATCGCAGAGCTCCAGTTGATACATGGATGGCTGATTCTCAATATCCATATTCAAAGGGTCATTAAAAAGCAGGAGTTTACATTTAATATTTTCAAAGTCAGAAAATCTTTCATTGAATTCTTGAATAATAACTTCAATATTTTCACAAAACTCAAAAAAATTACCATCTTCAATGTCTTCTGACAGCTCTTGACAACATGGAAAGTGTGTTAAATCATTTCTTGATAAGGTTGATTTAAGAAATTTTAAAACCATTAACATGACCTCTAACCTTCAAACACTTTGATTTTTACCCTGAAGTCTCTGGTTCAACTCATTCAAGTATTGTGTCAGGTCAGTCATGAAAGCAAGCTGCCTTAGAAAGTCTGCATCTTCAACCCGTCGAATAAGATTTTCACTACCTGCACTCAGCCAGCGTACATTTGAGTGGAGTGATAGATCTCTCATCCAAAAATTCCCGGAATCTACAGTGAAGTTGTGTCTTAGTGCCACCACGTATCTTGTTGGAAACTGTAAGCACTATATTCATTGCATGGCTTTGTTTCACTGACTTCCCACACAACGCCTCTTGGTGAATTATGCAATGGAACATGAGGAAACTTACCCGAGCTTTCCTAATTAATCCTACCAGTCCTTTCCACCGTTTCATTTACTGCTTTAAATATATCTTCACCCTTGGTTATCCACGTAAAGAACATAATTCAAGAATTTCTTTTTGTGTTGAAAATCCATTGTTGATCATTCGTATGAAAATCAAGAGTTGACTGGTGTCGGTCTGGTCGACACTGTCATCCAAGCATAGTGAAAAGTAGCTGCATTTTCCAAACATATTTTCTAATTTCTTTGTTATTTGTCCTCGGGCAACAAAACTGTGAGAGCGGGCCGCATGTGGCCCGAGGGCCGCGGGTTGGACAGGCCTGGTCTAGTTGAATCCCTAAATATTTAGTTTAAGTTTTTCTTGGGATAACTTCGTTTAGGAACTCTAACTGGAAAAGTTCTTTACGTCGCCTTCTGGTAAATTCTATTAACAGACCTTTCAATCGTATTAATTTTTATCTTCCAGTTGAGTAGCCATTTAAAATTTGGCATATGCGTTATGAATGTCTCAAACTGAAGTGTAAATGGCTGTGTCGTCAGCATCTTTTGTTTGAGAAGTCTACTCTGTATGTATTACAGAGCAGTGCTACCCAACCTTTTTATCGCTGCGGACCGGTCAACGTTTTATAATTTTACCGCGGCCCGCTGAGGGGGGGGGCGTTGATTGTTTATATTTTAGATTGTTTTTATTTAAAAATCTTAATTTAATTGTATTTTAACATGCTTTCAAAATAAAATACAGTTACAACAACAAAAATAATACAAAGTGATTTAACATTTTAACTCACTAGAACGCTAAATCATTGAGAATCCTGAGCTTGTTTCTTTGCAACGAGACGGTTCCATCTGGGGGAACAATGACACCCGAAGTGTGTTCTTTATGTTCAATTTACTCCGTTGTTTTGTTTTGGTTGCTGTCACTGCAGAAAACCCCGCTTCACACAGATAGGTTGTCGGAAATGGCAATAGGGATTTAAGTGCTGTGGTGGTAATCTCAGGGTATTATCCCATTACTTTAATCCAGAACACCGGCAGAGTTGTTGTCTCGAACTTAGTTTTAAAGCCGCCGTCAATTGCAATCTCCAGCAGTTGATCTTCTTCTTGCACAGACATGCTAGATTCGCCTGATTTGATGACAAATGGGTCGCGGATTCAATACACCACAGTAAATAAAATGGAAATAATTTAATGTTCCTTGGGCGGCTCGGTACCATTTGATCCATGGACCGGACCGGTCAGCGGCCCTGAGGTTGTTATAGAGGTTAGGAGATAAAACAGCGCCAGTGCATTAACAGGCTTATCTGTGGATAATTTTCTATTTAGTTTTATTTTGCAAGTTCTGTTTGTCAGAAATATATAAATATAGGCAATAGATAGATTCGTTGTGATTAATTTCATTAAATTCATGAATCTCAAATGATTTTTTCTACATCAAAGACTACATAAACTATGTTATACGTTATGATATATGTTAGAAAGAGTATGTTTACACATGCGATATAGCTGTTTATTGGTGCTATGATGGGTTGTAAATCTAAACTGTTCCTTGGGTATATACAATTCATGTTAAAAATATTAACAGAACGATTGCCTTTTCCAAAATTTTACTTGTTGAATTTAGAAGTTTGTTTGGTCTTAGATGTTTGTGGATGCGATGGACTTTTGCCTGGTTTTGGAAGACATAATAATTAATCTCTTTCTATTTTGGGGGAACAACAAAGGCGAAGACAAGTAGGCTACTTATTGTTTCACATAGATGTGTTAAAGGAATTTGTAGGCAGATGCTAAAGGTATAAATTATACACTGAGTTAGCTTCTGGAACTTAGTTTGGATTGAAATTCTTGATTATATCCCCTAAAATAGTTGGACTACTTGTTCCTGCTAGATTTCTTCTAGCTTCACGGACAAAAATTTTGGATCAAATCTTATCGTATTGGGGCCCTATTTTGAAAACTTTGATTCTCTTCACAAAACACCTAATATCACAAGTATGATACTTTCTGAGATTTGTTGTGGACGGGAAAATGCCTGTCCGTCTGTCTCTCTGTAAATTCATAAGAACAGAGCACTGAAAACATCTTCATACTTTTTTTGATGATGATGATGATAATAATAATAACAATAATAATAATAATAATAACAATAATAATAACTATAATAATTGAACACAGATACTGGGTAGGTAGAAGCTGCAAATGAACAAAAGGAGATTTATGAAAATAGCGTACGTTAAGATTTTAGGTGTGATGAAGGTTTAAAAATATCGTGTAATAATAAATACAAAATTAATAACACTATATCATTACTTGTAGCAAGGAGGCTAATCTAAAAAATGAAACAGCTAATGGAAAGTTCTCCAGCTATATTACCTATGATAAACGTTGTTTCAAAATTTCTTGAGTAGAAAGTTGACTTTCCTAGCACGGAGCTCCCAAAGTAAGATAGCGACAAGTCGCTGATGAATTTATAAAAATGCATATTGGATTAAAGGTGTATATACAGAGACTTGTACATTGCAGATACGTGTATGATCAGGATAGCTTGCAAACTGGAGTTTGCGTGAGCGGCACATTGCTGATAACAAGGCTCGTTCCTATATTTCATTACAACAGAGTGGACGCCCTGATGGCCAGATCCCCTTTAATCGGATCCCGGCCGCCGCGTGCCCTCAGGGGGCCCACCTCTCCGAGCCCCCTAGTCATTTGTATAAGTTGAGGCCCTCCCTCCACTCATCCTCACTTCAAACTTGCTTCACCGCCGTATGAATGATGAAAATGATCCTTAAGCTAACTACAAGAAATGGGTACGATATTTCTTAGCATTAATTTGTGCAAAAACAAAGTGACATGATGGCATTGGGGGGGGGGGGGGGAGTGTACATCATTACGTGTGTTGTGCGTGCTTACATTCTTGCGTGAGAAAGAAACCCTGGTTTCCTTTCCAACAGTTTTTTATAAATAGCTTGATCAACACTTACGTGGAAGAAGCTTCTCTTTCCCTGTCTGGAAATATTACTCATCACTGAACTACCTGCTGCTGGTTATAGACTCAGTCTTGGAATCCTCCCAGGTGAAGTAAAATGCCAAGAAAAATTTTGTTACAACACGATGTTTGTATTATTGGTTGGTTATTGCAATTGTCTAGATTAGTGGTTTCTAGTTACTTGAGAGATCTGGACTCTCTTTTTATTTTTTAGGCAAGCTGCGGATCCCACACACAAAAATTCTGGCAATTGTGTAGAAGTAGTGTTTGAGAGGCAGGTAGCAATATCACCGTAATCCCTCACGTTAACATTAAAAATATAAAGGGGCAATAACTTGAGTCAAATATCGTTATGTCATATTGCTTGGTAAGATTCATAGTAGTACAATAATAAATTTAACACGCTGCTGATCTTTTACACGAGAAAATAAGTGTTTCCTATATTTATGGTTAAACGTATGAGCGTACGACATACACTATAGGCCTATACCAGAATCCAGATGTCATGGGATAATTCTTTTCTCAATTGGTTCAATATCTAGAATCCTGAGCCCCTTAAGTCATATTTAATGTAAACGCGATTTCTGTGTTTGTTTTTAAGAAACAATTTCCAATTTTGAAAATGCTTGTCCACAGAGTGGAATTAGATAATACGCGAAATCTCTCATTTGGGGCCCACGTCCTGCCGAGAGGAGCGATATCCTTACAGAAAATTTAATACTTCACCTCAGCTGGCACGTTCTCGATGAGGAAAATCAGGGTCCTACATATGAGCTCAGCTCGTCGACGATCAGGAGAATATCATATATAGACTTCAAATCAATACAAGCTTTTCCGCCTATATACTAGTATTTTCAATTACCACATTAACGAATTTGAGTCCGAATGTGCAAAATTTGGGATGTATATAAAAAACAAAATTATTGTATCTTATAAAATATTATAATTACATTGAGTTTTCTTTTTGATTCTTTTCTTATCTATAATTAATTTTTTAGCAATTATGTTACAGATTTGTCATACCCTTGATACAATGAAACTGAAAGAACAATATCTCTAATTTTCAAAGGACTTGTTGTATATTTAATTTACATTTATTTTTTACCAATTCTTTTGTAACATTGACAATAACTACATTAATAATTTTAACATCACTACTATTGAGTTAGGTTAAAAATGTTTCAATTTATCTTTGGTAAAATTGTGGCTAAAATACAATGATAATTAGTATATTATGTTATACAATATTTCTTGTCTTAGATGACTTGTTGATATTCAATTTATATTTAATTTATAACAAGTTCTTTGTAGCTTAAAAAATATTATATTTGGTTAACCTTTTATATCAAATAACTCCAATAACATTCTAAGATAAAATATGAATGAGCCACTTTGCAGTTTTAGTTATTCATGGACGTGTTTTAAATCTAATGTGCAAATTATTTACATCAGTCAAAAGTTAAAAATATATTACAGATGTTACAGATTATTTACATCAGTCAAAAGTTAAAAATATATTACGTTAGGTTAAAAGATTTAAATTATTTCAGTATACTCGTCACAATTTACAATTATATTGAGTTAATCATATAACTCTTGTCTTATAAAACTGTATATACATTAAATTTGAGAGTAATTTTCTTATACTCAAGTCTAAAATTATAAAAATCTGTTTGTTTCGTAATACGTCTTATTGTAATTTACACTTATTTTCTCACTTGTAACAGATGATATATATCGTTTATTTGTTGTACAAGTCTAAAATTATAAAATATCTGTTTGTTTCGTTACAAGTCTTATTGCAATTTACACTTATTATCTTTCTTGAAAGCAGATGATTTTATAGAGTTTTATGTTGCACAAACCACAAATTCTATCAGATTCGGCCTTTTTGTCGTTAATAATGGTATATATCTTGGAGATGCATTTCGACATCAATTTATGTCATCATCGGTCCATCTAGAATGAATATTATTTTATTAAGTAATGTTCACTGACGTTAAACTTTTGGAAATGTGTGTTATCTGGATATACTTACATTAAGCTGATGTTCTGCTGTGTACCATGTGTATCTTATGGAGGTTGATCGGGTACTGGTTGAAGAGAACGCTTCTTACGTGTTTTATAATTTTTGTAAACATCAAAGAGGGCGTTACTGTCTATTGTGTTTTCATTAATTATATTAGATTTATGTAAATATATTTCCAAGTTCTCTAGGGTATTTAGTTTTATACTTTTGTTGTGTATATGTAGGACTTCCAACGTATTATTTATATCAGTTAATTCATGGTTTTTATTTATTAAATGATTAGCAAAATTTGATCTATTACGGTTAAATTTGAAATCTTTTATGTGTTCATTGTATCTAGTTTTAAATGTCCTTCCAGTTTGCCCGATATATACCTGTTTACAATCTTGGCATGTTAATTTATAGATACCACTTTGGTTTAAAAGGTTTTCTTTATTTTCTTTATCTTGTTTTTGTAGTTGATTTCTAAGATTTTTATTCGTTTTAAATGCTATAGATACATTTTGTTGAGTGATGGGTTGTAATATTTTATGGATTCTATTATCTGTGAAATTGAATGTTACAAAATTTGAGTTATTCTTATTTTTATTAGTTGATTGTTGGCTGTTTAATGTTGAAATACGATTTTTGAAATCTAATATTTTGTTCTTGTGTTTCTTTATCATATTGAAAATTAGGGATTCATTATAACCATTGTTATGAGCGATTTGTAAAATGGTTTTGAGCTCTTTTCTATAGTTGTGTTTGTTCATAGGTATTTGAATTAGTCTATGTATCATAGTGTTTAGTGCGGCTTTTTTATGGCTGTTTGGGTGATTTGATCTAATATTTATGATATTGTCTGAAAAAGTTGCCTTTCTGTATATACTGAACTCAATTTTACTATTACGGAATTGTATATTTGTATTTTGATGTTTACAAAAATTATAAAACACGTAAGAAGCGTTCTCTTCAACCAGTACCCGATCAACCTCCATAAGATACACATGGTACACAGCAGAACATCAGCTTAATGTAAGTATATCCAGATAACACACATTTCCAAAAGTTTAACGTCAGTGAACATTACTTAATAAAATAATATTCATTCTAGATGGACCGATGATGACATAAATTGATGTCGAAATGCATCTCCAAGATATATACCATTATTAACGACAAAAAGGCCGAATCTGATAGAATTTGTGGTTTGTGCAACATAAAACTCTATAAAATCATCTGCTTTCAAGAAAGATAATAAGTGTAAATTGCAATAAGACTTGTAACGAAACAAACAGATATTTTATAATTTTAGACTTGTACAACAAATAAACGATATATATCATCTGTTACAAGTGAGAAAATAAGTGTAAATTACAATAAGACGTATTACGAAACAAACAGATTTTTATAATTTTAGACTTGAGTATAAGAAAATTACTCTCAAATTTAATGTATATACAGTTTTATAAGACAAGATTTATATGATTAACTCAATATAATTGTAAATTGTGACGAGTATACTGAAATAATTTAAATCTTTTAACCTAACGTAATATATTTTTAACTTTTGACTGATGTAAATAATCTGTAACATCTGTAATATATTTTTAACTTTTGACTGATGTAAATAATTTGCACATTAGATTTAAAACACGTCCATGAATAACTAAAACTGCAAAGTGGCTCATTCATATTTTATCTTAGAATGTTAATGGAGTTATTTGATATAAAAGGTTAACCAAATATAATATTGTTTAAGCTACAAAGAACTTGTTATAAATTAAATATAAATTGAATATCAACAAGTCATCTAAGACAAGAAATATTGTATAACATAATATACTAATTATCATTGTATTTTAGCCACAATTTTACCAAAGATAAATTGAAACATTTTTAACCTAACTCAATAGTAGTGATGTTTAAATTATTAATGTAGTTATTGTCAATGTTACAAAAGAATTGGTAAAAAATAAATGTAAATTAAATATATTGTATAGTATTGTATTTTGTATTTATTTCCTTACACTGCAAATGGGTCAACAACCCGGTGGCAGTGGTGCAATAAATACCAGCCATACATATATACAGAAATGACACTACACATTAAATAAATACCAGCCATACATATATACAAAAAAGACACACTATACATACACTTACACATTAAATATCGCAACATCTATCCACGTACCTGATATTTAAATATATATATATATATATATATATATATATATTTCCATTTAAAACTATAACATAAAAAAAAATTGCATACTGTGAATATTTTAGAACAAAAAATTATACATCATATACCCTATTCAATATATTTTTAAAAATTTTGGCGTTAGCAGGAATATACAAGTCCTTTGAAAATTAGAGATATTGTTCTTTCAGTTTCATTGTAACAAGGGTATGACAAATCTGTAACATAATTGCTAAAAAATTAATTATAGATAAGAAAAGAATCAAAAAGAAAACTCAATGTAATTATAATATTTTATAAGATACAATAATTTTGTTTTTTATATACATCCCAAATTTTGCACATTCGGACTCAAATTCGTTAATGTGGTAATTGAAAATACTAGTATATAGGCGGAAAAGCTTGTATTGATTTGAAGTGATACTTTATACTAGTTGTCTTTGTATTCAAGCTTCAAAATGAAGTTTATCAATGATCATATATAGACATTACGGCAACCACACCGGGGTGGGTCCCACAAATTCAGTCATGGCAACTACTAAACGTGACCTCAACTTCTCACCGAATTGTACAAATACTAATAAGTGCAACAAGACATTCGGAAACAAAATTATATAGACGCCACTCGTTTAGAAACGCAGACTGGAAAAACTATATGACACGACCCGGAGAGAAACTTCCCAGCAACGAACTACTGGTTACAAAAACAGACGTGGCGACTAGAATTAGAGACATCAGCAAGATTATAAGAAAGGCGGCCAATAAGACCATACAGAAAACGCTCCCTATAAGAACCACTGTGAGGTGATGGACGCCTCAACTAACTCAGCTCAAACGGGACATGTACGCCCAATGGAAAGCATTCCAAAGAGCGGGCGGACAGGAAAGACAAAGACTCTACGAAACATATCGAAGACACAGAGAACGATTCACCCGTGCAGTACACGAAGCCAAGAAAGACAGACGGAATAACTTTGTGTCGGAGCAAAGCGTGACCAACACCTGGGGAGTGGCTTTCGCATACAAGCAAGCAAAATTAGAAACAAGACTAGTCTCAAAAGGTCGGACGGGAGACAAGCGGAAGCATATGACGAAATAGCCGACACACTACCTACGACGCTTGGGCCAGATGGCGATCTACAGAATGATACAACGGAACAGAGGCAATTCCGTAGACATACTCAAGAAATCATAGAACACGAAGAACATATCCAGCCATTCAATAACGTAGACCTACAGATATAACTTGACTGCACAAAGACAAAGAAAGCCCAAAGACTTGACTAGATTAATCCGGAACTAATAACTAAGGGTGGTGCAGTGTTGCACGCTCACCTCCTGGACATATTTAACGCATGTGTTCGGCTACGTAGGCTATGTTCCCGAAAGCATGGAGAAAAGGGCAAATTTATCCCATTCTAAAGTCTTAAAACAAAGACCCAAATTTACCGAAATCATATCGACCGATCTGCTTGCTCCCGGTACTAGGGAACATCTTGGAGAGGCTCATTCTCTCTAAGACCGAAGACCTACTAGAAGCATTGTATTCCGATACCCAATTTGGTTTTAGGCCAGGAAGGAGCACGGAGGATGCAATCATAAAACTACAAGGCATCATCAGGAACTCCCAATTGAAATACGTGGTAGGAATATTTATTGATATTGAGGGGGGCTTCGATAATGTATGGTGGCCCCAAGTCCTAAATAGACTCCGAGGGATTGGGTGCCCTGTGGATAAATATGGAATTATCCAAGATTATTTTAGAGACAGAGAAGTTACGATTACAAACACTTATCATACTCGAACGAAACAAGTCACTAGGGGCTGCCCAAAAGGCTCAGTACTAGGTCCTAAACTTTGGAACTTAGTATTTGATGAAGTTATAGGAATAATAGAAGAAAGCCAGGAGGCTAAGCCAGTAGCTTTTGCAGATAATATCGAAACAGATAGCAGAGCCTCAATAGAGGAGAAAGGAAATTCCGTCATGCTATCATTCACCAATTGGTGCAACAAGGCCAAAATAAAACTACCACTAGGATGAACGAAGTGGCTGCTCCTAAAAGTGAAATTACACCCACGAAGACCTCCCAGAATATTTGCGCTGGGAAATCAAATCCAAAGCGCAGTATCCCTGCGCTATCTAGGTGAAGAACTTCAAGCAGGCAACAAGATGGATCGACAAGTAGAAAAATATGCACTACAACGGTAAACCTTTTCCACGCTTTAGGTAGGCTATCAACAAACATGGGGCTGCAAATATACAAATTATAAAAGGCTATACTAGACAGTATTCGTGGCACTAATTACATATGCAGCCCACGGATGGGCTCCATACATAAATGCACGCCATAAACGTAAGTTAATTACAGCACAGAGACAAGCTCTACTTAGAATCACCAGAGCATATTCGACTATATCAATTGACGCGCTACAGGTTATTGCTGGAGAAATCCCAGTAGATATGCTACTAGAGGAAAAAGTAAATGCTTACAAAAAACAAAAGACACCTTCCTACTCGAATTGCACAGCGGAAACTGAATCAAGACATTTACGAAAGGTATAATAGTTCAGAACTAATGAAGCAGCTTGGAAGCGCTTCCTTACATGCGTGGGAACGACGATGGAAATATGACCAAAAGGGCCTCATAACAAAGGACTATTTCCCTAGCGTCCGCAGACAAATTAGTAAAAACTGTATCGTTCCTCATTATTTAACATTCCAGTTGTATTCGGGACATGGCTACTTCGCAGAAAACCTATTTAGGTTTAACATAAACGTTGTTTCAAAATTTCTTTAGTAGAAAGTTGACTTTCCTAGCACAGAGCTCCTATAAGTAAGATATGCTGACTGTTAGCAAGTACTCGTATTTATTGTCTTCTGCGATAGACACCAGCTGATGGCGTACGGTCAAGTCGAAGCTTGTTCATAGCCGTTTTCTTGAAACGAACGGATGTTTTACAACACGAAATATAAGGTAGGTCCTGGAATGATTAGAAAATAGGAAAAACGATGCACGGAGGCCCAAGTGGAATACCACTATTCACGGAGATGAACTGCATTGGTGCTGATGACAAGAGATCAGATATAAAGCACGTAACTTCAAAACAACTCAGGAAGCCTGAGAAAACTTTATTATACAACACACAGTACGTCACATTCTTTGCAGATAACCAAGGTTACCACTGACCCTAGCTACATTATTTTCTGAATAAAAAATTGTGTTGTGTTTTTTTTTTCATTTTATGAAGACGTTTTGTACGTATTTCAAATACAACAAATAATTATTTCCATCGATTGTAAAATGTGGTTTATTGAAACACTGGAGACCAAAATTTTCTTATAACATTGATCTTTACTATGAATCAGTTCCATGACTTCATATGTTATCTAATTAGGAGAAGAACGAGATGACTATTTAGATTGAGATCTTTGTTTTTGATAAGAACAAGCAAAAACTCCACTTTAAAAATCGTAATTAGTCATAAGAAATGTAGACTATTACATCATACCTTTTAATATTTATGTTATTATAAGTATTAAATGTAATATTAAAATTAGCATCAAGTTTAATAAGATATCAATATCTATTTATTACGGGCCTAGTCATATTAAACCATTACAACTGAAATAGTCTGTTTCTTTAGAAGCAAATTAAAGGCATTCTTAAGAAGGCTTACAATTTCAGTTTATTCACAGCGTTTTCCATTTACATAGTGTTTCGTCTTGTGATACCTACGTGCTTATAATACTTTAATGTTATAAATTATTTTGAATTATTCTAGCTTGTAGGTGGCTTTGTTTTAAGTTTAATTGGTATTCCTAAAACATGAAGCAGAGTTTCGTTAATGCATTGTATGTCTAGACAATTATTGTCATTTACTGTAATCTCAAGCTCAAAATGCTGTTATTAGTTTCACTAAATACCTTTCTATGTGAACATTTCTTTATTAAGTGCCAGTATGGTACTTTATGAGATTGTGTGGTGGACGGGAAAATGTCTGTCCGTCTGTCCGTCCGTCCGTCAGTCCGTCCGTGTGTCTGTACGCGCGATAACTCAAATACGCTTGATCGGATTTTAATGAAACTTGGTAAAAACGTTTATAATGTCCATGGGAAGAACCTTATTGATATTGGACCAAATCGGTTGACCGGTACCGGAGTAAAACCCAATTTAGTGTCTATTTTAAAAGTGCCGTAAGTCAAATACGCTATATCGGATTTTCATAAAACTTGGTATACGCATTTTTAATGTCTATGGGAAGATGTTTGTTGATATTGGACCAACTCGGTTGGCCGGTACGGGAATAATGCCCAATTTAGTACCTTTTATGGTATTATACAGCAAAAGGTGCGATAACTCAAATACGCTTTATCGGATTTTCATGAAAATTGGTATATACATTTATAATGTCCGTGGCAAGAAGCCTACTTATTTTGGACCAAATCGATTTACCGGTACCAGAGTAACAACTAATTAAAGGTCACATTTTTTTAAAAATCATGTCTATACTACAATGCCGCATTTTTAGCAATTGGAGGGCTTTGTCTGCAGTGCAGTCAGATGTTTGTTTACTTCGCTGATGTAGTTGAAAATGAGTACTACCAAATACTATAGTATTTGGCACTACATGAATAGGGGGAAGGTGGGGTTAGTTGTTACAGGGGCATGTTGTTACAGTTCAATTTTACGAGAATCCGCAGGGAGCAGCACTTCCGCGAGTCGTCAAGAGGAATGAGTTTATGCTTGCAGTCCATCCCAACCAGTTGCCGCTTGGATACGGCGTTGTGCGGAAGTGAAGTGTAAGTTTGTCTGAAAACGTCTAGTGGAAGCTACATTTCATCGCCGAAATTGAATGCTTTGGTTGTCGAGCAATTAAAGGTAAGCTCTTCATATATTAATTGTGCATCCACAACTTATTATTCATCATTTTAACATGAGTGCCGATGCGTATGAACGCTTGGTATAACAATGATAAATTGTTTTGTGTCATGGCGTCTGGTGGGGTTAGTTGTTACACATAGTTCGGGGCATGTTGTTACATTGTAACAACATGCCCCACGTCATGACTAGAAGTAGTGAATGATATATAAAGCGACTTATGGAGCCCTATTTTATTTTGTTTCAGGAAAATGAGGAATTATAAAAGAAAAACAGATAGAGGAAGTGCGTCTAAGGAAGATATAATTGCTGCAGCTAAGCAAGTAACAACAGGCAGTTTATCTTTAAGGAATGCCGCGGAAGCTTACAAAGTGAATTTTATGACTTTGCATCGCTACATAAAAAAAATGAAAGCAGCGAGGGAAGAGGGCACAGATGAATCCGCAATACACATAGGCTACGCCAAACCAAGGCAACTGTTCTCAAAAGAACAAGAGCAAGAATTGACGGATTACATGAAGTACTCTGCCAAAATTTATTTTGGTTTAACGACATTGGATGCGAAGTCCCTTGCTTATGAGTATGCCATAGCCAATAATGTAAATATACCAGAAAAATGGCATGAGTGTAAAAAAGCGACGAAGGATTGGCTTATAAGCTTCATGAAGCGAAATCCTTCATTGTCGATTAGAACACCTGAGCCAACGAGTTTAGGAAGAATGACCTCATTCAACAGGCATAATGTAAGCCAGTTTTTCAATAATTTAGCGTCTTTGTATGAACAATACAAATTCAATTGCCAAGACGTCTGGAATATAGACGAAACAGGAGTAACCACTGTCCAGCGACCAAGCAAAATCATTGCCATGAAAGGCGCCAAACAAGTAGGAGCTGCCACATCCGGTGAACGAGGAACCTTGGTTACTGTTGTGTATGCTGTTAGTGCCAGTGGAAACAGTGTCCCACCATTACTAATATTTCCTAGGAAATATTACAAGCCACACTTTGTAGCAGATGGGCCTCCTGGGTGCATAGGAGCTGCAAACCCAAGTGGTTGGGTAACCAATGAAGAATTCCTCATGTTCATGGAACACTATGTTAAGCACGTGAGGTGTTCTAAAGATCACCCAGTCCTTGTCGTCCTGGATAACCACGCATCTCACATGGGACTAAACGTCATCAATTTCTGCAGGGAAAATGGCGTTGTGCTACTGTCCTTCCCACCGCACACGTCGCATAAATTGCAACCGTTAGATCGGTCGGTCTATGGACCGTTCAAACGATTCTATAATGCAGCGTCAGACTCATGGATGAAGAGTCATCCAGGAGAGACAATGGTCATATACAGCATTCCATCATTGGTCAAACCTGCCCTACAGAGCGCTGCCACGCCTAAGAACATTCTCGCCGGGTTTGAATCGACTGGAATATGGCCATTTAATCGCAACATATTTGGGGAAGAAGACTATTTGCCGTCGGCAGTGACAGACAGGCCATTGACAATTACAGATGCCGAAAATGCTCCTGCTAATGTACAAGAGGAAGTTCCAGCAGAAGATGAAGCGAATAGCAACCTCGAAAGTCAGTCGGCATATCCCATGGCAAGTCAGAGAAAAAAGACAACGAAGCGGAGGAAAATAACATCTGCTGTGTTGACAAGCAGCCCAATGAAGGCAGTTTTGGAGGCGGAAGAACAGAGGAGAACTGACGCCAAAACAAAGAAGACCAAAGTAGTGGACAAACTGAATCTTCCAAAAAAGAGCGCCACCAAAGAGGCCAAGAAAAGTAAGAAAAGGGAAGTGCCATCTTCAAGCTCCAGTTCAAGCGACGAAGAAGAGGACGAGGACTGCTTATGCCTGAGATGTTTGAAACCTTGGTCACAATCGAAGAGAGGCGAAGACTGGGTGGAGTGCATGGAATGTAAGAGATGGGCTCATGCCTCTTGTGCTGGCAATGATCCTAGATACATTTGCCAGAACTGCAATTCAGATATTGATGATCTCGACTAATAAATCGATTTAAAACAGTTCACTTCAATCATTATCATGTAAAACAATTTTGTACATCAAATGTTATTTAGATAAATGAAAATAGTTTTATTATGTATTAAAACATACGCATGCACACAAGTTTTAAATAGTGTAACAACTTACCCTAGCTATGTAACAACAAGCCCCACCAGAGGGCAAGTTGTTACAAAGTGCACTGTTGCATTTTATATGTATTTTAATATTGAAGCCTCAATTAAATTAAACTAATTAATAATGAATTTTATTCCCTAAGCTTGCACCTCATAAATAATACCCGTTTTTTAAAAATCAAACAAAAATTACAAACATAGCAATCAATAGACCAAAATCTGTAACAACATGCCCCACCCTCCCTACTGTTATATACAGAAGGTACATTACTGTGAAATAATTAGTGGAGTTATATGCCACTGAATTTTGTGAAATGTTGTCATATTTTAAGAATTCAAAGTTGCAATACATTTAGATTTGACAAATAACACTATTCCTTCACATAAGCTTATCAAACTACTTCCTCATATTGACTGAGTTAGCCGAAAGGTAACGTCTTGAATTCAACAAAAGCATACTGGCACTTTGTTATATCGGTTTACCTGATTTTTTCACTTTTTATTAAGTGCCAGTATGGTACTTTATGAGATTGTGTGTGGGGACGAAAAATGTCTGTCCGTCTGTCCGTCCGTCCGTGTGTCTGTATGCGCCATAAGTCAAATACCCTTTTTTGGTTTATTATGAAACTTAGAAAATGGGAAGAACCCTACTGATATTGAACCAAATCGGTTCACCAGTACCGGAGTAATGCCCAATTTAGTGCCTATTTTAATAGATTATGACGCCTTTCTAATACAAAGGCGACATAACTCAAATATGCTGTATCGGATTTCCATGAAACTTGGTATAGGCATTTACGACGTCCATGAAAAGTGCCCTGTTGAATTTGAACCTAATCTGTTGACCGGTACCGGAGTAAAACCCAATTTAGTGTCTATTTTAAAGGCGCAATAACTCAAATACGCTTTATGGGATATTTATGAAACTTCGTATACGCATTTATAATGTCCATGGGATGACGTTTATTGATATTGGGCCAAATTGGTTGGCCAGTACCGGAATAATGCCCAATTTAGTGCCTTTTATGTTAATATATAAGAAGTCGCGATAACTCAAATATACTTTACTGGATTTCCCTGAAACTTTGTATACCCATTTATAATGTACATGGGAAGACGTCTATTGATAATGGACCAAATCGGTAGACCGGTACCGGAGTAAAACCAAATTTATTGTCTATTTTAAAGACACGGTAACTCAAATACGCTTTACCGGATTTTTATGAAACTTGGTATACACATTTATAATGTCCATGGGAAGACATCTACTGATATTGGGTAAAATCGATTGACCTGTTTCGGAGTAATGCTCAATTTAGTGCCTATTTTATGGTAGTATACGTATTCGAAAGAATTTATAAAAAAAATGAATATCAGTTATCTTGACAACATAGCCTATTGTTTTTCAGTGATCTTATAAGGCTTTGGAAATTGAAATACAGTTAGCTATAAAAAAAACCCTATTGCTTTACATGCGCTTATCCAACTAGACCGTTCAATTGACCCAGGTGGGCGAGATGGTAACATCTTGGCCTCACATTCTGGAGCCCATGGTTCCAAACCCGAAACCGGCCAATTTGACTCCTTTTTTTTTGTATTTTTATGTGAGTGTGCGATTGTCAAGATATCACAAATCTGTACAGTTCAGCTGATGCTGAAAACTAGACCTTTGTTCTTCCGTAAGCCCAGCTTAATGAATAAATCTGGACCTTAACTTGGAAATCAATTAAAAAAACATATTCTTCATATCATAATTGCAGTCATAACTGATTAAACCTAAACATACTGGCACTTTGTTAGATCAGTTTACCTTATTTTATTTATCTTGAAATTATTTATTTTATAATAGCGTTTCATTATGAATTGATTATTATTAATAATATTTTATCTCGAGCTATTTTTGGGTTGGCGGATATTCTACAAGCTATTATTATAATCTTTTGTTGTTTTTGGAAAGATTCAAAATATAATAATTCTCTTCACATTCCATTCATTCTCTTCAAGAACTAAGGGTTCATTAACCAGCTCATTAAGGGCCGATTGTATAAACAGTTTGATCTTGGATCAGAGACTAAACTGATCTCAGTTCACGCTGAACTCGGAAATTTTTGTTGTATAAACGCTAATCTGAGATCAATTCGCACTGAACTTGGATCAATTTTGACTGGAGAAATTTCTCCGATCAAACTAGCTGATCTCAGTTCAAGGGGCTGTTTTCGTATTTGAGATTTAAGATTAGCTCATTATAAACATAATATTAGGCCTACCTGCGTGGTTACGATAAATATAAAGAAAATACACAATAGACAACTTCATACATTTCTAGCTATAACGCAGTTGTGCATACATTTCTAGCTATATAGTAGTTGTGCGTATATATGCTATGTTTTAGGCTCCTTATAATGCAGTGTAACATAACTCTACAGTATAACCTGTACGTTATTATTATGTTGCCCTAATTACTATAATACGAAAATAACCCTTCCACCACAATTGCAACTAATACGAAATTATCAATCTTCGCCATTTCATGCAGCTTCCTTAACCTTAAACACAGGAATTCTCGTCCTTAGCCGTGAATATGTTAAGCCGATTTATAACGCCAGGAATGAAATTACAAGAACATTTGTCACCGCATTTTGCTCTTGCACAGATATTATCGCATCCGTCTTTTTGGATTCTATAATATCTTTATATTTTCCCAAGACAATTTCAATTGGGAACGATCCTTTTTCTGCTTAATTTCGATCATATTTTCCCTTCCTTTCGCATAGCACACGGTCTGAATACAAAGGAAAACAGAGTAACAATGCTCTCGCCTCGCGATACTCAGCTGTTTCTGCGATGTTGCCAAGCGTTCATGTATGAACTAGGATCCAAATTGAACTTCGATTAGTTGACCTTAGATCAGTGTTATACAATACGATTCCAGTCTGAACTTAGATCATTTTCTGATCTTAGATCATAATTGATCTCCAGTCAGTGATGTTTATACAATCGGCCCTATGAGTTCTAGCAATTAAAATATTGCTATCTCAGGTGAAAAGCCTCTTTCCATCGACATCATTTTCTTTAGTGATTCATCAAATATGAACACTAAATATAATCCATATTAAGGACCATTGTTCTGAAGTTTTTTCTTCTTCATCTTTCACTAGAAGATATCTATACCATTCGAAGGCGAGGGTGCATCTTTCTCGTGGAGTAACTATTTTGAACCACATCTTTAAAGGTACATTTTTTCAACATATTTCGTATGGACAAAAGATTAGTCAGTTTTACTGAGATCTTCAATCACAATCTTACAGATAAATCAACATTATTTGTGATTGACATTGGACATTGGAAATTAATAAATCATCAAGATTTATAAATGTGTAAACCATTTGAATCAATTTTAAATGCTCATTTTCAATTGTAATTTGAGTTTCATAGAGACATTCAAGTTGCTATCTGCACAAACAATTAATGTGCAATCTATCAAGTGAGAGACAATAATTTCACTAACTTTGCATCCAATTTGCTATAATTAAAATATAGCTGGTCCTCTGCTCTATTTAATATTTAATACATTTATATGTATTTAACATCAAGTTATAAATATCGAAGATTTGTTATGAAACATTTATTATACATGGATTATGTCATTCAATTACCAGCATATCAAGATTCATCTGCCTGTAATTTCTACAGCTCGAATTAGTAATTGTAAAGTGTTTGCAATAAAGCTGTATTTTCAACATTATTTATTTATTTAAGTAATAAAAGTTGTTATCGTCAGGATAATACCTTTAATTTACAGTTCATTTCCAGAGGTCATCAGGTTCCCTGACGATACACATAGCGCAGTTGATCTGTTGCAAATATATAAGTTATATATTAAAACCACTTGTATGTATTACTGAACCTCTGTTTAATTTTATTAAAATTGATTCTAAATCATTTAAAAGATTCTGAAGGATTATAGACTCCTACTAGCCTACATTATAAGTAGGCCTAGTGTAATCGTAATATGAATTATGCTGTGTGAAGTTTTAATAGATTGCATAACCTCACTTCGAAAACTATCACGAAGCACATGAATGGAGACACCCCATCGTCTGGAATTTCCAATAATATGGCGTGTATTACAATTAGGAAGTCATAAAATCTTTCATCACCAGGAGTAACCAAGTTTCGGAAAGTATAATAGCTTACTGAAATTTGAACCTAATTGAGAGAATTTCTAAATCCCCAAACTTAACTTCTTGCTTTAATTTAGTATAAAGAAAAACTACTGTGGGAATCTAAGTTATCTAAATAATGATTAATCGTGTCAAAGTATTGACCATTTACAAGGTCAAGGAATATCCAGAACAATGAATACTCGATAACGCTGCCTCCTACTTTATGCCATCAAGTGACTTTATTATAATGTGATGCTTCGTCTCTCCTTACAAAAATCTTACGTCTCTGCTCCTGAGATCTTTGGCCTTCCTTAAGATGCCCTTTGTCTGAGGTGAAAGACGGTCGTGAATGAAAATAGGCTTTTCTGGTGAAGGGATGCCAATCGATGATGTTAGTAATTTTTTGTTCCTCTTGGCAATAATTAATTCTCCTTTCCGCCATCTAATGATAAATTTCACAATGATAGGCCTAGGTATAGTCTTATAACTAGAATGCACACGATGAGCTATGTATATATCTTTATGACTGATGTCGCTTTACCAATGCTGCATACTAGATCATAAACATTTTCTTGTGGTAATTCGTAAATTCCATGAATTTCAACAATATTTCTTCTCGAATATTGATTTATTTCATCCATTTGTTTCTCGAAGCTTGAATGAAGTTTCTTCAACTGTTCTTGGAGACCACTAATCTTTTGATCACGTTTGCTTAACTCGGACCTTAAGTTGTCTATAATCTCAGTGCTGAAGTCAACAATATATTTTAATTTTGACATGATATATTGTGTAATGTTCAAAGCTTTCAAAGAAAAACAAAATGGAATTATTTTTCTTCGCGCAGAATTATCTTTCCGAATACCGCTTGCATTGTGTTTTACTTGGGTGATTTAAATTCGCTTTTGAAATATTCATTATAACAAAAACATTCGTTAGGCTCAGTTAAGTTACCAGTGAATCTACCAGCACTCGTTATGTTACCGTAAATAAGAATGTAAATTAAATGTAAATATTACATTGTATGCTCTACTCTATTTTGAGTAATTTTTCGTGTTCCTCGTCCGGAAAAACAAGTTAAATTCATTCAAATCTCTTTTGGCAGCAATACTATGTTATAGTAGCTAACATAATATTATAATCTAGGTTCATTTATGTTATTATTCTGAATCACGTTTTATCTCAAGATTTGATAATTCACAGTAACGGCATAAATGGTTGTGGATTTGGGTTTATTTTGTAACATACAGATAGGCTCACCATCACAGCAGCCTGAATTCTCACAGATAATATAACCATAAGTCCGGATTTTATCGGTAATTTATCTTGAGAGGATCCAGATCTTAAGTTACATTTATTGTGATTATTTACATAATTGTTACATAATTAAGCATGCAATGAACAAATAAAACAACAAAAGTTAATAAAACACATAACTATTTGTGTCTTGTAGGCAAAAATGCGAAATGGCGATACTGTCAATATTATCGATGGTAGCACTGCGTGCGGTTATTACCAACACAATCAATGAATTCAGCTGGTTTACCCCAAGGCAAATATGAGGTTCTAGCAAACAAATTTGAGCAAAGATTCATACCTCATCATGATCTGTCACTTCCAGCAGTAGAGTACAATAGAGTTTCGAACTTTCTAGAGATTACATTAATATTGGAATGTCTAGAAATATCCGCCTATATACCAGTAACAGTACTAAGCAACAGATGAAGCAAAGCAGGAAATACAAGTATAATATTGAATTAAAATACACTTTTTTTTGAGACGTATGTTGTGAAAGCAATTTCTATGCCCAGGGTAAGGCTATAGTGAAATAACAGTGAGCTCAGCTATTATTTCAATTGATGAAAATATTCAATAGTTGTATGTAGTGTCTTATAGTGTGACAACTTGTAATTTAAAAGACAACGCGGATATTATCATCTTAATTTCAATTCTATTTCTGGACACGCACTTCAACGAATAAAATACTATTTAATATACATAGATTACGCAGCATTCTACAATTTTAAGTTTTAAAAATGACACGCATAGCGATATGCATGTTTATGGACTGATAGCATTAAGTGTTTAACCACGCAACATATTGCTTCTACACTAACAAAACACGCATAAACTACAAGCATATTTATTTCAGTCTTAAAGACTGATAGAAGCTAGTGTATATGCCTATATTATAATTCATATAATTCAATTTTAACATATTAATTTTAACTTTTAAATTACAAGTTGTCACACTATAAGACACTATATACTGTACAACTATTAAATATTTTCATCAATTGGAAATAATAGCTGAGCTCACTGTTATTTCACTATAGCCTTACCCAGGGCATAAAAATTGCTTTCGCCACATACAATTATATTTAACCATCAAATATACCAGGTAACATAATAAAACTGTCATGTAAAAAAAGTGTGTTTTAATTCAATATTATACTTGTATGTCCTGCTTTACTTCATCTGTTGCTTCCTTCTGTTAGTGGTACGTAGGCGGATATTTCTAGGCATTCTAATATTATAATTTATACCGCTGGAAATATGAAATTGATTAATTATACATTAAGCTATGTAATTCCATTAACAACACCTAATGAAGTCACACAGATTGATTTAAGATTACGCGTTAAAAAATCTCGTGTAACTGATCATATTAACTCTTTCAGAGCAGAACTTATATTAATATAAGCATCCATCAAGTAGTAGCCTATCAACAGGTTTATACTATATGTTTGAAATCAAAGAAGAAAACTTTAATGCAATATCTGGTTTTATGAATGGCAATTATAACACGTGGATATAACATCTCATCAAAATCTGCAATGCTTGCCCACGTCTTCGATATTTCCCAGTACGTTGGAAGAAAGAAATTATCTTACCAATACTGAAGCCTCAAATTAACCCATTAGGCTTATTATCATGGAGTTATTGTTAGCCTTTTAACTTTTCTTGGTAAAAATTTGGAAAGGATCATCCTTAAAAGAATTTTGAACACTCTCTCTGATGGACAACAGAATAGTTTGGGCTTAAAACATAATACAACAATCCTAACATAGTACAATCCTACCAATATTAATACCAACTACATTGTCAAGTAACCTAACATTCAAATACAGTATTAAAAGTTGAGTACGACCAGCATAATTATGTCAAACACAAGACACATCCGAACAGGGGTCCACCTTGGATTTATGTTAGCCGGCACTCTATATATTCTTTATAGTCAAAATTTGAAACCATACACTGGAACGAATATAAGTTTATATCCAGAAGATACCATTCGCTATACATTGCATATTAACATCATGAACCTACATGCCTCCTTAACTGCATTTTCAAAATAGACTTGTGATATTACAACCATCACCAGCCGTCAAGTACTTAGGCAACACCTTGGACACGCGTTTAACATACTACCAACGTATCCAGCGAGTAACAGCCATAACCATCCTAATGGCCAAGTGCATCAACAGTGATTAAGATTTGGTTAAACAGTGTTTACCTACACACGTTTAAGATTTTAAGCATGATTAAAAAGAAATGTGGTGCACCATTCCTAATCTCTGTTTACGGGACTGTGTTTAGCTGGCGGCTTGTTTAAACACAGAGCATAAAATCGGAAAGCGAGCGTAGTATAATGAACGCATTCTTCTGTTCACGAGGCCATTACCTAGAGGAGGAAGAAGAAGAAGTTAACAAGAAGGCTGGCAGCCGAGGCCATAACAGAGGAAGAAGAAGACGAACAAAAAGGCACAATGGAGGATCTTAAACGTAAAAGAGCTGCGAATTATTCGGAGTTCGAGATGGACATTCTCGCGGAATTTGTCCATAAATACAAAAATATCATTGAAAATAAGAGGACTGACGGGGTGACGATAAAGAAGAAAGAAGAGACGTGGGGAACCATCACCCAGGAATTTAATTCCATTGGAGGTAAGGTTAAGGTTAACTACCGGTGAAATTCACCTACCTAAATTTACAAATAAAATGTAGTTTGGTCGTTCTTTTTTAAAGCGAAACTAAAGAGCTGCCAAGAGCTTTACCATTGCAGCATCAAAACCGTTCTGTTTTCCATTTCGCTGCAGCTTCGTCCCCCCCCCCATTGCCCGTGCTGCAATCTCAAATTTCTCTTTACGAGTGCTGCAAGGTTTTGCTGTCATGGCGGAGTAGCTGTTCATCGAAAGTTTCCTTGATGACTTTAACATCATTGTTCAAATTCCAGAGTACCATTTGATTTTACCTGTAGCCTATATCATATTGTACAATCCTGGCACAACTGTTATTTGCACGTGTCTTGGGGATGGTCCAGCTCTCTACTTTTAGTGATATTTTCATTTTAAAAGCACGGAAAACGACAAAATTTGATGTTATATTATCCTTTAAAACCTATAGATTCCATTTATAAGCACCATACATTTGTTCAAAGGTCTTAAATATAAGTAAAATTGTGAAGAAGTAGGGACAAAATTAACCTAAAATGGCGCTGAGAACTGCTGTCAAAACACGAAATCTTCATGCGCTGGCCGATGTTTTGTTTTCACACAATCGGTCACGTGCTGATAATCCAATACTGGAAACCTAATGGTACAAACCCGGTCTCAATGGCTCAGTCGGTATCACGGCCGAGGTACGTATCGTATACATAACTTCATATCTATCCCAGATTTCCCTCCTGTTTTTCTGTATTGGGGGCTTTGCCCCCAAGCCCCACCAGGGGCTGCGCCCCTGGACCCCCTTCCTGCTTTCCTCCAGAACCCTTCAACCGAGGACGGTAACTTTGTATCAGCCCCGGATCCCTTTCCTGTTTTTCTTTTTTGGGGGGCTTTGCCCCCAAGCCCCACCAGGGGCACCCCGCATAACCATTGCAACACGGCCCGTGGAATCCTAGTAGAGATCTGGACCATACCCCATGTCGTAACCATGTTGGAGGGCAGTACACAGTGCTGGTTTCATTGAGCAAGCTCTCAGCTGATCGACTTGGACGTTCTTTTTTTACTGCAGCAGTCGTAAAGCGATGCTGAAGCACTCGTAAAGCGCTTTACAGGTTTGCTTTAAAAAAGAACGCACTGGATTACAATACTAGCACTAGCTAGAAATACTTTGAGGGATGGTTTCGATGATGCCGCACTATAAAAAAGTTATTGTGTTCTTCATAAACCATTATATAAATTTACTTTTTCTGGAAATTGTCCGAAACTGGAATATGAGAATAAAGATGGGTCGCTTTATTAACCTATAAATGACCTGTCAGATGGCAGGAATTATGACTGATATCACGACAGGCTGGCAAACATGACAGATAGTGGGTGACTCGTTCGCTCAGACAACACAGGTATAACACATTTATGTCCTTTTTATGATTATGTAAATGTTCCTAACCTAACTACCAGCAGTGCTATTCTATATAATTACGGTACGTAGGCTTTCACAGCTGGAGTCTTTTAGACAATTCTATAGCCTACTAATATTACTGTTCCTAACCTAACTACCACTTGTACAGTCATGCCGCACTATGTGATTCGGAAACAATGAGTTGCCGGATCTAAGTCAACAAATGAAGGTGATTAAGGGTAAACCATCGCCTTGATGCAGCAGGGTATGTAGTGCGGCATGAACGAAACCCAGGTGTGCTAAGTGTGGCATTAACGAAACTATACCCATACTTTGGTAAAGTAGAGTAATCAAGTGAAGTGACAAGAAACCATGTTAATCCAATATGTTGTAACCATCTTATATTCTTTCTAGGTGTGTCAATGAGAAACGAAAAAATCTCAAAACATGCTACGAAAACCTTAAGAGGAAGGCAAGAAAGATATGTGCCGATAGGAAAGTGCATATAAAAACTACTGGTGGAGGCAGCAGCTTGAAGCCAGAAATTTCCAATTGCACAGAGAAGATAATGGCACTAATAGCGCCAACCATCACGCCCCTGATGAATTTACATGACTCAGATGCAATGCATCAGGAGTCTACGAATGAAGGTAAGTGTACAATCCCAGAAATTATTAATTGAAAACAGTTCTGGGGGATTATTTACCATGCACGCTGTATTTTTTTTAAACAAGAAAAAGGGTCATATTTGTAGTTGTAATGTCCTTTGTAACGTATACCGTAGAATATAAAATTCATGTTCAAAGTCTGTAAAAATCCAGTGATACGGTACTTGGCCCATTTTTAAAAACCAAGATTCTCATCATAAAACACCTAAAAATATTTTGTTATAGGCCTACATAGTTACATGGAGAGTTGTTTCAGTGCGTTTCTTTTTAAAGCAAACCTGGAAAGCGCTTTATGAGTGATGCACGAGTGATTGACGACCGCTGCAGACAAAAAAGAACGGCAAAGTTGATCAGCTGACAGCTTGCTCAATGAGACCAGCAATGTTTACATCCCTCTAACATGGTTAAAACACGTGCAAATAACAGTTATGCCGGGATGGCAATAAATAATTATTGTACTATATGATGTACAGGTAAAATCACATGATACTAACTGTGCTGAAGAAGGCGTTCGTACTTGGGAATTTGAACAATGATGTTAAATCCATCAAGGAAATTTTCGATGATCACCTAGTCCGCCATGACAGTTTGCAGCGAAACCATGCAGCAGTCGTAAAGCGAGATTTGAGTTCGCTGCACGGGTAGTAGAGTGGGGGTAAAGCGGAGCTGCAGCAAAATGTAAAAAGAAACTGGTTTTGATGCATCACTCGTAAAGCGCTTTAGCTCCGCTTTAAAAAGAAACGCAAGGTTTGTCTTGACAAATAACTTGCTCCAACCCACCCACCCTAAACATACACTTTCTTTTATACCACGATCTAGCGAAAAGTAGTGATATCTTCACCATATTACCTTCCCGAAACAATACAGATTTTCGTGATTAGGTGCCAGAGCTCTGACGTCACACCAGTGGAGTAGGTAGAATTCTGGGTAACTAATATCGCTGTTCATAACGTAACCAAACCAAATGAACCTAACCTAACATAACTGCCACAAAAGTAGAATCTACCTGTCACTACTTATGTTAATGCAGAGATGGGTCTGTCCATGTTGGTCACCCTGCTTCGCTCAGAACCGTAAAAACATACATATCGTGCAAATGGGTCAAGCGTGTATGGATTATGTCTCAACGTCAGTTGGTTATTTTAAATTTGCGAAATGCAAGGAAAGCTGTGAAGAAGCAAGCACTTATGTAACCAAAAAATGGCATAATTTGTACTGCTTATGGTGGTCATGACAAAGGGAACTTGAGCTACCTTCGTTTCTTTAGAAATAAATGCTGCTTGAACCTCTTGTACCTGAGTTCCCCACATATAGCCCCCAGTTTCCGGGCAGGCATAAATCTGAATACACTATATTGCAATTTAACCTTAATTCCAATGCTAACTTTTAATTACATTGTTTTCTCTTCTCCTTACAGGCTCAGCATTTTTTCCATTTGTTAGCTTGGAAGAGAGCAATGGCGTTGATACAGATGCTGTGCACAGTAATAATAATATGACAGAAGGTAGGCCTACAGTAAATTCACATTGAATACAGTCTTGTTTATTACTTTTTATTACTATTAAGTGCCAGAATTGTACTTTCTGAGATTGCAGGGTGGATGGGAAAATGTCTGTCTGTCTGTATGTGTAATAACTCAAATACGCTTTATTGCATTATCTTGAAACTTGGTAAATGCATTTATAACGTCCATGGGAAGAAGCCTATTAATTTTGGACCAAATTGGTTTATCGGTAATGAAATAATGACTAATTAATGGTCACATCTATTATAATACAGTGAGTCCCATGCAAGAGTTGGCCAATGACGCGGGTTTCTGCGTCACGGTGGGCACAGCTCCAACTCCCGAGCGATCGAGTAAAGTATCTATGCAATAAAGCCGTGATCGGTGTAATGATCCAGATTCTCATATTCACAGTTAAAATTACAATGAAAATAACCACATACCTCATCACAAGAGATGTCGGAAATATTCTCCTCTTGCATCCACACAATACTGACAGCTTTTTAGCAAATTTTCTTTCATGTGCATTAGCTCAGCTTCTGAGACAGTTAATTTCTCTTGTGATATTCTCTTTAAGTTCTTCTAACAGTATGTGAATATCACAAGAGAAATTAACTCTATCTCGGAAGCTGAACTTAAGCGCATGAAAGAAAATTTCCTAAAAAGGTGCCAGTATTGTGTGGATGCAAGAGGAGAACATTTCCAACATCTCTTGTGATGAGGTATGTGGTTATTTTCATTGTAATTTGAACTGTAAATGTGAGAACCTGGATCATTACACCAATCGCGGCTTTCTTTGCGTAGATATTTCACTCAATTGCTCGGGAGTTGGAGCTGTGATGCCGCAATGCAGAAACCCGCGTCATTGGCCAACTCTTGTGTGGGACTCACTGTAGATCTGTTCCCAAAGCTAAATCATGTACTGTCATGTATCGTGACGCATGCGCACATTTTGAATATGCTGGTATATGACATAGTGCAGCGGGACTGACAATGTGCACATGCGTCATGGTCTGTGACAGTTAGGGATGTACTGTGGGAACAAACCTAGTATAATCTGCATTATCCGAACACCCGATGTGTTTTGATTGGCTCTTGTACAGTCAATCAGCGGCCAAGCTCCCATAATTAATGTAAACAATACATCAGTTTCTGTAAGTGGAAATTATTTAATAAAGAGCATGCTTTCATTTCTGGCTGGTACTTCACATAAAAACACAATATTCATTTTAGGCAAAGTCGCAATGTAGGGTGGCCCACCTCGCGATATGCGAAGGTTTCCATGGACGGGTGATGTGTTTTGTTTTCCAGGGAGACAGGTTAACCAACATGACGCTTCTTGTACATTACTTATCAGTTATCAAAGATTCTACATTAGTGGCATATTCTGTTAGGTTAGGAACAGTCATATTACCGTAATTTAGTAGGGCATTCTGAATTCTCCCGAAATTACTAATTAATGACAGGTTCTGTTAGGTTAGGAACAGTCATATTAATTTAGTAAGGCGTTCTGATTTCTCCAGTTTCGTAAATGTGCCATGTTGTATGTCCTGCGAGGTTCATTGTATTGGTGCACCTGCTTCCCAGAATTCTACGTGATCTGCTGGTGAGACATCAGACCTGTAACGTCCAATCATGAGTTTCTATATAAAAATATGGCGTCATTCACGACACTTTTCGCTAGATTGTGTTATAAAAGAAAGTGTAACGTTTAGGGCGGGTGGGTTGGACACAAACATTCATCGAGGCAACATCAGCTCTCCAGAGAACAATCTATAACAAAATTCATGTGATATTAGGTGTTTTATGACAAGAAAATTGGTTTTGAAAGTGGGCCACCCTACAATGCGACTTTACCTAATTTTATAATGTTACAATGATATTGCATGGCCCACAATGTACTAAACATATCACATTGTCGTTTGCTTATCTAGGCATTGAATAATTAAATTAAACGTGACTGCTGTTGATATAATATTGTGCATTCTGTTGAATTTTATGTCTACCAATATATACAATAAATTTTAATGTGAGCATTTTTCAGTTATGCTCCTGTGCAAGTAAAAGACTTCTGACAGATTGATTTTAATTCATTCATAACCTATACGGCTGCTTTAAACCTGAAACAAATATGTCAGTGAATAGTAGGCCTATATCATTAATATTATTACCAGTGCATTTTGTAAAATGTTGACTTATTTTAATAATTTCTTATATCAGTGTATACGAGTATGAATTAAGGTTAAGAATCAAACTCTAGACCATGGCTCTTCAGCAAGGCCTGCTTAATGATTCAATCTGGAGCTTCCCTCCAAGATCTGTTACAAAAATAACTTCTTTTCTGTATAGGCCTACCATAATTGCAATTAGCACTGACTAAACAAAAGCATTCTGAAACTTTATTTTGTTACCACTACAAGTAGGCCAAAAATCACACCGTCCATTCAAAATATAACACATAAAATTATATGCAAACATAACTACATAAGACCTGAACATCTATTTATTTAAAATTCTAGTACATTATACAACCAGAAATTATAAATATATTTTTTCTTCTATTTTCAGTTTTAATCATGCCATATGAGGATGTGGACAACAGTCTTACTTCCTCCCAAGCAGACCCACTTTGTTCAATGAATGAAGCTCCAGCAAACTCCTCTTTTTCATACAGAGAAGTACAGTCTTCAGTGACAACCCCAGTTCAAGCACGTCACTGTAATTCACGACCAGCTGTAGTTCCAGCAAACTCCTCACAGACGGCATCATTCCCTTCTTCATACACAGACGTACAGTCTTCAGTGACAACCCCAGTTCAAGCACGTCACTGTAATTCACGATCACCTGTAGTTCCAGCAAACTCCATGAATGAAGCTCCAGCAAACTCCTCACAGACGGCATCATTCCCTTCTTCATACACAGACGTACAGTCTTCAGTGACTACCCCAGTTCAAGCACGTCACTGTAATTCGCGATCTTTTGTAGCAAAAAAATCAAGAGAATCGACACCTCGAGAACGAATTAAAGACTCGTGTGGAAAAAGGATTGAGGTTTTAACCTTCCAAATAGAAGCAATGAGGAAGGAGCATGAAAAAGAGATGGAACTGAAGGACTTGAAAATATGTATTATGAAGGAAAAGTTGAAGTATTGGAAGAACATGAATAAAAATAAAGATGATAGGTTGGATTGATAATTGGAAAATTTATTTAATAGTGTGTATTGTTGTTTTATCAAAATTCAAATAGGTAACAGAAACCTCCACTTGGAGGCCTTCGCCCCAACATAGGGGGATATAGGAATTCAGATCAGATCAGATTGTTGTTATATTCTGTATCTGATTTCCTATATCCCTATGTTGGGCGAAGGGCCTCTAAGCGGAGGTTTCTCTTACCTATGTGAAGTCTGTAATTCTTATTTTCCAAGAGAGGGCAGAGGGACTGGTGGTAAGCCCATTGCCTCTGAACCCCCCTCTGGAAACTAAGGTTAGGTTATGTTAGGTTATGTTAGGTTAGTTAGCCCCCCAAGAAATGATGGAGTTAGGTTAGGTTAGGTTAGGTTACAGGGAGTCCACATTCTGGGAAGTCAGGGAAATTGAAATCAATCAAGGAAGGAAAAAGATAGAGAAATTAATTTTAAAAAGTATGGAATAGTCGGGGAAAATAACTAACTTCAGCGAGCGAAATGTGATTGGCCCCAGTCTGCTATAACCCAGACTGTGTAAACAATTTTCTTTTCAGAACTTGAGCTAATAATTAAATATTTTAGTTATGGGAATGGAGGAGGATGGATTTTTGTTTGTTCTGTTTACAAAGTACCTTGAAAACATTGATTCTTGTGGTCAGCCAAAATGTAAGTTTCTGTTCATGGGAAGTCAGGTAAATTTATTTTGAAATTTGTATGGACACCCTGGGTTACGTTAGCTTGACTCCAAAAAATAATGGAGTTTGGTTAGGTTGTGTTACGTCATGTTGAAAGCCATGGTTTCGCACCACATCATCCATTGACTCCCTCCCTACCTGCAGCTGAGCAGCCGCACAACAGATGACTCATCAGTATAGTGGAGGCAACTTCTACATATACAACTTTCTTCAAGGCAATGCCAACAGACCCTTATAATCCGCAGTAAATAACTTGAAATGAGGGTGTCTTGGACAATAGAGTTGTATATTCTGGATTTTCAGCTTGTTTTCTTGGCGTTGAACTTGCCTGACAGCCAATAGAATTTCGTGTGCAACCAATCAATGCTCATTTCAGAATTTTTGACATTTTAAGCTATGACTCCACGTGGACAACAGACGAGTGCCGTTCAGTCAGTACCATCCCACTCCTTAAGTGCCAGACAATGGCTTAATCCTCAAAGCATCCAGACTGTCTACATAGGTCTAGCCTCCACTATACACAATGCTATAGTGCACCAGATTAGGTTAGTTTTCGGTGAACTAAACAGCAGTTTTACTTTATATTTACAACATTGGCAGGATAAAAAAAAGGTGCTTATAGCCTATATTGATTTTGCAAATTCTGAAAAATAATGTTAATTTTGGCCTTTTTTTTGTGAAAAGAAAAATAGGCCTAACCGAAAAGAGCAGAATGGGAAACCATCCCCATCTTCTGAATTGCAGTTCTGGAAGGCGGTAGTTCACCAGGGAAGTTCAGAATATATTCTGTGTGATTCATATTTAGAAAAAAACACAAAACTGCATTGCTGTAAAGTCAGTTGCCTGTTCATCTTAGCGAATACTAATGCAGAGAAACTTGCTGCAATACAAAGGACAACAAAAGAGGTTGTGGGAGCTGCCGCTTAGAGTGGCCGAGGAAGAAAGCACCACATGAGCGATAATCTCTAAAGTGAAAGCCCTGTATTTGCTACTCATAAAGCTACGATTATGTTTTCATGAAATCCTTGGGATTATTTTGAATTTTAGCTTACCAGTATGGTGCACCACTATTAGTTGAAAGGAAATAGTATGGGTAAAATGTTTCAATTTGTTATGTAAAATATCCCGAACATTCCTTATTTGTGATGTTATGTAAATTTGGGAAAGAAGTTTATGTCGCGCACTAGGCTCCCCCCCCCCCCAACCAACTCTCTAATGGGACCCGCCTGGGAAGGCATGGTTTAGGGTTTCGTCGCAGAAGAGATTCAGTGTGAGACATAATGAATCTCGTGCTATTCAGTATATTGCTCCTAAACTAGCACAACGTTCCTAACCTAACAAAACCTGTCACTGACCTAGAATTTACCTATCATTATTTAATTAAATGCAGAAGCTTTTTACACATCCACATCTTTCATAAAGCATTGTTACAACCATCAAGGAAGCCAGGGTACAATAGTGAGGTGTGCATGCAGGCTCGGAGGAGGGGGGAAGCAGCCGGAGGGCGGATCGTGGCTGGTGCACGACATAAATCTATCTTTTGCCATAAATTTCATTCTCATGTGTAAGCGGCCTGTCACACAGAGCTTCGATCAAGTGCCATCAAGCGCTCTCGACTACATTTCTGTTCCTTGTCACACAGCATCGAGCATCATTGATCAACAGAAATATTATAGGTTATGTACCTATATGATTTTACTAGTTCTACTCATCACTGTATATTAGAGGTAAAGTATATTACCTTATTAGGCCTACGTCTGCTTATCTCCTGCATAATATCATACAACATGTGTTGGGATGTATGGTTTAATATTAGGCCTACTTTCTCAGGCTACATCTGTTTACCTCAAGCTCCACCCGCCGGCCAACCGAAGAGGTACCATAATCAATCGCGAGCACTACTTGTCACAGCCCAGAATTTAGTTGCCACTACTCACCTTAATGCATTTCAAGCATTTTTTACCCTTCCACACCTACCCCATGCATCTGTTCTTAACCTAACATAACCTATCACTGGCACTACATGTCACCAACCTAGAATTTAGCTGCTACCACTTATCTTAATGCATAATCTTTTTTACCATTCCACACCTTTAGTAAAACCTCGTTACACTAAGTCCAAATACAATCACCAGAGCCTCTTTAGCGTTACTCAGGATCTGCCACTTGACGGTAGAGGTTGATTTGGGAAGGAGAGGTTATGTTAGTCACGTCACTTCCCCTTAGATCCCTGTTGGCCCTTAAAAGGGCCTTTTTAGGGTTGGCCAACTCCATTTTAGCCATAGCTTAATTTCACTCACCTGAAGTGACCATTTATTATAGCCTGACGAACAGCTCTGCCGGCATTATCATCATTCCTGTACATTTGGTGCATTGGATTTAATGGTTCCCCATCTTCAATAGCCTGCCCTCTTACTTGGTGGAGCTCTTCAATGATTCGTCGAACCATTAAGTCTTCAGGAGGGTGTTCATCTCTTGTGGAAATTGCAATATTATGCAGCACAGCTGTAGCCACAATTATATTGAGTGCTTTATGGACCTCACACCTTACGCCAAGAGACAGAGCAGGAAACCTCCGTTTCCATACCCCATACTGCCTTTCTACAGTATTTCTGGTCCTTATGTGGGCATTATTGTATGATTGTTCCTCCCTAGTTTGAGGATTCAGCAGAGGTGTTAATAGAAATGGTCTACAAGGATACCCGCTGTCACCTAATAAATAGCCATTTGGTATCTCTCCTCTTTCAAACTGTGCCCTCATATTAGAGTTTTGAAAAATTGTACTGTCATGGACAGAACCCGGCCACCTAGCAACAATATCCCTAATGAATAAATTACTGTCGCTTATTGTCTGACAGTTTATCGAGAAGAAACCTTTCCTATTTCTAAAAACCTCTGCATTTTCTCCACCCGGAGATCTGATAGGAATATGTGTGCAATCGATTGTGCCAATTACACCAGGAAATCTTGCAATACTATAAAAATTCTGCATTACCTCTCTCTGCTCTGCCTGTGATGTAGGGAAGCATATGTATCGGTGACTCAGTGAGGCTATAGCATTGCTGACATCGTGTATTATTCGAGCTGCAGTTGTTCTATGCATATTTCCAATGTCCCCTACAACAATATTAAATGATCCAGTAGCATAATACCTCAATGCAGTTAGTAGGCGATTCATAGCAGAAACAGGATGGTTTCTTTCTGTTGGGAATTGAAGGTTATCTTGGATCATTTCCAGTACCTGTGAAACAGTTTGTTTAGACAGGCGAAATCTCTCCACGAATTTTCTATCAGAAAGTTCTTCAAAAGGATCTCCTCGCTGCACTATTACATTTCTACCATTTTCATTCTGTTCCAGATATTCCAGATATAGTAACTCGTCTTCAAAGTCATCGTCTGGAAACCTGGCCGCCATTTTAGCAAACTGCTAATCATTGTTTAGCTTCGGTAACCGCCCGATTTTGACTGTTTAAGTTTAATCAACGCTAATCGGCGATTTGGACACTAATCGAGGTTGATGCTCCGTAACTTTCCTTAATCATAGGTTAGGAAGAAATTTTAAACGCTGATTACACTAATCAGTGTTGATGCACTTGGCCATAAGAATAAATGAATTGTACCTCTTGTTGATTGGTCCTTACTATTAAGGACGAAAATAATTTTATACATCTGCATTATACGATCTCAACTCCTGGAGTAACACTCGCCCATCTTAGCCCCCTGAGAAGAATACAGAGACACGAATTTGTAACTTACTCGCTTATAAGTACATAGATTGTTTACATTATTTATAATTTAATCTATAGGATATATACAAATAAAGAGAAAAAAGGAGTTAAAAATTTAGGAAAAAAAATATAACTTAATACTATACTAACTACAGGTGTACTAATCTCGATTTTAGCTTGCCCATACCCGCTTGAACGCCAGGAAAGCAAGATGCCAGCGTCACAGCTAGCAAGCAAGCAGGTTTCTTTATTCTTGCGTGGGTCAGATTAAACCCAACTTACGCAAGCCAGAATAAGCTTGCGACATTCCTATCAGCTAAATAACTATAGTTGCTAAGTGTAGGTAATACTTTCTTGCTTTCTACATGCTGGTAGAAGAAATTCATCATGCAGATAAATAAAAGGTGGATAAAGTATTAAAAATCTATTAATAAATTTAATTTTTTTAGCTAGTGCTAATGAATGCTTATATCAGGTTATATTTCCACCTAAGCACTAGTATGAGATGAAAAGAATAGAGAAAGGTTGAAAAGGAATAAAAAATGCTGTAGAATATCAATTGTATAATATTGAGTATAATTCTAAAAGAACAGTTTATAAATTATGAAAGAATTGAGAAATTTTTGGTTAAGTACAGTTTTGGTTTGTATGTGGGTCATTCTTCCGATTGTGGGGAATTTCGTGTCCCAACCTTGCCAGTCTCGTAAATTAGAAATTTCCTCCCTTTTTACTATTTACTCGTATGTAATCATCATTTATCTAGTTAAAATATAAATAAGTATATTTTTATTCTGATATATTGTGGTATTTAATAGCTTGAAATGTTGACAGGAACTACAAATTACCCATGAAATCAATGTCCCAGCTCGAAGTGTTGCATGTACGAAAGCTAAGAAATTGACCGAGTAGTCTTCTAAAAAAATTGTAAATACAGGAACTTCAGAAGGTATTCTTAATCTCATTGATGATATTACGATAATTATTTTATTCTTATTTGTACTGTGTTATTTATTTTAATTTAAGTGCTTAACTGAGTGTCCCTGCATTACGCCAGTCAACACCGTAACGCACGTAGAAATTAAATTTTCGCCAACTATGCTATTGCGGCATTACCTACGGCCATAAGTTAATTGGGAAGAACGATGGCAACAATGTGGCAACCACAAAAGTTGTAAGGAAATATGTCGACACCGCACGCTTATACCTGGTACTCAACTGTTGGTGACGTCAGTGAAAGTTGGGTAGTGCCGCGGTTGAACATTGTGTTGCAGGAACAACAGAGACAGAACCCTGGCCGGGGCGCGGAAAGGTCCTCAACGGCGCATGCCCAACAGAGGGATCCCGTGCAGAGAGAGAAGCGAGGAGATGGTGATAAGAATTTTGGCGGAGAAGATCGTCGAGAAGTTGGGCCGGCGAAAGAACGTCTCGAGTAAGGTGGCTCGAGGAAAAGCTGTGTGGTTCAGCTGCATAACGTCCGGAGCAAGGTGGCTCGAGAAAAACTACGTGGAATTTCGTGGCAGCCATTGGAAAGTCTTGAGCTGGGTGGCTCGAGAAAAGCTACGTGGGATTTCGTGGTACAGCCATTGGAAAGTCTTGAGCAAGGGTGGCTCGAGAAAAGCTACGTGGGATTTCGTGGTATAGCCATCGTGAAGTCTTGAGCAAGGGTGGCTCGAGAAAAGCTACGTGGGATTTCGTGGTATAGCCATCGGGAAGTCTTGAGCAAGGGTGGCTCGAGAAAAGCTACGAGGGATTACATGGTGTAAATTGGAAGTCGTCGTGTGTGAAGAAAAGGACACAAGCTGAGTATTCTACGAGAATATATTATTTTAATTAAAGACAATGAGATAGAGACTCCATTTTTTATATACATTTTGGTTAACGTAAAAGTAAGAAAGTTAAATATTCTTTTTGTTTGTTTATTGTTTCATATAATAATCTGAAAAGATAACTTCAGTAAAGTACCCAATTCATAAGGTCTACTTTGTTCGAACACGCATTCTTTGCTGTGGTCTGGAAGTCAGGTTAGAAGCTTGAAAAGACATTCATTTATTTTTGAAGCTTACAAATAAAGAGCCTTTATATTTGAACGTCACAGAAACATTTCAATTATTTTATTTCTATATAAAGTTACGAAGTATATAATCTTAGAGACAAACCTTATAACTGTATTTGAATTTGAAAATATTAAAATATCAACCACTGTCAAACCTATGTTTTGTTTGTGTAAAATTATATACCTACTTAATCTGTCAACCTCAACACTCAATAGAATCCCCCCTAAAGAGATGATGAGCCAGTCTGGGCATAGACAAGTCGTAATGTGGCCGACGAGGAATAATAGACAAAAATAGGTCAAGTTATTGTTGTGAAGGAGTTTGACTTAAATAAGTACTTATGGTGAGTTGTATTTAGATAATCTAGCTGGCGCCAAATAAATACGCTAGAATTATATGGTTAAATATTTTGTGGAGTCTATCGAGTTTAGTTTTGAGTCAAATTGTCGGAAGTTGTCTATTGTTCTTCTCGACCAGTAAAGTTACCCTCACAAAGTATTCCTTGTGTGATTGTAGGAAGCGTAAGAGCAAAAAACCAGATTTTTCAGGAAAGTACCTTAATTGCATGTCAACACCGTAACGTAGAAAAAAGTGTGATTTTGTGATTTTTATAAATATTTTTAGTCTAGCAAAGAATTTTTGGCTGTATTTGAAGATGAATCGTCGTTCTTTTTCAGTCTTAACTTCGAAAACTTATGAACAAAAAAAAATGTCAACTCCGTAACGGTCAACTCCGTCACGAAGAAATTATTTACGGTGTTGAACACTGTTACAGTGGTGACTTTATTGGCTTGCATATGTTTAATTTAATTTAAATTTAGCTTATTAATTGTATTTACCTCATTATATGAATACATTATCGAAAACATGTCCACATCTTGAAATGAATGTCCACGCCATAACGCAAGTGTCCACACCGTAACGCAGTCTCCACCCCATAACAATAAGTAAAATGGCAGTGAAATGGCAATAGTTAGCACTAATTTTTAAATTTCTTTTTCTTAATAAGGAGGCATTTATGCACTCTATTCTTAGCATGCATGGGATATGAAAATAAATATTTTACTTTAAAAAGTCTGACCATAGTAACAAAATTTAACATTAAAAAAATCTCGATTCTATATTCTAAATTAAAAGTTTTAATTTTTTTTGTCCATTATAGTAAATATTTGAGATACAATTGATACAAGGTGAATCGCAAGCCGATGACCTATAGAAACAATGAATAAAAATGCTTTAATATTTGAAATTGTTAATATTAGGACCGGAAAACGCTCCGTTACGGAGTTGACTGATATTTGCACCTACTGATATTAAAAAAATTATATCTAATTTAGTGATTAACATTGAGCTCGGCCAATTCACTGGGAATAGGTTAACATTATAATAAACGAGATGGCATCAATAAAACACAGTTATGTGACCATTGTAATTCCAGCTAAACAGTGGATGAATATCCCCACAATCGTGAGAATGACCCATAAGCGTTACACATAGTCAATGCTAATAACTAACAGAAAACCTATGTTTAACATTAAAAGACAAATACAAATATGTTGTATAAAATACAATAATTTGAGTAAAAAATGTCCTTGTGGAATAGATCAATAGAAGAGAATATTATAGGAGAAAAATTCCTCCGACACTGGGACTTGAACCCAGGACCTTTGGCTGTTCGCGCCAATGCTCTACCAACTGAGCTAAGCCGGAGTTCAATTCACAGCGCCAGATGGAACTTCTCTCCTATGAGACCACATATAGGATTATGCTCCGACTGGGCGACGACTGTACGCAGACCGTGTCAACAGTAATCGCTCTGCTATGTGATCCAAGACAGCACAGTCGGAGCACGGTCGAAGACCACTTCTATACATGTAAATGCCAAACTGCTCTTCAATGCAATCAAATGGATAAAACCATTTAGCGATTCCAAATGACACGACAAGGTAGGCGGACAGTCAGAGCACAATCTGCTCACAGTCCTATACGCGAAAGTCGGCCTTCACATAATTAAATAAATACAGACGACGATCACAGAAATTTTTACCATTTATATTTATTTTAGTTCGTAAACATATTTTACCCTTGAAGTATTTCGAAATTCATCTTTTCACATTTCGTATTCAAAATTTATAAAACACAAAATCAGCATTTAATTATTACTACTTTTGGGGCTTATTTCACGATTCAGATTTTTAACATTAGTTTGAGCTTCGAAATTAATCATAATTATCATTTTTTTCGTTGTTATAAATTTGTTCATTGAGTGAATCACCTATTTGGCTTTGAATTGAAATATCAGAACAAAATTTTCGGTAGGGTAAGGTGGGTAGGGTAAGGTGGTACATTTTTGAACATGATACAATTCTGAACGGAGTAAGATTTTGGTCCTTTTTCGGGTTTCAAATGTTAGTCAACCTGTTTTCAATTACATGGCGTTGATACTGATTGTTTTGTGTATCTGGTTCCGTGAGAGTGGTCTTATAAGCTGTCTGATTCTGAAGTAAATATTTTATTTTCCATTCGTAGGTATGTACAGTATGCTTGAAAAACGGCACGTTATAAAATTACTTTTAATTCCACGTTGTGTTACTGCAATATGTTGTTGAGGAGCGATTGTTAACTAATACCAACGAATTGCGTGGTCGTCGATACGCATGTCATGGCACAACATGTGTCATTTGTGAGTGGAATGTGTAACTGTGTAATATTTTATAAAAGGTTGCGTGAGGTACATATACGAACACTTTTTAGCTACAATTCTGAAAGTAAGCAGTACAATTTCGAACATCACTTGCTCTGTTAGAAATAGATGCTTAAGCATTGCATAATACAGCTGGTAGCTAGCAATGCATTTAAAAACATACAGGGTTTGTTATTTCTGCAATTCAAGTGTAAAAGGATATCTTATATCCGTCAACACCAGTATTATTTCAGCGCAGCAACTCATACTTCCTCTGCACTGTTGTTATGATTACAGCTCAACAATTTGCAATACACATTAGCCTTCAGTAATAGTTTAGATAAGCTGTTGACGTAAGTGTAAAGTTGTGTTGAGTATTTGTTTTATTGGTGCACATGTTATAAGTTCATCTTCCATTGGACCCTGTTTATGAACGATAAGAATGTGCTAAGGCTTTTCAACAAAATTTTGATTTCATTATCTTTTCTGCTTTAAAATATTATAATAACGACAAAATAATAACAACATAATAGCAATAACAATATTATAGTAAACAAAATAACATCAGCAATAATAAGAACAAAATAAACATTATTTTGCTTACACTATTGTCTTACTTTTTTAAATTAGGTTTTATATACATTATTTGAATTATGTGATTTTAAAAAATTCTTATTTTTGAAAGGTAATTTATAATAATAATAAAAAGTAATAATGTGTTTTTCAAAATGTAAATGTGATTTCATAGAAACTAATTGTTAGTTTAAACAATAGGCTACGTTTGAGTTATAATTAATAGCTATAAAAGAAAAAAGTAAGTTAGTGAAATCTAACATAGGAGTAATAGTATGATAGTCATAAATGCGAATGATGCCGGGTTAAACTATTAGTGGAGTTATTTTTTTATTTTCTGTTTAACATTTAGATGCCGCGAAAGAAAATGGAAAGCCAAGCTCCAACAAAAGAAGACGAGTGTGGTTTTTGTTTGTTGAACTACAACAGTGCTCAGTCCATGAAGAAAGGCGACTGGATACGATGCCAGTCATGTAAAACGTGGTATCATGAATTGTGCGTAGGAACCGAAGGAAAAAAGCAGTTTGTTTGTGGAAAATGCCACTGATCGAACTTGTACCTACTGGTGTTCAGAATTGTACCTATGCGGTACATTTTCGAACGATTTTTTAAAATGAAACATTGATTGCTATAGCCAAATTAACAACTGTGTGTCTTTCATATTTTTGTGAAGGGTCAACTAGGTTACCAACTTTGTCATTACAATACAAATAGTTTTTTCTTGTGTTTATTTTGTTCTTACAATAAGAAAATACGTTTAGCGTTTTTACCCTAATTTTAATATCTAAGCCACAACACTTATTAAAACCCAACGGTATGCAAATTACTTTAACCAGAGTAAAAAAAAAAAAATATTTCGGTTGAACCTCATGCGTACATATTGAAGCAATATTCACTTTGAAAAGTGTATAATGACAACATAAGTTATAGCCTATGTATGATAAGATTTTCTCCTTAGGGTCAGTGGCATGAAGCTGCTTTATTGTACAGATTAGCAACGCCACTGCCTGGCGTAGGAGCTGAACAATCGTATTCATTATGAATAAGGTCGCGTCAGAGAATCACAAAGATTTTCATTTGAGAGTGACTTGAATTAAAACGGAATGTGACATAACACTGGGCAACATATCAAGCCCTACCTTTTTCATCAGCTTTAACAAAGTGTTACCAGCATGTTGTCTATGTACAAGAACGCTATGCGCCCTATTTTACGAAAAAACTGTACTGATGTATATCTTCACCCTTCTAAATTCTAGGAGCAAACAAAGTTATTCTAATACTGTAGTATGCGTTGAATTAAATAAAGACGATTCTTTTAGTTTACCACAGTAACATTGGCTATTGTTTTTTCTTCTCTGGTATTAGTGATGTAAACTTGCATGCTGAACATCCTGTCATAAGTAGGCTAACTCAAAGTGTGTTATGTGGCACATACTGGCATGTGCCCTTTTATTTCTCGCATGTTGCCTACGTTGTAACCTACACGTACTATTGTGATCCTGACGAAAAAAGAATTTGAGATAACACCGGAAAAATAAGTTTCACGGCGCCTAGAAAACAATAAAAGTGTTTTTGGAATGCCCCTGTCTGTCTAGGTATGATACCGGTACATATCCAGGGGATAAACGTTTCATTGCATTTACTTCTTTTTAAATTACGGTATGGACTTTTTTTAAAATTTGTATTGAACCACCTGCCCAGAATATGGTTTCAATAACTGAAATATTTGGGATATTTTCCGCGATAACTTTTTTTTAAATTTTGATTTAAAATGGCTCTAGCTAATATCTTAAGCATAAATTTCGAAATTCCATCCATGACTAATAAAATGGCTATATTCGTTTTGCTGTAAAACTTAATTTGGGGTAGTTGATTCGTGTCCTCTTTCGAGATTTCTATATTTAAAATATTAAAATGATACGTTTTGTCAAACAGATTTAGTTATAAATTTAATACATAACGAGATAGAAGAGAATTAATAAACTATTACTTAAATACGAAATATAAGAACACGGAATATATTGTGGTACGTAGTTCTAGTCATTAATTAGTGAAAGCATCTTTCCACAAAGCAAATGTTAAAATAGTAGTTGATAGGCCTACTATAAAGTAAACATTAAATTAAATTAAATTTATCATCCCCTTTAGGTAAAAAATACAATACGCTACATCATAATAAAGTTTTTACTAGCCTAATTACTATACAATAACTAAAAATAAGTGATTATAATAAATATAACTCTAAATCATTTACCCGGCACACAGTACAATCATTACTAGTTAGAATTGGCATAATTAATAGGCTACAAAAAAATCATCGAGATTGTAAAAGGGATTCTTTTTCATGCAGGTCTGAATCTTCGTTTTGAATGTCTTGAATTTAGTAACTGTCAGGAGGTTTGTTAAAGACAGATAAAGCAATAAAAAAGGCCTACATACGCCGATTCAGTTTTAAGCAACCTGGTAGCGTTGTGGCTGTTATGCCTTGTGTCACATGTATGTATCCTTTTCCTAAGGTTAAAATTATTAAAATATTTCAACAAAGTACCAAATACATGGAAATTATATAGGCCTACAGTAATAGTTCCTTCGCTTTAAAAAGTGGCCTGCATGGTAAACTAGGGATGAATTAGTTCACAGTTAAAGTTATTATACCTCGTAAGACTACTGCGAAATACTTTTGTTTGAAAGACTTTTTGGCAACACCACCCATTAGCTCAAGGGGTTGAAGGACAGCAAAAATCTTAACTCCTTTAGTAGGCACAATATCAAATTCATTCAAAGCTATTTTAAACCTTCCAAATTTTATCTAAAACTTCTATCTGAAACAATTTTGATATGAATAACCATACTACAAGGGTTGACCAAAATGATATCGCTAAACAAAATTCGTCACTCCCTTAGTAGACACAATATCGAACTCATGACACATAACTTACACCAATGTATACAAGCAAAGAGCTAATTTAAGTGACTGATATGAATAGTTTTCAGGAATAATAACTGATATGATACTATGATCATTGATCACTAACAATGATTTCAATTTGAATGATTGAACAATGGTTCGTATGAACATAATGGCTATTAGCTTAAGGTTAGGGGAGGCTGCATGCAGAGGTCCGCAAGCCCTTGTCCTTAGTAATTCAACGAGTCAGCCACCCTGGTATGCCAGGAGGCCCTTGCCCGCTGTGGGATGCTTGTGGGCTAATTCTAATTCTAATTCTAATTCTAAATTATCTCTTGTACTGTCAACCGTTCCTGATTTCTTTAGTATAAACGATGTTATATTATATTAAAATATTTCCAGTGTGTATGGAAGGCAAATTATAACCATTTCTCATTGTAAACCAATATAAGACTTTAAATAGGCCTATATGTACTCCCATAGGCGTAACCAGGCCGACAATATGGGGGGGTTATAACATCCGCGGGGTCTGGCGAGTATGGAAGGAGAGGGGGGTCCGGGGGCCCTCCCCGGAAAATTTTAAAAATGAAGATGAAAAATAACGAGTTTTAAGCTTCCGGGGGTTCTCCCACGGAAAATTTTAAAAATTAAGATGCAAAATAACAAGTTTTAAGCTTTCGGGGGTCCTTCCCCGGAAATTTTTAAAAATTAAGACGCAAAATAACGAGTTTTAAGCTTCCCACGCTTTATACTTGTATTAAGCAATTTATGGGCAGACTTAAAAAAATTATACAATTTTCCTTTTTTTAATCAATGGGGGGGTTCAAACCCCCAAAACCCTCCTCGCTACGCCTATGTGTACTCCTTCTGTAAAAAAAATCCAATACCGTTTTGAACACACAGTAATCGATGCAAATTGAAACATTACAATCCCTAGCAGGGCAGAGGCGGTGTGTCGCCAACACGGATGACGTCACATCACCTCGAGCAGGTGTCAACCTTTTCTTGTCTTACACCCTGCTCATTGTCTTTGCATGAATTACTAATGATGAAAGGTTCCGATGCCGACAGTACTGTCACCTTCTCAACAGCAAGAATGACATAAGATCCTCATTAATACTCCTATTTGTTTGTTATTTTTGTTTCGTGGGATAAACCAATTAATTATGTCACATTTGAAGTGTATAGAGATGAGGGTAAGGAATGTTGAATGAAACCAGGTGCCAACCATTCTCAATCTGTGCGATTAGCTCATTAACATCATTATACCTACTTCATTTCCCGTAGATACGAATACAGTAGAGTGGCGAATCGTGGGAATTTGCATAGAATAGTTGAGGATAATGAATCTAAGAAGTATCGAAAACGCTGGACTTCATTTACTCGAAAAGTATGATTTATTTCCTCAAAGAATAAATTAGTAAACGAAGTATTTAGGTATTTAATAGAAATTATAGCCTACATATTTTAACGTGTCACACAGTACACAGAAAACATTGTTCTAGAACTGTTGGTGCAGTTACAATTTTCTTATCGTAACTAATTATGACTTTAATAAGTTTACAAATTAATTTTGTACAGACACCTTGAGCTAACTATTACACTTTCAACAACGGCGTGTGTGGCCCTTCCGGGTCGCGAACGACCCCTGGAGATCCCGTAAGGGGACATTCAGGGCGGATTTGTTTTCGGTACAACACAAACACCAGTCCTGAACCCGGGAAAGAGATTTTCACTGCTGAAAAATTTCCAACCCGGCCGGGAATTAAACTTAGGCCGCCGGACTGCAAGGAAGATGTGTTATCGACTTACTCAAAGCGGGGAACTTCAACAACGATACAGGTAATAAAAAATAGTTTTTGACGGTAAATAGAATATTATTGAGAACCCGTAACACATACAGTGTCTATCGTTTCAAGTGGTTACTTAATTTTAAAAAATCCTGCTTTTCATTACAATATTACATTCTTCTATTTTAAAATAAATTGCCCACAATGAGTAAAAGTAGATGAGCTGAACAGCTATTGGTTTTCACGTCATAACAAAATACTACTCATGTGAAGCGTAAGTCTGAATTACAAAGTTCTAATTCTGTCGAAATAAATGAAATAAGAGCAAAGTAGGTACAAGCTACTGCAAAAGACTGGATAGGTTCAGCCATACAGCCTTAATCGAGCCTTCGCCCGTGAGTAGGATCACTTCTGCCATTCTCTTGATATTTCTAGGTGTTTCATATCTATATGAAGGATTTTAAGGTAGGATACCGATCTCTCTCTCTGTTGAAATTTTTTCCAGTTTTAGGATTCTTTTTTTCAGTTTTCAGTTTTCACACTTTTAAGTTACATTGTCAGTCCCCAGTAGTGTAGTATTGTGACTGACGTCAAAGGTTGTTTGGAGGGGAAGCTTGGATGCTTACATTATAATGAACGGGGAAGGCTTACGTCACGGAGGGGAAGGTTGGATTGATGACGTCACTTCCGGTCACATAATCCTGACGTCATTGGTGGGCATGGCTATGACGTCACGACCTTTGTCATGGTCACGTGATTCAAAATGGCGTCGATTCCGGTTCGTATTTAAAATCACGGCCCACGCGATAATTCAAATTCAAAATGGCGGTAAATTTGAAAACTGTAAATTACAAAATGAAAATGGCGTCGTTTCCGGTTCCTATTTCAAATGGCGGCCCAAGCGCGAAATTCAAAATAAAAAAACGGTAAATTTGAAAATTGTATATTACAAAATAAAAATGGTTGTGTTTCCGGTTCCTATTTCAAATGGTGGACAAAGCGCGAAATTCAAAATAAAAGTAGCGGTAAATTTGAAAATTGTATATTACAAAATCAAAATGGTTGTGTTTCCGGTTCCTGTTTCAAATGGCGGAACAAGCGCGAAATTGAAATCAAAATGGTGGTAAATTTTAAAACTGTACATTACAAAATCAAAATCGCGTGGTTTCCGGTTCTTATTGCAGATGGTGGACCAAGTTCAAAAATCAAAATCAAAATGGCGATAAATTTGAATACTGTATATTGGAAATTCAAAATGGCTAAGTTTCCGGTTCCTATTTCAAATGGCGGAAGGAGGGAAACTTGAAAATTCTATATTGCTAGAAGGCGGTGATTGTAAAATTCAAAATGGCGGAAAATTTGGATATTGGATATTGGAAGAAGGTCGGATATTTGAAATTTCAAGATGGATGAATGTGTACGATATTACAATTGCAAATGTCGGAAGGTGGGAAACTTAAAATTGTATATTGGTAGAAGGCAGGAAATTTGAAAATTCCAAAATGGTGGACCAAGCGCTCAGTTTGAAAATGGTTATTTTAAAATGTCGTTATAATTCAAGATGTCGGCTAGCGCAAGATTTTATCATTTTATAATCCGATATCAGATTGTACAAGACTTCCATTTAGATGTTATGTTACAGGAGTTTGCATCATCACTGTAACAGGAAGCGTTCAAGGTCATACGTCAGCATATTTCGTTTGCCTGCGTGTGGAGTTACGTCCGGTGAGTTACATCCAACAATTTGTTTTGCATGACATTACAACATACTTACGTGGTCACATGATTCAATATGTCGGATGGCGCTCAATTTAAATATTACAAATGTTGGAATGTGAGAAATTTGAAAATGACAAATGGTAGAAGAGAGATGATTTGAAAAATTTCCAAATGGCGACATTGCTTACGTTATCAGAGGAATGGGAGGATTGCTATGACCAACCTCAACGGAGGAATGATTACGTCATCGGAGGAATAAGAGTGGAGGGAGGCGAGGTTATGATATCATCAGAGGAATAATTACGTCATAATTCAATATGGCGGATTGTTATAACCTACCTCAACGGTGGGATGGGTCACGTTACAGGTGGGATGCTTACGTCATAATTCAAGATGGCGGATTTCAAAATGTATATCCATTTATAATTATATATTGGTAGAAGGCGGGGGATTTGAACATTCAAACTGGCGATAAATTTCAAAAAATATATTTCAACTCTGGTTTGTAAATGGCGCACCAAGCGCACGATTCAAAATTGGAAATTCAAAATGTCGAAATTGTGGAGGAAATTCAAGATGTCGGTTAGCGCAAAATTTTAAATTGAATATCATTTTTAAATCCGATTTCGTATTGTGCAAGACTAACATTTAGATTTTATGCTACAGGCGTAAACTGTTTGCATAATCACCGTGACAGGACGCGTTCAAGATCATGCGTCAGCATATTTCGATCGCTCGCATGTGGAGGTACATTCGATGTATCTTATATCCAACACTTTGTTTTGGATGACATTACAACATACTTACGTAGTCACGTGATTGAATATGTCGGATGGCGCCCAATTTGAAAATTACAAATGGAGAAAGTGTGGGAAATTTAAAATTATATTTCGACTTCGGGTGGACTACCTTTATCCAGGGGCATGGCCATCTTCATAACGTTTGTATAGTTCTCATTTTTATTACACATGTCAGAAAAACAAAATCTTGTCTAGCGCAAGACTTAAAATTGTTTATTATGAATTGGTTCGTGAGAACAAAAGACTTCTGGTGGGAGATTTGAAATTGCTAACATGTTAATATTCTTGCGAGATAGTTCTTTACATTTTTTAAATTTATTCAGCGAGAGGTTTGAGACCGGGTGTACGTCTCATATGACACAATGTCAACAGTTTTTTCAGACGTATCTTCAAACAAAAGGTCAATTTTACAATTCTGTACTTTATTCACATGCAAGAAACGAAATATCTGCGACTAATGCTTATTCAGCAAATTCTTTATTTATGACGTCACCAGATATTACATCACTACAGACTTGCCCCATCATGCATCGGTAGACTTGATCATGCTTTTTTTCAAGGTTACAGGTTTTATATTACAGAGGAGTCATAAATTCTATATTTATGACGTCACGGCTTAGGTAAAGGTCACATAATTCAAGACGGCTGACCATGTGAACGATATGAAATTGCAAAATGATGGAAGGCGAGAGATTTGAAATTGTATATTACGATGAATTGGAAATTTTACTATCCATTTCAGAAAAAACAAAATGGCATCTGGCGGGAGATCTGAAAATGATATATTTCGAATTAATGCGAAATTCTTATTATAATTGTCAGAAAAACAAAAGACTTCTGACGGGAGATTTCAAATTGTATATTTCGAAGTAACGAGTAATTCCTAATATAGATGTCAGAAAATTCAAAATGGCGTCTGGCGGGGATTTGAAATTGTGTATTTCGAAGTAATGCGAAATTCTTATTATAGATGTCAGAAAATTCGAAATAGCGTCTGGCGAAGATTAGAAATTTTATATTTCGAATTAATGCGTTATTCGAAATTTTGTATTTCGAATTAATGCGTAATTCCTATTCCACAGTCAGAACATTAAAATGGTGCCTGGCGGGGATTTGAAATTGTATATTTCGAATTAATGCGTAATTCTTATTATAGATGTCAGAAAATTCAAAGTGGAATCTAGTACAAGATTTAAATTACTGAACAAAAGACATTGTGGTGGATTTGAAATATATAATATAGTAATATTCATACGAGCGAGTTCTATATATTTAAAAATGTATTATGTGAGAGGTTTGAGTCCGGATGTACTTCTCATATCACCAATCAAGTCTGTACACATTCTAGCCGGAAGCTAGGTAGGTCACACGAGTCAAAGTACAGAACAGGCCTGTGCATGTCTCGTGAGCAAGGCTAACTCATAACGTTACTATACATCATCATCATTTTTTAAGCTTCCTCTCAACTCAATGTTGGAGTAATTTTTCCCTTGGTGAGGCTAACTTCATAGCGTCATTATTTTAGTGATAAAGTCACGGCATGAAAAGCGCCCTATATTAATTTATAAACGCAAAATCAAGACGGCAACATTGCGTACGATTTGGAAAATGATATAGGCCTATTATAATTTCCGCTGGATGAAGAAAGGTTTGTAATGTCATCGTTAGATCAAGTGGTTGGATTAACATTTATCCTTGTTGTACTGCTTTGTATAATATGACTGTTTTCTCTATCTTAATGATAATTGGACTTATTCCTGTTATCATGCACAATGCTTCATTTGACATGGTTCGGAAATTTTTGGCATTTCGTATGTTCCTCTTGTACTTTGTCCGGTTGTACTGTCCTGTCGTAGCATTTATTCAAACTGGACCACCATACCCATATTGATTGTCATACATAAGTCCATTTGAAAATATGTGGTATGATATCCTGTTAACTAGTAGTTTTTCGATAACTTTTCCTACGATATTTAGCAAGCTTATTGATCGAATATTGACACTTCGCTGCTGTTTTCTTTCCCTGCTTTTAATATTGGGATTATTATTGCTTTTTTCCGTAGCTTTACTGAATTTTCCATTCGTTAAGCATCCGTTGTACATTGTTGTTACAGATTTTGGTAAGATTTCAAAACCGCATAGTAGTATCTTGCTCGTTATGCCGTCTTCTCCAAGAGCTTTTGTGTGCTCATTATGTTCTAAACATTCATAATTTTTCAATGTGTAAATAACTTATCTCTGGTGTTTATTCGTATCTTTTTTCTTCTCTTAATATTCTTTGATACTGACTATCTTCTTCTTCTTTATTATCTGCCGGTGTGAAGTAGTTCAAAAGGTGCCTCATAGTGTCTTCTATACCAATTGTACTCGTTTCAACGATAAGGTCGTTAATACTATGCTTTCCTTTATTTTGTCACACGTCAGATTTTATATTTCATTATATGGATTGCTTGATGTGGTTATGTTACAATATTCTCTCCATGAGTTAAATTTGTGTCTTCGTATTATTTCTTCGTCATTTTTGCTTCAAAGTATTGTTCTTTACGCACTTCTCGCACTAAATCATTATTCTTTGTATTCTGGTACCTTCTTCTTAGTGTACTAAAGTCATAGATTTTTATCTAATTTACACCATCATGTATGAATTAGTTTCTAACTTTCCACTTTTGTTTAACTTAACTTCCACTATTTTCCATGAATTTATTCATGCTATCATACCATCTACCTAATTAACATAACACTATAGGTTTACTTCCAAGTGAGGTACTGTGTACATACATTTTTTCTATAATACATCACATGATTGTGGTTATAATAATATGCTTATTGTTTTTCCAAGTTCTATAACAGGATACTACACCAGCCCTCACAATGCCTTTGAACTCGACATGTTCAGTATTCCAGTCTTAGACCCATATTTTATAAGCACGTGACACAAATAACATTGTTTACGAGATCTTTATCGTAATTTACAGAGCACCTAAGCGTTTATACCAGTTGTAATAATAGTTATTGGTAATATTGTTTTAAATTCGAAGTCATTGCATCCGGTTAATCTTTACTTTAATACTATATAATTTTAGTTTTTCTGTTATGTTCGCTCTATATATTCCATTTCTACTTCAGTTCTACTTATGAGGCTTCTTTGACCGAGGCAATTATTCACTTCGACTCATTATAACATCTCCTTCTTTTTAAGGTTTTTATTCAGAATATCCCTACACGATTGGTATATAACTACTGCACATCTGCAGCGCTGATATTAGCTCTAACGACAATGAACAGTCTCTTTTCATCCATCCATCTTTCTTTGTTCTTTTCTTTTTACTTTTGAAACAATTTCGGCGTACAGTCATTGTAGTATTTATTCTTATGCATAACAGGTATCAGAACATATTAAGGATTAAATTACATTTATTGGTATTAGACAGACACCAATATATTCCTGACGCCACAACATACCTAATGAAGCATTGCGGCCCCTAGGAAGTTCTCTAATATTACCTGTTCAGGTTTGGTGTAGAAAATTATTAAATCTATTCTTCCTTACATTTTCTTAGAGTTCCTTGTATGTTTCATACACTTTGTTATTTTTTAAAAGATGTTTATTAATGTACAAGGTGGTATTTCTATTATATTGATTTCGCTGAGGCAAGAACAAAAACAAGAACAACACCATCGCCATTATAGTCATATCTGTTTCAGTATTTGGGAGGAAGTGATACATTTTATTACGAGAAACTACAGAAAACAGGTTTGCTCAGGTTTGCAAACTCTAAAAATTCATAGGTCATCACTAAGAATATTCTATCTGACTAGGATTTGTACGTATGGAAATAGAAAAACATGTACATTTGTATAACTTTTCTTTCCACTGTAGCCCTCAGCTATTATTCATGACCCAACTTATAGTGTAGGACATATTATATAACAACTTTATATACAGAATTAAAATTCATTACACTAATTGATTTACAAGTTTCACGCTTTTTTATTTTGTGGTTAGGTTAGGTCTAGGTCTCGCTCTCGGTCTCGGTCCAAGCCTCGGTCTCTGTCTACTTCTCGTTCTCGGTCAACTTCTCGGTCTATTTTTCGGTCTACTTCTCGTTCTCGGTCCACTTCTCGGTCCACTTCTCTTTCTCGGTCTAGTTCTCGGTCTATTTCTCGTTCTATTTCTCGTTCTCGGTCCACTTCTTGGTCTATTTCTCGGTCTACTTCTCGTTCTCGGTCCACTTTTCCGTCCACTTCTTCTTCTTGGTCTAGTTCTCAGTCTATTTCTCGGTCTACTTCTCCTTCTCGGTATCATTCTTGTACGATTTGTCTTGTGTATTTACCACAAGAACAACACCATCACCACTATAGTCCTATCTGCTTCAGGATTTGCAAGGAAGTGATACATTTTATAACGAGAAACTACAGAAAACAGGTGCCTCTGGTTTGCAGACTCTAAACATTCATAGGTCATCACTAAGAATATTCTATATGACTAGGACTTGTACGTATGGAATGGAAAACATGTACATTTGTGTAACTATTCTTTTTATTGTATCCCTCATCCATTATTCATAACCCAAACTTATATTGAAAGACATATTATATCACACCTTTGGTTAGGCTAGGTTAGGTTATGTTAGGAAAGCTTAGGTTAGTTCAAGTTAGGTTAGGTAGGTTACTAGGATCTAAAAATTTAAAAATTATTTCTAGAAACATTGATAAAATGTGCCAATATAGAAATAATTTTAAAATTTTTAGATCCTGCTAACCTAACCTAACTTACCTAAACAACCTAAGATAGTATTACGAATAAAACTCTACAGAAAATAGTTGACTTCATAGCTAAACCGCTGACTCATATTTTTAGTTTATGTTTTTCGCAAGGTATATTTCAAACAGATTTAAAAAATGCTATAATCGTACCAATTCATAAGACAGGGAATAAGAACCAATTAAATAATTATAGGCCAATTTCCTTTCTACCAAGTATCTCAAAGATTTTAGAAAAATGTATAAAGAATAGGCTGATGAATTATTTAAACAACAATAAACTAATATCTAACAATCAATTCGGTTTTCATCCTAACCTGTCAACAGATGATGCCATTTTTACGGTCACAACGAAAATCATAAATGAATTAGATACTGGAAACAAATGTTTAGGTATATTTTTAGATTTACAAAAAGCATTTGACACTATAGACCATAATATTCTTCTGACAAAATTAAATACTCTAGGCATTAGAGGAAATGTTTTAAATTTATTTCGGTCGTACTTAAGTAATAGAACTCAGGCTACAATAATAGATAATAATCTCACTGATTTCCGGAAAATAATTATCGGTGTACCGGAGGGTACAGTATTGGGTCCCATATTGTTTTTAATATACATAAATGAACTACTAAAGATTAATTTGAATATATTTAATGGCTCTATTTACTCATATGCTGATGACACCGTTGTGGCCCATTTCATCTCAGATCATACAGGGGGTGTCACATCAACATCATGGATTTTGCTGAAAAAAATATATGTTAAAGGACCACATGACCTATGTTCAGAATCCCGAAATGGACTCAACCATCTATGGTGTGATTTTTCAATACAATTTCATTTAATAGAACTGTGTACATTGAAAACATTTGGCAAAACAGTGTTGTCAATGCAATACATTATATACTAAATGTCCAACATTATGGAACAGGTAGAGTAGATTTGAAAACATTCTCTCAGGTTATCCACACAAATATCCCCCAATGTGATTGTACCACCTATAAGACCAACCATCAAAGAATATTTTTTGTAATTTTCAAAACTTTTGAGATGGGTGTTTTGGAGAAAATCATTTCTAAAAAACAGTGAAAAATGTGTTTTCTCACATTTACAAAGATTTATCTACTTAATGTGAGAAGCTAGGGCAGAAATTTTATTGCTAATAATTAGTCCAGTTTCCATACCATATTATCCCAATAAAAGTCATGACTTACGACTGTTCACATTTTCGAAACAAATACATGAACTTTGGAAAAAAATTCAATTTCTTTTATTTTCATGTTGAATTTTAGAGTTAAAGAGAATTTCAAAAATGTCTTCCTATATCATGATTTGAAACTACTATGAACAGGCCTTCAAATAAAAAACCTCAAGTGTCCATAATTTTTGGTTTCTGATTTATAGCGCTTTGAAAATTGCAATATTTTCCTTGCTTGCAACTTTTTACCAAAAATCCCGATTCTTTGTGTGCCTGTAACATTGTTACAAATCAAGTGAGAAGGAAAATATTTCATTTCTGAACATAGGTCATGTGGTCCATTAACATATATTTTTTAAGCCGATTTTGAAATCCAAAGGTGACACATTTGGTACTAAGCTGTATGATTTGAGATGAAATGGGTCTGTAATTTTTAGTGGTTCTTCATGGAGTGAAACTTACGAAAATGCCAACAAAGGTATAAATCTTGTTAAATCTTGGCTGGATTTTAATTTACTTTCCTTAAATGTTGAGAAAACTACGTTAGTTCCTTTCGCTTTAACAGCTACCGGTATGCAACAATTCAAAGTAAGTAAAAATTTAAGCTTAAAAATACACAATTCAGCTTGCTGTATTAATAGCTGCACTTGTCCCTCCTTAAGTGAATCAAATCAAATGAAATATCTAGGCATCATAATTGATCGACATTTAAGATGGGACAAGCACATTGAATATTTATGCAATAGGCTACATAAAGTCATTTATAAATTCGTTATTCTCCGTTCATGTTTACCAGCTCATGTTTTACGTACGATTTATTTAGCCCTAATTCATTCTATTATTCAATATGGCATAATTGGGTGGGGAGGAGCTGCAAAAACGGTCCTCAGCCCTATGCTTTGTCTTCAAGTCAGAATCTCACGTATATAACACGCGAAGGAATCAATTTAATTTATTACTTGAACCAAAAAATGTTACAACTTCTGGAGCTAAGCACTGTTCAAGTTTTGGCCCAAGACTATTCAATTCATTTATTACCAACCATCCTGATCTAAATAGCTTAAACAACAAACAAGTTAGGTCTAAAATTAGAAAATTTTTATAATTATTACTTCTGTTTTCTACTATTACTGTTATAACATTTTTCATATTAAACTTTAAAATTTGGATAGAACTTAATTTCTTTGTTTTTAACTAAAATTTGAACAAATAAATTGTTATATATTATTGTATTACCTCGTACCTTTGTATTGTAAATAGAACATGTTTTAACCTTTTATACATAATATTTTGTCATACTTCTCCAAATTATGTATTTTTTAAGTATTTATTTAGTATAAGTTTTTCTATTATATTGAACTGAACCACTCCCGAACATAAGCTCTGCTTCTTCGGGTGGTGTATCAACTTTTGTATGTATTTTTCGTAAAATTTGGAACAATAAATTGTAATTGTAATTGTAATGTCCTAACCTAACCTAACCTAACCTAACCTAACCAAACCAAAGGTGTGATATAATATGTCTTACACTATAAGTTTGGATTATGAATAATGGATAAGGGATACAATACAAAGAAAAGTTACACAAATGTACATGTTTTTCATTTTCCATACGTACAAGTCCTATGGCCGAGTGCACCATTCTCCGGTTTTCTCAGCCGTTTCGTTACCGCGGTAAACATAATACCGGGGTATTCTCAAAATCTCTGTGCACCATTGCGAAAATACCGCGGTTTGCTAAAGCTTGGAAATATTGCGGTTACTCTGCTCCGAATCCATTTTTCCATTGATGGTTTCTTCCATGGCCGCTAGGTTCTCTCTCTCTCTCTCTCTCTCTCTCTCTCTCTCTCTCTCTGCACGTCTGCCAGTCACGGTGGCTCCCTAGTAGGCTATTGGTTTTCCAAATTCAATGTATTTGTTGCCTTATTATTCAATAAAAGGATGTTCATAAGGATAAAAGGGAATATTATATTGCGTACATATGTCGTCTGAATTCCAACTTTGAATTCAAGCACCATAGATACTGTACCAAACGTGAAATGAGTTGCTTTCACTCTGGTTGAGGTGAGAAAGGAAGCTCATTTCAATCGATGTTACAGCACAGTATTTGCAAAGATATGTATCATCGTTCATTCTTCAAATAGATCCCACCTGTCTGTACATTTAAATAAAATAACATTGATGTTTTAAAGAATAATTCACACGCGTTTGCAATCCAAGGCAAAGCAAAAACCACGAAATCTCTGCTCTGAGTTCGACATAGCCTCGCTATTATTCCCGTACGACTAGTAGAAATTTTAGGTGCAAAATCATGTGCATAGCCATGAAAGGGCTGTTATAAACATGTTCGTGTACGTGCAGGTATGATAAATTGATTTACATACCCTATATACCGATACACAGGCTATATCACGATACATGCAGCCATTCACTTAAATTTGGCCTAGGACCACTGGTTTTCCATATTTCATTTATTTGTTGCCTTTTTCTTCAGTAATAAAAGTATATAAGGATAAAATTGAATATTATATTGCATTTATGTCGTCTGAATTCAAACTTATTTCAAACACCGTAAATACTGTACTAATCATACTAATCGTGGATACGCCCACTAGCCTACTCGATGGACCTGGTTTGGTTGATGTAAGAAAGAAATGTCATTTTAATCGATGTTACAGCACAGTATTTGCAAAGATATGCACGATCGTTCATTCTTCAAATAGACCCCACCTGTCTCTGATTATTCTTTATGTTCAATTAGCTTTTGGCCTAGACATCGTAAATATGATACATTACGCTGATCTCCTTCTTGGAAAGAAAACAGCGGTTTTCTCACTTTACAGCTCCTTCACGGCCGGTTTGCATCTTACCGCGATAAAAGTCGAAACCGAGCACGGTGCAACGAAAGTATGACATTACCGGGGTAAACTAAGCAACTTTACCGCGGTATTCTGAATTCCGAGGTTGGTGCACTCGGCCACTAGTCATTCCTGAAACAGATATGACTATAATGGTGATGGTGTTGTTCTTGTTCTAGTTCTTGTGGTAAATAAACAAGACAAATCCTACAAGAATGATACCGAGAAGTAGACCGAGAAAGAAAAGTAGGCTGAGAAACAGATCGAGAAGTAGATCGAGAACGAGAAGTAGACCGAGAACGAGAAGTAGACCGAGAAATATTCCGAGAAGTAGACCGAGAACGAGAAGTAGACCCAGAATTAGACCCTGAAATGTACCAAGAACGTGAAGTAGACCGAGAAATGGACCGAGAAGTAGACCGAGAACGTGAAGTAGACCGAGAAATGGACCTAGAACTAGACCGAGAACAAGAAGTGGACCGAGACGTTGACAGAGAAGTAGACAAAGAATGAGATGTAGACAGAGAAATAGACCGAGATGTGAACCAAGAACGAGAAGTAGACCGAGATGTAGACCGAGAAACAGACCGAGAAACAGACCGAGAAACAGAGCGAGAAGTAGACCGAGATGTAGACCGAGAAACAGACCGAGAAGATGACCGAGAACGAGAAGTAGAACGAGCACGAGAAGTAGACAGAGACCGAGACCAACAGCGAGACCTAGAACTAACCTAACCACCAAATAAAAAAGCGTGAAACATGTAAATCAATTAGTGTAATGAATTTCAATTCTGTATGTAAAGTTGTTATATACTATGTCCTATGTCCTAAGTTGGGTCATGCATAATAGTTGAAGGCTACAGTGGAAAGAAAAGTTATGAAAATGTACATGTTTTTCATTTTCCATACGTACAAGTCCTAGCTAGAAGAATATTCTTAGTGATGACCTATGAATTTTTAGAGTCTCAAAACCTGAGCAACCTGTTTTCTGTAGTTTCTCGTAATAAAATATATCACTTCCTTCCAAATCCTGAATCAGATATGACTATAATGGCGTTGGTGTTGTTCTTGTTTTTGTTCTTGCCTCAGCGAAATAAAAATAATAGAAATACCACCTTGTGCATTAACAAACATCTTTTAAAAGAATACTAAGATGTATGAAACATACAAAGAACTCTAAGAAAAGGTAAGGAAGAATAGCTTTAATAATTTTCTACACCAAACCTGAAGTCTAACAGGTAATAAAAGAGAACTTAGTAGGGGCCGCAATGCTTCATTAGGTATGTTGTGGCGTCAGGAATATATTGGTGTCTGTCTAATACCAATAAATTTAATTTAATCCTTAATGAGTTCTGAGGCATGTTATTTATAATAATAAATACTACAATATGTGTACGCCGAAATTGTTTCAAATGGAAAAAAAAGAACAAAGAAAGATGGGTGGATGAAAAAAGACTGTACATTGTGATAGAGCGCTGTAGATGTGCAGTGGTTATATACCAATCGTGTACGGATTTTTCTGAATAAAAACCTTAAGACGGTGCGTAATGACCTTAGTGATGACTTCTGAAGATTACTTATTGTGATCGTCGAGTTTCTAAAAAAAAATTCCAGCTTGCAGATGACAAGTTGAAACCTAGTCATGGGTAAAGAAGAACTTTTAGATATGAGAACTAGATTTAAAGAATCCTTTCCCCTAAGGTTTCTTAGTAGATGTTATAATCAGTCGAAGTGAATAATTGTCTCGGTCAAAGGAGCCTCATAAGTAGAACTGAAGTAGAAATGGAATATATAGAGCGAACATAACCGAAAAACTAAAATGATATAGTATTAAAGTAATGATTAACCGGATGCAATGACTTCGGATTTAAGACAATATTACCAATAACTATTATTACAACTGGTATAAACGCTTAAGTACTCTGTAAATTACGATAAAGATCTCGTAAACAATGTTATTTGTGTCAAGTGCTTATAAAATAAGGGTCTACGACTGGAACACTGAACATGTTGAGTTAAAAGGCATTGTGAGGATTGGTGTAGTATCCTGTTATAGAACTTGGTATACAATAAGCATATTACTTTAACCACCAATCTTGTGATGTATTATAGAAAACATTTATGTACAGAGTACCTCACTTGGAAGTAAACCTATAGTGTGATGTTAATTAGGTAGATGGTATAATAGCATGAATGGAAAATAGTGGAGGTTAAGTTAAACAAAAGTGGAAAGTAAGAAACTAATTCATACATGGTGGAGTAAATTAGATAAAAATCTATGACTTTATTACACTAAGAAGAAGGTACCAGAATACAAAGAATAATGATTTAGTGCGAGAAGTGCGTGAAGAACAATACTTTGAAGCAAAAATTAATTACGAAGAAACAATACGAAGACACAAATTAAACTCATGGAGAGAATACTGTAACATAACCACATCAAGCAATCCATGGAATGAAATATACAAACTGACATCTGACAAAATAAAGGAAAGCATATTATTAACGACCTTATCGTTGGAACGAGTAAAACTAGTACAGAAGATACTATGAGGCACCTTTTGAACTACTTCACACCGGCAAATAATAAAGAAGAAGAAGATAGTCAGTATCAAAGAATATTAAGAGAAGAAAAAAGATACCAATAAACACCGGAGATAAGTTATTTACACATTGAAAAATTATGAATGTTTTAGAACATAATGAGCACACAAAAGCTCTTGGAGAAGACGGCATAACGAGCAAGATACTACTATGCGGTTTTGAAATCTTACCAAAATCTGTAACAACAATGTACAACGGATGCTTAACGAATGGAAAATTCAGTAAAGCTACGGAAAAAAGCAATAATAATCCCAATATTAAAAGCAGGGAAAGAAAACAGCAGCGAAGTGTCAATATTCGATCAATAAGCTTGCTAAATATCGTAGGAAAAGTTACCGAAAAACTACTAGTTAACAGGATATCATACCACGTATTTTCAAATGGACATATGAATGACAATCAATATGGTTATGGTGCTCCAATTTTAATTAATGGTTCGACAGGACAGTACAACCGGACAAAGTACAAGAGGGTGTAAAGACTCATGAACATACGAAATGCCAAAAATTTCCGAACCACGTCAAATGAAGAATTGTGCATGATAACAGGAATAAGTCCAATTATCATTAAGATAGAGGAAACAGTCATATTATACAAAGCAGTACAAGAAGGAGAAATGTTAAACCAATAACTTGATCTAATGATGACATTACAAACCTGGATTCATCCGGCGGATTTAAGAGTAATTAGAAAAGTGGAAGAAAATGTGGATTATAAAATGAAAATGTATACGGACGGAAGCAAAAGTTAAATCTGAGTTCGATCTGATGTTGACATATTCTCGGAACAAGCCCTAACACAGACCTTCTTGAAATTATAACATATTTTCCAAATCGTACGCAATGTTACCGTCTTGATTTTGAGTTTAAAAATTTAAATCGCGCGCTTGGTTCTTCATATTGTATCATATGATCATTGCATCATGCCGTGACTTTATCACTAAAATAGTGACGCTATGAAGTTAGCCTCACCAAGGGAAAAAATTACTGCACCATTGAGTTGAGAGGAAGCTTAAAAATGATGATGATGTATATTAACGTTATGAGTTAGCCTCGCTCACGAGACATGCACAGGAATGTTCTGTAATTTGACACGTGTGACCTACTTAACTTCCGGCTAGAACGTGTACAGACTTGATCGGTAATATTAGAAGTACACCCGGCCTAAAACCTCTCACAGGATAAATTTTAATGCATAGAACTCTCTCGTATGAATATTACCATATTATCTATTTCAAATCCACCACAATGTCTTTTGTTCAGTAATTTAAATCTTGTAATAGATTCCACTTTGAATTTTCTGACATCTATAATAAGAATTACGCATTAATTCGACATATACAATTTCAAATCCCCCGCCAGGCGCCATTTTGAATTTTCTGACTGTGTAATAGGAATTACGCATTAATTCGAAATATACAATTTCTAATCCCCGCTAGCCGTCATCTAAATTTTCTGACATCTATAATAAGAATTACGCATTACTTACAAATATATAATGGTGAAATGTGGTGAAATGTGGGACTTATGTACTACAGCGAAGAAGAAATTCGTAAATGCAATGGTAATAGTAAGTGGTGTGCTGAGACGTAGAGACATTCCAAGTGCATATGTGGACAGTGTAAATGAAGGGATTGAATGGGTTTGTCAACATCTTGATCTAGTGTTTGTGGACCCAAATTGTTGGATTAACGACAGTGAAAAAGGACGGGACGGTCTACATCTTAATAGAAGAGGATCGTCCTTCATGGGCGGTTTGTTTAAAAATGTAGATATTCTACCCAAGGTCGCTGAAGGAGAATTAGTCATAGAGGTGTCCCAACGGCAACATGGAGTTATAAAAGTTTAAAATATGACTCAGGTAACTTTTTAAGTTTTTTGATGGTATATTGTAGAAGTATAGTCAATAAAGGTCCTGAATTTCAAACTCTTATCGAAATACAACAACCACACGTTATAGTCGGTACAGAATCTTGGTTACGGGAGGGAATAAATAATAATGAATTCATTCCGAAAGGTTATGCCGTATACAGAAGAGACGGGGGTTCTAGGGGAGTGGGTGTCTTTATTTGCGTTAGGGATGAACTTACAAGCTTTTTAGAATGGACAGACTCAGATTGCGAGCTTTTATGCGTAAATATAGTAAGTGATAGCGACAGACAGTTACTACGAGTTATCGGTGGTTGCAGGCCACCTGGTGATGAAAATATAATATTACAAAAACTATATCATGCTTGTTCAGGCACATTCTTAAACACAGACATGGTAATAGTGGGTGACTTCAATTATCCTCATATTGACGGTCAGGAACCAAGATAGAAGGCAGTCCTTCACAAATATTAGCAAGTACGTAAATTAATGACTGTGGGCTAACACACGTAATAAAAAACCTACAAGGTGCAACAACGTGTTAGATATCTGTCTGATACGGCCATACGATTTTTTATTCAACACAGAACTTTTTCCAGGTATTAGTGATCATATGTGTTTGACTTTACGAATACAATGGGAGCTTAAAAGTAACAATGATAAAAATAACTGTAATAATAATAACAAATTCCTTTGGAAATATAAATGAGCAAATAAATACTGTTTCCAAAAGTATCTAGAAAATGAATTTCCACAGTGGGCTGGAGAAGGTTCTAGTATAGACAAAATGTGGCAAAATTTTAAGGCTATAGTACATGAAGGGCTTAACACATTCGTTTCAAAAACTAAAGCAAAACCAAGATCCGGAATACTATAATGACGAAATCCTAAAACTGAAGAGAAAGGTTAGAACAGCATATAATAAAAGGAAATTAGGATAATCGTTCCAAAATAAATACAAAGAAATTAAAAAACCACTGATTAAAGAGAAACGGGATGCTCAAAACATATATTTATCAAATCTTCTACAGTCTACAAATTCAAACAGTTTCTATAAATACGTAAGAATGCTAAGAAAAAATAAAGGCGACATAAAGATTTTGAAAGGTGAGGAAGGTGACATAATAACAGACAATTCAGAAAAAGCAGAACAGTTGTGCCAAAGTTATGCTAAAGTATTCAGTCAAAAAAAAAGTGGATGACACTCTTCTAACAAATTTAGCCGAAAGATCCCATGAGCCATTGAAAATAAAAGACTCTTTAATTCTCGAAAATTTACGTAATATGCGTAAGGGGAAATCTATGGGACCAGATGAGATATCAGGCTACATTATTAAATTAGGACAAGAAAAAATTGTCCCTTATCCCAGGGTGTTATTCAATGTTTCACTTAATAACAGTGATATTCCACCGGACTGGAAAAAAAGCCTTAATAATTCCTATCTACAAAGCAGGGAATAGAACTGATCCTGGAAACTATAGACCGATAACCTTAACGTCTATAGTGTGTAAGCAAATGGAGCGACTCATTGAAGCATATATTAGGGATTTATGTAATAAATATAACTTTTTTTTTTCAAGACAACATGGTTTTAGGAAGGGCTATTCTTGCGAGTCACAGATGTTAGGTCTATATCAGGAAATTGCTGATATTTTAGACAAAGGAGGACAGGTTGATGATATTGTAATTGACTTCCAAAAGGTCTTTCATACAGTACCTCACGACATTTTAATGCTTTCACTTGCCGAAATGGGAGTTGATAAGCGCGTAGTAGGTTGGATTAAGGAATTCATATATAACAAAACCCAAAGAGTGCGTGTTTATGACATATTGTCCCGTGAGACTGCAGTTACGTCTGGAATACCCCAAGGAAGCGTACTCGGTCCACTACTTTTTATATTATTTATAAATGACTTACCAAAATCGATTCAGTCTCATATCAGATTGTTTGCGGATGACTGCTTTATATACAGGGAAATTTGTAATGAATTAGATGCGAAGTTACTGCAAGAAGACTTAATTCGCACAGAAAAATAGGTTTCTAAAAATAGGATGACAATAAACGCACGCAAAAGTAAAGCAATATCTTTCACCAACAAAAGGATAAAATTTTGCTATAATTATGACATGGAAAATGAAATTATAACGAGAGTAGAATCGTGCAATTATTTAGGAATAACTCTTAATAAGAAATTTAACTGGAATACACATATAGGAAATTCAATTGGCAGGGCAGATGAAACATTAAACTTCGTATTTAGAGCATTAAGGGGACACAACTTAAAAACAAAATAGTTAGCTTATAAATCATTAGTGAGACCAAATTTGGAATATGCTGTAAGTATATGGGATCCGTATCAGGTAGGTCTAATAACACAGTTAGAAATGGTGCAGAGAAAAGCTGCAAGATTTGTTTTGAATAAGCACCAACAAACTGACAGCGTTACGGCTATGTTAAAAACACTAGGGTTTAAATCTTTAGAATCCAGAAGGAAAATAAATAGATTAAAATGTATGTATTGTGTATACACGAAACAACCGGCATGGGAAGAGCTTCATAGCATAATTAAAGAACCAGATTACAATAGCAGGAAGGATCACAAATACAAAATAAGGGGTAGATCTGAGAGAACAAATATTGCCAAATTTTCTTTTTTAAATAGAGGGATTCAGGATTGGAATGATTTACCTGCAGAAATCTTCGAAACGTTTCCTGCTAACGCCAAAATGTTTAAAAATATATTGAATAGGGTATATGATAATGTATAATTTTTTTTTTCTAAAATATTCTCAGTATGCAATTTTTTTATGTTATAGTTTTAAATGGAAATATATATTTTTTTTTAATTATCAGGTATGTGGATAGCTGTTGCTATATTTAATGTGTAAGTGTATGTACAGTGTGTCATTTTTGTATATATGTATGGCTGGTATTTATTTAATGTGTAATGCATATGTATTTAATGTGATATTTTACGTGTAGTGTCATTTTTGTATATATGTATGGCTGGTATTTATTGCACTACCGCCACCGGGTTGTTGACACATTTGCAGTGTAAGAAAATAAATACAAAAATAATAATAATAATTTCAAATCCCCACCAGACGCCAGTTTGAATTTTCTGACATCTATAATAGGAATTACCCATTACTTCGAAATACACAATTTCAAATCTCCCGCTAGAAGTCTTTTGTTTTTTCTGACATTAATTCGAAATATATCATTTTCAAATCTCCCGCCAGATACCATTTTGTTTTTTTCTAAAATCGATAATAAAAATTTCTCATTAATTCGAAATATACAATTTCAAATCTCTCGCCTTCCACCAATTTGTAATTTCATATCTTTCACGTGGTCAGCCGTCTTGAATCATGTGACCATTACGTAGGCCGTGTCGTCATAAATAAAGAATTCATGATTCCGCTGTAATATAAAACGTGTAACCTTTAAACAAGTATGATCAAGTCTACCGATGTATGATCGGGCAAGTCTGCAGTGATGTAATATCTGGTGACGTCATAAATAAAGAATTTGCTGATTAAGCATTAGCCGCAGATTTTTAATTTCTTGCATGTGAATAAAGTACAGAATCATAAAATTGACCTTTTGTTTGAAGATACATCTGAAAAGACTGTTGTCATTGTGTCATATGAGTCGTACACTCGGTCTCAAACCTCTCGCTGAATAAATTTAAATATCAAATATCCCACCTTCTACCAATATCCAATTTCCAAATTTTCCGACGTTTTGAATTTTCAAATCACCGCCTTCTACCAATATACAATTTTAAAATTTCCCTCCTTCCGACATTTGAAATAGGAACCGGAAACGTAGCCATTTTGAATTTCCAATATACAGTTTTCAAATTTATCGCAATTTTGATTTTGATTTTCGTGCTTGGTCCACCATTTGCAATTGGAACCGGAAACCACACCATTTTGATTTTTAATACACAGTTTTAAAATTTACCGCCATTTTGACTTTGAATTTCGCGCTTGGTCCGTCATTTGAAATAGGAACCGGAAACACAACCATTTTGATTTTGTAATATACAATTTGCATATTTTCCGCTATTACGATTTTGAATTTCGCGCTTGGTCCAGCATTTGAAATAGGAACCGGAAACACAACCATTTTGATTTTGTAATATACAAATTTCAAATTTACCGCTATTTTGATTTTTAATTTCGCGCGTGGGCCGCCATTTGAAATAGGAACCGGAAGAGACGCCATTTTGAATCACGTGACCATGACGAAGGTCGTGACGTCATAGCCATGCCCACCAATGAAGTCAGGATCATGTGGCCGGAAGTGATGTCATCCATCCCACCTTCCCCTCCGTTACGTAAGCCTTTCCCGTCCACTCTGATGACGTAAGCATCCCACCTTCCCCTCCATACCACCTCTGATGTCAGTCACAAAACCACATTAGTGGCCCCACATACTATTATTTTGAAAGGAGAAGAAATGTAGATTTTTACGTTGTTTTGAAGCGAAAGTAGTCTGAAGATTTCGTTGATTCAAGTGTGTTACTGATAAAGCTTGTTTCCCTTGGAAAGTGATACTAGCGAATTTCATATTTTTGGAATGTGATTTACTTTATGATTGTAAGCATACATTTTCGATCACATAATGCTCTAAGACATTACATGGTGGTGTAAGGTTTAGATAAAATGCTTATGAGATAGGTAAAATAATAATATCCACTTATAGTTGTATTTTCCAGGATTTCCTGGAAGTTATTCGTTAAAAAACGTTATAATACTAATAATTCCACGTATGTCATATGATACAAAATTTATGAACTTAGGAAGAACATTAATGTAGATTACAGTGAAAGTGTTCTCTGTTATATTTAGTCCTGAATCTTCAATTCACGACCTTACATTAACGTATAAACGCCAGTCAGAAGTTCCCGGACACTCTGCAATAACCCTAAAATACCTATAAAATATTTTTTATTTGTTAAATATGACATTTCTACACAAGAAAGATACGAAACTGGCAATAGGGTACCAAAAGCATGATAATAAAGTCTAGATTGCAGTGTTAACAGTTAACATTTCTTCTCATAAAAAAATCCTCCTTTGAAGTAAAATTAGTCTCTGCACCAGCCGAGACAAATGAAAGATAAGTTTCTCCAAACAAACTCATGGGAATGTCTCTCCAGGCATTCTGCAAGACGTCAGACATGCTGATCCCTGATCTTGGAGCTTCTTTGCGTACTCTTCTGTCAAGCTCTTCCCAAAGGAGCTCGATCAGATTCAGGACAAGTGATTGTGGTGGCCATTCCATTAAAAGTCACCAGCAGCTTTTTTCGTTTGAGGTAGTTGGTGCAGAGCTTCGAAATATATTTAGGATCATTATTCTGTGGCATAATGAAACCTTGGCCAATTAATCTCAATTCAAGTCTGCAAGATCCAGTGTACCTTGAATTCTTTGAACGAAAAAAATCCACCCCCATGCTTGATAGTAGAAGAACATAAGAATTTCTCACACCACTGAACTGCATAATGGAAGAGGCATTCACACTGCAATTCTACCAAGGAGTCCCACAGATCTGAATCTATTTTGCACTGTGGTGACAGTGAATTTTTTGTACTGGGACTGTATCTTTGGTGCTGTCAGCTTCAAATTCCTCTTGATCATACACACATGTGTACTGAGTACTATCTAATATTTTACTCAGGGATGGGGCATTTCTAATTATGAATTAAATTAACATGAAATATTCAAAATACAACTTCAAATCCAGGTTTCACACAGGGTTGAAAGATGTGTATTTTTTTAGCCAGTGTGGCTAATTGGCGTGCTATGAGGCTGAAAATTTTTGTGTATGTGTAGCGTGTCGTTGCAGTTCAGTCCATCATTTGTAAAGTAGCTAAACTGGCTATTCTTTATTAATAGCTATCTGGTACTTAAACTTATTTTAATAATATTGTAATTTTCATAACATTTTAATTTAATTACTGTACATTGCCAAGGCTTTACTGGTACCATTCCTGAGCACGAGCAGAACTCACTCGGAATTGTACTAATTTAAGTACCTATGTTTGTTTTACAAAATGTAAATAAAATAAAATCAGGTACAGTAAACCGATGTAACAAAGTGTCAGAATGCTTTTGTTGAATACAGTTGCAATTATGATGTGCAGAAAATATTTTTTTAAAATCAGATTACAATCATCCAGTTATCAGTAGAACTACAAATTTGTGATATCTTGACAATCGCGCACTCACATAGAAATAAAAGAATAAAAAATAAATTCCATGTCAAATCGGCCGACTCCGGGATTTGAACCACGGACCTCCAGAATACGAGTCCAAGACGTTTTCATTCGGCCAAATGACTCAGTTTGACGGCCTAGTTTGATCACCATGTGTGAAGGAATAGTGTTATTTGTCAAAGCTAAATGTATTGCAACTTGAAATTCTTAAAAAATGTCAACATTTTACAAAATTCAGTGCAAAGATCTCCGCTAATTATTACACAGTAATGTACCTTTTGTATATAACAGTATTTATGTAGTAGGCCTACTCAATTTCACCTAGATCAACGAAATAAACAGCTGACTCCATTGCAGACAAAGCCCTCAATGATTAGAAATGTGGCATTGTAGTATAGACATGATTAAAAAAAGAAAACTGACCTTCAATCTGTTGTTACTCGATTGTCAACCGATTGTCAACTCGATTGTCAACAGATTTGGTCCAAAATAAACAGGCTTATTTCCATGGACGTTAAATGCATAGGCATATACCAAGTTTCATGAAAATCCGATAAAGCGTATTTGAGATATCAAGCCTTTTCTTATATAATACCATAAAAAGGCAATAAATTGGGCATTATTCTGCTACCGGCCAACCGATTTAGTCCAATATCAATAGACGTCTTCCCATGGACATTATAGGCTTAAATGTGTATACCAAATTTCATTGAAATCCGATAAAGGGTATTTGAGTTATCGCGCGTATAGACACACGGACGGACGGGCAGACATTTTCCCGTCCCCCACACTATCTCATAAAGTACCATACTGGCACTTAGCCTAATAAATAAAACAGTACTCCATACCCCTAGGGCTATAATATACGTACCTGTGTTGATACGCTTGGCATTCAATGTTGTGCGATCCTCACGAAATGGAGGCATGTATAGCCTAGTGATATAAACTATATGAGGGTGAATGCGGGCAACAATACCAGTAGTAAAGCTGTAAAATTGTTGCTAAATATTAACGACTTCACTGACAGAGTATAATAACACGCCTCATTACCGTTAGTTACAAGCTGGGTTATTACTGCGATATGTCACGATTACAAGTGCTGATACCACGTATGAATGAATATTGTTGTTCATTTGGGGTAAATAATTTACTTAAATTTTACGTGGATTTGAAAATACAGTAATGGATTTATATCTGGATGGAGTTTCTTGAAAAGGGATTGTTGTTGGTTGTTGGTATTGTTTATTGTTATTTGTTTATACAAAATTTAAGTCATATTATCACAGGTTTTTTGAGAATATATTCCAAAATGGGTAGGCCTAGTTCCTAGAATGGCAATGCTACGTGTATGAAACTTTAGCGAATATTCTGTAAAATTTACCAAAAAAATTAAGTCATAGCAAAATAGATCATACAATCATATACCTAATTATTTTTTTGTTTTTAATCATATATGCCTAAATAGGCCTAATTAACGGCATTTCACTGTCTAAATACGAAATTCTGGGTCTTCCTCCCAAACAATGCAGAACTTTTTAAGTCTTTCAAAGGGATTTTCTCTTTTTTGTAACTTACCCCTTTCCAATTTGTTCTTGAAATTTGAACCACAGCATCCCTCTTCATCAGCACTACTGTCATCACGACACAAACTATTAGGCCTACATCAGCGTATTGCACCACTTGTACATAGAAGAAGGAGGAAAAGCTCTACTTTCAAATTTAATCCTATTCCCCATGGATGCATACCAGCGAGATCCTTTATTATGTGATAATCAGGTGGAAACTGGAAGAAAGAAAAAAAAAAAAGAAATGGAAGTTTGGTTACATAAGAAAATTTGTAAGAAAATGATCAGTTTACTATAAAGGACCAGAAGGCAAAATCAAGAGACGCTACTATTTTTAATTACTGATAAAAAATCTCAAATATAAATTTAAATTTGTAATATTTACTCTGATAACAGATAAATTAGCTACATCACTGAAAATATCAAGCTATCTTAATATTTTACTAAGAATAAAATAATATTCTTTACAAATAGCTTTAATAATAAATCAAATTCTTCAAAGGAGTTTATGAAACTACCAGCAAAAAAATGATAATTAGGTCTGCATCCCAATATTAATTTGAAACGTAATATCTCAAAGGAGAATACGGTTTACACTTCCAGAAATAATACTACCAAGCGGATGTAAATTAACCAGGAAAATTGAAGCGTCTGGTTCAGTAGGCCTATACTGTAGGCCTACCCGATAAGTTACCCAATAATGACTTTATATAATTTCCCAAGAGCCGTAGAATGGATAAGTACAGGAGAAAGAGTGACGTATGCCATAAACTTACATCAGAGAATAATTTTTAGCAGATTGACAGGGGTTTTTCCTTTTATTACTCAAAACAACAGAAAAATGATAATTCACATGAACACGAGCAGATATTATAATTTAAAATGACATATGTACACATATATGAAATAGGCCTACAAGCATATTCTTTAAAAGCCGCTATAAATATCAGGCCTCAAAAATTTAAGTAAATTATCTATTGCATAAATACTTTTAAGACAATAATATACCAAAGTTTTTCTGCATTTGCGGGAGGAGATGAAGATATAAATAGTTAGGCTGTGTGAGCACTTTATTCGTGAATACAAAGGTCACCCTATTATGTAGGCCTACGTGTTCTTTGTATTGTGATCACTTCAGATAATAATAGCGACCAAATAACGAATTAACCAAAGACCAAAAGATACAACGTAACATACCATGAAACCAGAGAAATAAGCAAAAGGTCAAACAAAACAGCGCTAATCAGTAGTTAACCAAGCATAAAGAAATGAGACAAAATGCAAAACATTAGAAAGACAGACAAGCATTTTGAGTGAATACGAATACTGAAGGCTTACTATATTAGAACACTGTGTAGGCATTTGAAATCATTATACAAGCTGAATGCTTTATTACAAAGACAAAGAAAGCATTCAGCATAACTCCACGTTTCAGATCATACCCGAAAAATGGTCCGAGAGGCCAGGTGAAAAGTCCCCAAGCAATCTTGCACTACATAACTTTTTATTTTTATTTGTTATTATTATTATTATTATTATTATTATTATTATTATTATTATTATTATTATTATTATTATTAATACTGCATGCTCCGTTACTCACGTAACACTACATGCAATTCTTAGTCTTATTTATAACAAGTTAACAAATTTTTCTATTTTCTATGTACAAGGAATACTTTTTTTTTAAGTTTTTCAAAATCTATTTTTTTGATAGATTTTAAAAACTCCTTTAAGTAGTTCCTAACTAAATCATTAGGCGTTTCAGGCCACTGTCCACCGCTTACTCTTATGTTTCGTTTTAGTGTTATTCGTTCATTATTCAGGAGTGGACACTCATATATTAAATGATTCACAGTTTGATTTTGTTGTTCACACTTACACAATGAACTTTCCATTATTTTAAACCTGTTGTAGTAGTCCCTGGTCTTCCCATGCCCAGTTAGGATGGCAGTAGTTTGTCCATTGAGTGGGATCCTTAGCTTTAATCGTTCCTGCACTAAAGGAAAAAAACATTTTGCTGATATTTCCATTTGTTGTCCTCTCCCACTGGTTTTGCCACATGCTAAGTCCTCTCTCCTCTGCGTCCTTGATTATATGGGTTCTGGGTATCTTGCTGTAGCTGATCTCCCTGCCTTCTTCCATCGCAGCTTCCTTAGCCAGTTGATCCGCTATTTCGTTTCCATATAACCCCACGTGTGCCTTAACCCATTTTATGTGTATAGTCCATCCGTGGTTCTCTAGATACTTGATGTTAGCCTTTATTTCTTCTATTATTTTGCTTCTGATTTGGGTGTTTTTGAGAAGATCCACTGTAATCTGACTGTCAGTGCACACTACCCATAGTTTCTCCCCGACCGTTAATACCCTGTTGTCTACTATTTTTCTCAGAGCCTCTAAAATTGCTATCTGCTCCACTTGATTATTGGAGCAGTGATCACTGAGTTTGTACTTAAGTTTTTTGATCGGATCTCCATTTTGTATGATAACTGCTGCTGCTCCGACTTTTCCGTTTAGCTTGCTCCCATCAGTATAGATTTCTATGTTGTATATTGCATTTTCTTTTGCCTCTTGAACACTCACTCTATCTGCCGGATGGGGCCACTCACTCAGTTTAGGGGCTTCTTCAGTTAATATTGGTGTTTCATTTCTACTGATGTTATTTGTGGCATTATATACCTCTAATATTTCTTGAATTTTTATATTTATTGGCTTTACAGCCGCCAGAACACATGATGCCTCATATGACACAGTTCTATAAGCTTTGGAAATTTTTATGTTGATCAGTCTTTGTACTCGCTGATATTTCATCATGTTCCTTCTTTTGAAGATAGATTCTTCCCACACCTGCACGCCGTATAGCAGCATCGGGAGGATGGCGCCATTGTAAATTGTTCGTAGGGCTTCTTGTCCTAGACCCCAATTCTGCTTAGCTGACCTTGCAAGTGCATTTATAAGTTTTATGCATTTCTCTGTCGTTTGTTGTATATGCATATCAAATTTCAACTTATTATCGAATAATATCCCTAGGTACCTTATTTGTTGTACTTGCTCTACAGTTCTGTTGTTTAAATATATACTAATTTCGCTTTTTGCTTCTTTTTTTTCCTTGATATCAGCATGGTTTAGGATTTACTGCTATTGAACATGAGTTTGTATTGTTTAGACCAGTCCTCTATTTGCTTCAAGTCAGTATTTGCATACATTTCTGCGATTTCCTTGGTTTCCCCATAAGTAATCAGCGCCAGGTCGTCTGCGAAAGCTATTAATTTACTTCGTTAAGAGAATCGTAAACTAAGCAAAGAGTTGTACAATACATTCCAGAGACCTGGGCCGCAGCAGGACCCCTCAGGACAGCCTTTTGTCACTTTTCGTTATACTCTGCTGCAATTGACCAAAAGTTTGGCTACTCTGTCTCTGAAATAACTTTTAACTAGATAATACAAGTTTTTTGGGTATTGTAGGCTCCTTAAGTTATGCAGTATGCCGGTCGACCAGGCAGCGTCGAAAGCACCCTTCACGTCCAGACTAGTAATTATTACGCTGTTTTTATGGTCCAGATTGTTTTTTATAAAAGTTTTGACTGCTAAGGCGGCATCTATGGTGCTGTTTTGTGGGACGATTCCGTATTGGTTCGTCTTTAGTAGATTGTTGGAGTACATGTGATGGTTAATTCTATCTATCATCAGCTTTTCCAATATTTTTCCCCCGAGATTTAATAGACTGATTGGTCTGCACTTTGTAACGTCGTGGCTTTCTGCTTTCCCTGGTTTAACAATGGGGATTATTATCGATGTTTTCCATATTTTAGGGAAGCACCCTTGACTTAGACATTTATTATAGATGGCCGTGAGGGATAATGGAAAAGTCTTGAAGACTCTCAGTAATAAATCTTTGGTTAAACCGTCTTCTCCAGGGCACTACATAACTGTATAACTCTTACTGCGCACCACTTGATGCAGGAACGATAAAGCAAGATCCGCTTAGATCAGGGGAAGTCAACTACGTCTTGTGATGACGTTTGTGGAGCAAGAGCATGCGGATCCCATGTGTGTGACGTCAGCAAGAGCGCACGGTAGTAGGGGTGTTTAGAGTACGCTAGATTTAGGTACTAGAGGACCTATTCACTTTAGCTCTGTGGGTAGAACAACGTCTGGTTGGAAATACGGAGCATTTTTCAAAGTTAATGCAAGATGCGATCCTGATAGTGTTCTCTCTGCAGAACATGTGTTAGTTCTGCAAAACATTCTTCTTCAGTTCGAATCGAGGTTTCAGGATGTGGAAAACCTTTCTCCAATATTTAAACTTTTTGCTACCCCATATTTAGTTAATGTCAAAGACGTTCCTTGCCCGTATCAGTTGGAACTGCTAAACTTACAATGCGACGATCTGTTAAAGGAAAAATACGAACGTAAAGTGGTCTTGGGTAACTTTTACAGAAATTTCTCTGAAACCAGATTCCCGAAACTTGCCGCACGAATATTATGTAATTTTGGATCGACATATGTGGCCGAACAATTTTTTTCACTAATGAATTGTGCAAAGCTCAAATCAAGAAGTACATTGTCAAATCACAACCTAAATGTAGTCTTCGATTAAATATTGCTCAAACATTACGTCCCAACATTGATAAACTTGTTAAAGAAAAAAGAGACAGGAAAGTCAGAAAATTGTTACTGTAATCTTGTATCATCTAAGGTGCAGACGAGCTTGTATGGTAATTAATTCAGTTCATTTTTTTAATTATTTTTATAGTAGTGAATTATGTTAATTCAAATGATAGTATTGTCTATTTTTGTCAAAGAACATAGATTTTGTGGAAAGGCAATTGTTCTCACAGAATAGAAAAATAGAATCATTTATAATATGTTAAACTACTGTGCTGTAATTAACCGATAAACTATCAAGAAAATCGATTGATGTTTCATTAACTCGGAAACACGTATTACGTAAGTTCTAACCCCCTAAATTCCCCCTGCCCGCAATACTAATACCCCTCTCTTCCCCCCTGTTCACTGATGCCTACATTTCACATACTCCTCGCAGAGGTACAACGCGAGCAGTGAGAGCAGAAAGCAGTGACGTCACAGAGCAACCTTCTGTCTTCCCCTGGCTTAGATGTTCACTAAGACGCAGCCAGCAGCAGTCTCCTGAACAGCCACGAACGGAAGCTAGCCTCGCGCAACGGGGAGTAAGAAAACTCAGCGGAACAGCCACATATGCATAAAAATTTCTCTCAAATATTCCAATTATTGGAACATGCACCGACATAAATAAGTGAAATGATAACACTATGTCCCAGTAACCTATTTAGAGAACACCAAAATTTGCAACAATGCAAAATAATGAACATGATTGGTATAGAGCTAACAATGCAAGGGGTTCAAAAGGCAGATTGTTGGCTATAAATACAAAATGATCATTACCACATACATAAAATATGCGTATATTATCAATAATGTAAATTACTGTAATAACGAAATATGTGGCTCGGTATTCAATAATGCAATTAAAGGTAGAATTTATTGCTTTTAATTTTCAATAAACATCATTTGTTTTAAAGAGCACCAATAAATGACGTAGAGTAATAATAATAAGAAAATAATCATTAATTATACATTCATAAATAAATATGTGTACTGTTCTCTTAACCTTAATGGGCTAAGTGTGATTTTTAAAATTCAGAGGCTACTGCATTTGTGTTGGCCGCGGTGGTCTAGAGGTAGCGTGCCCGCCTCTAGATCCGAAGGTCGCGGGATCAAACCCGGCCGCGGTCGGTGGGTTTATCAGGACATACAAATCCCAATTTCTTATAACATTTCAATTAAATTCAGAAAACAGGTACTTTCATAAAAATAATTCACACAAGTGTATTATATTTATATTTATTCAAATTTGAAAATATAAGGTAAAAACCAAGCTGTGAGGCCCGTGTCGTAGATTTATGGCACGTAAAAGAACTCCAATCTTAAATTAGAGCCTCTGGACGAAATTTCTCGGCCCTTTCACGTCCAAGTAATGCCTTAGTTGGATTTTAATGTAAATAATAAATATTGATGGATTTATTGAAGAGCTTTTTCTAGTTTAAAATCATATAATGGCCACTAGAATTGTAGTGTTATAATATGAAGTGTTATAATAGGTAAACCTCCTAATTTCTTATAATATTTCAATTAAATTAATAAAACATGTACTTTAATAAAAATAATTCATACACGTGTATTATATTTATATTGAAAATATAAGGTAAAAACCAAAAGTGACTTATTCTTATTTGTGTAAAACTGTCCTGGGGCCTGGTGTAAATTAGCACCTTCCATGGTGATGGCAACTCGCCTATATATCACCTATAAAGTTGTGTTAGTTGTTGCAGTCAAGTAATCAATCAAAGTTTGATTAAGAAATAATTTCAGGGAATATTAAACATTTCAGTCTAAATTATACCAAGAAATACATTAAGTGTAGAACATACTAATACAGCATAGCAGCAGAATACAAACCCACCCAAATGAGCAGCCTACCACTACAGTACATGGTAACAGAAGCTATCTCGGAGACTACCACTACACTACCCGGAGATCCGAACGAGAGACTATTTTACCTCCGGAAAATTTTACACTGACTTTATTACTGCTTGCAAAATCAATTCCTCCTATGATGATTTATTTCTCTACAAAATTCCTTTAGGAATATTATAAACCATTTTTCAAAATGACTTCGCGGACCTCCTGTTGTAAACCCGTAGGCTAGAGTATACTAGTTTGTAATTTTATGATTAATATAGTTTTTGTAATAAACAAATAGCATAACTGAAACCTGGAAGAGTTAAGTAATACCTGAAATTAATTGTGAAGTTCACATGGACTGGAGATTTGAACAGATACGCTTATTAGCCAAATTATATTTCCTCCACTTTGGACAAGCTTCTAGTTTCTGTGGATCAGTCTCAAGGAATTATTTATCTTATAGTCCTATAGAAAGTAAATTAGGTCTACTACTCACTTACTTTGCAACTTTTCTGGTATATTGGTACTGACAATGCTAACCGCAAGATGGTAGTGAATATTGCGAGAGAGTTGCGGTGTAGACTACGAGCGCCCAAGCGAGAAACGAGACTGTTGCGTGGCAATTTGCCTTAATGAGAAACTGTTATTTCCATCACATACACCAGCAGCTAGAGTACGGGCTGTTCACATTCTGCCACGCCGCAATCTCAAAAAAGATTTTGTTTATAAAATCCTAGCAATTCTGGGGAAATGGAATATCCTGACTCCGCAGGTTGAGACGTTCTTTCCAATAACAGGGTAAATCAAGCTGCATGTGCTGGACAGGTCAGATATCTAGAATCATTGTGAAAGATTTGCAAATTTTTATACGGGAAAGCTTATTTCTACAGAGTTGTCATCTGAATGTCATCAGGATTGTAATATCCTATACTATTTCAGCTTTATAGCCATTTTTGCTAGCAATTTGTTTTAATATTTTATTTCTTTTTGTCATTGGAAAGAGGGACTGACAGCATTCTACGAGTATTCACCATTGACTTAAGGCCTGCTAGATTTTGTGCATGTGGATGGTTAGATGTCTTATTTATTGCAGTGGCTGTAGTTGTAGGTTTCCTATAGATGTTATGTTGAAAATGCTTATATTTTTCTGAAAATTATTAGGTGTAGGAAATTTAGAGAACGTTCACACTGAATTTCCATTTTGAATTCAATATGTAGATCAATGTTATTAATCATATCAAGAAAATTCGTCTGGGGTTATAATTGCTTTATTTAGTGCCACCAATGTGTCATCAACGTATCTAATATATGCTTTAACTTATATATGCTCAGATAGAAACCCTCATGACGTTTTAGCAAATATTAGATAAGTTGATGACACACTGGTGGTGCTAAAAAGAACATTTGGAACCCCAGACGAATTTCTTGATATGAAAGTATTGATCAAAATACTGTATCCAACACGGAAACCGAGAGTGAACGTTCTCTAAATTTCCTAGACCTAACAATTTTCAGAAAATGTAAGCAGTTTCAATGTAACATCTATAGGAAACCTACAACTACAGTCATTACAACAAATAGTACATCCAACCATCCACCGGCACAAAATCCAGCAGACCTTAAGCAAATGGTGAATAGAATTCTGCCAGTCCCACTTTCCAATGAAAAGAAGAAAAAAGAAATTCGAATATTAAAACAAATTTCTAGCAAAAATGGCTATAAAGCTGAAATAGTATAGGATATTATAAACAAATCAATTAATAAAAACAATAACAACATAAGAGAAAACAAAATAAGTCAGAATAAAAATATGCTACATTCTCATACATGAACAAGAACGTACAGAAAATTACTAACATATTCAAAAGATTTTTGCCTTAAATATTGAATTTAGGAATGACAAGAATTTATCCACCCTTGTATTTAATAGCCATAAAGTCAATAGCAGAGATAAGAACAATGAGTCTTGGGTATATAAATCATCTTGTTCAGATCCAAAATCGTAATTGTAGCTATGTTGGCCAGACTGGGAGGAAATTCTACGAAAGATTCCGAGATCACGTAAAAGCAATAGCGTATGGAAAACATTCAGCTTACGCTGAGCAGAAGACAGACACACAACACCGTTTTGAAACCATACATAAAGAAATGCACATTTTACACGTCCAAAACAAATGTCAAACTCTGAATACACTTTACAATTTAGAAATTGTTCTAGACCAACTTCATAACAAAGAGGGAAATTTGAACGAACAACTTGCCAATAAAGATAATGTTCTATTTCATACGTCGGCTAACATTCTGCAGTATTGAATATTTGTGTGTCTACTCTGTGTTCATCTAGTTAAGCCTCAGTTCAGAGCAGGCCAATACAGTCACATACAGTACACCATGTAAGTAACTTATGCCTAGGCCTACATCATAATATGATCTTAAATAGACAGAACTGTTTACCTACATTTTTTCAACTCCTTTTTCTATGTTTCTTTGATGTGGCCATGATTTTAACTTTTTTTAAATTGTATCACAAGTTGGTTGAAATATATTTGATCTTTTAATATCTAAAAACTTTTATATTGACAAGGCGAAGTAACCGCATTTTAGATTCAGTTATTCTTTTTAATAAAAGTACTAAAACGCATCATATTGCGAAAAAATTACAAAAAGATATTTTTTTACTTTTGCTTTGATATCCAAATTTTAAAACTTGAGTACCCAAAATGTTAAGCATAAATCGGGTTAAAGATCAGCCAAAAATGATTTGTTTAGTCTATATACATTTGAAATACTAAAATACCTTTTGACACTTTGCTTACCTATAACCTAAATAATATGTTCTTAAAATTAATGCAATTCTATAATTTGTTACTGGTACATAACGCCAAAAACAAACTAAGACAGTTTTTTTTTTCTGAAAGTTTCCCAACTTTTAGATTTAGCAGCACAAAGTAAGTGTGATGGATGTTTTTGCTCCTTAAAGTCGGCCATGGAAATGCAGGAAGTTCTATGTGAAATTAATACTTTAATAACAGCCACTTTGTACCAGGGCCAAGCATGTAATTGTTTAGGTATTTTTTATATTCAGTTCTGACATATCAATTTTAATGGAATTTTTTGTGGTTTCAACATTAAGAGTTCATTTAAGATTAACAAATTAAAATCATGCCGGCAAAAGCCCCGGTAGTAATTCTTCATTACTATCCAACAACACAGTTCTAAACAAAAAATTATACTGAAGATGTAAACTCATTTCGTTACATGTTAGAAGTTGCTCACATCAAATTAGGGAATTACAACTGAAACAGTGTTCCTAATTAAATTACTGTTTTTGTGTCACCTTCAAGAGGTCAGTTCACGAGAAATTCTAGGAATAAGTTACGGATAGCTTTAGTTGCAGTCTTAAAACAACTCATGTCTCTTAATTTCATAAGTTATCTTATACACCTAAGCTTATATCTATAATTTATTTTTCCTTCTTATAAAGCCTATGGTATAAGATCCTTTGTACGTAGCACACTTTAAGGGATGCTCAAAATCTGATAAAAAAGCCAAATAGGCCAAGTCCTATCCCTCACCTCCTACTATGACTTTTCTGTTCCTTTCCTCTCTTTTTAACTCTGTTGTGTCTCTCGTTCATTTCTGTCTCTTTTCTCTCTATTCTCTGTTCTTTTTCTTTCTCTGTCCCTTTTCTCCTTTCAGTTTCTTTTATTTCACAGCTTTCTAATTATTTTCAATCCGCTTCCCGACTTTTGTGTGTTTTCAATTAATTTTATCTCTTTTCAATCTCCATTCTCCTCTCGTGCTCTCTCTCTCTCCATCACTCTGAATTATCTCTTTCTCTCTCTTTTTGTCTCTATTTTTTGACTCCCTAATTTTGTGTCTCAAGCCTTCCTCCTTTCTCTTATTTGACCTCTTTTCCTTTTTATCTCCTACTTACTTATAGCTCTCTTTTTCCTCTCTTCTATTCTCTTTCTTCTTTTACTCCTCTCTATCTCCCTGTACTTATCTTTCTCTCCTTCACAGCTAACTTACAAGATTTAACCCCAACAAGTAACACCACCACTGCACTGCTATATGGCAAAACAATTTTATTGAGGAGCTGCATGAGTGACTACTTTCCTTCGGTATTAGGTGTGCCTTTTTCCAAGTTTGTTGACTGTGAAATCCAAAGTGGAAAAGTGTCTCTTTAACCTATAGGTTGCAGTTTAATAAGGTTTAGTTATTTTAATTCGATTTATAATAATAGAAGTTAAACTGTTCTAAAATTATTCATTCAGATATTTTAAAACGCCCCTTATAATAAAACAGTTGGTCGATTTGAGTCTATAGTCTTTGATCTCTAGGTTACTACTAGTATGTAGCTTGCGCTTAGCACTTTTTTCTAGTAGCATAGTTTTTTAAAGTACTGACATTCCTCATTTAAATGCAATTTTGTATGCTACATGAGAATCTATCACGGGAAAAGTTCAAATTTAATCTGATGAGAAAAAAAAAAAATTCGTTCTTCCCTCAAATTTCAAAATAAAGTTATTTCTGTCACTGAACCAATCACGAAACGAATTAGTTTTAAATTGTGGGTAAGGTAAAACAGAATTGTCCCATACGGTAACAGATTTCCCTTGACTGAGTTTTGGATGATTAGACCTGAAAATTCCTTGATCAGGGAAATTAACCCCTCACGTTCACAAAATTAACAACTTCTACCGGTAACCCTTTCAGAGCTAAATTTACATATTGATACATGCATTCAAGAGAGACATAAGAAACATCTCAGTGGTTTCCGTGTATGAGAACAGTAACACGTAGATAAAATCCTCACACTTTACAAAGGCCGAAAGCTTTAGCTACTGTTTTAAGCTAATAGGCCTTTAGCTGTTTTTAAGCAATTTTTGTGATGACGAATTTTACGTCAGTTGCAGCAAAAAGGGTAAATTTCATTGATATTTTAACGTTTCGGTTGGCTTGTTCTTGTTCTATTTTGACTTTTGGCAAAATTGTTGGCAAAATTGTTTTGTTGGAATTATTGTTGTCTTTCGTCTTCTTTTTCTTCTACTTTTTTATCATCATCATCAAAATCATGTTTTCCCCCATTACATGAACGAAGGATATGTTGTCATTAGTCGCATCAGTAAATTATGCAATTGCATTTTCCTACTAATTTGTGACTAACTTGGGCTTAACCGATTGAAAATATTACTTCGGTCCAGCGTACCAAAATTTTTCCAATAACTTAGTTTTTGTTATGTTTTAGAAATGGTGAAATATAGACTATATTCCCTTTAAGACCCATACTAATCAAATATTTTTAGGAATCAAGCTAGTTTTTGTCTATGCAAATGCAGCTTTAGTCAGCCATTTACATTCTATTAAAAATAATATAGTTATTAAATCCAACACAACGTTAATTACACCCGAAAATATTCATCTCAATAATACGAAAGAAGTCAATCTCTCTCTAACCCATACCGAATCAACAATGCTTGTTCTGAAAGGAATATTACTATAGGCCTATGCTATAAAATTAAATAACTTATTACCTGAAAGTGTATCCAGTTCTCTCAGAAAGTGTAAATCAAAAGCAACATAATTTCTACACATGTTATCAATAGGACATATTTACCATACATCAGTACATTCATTACAAAATTATCTGGACACTGAATATGATTTTCTCGTTGTGTTATGTTTGTTACAGGTAGTTTATTTTTATACGCTTAAGATAAACTATAGTATTTAATACTGCTGTGCCGGTCACATTTTTCTCGGCACTGTTTATATCTCCTATTTTTCATTATGTCTATTTAACAGTAATTGTTTGGGGACGTCCGCGAGCCATCCATCATTGTATTTCTCTTTTGTTCGTTGTTATAGTGTTTTCACTTCTGCTTTGGTCTTTACTGGTTAAATTAATCTCGCCCCCAATAGCTTCATGTCTTATTTTCTTGTTACTCGTACTTAAAATTTTCCGCTGCGCCATCTGTGTGGCCCTAGTGAGTTATTAGGGGGGCGTTTCCTGACAGAGTCTTACGCGAGTCTTACGCTTGTGTTGCCGGTGTAACGGGAAAACTTGATTTGGGGAGAATAAGACCCCTGACGTCAAAAATTCCCGGGAAAACATTACCGGGTGTCTATTTTTCCCGGGATAATAGGAAGCAGGGTAAAAACTCCAGGGGAAAATTGACGCACAACAGACAACACAAACTTCAAAGAACTCATCGCCGCAGGTGGGTACAATTTTCCCAGGAGGAATTGACTTCATACAGAGGGGTATAATTACCCCGGGAAAATAAGACCCCCCCCCAAGGAATCCTTGAAAATATCCAAGAACAAGTTGCCGCTGGGGGTGCTATTAACCCAAGAAGAATTGAGTACACACGGGAGGGGGAGTAAAAAATTCTCGGGTAATACGACTCCCCACACAAACATCAAAGAACTAGTTGCTTCAGGTGGGTACTATTTTCCCAGGAGGAATTGACTTCACACAGGGGGGTATAAATACCTCGGGAAAAAAGACTTCTCACGGGGGGGGTATAATTACCCCTGCAGAAGAAGACCCCAAGGAATCATTGAAAATATCAAAGAACAAGTTGACGCTGGGGGCTGCTTTTAACCCAAGAAGAATTGACTTCACACACGGGGGTAAAAAATTCCCGGGAAAATAAGACTCCCCACAAAAATATCAAAGAACTAGTCGCCGCAGGTAGCTACTATTTTCCGAGGAGGAATTGGTTTCACACAGAGGCGTATAATTACCCCGGGAAAATAAGAACCCCAAGAAATCCTTGAAAATATCAAAGAACAAGGTGCCGCTGGGGGGTGCTTTTAACTCGGGAAGATTTGACTTCACACAGGGGGTTAAAAATTCCCGGGGAAATAAGACTCCCCACACAGACAGCAAACAACTAGTCGCCGAAGGTGGGTACTACTTTCCCAGGAGGAATTTAATTCGCACAAGGGGGGCATAAATACCCCGGGAAAAATTCTCCCCACACAAACACCAAAGAACTAGTCGCTGTAGGTGGGTACTATTTTCCAAGGAGGAATTGACTTCACACATGGGGTATAATTACCCGGGTAAATAAGACCCCCAAAGAATCCTTGAAAATATCAAAGAACAAGGTGCCGTTGGGGGTGCATTTAACCCAGGAAGATTTGACTTCACACAGGGGGTTAATAAATTCTCGGGAAAAGAAGACTCCCCACACAAACATCATAGAACTAGTCGCCGCAGGTGATTAATATTTACTTCGCACAGGGGAATATAAATACCCCGGGGAAAAGGACTCCCCACAAAAACACTAAGAACTAGTCGCTGCAGGTGGGTACTATTTTCCCAGGAGGAATTGACTTCACACAGGGGGGTATAATTACCCGGGTAAATAAGATCCCCCAAGGAATATTTGCTTTTAACCCAGGAAGACTTGACTTCACACAGGGGGTTAATAAATTCTCGGGAAAAGACTCCCCACACAAACATTATAGAACTAGTCGCCGCAGGTGGGTATTATTTTCCCAGGAGGAATTGACTTCACATGAGGGGGGTATAATTACCCCGGGAAAATAAGACCCCCAAGGAAACCTTGAAAATATCCAAGAAGAAGGTGCCGCTGGGGGTGCTTTTAACACAAGAAGAATTTACTTCACACATAGGGGCTAAAAAATTACCGGGAAAATAAAACTCTCCACACAAACATCAAAGAACTAGTCGCCGCCGGTGGGTACTATTTTCCCAGGAGAAATTGACTTTACACAGTGGGGGTATAAATACCCCGGGAAATAAGACCCCCACACAAGCATCAAAGAACTAGTCGCCGCAGGTGGGTACTATTTTCCCAGGAGGAACTGACTTCAACACAGTGGGTATTAATACCCCGGGAAAATAAGACTTCCCACACAAACATTAAAGAACTAGTCGCAGCAGTTGGGTACTATTTTTCCAGGAGGATTTGTTACGTCTATTGTTAGGAAGTATTTAAACTTTTCGACCAGTTCATGACTCAGCTTTACGGAAAATATTTACAGGACGTTGAAAGTAGCGTATACTTTGGAGCGATAATTTAATCCAGATTTGATACGTCTATTATCATTATGCACGGGCGTAGCTACTTAAGAAGCTAGGGAAGCAGTGCTTCCCCAAGATTATAGGCAAAGATTAAATTAATGTTTATCGTGTAATAGTCTTCTGGCTGTACGGAAATGCAAGCTTTGTAGTTTTCCCGCCACTAAAATTGGTAGATTTGAAATTTGACTATGCGACAGTTTTTTGTATTTTTTTGTCCGAAAAATCTTTAAGCGAGAAAGTTTTAGATAATTAATTGAATTTTGTTATAAATGAAGTACCATCTTTACATCTTGAATGGTTTACGAGTAATTGAGTGTTAATTATTCCGGGCGCTTTTGCTGTCTGAATGATTTGGCGCACGACTTGACACTAGATAGCATGGTGCCGCTGACCAAGGCTTGTATACTGATCTTGGCAGCTTTTAGGATAGAAATGACTAATACATATTGTTTTTAATAGTACAGGATAGTCAATTAGAAAGTGCTTTAGAAAGTGCAAATAACTGAACCGTTAGCCTATGCCTAGAAAATAAACCTCATTCTAGAGATTATGTTATAATTTGATGAAAATTTATTAAAGAATGTATATTTGTATAGAAATTACACCTTTTAATAAGGGTAGAAAACAACTAAGGGAAATTTTTATATATTAATATTAGCATGTACCATCTACAGTACTAATATTAATATTACATTGTGTAGACTATTGTAGAGTATTAATTTATATTAATATTGTAACCATAGCACTACATTTATATTAATAATAATTTTCTCCTGGTTATATGGGGTAAGTTATGTAGGTAATGATTGATGAAACACGGCCAGAAGTGGACATCTGTATACAAATTATTTGACAGAGATAATATATTAAACTAAGAGATGATTTGTGATTTGCAGGGCAGGGAAACTTTCATAAGCTGCACTACGAAAAGAGGGCGAAGGATCTTTAAAATCGGCGTCTCAACATCAAAAAAGGACACATATACGCACAAATTGCTTTGAAATTCATTCTACATAAATCACACAATATTTCAAATGATTTTTCCATAATTTTTTTCATTAAAAAGTACCATCGTCTTGCCTTAACTATAACCCGATAGTATGCTCTTAAAGCCTCGGCATTTCACCGACCGTTTAATTGGTGTACGTTTTCATGTTGTTAAATTATATTAAAATATGAGAAGGTCGTAACAACATATTAAACTAATAGGGCATTTGCTAAGCTAATTACACATAAAAGTTACTAGCATAAAGGATCAAAAAATAAAATAAATAATTCAACAAATATCTAAATAAAAGTACCGTAGTGCAGATTTACCAGATTAGGAAAGAGTTTGATTCCTTCCTTTTCCCCAGCGAGTCAATCATTCAGTATGGGTACAAGTAGCCAGTTAATATCCTTCATTATTAAGTCCACGACTAAAATATTTAAGGATTTTTAAGTTATTGCTAGTAGGCTTATTTTATAGAAAAAAAAGACCTCTGTACCGTTCCGATAGCTTTAGAGCATGAAGTAATTACCACTCTATTACTCGTAAACCATACAAGATATAAACATGGTACTTGATGTATAATAAAATTCAAATATTTCCCTAAAACTTGCATACTTGAATCTATTTCTGGTCACAGAAATAAAAACAAAATTGTCCCATAGTCAAATATGCTTCTTCCTCGACATTTCACGATCATCACAAATCATTCCGACAGCTATAGCGCCCGGAATAATTACCACTCAATTACTCGTTAACCATTCGAGATAAAGAGCTGAAACTTCATTTGTATTAAAATTCAGTTATTTCACTAAAACTTTCTCGCTTTAAGTTTTTTAGGGACACAAAAAATAAAAATAAAACTGTTGCATAGTGAAATTCGCTTCTCCCTCCATGAATTTTGTGTAATGGGTGATGTTTATAAAAATAATAAAAACATTTGTGTCCGATTTTTTATGATTCTATTTTAACCATCAGTAGGACTGTTGTGTGTAGATTATTTCTGCATGAATTTCACAGGAATCAGACCAAGGGTTAATTAAAGATTACGAGTTTAATCACGCGGTGTAAGGATTTTCTAGACTGTGTACAAGCTGGGAATTGCGAGAGTTGGAAACTGGCGACGTCACGCACTGAAGTGCTGCGATTGGTCTATTCCGGAATACGCAACCTGTATAGTTTACTGATCTTGGGGTAGGTCGGCATGTGGTGTTTTGGCAAGGTGTGGTGTGGGCGGTTCTGTTTATCATCATGGGTCAGGGTGACAGCAGTGATTCTTGTGATTGTGTAATTGAAGACGTATTAACAAAGAAATTTAGTCTGCGTTCAATCGAAGGAGAAAACCAGTATAATTGAGAAGGGTAAACCGAAACCACTTCTTTCTTTAGAAACCAAAGTGAAAACATTTACAAGACACTTCAGTGAACGTTTATATGAGTCTGTGCCTTGATTGTGCGGATCTAAGAAACTACAAAGAATGTTTTGTCGGCCATGTCTTTTATTTTCGAAAGAAAAATCAGTGTAGAATATCTCCGGTTTTGTTGATCTTAATAACTTACATAAAGTCCGTCGCCGTGGGTGAGTCGGTAGCGCGCCTGCCTTCCACTCCGGCGGCCCGGGTTCGATTCCCGGCCGGGTCAGGACTGGGTAGGTTAAGTCTTAGGTTAAGATAATGCACATTGTGCGCGATTCCTTAATTATAATAACTTACATAAGGCACAAAAGCGACACTGTTTGTCAGCCAATCACATAGCTTGTCTTAAAGAGTGCCATTTATTTGGAAAAAACAAAAGAATTGAATTTTCCTTAAGTGATCAGTACAGGCTTGCAGTGGAAAAGCATAATGAAAGCGTTAGGCAAAATCGCCGAATATTAGGCCACCTAATTAACGCTGTTTACTTTTTAGGTTCACAGGGTCTCGCTTTTAGGGGGCATGACGAAGGGGAGTCATCTTCCAACAAAGAAAACTATGTAGAGTATTTAAATGCAATTGCGCTTTCCAACAATGAGTTGAAAGCTCATTTGAATGACTCAAAAACATTTCGTGGTACGTCACCTGATATACAAAACGATTTAATATACTGTATATCAGAATTAACGATTAATGAAATTAAGGAAGAAATACCAGGAGCACCATTTGTGGCATTAATACTAGATGAAACTTCAGATGTAACCATGAAGTCGCAGCTATCTTCCGTTCTTCGTTATGTAAGTAGAGACGGTAGAGTGGAGGAAAGATTTTTACATTTTAAGGTTGTAAGTGCTGATCCCACTGCCAACGGTTTATACCAACATGGAGTAGAAGTCCTCAAAGATTTCCAGTGCGATTCTAAATTAGTGGCGCAAACATACGACGGTGCTGCAGTAATGGCTGGCGAACATAATGGCCTTCAGGCTAAGATTCGAGCGCAGTTTGGGCAAGTTGATTTTGTTCACTGCTATGCCCGTAAATTAAATTTAGTTCTTTCTCAGTCTGCAAGCTTTATAAAATCAGTTAGCATTTTCTTTTTTTTTTTTTGCCTCTTTGCCAGCCTTTGGAAATTTTTCCCCAAGTCTTCTAAAAGATCTATCGCCCTAAATGAACATCTAAACAAAAGGTTTCCTGCAATTGCTCCTACACGATGGCAGTATCACAGTCGTTTAGTAGAAATGATTCAGCAAAACAGATCCCATATTGAACAGCTTTTTGACGGCATTCTTGAAAATAAGAGTGAATGGGATTCAGAAACGATTGTTTCTGCCCAAGGTCTGCTGACGACTATAAAGGGATTCTATTTCAATTTCTTTTTAGAAATATTTTCCTTAATATTTCCATTTTCTGATTCACTATTCAAAGTACGTCAGACAATACTAAATGGTATTTCCTTCTGTATGCGAAAGCTTGAAGACTTTAAACGTCATTTGCAGAAACTTCGTGATAATTTTGATTCTGTCTGGGAAAAAATGGAAGTATTTTCGTCTGAACAGGATTGCTCCCAAAAACTAAAATAATTCGCATAGATTCAATTCCTGGTGAATATAGAAATCTTCATACAAAAGACTTTTTTATGAAGTCATTGATGTGGTATCTCGGAATATTTCTACCAGGTTTGCAGAGGTCCCCAGACTGAAATTTTTAAGTCTCCTTAACAGTAGGCAGTTTCAGAATTTTCAAACTCAGTTTCCAGAATCTGCACTAGTATGCTTACAAGAAAATTATGGAATGCATTTCGACATTGCTATATTGAGGAGTGAACTTTCTGTTGTTTATTGTGATTCTGATATGGCGAAGGAAACTGTTTATGATCTTCGTGAATATATCCGAGCCCTTGACTTAAGAGCAGTGTTTCCTCAAACGTACAAACTGTGCAGTCTAATCTTAACAATTTCTGCTACAAGTGCAACAAGTGAAAGGTCTTTCTCTGCGTTTAAAAGGATTAAAAATTACCTGAGAAATTCTCAAACTCAGGATAGATTAGCGGCACTCGCATTGCTAAACATAGAGAAGGTTCTGCTGAATGGATTGAGGAGAAGAAACACATTCGAAGATGACGTCATAGAAGTATTTATCGTGAAAAACAGGAGAATAGAACTGACCTTCAAAAATTAAGGTAAGGATTTTAATCTAGCCTTTGGTTTTCCATATGTATGCTATCAGCTTCCCTAATTATTAAGTGCCAGTATGGTACTTTACGAGATTGTGTGTGGGGACGAAAAATGTCTGTCCGTCTGTCTGTCCGTCCGTGTGTCTGTACGCGACATAACTCAAATACGCTTTTTCGGATTTTCATGAAACTTGGAAAACACATTTATAATGTCAATGGGAAGAACCCTATTGATATTGAACCAAATCGGTTCACCGGTACCGGAGTAATGCCCAATTTAGTGCCTATTTTAATAGATTGTATCGGATTTCCATCAAACTAGGTATACCCATTTATGACGTCCATGAGAAGTGCCCTATTGAATTTGAACCTAATCTGTTGACCGGTACCGGAGTAAAACCCAATTTAGTGTCTACTTTAAAGGCGCAATAACTCAAATAGGCTACGCTTTATCGGATATTTATGAAACTTCGTATACGCATTTATAATGTCCATGGGAAGACTTTTATTGATATTGGACCAAATCGGTTGGCCAGTACCGGAATAATGCCCAATTTAGTGTTTTTATGTTAATATATAAGAAGTCGCGATAACTCAAATATGCTTTATTGGATTTTCCTGAAATTTTGTATACCCATTTATAATGTACGTGGAAAGAAGTCTACTGATATTGGACCAAATCGGTAGACCGGTACCGGAGTAAAACCCAATTTAGTGTATATTTTAAAGACGCGGTAACTCAAATACGCTTTACCGGATTTTTATGAAACTTGGTATACACATTTATAATGTCCATGGGAAGACGTCTATTCATAATGGATAAAATCGGTTGAACTGTTTCGGAGTAATGCTCAATTTAGTGCCTATTTTATGGTAATATACGTATTCGAAAGAATTTATAAAGAAATGAAAATCAGTTATCTTGACAACATAGCCTATTGCTTTACTGTGATCGTATAAGGCCTTGGAAATTAAAATACAGTTAGCTTTGACAAAAACCACTATTGATTTACATGCGCTTATCCAAATAGACCGTTAAAAGGACCCAGGTGGCCGAGATGGTAGACATTTCTTCTTCGGTAAGCCCTGCTTAATGAATAAATGTGGAGCTTAACTTGGAAATCAATTAAAAAAAAAAACATATTCTGCATATCATAATTGCAGTCATAACTGATTAAACAAAAACATACTGGCACTTTGTTACATCAGTTTACCTGATTTTTATTTATACTACGCTACGCCACTGTTATTAGGCATTTAAATGTTTCGACCATTGCATGACTCAGCTTTACGCAAAATATTTACAGTATTTGAAAGTAGCCTCTACTTTGGAGCGATAATTTACTCCAGTAATATTAAAATGGGAATAAAAAAACTACATGTAATCATATTAAATGAATTTTAATATTTTTGCTAAATTGAAAGAGAGCAGGAAATATTATACTAAATTTATTATGTTAATTGTTAATAATAATTAGATGTAGGAAATAGGATATTTAGTGGCAGTAATGAACAATATTAAGTTGTCATATAGGCGAAATTTTTTCTTTGATGCTTCTGTGGGGAGTCTAATTTCACCGGAAATTTTTTACCCCCTTTGTGAAGTAAATTCTTCTTTGGTTAAAAGCACCTCCCCACCGGCACCTTTTTCTTTCATATTTTCAAGGATTCCTTGGTAGCATAGGCGTACCGAGGGGGGGGGTTGGGGGTTTGAACCCCCCCCCCATTGATTAAAAAAAGGAAAATTGTAGAATTTTTTAAGTCTGCCCATACATTACTTTATACAAGTATAAAGCGTGGGAAGCTTAAAACTCGTTATTTTGCGTCTTAATTTTTAAAATTTTCCGGGGGAGGGCCCCCGGAAGCTTAAAACTCATTATTTTGCATCTTAATTTTTAAAATTTTCCGGGGGAGGTCCCCCGGAAGCTTAAAACTCGTTATTTTGCATCTTAATTTTTAAAATTTTCCGGGGGAGGACCCCGGACCCCCTCTCCCTGGGGGGTATTCCATACCCCCCAGACCCCGCGGATGTTATAACCCCCCCATATGGTCGGCCTGGTTACGCCTATGTTTATACCCCCCGTGTGAAGTCAACTCCTCCTGGGAAAATAGTACCCACTTGCGGCGACTAGTCCTTTGATGTTTGTGTGGGGAGTCTTATTTCCCCGGGAATTGTTTACTCCCCTTTGTGAAGTCAATTCTTCTTGGGTTTAAAGCACCCCCCCCCCCAGGGGGGTAATTATACCCCCCTGTGTGAAGTCAATTCCTCCCGGGAAAATTGTGCACACCTGTGGCGACTAGTTCTTTGAAGTTTGTTTTGTCTGTCGTGCGTCAATTTTTCCCACGAAGATTTTACCCTACTTTCTATTATCCCGGGAAAAATAGACCCCCGGTAATATTTTCCCGGAAGTTTTTGACATCGGGGGTCTTATTCTCCCGAAGTCAAGTTTTTCTGTTACAGGTCGAGGAGACCAGATGGGCACATAATTTAATCTTTGGAGGTATATTTTGAGTTTAGTTTACTGTTATTTTTGCTGGTGTGTTTCTTTTTTTAAATTCAGTTATAGGTTTTTATTGTGTTTAGTTTTGCTGCGTTTTGGCGCAGAGTTTAGTTTCGTCATTTCTTTCTTTCGTTTGTTCCGTTATTATTATATCATTTCGTTTCTGGTTAAATGCAATGATGGAAAGACCACTCCTTCACTCTGGATATAGTATCTTCCCTTCAGTCCAACATATTTGAATATTGTCTACTGTTCACAAATATCTTTCCAATCAAGTGCCATGTATTTCTGTTTAATCTGATTTTAATATTAACGCCTGAAATATTAAATCTGAACTGTTTTTCTTTATTTACGGGTTATAGTATCCTCTGACGTAATTATTGGGTATATGGGGCAGTTCTGCGCTACACTGAATATGACGTGAATTCTCTTTTAGTGTGGTGGACAATTAAGGGTAATCAGACATAGGAGAGAGGATCCATCTAGCACTGTGAAGAGAGCTCTGGTTAGTTCAGTTAGTAGAACAGCGGCACGGAAGGCCAAAGGTCTTGGTTCTTAATCCTAGTGTCAGAGCATTTTTTTTATATAATGTTTAAATTCTACTGATATAACTTAGCTGAAGGTAGTCTATCATAAGATATAAATTTTATACATTTAAGTATCCGTAGTAATCTTACGTATAATTTTCTTGCAAAATAATAAGATTAAAAATGGCATCGTGTCTTTGACGGTGTAGGCAGTGTGCTTGGGTCGGCTGTGAGTGGAAGATAAACGGCGGAGAGAGATTAAGTTGGAGTGTGATACTGGTGTGAAGAGGATAGTGCTTGTAATGGAGATTTGCAGTAAACTGCAGGAGCAGAGAAACTGTCTCCTATTGTTCCTCTTCAAACTCGTGTCTCTTGTGTTTGGTTTGTATTATTTATTTCTGAACATAACATATAAAAGAATTCGAAAGCAAATAAAATACTAAATCGTTTATTCATCATGTGTCAAACGACCTGCAAGTTCTATATATTTTTGGCTGCTGTAAGAGACTGAATTCTAGGATACCGTCTTCAATAAATCAATAGAAACTTAAACCGATTAAATTATTTGAGAGCAATATTTAACAAGGGTTATTATATTTTGAGGTCAGAGAGAAACGTACTCAACTTCCTGGTGATTATAGCTACTATTGTTTAAATATGCAAACTGGTATTCATGTTTCACGATTATGTAATAGGATAGTTCATCTATATTAATGTATTCTTAATCTGATGGAAAAACTACCCCCCCCCCAAAAAAAAAATGTAGAAGCGCCTAGCCAAAGGGAGACCTAATATGAAAATCGGTATTCGAGAAATTAAAGTGCAACTTCACAAATTTATTTACAGTAAGCTCGTGATAGGAAAAATGATAAGCCTTTATTGTTGCAATGCTCAATTCCTACTCTATTATTTGTTGCTCTTTTTAAAGTTCATTTTTTTTGCGTTATCTTTACATGCCTTTTCCAAGAGCTTCCACACCAATGCCTCTTGCACTGGTATTTTCACCCAATACACTTTTTAGTTAGCTTTCCAGATCCGTAGGCAGGAGAGGTAGAGTAAATAATAATAATTATAATTTCAAATATAAATTCAATATTTCAACAAGGGCTTCCCTATATTTATTCTTGCAACAATTTTAAAATTGAAATACATCAGATAAAAAAAGCGATAAAATTCGAACACATTATACACAGCATTATTAATCAAATATTCATATGATGCGCAATTTCATACTTTAAAACAGTTCATATTTACAAAATTCTCTGAAAGATATTGAAATTTTACACAATATGACAGCAATATTTACTCAAAGTTTTCAAATTTGGCACTAAAGTTATTAAACCACTAGAAATAAATAATTTAATTGAACTTCTTGTAGTAGATAGTTCTGTAAATTTAAATATTTTATGTACTTAAATATTTAGCTAGCCACTGTTTTAGCATGGTCTTAGATCTGATATAATGGGATAATCGATCGCCCCCCGTCGAATATTTTTAGAGCCGCGCCTGAAATGTAGTTTCCATCTCTAGAGGTGAAATAAATCATGCAGGCTTACCTAAAGAGGTAAGATCAGCATAAGTAACTTCTAAATATTAATTTCAAGAATATCTGCTGGTATCTAGGCTAGTCAGTAATATTAGGCCTAAGGAAATGATAACAATTAAATAATTTACGAACATTTTGGAAACAAAGTACAGTAGGTAAGAAGAGAATGGAAATCACTGTAAGAGGAGTGGATAATAAACACACTCTCAATTCAATGAAGGAGGGATGAGATAAGCAGTGGCTTGATCACAAAACAGTAAAAGAAGAGGAGAACGCTGAGATGAAAGCATCCCGAACAGTTACAAAGTTATGAAGCATTCTCCCCCACTCCTCAAGCTGCTAAAAGATCAAAGGGAACTAGCCGCCGACAACGTGACTGGGAGGCGTTACAACTAGTTCCTTAATGCCGCCAAAAGATGGCAGCATGGGTATGCAGAAAACCACTCTCTCATGTTGATTCGATGTTCACTAATTGATCATGCAAGATGGGTTTAACTAGACAGCAGGCTGTGGCGGCGTTTCTTTTATGGTCCATCATAACATGCGTTTATAATGAAACACTTAAATAAATTAAGTTAAATCGAGATAGAATGCATTTATCCTATGCTAGTCTTTATTGCTAGTGATGTTGTATATTTTATTGTCTTTGCTAATACGCATGAACTCTGTTAATGAAATTACAATAGGATATAAAGGTAGAAAATAATGAGCGAAGTATATTTTTATAAATAAACATTATTTATGCCATTTTCCTTTTAGGCATTAAAATCGGGTTTCTAGTAAGTGTATATGGTAGAGTTCCAGTATAGCGAGTTAATAGCAGCTAATACTACCTCGAATTACAAAAAAAAAACTAGAACTACACGGAAGTAAGAACAAACCAGAGGCGAATTCATGAATAAATGTATAAGCACAAAAAAGGTTAACCAATACAGTGTTAGATATCAAGTCATCAAACGTTCAAAATGTAACGTCTATAACACCGGTAGCCTACTGGAAATGCGAAAAACGTACGCGTGGTTTGATCTGTTTTTAAATTTTCATAAGACCCGCTCGAATTACACAGAATCTCAAAATGTCATGGCTCTGCTGGTACAAGAACAATCGGGTTTAGCAAATTTAAGCCTACAAACAAACTACCACTTTTTGTCAAGTAAGGTGTTTTGCACAGTCCCATGACTTTCATTCATCATCAATAATTATTATAATATTATAATATAAACATGAGTAAGTAACATACATTATTCTGTACATAGGCTATTTTGGTGTATGAACATATGCGTAACTTTGAGGGAGCTTTTGAAGCAATAACTTCCTCGAAACAATCAGATTAGCCTACAAGAAACATCTTGCAAACTTCCTATATCTCAACAAAATATTCAGTCTGCAATTTTTTTTCTTCTTTTATTTAGTTTGTGTTATCTTCTCAAAATTGTGTTACAAATCGTTTTAGTTCAACTGAATGAACAATTTAAGAATTTAATAACTTAACTTTCCTTCTGAGTCTTTTGTTACGGGTTGTTTTAGTAAGTTAGACTGTCAATTTTGTCATGTAGAATTCATTAGGACTGTACTCATTCATTGTAAATCGATCTGTAAGTCGCTCAAATCAATTACTCTACCTGTCACTTTTGTCTTTCCAGTTTGATACACATAAAAGAAAACCGTGAAAACTGCCCTCAACACTCCATTTACCATTCATATAATGCCAAGAACAAAATAACATAATATCAACTTATTACAATAATTATTCTAAAACACAAAAGAGTATTCAACTCCATTCCTGTAAACCTAAGAGATGTTAAGTAGATATTTTTAAAAGTAAATTAAAATTACTTTTATTAGAAAATCCAATATAGGCCTACAGTGTTGAAGAGTTCTATGCACGGAAGTAATTACGAATCAAATATAAATATTGTGCAATGTCTGGCTAAGATTTTATGTGCAGTGTGAAATCATGCATAAAATAATTCTTATCTATTTGTATGGCTTTTGTATTTATTAAGAGTCGTAGTAGTGATATTATGGTAATTGTTGAATAACCTATTATCTTTATATTTTCACTATTATATATTTATACATTAGTTATGTAATTTTTAGTATTGACGATTGTAATGCTTCGGATGTCCTCTGCAGTCTCTGTAATAAAGATATTTGATTCTTGATTGTTAGTTCATTTCCAGATTTAATTTGATTGAAGTGTACTATTTAGTTCTATATGGTTTTACCAATAGCTTCAAATCAAATCGTCTAAAAATAATAGTACACTGAAAGAATCATGTCATTTTTAATGTACAAGTTAATATTGATAACCTATTGTTTACTGAGAATATGAACTTTCCCATTCTATCGGATGTAAAACAAACAAAATGCAATACGTGAAATAGGATCTTCTGTAGCCTCAAAACAATTTCATAATCCAAAAATGAATAACACATAATCTACCAACATAGGCCACCAAATAAAACGGAAGTATTCAAACTTTTTTCTTGAGTGCCTCCACTAGGATGAATACGGTTAGAATACGACTGACGATCCCAGGTTTAAACGACCATGAAACCATAACCATTTTGTTCTGGAATATTTATTCCCAGTAAATTTAAATATTGATTTACTGTAAATTTAGAGCCATAGGTAAAGCAGAAAAAGGTGCATTTTGATATATGTACGTACCGTAAACTAGTTTACCCGCACTCATAAATAACTATTATCTGATTTTTGCTTCTTTTAAAGATTTTTTTTTCATATTGGAGACAGCTTTGGGAAACTCCAATATTTTCGCAAAATTAAGAAAGCCGTACAACTCTGTGAGTTTCTTAGAATTTTAATTTGAGATTAATTTTGAAATTATTATACCTACTCATATTCGACCGGCATGTATTATTATTATTATTATTTTTTTTTTTTTAATTTTATTTATTCATATTTCCCTCTGGTGCAGTTAAGGCATTAAGGCATTCTCTTCCACTAACCAGAGATGGATGGATTCAATAGTTACCAAATTATCAAATTAAGATCAAATAAGCGAGACATATGATTTTATTATATAAATGTAAATTATCTCAATGAAAACTATAAGAAGGTATATGCCTATTAAACTTTATCAATATAAATTCAACATAGCAAGTAGAGCGAATGGAACGAATTGGAAGAAAGAGAAAAAAAAATTAAAAAACAAAAATAAATAAGGCAATACAAACAAAGGTAAAATATTTTTAACATGAAAGTAGTTTATAATATAGACTAAATGTTAATGGTTGGTGGTCAAATAACTTAATCTTGAACGTTCTGAGTGTTCGGCAGGCTTTTATATCCTCAAGTAGGTAAACTTCAGTAGCTTTAAGTAGCTTAAAACTTCACTGTTCAATTGATTATAACCCTAAATTCTTACTTAGATTTTTTTTCAATTTTATCAATTGGTTATTCCATTACATATTTAATTTTGGTACTCTAAATTATGTTTATTTCTTTTTGTAGAACCGTTATAAATCAACAATACACTCATTTAAACTATAAATCTGGGAGTTTCAGTTTCACATAGCTTATGATGATGATGATGAAGTGTTCAGATCGGAGGCCGGTCCTGCCCTGGGACCGAGCTGTTGGGGGGAAAGGCCCGAGGGATACTAGGCCAGATGATATCGCGTAGGGTGGCCAGGTCCTTTCGCGGGATGGGAATGAGGACACAACACCCAGTCCTCCATAAAATCCCCGATCCGGCCGGGAATCCCAGATGGCTGTGCAGTCACGCTACCAACTCACCCATGGCGGCGAACCACATAGCCTATATCAAATGTTAATATTTTTCAATGTTCTAAACCCATTAAGTTGATTAAATAATATATACACTAGTAAACCCTGCGAAGCTTTCGTGCAAGGAAAACTGGAATCACATAAGAAATGTTCAAAATACATAGCCTATGCTGTTTTCGCAGAACGCACTGGCAGTGACCGATGTTTGTATATTGTTCACTGAATATGTAGATCACAGACATTTTAACGAATCAAATTTGTTTTATTTTTAAAAATATTTTACACTCTTCTATTTCACAATTCATGTTCAAAATTTATATAATAATAAAATGAACTTTTAGGTAATGCTATATTTTGGATTTCCTAATTGATGGTTTATGTAACTTGCGCACTTTAACATTAATTGCAGCGTCAAAGTTAAACATAATCGCTAGCATTTTTAATTTGTTTTCTTGTTACGAGTTATTACATATACATTGAATAAATAGTCTATTGGCCTTTAGATTTAAATATTCAACTTCGACAATTTTTCAAGTTTAAAATAAAGCGTTTTAATTAATTATTTTAGACAAAATACTTATTTACACTCAACAGATTGCAAATTAGTCAAATCAGATTGAGAAAATACTTCAATTTACATGTCTCTCGAAGGCCTACGTATTGAAACAGCATTCATTTTGAAAAGTCTAATATGATAACAGAAATATAATAATATGATTCTAACACCTTCACTTAGAAATATTCTTAAGGAACAACATGGTGCATTAGAGTGCATTAGAGCATACAATAAGGATTTTTTCTCCTTGGTAACGTGCAGTGTTGAGTTTAATTAAAGCTTAGGCTATAATATAAACCTCACTTGTTACGACAAAAACTTGGCACATTAGAGAATTATAAAGCTCTTTAGGTGATGAATAATGTGTGCTTTTTGTTGTGGCAATACGAATTCTGAAAACCAGCTTGTAAATTAATTTTTCATTTTCAAGAAGAAGTTTCTTAATGTACGGTATGTCGGAGTAACTTCTATTTATATATTGAACATTGAAAAACGCATGCGCAGTGAATCCGAAAGGATTCCATGAAGGTTAGTTTGCTGTTTATTTTAATTCCTCTAGCCCAACGTTTCTGAGTTTTGCCATTACTTGTAAATACATTAATTTAATTTCATTCTAGTTGTAGTCAGATACGATGTGTTTCATCAAGCACATTCCCTGAGATAAAAATATTGATAAGAGCTTGATCTAGAAAAGTCTTCCTTCGACTTCAAGATATGTTTACAATAAGTTTGTAGGTCTAATGGTTGAGTTTAGTAAGTTAAAATTATTATGGAAGTTTCGTTAGTGAAACTCTGGTTTTCTGAAAAATGATTTTAAACCTTGTGGAAATGGATGATGATTTTTTCCGTACGAGGAATATGCTGTATCAAAATACGTTTCTTCTTAAATGAACGTTATTCCTGCAGAATATAATATAGGCTACGTGGAGATATTACATTTTGATATAAAAATTTTAGGCCTAAAGCAATCAATATGATTCGTTTTGGTCGAATCAAAGTTCTACCTCACTAAGAAATTTATCTGCACAACGACGCCCAGCTAAAGTGAAATCTTTGCTAACGAGACTTAAAATAACAAAGTATCATTGTAGAAGCCTAATATTTCGGGAAAAGACCTATAACGGACAAAGATAATTATCTATGTAGCCTTCAATGTTGGTAAAACAAAGCCACGTTGACGTGCTGACAAAACTTGTTTTAAAACTCGGAAATTCCTCCTCGTTAATTTATAAAATTTGTAAAATAATTTTCAAACATATTTCAACCTTCACCTAGCCAAATTTGATATTAGCTGCGAAGTTCACCTACATTAATTGTCCATTAATAAATTTTCAGCACAATTTGCAGTGAAATATGGCCAATGTATTTAGCTTTAAAGTCTCCGAGCTTCCACATCCATTATTGGATCTAGTTAAAACTTGCCCGGAAGTCAAACTTCATAATCCTGATATTGATTTCGAAATCTTAAAAGTTTTTAGTTGAACTTTGAAGGCAGGTAGATGTTTTTAAATTACTACAGGACCTGTTTTACAACTGATCTCCCAGTTTGTTGGTGAACAACTATTGCATTACATTTCCGATGCTTTAAATTCACGATGTACAGTGTATCATTTTCAAACTTCTGTTATTATAAATGTCTTACCTGTCCGTAAGCTGCATGGCTTGATTACCAAATACTATTTCCACGCGCAGTGTCCGGCGAACTATCTATGAGCATGAAAGACGTTGGCATATGTGGGAGATGTCGAGTTTGTGGTCGCGGCTCTGCAGTTAAATTATGCGGAACAGCAGTCAGTCGCTGTTGTCGGAGTCTGCGTCTAGTTAGCTGAAGTACGGGCTTTATTCCTTAATGAGTCTCCGCCGACTACCTGGAAGCAGCTCTGGTCTCTTGGCCCAAAGCTAGACACCATGGCTCTTGCCCGAGGCAGTCTTTCCAAGAATCATTGTCTGGATGAAGTACGCCCGGAAGACTAGTTTCTTCGGCGGAGTAATCATTTTCTGTCTCAAAGGTCTTACCTAACAAATAAAGAAAATAGCAAACGTCTGTTTTGTTATAATTGTAAAAGTAGGGGGCATGTCAGGAAACATTGCTGGAAGATTGCTAGGAATAGGGATCACTATATCTGGGTTGCCCCTACTCACAGTACTTCCAGGCAAAATCTTGAAGTAAATAACTCAGAAGATTCTCACACTCTTGTTACGGCGGTATCAGACCTTCGTTCTAACAGGCCCTTAGTAACTAAAGACAGGAGTAGTAGATCAAGAAATAATAGCCTTGCGTAGTCAATTGGAAGTAGCCGATCAGGGTAAGCGGGATCTGGAAAAACAATCGTCTGAACTTAAAATAACCAATCCGAAAATACAGGGAAACAATAAAAGTTTAAAGAGGGAAAAGGCAATCCGGCAATGACTGAAAATCCGAGCTTGAAGAGCTTATTAATGAACTAACTGTTATCAGGGAAAGCTTAAATGCTGAAATTGAACAGTTAGTGGACACTGTAAGTTGTCAGAAACAGAGAATATGGAAAGTTTCTGTCTCTCAACATCGAATGGTAACTACTCTGATGTTCTTGGAGAAAATTCTCTTGTAGAAAAGATAAAGGCAAACATCATTCGAGTAAGGCTAAGAGGACCAAAATTTACCCGGTTAATATTCCAGTGGCTGCTACACCGGTCAGCCCTTCTAAACTAACCTGCATGGCGCAAGTTTATGTTCATGACATAGTTTTGTCAGTAATAGTCAGGGAAAGTATTGTTGGAATGTTAAAGATCCTACAGAGCATCTGCCCTTGTTTATGCCTAAAAATTCGGTTGTAAGCTACTTTGGACCTGATGCCTGTGCCTGTAATGGTTTCTCAGAATTTTGTGGGGGCTCTTCTAACCCAACACAGTTAAAATTTCGTAATTGCACTATCCCTCAGCGATCACCGTGGATTGAGCACGAAGGTATGGGAGTTGACATTCCCAGGTGCCCGAGTCTTAGGGATCTTACTTTTTGGCGTTTCTAAATTTTGCTGTATAAACATTTAGTGATTCATTTGGCATTTATCTGTTGTTGAAATTATATATATACATTTACTTTGTTCTTTTTGGATTTATATGCTAAATTTCCTGTTAATCATGCTTTAAATACATTATTTTGGAAAAAAATACCTTATAAGTTATTGGGAACTCCAGAGTTGTTAAAAATATTCCAATTTTGCTATTTTTTTTCTAAAAAAGGCTTCATCTAATTGTTACTAATTTTTTTAATTTAAAATATAATTCAAAGCTGAAGGGACGAGCCAAGAACTCTAATTACCCACGGTTTTGAATTGGAAAGGTTAATGCTTTATATTGCGATGTCAATGGATACTGCTAGTTCGAATTGTTCACGATTTCGAAATTTAAAATTTAAAAAAAATCCAAGTTCATCTGTATTAGCAGGCAACGTTCCTATTTACGTTGCTGTACAGCTTCGCGCCCAAACTATGTAGTAATAATGTTAAAATAATTATAGTAATAATAATAATAAAATAATAATGATATAAGAATACCATAAAAACCAGATGGGGTAAAGAAAAATATGTTGAATTATGCAACTATAAAGAAAGTGTGGGCATTGCTTGGTGGAGGTTGGGGATATGGAAACTAAATGGCAGAAGAGGAACCGTTGGAAAAGGCATTTACTCCTTGTGTAACCTGAGGGAGGATTCCAAACACGTTTTGATGGAATGAAAGAGGACCAGTAAGTTTATAAAACAGTTGCAAGAATCTAATTTAGTAAGTTAATATTTCAAGATATTGCTTATATCAAAATAATTAATACAGATAACCCTGAAATCCTCAGACAAATAGGAAAATACCTTTTCACAGTCAAAACAATATGGGATGGGTCCGTCAAGAATGCCTAAACAGGGTCACCTGCTACTAGTTATTATGGAATTTTGTTCTGTTTTATTTTGTTTTGTTGTGTACACTGTTTCTTTGTTTGTTTTATGTTTGGTCTTGTTTTTGTTTGAGACGTACAAACATCCCAGTAAAATAGCCTGCGCTAAATCAGGGATGTACTAAGGCATTTAAATTTATGCTTGACAATAAATATTATTATTATTATTATTATTATTATATAACGAAAATAGAAATAATGTCAGTAGATTTGTATGACTTATTACAGTGTAGTGTACCTAGGTATGAATGAGTTCACTTCCAACTATAGCAACAGCAAAGTCGTTCATGTTAAATTCTCATATCTGCCGTACTGAACAGAGTAATAAATTTACGGAAATAACAGCAAACATAATGCAGAGATTTAAATTTAGCCACCGCCTTTGAAGTTGTGAACCTTATCTGACAAAAAAAAAAAAAAAATAGGCCAAGAGTGGTACAAGAAACATAGACTCGCTGCATAAAGTCCATCTTGTTTCATACGGATGGCAAATTTCCCTGGAACTGCTCATTCTTTATTTGCAGTGGTTAGATCACAAATGTAAGCATGTATCCAGAAAACGGAAACGGAAGTGTAGAGTTAACATGGGACTCATCGTGATCACCCACACCACGTCACCTGTTCTACACACTGACAGCATGATTCTCATCATTATATACAATTTTTTTTTAAAGGAATCGCGCACAATGTACATGATCTTAACCTAAGACTTAACCTACTGACAAACACCCAGTCCTGAACCCGGGAAAGGGATTTTTACTACTGAAAAATCTCCGACCCAGCCGGGAATCGAACCCGGGCCGTCGGAGTGGAAGGCAGGCGCGCTACTTTTATACAATTTTTTATCCTTCTCGGATTGTATGCAAGCGATCGGATCTGTATCATTTTGTGGCATGCTAATATAACGTCTGTTATAAATAATCATAGGCAATATGACGTGAGATCCGGAATTTGTCTTGAAGAATCAAGACCTCGAGTTATATTAATTTTGACTATACAGCGAATACTTACAGAATTATGGTCCATTTAATGAACAAATAGATCCTCAAAAATGAGTAAAATACATCGCGGCCCATTGCTATTTGTACCATTGTATAAGTGAGAATGCGACATCCGACAATCGATATAATAGCGATGGTCGCGCTGCGTGCTTTTATTACCAACACTTTTTGTCATGGAAATTAGCAGGTTTATATGAAACAAATGCGCATATATGCAATAAAACGAAAGTGATAAAAATAAAACTGTAAAAGTATGACGATAGCCACTTGCGGTTGGTTAAAATTTCACAAACAGTAGAACTCCAGTTATCCGAAATAATTGGGGATTGACATGATCCGGATATGCAGAAATCCTTATAATTGGATCATAAGTGAAAAATACCACAGCACATCTGATATAGCACAGGAATACTCAGTTTACGTCAAACACAATGCTTCTTTAAAATGTTCATATATATAATTTTTAAAAATCTTAGTGCACTCGCCATACTGCATGTAATGAAATCAGTCTGTAGTCCCTATGTCAGCACTTTGTTTGCAGTGTACAGAGCTGGTTTGGGAAATTGTATTATACGGAATTTCACGTAATCGATAAAATTAGAGCGAATATAGATAGAACTCATTCCTGTAAATAAATCACAGTGATAGAGATCCAGGTAAATTAAAATCTGATATGATGCACTTTTATAACCAGCGTAAGCAGTGAGCGCCTAGAATGCACCTATTGCAATCTACATTAAGATGATAAAAAGACAATTAATTTATTTACATTCATAACCATTCCTGCCACCAATTATGTGGAGAATATAAATAGGAGATAACTTACTTGATCATGCTTTCGTTATAAAAGCAACATGAAACGTGTTCACTTGTTATCTCTACCTGATTATATCTGAGCGCATTCTTTTTGTTATCGCGTGATACACTCCCTCGCCTCTCCTTATAGGTCATGTTTAGTGAACCAAACCGTTCCTTGTATGAATATTCGAATCCTACTTATAAGTTATAACTTATTCTACCTTGGGCATGTACAATACCATTTTCTCACTTAACATTTTGATATAATAAGAGACCCTATTGTGGGGAGCGCATATTCAGTTGCCTCAGCCACATGGAAATGTAGTACTTAAAGCCTGAGTTTGTGCAAGCAATGGGTAGCGAGTATGCTACATCAGAAGTCGGTAAAATATCCTATCCACTGATTCCTTATTCACCGCTTTAGATCAGAAAAGAATAAATAATTTATTTTGGGAGAGGGAAGATTTAATGAGCAAAATTTTCGCACGGGTTCAATCCCGAAAACCAGATTTTAAAGGGAATCCACTCTTCTTTCAATAATCCAACTGAAGATAAAATAATCATCTACAATGTTAAAGCAATGTTTCATTCATCAAATAAAGTGTAGACCTTTATAATTTCCCTTTATAATAGTAATTCCTTTATAGCAACCAAATGGTCATATTTTTATGAACGACGGTGGAATGATATATGGCAGGGGAAATGGGAGCACCCCGCGAAAAACACAAATTCCACATGGATCCATCAGGAGTCGATCCCTGGTCCCAACGGTGGAAGGCGAGCGATCTAATCTCTCAACCGTGGGGAGGTCTTAACATTTCTGACATATGGCTGGGAAAATGGGAGCACCCAGAGAAAAACACAAATTCTACATGGACCCATCAGGATTCGATCCCTGGTCCCAACGGTGGAAGGCGAGCGATCTAATCTCTCAACCGTGGGGAGGTCTTCAACTTTTCCGTATCACTCCATGTCCTATCTTAACATTCTCACGCTGGATCCCTTGTTTATGTAAACTTGCCTGAATTACAGTAGTTTCCTGCATGTTTTGTGATGAAAACACTAATTAGGCGTTGGTTGCAGTAATTCAACCCCCTCCAAGTGAGATATGTTTTAACTTATCCGCTGATACCTTCGGTATAATATGTGCCAGACAAATTTTGAAGAAGCAGGGGATGTAGCCATTTGACATTTCATAGTTAAAACTTCCTAAGTTATTTTGAGTTTTGATATAATTGTAAGTTAAACAGTTCAATATTCTATATTATTTAGAGTTAATTTCTTTCTTATTCTGTATAGTCCCTTTTTTGTCCTTTTTAGAAGATTATTCCGTTTAAAATCCAGGCTGTGATGACAAAACTAGAAGAAAGTGCTGATTTAAATTACAGCTACAATACATCATTCCCTGGAGTTGATGTAGAAGCTTCGAAAGGCATAGGCAATAATAATGATAATAATAATAATTATTATTATTATAATAATAAGTATTGACCTGATAGTGCCACTTGTCCATTTTATTTTCATATGAAATTGTTTGCTTCCTCTCTTGTTTGCGAATTTTCATGGCGTATTAACTCAAGCTACATCTTGTCATCATCCTTTCGTCAAATTATTCTCTTCTACAAGGTTAGGCTATAGCATCAAGTAGGTCAGACAAAGGAGTAACGAAAGACCGTAATCGTGAAAGAGATCAGTTATTAATGTTCAATCCTGGAAATAGAGATTAAATAAACTGAAGGACCAAAATGTCAGTTGGTAGACTCCAGTAAAGAGAAAGACATCATAGGCCTATCTTAACTCAAAGACTTCGTTGAGTAAGTACCCCCAAGTAGGTTTATGTAAAGAACATAAAACGAAATAAAATTTTTCGTTTGTGTAACCATGTTAGGAAGCTCACAGAAGACTTGTACTGGGAATCTTGGAGATTCCTAGAAAGTGAAGCAGTTAAAACTCCCAAATAACAAACTGAGTGGCTTCACATCTGACTCTGTCACAGTGCGTACTTGTCACTCAAAACAAGTTCCCCGAGGAGAAACAAACTCCCCTTCTCGTTCATCAAGTAGGCCTAGCTAAATCCAGGAGACTAGTGCTGTATCTGTCTATCAGCGAGTGACGTATGCATAGTACCGTATTGCTCCCTCCTTCCAAAGTTGGTTTCATTCTTTACAAAGAAAAGAGAAAAAGCTCAAACTCCCAAAATTATCACGAGTGAATAATAACGGGTTAATTTTTAAATCACTAGGCTATATTTTTATTGAACCCGTACCCATGCGAAAATTTTCGCACATTCAACCTTCAGCCTCCCCTAAAACTCGTTTGCTCCCTTTTTGGGTCGTTCATATTACTCCATTGTGTAGGCCTATACACGAAATAGCAAAAACAGAATTTATTAAACTGAATGTATTTGCAATTTACAAAACCTATCTGTGTACAATACTTCATGTCAGGATGCAATTATCTTGAATCTATTGTTCCTAATTATCCATAATTGATGCAATAATATTGTTAAATTTAGTGACTCTTGAAGAATCAACTTAATGTCAACATCCGTTTTGCTCAACTAATTCAAAGCTTATAGTGATACAGTGGATACAATTTATTACGGATTTCTCACCTAGCATACTCGCTATCCATAATTTGCACAAACTCAGACTTTAATGTGTGAGGCTAAGACAACTGAATACGCACTCCCTGCCATATGGCATCTTCTTCAAATATGAAATGAGGAAGATGCTGTCTCTGCCCAGAGTACAGAAAGTTGTAAGAATGCATCATATCAGACTTTTATTTATGTAGGCCTAGATTTCTATTGTTATCATTGATTTATAGGGATGTATTACATACATAGCCTCTCCCATACACTGGCCTGCAGAATTTAACTTTTTTCTTTCACAAAAACAAATGTAACCGTATCTATAAGTATGTTTAATGCTGAATTCAAATCTACTTTTTTTTCTATCTATATAACTTTTTGTGATACTCAAGTTTTTGTAACATAAGTGACTAGCTATCTAACTCAAAGTTATATACTCTTCTATCTGGCTTACCTAGCAAGTGATAGATAGTGTTTTTCTGGCATATTTAGCATCTGGAACATCTCTCTTCCTGGTCCAACAATACTCAGCCAGCATATTAGAACTTCAATTGACTTGGTACCTCTTTTTCATTGGAGAAATTTGCTGATTTAAACATTCGCCGTGTTCATCGCTGCGACTGCTCCAAGATTTTCCGGGGAAAAGTCTAAGGGTGGCGTGCACCAAACTCATGCAATTTACTCTTTTAGTAAGCCTTACTTCTTTAGTTCTAACTACTTTAGTAAGCTACTCTTTTAGTAACCGTACTCTTTTAGTAAGGACGGCGTGCACCAACCAGGAATAAACTAAACTCGGCGGCTTTCAACATAGAGGAATGTACTAAAGAAGTAAAAATTTTATTTACTCCCAGAGTAAATGAACTTACTCCACAAGTGGTGGAGAGCACCAACACGGAGTACGTTACTAACGTAGTAAGTTGTGGAGTAAATAAGGCCAATATTTACTCCTACTCAGGGGGTGGAGTAAAGTTGTGGAGTAAGTGTGTTCTGTGGCATTTGCGTGAGTTATGAGTTACATATCACATTAAATGGATTACATCGTTCAAACTGAGGATAAGTTATTGAGATGAAGAAGGTTGTATACCAAAAATGAGAGTTGTGGCAGGTGATTTAATAAATATTAAGCGAACCATACCTAGTAGGGCATTTAATAACGTAAATAATTAAGCTCATAAATCCTTACATGAAATTTTGGCGTTTGGAAGAAACGATGTCAGATTCTCACTACATCCATGTGATTTCAGCCAGTCAAATGTGGAAATATCATTGCGGAGAGCGATCCAATTAGGAAGACGTCCACCAAAGGTGAGGGGAAGAGTGAGTGGAAGGGACGTTTGCATTGCACAGTACAAGGAGCTCATGTGCTCTTAAATATCTTCCTAGCTGGATCGGCCTTTAGATGTTGCAGTTCTCCCTAACTTCGGGTCAGAAAACGACGATGTATTTCAAGCTAATCATATGGATACAGATATCGGCGAGGTATAGTACATTCCAATACATGAAAGCCTCCGTTCTTGGAGCTACCCAGAAAACACTTCCCCCTGCTACTTAACCATAGAATTACTGAACAATAGGTGATTCTCATTGTTAAACGATTTAATGTAATTATTGTAAATTAATTTTATTACATTACACTTCTATAGCTTAACTTAAAGCACAACATTGCGAATGCCAGATTATAATAATAATTATAAGAGCTAAAAGTTCAATAGTTGCACCCGCAGTGTTAATGAATAATATGTCCTTTTTTCTAACCCAGGTGTAAAAATGTCCAAACAGGCCACATCGGAAGAAAATTTGACTGACTCTGGGATTAGCGTACATTGAGAAGGGGACACATTGTAAAACCATTCCTTAAAGACTCCCCAAGTCTCGAATGGAGGAGTGAGAAGAGACTTTCATGTTTGGGAATAAACTATAGCAGATGCTGCAGGTCTATAGTATGCTGCTAACTATTTTAATTAACCCTGTGGACAGGAAAGTGAGAAGCATTATAAACTATATAGAAAAAATGCCAACATGAGTGCCGAAAGAAAATTTTAAGGAGGGGCCCGGAGGTTGAAGCTGCACAGGATCTAGAGAAGTAGTCACTGAAATTATTTTTAAACACACAACCATCTACATAATTATTATTGGAGTTCATAGCTTCCGAAATATTGTACCGCCATTTTTTGTTTAAATATTACATTTCTCAGTTGTAATATTATTATTTTTATAAGGTAATATTTTTTAAGTAAATGTTCTGTGCATTTGAAAAAGGACAGAAACATAATGCCCCTTATTAGTTTTGTTATCCTTTTTATCCCCCCTTTTTCATGATTTTGTGTAATACTTCTTATTAATATTGTTAAACAGTCAATAAGTATTAATAATTCATTATAGTGAGATTTATGATAAACAACTATAGAATAATTGATTTATCGTTTTTGGGGAAGAATATGTAACTTTAGGAAGTATAAATATTTTAATATATTTTAGAACTTTATTATTATTATGAGAGAAATAATTATAATATTGACAGTGAATCAATTATGAAAATCAACTGGAAATTCCAATTGTTTGCATTATAATACAGAAATAGTTTGCACAAAAATTGTAATCACAGTACCCATACGTAGGCTACTAAACTGAAAATACTCAATTGAAGGAATTAAAATTAGTAATGAATAAAACATTACTATTAGACCTATTTTAAAACATGAAGATTGTCATTAGTAATATTTGGAACAACCCAAATTCATATTCATTGTTTCAGCGAACCTTTCCTTTTCATTATCTGGCACTTGAATAATACTGGCAATTGAAATGCACGTGTTCTGCTGCGCTGCACTAACGTTTCTGCTCTGTTCTGCGCAGAATTCGACTACTTCTTTAGTAAAAATCGCTTACTACTTTAGTAACAACTAAAGAAGTAACTATCAATTGAGCTCTCCAACACCAACTAAAAGAGTAAGTTACTAAAAGAGTAGCACTAAAGTAGTAAATTTAGGAAGGGAACCTTACGTAACAAAAACCGGTTTGTCTGTCTCACTCTAGCACATACATTAGTATGACTTAAGAGTGAGACAGATGTACTGGTTCTTGTATACTCCAGGTCTCCGTCTTAAATTTACTACTTTAGTAAGATTTACTCCTGGATGGTGCACGCCACCCTAAGAGTCCAAGAAGTGCATATTTAAAGACATTTTGCATCCCATAGCTTTGCATAAATTCAGAAAATCAGCCATTATATCAAAATAGTATACTATTTTGCTTTACGGTTTCCAAGAAAATTACGACATAAATTTTTGAATGACCACCAGGCTGCTTTTCTTTGTGGAATTTATAGTTCACCAGTCCCTAGTGATGGTATTTGTGGCCGTTTAAAAATCCCTTTTTTTTCAGTTTAGCGTCACTAAATTTTTGGAATTTAGATTTCAAGCACAAGAATCCATCAGAAATTTATCTATTGCTTTAACGAAATTTTTAATTACTCCCAATTTAATATGCAATAATATTACTTTTTTCGGGATTCACTAAATGCACATGTGACACATTTTCCCCCATGGCTACGAGATTCATGTTTACGCCACAATTTTCTAATATAGTGACTCTTCTTATCTCTGCTGTCCATTCGCACAAAAAACAGCACAGTTTCCTGTACCCAAGTTGCAAACCAAGCAAATCACCACAGATATTCCATTTATATTTTTCGAAATGGAAGTTCTCTAACACTATTTTTTGTGTTCATGCATTTCTTCTTTCATATCAGCGGCATGCACTACATGTATTGGTGGAAGTTCATTGCCCATGTGTAGCAGTACAGCCTTCAAGTTAACTGTAGAAGATTCTGTGAACAGTCGCCTCTCATTATGCCTATGTTGATACCCAAGAGTCTCTATTACAGAACAAATACTATTACAAAACACAATACCATTTTCTTGCATAATAAAGTTTAATATCACCATGGCAGCTATGATAACTAGAAAAACTTTCACAGTCACAAGAAAAATAAGTAAACCTTGGGTAAGTGAAGAAATCATAAAGAGTAGTCAAAACTTAAAAAAATATTTTTTATTTGAAACAAATAAATCCAGAGTTTATGGATAATATTTATAAAGATGCCAAATATAAACATAAAAAGTTTATCTCAAACAGTAAACGTACATATTATGGTAATATAATATCAAATGCTAGTAACAAAAATAAAACTGTTTGGAATTTGGTCATAAATGAACTTGGTAGAAATGTCAAAAGTGAAATTCATAAATTAATTATTGATGACATCACTGTTGAAGATCCAGCATTAAATGATGATGCCTTTACTAGACATTTAAATTAACTGATTGTATACAAACTAAAGAATCATTTCAAAAATGTATCTATGCAGTGTACTTTAGGGTCAAAAAATCCTCAATCTATGGTACTTTATCCTATTGATGAGTTTGAAGTTGTTAGTGTCATCAATCTGTTAAAGAATTCTAAGACAACGGGATATGATGGAATCAGTGTTTACGTTTTAAAATCCGTTTTACACAGTATCATAACACCACTAACATACTTGTTCAACATGTGTTTTGTTAATGGATGATTTCCAGATAATTTAAAAGTTAGTATTATCGTACCCGTGTTTAAGAAAGGTGACTCTTGTAATGTTAATAATTACAGATCTGTTTCATTGCTGAGCTCGATGTCTAAAATATTCGAAAAGCTATTGCTTACTAGGATTTTAAATTTTTTAAATAAGTATGATTTATTGTCTAAGAGGCAATTTGGTTTTATTACTGGTCAGTCTACAAATAGTGCCTGTGTTGATTTTATTGAATTTGTAAATAGGTGTATGGATAATAATCTTCTGGTTGTTGGTATATTTTTTTATCTAAGTAACGCATTTGACTCTATTAATCATAATTTTTTTTAATGGAATTTAGACCAATTAGGGATTAGAGGTTTAGTTAATGGCTTAATTTTATAATTTGTAAAATCTAGGGAATTTATGGTTAAACTTAAAAACAACTTATCTAGTAAATTTTCAGTGGATTATGGTGTTTCCCAGGAATCTATCCTTGGCCCACTGCTATTTATATTATACGACAATGATTTAGAACATCATGTTGATGTTGACTGCCTCACTTTGTATGCTGACGACACATCGGTAGCCATTTGTGCAAATGGCTTTAATTCCCTTGAGTCTAGAGTAACTAAAGTAGTGCACGACTTTACATCTTGGTGTTAGTCAAACAATAAATTTTATTGTAAACGTCGATAAAACAGCATGCCTGTATTTTAGCAATATAACTACTTCACATGACATATGTTTTAAATCTAATGATGTTATTTTAATGCCTCTGGCTACTACCAAGTTTTTGGGTATTATTTTAGATTGTAACTTAAATTGGAAAACGAAGATAGACCAGGTATGCAATAAATTAAATAGAGATTGTTTTGCTATTAGATGCCTAACAATTGTCTTGATTTTAAGAATTTACTTACAATATATTATGCTACGGTTCAATCAGTTTTATCTTATAACATTTCAATTTGGGGCAGTTCCACTGATATACAGAGAGTGTTTATAATCCAAAAAAAAAGTTCTAAGAATTATTTTTAATATAAAACCAAGGGATTCTCTCAGAAATATTTTTAAAGAAAATAATATACTCACTGTGACGGATCTTTCAATTTTAAATGCTGTAATATTTTATAAAAACTACATGCATTTATTCAGGACAAATAGCGACGTTCATAATCATTTCCACGACTGAGAAATAATGTACATATAAATAATTACAACACAACCAGATATACCAGAAGTCCTATTTGTCTCACTAGTAGAATTGTGAATAAGATACCAAAAGAGATTTTAATGCATAAGTTACCTGTGATTAAGATATGCTTGAAAACATTTTTAAATCGAAAACTTTTTATAACCTTAATGAGTTTTTGAAAAACACATTATTATTTTTATGAATTCTTGACGAGTCTATCTGTATATTTTTACAGCTTCTGACAATAAACATCTATCTATCTATCTATCTAGTCATTTTAACATATTTTTGTAGTAGATTCCATTCTTTTTAATATGGAAGTTAAACCTTCAGATTGCTATCTACACAGGTCTAAATCCCGAATGAGGTCATTAAGTTCTTCTAATTTGGAAAGTAGGTTCTGATGAACCACTGACTTCATATATAGGATCACTCCTATTTTTCGTCTGAAACATTTCTTGTGCAGAATCAGAGTAATTTACGGTCATATCTGCGTATACTATAGTAAGCTTATATGGTATTATTCACTGGGTAAGGAAGGCCTCATTGCAGATTTGTGCTTCTACCCAAATCCGCAAATCACTTCTTTAAATATATCTTGAATATAACTTAATTATATGTAAGAAACTTACCAAAATGCTTTTTAAAACAGGGAAAGGTGCTTAGACTTGCTATTTTGCTGTTGTTAAGGGGTTCCTGTGAAATCACAAGAACTATGGTAAGGAGCAAAGGCAAAATTGAATGCACACATGTCCCTTAAAGATCATATTCTTGATGCACATGTGGACAAATATAGGAGCATTTTCATAAGATCATGGTGAGAGCTTCCACAGGATATACTGGATATTAAAAATTCATTTACAATAAAAACATAATTTGTATTGTTTGAATAATGGTTTCTCAAAATAACCTAGACTCATACAAAATATGGTTGCATTAAAATAATCGTCATAATTTATTAAAAATTAAAACTTTTGAATTAGACTGAAGAAAGAATTAGTTTAACAATCTCTCATAGCCTATGCCACTTTATATTAAAATGGTCACAGAATTGGCGTTAATACGAGGCAAATGTATAAGACAAACTCCATTCTTCTGTGTCTTTTTTTATGCAACTGTGTACCATAAGTAAAAATTTCCGTGTTTTTTAGTACCGACATCAACGCTAATCCACTGAGGCTACTCTGTCCACAAAAGATTTCTGTTTTCGTAATAAGGAAAAAGTAGTTTCAAGTGTACAAGTGGAGAATATATTATATTAACAGCTTGAAAGATAATTTGGTTAAAACTCCATCTTATAGTCCCCTAAAGCTTTTATAGCAGAGAGAGGCAGTCAATCTCACAGGTCGAACTCTGATTAGAGCAACTTCCAACTCTCAGCGTTTAAAGAAGTAGTTGACATACAGGAAACTGAATTGCACAATTCCTTTTATTATCATATTTTCAATTAAATTTGATTGAACTTGTATTTACACCCTAAAAACTATAATTTGTACCTCAAAATTTAGAGAAATTCTAACCCCTAATCCCCCACTGGTGGCTATGTCTTTGTTGATATATATATATAGGCCGTGCAGGATCTTAGTGTTCCAGGATGTTGAAGCTTCCAAAGTTATAGAAATCAGCACATGAAGCCTTATGACTGTCCGTCTTTACCTAAGGATTTCTCTCGGGACTCTTTTCGGATAGAGGCTGATTCTTATACATGTATTATCCAAAATTCTAATATAATGCTCCTTTAAATTATTACAGAGAAACCTTCAGCCTCAATGTGTACAAGATCAAACTACTTGTAACAAAATCCAGCTTAAGTGCTACAATTCGGAAGGTCGTCCAGAATTAATTGACCAGCCTCATAAACGCGTAAAAGTACGTTCAGTATGTAGGTTCGCAGGATCCGTCTAAGGTAAATACAGGGTGTTACTAAACAACACCAAAATAGTTTACATCTTTATATAAGGGACATAGACAAGCAACTTTTATTAGCAGATTTTTGCGCAACGGATTCACTTTTTCCTGTTATAAGCGATAGCATAAAATATCCCAGAGAATGGCCGCCACTGCCTTCTGATATTTAAAATGATACGAAACAAAGAAACTTCGTTGTTAACACAGAAGTTAAGAATAATAAAAAAAAAACCCAATGAAGTGGCGGCCAGTCATATGATTAGTCTGTAAATTTGGCAGATTACGAAAACTCTAAATTATGATATAGCTGTTGATGAATGGTTAAGAATCGGGTTTTTATCGATCACTAAGAAGTCGGTGAAGTCAATTTAATGAAAACTTTAACCCTACTTCGCTCATTGTTGACTTATGAGCACCAAATTGTAATGACTTCAATGCCCTGTATCTTGCACACCTTATGTCTTAAAGCAAAAATATCCTAGTATAATTTACTTGTCTATGTCCCCTCTATAGACAGGAAAATATTCCGGTGTTGTTTAGTAACACCCTGATAGAAATCCAGTGTAATGTGAATGTAAAAGCAAGGTGTGCAGGCGTTTCACTGCCTGTTTCGTCACTCTGAATCAATACACCTAACTAGAAATGTTTCCCTCCCGAGTTAAGTGTAATTGGGTATGAAATACAACTGTGTATTGATTCCCTAGTACTGAACTTATGTAGCAACTTGTCCTCTCTAAGCCCTTCCAGAGGTCCCCAGATCACTCGGACAGAGGTAGGAAAACTTCTGGTAGAAGATAAATAGCCCCCCAAAAAGGTGGATGGGCTATATTTACAAGGTAATCAAATTAGCAAATACAGAGGGCCCAGAATTAATCTTAGGTCCCAGAAATTACGTCCCTTCTTAAATTAACTGGAAAATATGATATCCAGAAGTAAAGAATGCAGTATTCAAGAATTTCATGATTTCCAATGAGGGTGCGTAATAGATATTTTTAGTACCACCTTACACCCTCAATTACATTTATCATTAAAAGATGTTCCAGCAGAAATATATTTTGCCAATATCAGTTACATGTATGTTTATTAAGTATAATTACAAAGTAAAAGATTATTTTACTATTTTAATAGGGCTGATGATGATCTATTTGAGGTCGAAATGCATACCCACCGATGAGTCCAGTGATGAATAAAACTGCCAATACCAGAAATAGATTGTCACAACGAGCTACACCAACGGCACAACTGGATTCTAGCATAGCAACTAGCTACTTGCAAGGGACGAAGCAACAGTGTTTTAAACCCACCAGTTTAATACTGTGACTGAGCACATATGAATATAAACTATATATATATTGATGTTAGCTATTCTAACTTACCTAAGCTGACACTACCATATCTAACATATTTTAAGACAAGTTATTTTACATTATGTACATTAATGCTAATCATTTTTTTATTTTTTAACTTTTTAAACTCACTGACAAAATTACACCAGAAGAATTATATGTATTAAAGTTACCTAATCTTTTACTTTGTAATTATACTTAATAAACATACATGTAACTGATATTGGCAGAATATATTTCTCTTGGAACATCTTTTAACGATAAATGTAATTGAGGGTATAAGGTGGTACTAAAAATATTATTAAAGAACTGCAGCCTTAGAAGATATCGAAAGCCCAAGTTACTAGGTTATTTTCTAAATTAACTTTCAAATACAATGCACATAAATGGTATAGGCCTACTGTAGTTCAAAAATTTATTTTATTTTTCCTTTAGTAACTCCCTTTTTAAAATTAATTATCCAATATAATGGAGAAAACTGATATTCTGTAGGCCTAAAATATAAATCAAGTTCAGCTTATTGACTTCTTTACCAATTAATTTTCTTTACCAAAGTACGTATCCGTAAATGCTTTGCTGCAGGTCTAGAATATATGTGAAGTTTAAGTTCTTCGCTTACTCTCCAATTTACTTTTCAAACATAACACAAGCAAATAATATGCTATAGGCCGGGTCCAGCCCTATCTCCTTAGCATTACAGTTTTAATTTTTACTAAACGAAACAATGTTAAAAAATGTGTCCCTAGGTGTAAGGATTATAATTAGGCCCGAAATTATTCATAATTAAGAATACATCCTGTAATTCTCTTGCCTTAAAATATGTACTTCATGATGATAACATATAACTGACGGCCATCTTAACTGGGTAAACTGGTTGACCAACACGCCAAACCTCGCGGAAGATATAATATGGCACATTTTCGAAACGCGTGAATTCGGTATGCCCCACAAAACTAATATCACTGTTCATAACCTAACCTATCCTAACCTAACCAACTTAACCTAACTGCCACTAAAATAGAATCTACATGCCACTACTTACCTTAATGCAAGGAGGACAGTTGGTCATCTTGCTTCGCATTGCACATCCTGCTTAGCTCAGAACCAGTGGCGGACGCAGGGGGGGGGGGAATTGGGGACATATCCCCCCGAAATTTGAAATAAGGCTATAAATATGCAATGTAAGTGGCCAGTTTTGGCAAAAGATAGATTTATGCTGCACCCCAGCCAAGCTCCGCCGTTTTGTTAGGTTAGGAACGTTTATGTTAGTTTAGGAGCAATATACTGAATAGCACGAGGTTTATTATGTCTCACATTGAATTTCTTCTGTGACGAAACCCTAAACCCCACCTTCCCAGGCGGGCCTCATTAGAGAGGAGCCAAGGGTGCAGCATAAAATTATATTTCCCTCAGTTTCATAAAGTAATTATATACGTAACTTATTTTTTTTTTAGTATTCTTTCTACCTATTCAAATCCCCCCCGAAAAAATCTCTGCGTACGCCACTGCTCAGAACAATAATAAGGGTGGTGAGTTTTATGCGTAATAAAAATGAACTGATTGAAATCGGTAAAAATACAAGATCAAGTTCTAAAAACTACTAATTGCACCCATTAATCAATTTCTTGAACAAAAGTAAGTACACCTAATGAAGTTTCCAGTTCCAGGAAGGAAAATTGCAATGCTAAGGAGATAGTGCTCTACCCCTGTAGGCCTAGTATACTCTAGTATAAAGTTTCATTTAATAACTTCTTGTCCAAAATAATTATCCAATACAATGTAAGCAACTGATATGCTGCAGGTCTAGAGTATATTATGTCAAGTTGTATAGACTATAGTAACTCTTTTTCTTTAATTATGGAAAACCTCAAATCACAGATTCCGATTGCCACACCTCTGAATAAACCAATAGACAAATGTCATAACATGAGTAGGGAAAATATCAAATAGATACGAACGCACCAGAGAAACTATACATGCAGAATTTTATACGCCCCTTAAGGAAAAGACCTCCACAGAGCACTTGAAGAATTTACTTTTTTTTTTCCAACACAACTACTGCGATATTGAATATTGGTTTTTGAATATCTTAAAGAATTATTACTGCATAAAACGAAGAATGGATACTTTAACTTTAATCACGAAATCCTTATTAAATACTCAATAACCACATTCCCACCCCGAATTTACCGGAAGAACCCGAGAAGAACTGCAAAATATTACAAGTAATGGCATATTTTCACATCTCGTGAAATATATTACAACACTTGACTCGCAACTCACTGCTTGTTTAATCCCATTTAACTATAGAAACATTAATCATATTGCTTAGAACTCAAAATATTTGAGACAAGAGTGCAACTAAACAGATATCTTTTACATAAAATTCTGAAAGTGGCCATGATACTGTGCACGACTTCCCTGAATACACATAATTATTATTTTGTACAACATGAAGAGCAAATGTAGCATTCCGCAATCCTATCGTGATATTGGTGGACATTCGTAACATTCCCTGTCCAGACAAGAATATAAATCCTACGTTATTTGAAGGTAGCAATAATTGACAGGCATACTACTCTCTCAGCAAAACGCATAAGGCAACACGCAATCACTGCAACGTAATACTCCGTTCCAGAAATAGACACGCGTGTCATGTACACGTAGACAAACATGGTTTCTGGCTAGCTTACTGAGTAATCATCGTTACATGTCACATCGCTTGGGTAATGAATTTAGATTGAAATATCTATCTTTAACTACACCGCCATGGCATATGTTTCCTTATACTGAATCATGACATTACTTACCGAGCATATCACCCGTCGGCAGAGCTAATTCATTCACACAACTGTACCACAGGACACTTGAAAATCATTTCTCGCGAGACACAGCAGCAAAGCCACCTCGAACCCAAGACCCCGAAGAAAGCCGACGGAAAGACCCGAGCTAACTTTCTAGAAACATACAACCCCCGAATGTTTCCGAACCGAGAAAACAACGAGAATGCAACATGGTTGCACTTATTCCTTGTGGAACGTCATTGCGACACTAGGGGAGTAATTTATGTGGCCTCTCTTATCACGGAATCATTTTCATTACACATAATTGCAAACAGTTCAATTAATAATGTGTAAAATCATAGAGTGAAATAATAACCAGTTGTGATAAGATTGTATTCTGGCAGGAGCTCCAGGTACCAACCAGCTCATTGTAGGCCTATGATTCTAACAACAAATAACAAAACTAGATAGTCTCATCATCAGACGACCTTCTTATAGGCCAACTCGTTACAATCAAATACCAGGCCCTGTTAGCCTGTAATGATGTAGGCTATTGTGTACTATAGACCTATTCAGTTTCAGTTTTCAAAGCTAACTGTTCCTCGTGATTTTCAAGTTTAGCTAAAAAAACATTTACAAAACTCTTTAAAAATATAAAACCTAAAGATTTTAACGCTCTTGAATTTCTCGTATGGTGTATGGATTTCTCATGTAAATAGCTTTCAGTTTAGAAAGTCTCACAAAAAGACTTTTAGTTTTTTTTTTAATTTCCCATGTAAATTGCTTACACTTTTGAATTTCTCATATGTGACAAAAAGTATATGTGACAACTATCCTGATCCACTTTTGACTGATCTTTCATCCTTATACTTTGTTAATCCAAATAGTACCTAAAAAAGCTTCAGACTGCAACAGTTGACATATTTGCCCACAGTACTTCTGAAGGTCATATTAAAGGAATAGAGCAGACTCATAAATCAGGATGAAATAAACATGGGCTATAGGAGCTGTGTTTTGTATAATAAAATAAACCTAGTCCTTCGTATTCCGATTTTATAAAACTTACTTACCTTATTACAATCAGCTTAATTTTCTTCGTTTAAAAATTGTTAAATTTTAATAGTCAGTATATGGATAATAAAATACATCGAAAATGATACCATAAAATTATGAGACGTAAAAGTTATAATATTCTTAAAGTTATTAAACAGAGGACAATACATACCAGGTGTTCAGTCATCTTCAAGGTCCTATAATAAATGATTTTTTTAGTTGTCTATTATTTTACTACTATCAATTATAAAGTTATTTGTACTTATTCGATATACCTTATTATCCCTTTTCGTGAAGGTTACATTATAACTGATTGTGTGGTATATATTAGCCTATACAGTTTTCATCTGCCAGTAGGCAGAGAGTTAAACAATGCAATTCTGCTCTAGTATGTTCTCATTAATAAAATTGTTTCTTTGTTAAAAACGATGTAGGTTAATGCACACACCACATAATCAGTTTTAATGATTAGGTTGGGAAAACCAGGGTCAGGAAAGTATGAAGGATATTTGCTGCTGCGGTGTTGAACCAAGAGTTCTTGATTGCCAGTAAGCTGTGTTCTGGTTCAGTAGGCCTGCATGTGAAATGAAGGCTTATATTATATTATGCAATTTCACACATGTTATTCATATTTTTTCAGGGTACACTTATATGTATATTTACAAAATGAAACATGTTACATTCACAGAGACATTCGACTCAAAGAGATAAGACTTGTTGGCGAGAGTAAATTATAACTATATAGCATTATACATTATCACAATCTATTAAGTTACATTACATGTTTTATTTGTGGAATAAATTACCCGATTTCTTAGATATTATACAGCTAAATTTGTGTTTATACACACTACTTTTATGAAATGTAATTTCAGAAAATTAATTTATTCAGTGTCTATTTCGATGATTTCTCGTTGTTGTTTACCACTGTTCTCCATGAATCTGCTTTTCCATTTCCTAAAGCAATTGTTCGCAAAACAGCCAAACCTTTTTTTTTAATCCAGCAGCAGTTTACACTAGTCAACATAAAAAAATATCATCAAAATTGATGAGTTAGTAGAACAGTCTTACGACACAACAAAGAAGATCCTTATGGCATAACGCATAAGTACTATATAACTTATAACAATCTTGTCATTTAATTCTCAGCACTGATTTTTACCTCATTGATTTTCATTTTATGTATGCATCACAGTCTATTCCGCTAAAGATAACAGGTCTGTCATTACAATTTTTTTTTTTTTACTTCAATTCATAGGAAGTACTGTTATTATAAAATTAAATAGATTTTGTTTGTAAAATTTGTGATCATTCTATTGAGTTTAGCAATTAAGGATTTAAACATTTGCATTAATATCATATTTTCAATTATATTCTTTTCTCTGTTGATCTTCCAACTCACAAGTGAATGGTATTATGCAGAAAGAGACCAACTATCAAAAACTTAAAAATTGGGTCATGGTGTTGTCTGGATATATATGGGTCATTCCATTGATAATAAGAAAGCAAACAACCTGTATCAGTAAACAGCTGCGCTCTAGGCCAAAAGACGAAGAAGCTAACTACCATACATATTCAGTCTGCAGAATGCGACCACTAATCACGAATTTAATTGAAGTATCAATAATGAAATATAGAAACTGAGCTCATTCTGAATTTTGCTTCCATTCTGCTTTTTTTATTTCCAATAAACAAATAGGCTCTCATATCTAAAAAGTTTCAGACCCATTTCTCATGCTTTTTAACTTTTGTGGCTTATAAGTTTTCTGCCTAACACCATTCAGTTATATATATAAGTAAATATTTTTTCTTCGGTACCTCATTCCATAAGAAAGGCTTTCCTGGGGTTATTGTTAAAATAAGAGTTTAAAGAAGTGATCAGTTTTGCCAAATATTTATCTTTTTTTTATTAATTATTAATTTTATCGATATGAACCTATGTCTTTCATGTTACCATAATAACACCATCTAGTTAACTTTTCAATTTACCTTTCGCATTCAGTACCTACATGTTAATTTAAATTATGACTTTTTACGAATATAAAATTTCGATCGACATAAGTTTTTTCTTCAATTTTAAGCTATAAATTGTAGATCAAATAGTTGATGCTTGGTGTATAATATAGATAGGCCTATTCCTTACAAACTAGCCTGGTTCAGTTTATACGATCTCATCGGTATAAATAAATAAATAAATAAATTTCATTAAGTGTTCTACTTTTTCCTGGCTGAGTAGACAAAACTACATAGATGTTCTTTCCTGTGTGTTTCAAGAAAAAGAAAAGTTCAGTATTGAAAACTACTATAATATTCAATATAATATAATAACTTAAGGAAAAAGGGGCCAGGATCAAAACCGTTCCGGAGTAATTATGCTATGTAAAGTATGCAGTAAACGTGATCAGGTAAAACAAACTTAATATTAGCTTAAATCATAACCTATAAATGTTTTTCCAAAATGTTTTACGCTATATAATATGTAGGTATAAGATAATTACAGTGGAAATTATATTATATGGCAAAGCTGATTACTTGCTTAGCCTGTAGTGTACTTCCTTGCAATATATCCTATTCAATTTTCATACGTGGAACGTTTGAGTGACTTCCTAGTCGGAGAAAATTTCCACTTTGAAATTCAGTAGTAATGATGCCGCTAAGCCATAGTAAATTATCAACATTTCAATATCTAATCAAACGGCACAAAATATGCTTCACAAACTCGTGTTAATGAGTTTTTAAGTGGAGGAAAGATATGACATCATGGGTTTACACTTAACAACAAAAATCACAGCTTTCTTAACCCAAGTTATTATACAAGAGAATAGAGTTATTCATATTTTCTTGTTGATTTTGTGCATTGAAAGTCGGCTTTCTTTCATTTATACCTGGTTAAATTAACGTTAATTTTAATATAAAATGTTTTGGATAAAGATTATTTATTTTATTTGTCTCTACAACTCTACTGTGCAAACTTTTAATAAAAATTCTACCATAAATTTCGCCGAGAAATATCGAAAATGAACATTAGTAAACTAACCCTTTGTCATTTTTAAAGAAAAACGTATTAGATTTCTTTTCACTCAAAATTAGAATTACAAATTTAATTTGAATGAAAATCGCTATAACTTAACCCTTTTTAGAATAAAAGTTTGGAATCAAGTTTTCAAGGAAACTTCTCCTAGTAGGCCTATGTTAATAGTGGAAACCAATTTTTAGCCAAATAAGAATCCAATTAAGTCCATGATCTAAAATATAATTAAACACAATGCACCGTTTACCACACAGACACAGTAATTCCGAAAACACTTTTTCAGCTTCTAAACTTATCATTGTTATTCTGTCACGATCACTATAGTTCCTCTGTACTATGTACGTGAAAAATTAAAAATCTTTTTCACTTAAGCATGGTCTCATATATTTTTTCTTTATTTCTTTGGAGGGATACGACTAAGCACAATCCCATATTCAATCACTTAAACGTTCCACGCCAATGTCCTGTGTTTAAAGTCTGAAATACGTTTTCTTTAACCAAATTTATTATGGTAATATATATTAACTATGTTGTTTAGATTAATATTTTATTTTAATAACTTTTATTAAAAATCAGTGCTTTCGTCAAGCCACAGATGCTTTGGTTTATTCCCACAACAGTGACAGTCCTTTAGAATAGCGTCTAGGTAATTTGAAATCAAAGTACCATGATACACAAGTAAATGGTAGGTACAGGAAACCTGTTCTTGCTTATAATCCCTCCCCCTCTCTAAACTATCGCACTACTTAATGATAACACAACAACCTACCCAGACTGATCTTATTGCCTGTCAATAATTGCTAACCGTTTGAGCAGGCAGACGAATCAATCCCTGCCTTTAACTCTTTTGTTTGTAATGTACATAAAGCTTAAATTTAAATGCTAAATACATGAATTGCACACAATTAACTCATCCATTTCTCATTTCATAATTTAGTCTATATTTGATTTAGAACTAGCGAAGTATTCAAGAAAGGATTTTTGACTACTACCCACCATTTATTATTAACACTTTTAAAGATGCAAAAGCTCTTTCTGTGTAACGAACTTCGGAATATTTTATTTTCGCAGTGATCTTGGTTCACTGTCCTTGTCCACAGTCACTTCGGGTTCATCACAGAAGATGCATATTCACAATAAACGTTCAGGGAAGAAATGCATTGATCCTACATTATCTAGGATGTAATTGTTTTTGTAGAGGCGATTCTGGCCGCATGCGGCTGGGAGGCTGCCGCTGTGGTTCGCTGCTGCATCATATGCAGCAATCTAAAGCCGCCTTTCATTGCAGAAGTAGACCCTAAAAGTTGAAATACAAAAAGTAATACCATGTAATGTTATTAAAAACACTCCCCTCTTCTTTTTGAGACAAGCGGTAACAATAATGCAAGGTCATTCAAGCTATATTAATGTGTATTGGATAGGCTATGTTTAGCAATTTTGGAATTAGTGCCTAGATTTAGTAAAAAGAATATATATATATATATATATATATATATATATATATATATATATAGAAGTCCTAGTACCATACTCATTGAGTTTAAATTGTAGAATATCTACTTTAATTTCATTTTTTAACATTGTGTTACTGCAAAATGCTGAATAACACATAGGCCTAGGCCTATGCTAATAGCTAACGTATTTGATACTTAATATTTCATAAAAGATATTACTGTGAAGCACGTATGAAAATCTTAATTGTTCATCCTAAGAATTTTCATTTTTCTCTTCCTCTCTCCACCCTAACATTATTTTCTCTCCCCCTTACAATGAATTCTTTGAGCGACTTTCTAATAGTTTTATGTTATGAAAATACTTTCAATGGAATCTATTACCAGCTTATTTTAGAGCACTCTTCCTGCAATGCAATCAACAGAATTCCTGGTAGCAAAATTTAATGCTGTACTAATGTTGGCCCATAGGCGTAAGGAGGGGGGTTTTGGGGGTTTGACCCCCCCTCCCATTGATTAAAAAAGGGAAAATTTTACTATTTATTTCATTATTGTGATATATCACCTTTTTTAAAAATCCGCTTAAAAATTACTTGATATGAGTTTAAAGCGTAGGAAGCTTAAAACTCGTTATTGTGCATCTTAATTTTTTTAATTTTCCGGGGGTAGGACCCCGGAACCCCCCTCTCCAGATGTTATAACCCCCCCATATGGTCGGCCTGGTTACGCCTATGTGTTGGCCTGTATGTTCTCTCTGGAAGTTCCTTTCGATTCAGTTTTATAGCAGACTAAAAATTGAGGACAGCTTCTAAGTACAGTAATGTTCTTTTTATTTAGGTCTAAATCCATTACATTTTAGAATGTATTGCATCTGGGTGTAAATGCTTTATAATTTACATACTTATAAATTATCGAAGAGAAAGTATACTGGAATTGGTAGACTATTCATTATCCATGAGTTTTAGGCAAAAAAAAAAAACTTTACGTTTATAGACCCGTGATTTTCTTTGACTTTCAGACTTTGCAATCACTATCTGTATATTATGCCATCTCTGTACTGAACATAAACTGTTACCGCCATGTAGGCATATTAGGTCTAAGTCTTAATAATATTTAAACTTTGGCTGCAGGTCACTTTTTTACAAGCAGAAAATATCAGACTATCTACGGATGGCTAGGGCTGTATATAAACAACTATATTTTAACAGTTAAAATATCAAAACGCCCAACTGTGTATATGCCTACATAAGTTACGCGTAATTATAGCGGTTCTGCTCTAGTCAGTTAGCCATGAAGATACGTTCGCACCGAAGATTAATTATTTTTTGGAAGCCGTCATTTTCTAATAATAGTTACAATATGGTAAATCCTAGTTTATTTGTAGTTTGATTGTAGCTTTTTTTGTTTTCATTTCTCCTTTACACTACTGACAGAACTTAGCTGTTACTGGTTCCCTGTTAAGTTCCCAAGTTTTTCCACAACCGGATATTGAAGTATAAAACTAGCAAAGATAGATGTTTTACATTATTTTAATTTTTCTTATTGTACTTTCGATTGATCATTTCTTTAAAATGTTTTGTTTCATTTGTACGACTTTGTTGTAACAATTGTTCTTACTTAGTTTGCATTAAATGAACTATACGCCAGGCGTAGTTATTATTCTTTGTCATGTAGTAATCTCAAATATGAGACAGACTATTGAGCAACAAATAGACTTAATCCCATCTCCAATTCTCCCAACTTTCAATATCTGTTAAAAGAATTTGAACCTAATTTGTTTTCGTCTTTCACAATCGACAGAAGTGTCTCATAATGAGATAAAATAATATAGTAATAATAAGTCATTGTTTCGCTGTTTCAAATCATTGAGGAGAGTGTTAATACATTTAAGTTAATATGAGTAATATATTAATAATTAAGGGCATTATTTTTCAGAAGTAATAATCTAGTTATAGTAGGTCATGTAAGGTAATGATGCACTGCTTTGAAGATCAATTCTTTTGCAGATACGTCAATGTTCCACTGAGATCAAAAATATGCCCAATTCAATGACAACTTCTGGACGGCATGCGGCCATGCCTCTATGCCTACGAGAAACGCATTAATAAATAAAATTTCTCTAATTTAAGAGTTCATTTTTCTGACACTACTGCCAAAGTTGGTACACCTTTATCATCGGCTACCATGACAGAAGTTCCAGTGGACTTTTTCTTTAGGATGCCCAAGTCTTGTACATTTTCCAAGAAGGACTTGTGAGCTGTGAGTATTTTGGTGGACTCTACATCTTTTTTAAGTTCCTCCATGTCTCTCTTGAGTTTTGCCCGTCTGTTCTGGAACCACGTGATGACCTGGGCGTTGCTCAGCCCCAGTTGTCCCGCAATCTCGTCTCGATCCGCAGGTGACAGGTACTTCTGGTACAGGAAGCGTTTTTCCAACTCGAAGATCTGGTGGTTCGTAAACGCCGTCCGCGACTTGCGTTTCTTCTTCGCCTGCTGTCTGTTGTTGAAGAGGTTCAGATGATTTGCTTGGCCATCTGAAATATACCAAAGGAAAGAAAACGTAAGTTCCTGTCGTGGAAACACATATTAAGTTAGAGTAAAATGATTTAAGAGAAAAGTTCTCTGACACCGAAAATCAAACCCGTGACTATTGCTTTCCGTGTGCATGTTTTTCTAACTGAGCTAACCAGAGCCCTATTATAATGCCACTCAGCTGGATTAGCTGAGAAAGCCGAGGGTCACAGATTCGAATCCTAGTGTTACAGGAATTTTTCTCCTAAAATATTAATTATGCAATATTGAACAGAAACAAAATTCTATAGTTTCATGAATACTCATCTACATATTAAATTAGTTCAATAAAAGTTAGTAACTATAATTTACTTATTGAAATAATTAATATAGGCGGGTATGTTTTGACGGAATATACGACTTCACTATGCTGCTTGCAGTATGACGTCAAAGATAGTAATTAACATTTCAGTATACTTACAACTAGTGGTAAGCATTTTGTAAAGAAAGGAGAAACGGATCGGCATTTTAAGTTGCAATATTATGTAGAAGAATTTGGTTCAGAGTGCTTATCTAATTTAATTTGTGAACTATGTAAGATGCATTTCAAACGAAACGAGACAACACGTACAAAAGCACTCGAATTCTTAGCGCCTCAGCGATCGTGTTAAATTGTTGGATTCTAAAGACGTCCTGATTCCAATTTCTTCCAAAACTTGCGTCATAGGCTGGGGAGGCCTAATTCAATTAAACTGTTGAAAATGACTGTATGGATAGTGTTTAGGCAAGTAGACTAGTAGAGTATTGCTTCGAGTATCTACACTATTTGCAGTTTATTTAGTAAATGATAGGAAAATGTTCTATGTACTTTTTGGACATGTATGTAGTTTCTAGCACAACTTTTTTGTAAATATGTGTATTATTTTTGTGTAAGTTAAGACAATGTTATAATAACATTAAAAATATTGAGCTCAGAAATACAATGCTAAAACAGTATTCATGTTTAAATGCTTAATCTATTGTATTGGCTACATCAGATTCAATGTTCACGAGCAGCAGTCTCAACAAGTAACTTATGCAAGGAAGAACAAATCGTGTATGAATTATATTCGTAAGATCTAAGAATGAAGTATAAAATCGCCAACTGGAAAGTACAGTAGTGGGAATAATGAGTGGATTGAGGGGTATTTTTCCCAAAAGAGCATTCCACTTCTTCCCATTGGAGAAAATTCCCGAAAGAACTTGAACCACTATTATTCATACAGTTTTAAAGGCATCCCTATAGTACATGCACTCTCATTAGTGACAAAATTTGTAATAAAACACTTAATCGCTCAATCGATAATCGTAACCATCACACAAAAATAATAAAACATTAAATTTCGTAAGAAATAATTTTACATTCTTTGTTAAAACAATGTTCAGTCGTAAATTGATTACTTAGCAGATTCTTTTGATAAACCCTGGATGAGACGGCTTTCGATTGCTTATTTTATATACATTATATATACGAGGGCCATTCAATAATGAAAGAGACAAACTGACCTGGAGAAAAAAAAGTTTATTTTTACAAAACAAGACTTTTCCTACTTTTCAACATAATCCCCATCAACATTTATGCACTTTTCCCAAAGGGTTACTAGTTTTCTTATACCGGCTGCAAAGAACTCTTTGTCTTGGTGTCTGAACCAATTTCCCACAAATTTCTTGACATCCTCGTTATCCTGGAACTTCTTCCCACATAATGCCTCCTTCAGTGGACCAAACAAATGGAAATCAGTGGGTGCTAAATCGCAATTTCAACAGGCCGGCCAGAACGGTGTTCGTCAGTCACTGATTCTCGACCCACTTTTGAACTGTTCTACCCACTTGTAAAAATTTCCACGGTTCACACAACTTTCACCATACACTTTAGTCATTCTAGAGTATTTATATTAGCTAGTTTTTCACCTTCAGTAATCATAAAACGAATCACAAAACGTTGTTCAACCAATGAGGAATTTTCAAGAAGACCCGACATCGCTAAACTTAATTTTGAGGTTATAAACATATCAATGTTGATATCAGCTGATTAGAACTCATCCCAGTGATGCCAACTTAAAATTCTAAATACATCAAACTTGTACTACCAACCGTCTTTTTCCCAGGCAATTTGTCTCTTTAATTATTGAATGACCCTCGTAACTTCAGTTATATCCAAATCATAGGAACCGAATTTGGGGGACAAGGTACTTTCTATATGTAGCCTATGTATGACTACATACTAATAATCCGATTCTTGCCCCGTCCCAATAATATTTTCAAGTCTGCGCCTCTGGTCCTAAATATTTAGTGTAATATATTATAAAGCGCATTAAAACAATGCAATTACATATCTGAAACGACTGCAGCGCCAATGTTTGTGTTTTCACAGTCTAGGTTAATGTTTGTGTTTGTTCTCGATGCTCGGAACAGGTAGGCTACAGTACACTGACCTCAGGTGCTGCTTGCACTTATGGTTGATGTGCAGTTAACCTTTGGTCATTATGTACCTCAATGCCCTCTCTAAACGACAACTATGATGTAACATTATATATTTTTATTACAAAAAACTACAACATATTCGCCAATTCTATTTATGATTTAAAATTAGTCTTTACACGTTATTTTTCAGAGAGTATTATTTCAAGACAGAATTTCTATCCTATTTTAACGGGGGACATACAGCTTTCGGTGAAATTCATAGGTGAGAAAACGGTGAATTTCATTATTTTTTCCCTTGATAACTGCCGCAAATATCAATATTTCTGAGTGATTATTATGCTGTGTATTTGTTAATATCATATGAACATCAGTATCTACAATCATTCATTTAATAATAATAGTTTATTTCTTTAAATATAGCCTATATTTTTTAATGAAAGAGAAAATTTAAAAAAATAATGATTTTACTTATATTGTAGATATTCCAAAGATTGTAGATGATGTTGTTCATACGATGTTTCCTAATAGATATAAAATATCACTGAAAAATATTGTCATTTGTGGAAATTATAGCGTTTATTGCACGAAACGTAGCTGCCATTTTGTAAAGATAATTACCCATACCTGTAACAGTTTAATTAATTTTGAAAATAGTATGCAATTGTAGAAGTAGTCAATAAAGAGTATGTCAGATTACAAGATTGAAGAGCAATTTTTTGCTGAGGAAAAAATAATGAAATTCACCTATTTCTCACCTAAGAATTTCACCGAAATGTCCCCCCTTAAAGAACTGCTGTCGGACATAGGTAATTAGTTTAAGCGAGAAATCACATTCAAGCAATACAGTGAACAACACCTTTTAACATAAACCCTATAGTAAAATTTAAATGAGAAGTATACGTTGACTTAGGCTACATCAGAGAAATTAGTGGGTTAATTGGCAGCTTTCGTAAATTCTTCGTAAATAAGTTTTGCATTTGTTTATTAGTTTCTAAATTATAAAGTGCTAATTTCGATGGTATTGAAATGTTTATATTTTATTTTAGTTAGTTATAATTTCCTACTCTTATTGGTTTTATTTATGAAACGATTTAATTGCTTGCTTTAAAAAAGGAATTTTTACTTTATTCATTTCAGATCTCCAGTGACTTCTGAAAGCCTTTAAAAATATAAGTAACGTGATTATTAAGATTAGGCTAATTATTGAAAGATTAATATAAAAAATTCTAGAATGTCCATTCTCAAAATTTTCAGTATGGACTCAAGTTCAACACTTGTAACCGTCCATACGAAAAGGGACTTGATCTTCACTTGAGTCAATATTGAAATTTTTAATTGTCTTAAAGGGCGAAAGACTTCATTCTCTTGTTTCTTCTTTTGAAAAATAAAAAATAAGGCATTTTCAAATTGCCTTAAAAAAACTTGGTTTCCACAAGCCTCAAAGTTAAGACATAAGTAGGCTTACCACGCACGAAAGATTTTAAAAGATTTATATTTACCAGAATCTTATTTTGAGAATAATGGTAGGTAATAGTGGGGTATTTAATTGCCTTATCTCAAAACAACATTTATACTTCATTTAATGCTTTTAGCCCTAAATATCATTTTTTTTAAATGAAGAACAAGTTCCTTTTTTGTGAGTAGTTACTTTATTCTTATTTCTATTCCTACATATTTCATTGGCGGAACTCTTATTTTTGTTTTATTCGGATTAGTACAGGCATTATTACGCTATAGTCGCTGTATAAACCTGAGGTGCTTGCATTACCATAACAATATCGATATTCTCTGTTCAAAAAATGTCGTGACGACGTCAGTTCTGGATATCGTCCTTTGCATGTTAACACAACTCAACCAGTTTTGTTCTCTTTAACTCAATTGCTTTCATAGTATTTACAATATAATTGTGTTCAGTCTTGTTTCCTATTATTTGGGTTATGTCGAATCTTTTATGTAGACACGTATTGGCAGTTCACTTTTATTTCATTTTTAGATAGTGCAATAAATATATTTGTTGAGCTGTATTACAACTTCTATTTATTTCAGTAAGAAAAGAAAAGAAACCAAATATTATTATTAGTATTACTATTATTATTATTATTATTATTAGGCATATGCTCCATTTTCTCTCTGTAAGAACTGTATGCAAAGTGTTATTCTTATCGTTCTGTAGTTTTAGTACGATCCTTTTATCCATTAGGCCTACGTACGGAAAGTCTCTGTACACATAGACTACGGAATACGTTGAAGTTCGAACAAAGATGGCCCACACAACTCCATTTACTATGGTAATAAAATCAGGTAAACTGATATAACAAAGTGCCAGAATGCGTTTGTTTAATCAGTGGTAATTGCAATTATGATAGGCCTATGCAGAAAAGAGGTTAATTTTGTAATAAGTTAGATCTCCGAGTTCAGCTCCAGGTAGATTCATTAAGCAGGGCTTACGGAAGAAATAAGGTCTAAAGTCTGGTTCCTAACATTAATTCATACTAGTATACATTCTTAAAAGACGTCAACATTTCACAAAATGCACTGGCAGTAATATTAATTATATAAGCGTAGGCCTATGATTCGCTGATATGTATGTCAGGTCTAAATCAGCTGTATAGGTTATGAATGAATTAAATTCAATCTGAAATCAAACTGTAAGGAATTAAATTACATTAGGTCTATTTGCTTTCACAGTATCGTTTAAACTGAAAATGCTCATATTAAAATACAATGTATGTATCTGTAGCCGTGCATTTCGATAGAATGCACAATATTATATCACATCAGCTGCGTTTAATTATTCAGTGGCTAGATGTGTTTTAAATCTTTTATTTATTTTGAAAGGAATGAGTGGGATAACAACAAAATTAAATTACAACAAATGCTTCACATCTATAGCAATGCGTGATAAGCCTATAATAAATTTACAAACATCTGGCTGCATAGGAGTCAAGGCCCTCAGTGATTAGCGACGCGGCTTTGTAGTATAGTTATGATTTCCCATTTAAAAAGCATGTTACCTTTAATTAATCATTACTACGATTTGGTCCAAAATAGGCTTCTTGCCCTGGACGTTACAAATGTGTATACCAAGTTTCATTAAATCCGTACAGACTCACGGACAGACAGGCAGACGGACAGACATCTGGAATTTTCCCGTCACCCACACAATCTCATAAAGTACCATTCTGGCACTTAGTAGTCCATAATAGTTAGACGGACGTGACATAGCCGTCCAGTTACTATGGTTAAGTTCCACGGTAATTAGGTCTACGCCGGCCAACATAGGCTATAGCCTGTTGTAACTGCACAGCGACTTTCCGAATTAACTGTATTATGTTCGACATGAAGCCTACACATCGTAGTGGACAACTCCTTTCTGTAATAGGCTATTTGTTAAAGTATGCCTATGAATTAACCTATAAATTGGGAACCATTAATGAGAGAACACTATTATTTAAAGCTCTTAGCCACATGATTTATTGTTCAAAATACATATAGAGTACTTACTCCTCATGAGAAACCTAGAACTCGGCACCGTGGTATCCTGCATAGTCTGAACGTAGAATAATAGGCCTAATTGTTATTAGTAAAAAAAAATGAATTTTTTTTTTCTCTCTAACATGGAGAGATAATTTTTGTTTCTAATATTGTGGTTAGACCTAATATTAGTCTGCATTTTTTATATGGTTTATGGACAGTTCTTTGATTTTAAGATTACTATAGTTTTATGGTTGGCAGAAAATATACAAGATAATTCAATACTGATTTATCGTACAATATTTTAATTAATGTCTTTGCCTTGTATTACGAAGTAATATTTTCACAATTATAATTCCCTATATAATTGCGCATTGTACTTTTGTCTGTCTTGTCCTAGTCCACAGTTTTCTTCGCTTATAATTTAATTTATGGTGAGCACTTAACTATTTGTACAGCCTACCAGAGACGTTTTGGAAAGTCCATGGCCCTTCATATTAAACACAAAATTGATCTCAGTGAAGACCACCTAGTTTGGAACGCTCCCGATATTGGTCCAGGGGAATGTTCCATTAACGGATGGCCTTAACATTGTTCCAAGGCAGTGGTTCCCGACTGATGGTACGTGTACAACTAGTGGTAGGCCTACATGAGAGAATTTGGAGCGGTACGCAGAAAAGTTCAATGAAAATACAAACCAAAAGTGCTGGGTTTTCAAAGCTAGTGTATGTTAAGACAAAATACAGGAATAGACTGTGCCTGGGATTAAAGGTAGCCGCTAATGAATTCTGACATAGAACCTGTGATAAGAAATAAGCAATAGTAAGTTTCTCGTGATAAAGGCATTTTAGTGTAATGGATTGAATTTGCCAGTAATCAACAACAACAGCGCATAAACGGGATTTTCTTGTTTGATGCATTTATCCCCCGTATTTTGATTAATTAATAGGCCAATTGAAAAATCTCAACGACCTCATCGGGAACCGAACCCGCGCCCTTCCGGTTTGTAGCACAGGCCTTACCACTGCACTACGGCGTTCTCAGGTGGTACTCAAGTATGAAAATTTGGAAATCATTGATCTAAGGAAAGATTACTTATTTTGTGTACGTAAAAACAAGACAAACAAAAAGTTAAATTTTTCACCGGTAATTAACTTAATCATATAATTAGTAATCAGATCATAAATTGAAGAAAAGCACATCGAAAGAAGTATTAAGGCAATCTACAATCATCCTTAGAGCAAGAATCTCTCAAGACCTATATGTTTAATTCTTTGTACATTGTATATAAGAGAAAATTTTCTTTAAATAAATGGGTATAACATTATTCCATTTTAATTCTACGAAATGATAATAGGCCTATATCAAAATAATTTTACGTCCTTAAAGCTACCCATAGAGGGGACTACTAAGAAAAGGATATAATTTCATTTTATGGTGAATAATGTTGTTTATCAGGAGGAGATAATGAAAAAGAATACAGAAAACAAACCAACAATTAAAATGAAGATCACAAAAAAACAGTGCTCTAGGAAATAATAATAATAATAATAATAATAATAATAATAATAATAAAATAATAATAATAAGAGAAGAACAGCAAATAATATTGAGCCGTCAACGACTAATGCCAAAAAGCACTGATTTCAAAAGTTTAAAATTGTTTTAAAATAAGTTAAGACACTGACTTATGAGTTATGACGTATGGCGATATGAGTTATGGGTGACGTATAACTTAACAGCTATTCCAAAGCCCTCCTCAGATATTTTAGGGATTGTGGGAAAATATTAAATTGACAATTACTCGATAAAAATAAGAGATGGTTTGTGAAATTGTTTCGGTTTTCAAGGGTAGAGTTTTCGGAGAGTAATAGATGATAAATTGTGAACATGGATATGGTGAAAAGAATTAAAATTAGACCTGAAAAGAAAGCAGTGAAGAAGGGAGGAGGGTGAGATGAAAAGGGAAGCCGACAAGCACTATTAGTCACACCTGACAGAAAAGATCGCCCCTAGCTAGTCACGAAAACCACCTTCTACAGTCGCCGCCAAATGCTTTCAACAACTATTGTTATACAATTGTTTCAGTGTCTATGGGAAAGTAGCGATATACTTAACTAATTGTGATTTTTTAATATATTTGCAACTATATGTCCCTACTATAATTTATAGAGGAAGTATGGTTCAATCCTTAAATCTATGTTGAGTTTTCAACGTAAATACTAGTTTTGAGTTGATCTGGAAAAAAAATGCTAAATGCTATTTTCAAAAGCATGACTGTGTGTCTGGGAATAGCATAACTCAAGAACGAAAAATCGTATCAAAATTACGTTTTATAATCGGATTAAGTATTGGCTGAAGATATCCCAAAACGATTGCTGAAGGCCATCTCTTACTTGTACTAGGCTACAAATTTAGGTCCACCTAAAGAGAATTCCATTTCTCGCCATTTTATCAAAAACAGCTGTAAGTATTTTGTTTAAATTTTGTCATTAAGTTAGTAAACTAAGAACTAAAACTTTTTCGAAACTTAAAAAAATCTGGAGAGTAATTGTAAGCCAACCACCGTTCAAGCTTCAGGCCTAAGATTTGCAAGGCGATGAATACAGGCGCACGTTGCGCATTTTCTTTACAGGCTTGGCACTAAAGGGAATCACTTGTGTTCTCTTACTAAGGACATAATTAATTTTTTACCATCTTGCAACATCACATAGCATAGGCCTATACAAACAAAAATAATTTATTTTTCTAATTCATTGATTTAAGGAGCAGCATTTATTGTTATTTAATAATGTTTTCCTTCCTCCTCAAAATGTGAATGTGAATGCATTACATCAGACTTTACTGACGTTATTTAACCTTAGAGTATGCGACACAAGCGTGGTAACATCTCTCTTCGATTTTTCAACCACTTTACACGGAAAGAATTTCATTTTTTCGATTTTGTCGAAAACGGCTGTTTAAACAGCAACTTTCTGCACTAAATTGTATGGTATACTTTGATAAGCTATATGGTATTTTAGAGTTAAAACTTTTATTTGAAACCATTTTCCAAATAAATTTTCTGAAGAGCACTTATAAGCCATTCATTTACGACACAAGCTAAAATTCTAATTCTTGCCTCTTAAATAATGCTGAGGCAACTAAATGTGCAATACTGTATAGTAGAGTTTTTCATTATGTACCCAGGCGGATTCAGAGGAGTAAATCATGAAATCGGTGTTTCTTTATGTTCATTGATCTGTCCAAGTCGATCCTCATTTCCGCTTTCCAAAATAAAAGCAATATTCTCTCATTGTTATCACTGACCTCAGTTCTTTCTCCGCTTTAATCAATTCACACGTGTTATTGTTTACTGTAACTAGATTTTGCAACCCGCGTTTCCCTCCACGCGGAGTAGACGAGTAGCTGTCACAGCGTCAAAGGAATTCATAGATTTTGATTGGCAAAGATAACTAGTTGATTGGTACGTTAAAAATAAATAGCATGGGTTGAGCTGTCGTTGAATTTTTCCTCCTAACAAAAGGAAACCGCTTGGGTATGCAAAGAATAACTGGATTATAATACAATAATATACCGGTTAGGTTTCACATCAGAAATCAGTGTTAAGCAGTCCGTTTGAAGAGCCTATTGAATAGGATGTAAGTAATGTCACGTGGTTGTTAATATCGATGAGGGCATGTGTAAATATCTAAATACCTGGGAGCCTCAACATACTGGGGCGATAAGGAACTGCAGAGCTTGTAAAGGAAACAATTTAACATTCTTACATCTTTGGACTGCAGTACCATACAGTGTAACATACTCGATAGGAATTTAAAATTGAGCCATGCACAGAACAAAATCACCCGAAATTCTAGGGGTAATTATGAAAAAAAATCTTTTTTTTTTTTATTTCATGTTGGAGAGATTTACTTCTGTATTCTTAAAGCGGAAGCAGAAAGCCTACATGTGAAGGTGCATTTATTTATGACAAATGTTTTGCATTGGGTCGCAATTTGTCATTGTGGCCAAGTAAAATTTGTTTATAGTAATATGTAAGGCCTGTGACATCAACTCGTTTTATTACATTCTCACTAAATTGTAGCACATTACAAAAGTAGCGCATCTTTCAAATGTTTTGTGGTTGTTCAACATCTGAAGGGCACCAAACAGTGGCGGCTGGAATATTAGGATCTTAGCAATACCCGAAGGCTGTCGATCATAAGCGTTAATTTAGGGGGGAAAGATTGTTTATCCGTCAACGACAAAATTATAAACGCGCCAACAATATATTGCTTAAAGCGCCATTATGAAAAACAATAAAAATGGGAAAATATGTAGGATATAGGAAAACGGCATAGCTGTAGAAGTAGGCTAATTCTATTCACAATTGCCTTTTAAGATTAATGTACCATTAAATAAAGCAATTTTACTCACATGTAGGGTCTACCCTTACAGTCATTTATTACGATTGCTTGTTACTACTCTTAATACTGAACATTCTTGTGACCTACAAGTCATCGTCAATATCGATGGCACTGCCTAAAGATTGGTTAATCCTGAAAGGAAAAAATATTAATTGAAATATAGAACTTTTATTTATTCACCGAATTGATAGAAAAGCTGATAATACGAATATTGAGAAATAAAACAATATTTCACAATAAAATGTTTGCTCACTTAAAGCATAACCCATAGATTTTACACACTGCATTCTAATGATTTCGTTTTTCTCATAACTAGTCCACAGATGTAATGCACGAGTATTTTTGTCCTATTGATTTTTCTTCTATGTGCCTGAAGTTTCTTCCAAACATCTAATACCGCATGCACAGAACAGCGTGGGGAACAGAATAGGCACTTCAAGTGACGATGATACGCTTCGGGACCATTTGTTGTTGTTGGTGTCTCCATATGGTGGCCCTTAGGTGCGGAGGGGGAAAAAAAAGAATTTGGCTATAGGTAGGCCTACGTCTCTACTAAATAATCAGCGAAACGAGTGACTTCTTGGTAATCAGGGATTTTAATTCCACAAACGCTTCTTTTACTTCATCATGGGGGAGATCAAAACAATATTTAAACCAATTTTCATTTTCTGTGTTCTTGACGTAATCGTCTTTCAAACTTAAAGTACGAATTTTGCGATAGGAAGATTGCGGTGCTGCTAAATATCTCTTAGGGGCAATTTCATATTTGTCGCTATTGTTATTTTATTTTTGCGCTTTAGTTATGTTGTTGCTGGCGCTTATCTTAGGCCTCATAAAAAGTGCTTGGCGAAAACGTGGTCCACCCTAGGGGGCCTCAGTGGCCCAAATTTTTGCTTATTTATCATAAATGTTGGTAATACAAAATTGAAAAGAGTAATTCTGCTTATGAAACACGGAGACAACTTTAAAATACTTTCAGTGAAATAGTAATGGTAATGGTAATGGTAAGTTAATAATAATAATAATAATAATAATAATAATAATAATAATGGTAATGGTAAGTTAATAATAATAATAATAATAATAATAATAATAATAATAATAATAATTTAATAATAATAATAATAATAATAATAATAATAATAATAATAATAATAATAATAATAATAATAATAATAATATGGTATTCCTGGGTTACGGCAGGTGAAATTGGTGAAATTTCTCTCTACAACTCCATTTCCTGCTGCATCTTTTAACTCTACATGTCTTCTTTTCATTTTCATGTCATCCAGTACCTCAGTTCTCCGTCTACAGTGTTTTTTGTTCCTTTTATTTTCCTTTAATTACATCCAGCAGGAGTCCTGTTCGTCTCATTATGCGTCCTAACCAGATAGCTTTTCTTTTCCTTCTCTTCTCCAGTAAATTTAAACGCCGAACACTTTCTGTTATTTTAAATAAATCTTCACAGTAATATTTAGACATCTTTCATATCACACAAAGTGCATCATTAAGTTAAATAATTATAATTGTTTTACATGTTATTATAATTTCTACGTTATATTTACTGACTTGTTAGAAAACTCAAACTTTTAAATGAACAATTATAACGAGTGTGAACGAAGTAGGCTTAATGAAGGACCTCCTGGTCCTTGGTATTGATAGTCTAGGAAAACATCCTAATAATTACATGTTGCTAGATTGTAGTCGATGCTGTATTAACTTAAATAAAATCATATTCTACCTCTGCCTATAGGCTATATTAAATTGCAATAATAGAGTCTCTGCGGAGCCGCCACTGGTCTTGAGCCTCATCCTTCATGTCAAATATGAGCAGAGCGGAGAGTCTTTATGAGACCTTTTCTCTCTTCATCTGGTTCCCTACTCTACCTTTTTTACTTAAACTGCTTGTAATATAAGAGAAGTAAATAATATAAAATACCACGAGTGTTCAAGACTTTTTAACGAGAAATAAAACAAGGAACAACAGAAATAAACAAAATACCGGATGCTTCAAAAGAAAAGCGAAAGAAGGAGAAAAGAAACATGAAAGTTCACGGGGGGGAGGGGGAAGTCAGGTAAGCAATTAGCTTTTTATACTGCAGAATCTCACAGTGATGGAATAGCGTTCTCAAGCACTTCTCCTTCTCCGTATCTTTTATTTTAAGAACCATTTACATATCTGTCTGAGAAAATGAGATCTTACAATCACGTTTTTGGTATGAAAGCGTTATTATTATTATTGTTTAGTTATGTTTATTTATTTAATTCCTAACGTTTGGAGGCTTTCCATCAGCGAAAGAAACTCGGACTTAACTTCCTTTCATTGTGTGATTCTATTATAAGTACTAATATAGCCTAAGTTAAATAAATTCCAATTCAACAATCCGAGTATAGAAACCCCCACTCAGTCTGACTGGCTATAGGATTTGAAACCACGATATCCGCAAAGTTAGTATCTTGGCCGACCTCTGTAAACTAAAGAAGCTTTTAATGCATTCCTTACGAAATACGAAATATTCTTGATAAAGGTAGGCCTAAAGTAAAGTGATTCCTTCAGGTCGTAAAGGCCTTTAGTGTTCCAGGAGGTTAAGGATGCCGATTTTTTTTTAGATATTTGGCATGTAAAGGTGGCCTGGATTGCTTATCGTACTCATTTCTGCTAAGGGTAGACTCCACCTCCAAGCCATAGTGCCACCAGAAGGATCAAGTCAATTTAAAAATTCTAAGATCTCATCGGAAATCGCACCCGTGGCCTTCCATTGTAATGGCCTACAGTGCAATCAACTGCGCCACTCCCTCTGTTATATTTTACTGAGGAGAGAGTCTCGTCACAACAAACTTGTAACAGGATGTGCATCGACTCTTTGTAAGGTTTCTTAAGAGGTTAAAATTTAAAAAAAATGATGTTTTTGGAATTTTTCCGTCGGTTACATGCTAAGTGCTATAAGTGCGCCAAACTTCAAGTTTCTAGCTCATCTGGAAGTGGGCAAATATTGATGTCAGTGACTCAGTTAGCCATGCGCCTTTATAGTAGCCTATAGAGATTTTATAATGAGCACAAGATGGAAAACGTACTTTAACACCTAATAGTCTATAGGTCAATTGGAAATTTAAAATAATTTAAATATCGTTCAGAAATGCAGCCTGAATGTATGGTACTGAAGACTTGTAGTTCTTGTTTATGAAATGAGGATGCTGTATATTGTTTTAAATATCTGCGTCTAGGAAGAGGCACCTTCGGCGTGGTCTTGCGGTTAGCGTCGTTGACTACAAATCCGTCGGCTCGGGTACGAACTCCGGTATCTCCTGTTCTCCTCGGATTTTTTTGAGGTAGGGAGGTCTGGTGCACTCAGCCTCGTAATTCAAAGTGAGGAGCTACTTGATAGAGAAGTACCGGCTTCGGTCATGGAAAAACCACCATTAACGGCCTTGGGTGTCGGCATGCTGACCACATGCCCCCCAATCACGACATCTGCCTTTGGTAGATGTCCCCGCGGTCGGGTGGTAGGCCTAGTCGCTTCAGGGATGTGGCGCCACGGAGTTTAGTTTTTAGGAAAAGGAGTTTTTTCTTGCATAAGTTTCCATAACTTTCCTTAAATTCCGTTGAAGTAGGTTCGAAAACAGCACAATAAAACTTTTATATGCGATGATGCTCACCCGGAAACGGCATAATATGAAGCTACCGAGCGAAGTGGCCGAGAAGGTAACGTCTTGGACTCCCATTCAGGAGGTCCCAGGTCCAAATGCCGGGGCCGGCCAATTTGAGAAGGGTTTTTTCATGGGTTCCCCAGTCGTATAGGCAAATGCCGAATTAATATTTACATACCATTACTCACTACATCATCCTGTATCATATCCATTTAAATTAATATCAGTTGAAAATTTTCTCCATTAAATAAGACAATAGGAGCAATTGAGAAGCAACAGTTCCATGGCCTATCCTACTGTACAGTCACAGATCCAGAATTCCTGATATAGCCTCGAAGCTGAAAGGAGTATAGGCTATACACAGCTGAAATAAATATGTATATATATACACACACACACACATATATATATATACACACATATACTCACATACTGTATATATATATATAGGCCTAAAGCTATAATTAACCATGATAATATAATTTTCTTCTCTATTAAAACTGAACACGATGTGTATGGGGCATTATGACATGACGTTATTATTCCGTCATTGAGAACTAGGTCCAACACAGTCTCGTACTAATTTATTAGGATAGGCAATTTCTGAATTCACAGTTCAGTCGTAGGCCTATTATCAGTCAAGAACACGTATAGTAATAGATTTTATTCAGGTAGGTTTTCATATCATTTTAATAATAACATGCATTTAATTTCAGTTTGTTATATTATTGAATGAAATTTATTGTTAGTATTGTGTTTATTATTAAGAAATATTATTTTGTAGGCTATAAGCCAGCTGTTGAAAGTAGTCAGTCTCCATTGAAGGTTTGCAGTTGCAGGATAATACTACAGGTCGTATGGTAACCTGTCTAATTTTAGGATAGGCCTACTACTACTTTGAAAACCTGAATTCTTATTAGGCCTACGTAATAAAAGGGCTTCAATTAAATCCGGTGTACTAAATTCAAGTGCAGTGTAGTAAAACAGTGTACAGAAATCAGCAGCTTCTTCATAATAATTAGGTTAAGGGTATAAGGGTAGTTTATGTTGTGTCTCACTTTTTACTTTTATTTTTTCACTTCTAGTTCTTTTATTAGCTTATCAGTGCCGGAAGGGCGCTCCGGTAAAGTAAAAAGCCACTCTTCATCGCTCCAACATAAACGCACGGAGGAAACGCATGAAATCGGCGTATATTTTAGCAGATTTTTATTAAAGAACCATTATTAGGGTTATGATCTCCTGTTCTTGTAGGAACAATTGCCTTACCTCCTCGCTTGCCGTAGATTCAATGCGTACGTGACGAAGTTGGTTGCAATAGTTGTTATTGTACTAGCGGGATTGGTACAAAATATTTTTTTAATAGTCAAAGGTGCTCATTGGCCACATAGTTTAAATAGCGACTTAGTTTAGCCATACAGGCTTAATGAATATTAGTTCAGGACTTAACAACAATTAGAATGGATGGAATCCTTGATAAGAAAATCCACTTCCCTTAGTTATAGGCCTAGTAATTGATGGCAGCATTACGCATGAGTTTTCATTGTTTCTTGCCGTCAAATCTTCATCAAAGTATTGACTAATTTAAGACCAATGGTCTGTGATTGAGTCTTGATTTTAAAAACCTGTCCGTTTTAAAGAAATCTTCTCAATTCTCTAACAAATTCTGCGAAAGCAATGCGCTCAGATAGGCTTAGGCCTAGTTGTGTAGACATATTCTGTGTAATGCAGATTAAATCGATCATCCAATTAGAGCCATGGCGGTGCGAGGGCGGCGCCTCAAAGCATGGACCCCCTCCTGAGCGTTCCATAATCAATTCACTCCTAATATCCCAGACACCACAAGAAGCCTCAATTAATTATCGTACATCATAGCACGGTTTTCATTTTCATGAGAACATTTCACTATGACAACCATTTTTGTGTGCTATTTGTAGGTCTATAATTTCTCACGGTGTTTTTGGAACTAACCATCTAACTTACTGTACTTTTAATTTATGTATCATTCAGAAGTAACCTATTAGGCCTAATACTTAATTTATTTACGAAAGGTCTCTTAGTAAAACCGTAACGAATAGAGTAGGATTTCGCATTTACTTATGGATATTATACTCGTAAGGAGCTTTCTAGATCTGTCGTTTCTTAGTCTAAATGAGAAAGCAGTAAAATTATTCCATAGCCTATATTTCCCTAAAATTTACTTAAAAACGACTGAAAGGATTATGATCTAATTTTAGATGTAGTAATAGCTTACTTTTAATCAATAAATAATCGCTGCGACGTACGCTATTTTCGTTAGCCTATAGATTAAATATTTATATCAATCTATAAAATCAAAGTGAATTACAGGAAGTTCAAATCGCTTTTGTTGGATGTTGGTTGGATAAGTTATCCAGCATACTGCAGAGCAAATAGGAGCTTTCTTTCATTACGAATGCCTTCAAGTAACCAGAAGAAATTGAGCTAGCTCTAGCCTTTCAAACAGTCTCAAATTAATTTTGGATCTGACAGAAACAATGATTAAAAATAATTCACTAACTTAAAATTATTCTTGACCCACAAGAATATGCAATAACATAACGAACTGTTTCAAGATTGGTTAAAAAGTGTTATTATGAATGATTGAGTGTAACGCATGATTGAACATCCGCCGGAAGGAAGTGAAGAACAAGATAGACCGCCTGCGTAATCTAGTAATTGCTGACTACGGATCCTCAAGTCTGGGCACGATCCCCGGTACGTCCTCGGATTTCTCTGAGGTAGGAGGTCTGGAACGGGGTGCACTCAGCCTTGTGACACCAACAGAGGTGCTACCTACAAAATAAGTATCGGCTTCAGTTCTGTAAGCCATCAATAACGGCCATGGGACCAGCATGCTCACCACTTGCCCCAATTCTGTCATTTGCCTATGGTAGTTTAACCAGCTGTCGGATAACAGACCTAATCCCTCAAAGGGATGTAGCGCCATGACGTTTATTTTGGAGTTGATGTTATGAGTTTATCTTCCATTAGGTAGGCCTAGAGCTACTGTTCATGATCGGTAGGAATACGCTAAGGTGTCAGAATAGACTAATTATTTATTTTGATTGAATAAATTTTCTGCGCTTTAAAGTATAATAATAATTAATGATAATAATAAAAATAAAATAATATCAGCAATAATAAGAACCGAAATATTACATGGTTTCTATATTATTTTTACATTATTATGTTATTGTGCCCAAAATCGACTTTACAACCTTATTCAAAATGTTTCACTTCATTATTACGCTAATTTCATTGGTAAAAAAATAAATTCAATAATATTTGGAAGACAGCAGTTCGTTTTATAGAAAATGCCTCTGTTCGAAATTGTACCTACTGGTGTTTTGGATTCTACCTACTGCTATCATATTCGAACGATATTCTGAATATGAAACACTGATTGCTATGTTCAATAGTAAATCTGCCTTCAGTTAACAAATCAAATATGGCTAAAGTTGGCGACCTAATTCAACATCGAACCATTCCTTTGAGGGTAAATACTAGGCATTAGGCCTACACCTAAGTAATAGGAGGGATTTTTTATTAATTATTAGAGAATTTGGATTTTCTACTATTGATATTACAAAGGACACATGCGAGGACTAGTAGTTAGGGTAGCCGACTAGGGATCCGCAGATCTGGATTCGATCCCCAGTACCTTCTGATGAAGGGAGGTCTGGAATCATATACACTCAGTCTCGTGACACCAAGTGAGGAGATAATTGGTAATTAGGGTATCACATGTCATGGATTTCATGCACTATCCGCGATTTTTTGTAGGCCTAGTGTAAGAACATGTCCAAACCGAAAGAATAAACGTCTGCAGTATTGTTTTAACATTGGTAGATAAGTTAGTAGGCCCTACATCTGTGAGCAATCTTCCATGCACGTAGACTATGCTATTAGTATTAATTAAGCCACAAATATTTAGAAATAGTTCCTGTTGCAATCATAATTTTGAGTTAATGAAGGAATACTAATGAAATTTAAATAACGTAAAAGGAATATACAATATAAATATATTCTAGTACTTACCCGATATAATAATATTTCACCATAGACCTATCATATTAGTATCGACTATGGTTTAGATGAATAACGTTCTAGTTTTTCACTCCCTATTATGGCAACCGAACTGAAAAAGAAGCAGCTCCGATCTAGAAAGCCTTCAGTAACGGCCGTGAGAGTTGACAAGCTCACCACATTCCCCCTCCCCATTCCTATCATCTAACTATGTAGGTCTAGTCACATAAGGGATATAGTACCACGGAATTTATTTTATCGAAATTATAAAACATATGCCAAGTTGCTGTCATATGAAATGATAAAAAAATGTGAAATTGCGTCTATTACATCACCTAGTACATTACGATTTTAATAAAGAATTCTCAGTAATAAATTCGTAACAAGCAAAATTTACTAGGCATGCATAACCGAAATAGGTCAGCTTTACCGGTATATTATTAAGTTGTTTTTAAAAATATATTTAATGATAAGATTAATATTTCTGAACCATTGCTAATCGTTATTATTTTTGTAATGATTACGATTATTATTATTGTAATTATTAATACTGCTTCTACAACGGTTACTGTTACTATTACTACTAAGTTATTATCATCATCATCACTTTAAGTAAAAAAGAAAGGTTTAAAGAACTACAGGTCTGCTCTATCTCAGAGCTTTTTACAACTGTGAATTACCCTGGTAGATTTATGTTGGTTGCAATTGAATCAATTTCTTCCACAAACGACTAAGTGGACCAATGAGAGCAGAGCGCGCCATTGCCACTTCTGCATGACGGTTGCCTTGGCAACCTTGGAAGGACGCTCATTGGTGGTTCGCCGTAGCAATGACACGCCTTGCACGTCATCACTTTTTATGCGTGTAATAATTAGTTTTGAAATAAGTGACATATATGTACCGCACTCATTGTGTGCAATGTTCAGGTAAAGGCAGGTGGGACGGACGATCAGGTTGAATGTTCCCATTAGCGCCAGCAACTCAGCGTTCCAAGTTACAGTACTGTACTCAGTGCATGAAAACGTTACCGGAAATTAGCTTCTTGATATTGGCATCAACCATTTCACTGAAAACCTACTGTTATAAGCTCAATACTATTCCCAAGGCTCTAAAATAAACTTGCATGTTATCAGATCCTTAACTTTTTTCAGTGGCTTGATACCCAGCCAGGATAGCACCATGTGTGCTTAAATGTGACAACACTTTTCTTTCATCCTATTGTTCCTCATCAATTTCTCGATTATTTTCATGTGTTATAAAAGAATCCGGTTAAAACCGGAAGGTAACGACTTCGTTTCACGAAGAAATCACCGGTATTTTTCAATTGAACTGCTGCTTCTGGTGGCACCATGGCTCTGAGTTTACTCTCAAAGAAATTAGTAATAGGAGAAATAGGCTACTGTGGAGGCGGAAGTGACTGGTGCGGAATACTCATAACCTGATTACTTCCATGTGAAGATTGTGCAAAAATCCGGGCGCATGAACCACCTGGAACCATAACGGATTGTAGTAGGGATCACTTCACATTTATACTTTACTTATACTGTTCATTTCGCAGTTTACAATACGTTCTACACGCCTGTAATAAAATCAATAGGCCTATTTATACATTTCATTGGTAAGTTACATTGTAACATTGATAAGTTACAAGAGAATTGTGCTTTTCCACCACATTGAATCTACTTGGATTGAATGGTTTCCATCAGATATGTTTACTTTATGTTTATTTCACTTTTCGCTCCTTTCGACAGTGCCTAGGAAGATTGGACATAGGCCTAAATAGCCTAACTTGTGCAGTCTTATACAGTCGTGTACAACCACAACGTTTACAAAAACTCCCTAAATGCTACTCAATTATTTTGATGTGAAACTGATAGGGCTATGCGAAAACTGAGTCAGTATGTATGAATGAGGCATCAGTCAAAATATATTTGTAGAAATATTATTTCAGTGAAGTACTGAGGAACTAACCTCAACGTTCGTATTGGAACTTGACGTAATACAAATTCGTCAAAATGGAGTGAAGGTACTCGTAGGACTACTTATTGACCCAGTACTGGTTTTGAAAAATGTAAAAAAAAAAAAAAAAAAAAAAACAGAATAATATATAATACGGCTGTTATGTATTACTGAGGCAGTAACTTGTTCACTTTACCGAATTTTAAATTTTATTCCGATGAGCTGGACCATCTGGTAGCTTCTTCACAATTCGATTCTGCATAATGCGGCATCCTGTGTCCTATCTACTTTACCTTTTCCATGCCTTGGTGTGTGTGTGAGTGAGTGAGTGAGAGAGAGAGAGAGAGAGAGAGAGAGAGAGAGAGAGAGAGAGAGAGAGAGAGAGAGAGAGGGGGGGGGAAAGGGAGAAGCATATGGGCAGTTAATAGAGATGTGGCTTTTATCTATATATAAAATAAAAGAGAGTAAGATGATGGGAGGAGTACTCTGCCCCTTCGCGTATAGACTAAATTCAATGCTTGGTTGATTGGACTGTGATGATGAAGGAGAAACTTCAAGGCCGCGTTCTAATTTACCTTCTTAACTTGTCAAACAGACATGAAACTTCCAATAAGCGTCACACCCCTTCTGCATCCCCGGCTCCTACACTATATCCCCATTGTGGGGAGCTTCAAAGACGATGTAACTGCTCTTTCTTGAATGCTGCTGCGTTAACAGGAGCGTAACAAGTACAGTAAAGGTTTTGTTAAATCATAACTCCTCTTATTTATTACTTACATGGCACCAGGTGCCCATATTAATAATTTATGTATTTGGTCTAATAGGGATAAGGCATTCAACATAGGCGAATTTAGGCCTAGTTACTTGGAATATTCCTGGATTGGCAAAATGTAACCAATAGAACTACATAAGAACAAAATTATAATACAAGCATCATTTGTATCAAACAGGCGTCCGTCCCTCATTAGTCGTTATAGCTCCACGCAAATTAATTTTAAAAACTATCTCCACTATAGGCTACAACTGCAGTTTTCTTAAAGACAAAAGTTCAAGTTATGTATTAAAATCCGTACGATTTGTTTGTTTGAATAATGCTTCTATATTGCAGTTATGTTTACCATATGTTTACTCATGCAGTTATGTTTCAAGCCTTGTGCTGTGGATTGTTTTTATTCCTTAAAAATACTTTTAAAGACATCGTTAAGGTAGTAATGTTGATTAATTACTCTAAATATAAGTTATTTACTTGAACTGAAACTCACATTTTCTGCAACGAAACTTATTATGCCTTGTTAAAAGAAGCTGATGTAGAAGAGGCTCATCGTAACTCTCTCCCTTTAACTGGCAGTGGTAGTCTAGTGGACTAAGCGATGGCTTCGTAATGCAAAGTTCGTGCGTTCGCGATTACCCCTAGTCGTGAAAATTATAAAAAGTTATCATTATGGAATGTATTTCTTAAATTCAAGATTTCTAAATGACAAGCTTTACTATGCTTGTTAATAGACAATGTATAAATAAAGCCCTTAACATGTAAAACTGAACTTACACTTAACAAAACTTAACTGAAGAGACATCTAGGACCCACAGTTGGAACTACGTCCACTAGGGGTTACCATGGCAACTTTACGGTACTAGGCCGGTGAAATTTATTTACCGTACTAGTGCGGTAAAGAGTTACTTTCCGGCGTGTTAGCAGTCCGAGAAACACCCACTTTCGGGAGCTAATACTAAAACTGTTATTTTTTACAGCGTTAGACTTACTGAATTATTGGCACAGAATACTATTGTGTATTCTTTGATTACCGGTACTCTTAAATTGTTATGAAATAAAGGACAGGAATAAATGAAGATTGATAAATAAGTAACAAATAGTTCAAAATAAAGAAATGCAAATGCATTGTCACTTCGACAGCTTAGAAGCAGTCGTTTCATATCTGCGGCCTAGTCCGCTTAGTCGAATTAGGCTACGCCCCCTATTCATTCTACCGCTTTCCCTGTGCGAGAAGTATTAAATGTAGAAGAAAATCTGACAGCAAGAAGAAAATTCATGAGTAATGAAAATTAAAACTAAATTATTGAGCCCTCTGCAACAAACACTTCAACTGTAATATCTATTCTTACGACCAAATTTAAAGCAAATTGAATCGGCACATGCTAAAAGGGCCTCAGTCACAAAAAATGGCAAACTGAGTTATGCATGAAAATGGCATTTTATACGCTAAAAGGTTCTCATGTAAAAATGTTAATTTTGTCAAAAAGGGTAACGTTGAGGTAAGTAGTACCTTCCAGTAAAGATAATTAGTTTAAAAAAATTACGGTTGCTTAGAAACAGTTTCTTTTCGTTTTTCTCCAAACTGGGTTGCTTGGACTGAGGCCCTATTAGCATGTGCCGATTCAATTAGGCTCTGCCAAAATATTTTAACGAAATAGAAAATAACCTAATTTTGTTCGTAATTGTCATAAAATTGTATTGTTCCGGATAAAGTTACTTGAGTGTATCACATCAGATTGTTTTGAACATATTGTGAAAAATCTCTTTTCATTTGTTGAGATGAATGACACGGGTAGGCTATAAGGAAAAACAATACATCAGTCTAGAAGAATATCTGACAATAGTATATGCATGGGCTTATGCCATATAAATCGCAGTGTGTTAAGAAAACACTGGATTTTCCACCTATATCACATTTGTCAATTTGGATAGCTATCAAATTCACATGTTATTTATAGCCTATAGCACAACATAACTCAAATATATTTATTTGTGGATGTCGAGGAAAACCTGTGATTTCCTCTCTGGAAAAACATACGGTTTGTAACAATAAGAACTTGCAATTACTCCTCAGAGTTGCATTTGAATTGTTCTGTAAATTGATGGGTAATATTTACTTTTATGTTACAACTTTGAAATTTCGCATTCTGAAATAGAAATCAATTTTTGTGAACGTAGGAGGCTTATCTCTAAAGGAGCTGTTAAATTTCAGGAATTACTCGTATATATAGACTTACAAGAAAAACTATGCTCTTGCCTCAGTTGTCAACTTCCCTTCCCGATCGATGAAATTTCGTCTAGTTCAATGTAGCGTTTTACCTATTACGCATCTACTTAGAGATCTTGAACTTTAAATGAACTATTACTTTATTTCAAAGAGGAAAGTACAATATGATGATGAGAATGAGTGTTCTGTCCAAACCAGCCAAGGTTGATGACATGACTTGACCAAGGTTTTACAGGGAAGGGTAATACACACAGTGGAGATTTGGCATTACGGCTCGCGGGATGGTGGTGAATCGACAACACAACTCCCAGGTTTGACCTAGGAAGGAAATTTTCCAGCCATGCTACCAATCCCCCAAAGCGAAGGACCAAAAACTAGAATATAGGTCTACAAATCTGAAATGTATTACGTATTACCCAGAGTTAGTTAAATAATTGTGCAAATTATCAGGGTCATTGGTCATATTTTGTATAAAAATGAAATAGTAATAGAATATGAACATTTTACGGTACTGGTATTCGCAGAAAAAATTAACCGTCTCTATATGAAACTACGAAACAAAAATATGCAGACAGAATAAAAGGAAAATTAATTATCAGAAACAGTAAACTTATAGGCCTACTACAAGAAGCAGCCTTGGAAGTGATTGGGAAAAGTGAGAGAAATAGAAAAAAAATGGATGGTTTGATAAATAATGACAACAAATAACAGAGAGGAAAAATGAAGAATATAGAAGAATAATACATGGTCAGTTTACAAGAGAAACGGAGAAGGAATACAAAGAAACCCGTAAAGAAGAAAAGAAAGTACATCGAAAAAAGAAGAAGGATTATTATGCAATGCAATTTCAACAAGTAGGACAATTATACGCAACTAGTGAATCCAGAAAGTTTTACAAAGAAATAAAGTATTTAAGAACGTAATATAGACCTCGAACAACTGCTTGTAAAAATAATAAAGGGGAAATAATAAATGACAAGGTAGGTATACTGGAGAGATGCAAACATCACTTTGAACAACTTATGGGGGAATCTGGAATTGAAAATAGAAACGTGGAACCATCATATGACAGATTGAAGGAACTGGATGATGATGATGATGATGACGAACAAACTCCACCAACTAGAGGTGAAGTCGAGCTACCTATAGCAAAACTAAAAAAATAACAAATCTCCAGGTCCAGATAATATTCGTGGAGAGTTGATAAAAAATGGGGGCGAAGAACTTACTAAAACTACACAAACAGTCATGATTGAAGTATGGAATTCAGAAAAAATCCCTAGTGGTTGGGAAGAAGGACTTGTGTGTCCAATCTATAAAAAAGAGAAATATTGGAATGTAATAATTACAGAGGAATATCTCTAACACTGCTTATAAGATCTTCTCAAATATATTATATCAAAGACTGGAACCATTTGCTAGGAAGATTATTGGCAGGCCCCAATGTGGTCTTAGAAGTGGAATGTCAACAATTGATCAAATCCAGTCACTACGGCAAATTTTAGAAAAAAAACTTTAGAGCATAATATTAGTACGTTCCATCTACTTATAGATTCCAAAACAGCCTATGACAGTATCACTAGAAATGCACTATTTGAAGCCATGGGTGAATTTGGTATTCCCTCAACATTAATCAGATTGACATAAGTAACAATTAAATCTGTTAGAAACAGGGTAAAAATACTTAATGATGTATCAGACATTTTTTAAACGCAAAGAGGTCTGAGACAAGGATTGGATTGTCATGCCTACTTTTTAATTTTGTACTAGAGAAGGTAATTAGAGATTCCCATTTGAACATTAAAGGCACAATTTATAAAAGATCATTACAGATTTTAGCATATGCGGACGACATAGATATAGTGGGCCGAACAATAAATTCGGTTAAGGAAGCGTTTCTTCCTCTTTCTGAAGCAGCAGAGAAGATAGGACTTATTGTCAATGAAGAAAAAACTAAATTTATGCAAATAACAAAAATACCCCTTAATGAAGAGAAAATAGAAATTGGAAAATATAAATTTGAAATCATCCAGGAAGTTAAGTATCTGGGCACCATTATAACATACGATAATAATACAGATACAGAGATCAAAAATAGAATCTTTCTAGCAAATAGATGTTATTAGAACATTAACAATATATTAAAATCACAGTATCTGAATCTGAGTACTAAACTGACCATTTAAGGTTGGTCCTGACATATGGTAGCGAGTTCTGGCTACTCACAAAATGTAACGAAGAACGGCTCAGGATTTTTGAGTGGAAGGTCCTCAGAAAGATATTTGGACCTGTGAACGAAAACGGGCTCTGGCGAATAAGATATAATAATGAATTATACTCTCTATTTGCAGGGGGTTGACATTGTAAAATATATAAAGGTAGCTAGATTGCGCTGGGCAGGCCATATTATTAGAATGGAAGAGGACAACCCTACCAAAAAACTCACCCTATTCAAAGCTGAGGGAAGTAGAAGATCAGGCAGGCCGAAACTGAGGTGAATGGACGGAATAGAGGAGAATCTGGGGAAGCTTGGTATCAGGCCATGGAGAAGAAAAGCATTGGATAGACACGACTGGAAGAAAATTTTGGCAGCGGCCAGGGCCCAAATAGGGCTGTAGAGCCATGATAGTGATATCAAACTACTCACTCACACTTATAAAGTTACACATGCTAATATAGAATAGAAGGCCAAATATCCGATAATAGGTACTCAGTTGACTCACCCTCATGCGCAAGACTTAAAACCTGAGGTTTGAGACTGATTATTTGTTGTGCACCAACCAGTGATTTAATTTCACTGATAAATTTATAATAATTGCAGTCTCTCCCTGCTATGCTCAGCGGCGTGAAGGAAATTCCTGGGAAATCAGGATCCTATGTAATTTCGAGAGTCATTAGACTCAATCAGGAGAAATCGGACACTACTTTTGAAACGTTTTTATTCCACTACTTGAAGACAAGTGGTATTGCACGCCACAACAAAATCTACAAAGACGTATTACACTGATCGTTATTACACTGGCGTGAACATGAAGGGATAGGATACGCGAAGCCTAGGTATGAATTAACTTGATGAAACTATCCTAATGATCGCCATGCTGGGAGCACTCTCATAGCGTTCATCTCTTCCAGATCTTCCAGGCAGAATATTCTTTCTGAGCGCTCTTAAGGGTAGATTACAAAACCTAACGCAGTACAGAGCTTTACGCTGTTTGAAGAGAAAATCAAGATGATTCCATTACTTTAATCCTATTGGCTGGCCATTTCAGTATGATTATATTTTCGTTCTCGTATCTCTTCGCGTTCACTGGAAGAATCCGCGTTGGAATCTTCCATGTTATCAACACAATAAAATAACCATATCTTCCCTCTTCTAAGTGAGGTTATCTAGATTTGGGATCTACCAATTCATTAAAATGACTACCTGAACCAAATTCCCCAGATTCCTGTCTGATTTCCAGTATAATAATTGACCTTTGGAAATAGTTAATATATTATTATATGTAATATTTAACACATTAAGGCATTTATTAGGCACAATAAATGTATTACACCATATCTTTTAATATTTATGTTATTATAAATATTATTTATAATCTTTTAATTAGCCTCAAGCATTGATAACTCTGTTTAGGGGCCTAGTGATATTATACCATTACAGCTTGTGGAAACCCATAACTACCAATCAGATATTTTTTTCTGGAAAAATGTTTCAAACACCACGTTTAGATCTTATAAGTCTATATGCACCATTTAAACAAAATTATTGGAGCCATTTCTGAGAAACTTGCGAAAAATAGGCCTAATATTTTCTCTATACGCCTACAAAGTGCTAGTAAAGATAAAAACATCCACAACCTTCCTGTCACCTCGCCAAAAGTTGTCTAACCTGTTCACAGGCACACACATAGGCCTACACGTGAGGTTTTGTTTGTTTGTTTAGGGGACCTCCAAGTATATAGGCTATTAATGCTGATAACACAACATGGAATTCCAGTGTTACAATATATGTTGTATTGTTGAGTTTGATAAATAAAATATAAAAAAATATCTTAGGTATCGAAAGGCCTAGGCTTAAAATAAATGTTGTTGAGCTGATAGTATTAACTGTCTAATTTATTTTATTTGTGGAATTTCAGAGTCGAGAACAATAGTCTATTCATCCTCGACTTATAGCAGGCTTCCTATGGTACGGGTTGAGTTGGCCTATATAAAAATCGTATTTGTGCGTTTTAGATTATTAAAAGTCATATTTTAGTAAATATAGATAATTATTTGGTATATTTGTGACACTCAGAGAAATAAAAAAAAATCCTCAGTATTTTTATTTTCAACTGAAACAAGTACAGTGCGCCCGAGAATATTCTCCGCAGCGGCTACTTGTTGGAGAGGCAGCTAGCTGCAGCAGTTAAGTTGGTACTCACCACAGCTGATCATTGCAGGTGCTGGAAGTCCTGTCACAATATTCGATCTAAAATGCTTGCACACTGCAATATGCACTGATTAGTAATTAGACAATGCACCCATTGATAAAGTGACAGTGACCTCTGCCTGCCTGCATACACAGCTGGCGGTTTGTTTTTATAAAAGCCCGTGTTGCCAACGTAACTGTTGCACCTAGCCCTCTCTCCAGCAAATAGCAACTGCGGAGACTGTTCTCGGGCGCACTGTATTAGAAATAAGCTCCATATGTGACTTCCATGTCAATCGGGCTAGTGAATTTTCACTGTGCATGTGAAAATGAGTAAATGCTCCTGCTGGCTCAATGAGACGCATCTTGATTTGGAGAAACAGGGACTTGCCTGCCTTGTGACAACAGAGAATGGTCTAGAAAACAGAGCAATGCCTTTTTGGATAGTGAGAGGAGCAGACGGCGTTAATAATGCCGAAAGTAAAATCATGCTTAAAATTTTCCAGCCCCAATTTTCTAGAGATCTTAAGGCAAGTTCGTATGGATGGTAGAGCTTGATATTGTAAGGCATATGTAAAATTAATGAGAGTGGAAAAAAGATATCAGGCGGTTCAACAAAATACTGAAAGCATTAACTACAAAATAATAGTAAATTGTTATTCATTCTGGATGTGGCTCATCCACTTCTCAAGAATTATTAATTTATGTTCGTATGAATACATTGTTGGATTTATAAATGTTAGAGCATATTTGTGTATACAGTATTTCATAAGTTTAAGAGTTGCATGCTCCTAAGTCTATAGAGCATGAACTTCCTTCCTGTTAACATCAAGCTTTATTTTATAATCATCATTATCAGCATCATCATCATCATCATCAGACTCGAGTCTTGTACCAATGATTTCAAAATACAATTAGCTGAACAAGTGTGTTCATTAATAAAAGTAATGAAAATAACTTCCACTCTTAATATAACTGGTTCTGATTACTGAAGGGGTTATGATATGAAAAATGTTACGCACCATTCAATTTGAGGTCATTAAGACCTCGATGCATGTTTATTGCGGCAATACAAGCATTAATAAGGCGTCGCTAATGAAAGGAATAGTGGTGTTGAGATATATCTTTGGGACACTACCAATAAATAGATAGTACATCACAGGTAGGTCTCTATTCCTCTTGAAGAAGGACCCCCCAAGAGCTGGGCGCCTAGAGGCACACAAAATAACACGTTACCTTCCCCACCTGGGTCTCTGCCCCCTCTCCCGCCTACTTCACGCCTTGGAATCGTTCGGCCGTTACTTATAAAGCCTTGCCGCCACAACTAGTGCCCCCATGTGAAGAAGAGGTGTCTTAATGACCACCCAGGGTGACCGTAGTCGATCTGCAACCATTTCGTTCCGAATTGATGAGGAAAAAAGCTGGGAAACCTGACGAAGAAATTGATTAGCCCATGTCCTCAATTTGTTTGTAGCGACTGTCAGAAACAACCCTCTTCTTCCGACTCTTTCTTTCCAACCCTTCCATTTGTCTTTACTTCAATAGGCTTGTACATTTGTTTTACAGTAGTTCTTATCAGTGTTATATGCTAATAACTTAAGCCTTTGTGCAATAGTATTTTTTTCTTAATCTAAATATCTGTAGAAATTAGTTATGTATACATGCTCAAGTTGTTACTTTGCGGTTTCTTGAATATCCAATATCTATTTTCTTTGCGATTCCTAAAATGAAGTATTTACATTCACAAAGTATGCCCATTTTCTCTCAATACACAGCTCAAAGTCAGCCGTATTAACGTCGGCGCCAAACACGATCTGTTTCTTTATACTGAAAGCTGGAAGAGGACAATAAATTATTGTTTCCAGAAAATAAGGACTATAAACAAAAATCAAGCGAATGACTTAATAGTGTTACAATTTTGCAAAAAATACAAGCATTCTTACTGTATCTTGGTAGAGTCTACTTTCTTTTCTGTCACATGACCTGTTGTGCTAAATTATCTCTCAGAAAACACTGTTGCTGGTGGTAGGCCTATATAAAAATATTTCACGGCTAATTTTTGCAGTTTTGTAAATATTGTATTTATTTTCCAATAATCGTCAACACTTGAAAAGGAGGATAATATATTTTCTTTCAGGTAGGCTATGTGGTGATATCATCTTCACAAGTGTTAAAGTCTGCTATTTCTGGCAATAAATTCATAGTAGGCCTATCGGAGGCATCGAGAACCCGTCTCTAATTGAAAGTCCTCCTTCCATCAAGTAGCTAATCAGTGACAGTCATTTCAAACGAAAACATTGCAGTTGTCCATGTTGGAACTAATTCTGCTGGCAACAGGCTAATATCAGGAATAATAAGGAGTTTTTCACCGTATTTTCGTATTACAGGTAGACCTATCGTATAGTAGCCTATATAGGATTATTACAACACCACTTATAATACCTACAAAAGCAAGTATTTTATACGAATTCTGCAATAGGGTAGCACCGGTAAGTAAAATGATTAAGTGCAGGCTTATTATGCCGATGTAGACAGTACACTGATGATACGGAAAACTGAAAGCTTCGTATTCCTGGTTTTCGGCTCGCTGATATTGTTGCCAGCGTGTCTGCTTGTGATGTTCCCGCCACAGCAGCTCTGAGATGTGAGATTCTGTCTTATTAGTGAGGAATCTATTACCGTGAAAGGAGGCGCCCCGGGGCGATATCCAGCCGAACAGAGGGATCAGAGCATAAAAACCTTCACGTCTGTTCATGAACTTCTTTTTCATGAAGTGATACATCCGCTGAATTTAAAACAGTGTTCTTCGTTGTAAAATCACAGTCAATAGCGTCAAAATCGTTAACTCCAATTGTCTTGATTATTATTATTATTATTATTAGTCGCTATTAATACTAGTTGTAGGCCTATAGATGTTTCTCAAATCTTGTGAATCCGCTTAATTCGTGAAACGGTAATAGTTTAACTCTCTCTCTCTGTTAACAATTTGTTGTTTGTATTCTATTTGTGAAATAAGCAATAATCCTAGAAGCAGTATAAATGTAGCCTTTAAGTTAGATGAATTTTTCATGTTAAGAAATGCCTAGAATTGTAATTTTTCCCATAGTATGTATCCTAATATGAACGTATTTTGGAACTAAAAACAATGACAATAACAATTCAAATTTCTGTACGAATGTGTCTCCATAGACCTACAGATTATCCTATGGGAATAGGATCCCCAGGCAAAACACATAAAGAAGTATAAGGTTATATTTTCATAGCCTATATGGAGTCACTATAGTCTTGAGATATCAGTTTTACAATTCTTAATTCAATGTAAAAATCGTTAGTGGTGTCAAGAATACTTGACGGAACAGAGTTTTGGGGTAGTTGCAGTAAAAGTTGGATGCAGGCATTATAGAAAAATACTGTGAATTAGTCTTAGGACTCCCGAATTCTGCACCCCGTAAAAAGGTTATGTTAGAATACGGTAAAACTAGCTCAATAGAAGAGATAGACCTATTGATTAGATTAGTGAAATGTTGGTGAGGAATTCTAGAAATTAAGGAGGACGCAATAATGACCATTCGTTATAAACAGTTTGCATCAAGTCCTCACAGTAAGGATTGGGCGAGTGATTAAGCGATTTTGAGAATATTGGATTCTTTAGAAAGAGAAAATTAGACATGAATATCACAATAAATGTAGAGAGAGCGAGATGCGACAGAGACAAAAAATATGTTTAGCATTATGAATGAAAAGAGGTGACTGGAGAATCAGGAAAAATAAATAAAGGTATGGTAGTTTTATCATCTGAAACGTATTTAGCGATATGTGACAGATGGGATAGAATTTGTTAAACACGGCCTACGCAGATGTTTGTAGCTAATGTAGAGAAGGACATATGCCCCCTGTGTAGGGAATAGGAGAGTATAGTGGAAATAGGCCTACCACCAAAATGTAAGCAAACAGATGTTTTAAATGCAAATGGGCATATCTGAGTGACGAAATAGTAGACTAATAAAATAGTTTGTAAGAATAGAAATAAAATATTCATTGGAACATCAGGAACATTTTAAGGAAAATAAGGGACCATAGTAAAACATACGCAGAAAATGTTACTGATTGAATGAATGGAATGGTGAAAATGTAGAAAATTCATGTTTCACCGTACTTTGGATGCTGATTAAAATGCCTTGGAAGCAGAATAATTTCATAATACTCCGTAGTTGACGATAATGCAATGCAATTCTCTCAATAAACAATATTGTATTCGTAAATTCGCTATTCCAAGTAGTTTGGATAGTCAATCTTTTTTCGGAATTTATTTTATTTTAAAGATAATTTTGGATTGGATTTATATTCCAACTCCGTAAGCTCCCTATGTTATTAGACCAGTATGGTAATAGGCAACCATGTAATTTAGTTGAATTCACTGAATCAGTGTGATTTTATAAATGTTTGTTTTTCCTTCTTTTACCACTCTTGTACTTCTCAGTTCTGTCCATTAGTTGCCTATGTGGAAGATAATTATAGTAGAATCCCGTAAACATGGCCTAACATGGACCGAAAGCGCTACGAGTTATCGGGCTTAACAATTAAAAGTGTTATTGCAAAAATAAAACATGTTTATTATACTCGAATATAGCACATTCACCGTTAAAAATCATAAAAAATGTTAGTATGGAAATAGGAACCAAAATTATGTGTCAATAGGCTAAATTACAAGAAAATAGTTTATCTCATTTTTTGCAAAAAAAAATTTTTGATTCTCCTGACATGGTTGCAGAGTTGTCAAGTTGCCGGGTTATCGCCGTCAAGGGGGCTCATGCTTAGCGCGTGGGCCTGGGCCTATGCTAGCGTTCCCGGGTTCAAAGCCCGGGCCAGGTGGGCGTGTCATTCGTGGTGGACGAAACCGTGACCTTTGGGGGCATTCTCGGGGATCTCCAGTTTCCCCTCTCATTCCACCAACTCACGTTCTGTTCACTGAAATTATTATTTAAAACTGTCACTTTCACCTTCCAGGAGGGTTGGAGATTTTTCAGTAGTGATATAACTCCTTTTCGGGTTCAGGACAGAGTGTTGTGTATTGTGTTTAGGTTTAAGGACTAACCTCCCTGGCCATCTTATCATCTCGATGGGATGAAATATTCCCGCCTTCTAGAGATGTCCCAACTTGGGAAACAGGTTAAGTTACGCCAGGGAAAAATCCCTGAAACCCTTACCAGAGGTTAGTAGCGACATTGATTTAAAAAATAAAAAATAAAATCAGGGCTACCTTTAAAAATTTGTTAAATCTGACAAGTTGGTTATTGTACCATCCAGAGTGTCAGAGCTCTTGGAGATTATCAATGTAAGGCCTAAGAGAAAAGATAGTTAATGGAAAGGCCTACTTTATATTAATAAAAGGAAGTGTCTGTCCTTCTTTCTGTCCGCGATGGCCAGCGAAATCTACTGAACGCAGAGATCTGAAATTTTAAGCATATGTGGACTGAAGGGTGGGAAAATGCACCTCCAAACCGGATTTTTTTAATTTTCGCTTTCGTTCACGAGTTATAAGTTAAGTGAAAAACTGGCAGAAAACATGCATTTTTTGCGCTTTCGAACCATCAGTTCTCAGTAATACATTTCAGGTGTCAAATCAATTGTAGATGGCTTTGTCTATTTTTTGTCATACCTTGGAAATAAAAGCATCGCGATCGCTTGATTTTGTAAGTCCACCCTGGTCGATTCATTTGTTTAGAATGTCAAGCCCCGCAGATATCTGAAATTTTCAACCTACACGGAAGAGGGATGATCAATAGGCCTATAGGCCTAGATATGATCAAACATTGTTCGATTTGGACAAAACTCACTATACAGGGCCAAGGAACTCGAATCTGAGATCATTTTTACCAGGGACGCTTTCTAATCGTGGTACGTAATCCACGTGATTTGGGTGTTAATAAACATAATGATTTAACTATTAGCCTATGTACGCAGCCATATCAAATTTTCAACCTAGACTGAAACTGAAAATCAAGGCGTGTTGTTTTCTTCACGAAGGAGCATAAGGGGTTGTGATTTTCTTGGTACCCTACTAACGGTCGATTCATTTGTTTATAATGTTAAGGCACGCAGACATCTCAAATTTTCAACCTAGACGGAAGAGAGATAATGCATATAGACCTAAATGGACCAACATTGATCGATTTTGACGAAACTCACTATGCAGGGGTTTTCTGGGCCAGGGAACTCGAATCTGAGGTTGTTTTTCTCATGCTGCGCTTTCTAATCGTGGAATTCACTTCAAAGCCGAATTTCTAGCTGTTTCATTAATTATTAATTGTTTATTTTAGGTCTATGAATGTTTCGCGTGCAAGTGTTAATAAATATAATGTTTCAATTATCTTCCTCTTACATTTAAACCTTCCAATTAATTATCGCGGCTTCGCTAGCTAGTATATAATAAATTGGATCAAGCTGTAAGCACGCTTAAACATGGAAATTCGTAGAAGAAACCAGATTTCAACGTCCAGTCGAGAAACAATATTTCTCATAAGAAGCAAAGCACGTGGTAGCTCCGGTAATTGGGGATTCTGCATTTCAACCATATCAATCATGACTCGCCAAGAGACTTCAATGTGCAGCAAACCTCATAGGTCGAATTCTGTTAATAATATAAATATAATAAGTTCAGCTAATAAGCTGTTTTTTGTCGTTAATAAATTAAATGAGAGGTCCGATGTCGAACTGTGAACTGAGGTCGAAGTCGTGACTTTCGACATAGTAAGGTGTGGAGACTGCGGCAGCTACTGTTAACACAAGTCATGTTTTAAGCACGAGTGTCTAATTAAGAAATGAAACCCAACCTTATTAATAACGATAGGCTGTAATTTTTCTAACATTACCTTGATTCATGGCTATATGAATATCACATTCTAAGTTACCTCTTTTTATCAAACACTAGACTACATTTTGTATACCAAACATCTTTTTCTCGACCAGATCTAATTATTCTCTTGGTGTTAATCATACTGCTTCTCGCAGTGTACGTCTGTTTAAGGTTTTTCTCCTTCTTTGATGTTGTTACCTTATTCTAAGGTTTTTTTTTATCTTTTTCGTGCTCGTATAACCGTAACTAAAAACATAGCATCCCATTAAGGCGTTCAGTGGTTTTTAAACGGCCCCCTCATATACTGTTTTTAGGCGGCATTTACATCTGCTTGATTGCAATTCCATGGCCTTCTTCGTGTCAGTCTCTATTCCCGCGGTCTTTCCTTTGTCAGACATTTTCGTTTATTCACCAGAAACAGGATCTCAGTGGCGTACTACAAACTTTACGGCTCTCATCTTCAGTTTAATTTAAAAGGTAAGGGGGAAAACCGACAGCACCTGCATGCACTTCTTTTCATACAAATTCAAGGACTGAACACTGAAACATCTTCGGGGCTCCATTGATCAAAAACATTTCATCATCGAACACAGAGTTTGGTTAAACAGGCCTATAAGCTGCGTATGAGTAAAAGGAGATATAAAAATCATGTAGACCTACAATGTTATGTTTGGTGAAGTATTACAAATCCCATATAATAATAAGTAAGTCTAAAATATTGTAAATACTAGATTGTATAATTAGTAAAGCATTTAAAGCAAAAAATAAATAAAACAGTATATTCTCTTGTGAACATTCTGTGCTCTATAATTACTTGCCGGAAACAATTGATCTCGGTTAAGATCCATATTCACTGAATTCGGCACGATTTGGAGAGGTATCAGCTGCCGAAATAGACTTCATATTTCAAAATGAAATACTGAAATTACTAAAAGAAATTGAGATAGTGTATGGAATCAATTTGAATGATACTGTGAAAAATGATGACATGAACTTTCACTACATACTCCAACTTAAGCTACTGTCACAATTCTGAAGAACTGGGCTATAAATAATATGAGAATATTTAGTAAAAGACAGAAAAACACAGCCTAAATAACTAGCACGTTTTTGATTCCGCCTTTTTATTGACTAAAAAGTTACAATAAAAATTAATTCGAGCTCCGGATTTTCTCAAGATTCAAGACTCAAGAGACGGATTTGACTTATTTTATGTGAAGTATGAATGTCTTGACTTTTTTTCCCTCCTGGAAAATAGTAAAAAGATGTGACTTACAAGGTTCTCCCCCTGAACAGTTCATATGTTATCGGAATCTCCAGTATAAAGTTGGTCAATTCGTGCCTCATATCATTGCAATACTCATTAAATTGTTTCTTTGGTCACTTCAAGTTAATGGTGTTGAAGCATATTCATAAATTGAAGTAATATAAAATTATTTCATTAGTATATCCACAATATAGGCCAAAACGGTGTGATAATAGTAATTGTTAACAGTAACAGGCGAATATGTAAGCACTGTGTAAGAGATTAGTAAAACGTTTCTGATATTATGTGCCTGGCAAGGCGTCATGGGCATATCTGGTTAGGAATTCTAAACCAAATGTAATGAGTTACATGCCTAGGTCTACTCTGAACTTTCAATTTGACAAACACAATGACTAAAATCGAATGGGAAATACTCATATGATATTCTCTACCCTTGCCATGGAAATGTAATGTTTTCTTTTTATTTCAGATGCCTGTATAGAGTAGGGAGGAAAATGCATTCAGTTGTCTTAGCGCTACGCATAGATGACTAGGGTACGAGGAAGAGATAACGTACTTATAACTACGCTTCAGATAATGTGTAACAAGAAAGTATTGAAATAAAAGTCATAATATAATAGGACCAATTAGTGTACAGAATTTAGGGTAAAGATAATCGTCAGAATTGATTTCAAGAGAAGTTCGAAAAGTCCTGTTCTTTATGTAAAGTAGTAGTAAGACTGGAATCTATAAAGACTTCCTGGTATGGCAATGCACCCACACCTATCTGAGATCTATAGAATGGAATTTTAAAGGTCTGCAAGCTAGGGAAAGATTTTGCAACATAAGTACACGACGTCAAGTTAAAATAGTGATCAATACGATAATGTTTTCTGTAAAAAATTTTATTAGCTGTATTGTTTTATTAACCATTATGAGGATCACTATGGAGCTCTGTTAAGAAAGTAATATTAGGTGTTACTATTTTAATTGAGTAGTTAAGCATAAAGATATATTATTCAAAGTGGAAGTTGGCCACAGTGATGTGTTTTGGCTACTGGGCGTAATGACTTTTGGTGGAGTGCAAGAACCAGGGATCACCTATGGTAAAGATAGCAAGAAACACATTTTCAAGTGGCTAGTAGAAACCGGCAGTCAACTATGTCTGCTTGAAGTTACGGTTGTAGATAAGTCTTGAGGGATTGTAAACGTGACAGCCGTTTGTAAATCACTTTCCAGAAAGGTGGCAGAGAGTGTCTGCTCTCCTGGAGATGCTTAATCCAAGTATAGATTTTTTTGTATTGATATGTTTTTGGGATTTGAGGTATACTTTTCATAGACAGGCATATATAGACATATTTCTAAGAGTATTTATTTAACTTGTAGAACCTCAAACCGGTAGATAATGAAGAAAACTATAAACCGAAATTAAGGTTGAACAATATTATCAGAGATGGTAACAACAAAATATAGGGGTTTGAAGGAGGTGTACTGTCTGTTTGTTACCAGTGCGGCACTGCTACAAACTTCTTGTTAATGTGAAACGTGGGGAGGGCAAAATGCGACTCCAGAAATGTTATTATATGTGTATTGTAATCTTTTATATTGTGTAGGTATATATATACACATTTTCTACGAGAGGAGTATGCTATCAGTTTTTATTTTATATTTTAAAATGTAATGAACGGGTAATTAGAGTTAATGACAAGGCGGCATGGCTGTAACCAGCATTATCTCCACACCTCCTTCTCCCGTCTATCTTCTTCACTATCTAGATTCCCTCACCTTCACTCTACCTTCCATAACTCTCATCAACAGTGACAAAACCTCGACATCGTCTGAGATCCGAGCAATGAATTTATATAGTCACTGAACTCCATAATTACAGTTGAGGTCTATACTAGACCTACAACTTGTGCAAATATGTACCTTTTAAAATTGGTTGTCTTTCTTTGTAATCGTCACGTCAATTGATATTTATCTGCAAATAGTATTGTAAGGTCAGCAAAGATAACGCATTCATTCCTTTTTATCTCATGTATTCATATTCCACTTTGTAATTATTATTAAAATGTGTGTTATTGTGCCGTTAAACTGGATCAATAAAATAGAATGGACAACAGCTCAAAAGTTGTTTTATTTCCTCTTCCATAGGTAGAGATACTAATTCTTACTTCCATAGGTGCTATAGCTAGAAGACGTGTTGTGTTCGACTCCGAAACTCGATTTCAAGTTTTTAACATATACGCACGTTTTAAGGTACTGTACCCTGAATCCAAAAAATGCTACTTCCAAAATCCAGTTTCTGTATGTATGTGTCTGCGTGTCTGTGAATAACATAGTTCGAGAACGAAAAACTGCATATAATCGAAATCGAGACCCTGAAAGTCCAGAAATAAATTACAATATTCTTTGTAGCCTATATAAAAAAGAACATCCGTTTGAAAAGAAAACACATAAGTAAGAAGTAAACAATTAGAACCTAATTCACATTATATATATATGATTCTGTAAAATGAAAGGAGAGTCTGTTAAGACTTTTAAACAACAGTAAACTATGTCCTTCGCAAGAAGGCCGTAGTTTTGGAGTGCCTTCTGTATCCATGCAAATGCTGTGCCTCGAGCTCCCAAAAAGAAGTCCTTTTACCTCCCATGCTGAAATGGTACATTGTATCTTTCACTGAGCTGATAATACATGGCCGGTAAATAGGCCTATACTCCTATTCTTCGCGCACATGTAGGGCCTGTTGGTCATTCTGTTCGAATCTGACCGTTGGATCGAGGATTAATGGCTCCCCTCCTTCTCTCTTGATGGCTATGAAATCTGCCCTTCTATTAGTACCACATTCCGAAACACAGTGCACTTCCTCGTGTACTTCCCATTAAGCTTCTCTGAGTGCAGTTGCAATGTAGGATCTGATCTTGTTGTGTCGTGTATTTCTTAAGAGTTCTCCTTTTGGAGAAAATTCCAGAACGTGCCCAAGAGTTTCAGGCTCTTCACAACCCAGATGGCGATATAAGGTGTGATCGTCCAGGAACAGACCGTACAGCATACGACATTTTATTTACATTTGTTCATTCAGATGAAAAGATACATTTTTTGTTCAATGCCCACGAATTAGTTTTAGGGATTTCTTTGTACACAGAAATAACTTTTCCTTTGTGAGGTAAACTAAAACTAAGCTTCAAAAGATCTTCGTAACTCCTTCCTCAACCATCTACCTGATCTGTTAAGAGTTTCTTGATTGCATGGCATGTCAAGTTTATTAAGCACTTGTTGTCTTTCTTCATTCACATTTCTTCTGCAGTGAATGTGTACTGTTCAATATTAAAATGTTGAAGGTTCGATTCCCATTGTGGACGAAATAATCACAATTCTCTAAGATTCTTAGGAGTATTCATTTTTTCTCAAAAACATTCCCTGTTTTAAATCAGGCACTGTTCTTAGAAGCTCAGTCGTGCTACTGGCCCGCTGGTGCTGTCTGTGTCTGTGCAGTAGGATACCACTGGCTTGGTGGGTACGTCGTCGTATGCAGCAGTAGATGAATGATGAAGTTAGCCAGTTATTTCTTAATGTAATACAACCTAACTACAACACAATACACCAACAGGGGTTCCACAATAGAGACAACAAGCTCCTCCAGCTAGCACAGAGGCTTAAGTATAAGCCGGAGATAACATCAAAGTGGAAAGTGCTAATAAAGAATACCAAATAGGCCTTACGAGGACAAGAACTATGTGTGGCTATTCAAGAATAATTTTAAATAACAGTATTTCAAATGACAGTAGTTATTAACAATAAGTAGCAACAAGTAATACTGAATTATTAAATGTTACAAATAATAATAAAAGATGTTGCTAAATTTGATCAAGTGTGAAGAAGAAAAGGGCTGAAAGCCATAAAATTTAATAAATATAAGTTAAAATAGATTTTATGCAATTTAATAGGTAGTTAAATTAGTGGACAGCCGCCATATTAAAAAAACTATAAGTGCCACATAATTATCGTGTAAAAACTGCAGGGACTTTAATATATATTACTTTATTTGTTACTTATATATAACTTCATTATATATTAGAAAACCGCTATATTTAATAATGCAATAACTGAGGTTACGTCCACACAATCTTGATAAGCAAATTTTAAGTAATATTGTACGGTAGGCCTACTCTAATGGAATTAATTAACCATTGCATTGAAAGTTGCCTTGCATATTGGAGAATAGCATTAGATTCTGACATTGAAAACTGCTTGTATAATAATACGATAAATGGTTTATACTCGTCAACGCTTTACGACCAATGACCTAATACAAATGAACGCGTGTTCCACGTACCTAACTGGGTCTGTCAAATGTCGTAAGATTCTATTCGTAACATTCACGCAATGCATACATTCAACTTTCGTATAATTTCCATACGAATTTGAGAAGAATATAATTCCTAACGGATTCAAATACATTAATGAGTGTATCTGCACTATAAGATTGAACTAATACATACCAGAATTAAAATAAATACTAATAAATAAGGATATTTAATGCAAACTCAAGAAATACAAGATCAAAATCAGATACACTCACCAATGTTAAGAAACGGTACGAAAGTTCATTTCAACACGAAGCAACCATCTCCATGCACAACAAGACGTTCGACGAAACCATTTGAGGACGGAAGAACAGCTGGGAGCAGACAAAAGAAACGGCAGTAGAAGGCAGAATGATAGCCAGCGCGCGGCCAGAATTGCAATAAGCCCCAACAGTTTACTGCGCATCTCGGTGCTCGCATAACGTCACAGAATGATAATTTTAATTTTAGAATAAAAGAAGGTACATGTAATATATGACAAGAAAATTGTTCACGTACCGGTAAACTAAATTTTAACAAGAAAGAACAGTTATGTGCGCTATAAATATAGAGTAATGGCTCACTAGTGAACAATTGATCTTTGTATCAGATTGAAATAAATGAATACGTACTTCCTGCAAAACGATATCTTATTCTATATTATAATGTAAAGTAAGAAATCAGTATTGCCCATGCTTTTAGGATAAAGAAAGTTATATAGACTAAGCGCAACACATAAGATTTTGTTTGGATTGTCACAATTCAGGGATGCGACATGGCTTTCCCTTTAATTTTACAAACACCCTACATGAAGAACATTTTTATTTCATTTTCTCGAATGACATCGATTTTGTTGACATTTTTTACGGGAATTGCATAATATGCATGGGAACCGTATATTTTGGTAGCCTATATAAGTGCTTTCCTTAGCTATATTTAGGTTTGCACCTGCCTAAAACGTAAAAGACCAATATCAAACAAACTGATTCCACGAAATATCGTATGTGCGTAAAGTGTTCGTATGTGCGAAATGTCTAAATTAGCGAAAAATACGCCCATTCCATATGTTATTTGCTAAAACTGTACAAAAATTTGATTCAAAATATAATATTTTGTTTTAGTGTGATTTTTTCCTTCTTTTCTTATAGCATGCTTCCTTTTCTGCTATTTGTTTGGCTGGCGAGAAGTTATTGCTACTAATTGTGATCAATTACAGCAAAGACTGAGGAATGTACACTATTCAATGATCACAATACACTTCTTTTCTGCTATCTCTATGCTGAGTTTGGGATACCTATGTTAGATTTTGGCAAAGAGTGTAGATTCAACAGATTTCCTATTTTATCTACAGTAGTTGGAACTTCTGTGCGTATAAATCACGCCATTTTAGGTTATATAAAAGCCATCTTCTTCACGATTTTTCTTTCACTTCGCATATTTCTTCGCAACAAGCTGAGTTTATGTACGAGTTTTATAGGTTCCATAGAGTATTATAACTTCAAATATGGCAATTTTTCGTGGTTCTAAAAAAAAGAACACAGCATGCAGAGTGCCATAGCATCCTCATAAGTAAGCTATAATTGTACCAAATATTTTATTTCGCGAAATACCCACGAAATAAAAGTATGTTAACTTTGAAATCAGCCATTTTATTTTACCAAAACAAAAAGGTCCCTGATATTATAATATGCGGTATATTGTGTATTATAACATAGCCTATTATATTAACAGTTAAACTTTCTTTTGAGAAGATTTTACCAGAGATTGTTCAGCCTTTTCATAAAATATGTGAATTTTTCCCTCAAAGAGAGATGTTATAAAACCAGTGTTATCGGGTAGTCAAATAAAAATTTAGAATCTCAAATTCACTGAATATTAAGGAATTATATGGATTTGAAGTTGTTTCGAGTGTAAAATCTGTCGATTATGTATTTATTACGTTGCAGTTGATTTTTTTCTTTCTTTTACATTTATAGCATGACTTTAACAATCATTAAAACTAAGTAGTGTCGGCCGCGGTGGTCTAGAGGTAGCGTGCCCGCCTCTAGATCCGCAGGGCGCGGGATCAAACCCGGCCGCGGTCGATGGATTTTCAGGACGTAAAAAAGTCCTCCGGGAGGGACTTTAAGCTGGGGGTCCCGTGTCGTAGATTTCCGGCACGTAAAAGAACCCCAAGCCTAAATTAGAGCCTCTGGACAAAATTTCTCGGCCCTTTCATGTCCAAGAAATACTTAGTTTCCAGAGGGGGGTTGCGAGGCTATGGGCTTACCACCTGTCCCTCTACCCTCTCTCGGAAAATAAGCATATAAAAATTAGTATATTTCATGAAACCTCAAATTGGAGGCCCCTTCGCCCCACCTGGGGATCATAGGGTACCAGATACAGATACAGAAAACTAAGTAGTGAAGAGTAATCAGCAATGTCCTTTTTGATTTGAGTAAATATATGTCTTAAGGAACAATTTGGCATGAGATTAACTTCAAAAAGTATGTGTGGTTAATTACTACTGCATGTCAAATAGCAAACAGTGACATTTTGTCCCACCCGTAATGGTGATAGTTTTGTAAAATGATTATTGTAAGAGTTAATCTGGAATCTGGAAACAGTTTATAATTTTTATTCCATCCCTCATACCTTCATTAATAATATTAAGTCTCTAACACTATTAGAAAAACAGCAAATGAACTGTTTTTGTGCACCATTAAAATCGTCGTCCAAATTATGTCCCACCCGTAATAGATTTTGAAAAATAAACTTAAAATATTTAAAATCTATTTTAAATAATGTTTTCCATGTAGTATGGAGGAGAAGGCATAATAAATTTCACAGAATGAGCAGAAGAGTTCTAGTTCATTATTTATGATATGTAATGAACCAAAGTACTTGTTGTCTTAGCGCTACGCATAGGGTACGAGGAAGAGATGACGTAGGCCTACTTATAACTACGCTTCAGATAATGTGTAACAAGAAAGTGTTGAAATAAAATACGCTAGAATGCCCCACCCGTAATTATGAAATGGCCGAGTTATAACCTACACAATTATCACAAACTTAAGTTTTAAGTCTTGCCTCGCGAATAATGCGACTTTCAGTGAGGCTGAGAAAACTGAATGTTCACTACTGCAAACCAGTCGTGTATTCTATAATCTACTGAATTACATTGTGAGTGGAGGACGTTACGTGTTTCGCATCAGGCTTTTCGATGCGTCTGCAAAACAACATGCCCTGAGGATATGCAGACAAATCGAAAGGCCCAGACAAAAAAAAAGTTGATAAGCTAAGCGTATCAATAACTGTCCTTTTCATTTAATTGTAATTGTTAATTCTAAGATTCCCAGTTTCTTCTTCTGTGTCATGGCACTCACTAGATGAAAAGTAATTTCCTCACTTATTGAGGAACATGCGTGCATTAAAAGCGTGTTCTGTAATAAAGATACAATGTTTTTACAGACACACTGAGTTTTCGGAACGTGTGAGTAAAGTTTAGAATGATTGATCGATATTCAGTTTGGGCTTGAAGTCGAGGTGATCATTTGATCACACAGTCTGATGGGTGGGTCATGTAATCGAGTTATGGCTTTATTGCTGGGTTCTATCACCCGTATGGTGTCTTAATCATTAATATCAAGGCATTTTATAAGTACACATCACTTGTACTCACGCATTTAGATTTAGACATCACTCCAGGCCCGTCATTATAGCTCACCATCTGACGCTTCCGTTTGTTCCAGAGAGTACAATTATTTGTATTATACCCCCATTATAATGCTATAGAAAGTTAAATGGATGTAAAAAATAATAACATAACCTAGAAACGAGAGTCATAAGGTTTCATTGCTTTCACGTTGAAAGTTTTTTTGAAACTTAAGTCTTGGTCTAGTAATGGCACAAAATGACTCCTTCAAACGATAAGATATGTCCATGACATTGATCTAGTAGAAAGATCTATTGATCTAGTACATGATCTAGTGAGAGTAAATTATTCATAAGTGCTATTGCTCTAAATAAATATATAGACTATTGTATAATTTTCGACATCTGATTCGCTTTTCAATATTTTCGAAGACAATACGAACTACGTATTGCAAAATATATCTAACTTAAATGCATCTGAGAATTTTGAAGGAAGCAATTACAGAACCGACATGTTTTTACCAGTGAAGCGGAACTACTATTTCACTTCGTTGAGTCGGTTGGAGTCGGTAAGTCGGTTCCCAAGGGATTCATTACCGGCCCAGGTCGATAATATTTATGTGTGAATAAATGCAACAGACAGTAGGTTTAAAGCATGTTAAGATCTCAGGGCTAAGTTGCACTCTCTCACTCTCGAATCCTAGGCTATGCCCCCATGTTGGAGCGAAGGGCCTCCACGTGGAGGTTTCCGTTTACCGATGTGAGTTTTGTTACGCTTATTTTCCTAGAGAGGGCAAAGGGACAGGTTGTAAACCCATCGCCCCTTAAACCCCCTCCGGAAAGAAAGGTAGACCCTATTACTTGGACGTGAAAGGGCCGAGAAATTTTGTCCAGTGACTAATTTAGACTTGGAGTTCTTTTACGTGCCGTAAATCTACGACATGGGCCCCCCAGCTTAAAGTTCCTCCCGGAGGACTCCGTGCCCAGGATTTTTACGTCCTGAAAAACCCATCGACTGCGGCCGGGTTTGATCCCGCGACCTTCGGATCCAAGTTGCAGTACATAGTCTTTATTAAATATCCATAACGTAACAACCAATTAACCACTTCGTTGAATTTTCATTATAGAGTATTAATCAATAAGAATTTTTATCGGGCTACAGCTTCGTGTATTTCGCAAAGTTTGAGCTTGAAATCAGAAAGATTTTTAAAAAACCAGATTGTTAAAAAAACAGCTTGTTAAAAAAAATAATGTTGAAATAAAAAGAATTCTATTTTCCGTGAAATTATAGATTTTATTCAAGTTCATTAGCCTGAATCAGTAATACGAAAACTAATAGGCAATCTCAATGCGGACACAACCATACAATCAACCGCTGCAGTGAAAAATCTCAGAAAATATTTGAACTTCCTATAAAAACCTTCTTAACCAATTAATCCAAATAATGTATCAGTAAGATAAATGTCTAATGTTATTTTAAGCCTGCCATACGTAAAGATATTACAAAGAAAATTTAAAAATAGTTTCAGCTAACTGTTAATTGATCGATTGAACTCGTTTTAAAAGTACTGGTTCATTTTAAAAGACACATAATGCAGGCCTACACTAAGTATCTAGCCTTAGGTAGGAGGTACAGCGTATAAAAATTTTCGATAACATCTTCTGTAGGATACCTATTCATATCACTTAAAATATTGCGCTCTGCTAACATCTTAATGATTTTATTTCCAACCAATGTAAATCTAATGATATAAGCATGTCAGCTGCATCTTTATTCTGCTTCGTTCATATGGTCTTAATTTGTTTTATTGTTCATTGTGATCACAGATGCATAAATAAATAAATGAATGAAATTAACAATAGTGGTCTGTAACCTTGTACACCTAGCCTATATCTTCTTTATCGTAAACTGTTATCCGTTTATGATAGAAACTCTACTGTAGCAAAATTACAAGGAAGTATGATATGCTAAATAAATTCCAGTAAATGATCAGCGTTGTATGATCAATAGATCATACAACGCTGATCATACAACCCGCGCATCCGCGCGTGTATGTAGATTATGAGGAGAGAGAGAGAGAGAGAGATAAGAATGACTGAGTAAGTGAATGAGACAATCAAAGACTGAGAGAGTAAGTGAGGGAGAGAGGGATAGTACTTATTTGTTTACCCTTTCTAATTATTATTGAATCTTAAATTAAATTGCATGAGATTCCTTGTGTAGCTTTCGGATAGCTCCTGGCTAAAATATTTTCTCAGCTTATTTCAGATGCTTATTGAACTTTATGTTACTTAGACTATGAGTTTCATATACCGTAAGAAGTTTCGAATTCAGTTACTTTTGTGACAGGATAATGTATGTTTATATGAAATTACAGATTCAGACAACCTTTCCGATTAGCCGAGACCCTTAAATGTTTATAACGCTTATTAATTTCACGGTGTTAACTGATTGCCAGATGTTTCAATTATATTTTTGTTAACTCATCCAAGATAAATCACCGTTAGGAAACACATAGCCTATGTAATTATAAATAAGTGATTTAAATAGGTTTCTTTTCGGGGAAGGATTGAAAGTTATAGAGAGCTATAATCAGTGACCACTTGATCCCGATATCTAGATGAATGGTTAAGCACCTGCCAACCAATGACTTGCAATCTTGCTACACACATATATTACAAGGTCAGTGCTTGAGTTCCATTAGCAATCTCAGTAGTATTTTTACCGAAAGAATCACAATTTTATACTTTCTAGAAGACATTTTATAATGCTATCTATGTTTCCAAAGACAAAAAACAGGACGTTCCTGTGTATAATTTAAAAATTATGATATAATACTATTATTGTTGTTGTAAAGGTGAACTGTATATTTAAATGTAGGACTATAATTTCATAAAGAAAGGGTAGGGTAAGCATTTCATATTATAATCCATGTAATGTCTGAGATAAAAACCTATCACCACAATTAAATTTATTTAAAATTCACTCTTATACTTCAAAAGAAGAAATATGCCCCTAATGAGCATCACTGATGAAGAATGAGCAAATTAATGAAAAAATTATGTTATGGTTACTTGCTTAAGACCAAAGGTGTTTCTGGTGTTAATATATTGTCAGCCAGATGAGTAGTTTAGAATGCTCAGTCTCTGAGGACGGAGGAAGCGTGATCCTCTGAAATGTCAGAGTGAACTCTACTTGGCTGACAACCCATTATTCTTCTATTATTTATTTGTTTACTAGCGTGTGCCCGCGGCTTCGCACGCGATAATTATTTCAAAAATTAAAAATTAAGAGCATAATAGTTAAATCATTATATTTATTAACACCAAAATCACGTGGACTACATACCACGATTAGATAGCGTCGCCTGGTAAAAGCGACCTCAGATTCGAGTTCCCTGGCCCAGAAAACCCCTGCATAGTGAGTTTCGTCCAAGTCGAAAAATGTTTGACCATATTTAGGCCTATATTGAATATCCCTCTTCCGTGTAGGTTGAAAATTTCATACGTCTGTGGGACTTGATATTCTAAACAAATGAATCGTCTAGGATGGACCTACAAAATCAAGCGATCGCCCGCGATAATAATTTCAGAAATTAAAAATTAAGAGCATAATAGTTAAATCATTATATATATTAACATCTAAATCACGTGAATTACATACCACGATTAGGTAGCGTCGCCTGGTAAAAGCGACCTCAGATTCGAGGTACTTGACCCAGAAAACCCCTGTATAGTGAGTTTCGTCCAAATCGAACAACGTTTGACCCCATTTAGGCGTCGCGTGGTAAAAGCGACCTCAGATTCGAGGTACGTGGCCCAGAAAACCCCTGTATAGTGAGTTTCGTCCAAATCGAACAACGTTTGACCATATTTAGGCCTATATTGATTATCCCTCTTATAATAATAATAATAATAATAATAATATTAATAATAATAAAATCAGGTAAACTGATATAACAAAGTGCCAGTATGTTTTGTTTAATCAGTTATGATTGCAGTTATGATATGCAGAATATAAAAAAAGTCAAATTGGCCGGTTTCGGGATTTGAGCCATGGAACTCCAGAATGTGACGCCAAGACGTTACCATCTCAGCCACCTGGGTCAGTTATGGGATAAGCGCATTTAAAGCAATAGTGTTGTCATAGCTAACTGTATTTTAATTGCCAAAGCCTTAGAAATCACAGTAAAACAAAAGGTTATGTTGTCAAGATAACTGATTTTCATTTTTTTAAATAAATTCTTTCGAATACGTATATTACCATAAAATATTCACTAAATTGAGCATAACTCCGAAACAGGTCAACCGATTTTATCCAGTATCAATAGACGTCTTCCCATGGACATTATAAATGTGTATACCAAGTTTCATAAAAATCCGGTAAAGTGTATTTGAGTTACCGCGTCTTTAAAATAGACACTAAATTGGGTTTTACTACGGTACCGGTCTACCGATTTGGTCCAATATCAGTAGACTTCTTCCCATGTACATTATAAATGGGTATACACAGTTTCAAGAAAATCCAATAAAGCATATTTGAGTTATCGCGACTTCTTATATATTAACATAAAATGCACTAAATTGGGCATTATTCTGGTACTGGCCAACCGATTTGGTCGAGTATCAATAGACGTCTTTCCATGGATATTATAAATGCGTGTACGAAGTTTCATAAAAATCCGAAAAAGCGTATTCGAATTATTGCGCCTTTAAAATATACACTAAATTGGGTTTTACTCCGGTACCGGTCAACAGATTAGGTTCAAATTCAATAGGGCACTTTTCATGGGCGTCATAAATGGGTATACCAAGTTTCGTGGCAATCGGATACAGCGTATTTGAGCTATGGCGCCTTTCTAATATAATCTATTAAAATAGGCACTAAATTGGGCATTACTCCGGTACCGGTGAACCGATTTGGTTCAATATCAATAGGGTTCTTCCCATGGACATTATAAATGTGTTTTCAAAGTTTCATGAAAATCCAAAAAAGCATATTTGAGTTATGGTACGTACAGACACACGGACAGACAGACAGACGGACAGACAGACAGACGGACAGACAGACGGACAGACAGACATTTTTTCGTCCACAACACAATCTCATAAAGTACCATACTGGCACTTAATAATAATCCTCTTCGGTGTTGGTTGAAAATTTCATATATCTGCGTGCCTTGACATGATAAACAAATGAGTCGACCAGCGTGAGCTACAACATTCAAGCGATCGTAATGGTTTTATGACAAAAATAGCCAAAGCCTACTGTAATTGATTTGACATTGAAATGTGTAACTGAAAATTGATGCTTCGAAAACGCTAAAATACACGTTTTCTGCCCGTTTTTCACTCATAACTCAATAACGAAAGCAAAAACTAAAAATGTAATATGCCGAAAACCTTCCCGGGAATGTACTCAACAACTTCCCAAAGTTTCATGGCGATCGGATGAATGGTGTAGTAATGCATAAAGGACACACACACAGACACACACACATACATTCATTTTTATATATATAGATTTATTGTGAACACAAGAGGTTATCTACTCAGTCATGGTGTATTTTACATAAGACTGAGAAACCCCAAGGCTAGAAGTCACAGGTCGAGGGTTCGACTCCCAAGAATAATTGTTTGTTATTTTTCGGTTAGCTAATACTTCCGGTGGTATTAGAACTTCGGAGTCGACTCAGCCTCTACCAGGTAAATATTATCACGAAAAAACCGGGGCGTAAACATGACGCCTAGATCAGACTACCTGACCCTCTTCTTTGGAGGATTAAAATGGTTTTTGTTTGTTTGTTTCGGTATTCTGAAGAAGAATTTACATAAGGATAGAAAGCTATATAGGCAAATAGGGAGAGAAAGAGAGAGAGATTGCTAGATTACTTGACATAATACCATATAAGTCAATATTTTTAAACTGACTGCAATTTTAAAATTTTAAAAGTCATTTTAAAATTTCTAAAAATTTAAAAATTACTTACAATGAGACTTTTTAGCATTACAATTCTTTCATTTGTTGGTGTTTACTTTCGGCCCAAATAATTTAGCCAACTAAAAGATTTAGGTTCCGTCTTGTCCAATTAGTTTCCTGTTTTTTAATTTTAATGCAGTTCATCTGTTTTATTAAAAGGAACATAATGACAGGTCTGGATTTCACGTCGAATTAGCCTCTATTTATTGCGAATGTGTGTCGAATAAAAAGGCGGAATCATTAACATACTCAATTTCTTTTGTTCTTATTAAAATACCCCTTATATCTCTCTCCAAAATGTTTAGAATTTCCTGCTATGTTTGACGCCCAGTGCACATAGATCCTAACAGAACCACGACTTCTTTTAGCTATGACAGAAATTTAATGAATTGTTATTGCACATTCTATTGTTTGTTATTAATGCTACATGCCTACTTATTAATATATAAGATTTTCAATGTTTTACACAAATTAAATTTTACATTATTTTCATATTTTCTGTTGCTCAAATGCACCTGTGTTCAATGATTAATTGATTTCGATGAAAGATGCCACGGATGTGAAGTCTTCGGTAATTATGTAATTACATAAAAGCACGTGCACTTATTTGTGATAAACTGAAAGAGATGAATATAAAATGATAAAAGTATGACGATAGTTACTTGGGATTGGTTGAAATTCCACACATAATTAGTAATATTACACTGATCAATTATTCATGTTCTAAATAGTCTACAATAAATTAACACTATTAATACCATTTTTCATTCTAGTTTTTAAGATTACGGCCAACTTAGCAGAGTTAATCTTTACTAACTGGAATTTATACGAGTTTGGCATAACTACCGTTCCCTTAGCCCTAACACCATCAAGAAGAGGGTGAAAATACTTTTAAACTGTTGCTATTTGTTGACATAGCAGGGAGCTTGTACAAACATAAATCACGTAACCTACATCACAATTTGGTGTGGACCAAGTTGCTGTTGTCTCCTCCACTCCTCAGGGGACACATAAATACGACCTCTCTTCCCTTTCCCCTCGCCCATGCGTCTGTGAGTAATAACCATTCCCAACATACCTCCTGGTGATCCCTGATGAGTGACCTAACCAATTGCTAGAATTACATCCGTCACATAACTCAGTTAGGTGTCGTTTATTCGTGAGCTCATATATACATTGGAAAATTATATTAAAATAGCTCTTAAAATTGCAATGTGTTTCAAGACAGTCCAATTCTAATAAATGGTCTTTAGACCATAGAAAAAGGTTATTTTAGACATAAACCACAGTTCAAAAATACCGAAGTTGTAATATTTATTTTAAGTTACATTATATACTGGCTGATGTAGAGGTAGCGTGTCCCCTTCTGGATCCGAAGGTTACGGGTTCAAACCCGGCCGATGTATTTTTCAGGACGTAAAATTCCTGAGCACGGACTTCTTCGGGAAGGGCAATAAAGTAGTGGGTCCCGTGTTGTAGTAATTTTACGGCACATTAAAAAAACTCAAAGCCTAAATTAAATATTCTAGATCAAATTACCGCCCTTTCAAGGCCATAGCTTAACATCCTGGTTTACTCTACTCATTTGTTCTCTGTAGGAAAACAAAGCATAATTAAAGATTATACTTCTGTTGTAAATGAAACCTCCTCTAGAAGGCCCTTAGCTCAACTCGGGAAGTGGGTGTAAAAAAGGTGTTGGGTCCTAAAAAATTCAGAATGGTAATAATCAGTATTATTGCACTTAATGAAGGCCTACAGAATTCATGAACCCGTGACATTTTAGAAGAATTTTACAATTTTATATTCATTGTTTTAAATTCAGCAAATTAGGCCTATCCGTAATAAATCAGATATTTTAATATTTTAAATTAGCATTTTATTACTAATTTGATTTATTGGCAAATTGTATTCATCTTAATTATTGACATTAGTATTATTACTAGGCCAAATGCATACGGTATTTAGGTTTGCAGATACCAGTATGTAGATTGTTTAAAATAGTGCGCTAACGCTTAACTTTAAATGTAGTAAACTAAAATGTTCATTAATCGTATGTCAGTGCCCAAATTAGTTGTTTTACATATAATATAAATTATGGTATAACTTATCTTTAAATGCACACTCCTAATACATAAATATTCATTAAGAATGATTTTATTAATTGTTATTTATAAACATTATTATTGATCATTATTCTTGTCTCTGTAGATGATGATGATGATGATGATGATGATAGTAGTAATACTAATAATAATAATAATAATAATAATAATAATAATAATAATAATAATAATAATAATAATAATAAAGGCCTACGATTTTAACATCATGAAATATTATCTAATTGGATTTTTTCAAGAAAGATAAAACACTTTGTCTGAATAGGCTTATATTCCCTGAAGTCTGAAATTTTTATTTTATCTCACTGTATCTTAGAAAAACATGAGATGCGTAGATGTCTAGAGACATTTTAAAGTTTGCTAATTAGCCGTGTTTCTCTTCTGATATTTCTTTTAGAGCATGCCTTTCCGTTGTAGGCTTAAGAAATTCCGCTTTTAGGTTTAGTGGTTGGTGTATCTCGGTATAGTTATTTATGACTTAGCGATATTAATAATGAGGAATTCTGTATTGTGCACGAGGAACCTAATGCTAGTGCTTTACTCGCGCATTAAGATCCCTTGGAGTTGTGCAGAGAAGGAATTTGAAATTCAAATGATGCCAGGTGGCGCGTTTTGATGGCCACACAGACTGATTTGTTCCACTCGCAATGAGAAGAATGGACGTTAGTTTGCGGAAAGTATGATGCAACATCCTGCATTACGTTTCTAGTTAAAATCTGCAGAATGTGGCGGGCACGTAACCAACAGATTTAATTGAGAATTATTTCAAGTATTGGATGACCTTCTCTTCTTATGGCTCGTTTCTAATTTTGTTCCTAAGAATGGTCTACTAATATCGGGTAGCTTTCCCCTCTCCCTCTCTCTCTCTCTCTCTCTCTCCCTCTCTCGCTTCCCCAACCGTCGGTATTTCTTAATGTGTTTATTTATTACTGGTTTCCAATTATGCTGATACAGATTCTCTATGTCCTTTCTTACTTAATTCCTGCAATTATGTATTCGTTTCCTTCTGTCACTAAACGGCTGTAAGTTATGTAACCTTTCCTTTTTAATCTAATAATTCTACCTTCCTCTTGAGCTTATTTTCTTATTTATTTCCATCTTCATCATTTACCTTACAATACTTCTTCTTCGCCTGTTCTTCATGATTAGCAGTTAGGCTCAATTTACTTTTAGAAAACGATGGCGACGTTGCTAGAAACGCTTGTTAACTTTTGACTTCGTGCAATCCCTGGTTTGCCGTTAGCTCATTCCTCGTTAAGCGTAAATGTATTTGTTTACATTAACTTTTTTCAGATTTGTTGTTAATTATTAATTACTCTACTTATGCAGTTATTCTTGTGTCATTGAAGTATTTATATCTTTATTTTACTGCGTTCTTTTTAACTAGGTCTAATTACTTTTTAGAAAAAGTTAAATGTATGCTGTTCTTTTATTTTTCCCCGGTGTTGAAGTCCGGACATAAAGTCGTCACCTGTGTAACAAAGTCTTGTATTTTTTTATTGGGGCTGATCTATGTTTGGTACAATGTACTGAATGTAACTTACAATAATCCTTAAGTTTTCTCCTGTTTCTGAGCATTACTAAATTGTAATATTAGATAAACCTGCTTCTCATTTCTGACGTCTGCATATTGTCGTCACTGTGACGGCAAGTAGATTTGATTACATATGCCCGCATAGAGGCGAAAATCATAAAAATTCAATAAACTTTATTGTGTTAAGTTAACATGTGCCCGTTTTTGTTTATGTATTAATGATACAATTCATGAAACACAGCTCCTGAAGTGAATTTTTCTCTCACTAATTTCAAAGTTATCTCAGATTGTTCATTCTCTGTCAGCTCCATTTTTTGTATTTTGTGTTAAATGAACTTTATATCTTCGTTAACCCAGTCTTTCAATACCATTCGGTTATTTATTATGCCATGTATAATTATACATTATTAAATTATCGAGGTCTGAACTTCTAAAAACTATTTAAAATTAGTTTTTCTTCGTTTTTCCTTTTACCAATCGCCTCAATTTTTTCTAACACAACGAAAATGCTGAGGATTTGCTCCATGTTCGGAAAGATAAATTTATGTTAAAATTATTGTTTCCTTTGGACATTACCTTCTGGGTTGGATTGAGTATTCTTTCATCTTTGTCAGGGTCTGTTAATTCTCTCAGGAGAACAGGGCCAGTAAGAAAACGTGACAAAGTTTTGCAGTCCTCAAATTTCGGTGACTTGGGGGTCATTAATTTCTGCTGCTGCAGTTGGTAGGGTGACGTTTTCAACACGTCATCTCAAGGGTCATAACACCAGCTTCCAGACAACCGCAGACGTTGCGTCCACTCTGCAATAACGTCCTAAGTTCTTCAAAACTCCGAACTGATGCTATGGATCCTTATTAATTAAAGGTAAGGAATTCAGGGGGACCTCAATGATTTTAGGTATAAATCTTATTCAGAAAAAAAAACAATTACGCTAATAAGCAATTAATGAGAGAAAGTAGGTCAAACGAACTAGAAAAATTGTATCTAACATAAAGTGTTAAATACGAATTGGTTAGAAATAAAGGAGATTAATAATTCACAGATCATGGACTACACATGAAAGGCTATAAGTTAATGTTGTGCTACATTTTTCATGCTGTTAAACATCCAGCGGATAATTACTTGGCCTACCCTTGTGTGTTCCAAAGTTGTATAGTCGACATAAATAATGAATTATAGTTTATCTACTACTCCTAACTTAATGATATGTGAGCTCTCCCTATGGATTCTAGCTTGTTAATTCCAGAAAATGAAATGTTCCAAAATCTAAACCTGGTGTAGGCCTACTCATTTTCGTAGGCCTATTATCAAGAACGGAAAAATCTTTCAAAATCCGTTGAACATTAATAATATATAGGCTTTTGGAATTTTGAATTCATTCGTGTATTCAATGGAATAAAGGCTATCATATTAGTAGAATTATTGTATTTCATTCTACATAATTGGTGAACTTTTAATTGCTGATCAACTTCACAGTGCTATCAGATTGCAGAGATGAAAACATGAGCTGTCTCATTACCCTTGGAAAACTATAGCGATTAAGTCGTCTGGAAGTTAATGCAGCATTGAAACCAATTTGGTTTGGAATAATTAGAAGTGAAATAATTTAAACATTGGTGCTTATGAGCCTAGTTCAAGGGTACACTTGTATCTCAGAGTATGTGAGCACAATGGACAATTAATGAGTTCTAACATTGCAATTAGGCATCAGCAGGGATAATGAGATAATGAGGTGTCTATAGTTCCTGCACATACTGAGTTTGTGTGAGAAAAGTAATTATTCCTTAGCGTGTGACTTAAGTAAGTGCAAGAACCTAATGTAGTCATCTTCTAAGGTAAATACTTATCATGAAGTGCACGAACCCACTAGAAGGAAAACATCCGATGTGAAACACATGACTTCCTTTACCCAAAATATATTTCAGTATAGATTAAATGACTGTATTGCGTTGTCTAAGCCTCATTTAAAGTTGCATTATTCGCGAAGCAAGACTTAAAATCCAAGTTCGTGTGAGAAATGAGTACCGGTAGCTTCAGAGAATTTATTGGGAAAAATATTTCAAATAAAAGTTTTAGATCTTGGTAGCCTATAATGTGTCACAAATTATATTATATTATATTATATTATATTATGTTATGTTATGTTATGTTATGTTATGTTATGTTATGTCATGTCAAGTCATGTCGTGTCATGTCATGTCATATCATATCAAATCATATATATTATATTACCCTAAATATATTATAAATATAATGCAATTTGATTGGGAATTTTAAAAACAAAATCGTAAAAGCTGTTTACGAGAAAATAGCGAAATATGAAATTCTCTGTAAAGTGGCAGTAAAAAGAAGGCAAAGTCACTAGCAATTCGTATCGCATCTTCAAAGGACACACAACCTAAATCAAATCTGATAAAATTCACTCATATAACTTTCTTTGTCCTAAGCACGGGCACTACAACTCTTAACACTTCACATTCTGACGTACAGGTTGTATCATAATTAATAGCGCAAACCGAAACGGTTTAAAGGATACGATAAAAAAAAGCAATAAGCTCCAGCAAACATGGGTTCCTCAAACAAGCCGTTTGCGAGATTTATTATTGCGAATGTGTGGTTATGAGACGCCACTGATTTCATTAAGAAACATAGTCCTAATTGGTACAAATGAATTTTAAATGTAGACTTTTCGTGTAATTGCCATTCTAAGTTGCCTCACAATTCTCTCATAACTTAACAAGGAATACAATCCTACTTTAGAATGTTAGGCCTACATGTTATTAATACCTACACTCGTCCTGTTAAAGGAGGTGTTCAAAGTGTGGTCCTTGCACGTGGGTGCAATACCGCACTCGTCTCTGCTGTGAGTTTCGGATTCCTTCAAACACCCCCAGATCATATCGGAACTCTTGTCAAGCACTTATAATTCTTTGCTGTTGCTATATAGTTCCATTTTGACTATGCAGAGTTCAGCCCACACTGTCCACACTGTTCAGACGAGTGATCTGACTGCTTCGACTGTGTACCGTACCCATTGTCTATCGTATATGGTGTGATTGCAACTCCACCTTGTGGCAATGTTAAGTTTTGTAAACAAGAGCACATCGCGGACCGCTTCTAAGTGCGCAACGAGTGAAGCACAACTAAGGATGTCAGTGGCTGCTCATAACCAAAACATTCGCAATAATAAATCTCGCAAACGCCTTGTTTGCTGTCCCATGTTTGCTGAAACTTTTTTTTCTTCTGTTATCATATACTTTCGACCATTTCGGTTCGCGATATTAATTCTGATACACCCTGTAGAATGCAAGGACGTACTGCAGTGCCTTATCCTCAAGCCTGTAATGTTCCCCACGCAAGCTTTTGAGCCTGGTTTCTACAAATGGCTGTTGCCTTGTACCTACACTTCAGAGAATGCTTAAGAAAAATAAATGTTTCAAATAAAAGCTATAGATGTTAAATAGAATTCAATTTAATAAATTTTATTGTCAATAGACTGTGACACAACTGAGATAGGTCTAGGCAAAGTCAATTATTACAATGGTCAAGTTACAATAATTACTCACGGTACGAAATATGTTGCACAAAGTTCCTCGCATAGCCTTATAATGTTAAGATTATGTTAGGCTTTTGAGATTTATAGGAGGACGAAAGGAACCGTATGTATACAGTTCAAAAATGAATATTAAAAAGGAGTAGAAATCGTATCCAATTTTTATTATAATATTCTCCTTAAAGCATAGCACATATTAAATAACCAAATAATTGCCCCTATGATTAAATAGATTTAGATTTCCTAGTCAAGAAAATTGGCCGCCTGCGTGGTCTCGTGGTTAGCGACGCTGACCATGGATCAGCAGGCCTGGGTTCGATCTCCGGTACCTCCTCGGATTTTTCTGAGGTAAGGAACGGTCTGGAACAGGATGTACTGAGCCTCGTGATACAAATTAAGGAGCTACTTGATTGAGAAGTAGCGGCTTCGGTCACGGAAACCATCACTAACGGCCGTAAGTGTCGGTATGCTGACCACATTCCCCATCCTCCATCTGTCTACTTCAGGTGACGCAGCGGTCGGATCATAGGCCTAGTCCCTCCAGGGATGTAGCACCACATAATTTATTTTTAGATCAATAAAATAAATCATAAAAGATAATGCGAATTGAATAAAACCAGTATAATGTATGACTTAGACCCATTTTAATCATTGCTATTTCTGTTTGGAGATATATTTATGGATCTTCTTAGTACATCTGAATAATATTAACTTTTAAAAAAATATGATATTTTTCAAGAAAATGTTGTAATGTTATATTTAGAATCACTACTATGTTATTATTATTAGATGGATCAAGATAAGTAATTTCACAAATAGGATAAAATGAGTTGGCGAGAAGCCATGAATGAGATCTCTCACAGAATAACTGATGTGGCAGTTCAGTTACAACTTGTGGTAACTTAATAAACAGATTAATGCATATATATAGGCCTATAGCTTTGTGTGGTTTTATTAAGCCTATGTTGTGGAATTTCAATTATTTGACAATTCTGACCTTATATTACACATATTGATTTTGCTTCGTATGTAGCAAAACAGTATACAGATTTACAATATTGTCAGTATTTTATATTTTCTAAAACGTGGTTTCCAATGGGATCTATAAGGTATTTTGGCTATAATTACAGTTATGTTTTCTTTTGTAATATTATTTTAAAAATCATTAATTTATTACACTTTGGAAATATGCATAGGCCTATGCATTTTGACTCTATTTTGACTTACATGATAGAAGACTTCTTAAGAAATCGCATAAATCGCAGAAATGTTACAGTTACATTTTAAGGGATTCGTAAAGAAAAATGTTAGAACATCTCTGCAGTCAGATTCTTAACAAACTTTCATTTGGAAACATTGAACTTTAAGAGCCGATGTATACCTGTATGGTCATTAGCTAATAGGAATATTACCACAAACATCATCTCATTCTTCCGGGTCTGACTTCATTGGCCTCAATACGTGAATCTGAGTAGCCCACGTTTAAGCCACTCTTTCACTTATATAGAGGTCTTCAGGAGGCGCCTGTGAGGCATAGACCAAGTTCTTAGCCCATTCATCATCGCACCGGAATATTTATGTGAGAATAGAGAATATCATATTCATTCCAGTCTCCATACCTTTTAGAACACTTGTACTTCATAATACTACTTCCGGTCATGCTTCTACATGAACTTAAACCATTTATGTTATTTAGCATAGATCTTGTTTGCCGAATTTCACGTAATATTACGCATTGATGTATAAATTATTTAGAAGGAAAGTAATCAAATTCAATCTGTGAGGAGTTCACACGACTGAATATTAAGATCTCCGAAACTGTTAATAGCTATAAAAACTTAAGTAAAAAATTACAGCAATAAAAGCCTCTCAACATAGAATTTAAATATTATATATTGATAATACATTATTCCACCTTATAAAAAAGTAAAGTAATCCCTATACAGGCCTTGGAGGCCCAGAGGGTTCCAGGAGGTTGAGGCTCCCAGATTTTGGAGATTCGGCACGTGAAGGTGGTAAGGTTGTCAGCCTTACGCACCGGCTGCCTTTACCCCCAGGATTGCTCCTGGTACTCATTTCTGTTGGAGGTTAAGTTGACCCCAGGGCCATAGTGCAACCAGGAGGATTAGGCCAATTGAAAAACTAACGACCTCATCGGGAATCGAACCCGGGACCTTATACCCTCAAATAATAAATTAAACAAAACCAGGTGTGTTACATAATAGCTAAGAATAATTCTAATACAATACTATATTAGGCCTATGAATGTGATAGGCCTACAACCCTGTGGAAATCTTGAATTAGGCCTAAGGTTTTTTAATTTACAGTACAGTGTATCATAACGACGGATAACGTGCTGATCAAAGGACTGAAGATGACAGATTAACTATCGAACTGCATTTCCACGAGATAAAATATTAATAACACCAGGACTTACATAATAGCATAGATCATCTTTACTCTATCTATAAGAACATTCATCAGTTTTATCAACAGTTTACTAGAAATTACTCTGTTCTCAAAGTTCTATTGTAGGGACACAACAAATAAGTAACAACGATTTTACAATACATGAACAAGGGCACATCAGCCATAAAGTACATTTTAGAATCATTCATTAATTACTAATTGTTTTTACAAGATTATAGGAAATACCTCCACAATGTTTTAGTAGAGTAAATTAAATAATCATAGGCCTAATTCAAGATTTCCACAAGGCTGTATCACATTCATCATTTAGTATTGTAATAAAACTATTGTTAGCTATTATGTAACACACCTGGTTTTATTTAATTTATTATTGAAAGTAATCAAAGTAGAGTAATAAGGTGGGATAATATTAGTGATGAGCGAGACCAGTCTTGGTCTTGCAGTCTTGGTCTTGGTCTTGCAGAAAATGCAAGACCGAGACCAAGACCAAGACCGTATCAGCGTTAGCAAGACCAAGACCAAGACCGGCCATGCAAGACCGAGACCAAGACCGAGACCAACCCTGCAAGACTCTGGCAAGAACAAGACCTAACTGCAAGACTCTTGCAGTCTTGCTATTTGAATAAAGTTTTATAAAGCCCCGTTGTGTATGCAGCGAGCCAGCGACCACTACTCAAAGGCGCCGCAGAGTCGCTAGCCGGAGTAGTCCCAAGGCTGGTAGGCCTATAATGTAGAGGTTGCCTTATCGTGCGGTAACCAATGAGACGCTGTCCGTATCCAAAAACGAGCGCACCATTCAAATAATACATGTGAACTCCGTATACAACATCTCTCACCACTACGTTAAAACGAATTACTGCAATGAAAACTTAGAATTAACCTGACGGATTTCCCTGAATAGCATTCCATACAGCTAGTTCCTTCAATTGGTGGGAGTTAAATTCACGATAAACACTCCATATTCATTTTTAAAATGTTTAATTGCAATAGTTCTCTAGTATTATGGTACGAAAGACAAACATATGTAATAAAGGCCCTAAGTCATATATGAAATTTCATTTTGCGTACAATATAAATACTGACCAAATAATTTATCAATAAAACTTAAAAATTCTGCCATACAGTTATTTAATAACTAGTTTCTCTAACCTCTCACTGGGTTTAAAGGAAGCTATGACTGAGGATTTATAATAATTTTTTTTTTATTACAACCAAATGGTCATACTACGATGAATGTAGCAACGATGGAATGCTATATGGCAGGGGAAACCGGAGCACCCCAAGAAAGCCTGCCCCGACCCCACTTTGTCCACCACAAATTCTACATGGATCCATCGATATCCGATCCCGGGTCCCAGCGGTGGAGGGCGAGCGGTCTAACCACTCATCCATGGGGCGGCCTATGACTAAGGATTTGAAACTTTAAACAGTAGCCCCCGTAACTTAAAACGTCTATTAACATGCTCAGTAGCATATTTCATTAACGATTATATCCTTATTTACAACTATCATTAATATTCATAGCCTACTCTCACATATAGAATCTTTCCTGTCTACTTGAACAAAATATAACATAGCTATTCAGCTCATTCCTTTCTCCTTGCAGAAAATTTCAAAATAAAGTTGTCTGAAAAAATCAGGTATTCTTCATAATTATTCAATAAAACACAATTAAACCGTAGATTAATTAAAACAGGAACTTATTTCACGGGTATTTGCTAGTTATTACTTTACAGTTACTTATCTGATTGCACTGTAGCTATACAGGCCTACATTTTGTTGATGATAGGTAGGACATCCACTGAAAACCTTTTTTTACTACTACAACTTTCTTATTGACATAACGGTGAGGTGTTTAAGTTCTTGCTGCTGATTCATATTAAGGATGCATATCAAATGGGAAAAGATAATAAAAGTAGAAAATGCCTGGTCTAGAAATATTTTCTTGCATGAAGAATAGTTATGATTATTTATGACCCAATTAGTTGAAGGCCCGAAACTTGAAAGCAAGTAGAAAGTAATTTACGAGGGGTAGCGGAAATCTTTAAAGTGCAGAAATGATCTGTTCACAATGTGTTATAAATTAGAACTAGGGTATATGGAAAGATAAATATTATTTATTGCAGCCTATGGGTTTGGGTTTCGAAGGTACATTGTGTGATTTGCTATAGATTGCACAATTTCTAAAGCATCTGCTTCAATGCCATAATGTTTGGTTACTATATTATACAGTTTTAAACAGGCCAGATAGAACCTCTCTCCTATGCGGAAATCTTTTAAACATTTCATACACATCCTGTTAATATTACTTCTTGTCTCCACAGCCGTTCATTTTGAAACTTTACAATATCATATTAATAATTTTACTCTCTCAAATAGAGTACAGCATCTCGTGGATTTTGGGTTTAAAGTTCTACAATAGGATAACAGAGAATATTTAAATTTACACTCAAAGTTTACTGTTCTAGCTTATATCACCATGGACGTTTCGGAAAACAGCTTGACATCACATTAGTGTTCACATGGTCAAAGCAACTATAGCCTAAGCAATTAGCTTTCGTTACTTTTGCAAGCAATAACACACATGTAAATGGTGTAACTTTAAATCATGTAAACGCCATCGATCACAGTAAGATGCATAAAAGAAAACTGCAAGACTTTTGCAACAAGACCAAGACCGAGTATGCAAGACCGAGACCAAGACCAAGACCACTGGTGCAAGACCGAGACCAAGACCAAGACCAGGGTTACCTATGCAAGACCAAGACCAAGACTGAGAGTGCAATACCAAGACCAAGACCAAGACCGCCTTGGTCTTGGTCTTTGTCTTGCATTTGCTCATCACTAGATAATATATTATCAATATATAAATTTCCCTTAAAGGACATTATGAAACACATAGAATTTAAAGATAGGCATAGTCAAACGATGGTTACAACAAGATGCTTTCTTTACTTACAGCTAATTTTTATATTGCAGCTATTCTGATACATGGCTTAGTCTGTTTATAAATTTAGTGGTTTAAAATTTCAGTTAAGAGTTAATTAAGTAAATGTAACCGTATTTATTGCTCTGTTCGGTAAATTTAGTAACATCCTATAAAGTTTGTTTTCTTTCTCATTGTTAACTTAATGATGTACTCATATGCATTAATATTAATATACATTATTCTCCGTAACTTATAATTTGTACTGTACAGAAAATGTCAGATTGAAATGACCTTAGACTACCTCCACAGTACGAATATTTTTTAATAAGTTAAGACGATACGTTTATTTAGATTCAGACATAAGTAAGTTCATGCCAAGTCAGGAATATTTAAAATGGGGTAAATAACATCAATTTTATTTTATGAATATTTTCGGCTACATATATTATATAAAGATTTCGAGAAACATAATCTGAATTTGGAATATCATAGTTTATGTAATGGTTTCGTTGTGGATAACAATAAGACTATCTGTTCTCATGATTGATGTCATCAGCGCAACAATATAGAGTATGATATGATAATCCACTTTATGTGCCTTTGTTCATGATGTCTGTACAGAAATCGTGGTCTTTCGAAAATGGTCAACTTTTGCAACTTTTGTCGGAACTCGGAAGTGAGCGAATGGCCCGTACATCATATTTATCTTTCAGTGGGGCTAATTCAATACCTAGAGTAAAATTATGTCTAATTCAAATTTGATTTAAATTAGTAGCTCTTCTGTTTTATCTAGAAGGAACGAGTTGCCTGTAGCAGAACATGCAGGAACGCGATTGGCTCCTAATAGAAATGGTTTGTTGGAAGATGAAGTTTAGCATAGGTGAGCTGTACTCCGCTGGTGGTGGTTCTGATCTTCGATGAAGGTACTGTGTATTTTACAGGACATTTTTTCAATTGGATTAGATAATTCAAGTTTTACAGGTACACGTTCTGGATCGATTTAAAACTCTGTAGTTTACCTGGATCGATTTAAAACTCTGTAGTTTAATGGGATTGGATTACATCCTTTTGACTTTGCTTTATTGCAAGTGTAATAAATTGTGCTTTTGTATAGAAATAGAAACGTGAATTATGCATAATATATATTTTTCATGATAACATTGAATTGGGATTACATTCTGTTCATAAAAGTCCTGTGGGCTGAGCCAGTGGTGCAAGCCAGAATTTGCTGTATCTTGCTACTTTTTGTTTCCTACATTAGGTACATTAGTCGGAAGCTATTGTAACTATGATGGCTTGAATATGTTTGTGGATTGGCTAGTAATGTAACTTAATTTAAAATATTTTTGAAGGAGGTCAACAATTCAGAGAACAAAAGATTTAATCGGTTGATTGAATGCCAAATTATTACTCCTTATCTTCATAAACGCTATTTTGAAAGCTAAAAATACAATAGTAATGCAGTTTCATAAGTAATGGGAGGCAGAGCTCCCGGTAATGGAGGCAACATGACCAGCACTACATTTTTCTGATCAACGTAGTTGTATGAAAGTAAATTTTCCCGACAAGTTCTGGATAAGATAGGAGGAAAAAAGCACTTGCCACTGACGGGATCAAAGTCGTAGCCGATATCCTTACCAGAATCATTATTATGTGTACTAAAATTACAGGGATTGTGGATGCCCCCCTCCCAAAAGGAGCTTTGGAAAATGTCAGTATCTGAGGCCTGTAAACAGTTCTGATAACTGACATAGACAAATCCACTGGTAATCAGGAAGTGGTTTCAACAAAATGTAAATAGGTTATAAATAAATAAATCAAAACAACAGTATATTTCTAGCTATCTTTCCTTTTCGTTCTGTGTGCCTAAGACAATTTCTCATTGTTTCTTAACTAATGATTAAAATCGAATTATATAGGCCCAATTATAGGTCGGATTCAAAGTCACGCAAACTTTCACATGTGAATATATAACTTATATATATCATATGCAATCATAACTTATACTTATGAGGCTTAAGCCTATAATCTAGGCCTAAGCACAACGAGAAATATGGAGAAGTATATAGCAGACAAAATTTTGGGCGGAAATTTATTATTGACAAGGAGTTTCAAAAGTAGCCTATAAGAACATATTAATTTTTTTTGCAAGAAATGTTAGGATTATTAATTATTGATTCGTTGTAAGGGATACAGAGAGTAATGGCCGAGATTTGAAATCGAAGGAATTTCAAAGTCTGGTCATGAAAATCGCTTAAGATGCTACTATAATTTAGTTTGTAGACGTAGACAGTTTAAGTTCTCTTTTCGTGAAAATGTAGTAGCCTACATGGTAATATTAATGTAACAGCGCCTGATTTCTGGAAAGCGCCCCCATAATAGAAAGAAGAGCTCCATAAAGTAGGATACTAAACAGACGTATGGAACCCGAGGGCAAAATAAGGTGTCTGGAATCGGAAAGTAGTCTGCGAACTGTCAGATCGAGTGCATTTCATCCCGTGAGAATAGCTGTTCAGCCCCGCCCCTATGGTTAGCTGGCACTTCACCGTGTCGCCCCTGACCTGTAGCTAAGTTTTCAAAACAAACTCTTCAGATAAAGCATTCCAAATATGTCTCCTCCCATCTGTAACGCGAGTCGAAACACAGGAATTGTTGGCCTCACCTATTTTGTTTTCCCCTTCACGTCAGAGCAGATATCACATTAAGGCAATATATAATGAATTTAGGGCATACATTAAAAGTGAGGCCTTGGTTTGCTCAACCCTGGAGAATCCTGTGGGTGATCTTACTTAATATTCCTACTCCATGTATGACGGTATTCTTACACTTACACAAAGTTTTATAACCATTAAATAACCTCAGCTTTACTTTATAAAATATTTTTATTATTTGTTAAAGAAACAGCCCGCAAAAAAATAACAAAATGTCTCCTGCCACTTTTATTGAAATATGTTAAAGGTAACAGTATAAACTTTACTTTATAACTTTATAACTTTCTGCAAACTCAGATTAGTAACATTGTTTTGACAATTTTTGTAAATTGCATTTTTAACCTTTCTGCCATGGTGCTAGGGGGACGTACAGAGCTCGCCCTCAAACTAAAAGCATGGAACACGTCACAGACAGAGGCGGCGGGAATTCGAATTCAAGCGAAACGTGCTGAGTTGAAAACGTTGACGGTATCACGCTATAGTCCTTTCACATTCGCCAGAGGTTTCAAGGCCAAACGTAGCACGCCCATGATACCCCCACTTACCGTGCTCATATGACATCATACCCCTCCAATGCCATCACATGACAAGCCAGTAGGGATTTCCTCCTTGGTGTCGTATGAGTGTGTGCGACAGCGCAGCTCCTCTGCGCAAAGGGGAATACAGTTGACTGCTGGTTACTGATCAGTGGGGGCATATTCGACGTGAGAATTTGTGGCCTTGAAAACTCTGGCGAATGTGAAAGCACTATAGTATCCACATGGTTAAATAAAGTGCGTGGATCTGTGGACTATATGTTCACTGTGGACTTTAGCACTCCACGCATGCGCACTGCCAACGGCAGGTTCGAATTTTAACGTTCGCCAAGCTTTCAGATTCCAGGCGACCTCTGTACGACAATGTATTCACTTCAATTAAAATGATCTTGCAAATGTTTTAATTCCTCCAGATGTTATGCGTATCGTTGTTTGAAGTAAAGAACATGATTGGAAAGAAACTTCGCATAAATAGCATATAAACATTATTGGCTATATAGAATGTTAGCACAATTGGATTGAGTTGTAAAGCCCCGGCATAGATTTTAATCTACAGAAGCACTAACAGATGCTGTCTGTTGGACAGTAGTTGTGTGCTAGGTCAAGCATACTACCAACTACATCGAAATAATACATAATATTATAGAATATTTTTTTTTCGGGAAATTTCTTTAACAAGCTAAGGGTATGGCAGCTGTCAGCTGAAAGCCCATGTGCAATAACTATTTTTTACATTTCTAATATTAGATTTACACACATAACATATTTTTTTAACATTATTGGATTATGAAATTTCCTATCACATAAGATAAAATACAAAAATTAAGTAATGTGAAATTTTTGACAAAATTCAATAGTGTACGACTACCTTAAGTTACCATTACCAGACATGCTGCAAGCACTGACAATTACTTTGATTCTAGGGGTACGTTACTGATGTGGAAACTACGATCACGTTTCTAGAGGATGTGTTATTTTCACTTAAGGATTACAGTTTCCTCTTGCTTTTCTTATCAATTTTTGCTTATTGCTACCATTGAAGATAGTAGAAATGATAATGACAACGGTAAAACTCTGACGAAACTAGAAGAAAATTTCTTATTTTACCTCGCATAACTCTGACGTTCCACTCCTCTGGAAACTGTTAAGTGCACAGAAGCCTTCCCTTGCCTGCAAATAACTAGGACAGAAGCTATTACTGTAGAATTCAAATTTTAATGAGTGAATTTTCACCCAAAGTGTTATTTATGTCTCAAAATTTGGGGAACATTAAGTAGGTAGATATAATCAAGTAAAAGAAATCAGATGTAGCATCGCATGTTTGGGAAAATTATGGTCTCATCTGTGAAGAAAAATTACTAGAATCACTCTAAAATAGTCAAATCTGAAACTTTGGGTGAAAATGTATGTTTAAAATATGTGAAAACTCGTTGATAACTTCTTATATACCAGAAGAAGACTGTCTGATCAAGAAGCTCATAAAAAAGTCCACCAGATGCGTATTAGAGTCTTCCTAACAAGGCAGAAGCCAGTATGTCAAAAAAAAGTAGATTTTTCAAGAGACGTATTTTAAAGTTCGGAAGATCACAGAAATTCAGGTTTTGTTGACACCGACTTACCATGTTTGTGATAGTGTTATCAAGAAAATATTTCCTTCCTTTAAGTCAAATGGTTGAAAAATCTCCCTATAAAACGAGAATATTTAAATTAGTAAGACATATCGTCCTTTGCCTACTTCAGTTGTTCTGAGAGAACTTACTTATCGCTTGTATTTTTAGTTCTGTTTCGACATATCGATGTTTACCATCTAGGAAAGTTGGACTACCATTGTAGGAAATGACATACCTTAGGAAGTAAACACTATTTATGTGCATAATAAAAATAATCAACAAGTTTCTTCACTGTTATATTCAGCCCATTGAGAAGACAAAGGCACTTTCCTCAGTTTCCTTGATTTCCTCAGTGTAATCATATTGAAATTTTGGTTCTCTGCTGCTCGTTTCCAGATTTTCTAGGGTGTGACAGCATGAATCAGCATAAAATGAATGTAGATTCAGAACAGTACGATGGGAGCTCAACGTTCAATCCATTGGTATCTTATACTGTATACTTGTAAATTACTTACCGGCTAAAGCCACTTCTACGAGCCTAGTGCTCCCGCTCTTCCCGTACATTTTAAAAATAATCTCATGTAAATCACAAAAACCAAATTTTATGTCTCGAGAAAGGGAACTGGTTTATAAGTAGGTCCGTTATTAGTATTTATCGTTGATTGGATAAAATAAAGTAAGGATTTTAAAAAATGCGACAAGACATAAGTAAAGCTCCAGACACACGGACTGATATGTCAGCTGGCAATGAGCGAATGAGAAAACACAAGCCGATATGTCAAGACATGTCGGAAATCGTCATCACTAAAGAGCGTTGCAATAGTATGCCAGAGCCTAATATGTCCACCATATTGGTTCCAGCCACCAAACAATTTCGTAATTTAATTGACATGTAGGAATCTTATTTTTCATATTAGGCCTGCCCTAAACTATTCTAGAAGAATCAAAAACGTATCGGTTGCCATCACATTCTCCATCAAAATCTCTATATGTTGACATTTAAATAAAAAACCCTACTTTTTTGACATATCGGATTCTGCCTTCGTACCACACGTTTGATAGTTGACAATATAGTTAAAAATGATGATGAGGATCCTTGAAACATGCCCTACCAAAATAATGGTAAATGAAGTAACAAAAATATATAGTCAACTCAATGCAGATTACATTTCTTATAGTCGCTTCGATATCAATATTTATAATATTCAATTGTTGTACCAGAAATAGGCCTACAGTACTTATAGCCTAGTTTTAGAGATTTAAAGCAGTTAGAGAATGTTGTAAAATACCATTGTCACTTTTGTCAGTGTTCTCGGTATACCTTTTAAAGTTACGTAATTCCTTTCCAGATTCAGGACTGGGTGTGTGTGTCCTTAGCTTTAAGTAGGTAGAGGACTGGCGCACTCCGGCAACAAATCCGCTGTGCATATCCCCTTACGCGATCACCAGAGGTCGCTCGCGAACCTGCGGAATACTTTTTTTAAACCAACCAAACCATTGTCGCATTTTTGTTTATTATTTATTACTGTCTTGTCCGCACCAGTTTGCAGGACACAATTGTGTGATGGGCCATGGAGAAAATAAAAGCTCTCACATAATCACTTATTACAATGAAAGTTTAATAATATCTCCAAATTGTACCCAGGCCTACTTCGAATGGAGACATTTCAAAGCATTGAGTTGAGAATGAGAGAAGACATCAGTTAGCTTCAAAGATCTCATATGATTATATTATGATGACTTTTGCGGAAAGAAAAGCTCGTAAAATTAAGTTTTAGAATACAAGTTTGCTCCATTGCTTTGTGTTACGTCCTGTTAAATATTTTATCTAACTTACTTGTTCTATTATTAGCCAAATTTATGCAAGTATAGTTTAATTTTTCAATTATTTAAAAATTTTCTGTACTATTTATATTAATATTTTGGTAGGCGTTTATGTTTTTTTTAATAATTTAATTTACTTTTGCCTTAATGTACAATACCTGTTCATTAATAAAAGCATGTGAGGGAAGCACAATAAATTGTTTATATCATGCTTTATACTTCATATTAACCTTCTGTTTGTATTAATTTACATAATTACGATTAGTATCAAACAAAAATTTACTGCCGTCATTAATTGGGGGGGGGGGGTCGATTTATCTTTTTGGCCCGGGAACCAGACAGCCTAAATCCGTCACTGTCCACAGGCTATCTTCTATTTTCTTTAGAGGACTCCAAGAATGTGCCCATAGCTGAGTGGTTGCCTTTCACCATTAGGACTCGGATCGAATCTCTTTCGGTTTATGTGGAATTTGTATTAGACAAAATGGGGTCGGGTCTGATTTTCTCGGAGTGCTCTTGTTTATCCTGCCCCGTGTGATTACCTTTGCTCTATTTTTCGTAATACGGTATGTGCTTTGGTTGCAGTAAAGACATTTTTGTTAATGGACGCGAGAAAAATTAATTTATAACATTCCTCAAAGCAAGATGTAATGTTTTTTTAGTTAAAATATGCATGAGGAAGTATGAATAACACAGCCTGCTTTAAGAACTAGAGTTTTACCATAACACATCAGATTAAAAATAATAATTATCCTAATTTTTTTTATTTATTAAATCGTGAAAATGCATTCTTGTTAGACCAATTGTAGTATTCTTCTGTATTTCAAATCGTAAGAACTTTAAGGTCACCAGTACTAAACTTTTTCTAGTCTTTCGGTATAAAAGAACTGTGGAAAATAGAACATAGAGTTTATATTGCCCTATCCAATTCAAATATAGGTTAAATCTTGTTGAAATGTACAGCAGTACGACATTACGGAAGTTTCGGAATTAAACAGTCCACGATTTATTCCACAATGGCCTACTAAAATAAAACCAGAACATTTTTATTTCACGCAACGTTAACAGCCAATATTTTAATGTATTCATTTCAGTGACTACATCTATGATACGAATCTATAAAATAAAATTTCACTAAATAAATATGGATAAGTTATATGACTCGCGCAAAGAATTTTATAGTAGAATTTATGATATCATTCATGAAAATATAATGACAGCATTGAAAGAATAATACTCTCACCTCGAAACGTGGTCTCTATAATACATTATAAAACTGAATGTGATAAGTTGATATAAATCGCGAGGTTTCAGATCGATTTATATCCCTCACGTGATCAGTCCTGCATAAATAGCTGTACAAATGCTATATTCTACTGTTTCGTAACTGTGAACTGATGTGTGAGAAAGGACTGGTTCCCATTTGAGTGGGGAGCAATTAGCAAAATGCTGTGAGAAATTTCAGAAATTTCTTTTCAAACAGAGCCGCTCTTTGACTTAATTCCTTCTTCCTAAAACTAATAAGCCTAGGCTATGTAGGCGATATGTAATTTTTGTTGTAGTTATTATTATTATTATTATTATTATTATTATTATTATTAAGTTAAGTGCCAGAATGGTACTATCTAAGATTCTGTACGCGCGATAACTCGAATACGCTTTATCAGATTTTCATGAAACTTAGTATACGCTCTCATAACGTTCATAGGACGAACGCTGCTTCGGGTGGGGCACAAAAGCCCCGCATATGTGGCCTACGTGCTTAGGGTCGTTCCCAACGCGCCAATCTCCCATACTTTCAGCATATAAAGCTCTAACACGAAATCAGCAATTGCAATTGTTTTACAGTAGTTAGGCACTGGGTTACTGTATAGCTTATATGACTTCTGTAATCTCCACCTCCTATTGCTACGGTAAAGGCCTACTCACGAATTTCTGTCTCATTTTCTTCCTCAAAATTTTCGAATTAAAAGCTGAAAAGGTTCCAATAACATTGTTTTATGATTCTCTGTTCTTTCCTGAACATAGTGTTTTCCCACAACAATATAAACTGAGCTTTTATGAAGCAGTTCCTAGAGAGAGAAAACAATTAATATCTTTTATTTTACCAGTAGTCTACGCCATGAAATACTAACGTGCATCTGTTTATTGTGTGTCATGACTTGTGTTCATTTTAACTGATATTGAATGTTAATGATTATGATATTAAGTGAAATAGCAGAGATGAGTGAAGGACTTTAGTCCTGTAACCTTTCCGGGTAGCCTGTAGGATCAAACTGAAGAATTTTATCCCAATAATTAAGTAGTTTTTGCGACAAATTGGTACAGACATAGGTAAACCATTCATTTTATAAGTATAAGTATAAGATAAGTTATAATAATATGATATTTGATGTAGCCTATGTATTCGGCTGAGTTTACAGAAACAAGATGTCGGCTTGGCATTAAGTGTGTCTTATAAAGAAAAAACATCAGGTCAAGAGATTTAAAAAAGGAAAGTAAATTTCAACCACCGATGTCAAATGTATAAAGCACGTTCAGAGGAATCTTAGTGCTCATCCTCTACTTATGTTAATCACTTTTACATTTTTATCATCATGGTAAGGACTCCAGATAGGTTTGCTTCACTTCCCAAAACTTAGTCAGCCTTTTCTTTATGAACCAATTTATTTGCATTAAGAACCATATGTACTATAGCTAATAACTAAATTTATGCAATAAGAAATCACAATAATACTGCCACGGCTAATGTAAAGATGATATTGGTTATAAAAATATTAAATCCGAAAGATTCTATTAAAGATAATAAAGGGTAGCAGGCGGTGATTATAATAATGATAACAATAATAATAGTAATAGTAATAACAAGCCGACTATATAATGCTCACTGATTAGAGGGGCAGATGAAATGAAAGGCATTTCTCCTTACCTGAAACAAAAAGAAAGTTCAACATTTGGAAAAATGAAAACAAGAATCACAAAGAGCATACTTATTTATTAGATTTGTGCTAAAAGCAGAACGCTATGAACAAATGAATATCACAAGCACTCATTCCTCTATCCGTTATGACAACGACATAGAACAAGCCGCCGCAAGTTGGGAGTGAGGATTCAGCTCCGCAAGCCTCATTCACAGCAGCCAAGATAAGTAGCTTTGGCCTGTAACTACCTCTCAAAACAAATGCTTCAAATACAAGTTAAATTAGGTTTGGATTAGTAATGTAGGCTAAACATGATCTTCATAGCCGTGTTAGAGACAATTACGTAAAATTAATTTTTCTTAATGCAATGTTTTATTAAAAGTAGGAGAAAGTTTCGATGTGGTTCGTATCACGTCTCCGGAAGATACTGTACTCAACACAAATATAAAACTTTAGTTTGATTCTATTTTAATTTTTTTTAAGCTATGCTGTTCACAGACACATAGGCTACACACATACCTGTTTCCAAAATTTGTATTTTTGGGGTGAGAGGAAAACATGTAGCCTGTTAATATCGAAAACTCCACTTGGAATTTAAGGGTCGTACATAATATGCCTACTACATCTACTTGTAGTACAGAATCAAGGCAATGGGTACTGAAGGAAGGTCAATTGTCACTAACGCTAGTCGCAAAACACGTAAGTAAACCTACATTAACTTCATCGCAAGCCCAATGCATTAAAACACAACAATATGCAAAATGATTCAAACCGGTTCGTGGTTCGTGTTGACGGTAAATCATAACAGCCCATGTATGGAAGTTGGTAAGTGCACTAAAGGGTTTCCATTAATTTATTTCATATAATGTAACTATCCGCAATATTTATTGATACCATCATTTCAGAATGGATTCTGCTAAAGTTATTTCCATCAGTTCACTAGAATTAGAAAATGATTGGACTATCTTTCAATGTGTTTCTGTCCTTAAAATACATTGCTCTTGTTTAATTACATCCGAAAAGGAATATATAATCTGAAATCACTTTTGCAAGTCACTATTTTCAATCTGGTTATTTACTGACAAGGCAAGGCTCCCATATGCAGATACATTATTTTTTATAATTGTATAGTCTATATGAGGTTATAACCTACTAACCTACTACTGAATGCTTCTTATCGTCGATATTATTTCTGTGGTAAAAATCTCTTAATCTACGCAAACAAAAATTATTCAATAAGTTACTTAGAATAAGACGTCAATTAATAGTTTAAAGAATTGTCTGTTTCTGTAAATCAAGGCAGTGAAAAGTGTGCGAAAATTGTCAATCTTCATATTATCTCATATTACTCGCCACTGGACTAGACAGTCATGAGTTCAAATCGCGGGTTCGCTATGAATTCCCTAATATTAACTATTTTCAATAATATATTAAACGTGAAAATAAAGTGATCTCTATACAGGCCATGGAGGCCTTAGGGGTTTCAGGAGGTCGAGGTTCCCGTTTTTTGGACATTCTACACGTGCAGGTGGTAAGGTTGTCACCATTACACACCGGCCGCCTTTACTCTCAGGATTGCTCCTGGTGCTCATTTCTCTTAGAGGCTGAGTCAACCCCATGGACAGAGTGCCATCAGAAGGATAAGCACAATTGAAAAGACCCAAAGACTAAATTGGGAATCGAACCCGTGATGTTCCATTTTATTATGCCTCCATCTTAATACGCTACGGAACAGACTCAGTAACATAGGCTTAAGTTCAACACTAGAATTAGACCAATTTCAGTCCTATTATTATTCTGCGTGACTATTACTTACAAATTTGAATTCACTAATATGTTTATGTGTAATGTAATATTATACTGTAGAGATAAGAGTCATATATTTAAAAAAATTATTACTTCATTAAAATTGTAATATTATTATATTAAAACAATAATTACTTCATTAAAATTGCCATACAGTAGCCTCTGCTTACACGTCTATAGATTATAATTTATAATTATAACCACAGAAGTTAAGTATTTTGTGCATCCTATGAATATGATGTTATGTCAGAGAAGAAACGGAACCGTGATCTCGAGCATACGGAACCATACCATTGTGTAAAGAATTTAGATAGAGTTCATGCTTCAAAACTAAGCAAAAAAAAAAGAGAATAAGAGCATGTGTTCTCTGACGTTATTAAAATACTTTTCTTCTCTTCATTCTGTTACATACTCCCCGTTATCATCGGGTGGATAGTGCATCATATAATAAGGCGTAATTATGTCATAAACTGCCGCACATATTACGCGTTTCCTTTATTTTCAGTTCCTTTAAAAATACATTAGACACGTGCTTATTTTAGATGAGCAAATTACATCTATTCTAATTATATTACTACACATACACGTCGTTGCCAACTATAAAACAAAACAGCTGTCTTCATTATTTGATCTTTAAGACACCATCATCTGGTGACAGAAATGTGGCAACGCAGCCCGGTCTTGTCACGGCCCATATACCACTCGACGAACCTATTCCTTTTTACATTTAAAATAACATAACATCCCCGCAGATTCCAAGCGTAGCGTAGGCTTATCTTTCTTTTTACAGTTTTTTCTTTTTTACTTCTTTCTTGTTACGTTTTATGTCATATATTTATCTCTTTCAGTTCTTCACTTTGTAGGCACTTAAAGAAAACTTTTCGCTGTGATTTCCAACTCTGTCGGAATCGTTTTAATTTTATTTTGTGGCATGGATAAACAATTGCCTACACCTAGAAGAGGAACTCTTTGCTATGTTGATATATTTGTGTTCATTTCTTAATTATCCATTAAGTAGCAGAGATACCAGACTTGGAGTGGGTTTCTTTCCTGGAAAATGTGTTAACAAGACTTCTTGGAAAACATAAAGTCTAATAAGTTGTCTGCAGGATTTGCATGGGCTTTTTAAAGATCGTTTATCTACTGTAATACAAGTTTTTATTATAAAGGAACGAGCCAGATGGTCTTAAACAATGGACGCTATTAGCATTTTATTAAATAAAGAAGCTGCTCAAGGAAATATATAACTTAATTCTGTTCTTTGCCTTCATGTTTTACGCCTCACAGCAGTAAGCGGAATAAGTATGAAATGTAGATAAATAATTTACAATACTGTATAGTCTATTCCTAATTCCTACTTTTTACATTTCACCATAGAAAAGGGAAATAGGCTGATTATACAAGATCGTACAAGTCACCAGAGAAACGAGATGTTTAGATTTTGTTGGTACATTCGGTGAATTTATGTCAAGAGAATCCGGATCTGAAGTTATACTTTCATTGTGGCTATTTTGCGAATACTTACAGAATTAAGCATGTAGACCTAAGGAATAATTAAAAGCTTTAAAAAATAATAAAACACACCGGCTTCCGCCATCGCTATAGGCCTATTATGTGTCACTGTAAGCGAGGCCATCGATATATTGTAAAATTGAGGAAACCGATAGACAGACAACTATAGCGATTGTCACTAATATAAGTAAAACAAAGTCATAAATAAGACCCATAAAAGTAGGTAATACTTCAAATACTTAACAACATCCCCACAGACCTACATGGTTATATGGTTATACTGTTTCTGCATTCCAAGACGTAGGCCTACTGAACAAGAAATATGCTCAAACGAAATTACTATAAATTCAGCGAGGATTTGCAAAACATACCGACCTGTCCCCACTGATGCTGCACTCGTTACAGCAGGAATTATTCCCATTCATCTAAGCGAACTTTGTGCAACAAATAAAGATTTTGTACTGTAGCCTATGTGGCTGTGTTGGTCTGCTCTGAACACAGTCACATATAGCACACCATACTTGTTTGATGTGGCCATGATTAAAAATTTGAAATATAATCCTTGTTTGAAAGCTTCCAGATGAGCAAGATGAGCAAGTGTGTGAGGGCTGCAGGTAACATTCTGTTAAATGTGAGAGAAAAAAATGTAAATATACAAATACATATAAAATTTATCATTTAAGCTAAAAATACAGGTAGTTAAACATTTTGTTTACAAAATATTTTTAAATAGTTCCAAATTACAAAAAGTTATAACTCTCTTTTACAAATAGGTCATTTGGAAATAGAAATGGATGTTTTATAGTTGAAAACTGAAAATCCACTATAATTGTTTGAAAATTCAAACGGAAATATAATTCTCATCATTCTATACAGGTTGTGAGAATGATGCTGATTTAAAGCTACCAGTTATTGGTTGTAATGCTCTATGAGTTACGATTTCACTATGCATTCTGAAAATGCAATTCTCATTCCGTTTCTGACTGGAAGAAAAAACAGATTACAGGAGTGACAGAGTAGACAAATTAATGGAAGATAACGTTTGTTCAAATTGGAGCATGCAAAACGCAGTGAATAACAGAAAAAAAATAAACACACACGCTCACATGAGGAGGAAGATAGATTAAGTGGTTAGCAAGAGGTTAATAACAGTTGAGAAGCCACCCGTTCTGAGGAACATATTTTGTAGGCAGAGTCAAGAAGACATTGGAATTACCAATTTATTCTCGGGATTCTGCATGGAACTCCTCTCGAATTTGTCGCGACGTCTCCCGCTGACTAATGAAGCAATTCTACAAAGAATGCTTGCAGCAATTTCTCTCCAGTTTTCGTTTTTTTTTAATTCTATCCGTTTTTTCTCGTTTGCGATGGATCTTGTATCAGTGTCTTCAGTTACTTCAGTTATGATGAAGCAAAGCCTACATCATTGTCAGGAATGCTCAAAGGATCTACTATAAGTACGACATTATGTAAACTCTTCCCCTCATTTCTAGGCCAAGAGCCTGTTTACTTCCCTAGATTTTAACCCCTTATCTTAAAAATTATTTGGTCGAAGATTATTAAAAAATGTGGATTTCTTTTATTATAGAAATTTATTTTTGACGAATGTAGGTTATAGGAAACAGTAACTTGCATTCTTTAACACTTAATGGGGTAATTAGTGGTATTGAATATTGTTATCAAAAATAACTATAATATGAAATTTAATGGTTTAGTAGTGTACATTTTGAATTAAATTACTTTGAAAATATTCAGTGATCGTATTTAGTTTTAAAAATAAAATAACATATCTACACACTTTCTTATAATATATTACCTTAAAATGCTTGTATCTATGTGAATATCCGAATTACTTCCATCATCTGAATCTTTGCCTTCACTATTAATACCAGTTAAGTCACTATCCAATCCACTAAATCTAACTTATATCAAATTCTTCACCAAATAAATGAATCTATACAGCATTATAAAATACCAACACGTGGCACATGCTACTAACCTTGAGATTAGCTGGGTAGGGGACATTGTTACCTTACACAAGTTTTCTCGGGCTTTAGATTACTGTGACGTTTAAAGTCCCGAGAATGTAACATACTCGTTGAATGCATCATATTATTTTTAGATAATCAATACTTATCATTTCCACATTTTGAAACTATTTAATCTGTTAGAAATTGAGGTGGTGTATATGAATGTGTGGGTGTTATAAGTTACCTGGGTAACCACTCAATTTGAGTGATTAAAAGAAAGATTTTTCGCCATGCACAGAGAACCACAATCAACTGTTACCGATGTCGACATTATTTCTATGCAAAACTCTTTAGGTATTAAGAACTCGCACTAACATACCACGTATTATGTTCGCCAAAATAGGCCAAAGTAAAATGAACGAACTTAAACAGCACACTAGATTCATTTTACTAATCATGAACACCTAATCAAATACTAATTAGCTTACTTCAGGAGACACGCAGGAATACAAACATTGGTATGAGAGGAAGGTATTAGTCATTATTATAACATTATTCCCTCCCATAATGAGACGGAAAGGGAAAGATAAAGCAAACTACACATAGGCCTACATGGAAAGCGGACAGCCGATGCTTGGCGCGCTGGATAGGGAAGGCTCGAGTCGCTACCCTCTCCTGCCGACAACTGTGTGAGGTTACTCAATATTTCAAATTTTCAAGTTTCGCAATTAATTTTCACAAACTAAAAGTTCGTGTGAGCAGTTTTTTTTTTTTTTTTTGCATGTGTCTACTTGTAATGAAGACCTATCGATATGCAAAATTTGAGGGTAAGTTTTGACATGACATCAATTTTTAAAGTAGAATGATAATTCTCTCACACTGACTGTGAGTAGGCTAAGAGGGAAAGGTTCAGTCAGACTGAAAAATTTAATGCCATCCCGGCTATGGCATTGATTTTTTGAGTCTGACTCAACCTTTCCAATTTTTAAAGTCTCAGTACAAGTACAGGCAGAGTTCAAAATTAAAAAAAAAAATAGTTAAAGTCCTTTTTTCAGAATAATTACGAAAGAATATTTTCTTCATCATGAATGGTTATTAAGATTTATTAAGCTATTTACCTATATTGCATTTTTAATGGTAAAATAATTAGCATAAAGTGTATTTTATTACAAACACTATCCTTTATTGAGAAATAACGAAATTAATTTTGCAGTCTGTGCACATAATACAGCTAATTCATATATTGACTTATGGCACTATTACATTAAGCATAACTGACATTCCGGCCACACGCAAGCCACCAGTCACTCTAATGTGAATAAAATAGGATGCTAACATCACGGACAGCATAGTATTATCCTAAATCTCCGCCTCAAGACTTACAATTCCCGATTTATCTACAGCCACTATGAGAGAGAACATCGCACAAAAAAGTCCAGCAACCGCTCGTAATTTCAAGACTGTCAAATTTCATGCATAAGAAAGTCAATGGTTTTACTTTAGATAAGGAACCAAGGTGACAAAATAAAATAAAGATGTGTTACCGCTAGTTCAATATTTATTTTATGAATGTCTAGATTTTTAGGCATAATGACACCATCTTAAGACATTTGCATTGATGTAGTTGTACATTATTTTAAAATCAGAGCCTTATAATAGTGAATGAATGAAAAATTAATGTATGAAGGGCATTTTATTGATACTATAATATTTTTTACAAAATGTTTTTATACGAATTCTTTGCACGAGACATTAGATTGGTCATGATATAACTATACATAAGTGGAAAAAATATATAATTAAAACTAACAGACACACAAACAATACTTTCAAACACACCAACATAACAGCAAACAAAGAAACATGATTACTCTACCAAACAAAGATAATAAACACGCCATACTATTTATAGCTGATAAGCCTACCTATAAAATCACCGATGAAATATTCCCCTTACATCCTCGGTCCTACCCCCTTAGCCCACCTTGGACATATATTTCCCAACCCCTCAAAAATAAATGGATCATATGTCACCAGATGACCCGAAACGAGGCAGATACCGGTGCCTCAGTGCTTCAGTGACTCCACTTTCTGCCGTAGTATGGTCTATAGTTTTCTTCCCACCGCAAAGAGGACATATTCTCTGCCCTTCTTCATCGGTAATTTTAGTCTATCCGTCCAGTTCCCAGACAGAAACAGGTTACACCATGTCTACCTTCTTTCTCCATCCCGTTCAAGTGAATCTCGGGTCCCCAGTTACTAACATTGATTAGGCTACTATCTTACTGTAGCTTTCCTGAACCTACACGCTGGAAAGAACTTACCAATACGTATAGTGTTTTTGTAGTCTTGTCATAACCGCATGGCAGCATAGATTACTCTCACATAAAGTCTTCCATAACAAGAAGATCGGCAGTGGCTGCAATAAGGAGGAGCTGTCCTCTGTCTGTATCCTAAGCATTAGGCTATCCAGAGGTGAGTAGGTCTAGACAACAATGATGTGCATAAGCCATTCATTTTCTTGTTCTTTTTTCATTTGCAGTCTCCTAACGAAGGTTGGCTAGCGATTTGGTTATTCCCTTTCTGCTGGATGTAGGCCCTAAATTAATATAACAATGCTGTAAACTAGTGGAACCAAGTTCTTAAATCCTGCATCCATGATATTCTTATTCGGCCCGAACCTATCTTCCCAGTATTTTTACATTGTAATAATAATTTTAACAAACCATATTTTTGGCTCCCTAATTCGTTTACATTTCATATCAATTTAACTTTCAATATTCTTCTATATAACACATTTCAAAAGCGTTTAATGTGTTACATAAATCTTCTGTAAAGTTTCAGCATTCTGTTGGGACTGCATAGCCTTTAAATAGCTTCTTCCAGAGTTATAATTTAAAATCGTTATCAGTAAATAGCCTATTTTTTCTTTTCTCAAAAACGTTCATACCTTGTTCTGTGTTTTTTTTTCTTTCTGAATTGTGTCTGCAAACTTCTTTTGTTCTTGTATCCAAATATTTGTTGAACTGGATTATTTGTAATTTATTTATATCAATGTTATTTTTTTTTTCAACAGATGATTAAGTTTATATTACCATATATAGTACTATACATATGATGAAGTGTTCGGCCCAGAGGCCGGTCCTGCCCTGGGACAGAGCCGTGGGAGGGAGGCCCACGGCCCGACCGAGGGACACTAGGCCGGTTTATACCGGGTAGGATGGCCAGTTCCTTTCGCGGGATGTATATATATATAATCCAAGACCGCCATGCAAAGATCACATAATTAAATCGTTTTTTATATAATTTTTCTGCTCTCTCCCCTAATAAAACCGAATCATCAGCACATCTGAGATGATTCATTAATTTTCCATTGTTTGCTAGGCCTTCTATTTTCCTCCTGTAGAAATTCAGTGAGAATTCTTTCAGAATATAGGTTGAATAGTAAGGGAGATATAATATAAGCTTGGTCTACTCCACATAGAATTTTGATCTCCAACGTCTTATATTTTAACTCCAACCCGTTGTTTCAAATAGGGATTAGTTATAATCATAAAATTCATATAATTATATAGTTATAATTCATAAAATTATGAATAATTCTGCTGAAACCTGCTCATCTCGTGTGGATGTATGAACCCACTTAATAAAGTAAATTGCACTTCCCAATGCATGCAGGTTTCAGGAAGTGTGTTTCATCGTTAGATGCAGTAATAGTGCTTAATCATGGGAGAACATAACTGTAACAACAAATTTGGAGTTTAATCGTTGTGAACGAGTTCAGGAGCGTTATCAATTTTCTGCATCGTTACTTTAGCATTAATTTATATAAGTTCCACATTATAAATACATATTACATTAAGCTGCTTGCAGTAGAACGTTCATTTATTGTTAGTTTTATTTGACATTCCTACGCCATGCATACCGCAATTTATACGCTCGGCCACCATATAATTACTCTGCTGTTGTTATCAGATGTGTAATTGAAACATCATGTAGGTATGAGGTCAGAAAGAAGAAGGCACATTTAGCGCATGTGTGTAGGTGTCTCTGGGTACAGGAAAGATTACACTACAATATTATAAATCTCATATTTTCATACCTGAATTAGATGCATAGACTAACACATTAGGTAAGTCAATTAAGGCATTGTTAAGAATTTTTAATAAGGGTGATTTGTTCGTTATGATTTATTCATTAAGTTAGGACTATTTGGTGTACTTACACGTGGTGTTCTTCAATTAAATGAAACTTTAAAATAAAAAATCAACTGAATACATTTTAAACAAGGATATTCTGTTCACAAAATGTTATTTAATTTAATTTGATAATCTGTCAGATATTTGAGGAGAAATTAGGAGGGCAACACTGTAAGAATGACTTTATCAACATAACTTTCGAAATACGACCATCTGTACATCACGTGCTCCAACTGCGAATCGAAAAACGGCTACCCACTCCAAGAGCGGTAAAAATATATTAAAGAAGGAGAAGTGTGATAAGACGTTTAGTTACTCACAAGATTAACAACAATTGCTATGATGTTTTGTTTCAAACTCTCTAGATCTATCTGTCAGAAAACCAAAGTTACATCACAGATAGAATAGTGCATACCTCTTCCAGTCTGATTAGGCCTATTGGGTTAAGTAGTGTATAACCAATGAAAAATCATGATAAGTTGGTAGCACTAAAAGAGGTCCACCGTTGTTCAGATTCCACGATAAGTTGTAGCTCCCAGCTACTGTAATAAGAGCTTCAGTGTCGGTGACTTCAAAACAGTGGGATTTTCTGTATCCTCTAAGGAATCGGCTAGCCACCACTCTCACGAACATCCGCTTAAAGTTTATTTATTAAAAAATCAAATATATTAGGATTGAAGGTCACACCTGAGAGATGTTCATACTCGGGTACAGTTCAGTATGAACAAAAATAACAAAATTTGAATTAAATAAATGCTAAGTAGATAAATTGACAAATAAAAAAATACAGTACAGTAAAATAAGATATAAATATCTATATCAATACAAACAACAATACAATATAAAATGAAATTATAAAATAAAAGAATACAGAAATAAACTGTGTGAATATATATATATAATAACAGAATGCTGAAAATTAAGCTATGTAAACTAATAATGGGATAAAGATAATAAGCTTGGGATGCTAGTAAACATGATTATACTACTGCAGTAGTTTGTGTACATTATAGGCCTATAATAAAGCCGTAAATGAAGTGTCTCTCAGTTCTCACAATGTGTAATATGTGGTGAAATAAACAGCATTTGGCTTATAAATAAGAGTAAGAAGTTTTTTTTAATACGAAACTGTGTAACTATAGGCTATATACAATACACTCTTAATACAATTTATTAAGTGCCAGTATGGTACTTTATGAGAATGTGTGTGGCGACGAAAAAATGTCTGTCCGTCTGTCCGTCCGTCCGTTCGTGTGTACGCGCCATAACTCAAATACGCTTTTTCGGATTTTCATGAAACTTGGAAAACACATTTATAATGTCGGTGGGAAGACGTCTATTGATATTTGACCAAATCGGTTGGCCAGTACCGGAATAATGCCAAATTTAGTGCCTTTTATGTTAATATATAAGAAGTCGCGATAACTCAAATATGCTTTACTGGATTTTCCTGAAACTTTGTAAACCCATTTATAATGTACATGGGAAGACGTCTACTGATATTGGACCAAATCGGTAGACCGGTACCGGAGTAAAACCCAATTTAGTGTCTATTTTAAAGACGCGGTAACTCAAATACGCTTTACCGGATTTTTATGAGACTTGGTATACACATTTATAATGACCATGGGAAGACGTCTATTGATATTGCAGAAAATAGGTTGACCTGTTTCGGAGTAATGCTCAATTTAGTGCCTATTTATGGTAATATATGTATTCGAAAGAATTTATGAAATGCAAATCAGTTATCATGACAACATAGCCTATTGTTTTACCGCTTTGGAAATTCAAATAGTGTAAGGTGGTACATTTTCGAACACTTAACAAATATTCTTATTTTATGAACATAATAAACATAAGACAAGTTCAACTGTATTGTAATCACAAAGTTGGCAATCTAGTTGACCCTTCACAAAAATATGAATGTCAAACAGCTGTAAAATTGGTCATGGCAATCAATCTTTCATTTCCAGAATATCGTTCGAAAATGTACCACAGTAAGTACAATTCTAAACACCAGTGGGTACTATTTCGAACAGTGGAATTTTCAACGAACGAACTGCTTTCTTCCAAATATTATATTTTATTATCAGTATTTATCATTAATATGAGCGTAATAATGAAGTGTCACGTTTTGAATAGGCAGATGACAGGTTTGGGGCATGTGGTCAGCATGCCGACTCATACGCCAGTTATTGATGGCTTACTGAACCGGAGCCGCTACTTCTTTATGAATTAGCTCTTCGGTTGGTGTCAGGAGGCTGAATGCACCCCGTTCCAAATCGCCCTACCTCAGAAAAATTCGAGGAGGTACCGGGGATCGAACCCAGACTTGCGGGTCCGTAGTCAGCAACCACTAGACCATGCAGGCGGGTCTGTCATAACATCAAGAGCAATAATAAAAAATACTTAACAACTCCAGAACGATTTCTGTTTGCTATTCTGTATTGCACAATTGCTGAGATGTAATAACAATCCAGAGGAAGTGCAGTTCATAAATCGTAGTTGAAATAATACCACTGTTGAAAGCTGTGTGAATGCCATCCTTTAAATATTTGACTGGCACAGTTAATAATAATAGACATGCAGAATGCTGTGATGGCAAAACAGCTTTTCCATGCAAGCAATCGCGGGTTAAAGTACTGTTCGAAATTGTACCTAAAATCTGTTCGTATTTGTACCTCGAACTAGTTTTTGTAAATTATACATAGTTGCAAATTCCGCTCACGAATGACCATTGTTGTGCCAATGTCTTACGTATTAAAGACTACGCTATTTGTTAGTATGAGTTAAAAATTGGTCCTCAACAATGTATTCCAGTAACACAACGTGGGATTATAAGCAATTTTATAACGTGCCATTTTTCCAGCATGGAGTTCTTAACTTCGATTGGAAAATAATATTTTATGGCCGAATGAGTCAACTTAAAACATCATTCTCGCGGATACAGATCAACAAAACAATCAGTATGGACGCTATATAATTAAAAAAAGGTTGGCTAACATTTGAAACCCAAAAATGGATAAAAATCTTAGTCCGTTCAGAATTGTACCATGTTCGAAAATGTACCACCTTACCCTACAGTTAGCTATGACAAATAACACTATTGCTTTACATGCGCTTATCCAACTAGACCGTAAAACTGACCCAGGTGGCTGAGGTGGTAACGCCTTGGCCTCACGTTCTGGAATTGCATGGTTCAAATCCCGAAACCGGCCAATTTGACTTTTTTTTTTTGTATTCTGCATATCAATAATTGCAATAATAACCGATTAAACAAAAACATACTGGCACTTTGTTACATCAGTTTACCTGATGTACGGGCAAGCTGAGAGCAAGCGGACTATATAACAAGATTCATATGACGTAACACTTCTTGAAATTGAGACTTAAACTATAAATAGATAAGCCAAACTTGCCCAATACATTTTAGATAAATTTCTCTGGTATGCAACAATTTATTGTCACAACAACAATACATACATCATGCTCAGTTCATAAATTCTTGATTTCTTGGACGTGTATAATATTATTATTCATAAACACTGATGAACTTGTAGATATCACAATGTTTAATACAAATTCCTTTGTTAAAGGTCATAAATATCTTTGAGATGGCTTAATCAGTTTGATCAAAACCACACATATATTAGTTCAATGATGAAATTACGCCCAAATTGTTCCTCAAATAAATTAGGTAGTAAATGACGTACCTTTGAATTGATTAAATACCACCTTTTGATAGTTGTTAAAGATGTTAGCCTGAGATCTTGCAACGCCAACACCGAAATGAAGAAGACCCGATGAATCACACGATGGGTGATAATAGTCCTTAGATCATTAGTAATCTTCAGAATCAATAAGGCATATGAAACCTTAATGTGAATCGAAGAGCTGATTGCTTCAGCTATTGAAAGTAAACCACCAGATCTATCTGATAGGTAAAGATTGGCATTGATAAGCCAAGAAGAAAACTCATGTCCTTATGAGTAGTAATTGAATTGATTATGACGAAGAATAGGCATTTAAAGCCTAGAAAAACTAATGTCTTTATGAGACACAGTTGACTTGAATCGATGAAGGAAAAAGAATGAAGCTAAAGATAAACCTTATTGGCTATCAAAACAATATAATAAAAATCTCCAGTCTCTGATTGGATGCAAGACATAAAAAGAATAATTTTGATATTAGTTTTTACACTAGACCGACTCATATTTCATACTCCGTATAAATAAAAAATAAACAAATTCTCGTTTAATATGAAGTATTCTTTGAAATATTTCAATGGAAATGTCGGTACTAGGCTTGTGCAAATTTTGAAAAACATCGTTAACAACAAAGAACAAAAAAATAACCAAAAAAAAAAAAGATCTTTTGCTGGTATCACTGTAAATAAGCTATCACATGGTAGAACTTTTAACTGTCGGATACTGGATTGCATGTAAGTAAGTCAATCTTAGAGTAAAAGTTGCTATGTAGATATTCCGTAAAAACTAGCCATATTAAAGAGGAGAAACTAGGTCTAGGAGCTATAAAGAAAGTACAAGGTTTTCTACTCCATTCTATTCAGACTGGATGATATTTAATTTAGAAATAAACACTTGGAAGAAATTTAACAAACCTACACTTTTAATACAGGCTATATTTATATTACTATAAATTGGCAGCTAATAAGTTACAATCTAATTTAATGTCGTTCCTTTCTCCTGTAATCTGAGTAACCTTCCCAGTAACAAACATATTATTTTCTGGTTTTTATAAAGATATCTTAATATGGATAATGTGAATTAAAGATATCTTCAGAATTAGTAACTCACAACTTAATTATTATTAGTCTAAAATGTAGTAACTATCATTGTTTAACTACGCTAATTTTAGCTTTACCATTTTTAGTATTTGTATATTATTAAATTTAGTATTTTAATCTTAAGCTCATAATGTGTTACATCTGTATTTAATTTAATTGAACGTGCACTACATCTTCTAATTTTTGTTGTTATTAATATCCACCTCCGATCACGAGCAATTCTCATTCGGAGGCTTTATAACGAAAATCAACACAACTTCCTACTTAATAAATTGTGTTTTTAATTAAGGAATAGCTTCATCAACCAAAATTGATTTTGTATTTATTTTCTCTAATTGTTGTATTTGATTGTATTTATTAAGTAAATAAGGTGTGTTTTGTGTAGGTGCATACAAATTGAAATTGTAAGAATTTTAGGCCTAATAGTAAATGTTCAATAAATTGAGATATAATTTTTAAAATATTATATTCCCTGTAAATTAGACCAAAAGATAATATACGATTGTAGGTCCTACCTGAATATCAGCAAAGTTAAAGGTTCATAGTAATCCTGTGTTTGTATCCTCAACCTGTTTCCTTCTGTGCATTGTCTGTATTTGCATTGAGTATAGCCGTGGAAATGGTTTGTAAAATTATTTCTACGTAGGCTAATCGTTGTAGCCTTTCTTATAAAATTTATTGTGAATTTAGCTAAAATGATTTCTATTACGTTGCATTGCATTGTCTATTTTGCAGATGATGAACCTTGTTTTATTATGTTAAAGGTACAACCCTGAAAGAAGATACCTCACCGTATAGACTATAATGCAATGAAATTATCGAATGATAAATACCTTAATTTAGGGTTTGAACATGGACCGTCTTGTTCCATTCCCACGTACTACACAGAAATTTTCTTCAGTGGTTGAATTTTGTTCTGCCTTTCTCATATATACTTTCCAAGCTGTAGTTACGGTGTAAATTTAGCCCAAACCGTTATTACCATTAAGCTTCTTTTGTCTTTAATTAAAGTACCACGATCATAAAACTGGCAAAATGACTGTGATAGGTTGTTTTCGAACTTAATTTTTGTAAAATTAAATTACTCAAAACTCTTTTGCAAGTAACCAAATATAGTAACATATCTAAAATAATATACCTCTGTAGAATTATTTCCGTAGGTCTACATGGGAATATATTTTTCAAAACAATATAAGAAACTTGAACGTCTACCCGAAGTAGACGTATGTGAAAGCAGATGGTTTCCTTGGCCAAGTCAAAGATGCTTATTTCCTATTTCATTTATAAAGTCTGTGGTCTTAATGTTGTAAAGAACTTTTTGAAAACGATCCATGCTTAAAAAAAACTAATAAATATTGCAAGAAAATGTTGATATATTAATATCACGGCATTATACACAGCGAAATAACTTATCATATGCTTTTTAGGAGGAATTACCATGGATTATTTAACCAAATCAAGCATTCGTCTGTACACCGTCTTTAAATTAAAACGTCTTACAATATGGTGCTAATAAAAAGAACTTAATTTCAATAATAAAACTTCGGATAGCTTTAGAAAAAAAGACATCGTGAGGATCCCATAATAAATTCGTCTTTTCTAGACGGTGAAGTGTTCATAAAAGAAAGGCCTCATTCTTCAGTTGTCTGCTGGAAACACAATTAGTTCCACATTTTGTATTTTTAAACTTAATAGTATCTCATTTCTCCTCTAAAAGGAATTCATAATAAGGTCCGCTGACGCCGCCGGCCCGATACGCGGCGCCCCTGATTGGCTGCAACCCAACTCACGCGTCCACCTGTCGTTCGATACCTGGAAGAGATGTGCTCATTAGCCTCGAAAAGTGCGTCGTGAGTAATCCCAAAATCACATCGTTAGTGTGCTCGCTAAAATTGTGTTTGTGCCACATAAATTGATCTGCTACTAAAACAAACACTGTAGCCCTAATTAGACGAGTGCCGCCCTGTTTAATTTGTTTGCCAGCAAACGTTTGGTGCCCTATTAATTGCCTCACAACTAATTCCGGTCTTCAGCTAACTTTTCACTGCCACTAATCGGGACCTTACAATGACATCCTTATTTTAATCCGATGCTACCGTGAGTTTTATACTTTATGAATGCAACATCACTTGACAAAGAAACCTTTCTTTACGTCCGACTTTACAAAGGCGTCGAGATTTAGGACAAGAGAAGATGGAAGTATGAAAGGATGAAGGAACGAATGAATCAATTAACCCATGAAAGAGTGGCTTGATTAGTACAGTCAATGTGTGGTGCAGAACACATAATTATAACTTAGACCATGCATAAAAATCTAATTCAGAAGAACTGTAGATCCTAGCCTATAGCTCCACTCTTTCCCAGAAACCTTCTCTTGGGCCTCTGGTGAGCATATCAAAGGAGAAGAACCTTTATACAATCAAACTTGTTCCATTTCCAATACTAGAATTGTAAAATTACATTACAGAATTGGTTTATGCAATCGAAATATGTTCATAGGTGGGACAGGTGGGAAATTTTATATCTATTGTCTTAGCTGAATCATTTGAGGAATAAGTTATAGTCTATATTACGGCTTGATACATGTGAAATAAATTATACATTTGGGAGAGAATGGTCACCATTCCTGTTTGTTTCGTCTATTGCGTCCGTTTCAATCAGACTCCATATTTAACTAACGAAAGTTCGTATTCTGAATTTGAACAGCCCCTGGAAGATTGAAGGCTAAATTTCTTAACATAGCAATAAGTTATGGAATGTTTTTAAGAGAAACGATAATAAAAATGGAAATAGAACCATTTATTTACTTAAAAAAGTTAGCCAGGTTGATAAAATTTTGTCAGAATGTATTCACTGTATGTTTTCGCAAAAATTCGATAGACAGAACAAGATATAGCCTACATATTTTGTGTCGTCTATTAGGTTTCTTTTTTGTATAAGTTGTTAGGAACCCCACTGGGTAGAAGATATGATTTGCACAACTTTAGGACAATATATTTATAGATGTTATGCGTTATAAATCGTTATAAATCATTTTCCCTTCAATAAGACCCATATTAATTAATTTTCCGGTTAAGACCGGATTTAGTGTCATTTCAAATTCTATTAATTTTATTTTTCCCCGACCCCTTTTTTGTTGGGACGGAATGAAATCAGCCCAATAAAGCTTAGAATCACAATATCTGTCACATTATTAACTTTTTGTGTTTCAATTTTCCACGCCACGTTACTACTATCGTAACCTCTTATCACAGTAACTTGCGCAAACTTAATTAGATTACCGTCTTTATACTTCAAACTCCTTTTCAAAGTTATCTCCTTGTTCACTAATTCTCCGTCCCATTTACTAAGTTGCTACAGTAATTTAATATAACACACACAAACACTTCAGTAAAATATCCCCTTTTCCCTCATGTGAGGTATGTTAAAAGTACAACAAAAAACTTTAACACTTCCGGTTGTATGAACATCACTTACTTTCTCCTTCCGGCTGAAAATAAACTCAATTTTGTCTTTTTTATACATCCCTGCAAACACATTCTTTTTTTGCAGTCTTTTCTTTTCATAATTTTAAACAAAGGTAATACATGTCAATTTGTTTCGATTTAAGTGTTTTTCTTCCTTTACGTGACTTAGTAAGATATAAAACGGCATAAGTAAATTTATATAAATAAAACTATAAAAGTTTGCATGTCTTCCTTGATATTTAAAAAAAATTACGCTATTAAATAAATTCATTTAAAATGAAATTATAATCTTTGTGTAGTTTTCATACTTAGTCTTAATGTGTGTGTGTGACTTGCTGTTCTGAATTTGTAGGGTACATTCCCCAGAAGGTTTTAACTAGGCTTAATTTTTGCAGCGGTCACTGTTATTACAATTAATCACAATATTAAAGATTTTACATATAATGATTCCTTTTTTCCGTGAATTAACTCCATAATGACTAAAGCAAATAATTATAGCGATAATTAAAATAATTTCCCCTTAATAGGACAAATTTAACACTAGAATATTTAATATTCACAGGAAATAAAAAAAATTAAAGATTTATGGGGCTCACCTTTTAGCCATACCATCGTGAACCAAGAAAATAAAGAAATAAGAAAATAGATACTTCAAAGAGAATCCATTGATGTCCAATTCCTGGAATCTAGCTCGGGTCTAAACCTGGATGACCCACGGAGACCAGCGAAGATCTCTCCCAGTCATGCAGAAGGACTTCATTTCGATACCGGCCCGTAACCGCATTCCAACCTAACTTCACGGCAGTCAAGAACTAAAAGAGCTCCATGTTACTTAGAATCAGAAAAAATCAAGTCACAACTCCGCCCTATTGTTCCAAAGCCTGCATTGTTTCTAACTTTGTGACGCGAGATTATTACATAAAATTCTTGTGTGACCTAGCAAGGCTTTTTCTTAATTCCAAAATCAATTACTTCTATCAGAACTTTGCAATATAATACGAGAAATAGTAATTACCAAATCAAATCCAAACGAAAAATAATGCATCATTCCGATTGATTACAAAGTTTAGAGATTTTCTTTAGAAATAAATAATAAATAAACTCGAAATGCATTCATCGTAATATTCCCTAGTTCGGACTCCTTCTAGATTATTTTCAAATTAAAATTATTGTGCTGGGGAATACTTATTACATTTGGAATAGCCTATACTGTTAAAGATTCCCACAGCACAGTATATGTATGTGTATCCTATATATATATCGATGTTGGTTCAACTCTGTCTGAACCGATGTCGCAAAGACTACTAACCTCGCAGAGCTGAAATTTTATATCAACATAGTTTTTACACCCGGAGAGGTTATAGGACTACAGTCGTTAATTTTTTTTGTTGGGTGTTGGACAATGGGTATTGCAGCATATCTGTAATCTTTATTGCCAGGCATTATCGGACTCATTTTCCAGCACAGACGACATTGATCTGGCTTTTGATAAAATATTTGATAATAACATAGATACATAGATCAGATATTGAATAAATATTGCAAAAACGAACAAATTGATTCAAACCCTGAAATACGAAATACGGTTACTTCCTCATGATGCTTCTTGGGTAAAGGCTAGTATTAAATGACATTGTGCTTTAAAAAGATTCAGAAGTTCACTTTTCCCAATTAATGCTTTCATCACAATTCTCCAGTTTTCAAGCAGAATTATTAACTATAAAAGTAACAATCCAATATTATATTGGCTATTCATAACTTTGATCCTAACGTGCACTATAACATGAGCAGCAGTAGCCTATAGCCTATAATCTGTATTTATTACTGTATCTTGAAATTATACAATGTTCACCCCTAGTATTACAAATAGTTTTTCACCATAGGGCATACTTCATGCCTACAAGCTCAGCCAGCATTATTAAGTGTTTACTGATTTTTTTCCTTCTTCTTCTGTCGTTAACGTCTAAATATTTATCTGTAAAGAATTATTCAAACAGTTATGACATAGCGTTTCAGTTTTGCGTCTTCATTAATAAGATACAATGAGCATCGTCTTTTATAAAATTCTCTTTTTATGCCTCTAAATTTCCATATCGCCACCATGCCAGCCCAGATTTCTGTTTGTTTGAGCAATCGTTCACATAATTTTCCATTTCCCACTCCACTTTTCTTTTCTTTTAATGTAGAATATTACGAATATCAATACAAATTTTAATAACTACTGTTGAAGTTACGTTAGTATTATCTCCTGACTCAATACCGAATTCCATGTCCACTTTAAACCTATTTCATAATTTATTTCTTAATATTATATAACCTATCCTGTTTCGGCTACCTATTTAATTTAATTGGGATCTTCGTTATCTCGTTCCCAGATGTATTTGTAATACCTTAAAATTGTACTTAACATAATAGCCATACTACAGTCATTCTGTCCCAATTCATATCGAGCTACTTCGTTTCAGGAATATCTCGGGACATACAATATTTGTTTGCTCTCAACCTATCCATAGATTTCCAAGGTTGCCTTTTCCCCTACACTACATAAAGCATTTTTTATTCTACTATAGCTTTATATATCCTATTTAACATTTAAAATCTTATTTTAAAATAAGGTTTAGTTCAAAAATTGTGTCCAGCATTCATGTCTATTTTGCCATTGTTCCATGCTGCCTTGTTTTGAAGTTCCCAAGATCCTTTATTATTGAAAATTATTGCTAAATATGTTATAATATTTACCCATTTTAGGCCTATAACTTTGGTATCTATGCTTCATTTTCCACCTTGCTTAATACCATTCTTGCATGCTAAAATTATAAGCAATCCATTAATGTATGGAAACAAATAAAACTACGTGTATACATAGTAATTCCAAATCGGCCTGACAAGCTATTTCTGTCAAACACTATCTAAATCCGTTTGCTTATGATATTAGAATGATGCACCATGAATGTTTGTTTGACTTAGATTCGCGGATAGGCTATAGGAAATGAAAGAGCAGATGATTTGGCAAAACTAAGTTATGTGTCTTCTGTCCTATAAACAGAGACATATACAAAAATGTATACTATTATTGGATGGAATTTGCAGCGGTAAAGTAGTGAAAAAGGAATGAAAACACAAGACAGGTTAAAATGCAAATAACTAATTCCCAACTTTGTACTCTCACAGTTTGTGACCGGATATGGACAATTTCCAGCATATTTATTTAAATTCAAATTAGCACCAAATTCTTTGTATAAGTGTGGAGAAAATATTTGCACTTGAAACACTTTCCATTTTCATGTACGAACGATATAAACTACAGTGCCATCAAAAAGTCTCTCCGCACCCCTTGTGTAGTCGAGAATACGCTGAGATACGGAACTCAGTTGGCAGGGTTAGATTATGGTTATAATGTTCTGTTAAAATCATTTATGAAGTGAGAAATAAAATTAACATAAATTCACATCTTTAAAGAAAATTTTGAAAATGCATAATGTTTTCTTGAATACATAAATTCGCGCTCTTTGATTTATTTTAAAAGAACTTTAATTAAAGATGTAATGTAAATTATTTATTCCTCTTTTCGACTCATCAGCAATGACAGAAAGATTCACAATAATAAGTTAACGTGGAAATACTCTGGTTTACCTGCTAAGAGTCTGAAAAAAAAGGTAGGGGGAAATACCAAACTTCGCAAGAGTGGCGAATATAACCATAGCTGTGGAGAGATTTATTGTTCGCACTATAGTATCGTATTTGAACGCTTCAACTGCCATTGTGTCAGCTTACCACATAGTATATATTATGCATTATGACAAAAACTGTGATTTTTTTATTTATGAATAATGCTTATTCTACATTTTAACATACTTTGTACTTTAGTTTAAGTACTCATATTTAGTTATATCTACAATCTGAATAGACCTTAAGGTAAACAAGGGTTCCGTGTTTAGGATATGCAATAACCACACAAAATTTTAGCCCAATGACAAAAAGAGATGGAGAGGGAGAGAGAGGGAGAGAGATAGAGAGAGAGATAGAGAGAGAGAGAGAGAGAGAGAGAGAGAGAGAGAGAGAGAGAGAGAGAGAGAGAGAGAGAAGAGGTTCACAGCATGCAGGATGAACAGATATTTAAAATGTGAACCAATAACTCGCGTATTGTTCGAAATAGTATCTAAAAACTATTTTTTCCCCACCAGTAGTTGCAAATTCAGGAGGGTAGAAAGAGTAGGCCTACAAGTTATGATCAAATGAAGGAAGAAGAGAAAGAAGAAAAGAAAGGAGAAAAACGTACAACATTTTGTATCACCAGAACAAAAGCGAAGATATTGTATGCAGTGAAGTGTAAAAGCCAGCGAGCAGTTTTTAAAGAGGCAGAATAAAAATGAGGTATTGCAGCCGCGTTAATGAGGTTGAAAAAGCCATCAATATTTCACAGTGAAGTTTGACAACTAGCCCGAGGTGTCGGGCCGCCCCTTTGTGAATCGATCCACGTGCTAACAACGGCGTTCGTGTCACAACCTATAGAAACTCTATGTGTACAAATTCTTTGCTCTTAATTTATTTTCTCATAACTGCCACCTTCAGCGAGGAGAACCATTCATTACCCTTTCTTCTTTTTGCAATTTGTGAAATGAATGTTCAGGAGCAATGATTCGGGTCAGACGAAGAATTATGCAGTTATTCAAGAAAGAAGAGGAGAAAGAAGAAAACAAAATGGAAAAAAAATGAAATCATTGGTACCCTTCATATTGCGATTCAAAGAAAGCGACCGCGTTGTAGAAGTCTGATTTAGCTGTCGAAACTTCATTCAGAGCAGCTGATGGTTTGGCAAAACTGAGATCTGTGTCATCTCTCCTTTATATTACCCAAAACTTGAAAGCATTTCATAATGATATGCTTAGCTTGTGACTACCTTCCAGAAAATTTACAGGATTTTTTTTAGCTCTTAATAAATTCATTGTGTGTGTACAATTTAAAAAAATCATTAGAGCCGTTTTCGAAAACAACGAGAATAATGAATTTTGTTAAATTATAAAGTGCAGAACAGTAAGGAGAAGTCATCGTCGTGCTTCGGGCCATGTCCTCAGATGATACTTGAAAGTCCACTAAATAAAGAGGGTGTAGAGGACATAGTCAGGAACTGAATTTTTGACTCTAGGGTTGCGCTTGGAATAGTTAGAAGCTAAACATACTAAAAGACCCCGGTTAAATCGTTGAGCAGAGGGAGGGGATAAAATGTATCTTTTTTGCAAAACGGTTGTTCCTATTCATTTTTTTCCTATTTCAAGTGTTTTTCGAAATAGGCCATCTGTTAGCAAATATAATCAATTTTAGAAAGAAAAAAACTGTTGCCTCACACTTTTTGTAAAACTTTTCCTTTCCAGCGCTTTAGCCCTTAGCTTTACATTATTAACTTTTGTTTAAAATGGATTATCATTTGCTTCAAATTTATCTTCAAATGATTTAAAGTTCTAATAATTTGAAATTTTCTTGCAAATTTCTATATTCCGAAAATAACTCTACATTGTACTTTATATTTATTTAAGAGTTACGGTACTTCTATTTATATTAGCATTATATTGTGAAACTTGAGAAGATGATTACATAACAGACAATAATTATCTCTAGAACTACGTGCATTAAGAATCTAGTCACGTAAAGATGAGTAGGCTGCAGTTGTGCCAGATTTCAGAAATCTGCCACTTGTTTTCACGTTCTGCCTCTTGTTTTCACGTTCTGCCGCTAGGCGGACTCTGTACTTCTGCTTCTGCTTCTGCTTTAGTGGCGCCACCTATATTGGCCTTGCTGAGTAGTCGATGTTGTCGAGCAGGCAGTGTCGGTGGAGTTATTGAAGTGAGTGGTTGCTGGTTGGAGTCGTTCTTCGGTGGGCGTGAGTAACGAAGTATTCATGAAAATCTATTATAATGTTGCCTTATGCAAATGCTAGTTCGTTATCCTTTCACGATATCGGTAATTTCCTAAATTGGTACTCTGTTGAAGTATGAAACACGCGATGTTCGAGATTAAGCCTTTTATGCCACATTTCAGATAGTTTAGCCATTACTATTGATAAACCTGTAATTTCAGGGAAATTCCCCCCCACATTGTACTATTGTAGTCCTGGTAGGGTTATTTAATCTCAAGGGGACTTAAAGTAATATTTGGTGAATATTGCATAGTCATTACGGAATATTTTCTTGTGATGTTGGATCTCTATGCTGCCTGTGCAGTGGACCTTTTATTCGCGTTCAGGGAATTTGTTAGTCTCTGTGATGCGGCGCAGTTAATATCCAGCCTAGTTATGTCGGAAAAGAATGTTTGGATTTTCAAGTTTAGGTACCGTTCTGTGGAGCCTGTAGGTTTTCTTATGTAAGCTCGTCGGGACTAGTAGTAACCCTATGTTCTCGCGTGTGTAGGCTTACATAACGAGGCCGACTTCTGTGTTTTTCTGATCCCTTTAGGTCCTTCTTATGTTAAACAGTAAAGTGCTATCGTAGTATTAAACATTACTTAAACTTGGTGGCCACAACTAGTTTCAGCCCTATGCTAAATATAGTCTTTGATGAATTTGAAATATTAAGAGAATATCCCAAACCGGGAGAAAAACCATTCCCATCTGAGCTCTGTAATTTAGCATAACTTTTGTTGAAATTGGAATTGCTTGGTATAATTCTGTATTGAGTTAAATATTCCCTTTTATAGTGAATTAATGTAATTATATCTTTTCCACAACTACTTTCAGCCCTATGCTAAATATAGTCTTTGATGAATTTGAAATATTAAGAGAATATCCCAAACCGGGAGAAAAACCCTTCTCATCTGAGCTCTGTAATTTAGCATAACCTTTGTTGAAATTGGAATTGCTTGGTATAATTCTGTATTGAGTTAAATATTCCCTTTTATAGTGAATTAATGTAATTATATCTTTTCCACAACTACTTTCAGCCCTATGCTAAATATAGTCTTTGATGAATTTGAAATATTAAGAGAATATCCCAAACCGGGAGAAAAACCATTCTCATCTGAGCTCTGTAATTTAACATAACTTTTGTTGAAATTGGAATTGCTTGGTATAATTCTGTATTGAGTTAAATATTCCCTTTTATAGTGAATTAATGTAATTATATCTTTTCCACAACTACTTTCAGCCCTATGCTAAATATAGTCTTTGATGAATTTGAAATATTAAGAGAATATCCCAAACCGGGAGAAAAACCATTTTCATCTGAGCTCTGTAATTTAACATAACCTTTGTTGAAATTGGAATTGCTTGGTATAATTCTGTATTGAGTTAAATATTCCCTTTTATAGTGAATTAATGTAATTATATCTTTTCCACAACTACTTTCAGCCCTATGCTAAATATAGTCTTTGATGAATTCGAAATATTAAGAGAATATCCCAAACCGGGAGAAAAACCATTTTCATCTGAGCTCTGTAATTTAACATAACTTTTGTTGAAATTGGAATTGCTTGGTATAATTCTGTATTGAGTTAAATATTCCCTTTTATAGTGAATTAATGTAATTATATCTTTTCCACAACTACTTTCAGCCCTATGCTAAATATAGTCTTTGATGAATTCGAAATATTAAGAGAATATCCCAAACCGGGAGAAAAACCATTCTCATCTGAGCTCTGTAATTTAGCATAACCTTTGTTGAAATTGGAATTGCTTGGTATAATTCCGTATTGAGTTAAATATTCCCTTTTATAGTGAATTAATGTAATCTTTTCCACAACTACTTTCACCCCTATGCTAAATATAGTCTTTGATGAATTTGAAATATTAAGAGAATATCCCAAACCGGGAGAAAAACCATTCTCATCTGAGCTCTGTAATTTAGCATAACCTTTGTTGAAATTGGAATTGCTTGTTATAGTTCTGTATTGAATTAAATATCTCCCTTATAGTGAATTAATGTAATTATATTTTTGCCACAACTAGTTCAAAAATTATTTTGAATTTTGATCTGAATTCTGGAGTAATAGTCCATTCTGGAGGAAACCCAATGTCATGTTAGGCGTGCAATTTAGCATAACTTGTTAATTTTTTTTTTCTATCCTACCTTTATTTGGTATTGGGTTAGGCATTGTTTTTCTAAATTGATATAAATATAATATTGTTACAGTTCTATTGTGGGTTATACCTGTGGTTAAGAAAATTAGTCTAACCTTGGTGAGAGTAGTGTTTTCGGCTGATGTCACACTTTGGGTGCGTAAGAAAATAGTCTCTCTCCTGAGAGAAGAAAACATTATAAACCCACCCCACAGTTGGTAGGAGCATCTTTTCGGCGGTCAGAGGGGGCTGCTCTCTTCTTTCGCATTTTCTTTCAATCCTTTTTTGTAACCTTGATTTATTATTGTTATTTCTAATTATCAAGGTGCCCGGCGTAATCTTTTGCCATTTCTCTTTTGGTAGCTCTGTGGTAGCAGACCCACTGGTCTTACTCCTTGCCTTGTTTTACCTTTGGTCTAGGATAGCTATCAGACCTCGTGGAAGTAATTGGATTAGCATTTCCAGAACCGTTTGCTTAGCTTTTGCCCTTAGCAGTTCGGGTTCCTCTGGGCAGTCAGAGGGGGCTCTTCTTTCGCCTTTTTTTTTTCTATCTATTTTGGTAAACTTGGTTTATTCTTGTTATTTCTACTTATCAAGATGGCCCGACGTACTCAATTGTCTTGGGACTTATTGCGTAAGGACGAATTAATATTTGAGATTCGCTCTAGAGGTGTTGTGGTAGATGATGGCCTAGATGTCCCAGCACTTATTTCCATGATTAGACAGATTTCCCCCTCTCAGCCTGCTGGGGGCGTTTCATTTACTCCACAAGAGGCCGCCAAAGAATTTAAGCTTCTGCAAGATAAAATCTCTGAGCTTGTTAATATTGCGGCTGAGATTATGTCTGACCCTGAAGCTTCCGTCAAGCAGAAAAGGCGCGTTCGGCATAGAGCCTGGCATCTGGAAAATCGCCTTGTTACCCTGAGGGAATCCCCTAGTACTCAATTGGATCTGGGGGAGCTTGACAATCTCCTTGAAAGACTTTCTGCGGTTGTCTCCCCGCCAGAAGCCGAGGAGATTGAGCTTGTGGCAGTTTATCCCTCCACTTCGTCTGAGCTAATTTTGGATAGACCTATTCCTTCTGCATTGCATTCGGGGCCCCCCTGTCAGGAGGTCCCTCTAGTTCCTCAACCTTTATCTAGTAATCCGGGTGGTGGTACTACATCTGTATTTGCTCCAACCTTTGCTTCTTTGAAAATTCCTCACCCCTTACAGAGGCTCATTGAAAGACAACGGGTTTTTTCGGTTGGTCAAGTTCCCGATGTGATTGTTTTCTTACGATTCTTAGTCCAGTTTCTGCATCAAGCCTTTTGCTTTAAGATTGAGGATAATATTGTTCTTCAATTGATATTGGGAGTGGTATCTGGTCGCCTTTTGGATATTCTTTCTCGGGCTATTAGTTTGGGTCAAAGTGCCCTTACTTTCCATACCCAAGTGTTGACTCAGTTTATTCCTTCTAGGCTAAAGCATGATCTGCTAGTAAAATATTATTATAGGCCTCAGAGATTGGACGAGCCGCTTGCGGAATTCATTCAAGATATTCGTCTCCATGCTGCGGTTTTTCAGGTTCCAGATGGGGAGAGGCAAATTGTCGAAGTAATCATTTCTGGTTTAAACCCTGCTACTAGATCGTGCCTCACCTTTGCCAATAAACCTTCTACCTTTGACCAACTCTCTGAACTAATTCCGCATGTTGCCGAGGTATCTTGTGCTGATGCACGGCGGCCTTCATTCCAAGGTAATCCTACTCCTAGGGTTCCACCTCTGAATCCGAGATTTTCTGGAGCTCGCCCCGTTCGTGAGGACAGATCTTGTCATTACTGTCATATAGTGGGTCACTTGGCCAGAGATTGTAGGAAACGGATAGCTGCCCTGCGTTCTCCCTCAGGGGAACCTTCTCCTTCCAATCGTCAGTTGCCAAGGGCGGATCAGCAGCCATGACTAGCACCTGTTTTACCGTTGAATTTTCTGAGTAACTGTCCCTCCAAACAAAATTCTGTTTTGTATGGTAGTATGGGTTGCAAGGCTCGTGTTCCTGCTCATTTACCGATGATTGGGGTGTTTATCAATAAAGTTTCTAATGTTGCTCTGATTGATTCCGGGGCTGCTGCCTCATGTATCGATGTTAAGGTATTAGATGCCTTAGGTCTATCTGATTCTGATATTGAACCGTATAACCATTCTGTGGTGTCAGCGGATGGCTCTTTCCTTCCTATATTAGGACTGATTACTCTTTCCCTTAAAATTTGTAAATTTTCGTGGAAGGTTCCATTTCTAGTGTTATCCACTCTTGTCTGTCCAATTATTTTAGGAGTAGATTTTGCTCAGACATCGGGTCTTGTATTGGACATGCAACAGGGATTAATGCATTTTCGGTTTGCCCCTCATTACAATATTAGGTTGAAGCTATCTGGTCTTCAGGGGGGGACTGGTGAACTTGCGTCTGTGGGCCTTCTGCCCGAACAATCTAACTCCGATGTTCCGTCTCCTATTAATTTAGATCATTTGACTAACGAACAAAAGCAACAGATCAAACAACTTATTGTAAACTTTCCGGATGTTTTGACTGACCGTCTCGGGGTTACTAACATTCTTGAATATGAGATCTTGTTAAAAGATGACACTCCTGTGCGTCTCCCTCCTTACCGTATGTCTCCACCCAAGCTTAAGGTTATGAGAAAGAAAATTAATGAAATGCTACAGCAGGGCATTATTCGTCAGTCGCTTTCCCCTTATTCAAGTTCCATATTTCTCGTACCTAAAGGAGATGACGATTTCCGCCCAGTTATAGACTATAGAGCCTTAAATCAAAAGATACACATTGAAGCAATGCCGTTACCGGATATACACTCGGCCGCACATTGGTTTGCGGGGGCGAGTGTTTTTTCCTCTCTTGACCTAAACAGCGCGTACTATCAGATCCCCCTAAAGGAATCTTCTCGGGGTTTTACCGCCTTTTCTACCGATTGGGCCCATTTCGAGTTTTGTAGATTACCTTTCGGCCTTGCTACTGGCGCGCAGGTGCTTACCCGCCTCCTTGACAAAATTTTTGCTGATATAAAATTTGAATATGTTTATCATTATCTCGATGACTTGGTCATCTACAGCAAGGATTTTCCCTCTCATGTTCAGCACTTGGAGGAAGTCTTCCGCCGGTTAAGAGATGCTGGTCTTACGGTCAAGCCGTCTAAAGTCCATTTTGCTAGGTCTCAGCTGTCTTTCATTGGTCACCTTATTTCCCCGCAAGGTGTATCTATTGATCCCGAAAGGACTGTCGCCATTCGCAATTTTCCGAGACCCTCTAACGTTAAAGCTGTAGCCCGATTTATCGGGATGATTAATTTTTTCTCAAAGTTTATTCCCCGTTTTTCTGCTCGTGCTGCTCCGCTCAATCGTCTTCGCGGAAAAGGGGTCCCTTTTATTTGGACTCAGGAACATCAAAGGGCTTTTGAAGATCTTAAGGGTGCTATAATGAATCCACCGATTCTTGCCATGGCCGATTTTTCCAAACAATTCATTGTTCAAACTGACGCTTCTTCCCTTGGTCTTGGTGCTGTGTTGTTGCAAGAGTTTTCTGATGGGCGCAAACCGATAGCTTATGCCTCTCGCTCTCTCTCTAAGCAAGAGCAACAGTTTTCAATTTATGAGATGGAAGCGCTTGCGGTGTTATTTGCTCTTGAGAAGTTTAAAATGTACGTGGAGCATGTGAATTTTACTATCGAATGTGATAACCAAGCCCTGTCCTGGTGCCTTGGTAGGCCCCGTAAAACTGGACGTCTGGCCAGGTGGGCAGTTCGACTGTCCGCTTTCAAATTTACTTGTGTCCACATTAAAAGCTCTGAGAATGTTCTGGCAGACTCCCTGTCACGCATGTTCGAAGGTTATCCTGAGGATCCTGGAGAGCCGGTAGATTCGAGCTCTTCTCCCTCTCTTCAACACGCTCTCTTGGCCCCTGTGGTCACCAACTCTCCCCTAGCCTTTGAGGATCTTTCTCAATATCAGTTGCAAGACCCTGAATTATCTCCCATTATCACCCAGTTGAAAGCAGGTATTTCAGTGTCCAATTTTCGCATGGTATCAGATACCTTACAAATTTTGTTGGGCAGAGAAGGTCGACCTAAGGTGGTTTTGCCTAAGAGTTTACACTCCATGGTTTTTCAATATTTCCATTCTTCGCCCCTGGGCGGTCATCTCGGTATTAGTAAGACCTTTGAGAAGATTAGGGCATTGTTTTGGTGGCGACGCATGTTCCGCGATATTCGCGATCGTGTCAAGGCATGCCACATTTGTGCTATGTCCAAGCCTGCCTTAAATACCCGTATTGGGGAGTTATCTTCTTCTGTTGCTCATAAGCCATTTCAAAAACTCTTTATAGATTTCCTTGGAAAATTACCCAGATCTAGGAAGGGCAATGCCTTTATTTTGGTTGTTGTGGATGCTTTTTCGAAGTATTGTTGGTTGTTCCCTCTCAGAGATTCTAGAACTGAGAAAGTGATTCTCTCATTGTCTTCGATCTTTCAAAATTTTGGTGTTTGTCAATCCTTAGTTTCGGACAATGCTCCGCAGTTTGTGTCTCACTCATTTAAGAACTTTTGTTTCCGGCTTGGGGTTCAACATATTACCACCACACCCTATTATCCGAACCCATCACACGCGGAGCGTGTCATGCGAAATTTAAAAAGTGCCCTCATTGCATATCACCATGAGGATCACTCTCTGTGGGATAAGAACTTGACTTGGCTCCAATTTGCGTTTAACACCGCCAAACACGAGAGCCATGGGCATACTCCCTTCTCTCTTCTTTTCACCTATCCTCCTAATAGTCCGTTAAGTAATGTTTGGAAACTTTCTGACCTCCTCCCTGATTCCTCTTCTCCTGAAGATGTATCTAAAATCTGGAAGGCAGCTTATCGTAATCTTCAGTTGGCCCACAGTAGGAGAGCGCACAGATACAATAAGGACAGAGTTCAGTGTAAGTTCAAACCTGGAGATCGAGTTATGTGTAGGAATTATCCTGTGAGCAAGGGGGCGGCTAAATTTGCAAGGAAGTTGGCTCCTCGTTATGTGGGACCCTATCGCATTGTTGAGGCTCTGCAGAATGGCGTGTCTTTTCTTTTAGAGAATGTTCGAGACTTATCCAAGCGAAGATGTCACGCATCTCAAATTAAGCTTTTGTAGTTATTCTTAGCTCTCCTTTTAGCTCTTTTTCTGGCTTTGTTGTGGCTTGTTTTGTTATATATATATATGATGTTGTGTTTCATACTTCAGGTGTGCTATTGAATTGTTTATTGAGTTAATGTTAACTATTTTGTCAATTTGAATTTAAAATGTAGAATTTGTTATGATTTTCATGAAATGTTTGTTACTCTTGCCCTTCCGGGGGAGATTTCCTGTCTCCAGCTGCTCTTTGCAACCACTCAAAACAAAAAGACACTCAAAAAAAAAAAATACATGTACATGTATATACATAACCCCAAGAATGACACTTACAACCAAATGAGATCTCAGTTACAAAAACTACTAAACAAATAAAAGTTGATTACCATTTTAGTATGGAATTTGAAGTATTCTTCATTCAACTACCCGATTTGGACACAAACTACAAGGAGTTATTACAAAATAACAAAAATTTGAAGAAAACACAGAAAAAAAACTTATTTTTGTAAAAAAAGAAAAAGAAAAGAAGAAATATTCCTTATATAAAATAAAAAAAAATTTATTATAATGATATACAAGAAGAACTCTTCAAAAAAAAAAAAATTATCTACCTTTAAAACACAAACTTATAAGACGTAGTGTTAAAGGTGTTCCTCCCGACCTCATTGAACTTTATTCTCATCAATGCAACGCTTTGTTTCATGTGATCAACTATTCTTCTGGAGGATGTGGGGCCATGGACCCCATCCTATTCTGCTGTGGATGTCTGACCCTGCTCCTGCTGGGGGTCTTCCGGGGCATAGTACTGTGCTCTCAGGATCCTGTGTGTGTACCTGGCTTATGGGGACTGCAGCCCCTATTGATTTTGCTACCATAATTTTGGTGGCCGAAGCCTCGTCTCCTCTATGTGCCAGCAGTTCTCTTTCTTCGAGCTATGGGATCAGCGAACTCCTATCCCTTACCTTATCAAGCACCTGCATATCTGGGAATGTGAGTACGCGGCTACTGATGGACCTCTGCTGTGTTACTTCTATCAACCATGTATCGAGTGCCTCATTTGGACATGCGGCCTTCTCTTCGATCATCCTTTCCCAGTGATTTGTGTATCTGATGGGTCTGTAAGTTACCCAATATATATAGCCTAAATAGTGTTCACCCATTATTCATGCGTGTGATCCTTTTTTTTTTTGGCTATTAGTGAAAGATTCACTGCAGTCTGAAAAGTTCAAATTTCTACATTCTCAGTATTTAAACAAAGCAAGTATAAAGGTGCTACAGTTTTCAAGAAAAGCGTTGTCTCAGTGTTGTTCACATGCTCGCCTTATATCAGTTTAGAGCAGGGCATGGAAAGTCTAAATAAAAAGGTGATATTCATGCTGCAATATAGCATGAATTTAAGTGTTGTGTCCAGTGCAAAAAAAAAAGGAAGGTGTTTCCATATTAATATCTGTGTGTGAGATGAGGTCTCATATATGTGAGAAAATAATACAGGGTGATGAGTAAATTATTATATGTCTTTCCTTAAAAAAAAAAAAAAAAAAAAAAAAAAAAAAAAAAAAAAAAAATAAGGGAGAAGAAAAACATTTTAATTCTTATAGACTCATAATAGTATTCATGTAAGAAGATTGGACATTATCAACAAATCGAAATTTCAAAAACAGAAGTTATGAACTTTTACAATTATATTATAAAAGAAACTTTTACTATGAATGGGACTAAATTTCACCAAGGGTTATAGACTTGAAGAATTCTTATTGTTGTTTGAAGTGTTTTGAGTGTTGGTAAATTTGAAATGCCTTAATAGGTATTAGGTTGTAATAGATGATATGTTATGATGTGATGAGGTATACTTATAGGTAAGATTTTGATCCTGTTTTATTATTTATATTTAGAAACGGTTGTGGTTACTAAAGTTAAATTTTCAAAACTTTTGTCCAGAGAGGGAGGTGACTGTGCCAGATTTCAGAAATCTGCCACTTGTTTTCACGTTCTGCCTCTTGTTTTCACGTTCTGCCGCTAGGCGGACTCTGTACTTCTGCTTCTGCTTCTGCTTTAGTGGCGCCACCTATATTGGCCTTGCTGAGTAGTCGATGTTGTCGAGCAGGCAGTGTCGGTGGAGTTATTGAAGTGAGTGGTTGCTGGTTGGAGTCGTTCTTCGGTGGGCGTGAGTAACGAAGTATTCATGAAAATCTATTATAATGTTGCCTTATGCAAATGCTAGTTCGTTATCCTTTCACGATATCGGTAATTTCCTAAATTGGTACTCTGTTGAAGTATGAAACACGCGATGTTCGAGATTAAGCCTTTTATGCCACATTTCAGATAGTTTAGCCATTACTATTGATAAACCTGTAATTTCAGGGAAATTCCCCCCCACATTGTACTATTGTAGTCCTGGTAGGGTTATTTAATCTCAAGGGGACTTAAAGTAATATTTGGTGAATATTGCATAGTCATTACGGAATATTTTCTTGTGATGTTGGATCTCTATGCTGCCTGTGCAGTGGACCTTTTATTCGCGTTCAGGGAATTTGTTAGTCTCTGTGATGCGGCGCAGTTAATATCCAGCCTAGTTATGTCGGAAAAGAATGTTTGGATTTTCAAGTTTAGGTACCGTTCTGTGGAGCCTGTAGGTTTTCTTATGTAAGCTCGTCGGGACTAGTAGTAACCCTATGTTCTCGCGTGTGTAGGCTTACATAACGAGGCCGACTTCTGTGTTTTTCTGATCCCTTTAGGTCCTTCTTATGTTAAACAGTAAAGTGCTATCGTAGTATTAAACATTACTTAAACTTGGTGGCCACAACTAGTTTCAGCCCTATGCTAAATATAGTCTTTGATGAATTTGAAATATTAAGAGAATATCCCAAACCGGGAGAAAAACCATTCCCATCTGAGCTCTGTAATTTAGCATAACTTTTGTTGAAATTGGAATTGCTTGGTATAATTCTGTATTGAGTTAAATATTCCCTTTTATAGTGAATTAATGTAATTATATCTTTTCCACAACTACTTTCAGCCCTATGCTAAATATAGTCTTTGATGAATTTGAAATATTAAGAGAATATCCCAAACCGGGAGAAAAACCCTTCTCATCTGAGCTCTGTAATTTAGCATAACCTTTGTTGAAATTGGAATTGCTTGGTATAATTCTGTATTGAGTTAAATATTCCCTTTTATAGTGAATTAATGTAATTATATCTTTTCCACAACTACTTTCAGCCCTATGCTAAATATAGTCTTTGATGAATTTGAAATATTAAGAGAATATCCCAAACCGGGAGAAAAACCATTCTCATCTGAGCTCTGTAATTTAACATAACTTTTGTTGAAATTGGAATTGCTTGGTATAATTCTGTATTGAGTTAAATATTCCCTTTTATAGTGAATTAATGTAATTATATCTTTTCCACAACTACTTTCAGCCCTATGCTAAATATAGTCTTTGATGAATTTGAAATATTAAGAGAATATCCCAAACCGGGAGAAAAACCATTTTCATCTGAGCTCTGTAATTTAACATAACTTTTGTTGAAATTGGAATTGCTTGGTATAATTCTGTATTGAGTTAAATATTCCCTTTTATAGTGAATTAATGTAATTATATCTTTTCCACAACTACTTTCAGCCCTATGCTAAATATAGTCTTTGATGAATTCGAAATATTAAGAGAATATCCCAAACCGGGAGAAAAACCATTTTCATCTGAGCTCTGTAATTTAACATAACTTTTGTTGAAATTGGAATTGCTTGGTATAATTCTGTATTGAGTTAAATATTCCCTTTTATAGTGAATTAATGTAATTATATCTTTTCCACAACTACTTTCAGCCCTATGCTAAATATAGTCTTTGATGAATTCGAAATATTAAGAGAATATCCCAAACCGGGAGAAAAACCATTCTCATCTGAGCTCTGTAATTTAGCATAACCTTTGTTGAAATTGGAATTGCTTGGTATAATTCCGTATTGAGTTAAATATTCCCTTTTATAGTGAATTAATGTAATCTTTTCCACAACTACTTTCACCCCTATGCTAAATATAGTCTTTGATGAATTTGAAATATTAAGAGAATATCCCAAACCGGGAGAAAAACCATTCTCATCTGAGCTCTGTAATTTAGCATAACCTTTGTTGAAATTGGAATTGCTTGTTATAGTTCTGTATTGAATTAAATATCTCCCTTATAGTGAATTAATGTAATTATATTTTTGCCACAACTAGTTCAAAAATTATTTTGAATTTTGATCTGAATTCTGGAGTAATAGTCCATTCTGGAGGAAACCCAATGTCATGTTAGGCGTGCAATTTAGCATAACTTGTTAATTTTTTTTTTCTATCCTACCTTTATTTGGTATTGGGTTAGGCATTGTTTTTCTAAATTGATATAAATATAATATTGTTACAGTTCTATTGTGGGTTATACCTGTGGTTAAGAAAATTAGTCTAACCTTGGTGAGAGTAGTGTTTTCGGCTGATGTCACACTTTGGGTGCGTAAGAAAATAGTCTTTCTCCTGAGAGAAGATTTTCTTGATCTTGTTCTGATTTTGCATAATTAAGCAGTTTCTTCCACTCTAGTGGTTTTACTAAATATTGTATAACATTTATATATTTCTATTCTTGTTATTGTTCAAAGGAATGTTATTAAAGATACTTCTTTAAAATTCTTCTTCTTTAACGTTTTGTGGGGAAACGTTTGACTGCCGTAAAGATAAAGATCTACTTAAGGACCTTGTTCCAGCACCTTCCCCACTCCTGGTCTCTTTAGTATAATACTTACCCTGGTGAGAGCTACCTAAATCATATATAATAAAAGAATACATTATAAACCCACCCCACACAGTATATGTATGTACATTTCTCCACTGCATTACTGACAATTTTAAATATCGTGATCAGAATGTGATAAAGATGAAGAACAAACAGTTTTAGCATAACTGTGTAAGAGTGAATGAGATAAATTGTTTTTTGTTAACTTTAGGAAGTATTCGCATAGCGAATTATTGAAGTACCCTCTTTTCTTCAAAACAAGCAACTTCTTCCGAATATCCATGTCTCTGCCGGTAGCCTATACTTAATATAAAATCATATATTAAAGCCTATGAGTATGCGTATATGTTCGTACGAAATGGTCTATAACGTATTCAAGTCTCGAATAATATTGCTTACCTCTCTACGCTTAAATAGCTAGAACCCTTTAACACTCCGTCCTATAAATTTCTCCATGAATTTGACTAAAAACCAGTAATGTTATGAAGTTTGTTGTTCTGGAGTTGTTGAAGCATTTTATTAAGCTATAATACCACATCTAATGACGTAAATATAGACCCACCGTGGTGCAAAGCATCCTATATCCTAATATTTATAGGACAGCACCGAATAACGCGTACTAATATATTCAGATCGTAGTTCATCTGGCGTTTATGTCGCACTCCACGCGAAATCATAAAATGAGGATGTTACAGTTAGATAAACAGAGACCTCTGTATAGCGACGACAGCGCAATGAAATGCCGCTTTTTTCTCTGTAATGTGTCTCTCGTCGACAAGTCAGTTGTGAATGTAATCTTACATAGTTACCATTCCTTTCACTTTAACATCGTGTGGAAACGAGAATATTTTATTGCAACATATAGAATCCATGAACCTTGAGGAGCAGTCGCTAGTGCACAAGCTTTCTTTCTCAAGTTCGTGGATTAATAAATAAAAAAAATTAAAAATAATTTAAAAAAACTCCTTCGGGACAGAGTTCACCTCGGACACCGAAGACAACTAGATTACAGCCCCTAGAAGCAGTACACAACAAGTTAAATAACTACAGCAAGGAATATATTTGAACGTATGTTCGAAGGGACATATTTCATTATGGCGGTGAAAGAAAATTGGGTTTGGTATATGTTCTTGTAATTAGTAAGAATTAAATACATCTGTATTGAAACAGGCTATATTGAAAGTTCTGCAGAAAATTGACTCTAAATGAATGCAACTGATATTCGCCAAATAAAATATTTGTGTAGAATGAGTAATAATAATCATGAGCCGAATAATGATATTCCTCAATAGGAAATATAACGAATGCTAGAATTTCTAAGAATATCTGCAGTTTGTGCTAGTAACCCTCCCAGTGAGTTGGGTGTTGACAAATCTTCAAAGTGAAACTTGACTGAGTTTATTTGTCTTTGTGACACGTGTTAGGCGGCAACTCTTCTCTCACGTGGCCCGCTCATGTGAACAGATACCTACTTAGGCCTACCCAATGCTATTAAACTGTGTGTGGCAGATGAAGTTTGATTTTCTAGATTATGTTCCGGGATTTTAATACTGAATCATTTTGAAACATAATATCCTGTGTACTGTACCCTATTGAGTTTGAACAATGAAACATGTTATCCGTTCTTCCACAAGCATTTCGACTACATAGTAAATAAGAAAAAAAAACCGTTTTAAGGCTTTCATTTATACATATATTCTTGAGGATCTGGTTTCAATAACACATTGTTACGTTCTCATGACACCAATAAAAACTAACAAAACTCCGTGGCGCTGGACTCTGGTATGGTGGTTGGAGCTTATGAATGCTAATCATGAGGTTTGTGTTCCATTCCTGAATCGAACATTGGGAATGTTATAATAATATTACAAAACAGAATTAAATATTTGGTTTTTATGTAATTTTCTCCAAAATTAATGAAACAAATTTGATTTAATAATCAACTATTCTTGTCGAAATTATCTGTCCGCTGCGTCATCTTCCACAGGCAGATGGTAGGAATGTGGGGCATGTGGTCAGCACGGTCGTTAATGGTGGTTTCCATGACCGGAGCCACTATTTCTCTATCAAGTAGCCCCTCAGCTAGAATCACATTCCAGACCTCCCTACCTCAGATAAATCCGAGGAGGTACCGACGATCGAACCAGGGCTAACAGATCTGAAGTCAGCGACGCTAGCCACAAGACCACGCCGGCGGTCCTGACACCAATAAGAAAAGTTCAATGGGGAAAACCAGGAGAAAACAATACGACATTTAAAAAAATGTTTACTATTCTAAATTTTTGCAAGATTCCAAATGCTCGTGCATAAAGGGGGGAAAAAATCTAATGTGATACTTTAACATAACGTTCTTCACCCTAAGCCCTTATCTTGGTAATTGCTTCCTTTTCTAACTCACAAAAAAAAAAAGCCTAGCAGTAGCTCCTCAATTTGAATCACGAGGGTCTGTACCCCTACCAGATCTCCCTACCTCAGAAAAATCCGAGGAGGTACCGGGGATCGAACCAGGGCCCATGGATCTGTAATCATCGACGCTAACCACGAGACGACGCACTAGATTGTGTAATAATGTTAAAACAGAAGATAAATCAGTATAATTTCATGTTTAAGTTCTGTAGTCTGTAATTTTTTACCGGAAATGGTTCATTAGGATTAGTGTGGCACTGGCAGTAAATTCGAAACGTTTTATAGATAAATATAAACACTAGGCACCGACGTGGTCTAATGGTTAGCGTCGCTGACTACGATCCGTCGGCCCGGGTTTAATCCACGGTACCTCCTCGGATTTTTCTGAGGTAGGGAGGTCTGGTAGGGGTGCACTCAGCCTCGTGATCCAAATTGAGGAGCTACTTGATAGAGAAATAGCGGCTCTGGTCAAGGAAACCACCATTAACGGCCGTGAGTGTCGCCATGCTGACCACATGTCCCCAATCCTGCCATCTGCCTACAGGTAAATGACGCAGCGGTCGGGTGGTAGGCCTTGTCCCTTCGGGGATGTCGTGCCACGGATTTTAGTTTAGTTTTAGTAATGAGCACATGACAATGCAGTCTTCTGTAGTGGGTTGAAGGAGGATGACATTTATTACCTATATAGGTTGAAGAGGGTAGGATTTAGTTTTGCTTGACAAATATGAACACTCCGTTCGGAATCCCCTCATGGTTAGCATTCATAAGCTCCAACCACCACACCATGAGACCGGTAGAATTAATATTTTAAAATTTTAAGTTATATTCTAATAATAAAAGTCCTTTGCACGCATCACGAGGGAAATAGAAAATTTAGTTTTGATACCAATTTCATTTTCGAGCTCCAGCAGGCTATTGATAGGCCTACAATGACAGACAAGAGCAGGTAAAGTAAAGTAAAGTAAAGTAAAGTGATCCCTATACTGGCCATGGAGGCCCAGAAGGTTCCAGGAGGTTGAGGCTCCCAGATTTTGGACATTCGGCACATGAAGGTGGTAAGGTTGTCAGCCTTTACCTCCAGGATTGCTCCTGGTACTCATTTCTGTTAGAGGCTGAGTAAACCCCAGGGCCATAGTGTCACCAGAAGGATTAGGCCAATTGAAAAATCTCAAAGACCTCATCGGGAATCAAACCCGCGACCTTCCGGTTCGTAGCGCAGCGCCTCAACCACTACGCTATGGCGTAAGACACGCATGAAAATAGTCAGACATCAGGAGGCATCAGAAAATGGATTCCTGTTGAAAACTCCACACCTAATTTTAACTTCATTTCATTTGAACTTCTTTACCTTTGTTATTACTACAGCCCATGCATAGAAAAGCTGACAGGATGTACCAAGGTATGCCTTTGAATAAAGCATTGTTTAAAAATGTATAATGTTGTTTAATAGACATCTGTCAAACTGTGATTCACTTAAATCAAGACTCGTCTCTGGCATGTTAAAAATAAATTAATAAAGTGTTGGGGCCTATATTCAAAGCGGGGCCCGCCTTGGTACGCCACTGTTTTAACATCACTCTTAACCTTCTAAGTGTTCCTATATACCAATTTGATTAAATTTCGCTTGAACAGTGTTAACGTTTGGCAGCTCCTGATATAACTAGGTAATGAATTCCAGAAGCGAATAGATGTTGCTGTAAAGGCGTAGGAATAGTGTGACGTTCTGTACAGGGTAGGATAATAAAGCTGAGAGCGCGAGCCCAAGTTATGGTAGGATGAAAGGGGAATAAAAAGACTGAAAAAGTAGTTAGTTGTTGAGGTATACAGAATTCTATAGAGCAGAATTATTATTATTATTATTATTATTATTATTATTATTATTATTATTATTACATCTATTGCTACAAATAATAGTTCTGTTATATAACGTATATTGAGTACCATACCAGTAGGCCTACTCACTGGGACTGGATGTCAGTACTCACTGAAGTACACCAGGCTGAATTATTGAGGACTGAAGATGACATAAAATTTCATGTCGAAATGTATTTCCGATAGCAATAATTGCAGAAATCAAAACTGATATACGGACGAACTACTACATATATTTTTTGAAAAGTTATGACTGCGAGAATTTGTGCCTGCAACTTTGTTTTCTTAACATCCAGTATTTTGTAAATACGAACAATGTATAACCAATGATGATTGTGTATGACGAGACTATAAAAACAATTTACTGGCCAAGACTCAAGTTAATTTAAAAACTGTTATGATTTATAATTTTATCTCACTTATTAACAATTGGTAAAATAATATATAATTACCATTAATTTATATGTGAAGAGAATAGTTGTATTGTACATAAGCATAAATTAGAGATATAATTTACATAACCATAGTGTGTTACTCCATGACAAATGCACTCAACAGCTATTGTAATATGCACTTAGAAATGGGTAAAATATTGGTTGAAATATCCATGACTATACCGGGGCCTACTGCCTAAGGTGAAGTTTTAAGTGTAATATTTTATTTTTACTTTGAATTCTTGAAACATTTTATAATACAAGCTAATTAGCTTTTGGGTGTTTTCTCTCTTTTATATTTACGATAGGCCTAGTAGTTAACCTTGTATAAAAAAAAAATTCTTCAATTTAATATAAGTTAGGCCTACTTTGTGGTATAACGTGGATATTGTTTCACCACATTATATTTCACCACAAACGGTATGGAGTTCTCAGTTATGAATTACATTAGGTCTATTTGCTTTCACAGGCACGTTGAAACTTAAAAATTCATTAAAATATAATGTAGATATCGGTACCGATAGAATGCACAATATTACAACAGCAGCTGCGTTTAATTATTAACGGCTAGATGGCCAGTCAGTAGAGGTAGTGTATGATGCAAAAGTTGGGGTAGAAGCTTTTATTTTTTTAACTTATATATATGAATACGGTGCATCCTAGCGAAAACGTTACGAAATAACTATTTGAAGAGCATTAAATTCTGCGTCGAATGAGTACCACAACGTAATAATTCGGTTAAGTAGTATGGTCGAAAACGGACGATGCACCGTTTAGGAGTTACAGGCGTAAAACCAAAAAAGTCCTACAATTTCGAGGTTTTTTTGTCGCCAAATGTTTTCCCGAGGTCGCCCATGTTAGCATTTTTGTATTTTACATGTTTGTATCCATATATATAAGTTAAAAAATAAAATCTTCTACCCCACCTTTTGCAACTTATACCCCTGTTTCGATTCTCTACTGACTGGCCATAAAGATGTGAATCAATCAAGGCTGGCTAACAATAGGCTATCAATAAGCAAGTGACAATTTGATACGTTATTTTTAGTGTACTGTTTACCAAACAATATTATTGTAGAATTTTTATACCAATTATAACATTAATACTGTGTTTCTTTTTTTGTTTTCAAATGGGCAAATAATAAAATCTGGTAAACTGATATAACAAAGGGTCATAACGCTTTTGTTCAGTCGTGATAATTGCAATTATGATATGCAGAAAAAAGTTATTTTTTAAATCGATTTCCGAGTTAAGCTCCAGATCGATTCATTAAGCAGGACTTACGAAATAACAAAGGTCTAAAGTTTGATAAACATCTGCGAAGGAATATATGGGTAGTGTTATTTGTCAAAGCTATCTGTATTGCAACTTCCAAAGCCGTATCTGAACACTGTAAAGCAATATGTTGCCATGATTTGCATTTGATAAATTCTTTCTAATATACTACCATAATATAGGCACTAAATTTGGCATTATTCCGGTATCGTCGACCGATTTGGTCCAATATCACTATGCTTCTTCCCATGGACCTTATAAATGCGTATACCGAATTTCATGGAAACCCAATAAAGCGTATTTGAGTTATCGCCCGTACAGACACACGGACAGACAGACGAACAGACTTTTCCTGTTCCCCACACAATCTCATAAAGTACCATTCTGGTACTTAATAACAAGGAAAAGAAGTCATAGCTCGACCTAATAACATTACAGCACTGCTGTGTCGTTCACGAAGCAAAAACTTGCAAATTATCACATTATCATGTGTGTTCGCGATGCTGTTGCGGAGTATGTTCCTCATTTGTCACAGTTGGAACACACGCACATTACTTCTGTTTCAAAAACATTTGGCAAAGACCAACAACCATTCGCTTTATATTGCACCCCATTCCAACGTGAGACATAAACTACTCCAATAACACTGCAGCCAGCGTACCCTATATTATATAAGCCTATTATCACCTCACATAGAAACAATCTCATCAACTGTGTTCGCCATTAAAAGAGAAGGGAGGGCAACTGACATATGTTACTGCTAAATGCGACAGTAATCCTATTGATAAGTTCCTTGGACCGTGTGCCTAATCGATATATATTGAACACATGAACGATTTTCAATTATTTGATCCTGTGAGCCATGCTAATGTATTTGACTTGAGCGGGTGGGGATGTTAGAAGTTAGCTTTAGGGGGAACATTATTAGGGGTCATACTCTGCCAGTCAACATCGTGCGTAACAAATGACAAGAGGTTTATGTGATTCAACAGCTGAATATGTTTCTACATAAATCATGTATATTAAAAAGGCTCGAAATGAAGTACTAAGTTAGTATGCGTAAGAAATCAGAAAAAAAAAAATTCCTAAAGAAATGTAACCAGCCTGTGCCTTCTCTAATCCGTCACTTCCTCCGTTATCAAACTGAAAAAAAAAGAGATTACTTGTGTAGGTGCACCGAAGCTTTGGACATTTCTCTTATGAATTAGGCTCTACGTTAAATTTCCATACACTGGACCTTTTGTTAGTGTGATGTATGCATCAGGAAACTGATGTATTTGGCTCATGAATCAGCAAACAATCCGCTAAAAGAATATGTAAAATTTCAACCGGTCATCATTTTATTTTTATCGTGTATTTTTAACTCGCCTACGTTGAACAGTTTTTTTTTAATGTGAATTTGTGCCAGCTCACTGAATTTCTTTATAGCTTCTTTGACCTAAACGTTTAATCGTAAAATGAATCGCAACATCAGAATCAACATCTAATCTCACGCATCCACAACTTCTAAAGAAGAGGATTTCCATCGTCATTTAATTTCGATTATCGTCTTTTCAATAGGTTATTCTTCATTCAAGTACAGTAATATGGCTATATCCTCTGTTATTAATAGTAGCGAAAAGTTTAATAAAAAATAAAACAGCTGATTTCCATAACAAAAAGTGTTGTTAATTACCGCTCATAGTGTGACCATCGCTATAACTTAGGCATATCGATTGTCTCGCCATGCGCTAACAATATATTATATTAATAGTAGAGTTTTCACAAATGATCTTCTGGTTTTTAATTTGTAACTAACATTTAATAAAACTTAGGTTACATAAAAAATGGTACCGAAAGAAAGAGAGTCAAAACAGTTAATTATAACATGAAAATCAAATACACAAAAAGCTCTTCTGTCCTGCAGCCATTTGTTAACTATACAATAGTCATATGTGATACAAATTAATTACAAATTAATTACGTTGCCAACTGTGATTTGATAGCAAACAAAATAAAGGAGTGAATAAAACTCTTTAGTTTCCCTTTCTATCGATACCAATATTACGTATCTAAGCTTCATTACACATAAGTGACGTGTGTTCGAAACCAGGAAGATCATTTGTGAGAACCTTTATATCATTGGTCTCGCTTACATTCACGCGAATAGCGGTGATGGCGAAAGACAAGGTGTAATAATTTATTTTGTGGTTTTAATTATTCATTATATTTTGGCTCTTAGATCGGTAGGTATTCACTAAATTGTTACAATAAATATATTTGGAGCCCCGGAGTCTCTCGAGTTAAATTCCGAATCTCTTGTGATAATTATTGCGAAACCCTCAACGCTAAAATGAGGCATCATTAAAGCAGTGTTAACGCGCAGAATTCACGAATAATGTAACTTTAGCCTGTGCAAAATGTTATACCAGAAGTTCTTTTATTGCTAATATGATCACAAGTGCTGATAGTTCTTGACCTGAATATTATGGTTTATACAATAATCACTATTAGTGCACCATGGTTTGGAATATCTTGCAAAAGTTTGTAAAGGTAAACAAACAACTGCCTCATATGTCAGTCATCTGCCATCGAGGTTGCTTTTGTTAGATCGAATTTATTCTTTCCCTGTTTTGGTATTCATAAATGATCTGTATTATTTTATTCAATTTACGCTCTAATCTATAACTTTACAATTTACTTGAAAGTTTTACGAAATAAAAAAGATTCATAGAATGGGAAAAATTCGATCGAACTGTTTTGGAATAAATTGAACTGGAGATAACAGAGCCTACGAGCTTTCTTCTTACTTTAACAAAAAGCATAAAGTTCAAGTAATATATGTTAATATAATACGGTAAGGTAATGGTGGAAGTAACATAACTCTACATCAGTTCTGGACGGTTAAACATTTCCTTTGCGACATTACAGTTGTTAATTAGTGGATTAATCTGTATTTCAGGAGATGGTTTATTTTGAGCCTGGCACATTGTTGTTGTTGTTATTATTATTATTATTACTATTATCATCATCATTATTATTATTAGTGTTATTAACACTTTCATTTTTCTTATTTCATTAAAAGCAGTTTGTTCAAATCCAACTTTTTCTGTTTTGGCAGCGACAGCGCTTGACGAGTGAAGGTTTCTTAATAAAATTAATTAGGCCTACATTGTAATAATATTTGCAGGTAAAGTTTGCAGTTCACTTACCAGTACATTTAAACAAAAAACACAGTTACGGCTATCTAGTTAACTGTGAATAATTTTGTAAACTCTACATAATAAAAAATATTGTGGTATTAATGGATCTTAGGTGATCTTTCTTAATTTTAATTTTATGTTTAAAGTATTTTTCACAGGTTCTTTTGTTGTTTCATATAGTGGTCAATAAGTGAATTTTGTAAATTGCCGTCTTTTCTTCAAATTGCCCTATAAATTAAATATAAATGTAATTAATATTTTCTTACCACATTATTGTCTATTAATGGCATTTAAATTAATTTAATACCGAACGGCATTCACACGAATAATGCTCGCATATGATCTCTAGCAGAGGAACCAAAAGTTTTTAGTTGAGCCCATTTTCCTCTTTGAATGGAGTAATGTTCGCTATAAAGCTGATCTCAAATGACCCTGTGAATTTACGATATCGCTGATTTTGTATTACTTTGCTATCTTCCTTCCCCCTCTGTGAGGCTATTAAATATCTGTAGAGTGCCCGTAATTTTGGAACAATAGAAGTAAAGGCCTATACTCTGAAATTGCCAGCTCGTACAAGTGAAATTGAGCAAATTTGCAAGCACTTCCGGGAAAATGGTTCCCTCTCCTGTTAAAATCGTTCCTGAAAGACATAAAGATTTTCACTGTGAAAAGTGCGACATCATACGACGCTTAAAAGTAAGGTGAAATTGTGTCTATATGTACGTCTTAAGGTCCATGGAGGTTGAGAGTAACTGATTTTAGATAATCGGGAATTTAGTGGTAAGGTTGTAAGTCTTAAGCATCTGCTAACTTTACCACCGCCCCCAGGATTGCTCCTGATACTATTTACTATTAGAGGTTGAGTTGACCCCAGTGCTACAGAACCAATGAAAAACTAAGGTATGAAGAAACTTTCAACGGCCTCATCGGTGACCGAACCAACGACATTCCGGTTCGGAGCCCAGCGCCTTAACCAACTGCATCGGGGTGCACCACATCGAAGTTGTTGCCTACTTACGATATTGCTATTTGCATTGTATCTGTTCCTTCAATAATTGTGTTCGTCTGTCCATTAAGTTTATGTAATTTATTAACGAATAACTTATGTTAAAATATGTTAGTATTTCTAAAACATTGTTACATTGTATGTTATCTCTTTACAACATTGCTATTTTCATTGTATGTGTTTCTTTCTTAGTTGTATACGTTTGTCTTTTAAACTGATGCAGTTTATTAGGAAATAACCTATTTTGTATGTTTGTAATTCCTAAATAATGTAATTTAGTTAAACTTCTGGTTGAGTATAAGAGAAAGCCTGAAGGCCTTAACTCTGACAGGTTAAATAAACCATTATTATTATCATTATAAATTGTCTTTAATTTATTAATTATTTAATTACACTGACCTCATCGGCGTTTGAACTTGCGATCTTTCTGTTTATAGCCTCGTGTATAAACCACCTGCAATAACAATGGACCCCAACGATGTCAATCAGATCTAGAAATGAAAATAAGTTAGTAATAATCTTAATCATTAAACATAGGCTCTTTATTTTATTTTATTTTTTGTTGCATTTCCTTCTCCTCTTTCCCCTACTCATTCTATATCCATGTCATCTTCCACTTTCAGACCTCATTGCCCTGCAGGAATTCTTATTCAACCCTCCACGTCACAAAAACCTTTTTATATCGTCACCTAGAAAATCAAATCCCTGGTTATTTCTTCCTCGGTCGATTTATTCCAAACTTAATTTTATTTGTCAGTTGATGTTATAGCTAGAGAAAGGGAGGGGATGTGAATGGTGGTATTTACTACATCACGTGACCTGTGTGACATATCCGGGGGGGGGTCTTTTGTGCTCAGGCGTCAAGTAGTTTGCGGGGAAAACGCCCGCAAAAATTTCCTCATTCCAGGAACGTGGAGACTAGAAGATTAATAGCGCATATATAGCTGGCTGCATAGCGCAAGTGATGAGGGTACAGTCACTTCATATACCCAACATGTAGCCACTCTTTGCTAAAAAAACTAAACTCCGTGGCGCTACATCCCTGGAGGGACTTGGCCTACCACCCGACCGCTGCATCATCTCCCGTAGGCAGATGGCAGGATTGGGGGGCATGTGGTCAGCATGCCGACACCCACGGCCGTTAATGGTGGTTTTCTGGACCGGACTCTTTGCTACGTCCCGTAAATTAAGTTTACTTACATTTATATTTAAAACAAAAATTAAGTGCAAGCTCAAGGTAAACATGAAAGTTTTTATCCATGACATTGAAGGGCCCAACCAGTGAAATATTGACAAAAATTATTTAATAACTTGAATTAACTTATAACTTGAATTCTTTGCCCAGAAAAAAAAAATAGAATTTCCTTAGGATCATTTTGTTATAAACATTGTCTTTCTATTTGGAAAACTTAATCCCTCACGTGACATTTTAGACATCTTTATACAGGTGGGCATGGCACATAGGGCGCAGTTTTCCTAGGAACATCATAAATATTATTTATGTTGTCAACATCTTTTTTCTCAACTAGACCTAATAAAAAGCCTACAGCAGTGAATAAACCATCAGGGGAATTCGTATTTACCGACTTCTGACATAACATATTAATGAACACTTAAACACATTGTTTAAAATTTGTTTAATTTAAAATCTTACCCTCAACTTACCACATGGAATTCACACTACATGGTAATGAAACGAATATGCAGTATCCATGACAACACTTTGTTTTCTGTGTACACAGCCGAATTAGGAAATTGCATGAAATTGGGTTTTGACGTAATCGTTCGATTTAGACAGGCTATCAATATAATTCCTTCCGATAAAACAGAAATGCAGAAATCTCTGTGAATAAAAATATCATACGAAGCATTGAGGCTTGAGCATAGATAATAAATTTAATTTTCCCTCTTCACATTGTGATATAGAATAAGAAGCCGTATTGGGAGGAATGTGTATTCAGGAATGTCTCAGCCACACGCAAAAGTAGGATTTAAGGCCTGCTTTTGTGCAAATGATGGATAGCGAGAAGTTGGCAAAGAATAGCATCCACTGATGCCTTGTTCATCGTGGTAGGCTTTGTATTACCGTATAAGTAAAGTACTCCCTATACAGGCCATTGAGACCCAGAGGGTTGAGTTGAGGCTCCCAGAGTTTAAGACATTCGGGTATGAAGGTGGTATGGTTGTCAGCCTTTCGCACCGACCGCCTTTACCCTCAGAATTGCTCCTGGTACTCATTTCTGTTAGAGGCTGAGCCAACCGCAGGGCCATAGTGCCACCAGGATTAGACCAATGGAAAAACTCCCACGACCTTCCGGTTAGTAGCGCAGCGCCTCAACCACTACTCTACGGCGTACCCCTTTGCATTCTCGTACATTTTTAAAAGGCACATTGCCCATTTTGGAATTAATTTTTAGCAAACTTCTTTAGTGGCTATATGAAGACTCTTAATTTCAAATTCCATGGAAAAATAATGAAAATTGCATCCCAAGGAACTTTTTCAGATGACGTTAAACATTTATTTAAAAAAAATCATAATTCAGAAAACACTTCACTTATAATCGCGAAACTTTAGATAAACACTTCAAATATCAAATTAAAATTATAAGAGTATGTTAAAAATTGCATTCAAATTTCACTGTTGTCCTTTTAATGAAAGTATTCACAGAAATACTTAGACACAAACCGCTAATATGAAATATTACAAGCTTCAAGGTCTCATGTTAGCATTCCAGGGAAAAAAACTGTCAATCTGTAGTAAACGAAAGGTCTCGCTAAAGTAGTCACTTGATGAGAAGACAACTTTTTTTTAAAGATCGGCGTTTATGTAACAGGAATTATAGCACAGGACGCCTAAAGGCAATACATGTAAACATTAGTTTGTATTTCTCCGATAGTAGTCCATTGAACGGATCTTATAGCCGATGAGGGCATTTGGTATTTTTAATTTAATGTATGAAGAACCTCTTCCTTCATCATTTCCCACTTAAAACAAAGCTTTGGATATCCAATAGAACGTGACTGTAGGAAGTAGCAACTTTAAAAAATCCACTCTTTTTACTAATTTTATTATTACAAGACCACATATTATCATCAGCCAATTTTCACGGAAATACCCGAAGTATAGTCCTAAATTATTCATAGGTCACCAAATGATGCAAGCAGCTACAGAATTCTTGTATTGTGTCTTAGTGAAACGTTTCCGCTTAGCACTGTAAGCTTGTTTTAGCCTATATAGAAGTGAGATTTTCCAGCTGACCACCAACAGGATTTCTATTTCAATTTCATGGCCTTTCACTGAAAATGTGCAGTTGGGAATCTGTTTCTGCCTCCAAAATAACAAAAATGCGGTATATTTAGGCTTCAAGACTTGAACAAATAAATTCCGTAATAGGAGTGAAATCTACCAGTTATTCTAAATCTGTGGAGCATGTTAATTATTTCAAACTCTATTTACTTGTAGACGTAAAACAAGTCACAGTAGTTATTAACATATCAGCACAATATGAGTGGGCGTTGAAGTGCCGAAACAAATCAAATGTTAACTGGCACAGAGTGTACAAAGGGCTGGGATGTACTTAGGACTGGTTCTGGGCGCGATCCAATGTTTATTCAAAGTCAATCGCGTGGAAAATAAGGGAAGAGAGCGCACAGCACTGTCGCAGTAGCGTTGACGTATGAAATTGGGTAGAGTGAGAGGGGTTGCTTTTCGAGCATGTGGGGGTGAGCCCGATTTATTAGGATTGTCACCATATCATCCGTATTCTATACAGCCCCTGACATCTTCCTGCTCTTGCGCACTCGGTTGTCCGAGGCTGCTGAGACCAACAGTCCCTTGTACAGGGATCTAGGGTCGACAATTTGCCTGCGGCTTCAATTATTTTCAGCACAAGTAATGCCATTATCATTTTATCATTTATGTTCTCAACAGTAACGAATATGGTATCAGTGGATAGGATTTTTTACCGACTTCAGTCACAACATACTCAGTTTATGAGAAAACACATTGTTTGTTTAAAATGCTAATAAATAATTTATATATGAACTGTGTTGACAGCATCCCTTTACGCCATGAAACCGTAAGTTCCTTATTTCAAAACATTCCTCTGAAAACCTCCATTTTTATCGGTTGAATTCTGGTAGGCCTACATTATCTAAATAATTTGTGCTTTTCTTTTTTGAAAGTTAAATGTTTTTGTTATTTTATATTTATTCATGAACCTTATTATGTACTTTCATTTTGGAAGAGCTTTCTGTATGCCGATAAATAAATAATAGTAGCCTGCCTTTAATATGAACAAAAGTTTTGGAGAAGGAGCTACAGTAGTCTAATAAGTTTTTTAATAATAGAATTAAAGTTTTTGTTAAGTAGAAATACAAAGATTGCATTTAGGGCATTAGCAACACGCGCGGTTAGAATGTCATATTATTATTGTTATTATTAATATATCATTCTTATTAATAAGTTATTATTATCGTTATTATTATGATTATTAATTATAATTAACGTTATTGTTATTAAGGGATTGTATCAGTTATTATTGTTATTATTATTATTATTAGGTCCTATTATGATTTTTATTGTACTACTATGAAGTAGGCCATTGTAAGGAATTATTATTGTAGCCTATTGTATCGCTGCTTAGACATTTGTTTATATTAGGTAAAATTATAAATTATAATTTATAATTTATATAATATTATAATATTGTAATATATTATATCATAATTAGAAATTTATAATATCCTTGTTGAAAAGAATCCTGTTTTTATAAAACAAAGAGTCATTACATTTAAAAACAATTAATAGGCCTATTGGTAATCGAAGCTTATAAGTTTGCCTTACATTTGTTTGGTTTTAATTTCTACCATTTAATTCTAATTTCAAATTACTAACATTAATATGGATATTAATAGATATTATTGGATATTATTTGTAAAATAGAATTCTGCTTTATAATGTTATACAATTCAAATTTATTTCGTAAAAATTGTTTTTAGTTTATGTTGTCTATATACGTTGTTTACGTTGTAGCTATTTGTTGGCTATATTTATCTTTTCTCCCTCTTTTTAACAAAAATATGTTAATACCAGCTCCCAAACACTAGGTTTGCACATGAGAGGGCATTCAAGAGAGGATCATATTTTACATTTAAAAGGTTTCCAATATTATACGTATTAGTAACAATATTTAGTGCAATGTAAAATTTAATATATAAAGTAAATTAAAATTAAAAATAAAACTTATTGACTGTCAAACAAAATACGTTGGGAAAATTTGTCTGTTAAAAAAATACAATACACTTTATGATTATTTTAAACTTACATTTGATAGTATAAAAGTAGGATACAAAGTTCGTACAGAGAATGGAAATAAGTTTTATATAAAATTACAGTAGATTTACATGTCATTGCAACTTTCGGTAGCAACCTGTAATTTGAAATATAAAAAATGTATACAGTTTTGTCCATTGCGCCACATGTTCCAACTCTCATCGTAAAGAACCCTTGTGAAACTTGCGGCTAAAAGATTTTGTAAAAACTTTGACATTTGCACACGTTCTATAAACAAATCGTCTCAAATTGTGATAAGTACTGATATTGTTATTCTATTGCAATTTGGTTTCCCCGTACTACTGCGAAATAAAATTAATAATACTCTAGTTTAGGCTTTATACATAAAACACATAGGTCAATACAACCGCCATATTACACGTAGTGCTGATGTGCCTTATATAGAAAAACTTTTAGTTCCAATTTATTGTTAGCTTCCCACGCGAAATTACCTTCAAGCTTACAGGTTACGTGCTAGTTTTTACATATGTGCATGCACTTTGCAGAAATATCATTTGCCGGTTTCAATTGTAAAAATCTTCTCTATGATAATTATTTGCAATTTCCCATAATCGTCTCCTGTCTTTCTGCACTTCTTACTTCTATATAAATCTATTCCCCGATAAAATATGTATAGAAAAAACAAGTTGTAGGAAATAGGAGTATTCTTTCTTTCTAAAAATTTTACCTCCATCGATTGAGGGACGATAATGCGACCCACGCCGCCCGAACCTTAAGGGATCGATACCTATCGGAAGAGGAATTACATACATACTTTTTAACCAGACAGGAGCACGGAGGGCCTTTCCGGATGATTGACCAGCCCAATATCGGGGCCACCTCCGGAGGCAACACAGACACATACGACGAGACACACCAGTTCACACACACACTCATTCCGAAAGGCACGGACGGGATGAAGCTATGAAACCCAGATGATATTCTGAGACCACGAGGCCTAAATTTTCCTATCATTCGTGACAGAGGTGAAGAAAAACCCCTACATAGGATACTTGTCCCGACCGGAATCGATCCCGGGCCCGACGCGCAAGGACAGCGAACGCATCTACTCTACACCGGTGGGCGTAGGGAGGACATTACACAAACAAATTATTGATTCATTTTTTAAGCTTTTTTAAGACTGGTAATTTAATTGTAGGTCTACTAAGCAGACGTGAAAAACAAGAATATAATTCAGTTCAAAGAAAACTTAAAGATCCAAAATCAATTGGAGAGCAGACACTCATACTTGAAGTGTAAGTCTTGGAAGGAGTAGGCTGTTTTTTTTATGCATAACGGATACTCTGCAAACCCTTTATTTCAACATTTTTATGATCACTTTGGAAGTGATTTTTTACTAAATTTGCTTCGAAAGCATGTGTCATAGTAAAGTGAAACAACTGACAAAATGGAATGAAGACTGGGAAGGGTGTTAGAAAACTTTAAACTCAAATTAATTTACATAGAAAATTGCACAATATAGGAGCTTCTGTGCACAGTGAATTGAACTTACAAAATAACTTAGAATTCTATCTTTAGGAGCTAAGTGGCTTACAAGATAATGGACAAATGAGTGTGTATATTGAGGTGAGAGAGACGATTAATGCAGCATGAGGAATGACATTTATATAATATGTTGCGACGCGGCATATAACATGATAATATGTGCAATATATCCATCATATCGCGATATATTATAGGAATATACTTAACGTAGGCCTATTCCTATTTTCAATGGAGATATCATTGTTTTCAGCGTTGGATGCATTTCATATCATATAGGCCTACAAGCTATGTATTCTGAAGTGGCTTTATTTTGCGTAATACCAATTCGAAATTCACACAGAGTAGTCGGCTTAAAAAGTGAGATTGAAAACAAGCATTAAACGGTTCAAATTGCATCCCTGAAATAATCTCGCATTATATTTTATGAAGTGGGCTTTCTTGTTTTAGGTACTCCGTTCAAATCATGCGAACCCATTTAAATGGGCATTCTTTTTTATGATACCGATTTAATGTTTACTTTACGTATACGCGTTTTTCTTTCATTAATTTAATTTAAATAATTTTTTATTCTTTGTTTTCTTTAATGTTTTCACGTTTCATTAGATGCAGTTTCTGCTTTATGTAATTTAATGATTTTTTGTAGCCTATGTCATGTATATTGTGTTTCTCCGATTTTTTCACTCCTTTAAGTTTGCATTTTATATAAGCCTATGGTATTTTTTAAGTTGATTTGGCATTAATTGTTCATGACAATCTGTAGTGGTAGAAATCTTAATAAGAAAAACACACTATAAAAATATTTTTGCCAGGAAAAAAAGTCATAAAAGGACCATATTTATTCGTACACCAAGAAGTCGCAAGTCTTTTGAAAGCGTTTTTACTTACCCGATAATATTGAACTGTGTAAAGAGTATAAAGAGTAAATCTACAAGTTTCTAAAAAGAAATGTCAAATATTATTTGGTTGTAGTTGCAAGAAATGTAATTATTAATTAATATTGAAGATCTAAGTTGGTTATATTATTCTGATAGCCTTTTTTCTGTTTATTCTTATTTATTTAAAATAAATACCTTATCTTCATGTGTAAGTTACAGTCACCCCATAACAAACGTCCATGCCCCAATATACTTTCAAAATTGGAAAAATAAGCAGTAAGGATTTAAGTTTTAGTCACTTTAAAATTAAGCATTCTAATAAATATGATACTCTTGATATGTAGAAATTATTCTCGGGTTTGCAGCCAGGTGAGAAGTTCCTGAGGATGGAGGCAGCGTGAACCTCTGAAACGCCGTACAACGCCAAACTTCTCACCCGATTACAAACACAGGAAGAATTTCTATACTGTATTTGGTTTCGCCAGGAAAACATCTAACTGTATACTAATAGGTTTACCTGCAAACTGATAATAAAGTTATTTTATCTTATTGGCTAAACATTGTACACAGAAATAAAATCAGGTAAACTGAACAAAAAAATCAGATGGAGTTCAGAAACTATTGAGCTTTAGACCACGGTTTCTTCAGAAAGTTTGAACAGCATTTGTGAAGGTATAAGAATACTAACAGAACGAATTTACAACAATCTCCTTTCCCCAATAATATCCTTTTATTTTTGAGAAAACATCCGAATTCTTACAAATGTGCAGACAGTTCCCAGTTCCCAACAGCTAATTCAATTCTACGAACTATGCAAATTAAACAGATTTGCAAAGCATTTGGCAGTTAATATTGGTCGTTACTCTCGTAATGTTAACCGATTTAGTTCAGAACCAACAAGGTTCTTCCAATGGTCTTTGTAAGTGTGTGCACTAAGTTTCATGAAAATATGATAAAATGTACTCGAGTTATCCCGCATACAAGGACGGACGGACAGACAAGTTTCCCGTACACCAAGTAATCTTAAAAATGTATTATTTTTGTACTTAATACATTTTCACGCCTTTAAAGAGAGAGAAAAGTAAATATTAGACTTTAACTTCAAATAATTATGTCTTATTTTCGTTAAACCAGATTTTGGCTTGATTTAAAGTCAGCCTTTTAAGTTCAGTTTTATCGCTTTGGAGGTTCAGGATGTTTGCATCATCAGCGTACAGAAATGAGGTGATCCAATATTGCACATGAAATAATTATTTCCATGTCCTTCATTTCTAACGTATAATGTTGTTACATATTTATTCTTCATTGAAGCATCTTGAAAGTGTCTAATAGAAGGAAGGTTGCTGATGCTATTAACTTTTAAACTATAGTTTGTAGCAAAGAAATTAAACAGTATTTCCTGCAGCGTGCTAAATCTGATTTCCACAATCAACACCATGATTGTAGCATAGTCTGTGTCATGGTCAATTTGAAGCGTTGTTTCAACCATTTTCTTGAAGCCACTGTAACCACAACAGCAATCCCGTACGTTCAGTTTCAATTAGAAGACCTCTATCAACATTTTATTGTTTGCTGCTGGGTCAAGTAACCTAATTAGGCTATAGAGAAGTGTAAGCTATTAAATAATCATAATACAAACTTAAATTCTCATTGCTATATGGAAAGTTCGGTTATGAAAGTGTAAAGAGGCGCTTCTCATGGCAGTTCATAGAGAAGCTAATACTGAACGATAATCCCGGAGGTCTCAAATGAGATTTCACAGGGGTCAGAAAATTGATCGGAAATAAATAAATAAAAAAAAAAAAACAATGTAAAGAGCATTTAGAACGAATGGAAAGCGACTATGTCCTCAAGCTTTTCATTGCTGCTGAGTTATAAATGCGTCACCTCGAAAATAAGCAGAGATTAAGAATAATAGCACAATGCTTTCTGTAAAATGTGAGGATTTTTATCCATGTGTTAGAATTTTCAATTATAGAAAACAGCTATTGCACATAAATGTCCCCATGGCCCCTAATGATTTCACTTCATAAATGCTTTATAAGTGTCAGAATGGTACTTTCTGAGACTGGGTGATGGACAGGAAAATGCCAGTCCGCCTGCCTGTCCACGTGTCTATACGGCAATAACTCAAGTTGGCTACGCTTTATCGGATTTTCATGAAGCTTGGTATACGCATTTATGACGCCCATGGGAAGAAGCCTATTATTTTGGACAAAATCGGCTGACCGGTACCGGAGTAATGCCCAATTTAGTGCTTATTTTATAGTAATGTAGTAGAAAGAATTTATCAAATGCAAATCAGTTCTCATGACAACTTATTATATTACAGTACTCATATATGGCTTTGGAAGTTGTAATATCCACATATTCCTTCACCTACGCTTATCAAACTAGACCTTTGTTCATTCGTAAGCCCTGCTTAATGAATCGATCTGGAGCTTAATTCGGAAATCGAAATAAAAATAAAATATTTTCTGCATATCATAATTGCAAAACAAAATCATTCTGGCACTTCGTTACCTCAGTTTATCTGATTTTATGATCAGTGTTGTGTTAAGCTCACTGCAAGCAAGTAGAAAAATGTTCTTAGCAGAACCCAACGGATGCATTCTGAATAGGCTGCATTATAGCATGTGTCAGCGTCTGTAGTGAGGTAACTTATGTAGGTTGACTCTTCCCGTAAAATGGAATATTTGAAATGGGTCTGTGAACGTCCGAGGAGTTAAATGGTCCCGGCGATAGCGCACAAAGCTGAAAACTCCAGCTCGATTTCCGCCCAAGTCAAACTTTTTTCCATAGAATATAGGCTATATATAATTTTCTTCAGTTACACTATAACTTAATTACCCTTCAAATAATATTTTGTAATGTTTTTCACAAGAATATATCTCTGTTAGTGCGCACTTATCATTTAGACTTTCATTTGAAGTTTTTCTATGTTTTGTCTTTTACTATTCTTGTTATACGGCATATCTTATGACAGTTTATTAATAACATAAATACGATACATCTCATCCAATTTAGCGAAACGATGCAACATAGTGTAATTAATATTATTATTGGAATTTATTTTGCTTTAAATGATTTAATTTATTTGGTTAAATGGGAAATAATAGCCTTTGTACATTTTTTTTATTAATATAGGCCTATTCAAGCCATACACTGAAATCAATTGAAATGGTACAAGTTATATTTGCCCAAATAAGTTATTTCTTTGACAAGTTACTTAGCGCATGGATCACGACCAGTCCGGGGTGAGGATATGGAAAATTTCAACCATCACCATTGCCTATCGCCTTATTTTTAATGTTTATTTTTATCGCACCTCAGATGAATTATTTTTGTATGTGAACTCTTAACAGCGTATTGAAATATCTTTGTAGACATTTTTAACCTAAACGATTAATCGTAATTTCAAAACCAACATCCTTCCATCTATTTATATTATCTAAAGAAGAGGGACTACAATCATCAATTAATTTCGATATTGTGGTTTTAATATTTTTTTGTTCAGTACGGTTATAGTCCCATTATTGTTAGTACTAAAGTACTAAGAGTACTGCAGGTAGGCTACTAAATACTAACTAGTAAATAAAACAGATGATTGCCATAACGAAAAGCGCTGTTAATAGCCGCTCGCAACGTGATCATCGTTATAATATATCGATTATAGCTCCCGATCACGGAAGCCGATGTTTTATTCATTTTACAGTTTTAATTATTCATTAAAAACATTAATCTGTAGGTATTCGCTAATAGTCACAACAAATGTACCTCGAGGTCTGGATTCTCTCAATATGAATTCACGATAAACGAAATTGCTCATCCGGTATATTACCTAAGACAAAAAGCAAATATTATTACAAAAGGTTTTGGTATTGGACCCTGTTCTTACAAGTATCTTATCACTTCCTGATCTGGTATTCATTATAGGCATCTTATAAATTTGATAACTGATATATATCTGAAAGCTTCTAGTCTCGGTGGCATGCTATTATCCTTGCTGTACTTCATAAGTTTATTTTAAAACACAAAACATAATAATTAATCATAAGCAGAAGCATATTCAATCTAGTAAGAATAAAAACTAAGTAGAAAATGTCCTTATAGAATAACTGACAGGTACTGCTTGCTGGGTTCAAGAATTATGTCCCGTCGCCTTCACATGGGTGGATAATAAAATTTTTCCTCCTGTAATGATTCAGATGGACATTGCAACAATATAAATTAGCATTCCTATTAAGTAGAAAGACATATCTGACAAAAGATTTCCAGCTTATCTTTCCAGTTAGCCAGAGCGTGGCTGTAATACGGAAACAGGTATCACAACTTGGCGTTACAGTTAACATCCGCCATATTATATTCTCATTTCCATACTAATTTATGCTCATTAGCTTGAATTCTTTGTGGGATGTGAACTTACTTCATACCTATGTCATCAGCAAATAATAACCTGCTCAGCAAAAAGCAAACGCTGTACACAATTAATGTAACTGATGAGATACCCCTTGCAGCTTACCTTCCCATTTCGCAACTGGTGTAATTTACAGAGTGGAAAGAGTATAACTAAGCAGATTTCAGTAGAAACAAACAAAACATTCCGGAATTATATAGTTGGTACTTTGGTCTGTTTTCTTCTTATGTTTCCATGAAAAGTGGCCAAATATGATGTTATAGCCTATTGTTCTTCAAAACCTGAGGATTCCACATATCTTCACCTTTTTGTAGGAAGATGCTAAATATAAGTAAAGTCTCGAAGAAGATGTCACAAAACTAACCTAAAGTGGCAGAGTTAAATGATGAGTATTCATGAAATTCACCTACTGGTGGCTACAATCCTGCAGGAGGGAGCGGGGAAGAGTTGGGTTACGTGGCAAAACAACAGTGCGAGTGGTGGCAACAGCGCAGATTACGGGTGGTCAGTCGCTAACATTGCTGTCTGCAGTACCACCGGCATAAAACAGTTGACAACGCCCCGTAATTCCTTCCTATGTTCCTTTGTTGGTGACTTCGCTCACAAAGTCCAAGCCTCTGGACCCTTTTTTAGTTCTTCCATCAGATCCCCTTTACCGGAAGTTTCGAGTACGGTAATTATTATAAATATTAGCGGGGAACTTAACCATATAGGCCAAACTTGTTGGAGAGCATGCTTATAAAACAACCATTGGCAGCATTGGATAGCACAAGTGGGAAGGATCAATTAGATGAAAGAACGTTGGTAGCTAATGAGAGAGTTGGTCATTAGCACCGCACGGAGCAGCATTCATAGAAACTGTAGTACCAGCTATTGTAAACCAGAAAATTCAAATACAGATTTTGTCCCAATTGAGTACGTTTCTCAGATAAGTAATATCCGTAGTGTTCTAATTTTTTCTCGTCAGCAGAGGTAAGAATAAGAAATAATTTTCTCTTGGCTTTTTTTTCCAATCAAGTTGGCGGTTTTCGTGCAAATTAGATACAAATATTATTACGTGGACCACATAAATCCCCTACTTAAGGCAAGATCAGAGATAAAATGTCCCACGCTTTGTTTTAAACGCGTGACATAGGTCATGCCACGCGATGCAAATTACTTGGCAGTGCGCTGTTGCCATTCTGTGGAACCTTAAAACCCAACTACCCCAATAATCGTAAATATAGTCACATAACTCCAAGTAGGTTTGATATATTTTATTGTGATGTGAACTAATACCCCTTCCACCCTAAATACAGTATACGCAAACTATTGTATTCCGCTATATCCCATGGCGAAACAGTACTCTATCGAAACTGATGTTGAAGCTAATAGCCTATCTTCCATTCAGAGAAAATCTCGTTTCTAGAACTGGCCCAACTCATCGCTCACCTCATCATCATCTTTTATAAATGTACTGATTGCTTCTGATTTGTTGCCCATTGTACCATGTTGTAAATATTCACTTCGCTAATTCATCACTAACATCATCATCATCATCATCAACATCTTCTATATATACTGAAGTCATGAAACTAAGATAGCAAACTGTATACAAATATTAGTCTATGTATTATCTGTATTCTACCCAGTAGTGTAGCCTCCGGCTGTGGGACTCAGTCCTTTTCCCCGATCCTCGGATATTTTGCAGAAGTTAATGATTTTTACGTCGTTAAATGTTTTAAAATCCTAACGTCACTTATGAAATTAATAAAAATATCTGAAATTTATTATTAAAGAGAGTGAAAGCAGATTGTTGTACTTTCGCGGGATTTTAAAACCCAATTATCTAAAAAACCATAAAAGTTTATTGTAATATCACGTACTATCCCTTTGACTATAAGTTAAGAACAAAACAATAAAATTGTAGAAAATAATAACTTATTACTTTTGTGAAACTTAAGTGGTTAAATCTTAGTTAAGTTGTTAAATTAAGCGCATAATATTTTCGCTTGATCGTGAAGATCTCGTATTTCGATGTTTCCCAACGTTTGTTTTCCACCGATTACCGATAAAAACAACAACAACGACAAAATTCAAGATATCTTGTAGAGTCAAAACGATTTTTTTCTCTGCAAAGCTGATAAGATAATTCGCATTGCAATCCACCAAAATTTTATTAATAATACCAAAACAATAGGCCTATTATAGTAGCCTAATCTCTAAGTACTTACCTCGGATGGCGAGAAAACTCCACACAGTATGCAATATTGAAAACCATATGAATCAGCCATAAAGTTCACTTACCTGAAAAGACAGAAATCAGTTTCAGTAAGATCTCCAGATATTTCATTAGAATTACATTTTAAGCCATTCATTATGAATAGGCCTACTATCTTAGCCTATGCTGAAAAGATTATGATTTTACTGCATACGCCTGTTTCCTAAAAATAGACTGCAATAGGTTGAAACTCCTCTGCTGAAAGAAGAAATCAAGAAAATTATAATTAGGCTGTGGTTAAGCTACACTAGTGATTCTAATATCAGAAAATGAAGCTGGGGTAAAAATAGGTTAAAAATTTCATAGCCGGGCCCTAATTATAACTCTACCGAGTGTTGCACTGTTGCACATTAAACTTGAATGAACCGCTTAGCGTTGCACCAAAGAAGTACTTCGTACAGTGTCCGTGAATTGTGAATGGATTGAAAAGTTCAAAAATGGTTGGACAAGTGTGAAGGACGAGGAAAGAACAGGATGCCTATCCACATCCAATAGTGACGCTTACAACACTAAATAATTTCCTTTTTTTTTTAAATACTTTATTTTTATATAAAAATTTTATATAACACAAGATTACCTGAATGAGCAAGTGGTCGTGTTCGGGTACAGTTCACTTATTTACAATGCAGAATTAGTACACAATTTAATCCATTATTAAATACAAATAAATAAAAGAAAAACTAATTTGAAATCAATACTTAGGAAAAAAAAAAGAAAGAACAGAAAAAAGTGGGAAGAACAAAATTGAAATCCTGTGTTATAGTATTAATAAAATGGTTCCTTAAATGTCTACTAATTACAGAGTGAAGTAAATTTTAAACTACGAAATAAGATTTTTGGAATACTTATTGAATTTTTTGCTGTTCATATGTACTATTTCTGGATGTGACCATAATAAATGCTATGTTTAGAACCAGAAGAGGTGAAATATTTTGGTTCTATTAAAGGCAATGTTTTATTTCTTCTCGTATTGTAGTTATGAGAATCAGATACATGTACGTTACGGTATTTGTGGAAGTATTTTAAAAGTTTGAGCTTGTAAATGTGTCCTACAGTCTTAACATTAAATTCGGGAAATAACAATTCTGTTGGATATTCTATATGCTTTTTTAAACAAATTTTTATTATTCTCTTCTGTATTAAATTCAAAGGAGTAAATACAGAAGTACCACTTCCTCCCCAACCAATTAGCCTATACCGTATTGGATGACAGTATGTATTAGAGCTAAGTAGACTATTAATATTATAATATATTAATATAATCATTCCAATAACACATCAGAATATTATATAAATCCATTGAACAGTGTGAATCATGATTCAGACAAACCGAAGAGCGACTGTCGATGAAGTGGCAAACTATGTGCAAATTAGCCACGGTTCTACATAATATGACAGCTTTCATAAAGGTTGTACAAGGTGGGTCCCAAAACAGCTCACTGAACAGCACAAGCTCATTTGTGTGTCCATCTGCCAACGCTTACTGGACCGCCATGCTATCGAAGGTGGAGCTTTATTTAAAACGAATAGTCACTGGAGGCGAAACCTGGATCCATCATTTTGAGCCTGAAAGCAAATGCCAAAGCATGAAGTTTAGTGAAAACGAAATTCAAGAGTCAACCCTCCGTAGGAAAAGTGATGCTCACACTTTCTGGGACTCACAACATTACTTGGAGAAGGGCTCTAGAATAAACAGTGCACTTTACAGTGAGATGTTGGGCAACGAGCTGAAGCCTGCAATTCAAACCAAACTTCGAGGCCTATTGTCGAAAGGAGTTGTTTTGTTGCATGACAATGCTTGCCCACATACTGCCGCCAACACTGATCAAACTATTGCGTAAGTGGGTTTTGAGGTGTTAGAGCATCCTGCATACAGTCCCGATCTCTCCTCGTCGGATTTCCATCCTTTTGCCCCATTTAAAGAAGCCTTAAGGGGCAATCGATTCACCACATTTCAAGCACTGAAGGAAGCTGTGCACACATGGCTTGCTACTCACCATCAACGGTTTTTTTACTTCCTCTGCCCGTACCATAGGTACTATAGGTAGAGGAAGTATTGTTTTCGACCCCAAAATTCGAAGTTGAGTTTTTAGCATATATACACGTTTCAAGGCCACCTGAATCCAAAAATACCATTTTTGGAAACATGTATGTGTGTCTGTGTTTCTACCTGTCTGTGAAAATGGTTACCTCCAAAACGGATAATCGTGTGAAAACAAAATTTCGTATTTGGGTCAAGTAGCTTCTGAAGACGTGTGCCCAAGATTGGCGACAAGTTTCTCTTATTTTTAAGGGGGACTTTACATGAAGAAATTTTCGTTTTTCGCGATTTTCTCGAAAACGAAAGTTTGTCTTGCGTGGTGAACAATTGGATACGGGCTCTTTCACGGCCTCTTATTCTATTTAAGAATGAAGTGAGAAATATGTACAGTATTGTTGGCCATGCATAGTAAATAAGTGTCTGAGGGAAATATTCGGTAAAGTTCGAAAATTCCTTTAAGGGGACTTTACATGAAGCAATTTTCGTTTTTCGCGATTTTCTTGAAAACGGCACTAACGATTTTCTTTAAATTTTGCCCATGGGTTGTTTATACTAAGAGCTAAAACTTTTATTTGAAGCATTTTTTTCGAAAAAATTCTGTGAAGGGTAGTTATAAGCCTCCCACTGTGAATACGCACTCTTTGCAATGTACGGCTTCTTGTAACGGAAAATCGTACGAAAACAAAATTTTGTATTTGGGTTAGGTTCCTTCTGAGGCTGTGACATGAAGATTGGCACAAACTTCTCTTATATTTAAAGGGATTTTATATGAAGATTTTTATTTGTTCGATTTTCTCAAAAACAGCTCCGACGATTTCCTTTAAATTATGTACATGGAATGCTTATACCAAGAGCTAAAACTTTTATTTCAATCTTAAATAAAATCTCTGAAGGGTGGTTGTAAGCTACCCACTGTTTGCAGAAACTCTGTCTTGCCTGGTGAACAACTCAATACGGGGACATTCACGGCCTCTTATTCTATATAAGCACGTGGAGTGAGAAAGATGTATTGTTGGCCATGCTTTCAGTATAGATATATCTGAGGGGAATATTCGATAAATTTCAGAAATTATTCTTAAAGGCAGAAAGTTCAATAAACGTTTGCAGTCACTTGTTTGGCAAAATTCAAATATAAGTCGTATCTTAAGCTCCGCCCATTCGATATTCACATTTGCACGGACTGCGTGATGTATTTTGTTTCTGAGCGAAGCAGAGTGACCAACTGTCCTTGTATATTGTCGCAAATGCCTTGTACTCACTGTCCTTGTATATTGTCGCAAATGCCTTGTACTCACTGCCCTTGTATATTGTTGCAAGTGCCTTGTATCCGTCTCTACATATAGCTAAATAAAGCATAACACTAACCATATAGTTAAGTGCGCGAAGCGGAGGCGGCAGCCATAGCGAGGTAATTGGTATAAAAGAAACTGCATCGGTGAGGTTAGGTTGGGCGGGACCGATTCATCCCAAGGTTCGACTTATATTTGAATTTTCCCACTTGTTTTATCTTCTTTCTTTGCCCATAGCCTGCGTTTTTAGTTGCAACATTCAAAGAATGGGCTATAAGGTATGTATAGCATAATTAACGTAAAATTGTGTTTTGGGATTCTGTACAAGGATATGTGAATACTGCTAACTTTTATTTGGGCAGAGGAAGTTACGTGACTTTCACATCAGATTTTTTTTCTGAAGGCATCAGTAAGTTTTGCAATGATGGATCAAGTGCATTGAGAAACAAGGGGACAATGTTGAAAAATGAGGTAATTGAAAGTTTCTGCTTTCCTGATATATAATAAGATGGCCATATGTGAATGCTAATACTAAGCACAGGAATACAATGCAACATTCTAATGTGTCAAAATCCTATAATTTGGTTATTCACAACAATGCGTTCATATTACAATCCTTTCTGCTCCTACTACATTAAACCTATCTTTATAAATCTTAAACCTCTTTGTGAAAGGGTGCGAGCATTACGTAGGGTCAGCTGTTGTTAATAGTTTCAATGAACATCTGGTCATGGTTACCTGAGTTGTCACTGATTGTTTCTGCACCCCGCTGTGCATGTCAGGACTGATTTCCTCTCTATTGTCGGTATAGTATAACTTGTATCTGACAAATTACATAAATGATTTTTTCCCACTTGAATTGGAAATTGCTGCTGTCTTTGATTTACTGCGAGCAATATCATGGTGTGATTTCTACAACATTGGAATGACAAGTGGAAAAGTAATAAAGGTTTAATTGAAAGACCTTGGGAAATCGGAAGCGCTTACGAATTGCGTGCCAGCCGATCTAGAAGTTGTCCTTGTTGCGTGCCAAGGTTTCCCAGGAGGGATCCGAATTGCGTGCCAAGAAGTTATCAAAAAAAGCATGTAAAATTTTCCTTCCCATTTTCAGACTGCTCTATAGGACTACTAAACCGCCTTGCCCAGTAATTTTAACATGTTTTACAAAGTCTATTGCCATACGCCCATTTTTCCTTATGATTACCTAGGCCTATTGCCTTTTGAAAATTAAATTTGAAACCATCCATGACGAATAGTTTGCTATTTTTATCACTCATCATAATAGCTACAGATGGCTCCATTACCCAATTATCTCTCGGCTGAATCATTAAAAATACAACACGTTTCTTTATGTTTCTTAGGCTTAAGTAAAAAATAAATCTTATTTTACTTTGTTGTTGAAAATTCAATACTTAAATATTTAACTACAACGAATTTTATGATTATTTAGTGATATATATGATTATTTCTTGATATAAAGATAATGTATAAAATACATTTTGTATCAATACAAGAGCCTATTGTAGTGTTATTGGAGATTACGTCAAGTATGTGTGACCCGTAGCGCATGAAATATACTCGTATGACATTACTTTTAATTTAATTTATTATTTAAAAACTCTGAATATAAATTATAATTAAGCTCATTGTAATGACTTTATATATTTATTGCTGAATTTTATTGGTCCACAAATTACAAGTAGATTGTATCACTCACTTCTTCTGCACTGATCAAGCAAGCAATTCGAGTGGCAAATCACTGAGATAGTGATAATGAAACTGCTCATGATGATGATCATCATAGAGACGAGGAAAACAAAAAACAAAAACGACGACAGTGATAGAAACAATATTAAATATCTTTGGATTATAATTATATGTGATTGCAATTCGTGATAGCTAAAATTTACTATGGTGTTGGTATGATTATTTTGAAAACGATTTTCAGTATGTATTCAATCACAGTACACACAGAATTAAGACAAGAACGATTTTGCATTTTGCAGAATGCTAAACTTTCACTAATACTTTATCAATAATTTGCATTTAAACTTCTATAAATTTTACTCGGGCATTACTATTTAATATACACAATCGAAAGTGTACATGTGGGTATGTGGGTATGATTGGTAAGTGGATATGTACGTTCCCTATACAAATCTACATTTCTTGAGCAATTTACACGGAATTTTACACACACACTTAGTTCAACCAGCAAAGTAACACGATCAACATTAAAATTCAAACAAACCACTCCTCCCCTTGAAAAGTTATATAATTTCTGTAAACATTACAAAGAATTCATCAAATCCCAAATCACACTGCGTGTTCAGTTCTATGACAACGGTGCATTGTTTGCAGAATTCACAGGTAGCTTTGGAAGTGCATGATACTGGGCTTTGACAAATTAGAGAAGCCATCGATATAATTCATTGGTGTAAATAAATAATGAAGAATGAAATCCATGAAAATAATGCACAATGTGATATGGTCACATAAATTTCTCTACCCTGAGCATGGAGAATACCATTTTCTCACTTCACGTTTTGATGTAGAATAAGAGTGCGTATTCCAGAGACAACATCTTCAGTTGTCTCGGCCTGAGTGTGCCAAGGAGTATGCTGTAAGTTCTCAGAAGTCGGTAAAAATGGTATCTACTGATACCTTATTCATAGCTGTAGGCTTTGTATTTTTAGTTGAGAAATATACGATATTTATCGTAGGACCTAAGCGTTCAATAGGAGAAAAAATAGAATGGAACATGTTTTTGTCCTACGCACGCAGTAATTTATTAGGTCCCAGGTTTTTGAGGAGGAAAATATGAAATCGATATTGAATATATTTTTTTATTTCAGCCCCGAAACAGTTGTAGCCTATGGTAAGAAGGGTGAGAAATAAAATATTTCGTAAGGACAATACAATTTTATGTTACCGGAATTTCTGTTTCTTCTTATTTAAACTCCTACTAGGCATGATGTGTAGAAGCAATGGGATGCAAAATTATAAATTCTCTATGAGCCATAAAAAGCTATATCAAGCGTTTTCGGAGGGAAACATTTGAGTGTGATAAGTCGCTCTTAATCATTTCAAATTCTTCATACTTATGTAAGGGCCTGGAGTTTGAAAATCGAAAGTCCTTCATAAGTTAATTTCGAATTACAAAATAAAATAAAATATTCCGTAAAGACAGTACAATTTTATGTAACCGGAATTTCTTATTATAGTAATTTCAAACCCTACCAGGTGTGGTGCAGGGGTTGCAAAATTCAGAATTTTTGGTGTGATAGGTCGTTCATCTTCGCATCAAATTCTAGATACCTGTAACTTATAAGGACAAAGGTTTTGGAAATCGTTAAGTCCTCCATAAGTTAATTTAGGCCTAGATTTACAAATTATAAAAGGCGTACTCTTGAAAGCGAATACGTACCCAGTATTCGCTTTCAAAAGTGCAATTGTGGGAGCTCGGCAGATGATTGGCTGCCTTCCGGAGTCAATCAAAATCCTTTGGGTCTTCGGACATTGCAGTTTTTATAATAGACTCGCTTCGCTCTTGGGGACTCTGCCTACAAACCCCCAGTGATGTACTCGGAAAATTTTCTTTTTTTCTGAACTCACACTGTATCGGAGGTAGAGTCCGTGTATTTAGACTGCCTTATAGCCTATTACCGTATGGCCACAAAAAAAGAACTAAAAAAGTGCGTGATAAGTTTGGGTTTTATCGGGGAAAATTTAAAATTTTAACTTTTTGGAACTTTTCCAAGCTAAACGTTATAAGTCTGCAAAATCTCTGGTTTCAAGCTCATTTGGAAGTGAGTATTCATGAATGGTGTATTTTATGGAGTAAATGGATATGATATAGGATTATTCATGGTAAGTAAATACCCATTTCAGCATTTGCCTTTACGACTGGGGAAACCATGAAAAATCCCATGTTAAATTGGCCGGCTAAGTGATTTGGACCTCTCGAATGTGAGATACCCATCTCGGCCACCTCTCTCGGTTTACGGGAATAATTTCTATAGCTTGTAATGTCTAATGATTTGTCGAAGTGTATTCCAACTCCCAAAGCCCTATGTGAACGCTGTAGGTATTAGGCCTATTGTTGTCAAGAAAACTGAGCAGAGACTTTGAAGGTATTTAGGGGTAAAAATTTAAAAAAATGAACTTTTTTGGGATTTTCCCATCGGTTACAGGCTAAAAGCTTTAAGTGTACAAAATTTCAAGTTTTTAGCTCATCTGGAAGTTGGTAAACATTAATGTCTGTGAGTCAGCCATTCGGCTTTGTATTATAGGGATATTATATTATAAGTCAATATCCCTAATTTACTCCATGTGCAATATTAATACAATGTATTTTAGTGGCTTGAAGGGAGATTTGCAACTGATTTCAAGAGTAAACTTCCTGTAGAAAGAATATCGTAATTACTTAGGAAGCCTATGAACTTTGTTTTGTAATGGAATATAACGAAATGAATTACTGTACAGTAATTTACATTCCAGTAAATATAGTTCCAACTTCCAGTGCACCTTCTACAATGTTTTATTATTAAATAACAAAAGCAGCCATTCTTAAAATCAAATGCCTTAGATATGTTTTAGAAAAGGATACCGTCTTGAATCAGTTATTAGAGTGACGGAACGGATTTGAATATTATAGTTATAGTTTCCGTGCTCTGCATAAAGCGTCGCTAAATGAAAACAAGAACTTGATTTAATTAGGTGCAGCCATTTGGGAGTGACTGAGCCCGTTATACAAAGATAAAGAAACTCAAAAGTTCAGAAATTGTGATATTCCCTCCAACGTGGAGGGAAAACTTCTTTAAAAATAAAGGGACAAGTAACCCGAACACGAGCACTTGTTTATTCGGGTAATCTTGTGTTATATAATATTTATATATAAAAAATAAATGATTTGAAAATAAAAAATAAAATTAAAACTGTGTCAGAAAGACGAATAATGTTTGTATTATTATATGAACGAAGATTTTACTTTTTCTTTTAAAAAGTTTCAATAAAACAAACTTTAAAAAAACAGCCACGAGTCCTTTAATCATAATGATCGCGGAACCAAATGATAAGACTTGCACGAGCGAATAAGAATTATCCAACTTTAAAAATTAAATTATATTAACGGTATCCTACCATACCGGTTCCAGTCCTGGCGTCCAAATGTAGCCTATAACTATCTCATACTCTGGTGCTTTTACTTGTTGATAGGGGTATTTCGTACAATTATTTATTAATAAAATATGACATTAAATGAAATCCATCCAAGGCTTATATGTTTTAGCACGAGTTTTATCACAGATTTACCTCTCAGATTGATTGTTTGTGTCCTTTTGCAAAGAGATAATGCGAATTTCTTTTAGAATAATTCCCAAAATTCGTTTAAATGCTGGAATTATTCACTTAACAAATAAATCATGAAATAATTGATACATTTGAAGCAATCTAAATTTGGCAACGAGACAATAAATCGATAGTAAAAAGGTAAAGTGATACAGGCCATGGAGGCCCAGAGGGTTCCAGGAGTTTAAGGCTCCCAGATTTTGGACATTCGGAACATGAAGGTGGTAAGGTTGTCAGCCTTACGCACAGGCCGCCTTTACCCCCAGGATTGCTCCTGGTAATCTTTCTGTTAGAGGCTGAGTCGACCCCAGGGCCATAGTGCCACAGAAAGATTAGGCCAATTGAAAAATCTCAACGACCTCATCGGGAATCGAACCCGCGACCTTCCAGTTTGTAGCGCAGCGCCTGAACCACTACGCTACGGCATACCCAAAATCGAGAGTAGCCTATAATAAATTATGAGGCAATGTACTTTTTTTCTTACTTGTACCTAGCATAATAAGCCATGGTTTAGGTCTACTGTTTATAAGAATAAATGACAGCAAAATTTGAAGTTTCAGTCAGAAGATGGTAATGGTTAACTACATCTAACTATCTATATTCCTATATATTCCCAGAGTGTCGGGGCATTAGAGCATCCAAGTGGAGGTTTCTGCTACCGTTTCGAATTTTGTCACGCTTGTTTTCCGCGAGAGGGCCGAGGGACATCGCCTCACAGCCCCCTCAGGAAACCAACATGAAATGGCCGATAAATTTTGTCCAGAAGCTCTAATTTAGGCTTGAGTTCCTTTAAGTGCCGTAAATCTGCGACACGGATCCTCCAGCTTGAAGTCCCTCCCGGAGGTCTCTGTGCCGAGGATTTTGACGTCCTGAAAAATCCACCGCGAACGGGTTTGATCCCGCGACTTTCGGATCTAGAGGCGGGTACCACCGCGGCCGACAATGGTTAATAGTTCACAGTAAAGATTATGGTGTGAAGTAAGGGTTGGTCTTATACACAGCAGTTAAAATATTTCATCTTGCAAAATAAACTTTTATCTTGTAACGTAATGCTCCAAGGTAAATGATTGAATTAATATTTGTTTCATGTTAAAGTTAATAGAAATGGCCTCAAGATTACGACTTGAATTTAATAAACCATACCTGGCTTAAGCTTGTTGTAGGCATGAATGAAGCAGGTGATTATGAATGAAGAGTTTATTGTGATGAGTTTCCATTTTAATAGGGTCATGACTGTCCAGTGGCCACGTCTGACAAGATGCAATACAGCTAACGTGTTCACTCGGATTGACTGGGATGAGGTGGAACGCTACCTCGATGCTCCTGTCTGCCATACACCAAAGCGACACAACCAAAACTACCATGAGAACAAATTAATCACGAACCTTTTCATTGCTTCTGACGTACAAATGAGTAACCTCAAAAAACTGCATAAAAGCAGAATTCTTTGATGAGTAGAGTAATGCTTCAGACTAGGCTATGGAAAATGGAGGGATTTTATTCACGTGTTATGATTAGGCCTATATACTGTAATTCATGGAAACTATCTATTCCAGCGATTTTTTTTCTCACTGATTTCAAATTTACAGCCCACTGATTACTTCACTTGATGATTGGCTTATATACTAAAATATAAATTAAGCTCTAAATTAAATCGGATTTCAAGCTTCCATAGCGTTGATTATTGCCTACTTCCACACGTTGTAAACCGCGTTATATTTTGAAAGATCCTGAATTCAGCTGATAACCTGTTCTGCAGCCTTCACCAAGGAATAAATGAAGGGCAGTTGATCTAGCTGGAATATAGTTTCATATCCTGAGGATGACCATGTAATTGGCGTAGGCCTAGATGGAGTTTGCTGATTGAGAAGAGATAGGAAAACAATTCACAAGTTCTTGAAAAACTACTTCTCACAGGAATATGTTTACTGCCAAAGTAATGCTTATCCTATATCGAGGGATGCCCCAGTCGTCATAACCTACTCTGGTTATCACTGAAACATGTGTTTATTAATCTGACACACACTTTTTAAAAACCCTACCATATATAAAAAAATAAAACAAGTCCTTTATTCTTCTTCTTCATCTTATTCTTTATAAAAACATTAAAATACATTCGACTATATAACCATTATCAGTATTTAAAACAGTGATAAGAATTCCTATTTATATTGTAGGCAGGTCTGCATTCGATCCTCAGTAGGGCTACCCTTTCAGATTTTTCTGAGATAGAGAGGTATTGATCGAGGTGCACTCAACCTCGTGAGACCAACTGAGGAGCTGCTTGATAAAGAACTAGCAACACCGATCGCGAAAGCTAGTATTAATGGCCGATATGATTAATTATTAATGCTAACCACATGCCCCGAATTCTGTCATCTGTTCCACAAGGGGTGTAGTGCCATGTACTTTAATATGGTTTAGATTAGTATATATTTCGACATTATTATACCTATGAGTTCAAACATGTTCTACAAAATGCAAAATATGAGTTCACAAAATATGGGTGTGAAAATTATAGAAAGTTGAACTGAATTGTCATACTTAACAAGACTAGATTTAATAATGCCTACAAGAGGTTATACATCAGTAGCAATTATTCTTAATTTATTAGTTTAATTTGAAAAGAATTACAGATCTAGACAATTAGGTTTAAAGTAGTTCAACGATTAGTCGATCAACGATAATGATTAGATTAGCTTTTAATAACTGTATGAGAGGCTATGCAATTGCATTAGAATGATTCAGTAATACTTAGTTTATTAGTATCCTAATTATGTAGAAGGTTATTTTGCTTCCATTTTCAGTTTTCAAACAGGATCAATAACAATTGGGTAATTAACAAACGTTGCATGAAGGATGGTAGCTCATAGGCCTAATATACAGATTGCTGGGGAAAATAATTAATGTAGATCATCTTTGAAGGGGCTTTTAATATAGCGTAATAGCAACAGACAGCAGGAGTTTTTATATTAACAGTCTATGTAAAATATAAATAAAGATTTTTTTAATTAAGAAATAAATAATCTACCTCTGTGCTCAGCTAGCGTACGTTCTCACACAAGTTGAGTGTGCTGAAAGAGTTATAATATTCATGGTCTGCCTCTAATATTCAGCCTGATTGGCGCAGTCAGTATCGTGCTGGCTGCGGCTTCGATTCCGACCAAGGGCGATGGCATTTATATGAATAAATGCGTCTGGCCCATGTCTGTAGATTTACGGGCTTGTAAAAGAACTCTTGCGGAACAAAATTCAGCTCACCGACTACGGTCACAGGCCTAAGTTGCAGTACATCCCCATCGTTAAGTAACCATAAAGCCAACCAGACATAGTCTGCCTAGATCCAGTTGCGTGGAAACAACGTTTTGATAGAAAACTCTGAAATATATTTAACCCATTGCCTCTTATTATGAAACATTGAATTGAACATGAGAAACATAGGGGTTAAAGTAAAATCTATGTTTGGATTTAACGAATTACAGGTTAACATTGATAACATAATATTTAGACCTACAGTCCTTATCTATGTAGGGCTAAATTATTATAAATATTTCACTGTATGATTGTAATCAACTAGTTAAATTCTCCATGGATAGTAAATAATATGGAACCTGTGTAAAAAGAAGATTTACGATGGATTTCTTGTAAGAGTATTATATTGTTCTGGCATTATGAAACATAGAGTATTACGACTGCTGTGCTATTAAATCGAAATTTTACAACTTATTTTCCGTCTTGCCATTCATAAATGTTTTATGTCCATATAATGACTGCTTTATTATTGTGAGAAGTTTATATAAACAATAAAACAATTGCTATCGTGGCGCTTAGCGTGGGAGGGGAAAAATAACTGTGGAGACACACACTGATGCTTTGCAATTATTCAATTTCTATACGAAGTTAATAAGTAAATTACGTCACTGAGCCTTCCAGTGATTAACATATCTGACCTTAAATTTAGAGATCAGAGTGCCATCCCTAGTCGCCCTACCTCCTTGATTTTCTTCTGAGAAGGGGAGGAACTGGAGGTACTCAGCCTCGTGAGACGAGGAACCGCTTAGTAAAAAATTAGGACTCCAGTGAACAGCTGTGGGAGTTGGCATACTGACTACATTCCACCAAATCCTGCTATGTACCAATAAAGTTGACAGACGTAGGTAGATGACGCAGGCCCAGTAGGCTAACCTAAACAGAATTCCCCCTCGGGATATGGCGGCATAGAATTTTATTGAGTTAAAAATTCGAGTATTTGGCCAAAACACCTGTGTGAACTATGTGGTTGTCATGGCTTTAGAAGTAAGGATAAATGAGGAGATCAGACTAATTGCTTTGAAACCATCTCAAGTTCAGTCCTTTTCACAGCATGAGGTCAAATTAGTTTATATCTAAAGTCGCTTTCCCGGCCGAGAAGTTAGATTGCTCGCCTTCTACCGTGTGTTCCAGTATAGAATCTTAGTCGACCCATGTGGACATTTTTCCTAACCAAAATGGGGCCGGAGTGAGTTTTCTAAGAGTTCTTCCGTTTGCCCTGCTATGTATCATTGTAACATTCTTCCATAATCACAAGAAAATGGCTAGAGGATGAAATTCCTACATTCAAAAGTAAATGTCAAGGACAATGAGAAAAATCTACTTCAATCAATGTAATATCTTTCTTCATTCTCAAATACAACATTAACAAGACGTTTGCCATACTTCAGGTTCAGCTCTTTTCCATTTTATATTCTTTTCCTTTTCTAGAAAGTGGCTCTAATTTATCTGTCAGAATCTGAATGTAACCAATTTATTGACGTACTGTCTACAATTGAAGATACGGTAGCCTTTCGATTCAGTATAGGCCTACTTACAAGACAGCTAAAAAATTATATATATATATATATATATATATATATATATATATATATATATATATATATAAGCTATATATTTTTTGTCAGTTACCTTCACTTTACTTTCTTTGCCTATGCCATAATAGGCTAGGTCTACACGTTTTCGAGAAGATTCGTCTGTCTTTTAATAACGTAACAAGAAAATAAAAATCCTTTGAAAATATATTGTTATAACTTATGGCTGAGCTAGAGAATTTTGAGGATGCGATATGAAAAGTTATTCACGGTTCTTTGTAATACTCATTGTCGTTTTATTTTAAAAATCGTTATTCACGGTTTTCTCGAAAGCAGCTTGAATAGTTTTGTTGAATTTTCTTCATTAACTGTCTGCAAAGACGCCTGAAACATTTCTTCACAACAGTTAGGCCATTCTTGGGGGAGCACCTGAATGTGCACTGTGCTAGGAACCTGTTTATTCTATGCGGGAATCTAAAGAAGGCAAACTAGGCTATAATATCCTTGCTTAGGAGGGTATAAATAACATGCCACACTTAGCATTACTCTTCCAGCAATTTTTACAACATATATGTTATTTCCATATTGAAGATTATTATAAAGGCCCAGTAATAGGCCCAGACTCTGTTTATATGGTAATGTATGAATAACAGGCAAATCATGAATTTTATTATGTTTCGCATTATTTACGATCGTGAATAGTATTTCCTGGTGCAATTAGCGCGATATAAAACATGCCTTCCCATTTTAAATAAAATCACTGACTTGATATACAACGTTTTTGCACTTGATTCCTCCTTAACTGGCAACATTAATACTCCAATATAAAATATAATGAGTTACAACATGGTGTAATCACTGATATCCACACACGTAATTGATTCCATTACTAGCAGACAAGCCTGGAGATTCTTCCTTTCACAAGCCAGCTCTTCAGCATCGTTACAAGTGAGCAATTACGTCATAGAGGGGAGAGCAGCCATGCACATCTACAAAGAACAAGGTGAATGGTAACAAACATGGTATTCAGACTCTCTTCACCAAGTTTATATTTGTAACATCATAACCAAAAAGATCACTCTTAATATTATCCCTCCACGTACTTCTAGGTCAGTGGTGCGCTACTTGTAAGATTGACCTAGCAATCGGACGCAATGTTATATTATTTATTTTACCATAACTTTGGAGACCAGTAATAAATATCCAACATAATTTAAGATAATTAGTTGTTCTTATAGTACCGAACGTTATTTCATAAAACATTTAAACGAGCATCTCCTAAAATTCAAGAGTAAAAGGGGTACGGTATAAATTAAAATTTAATTTTAAGGACATACTTTTTATGTTATAGTAAATCGTATTTTGGTATTTAAACAATGGACTAGATAAAAATGTCTGATTTTAACCATATTTATGGTTAAAATATCGGGCAGTCAAGTTTCCGAAATTAGGATATCAAAGCAAAGAGTAAGATGAAGAAACTATATATTTGTAATTTCTTTCCAAATGATCCATTTTAGTACTTTTATTAAAAACAGTAACTAGGGAAATCCGGAAACTATGCATAGTCCTTAGTTCTAGTTACATTGCTTGTGCATTTTACCTCTCCCACTGGTATTAGTGAACGGAGAGGAATTCACCTGAGTGATAAGAATTTTAGTCTTTTCACAGAACTGTACACTGCATAACCAAGATTACCGAAAGTAAGAACTCAGATATGATTGAAATTTGTAGCGAATCAAGGCAAAACTCCAATGAATCAGTAAGGCTTTATGGGAAGGGATTTGCCAAATTCGAGAACGTTTATTGCTGATAGGGTGTGTGATTTCAGCCTCGTAGGGGCATTCAATTGAAGTGTGGATGTGTTAATAAATTAAAATCTATTACTTAGAAAGTGTTCAGAGCAAGTTTATTTTAACTTTATATTTTATGGACTTTGTTCCGTAAATGTCAAGTTAAAAACGACAAGTTATTCTTGTAATTTTATATGTTGTACTTAATGATGTTTTCTTCATTCATAAATAAGAACTACAGTACATATCATCTACATGAATGACGTAAAAAAGACTGTGACCTGCTCCCTGGAGTGCCTGAAACACACTGAAGCACGCTTCCTAAATGTAACCCCTGTTTGTAAACAAAACATGCGATGTTGCAACATTTCCCATTCCAATCCTTCAGAAATACTCGATTTTTTCTAGAATCGAAATCTTCTAGAAACCATTCCAGATAGTGCATTCGAACTTTTACGCCTTTTATTTCCCCATTTCACCCTTTAAACGAAGTACTATGATTTAAATAATGCACTTTTAAATGAAGCATGCCTCAATATAGATGCACTAGACTCCGTGGCGCTACATCCCTGAAGGGACAAGGCCTACCACCCAATCACTGTGTCATCTACCATAGGCTAATAGACATCAAGTAGCTCCTCAATTTGAATCACTCATACAAATCCGAGGTACCGGGGATCGAACTCGGGCCTTACGGATCTGTAGTCAGCGACGCTTAACACAAGACCACGCAGGTGGTCCTCAATATAGCCTACTCGTAGATACCGAGACAAAATCAGATAATCGCTAGTAATTCCATTGATGTTAATAATTTTGTTTCAGAGCAATCGAAAATGGAATAAAAATTTGTTCCTAAGGGAAATAAAACGGAAATTGTTCGGTCTTTTATATTACCAATCTAACAAAGTTAGTACCTTTCTGTTATTATATTGCATATATTTTAAAAATTCCTTCGTGTTACATGAGCAGAATGTCTTACTGATAATAATATTTCTATTCATATTTTATTTCAAGTATTTGAATGACAATAAATAAAATATGTAAGTTATTGTCCTCTTGGTATTTCTGTGGGTCTCTGCTGGGCTGGTTTTCACTAAGAGCTAAAATCTCTTCTAAAATTTGGCATAGTAAATTTACCTTTCTAGAGGAAGTTTGGCGGGTAAGTATCAACTGTTTTGAGTGGGGTTGTGCACTACTCTTCTAGATCTTCTCCATCATGATCTTCTAGTAAAATCGTATACAGTAGGCCTACTCCTATTCTGTTACCCCCATCATCATATTACATGACCTGTCCATTTAAAACTGCGGTAGACATTAAATAACGCAATCCTAAGTTGAGAGAGAGGCTGTAGAATTGAATCTTCTCTGCGCTGTGAGCTTACCCGCTTGAGTACGAAAATCTCTCTTAATGCTACGTTATGAAATTTTTATTCGAAGTTATTCTTCTCTCCACTTATTAAAGATTTTTTATTCATAAAAGCGGTACTTTAAACAATTTTAACATGGATAGCAACCTTGTTTATAATGATAGAAATGGGATGAACCTACAAATATCACTTTTGTTCGAATGCAATACCGCAAACTTGTCAGGAAAATCCGCAGAATTCCAAGACATAACACGAAACAATATAACCACATTCTCAGAAATGTTTTCATTGTCTTCACACCTTTTGACTGTAATGGATAATTCTATTATTTTTTTTACCTTACTGGGAACTCGTGTTATAACATTTTATTTATTGATTACAGGTTCTCTCCCATAGCTTTCTCCTGCTCAGTCACCTGTCGAAGCTGAAGGTCCTCCAGTCACATGAACACGTTATGTCCCAGAAGACTGGCATATAAATCTCGCCTAAATACAATTAACGTACATGCAAGTGAAATATAGGCTAAATTCGATCGAAAAAATTATTCGATAAGTATTCAAGTTAGGCTAATATAAAATATACTAAATGACCGCAGCCTATAGATTTTTAAAAATTCTTCCATAATCTACATTTTTTCATAAGACCAGAAATCAATTTCTTGAACAATAACTATAGTGGGAAGACGCCGCGATCACCAGCCTAAAGATAATGTGCCCAGTAACATTTCAACATTCGTCTGGATCAAGGGTTTTCAATTGGCGGTCCGTGAAATCAGTTTGAAAAATATATTTATTTACTACATGTTTATTTCAATATATTATATTGAGAGAGGACTTAGTGTCAAAGGATCATGTGTACAAAATTGATTTTTTGAGTTAAGTTCACTTTTAGTATACAAAAAGTCTAAGCTATTACGTGTCAGACGATTGTATGTCTATCTTCAGTGGTTTTCAAAACATAGGCCTACACAACCTTATCTATATTTTCCTATCTGTTTTAATGCCAGATGACATTTCATTTGGCTCACATAGAAAATCATAATTTTGTAGATACGATTCTTTAATACTAAGCCCTCTATAATTTCAGTTTTAGTTAAATAAATTTTAAGTGTCTAATTATAATTTGTAATTCTATTGTTTTATTACCTAATTTTAGAAATGTAGTCAAGTTAAAAACGCAACTCAGAATTTTTATGTGGCGCAAGCCTACTGGCACGTGATAAGAAGAAAATGATTCTTAAGACTTCTTTGAGAAGTTCTTAAAAGAAGGAAAGTTATAAGTAGATTTTACTCTCGTTATCTACAATTTGTCTAATTTTATTTCAAAAAATTGATCAATCCGCCAATCAGCTATTGGACGTAATATTAGCTCAAGGACCTCTTGAAGTTGGTAGCCCCTGGTGTAGGCTACAGTTTAGACCTCTACAAGCCCCACGAGAGAATGAGACACATATGAAATGTTGCGGAGACGCATTTAACTTTAATATTCTTATTGCTAAGGTTTTTAGTTTAAACAAATATTGGCTTACAGAGAGCTCTGAGAACTTACTCTTATGACAAATAATTTCGCTCTCCAAACACGAAACTTGTGCATTTGGTCATGCCACTATGAATGATATGAATAATGTAATCCATATTAATACCCAATTCAACGGAAAAACTCTAAGACACCAAAATATATTCTGGAGTTAAGTTATACGCCCTAGTTAAAACACAGTTAGGTAGTTAGGCCTAAAATAAAAGAAGAATCAAACAGATAAAAATGAATAATCAAAAAAGAATAAAAGCAATCAAAGAAACAAAAACACACAATGAAAGAAGAACACAATATCATGAATAAAGACCATTTCAATTTGTGAGTACAGTGAACGTACAGTACAATAAACTCAAAAAGGTGTTCACTGGAACTTCGATTTCTAAAATCATAAAAAATAGGTTTATCGAAACTACTCGTACATGATTAATTTTTATAACTTAGTAAATCTATAAATTTTATTTTAATTTATATTAGGATATTTTAAATTTTATGTTTGTTTGTTCCTAAAACAAAATTGCATTAAGTTACATCAAGTTGTCCAGAATAACAAACCAGCTTCTATTGCCAACATAACATTTACTTTATTGTTGCCTAATGATGTTATTTGTTGAGATTAACTGAGATTTTGTCTCGGACAAAAAAGGACACAGTGTAATCTGGATTAAATTCGACAGTAAACGTAGCAAAGAGGGGGGTCTGTAAACACATGATCTGATTGCATCTCAATTTTCTCTTGACAATGGAGAGCAGACCCTAGTAGTTCTCAGATCACTCACATCACGCGTGTGAATGCTATGTCAAACTGTTCATCTCAATGTGTCTTTTTTTTACATCTCTTTTTACTTCGTGGCAGTTTGGAGAGAATTGAAATGCCTCTTTCATCGCTTGCTTGCATGGACTACGCTATGAGCTGTGAAATTAAAGTTTCGGTATGTCGGTCACAGTGATTATTTAAATAAAGCGCTCCGTAGACCTCTTTATTCAATTTAAAGCGGAGTGAGAGATTTTTGTGGTATATTACATCCTTGCTAAAATGAAAGGTTGGCAACAATAGGCATACGAAGGTGGCAAAAAGGGCATAAGTCTATCGTAGATAATAAATTGTACAACGTTGGCAACGAAATATTTCCCTAATTTGTAAGAAAGGTCATGAAGAAAAGGAATTAATTTGTGAGAATGATTGACTAACCTACATGGAGGCTTCAGAGCAAAGATACTAACCTTCCACGTTAAATGGTGGCCTAAAGGCAATCTTAATTTTTAAGTCATGTTGTTTCATACAGACCGCTGCGTGGCCTAGTGGTTAGCGTTGCTGACTATAGGAACAGACTATAGGAACATCAGGTCTAGTTCGATCCCGGCGTCTCCTCGGATTTTTCTGAGATGATTCTCGAACGAAGTGTACTTCGAAATGTAAACTAACTTGGAGTTAATTGATAAAGAACTTAAGCGGTTTCGCTCACGAAAGTCATCAAGGAGGAGGAGAAGCGGGACTCAATCGAGATTCTAGGCGATTGTTAGGTGGGGATAAATAGGGAACTAAAGACGAAGAAATTAATACAAGTTAAGTTTGGATTATATAATTTTAGCATAGAGATGTTCTTCTTCCCCCTGAAACTTCTCGTTTGATAAAAGAAGTCTTTGAACTTGTGATTAGTATGAGCTTAGTTTTATACCGTGGAACACAAAACCTTCTTTCCAGAGAAAGGGGTCTAAATAAATTTTATAGGTTTAGAAGCGTAATTTAAATTTCTTGAATACGTCTTGAAATGCAAGAAACCATACAGAAGTCAGATTAAGTGTAGCATCGCTCTAGCTGTGATCAACCATTGACAAAAAAAATAAAAAATAAAAAAAAATACATTCGACTTCCACTCATCTCAACTGATGTCGCGCGGTTCAAGTTTAATCCAACTCAACTTTCGTCGCGTCGCATGATGACGTTTTGCAGCAGAAATGCTGGTTTGCCATTGGTCAATAAATGTTGAATATCGCGTCGCGGGTATCGCTCCATTGTAAATTAAAGCATCACGCCGCGTGTCGCGGGTGTCGCCTGTAAATGCCATTTAACACATTCGGGAGGTCGCAGGTAGAAATCGAATCTCAAATGGACTGTGATTTTACATGTTTTCCTCTAACGAAGATGTAAATGTTGGGTTGGGATTTCCATTTCCATGGTCCTTCTCCATCTTCACTTCACTCTACTTAACCCAATACTATTTAAATGCCTTACGCGGCTCTCTCTTTCCTTCCTCGTCTTTACAGTTTCATTCATTGGACCAACCTCTGACATGATCTTGTTTGCCATTATCACACGGAATCCCTGAGCCTTAATTCATATGTTTGGTCAAGAAAATCGATTCTCCGTATAGGCATCCATACTAACCCGCCCATCCCACTCTAAAACTAAAGCTAACCAGTTATTCTTGAGGTCGGCTTTTTAAAAAGACCTATTACCTAAACGCGTAAACGTAGTTAAAAATTGAAAAGTTATTTTTTATCGCATTAATTGTAATGTCAGGTTAGACTACTGCTTTTACTGCCATTTGGATTCAAAGGGATACATTTTCAAGATTTATTCTTGTTATCCAGTAATACAGAAACAGGTGATCCACAAAGAAAAGAAGGCTTGTTTCTTTGTTTCTTGATGAATTGAGCCTATAATGTCACGAATATTAACAATGTATTAAGTTTATTTATACACGTCGCATGCAGGCCCAGGACACGCAATAAGCAGTAGTCGAAAGAAGTTTCAGTCTATACTCCATACTAACTTGATTCAGAATAAAATCAGGTAAACTGATGTAAGAAAGTGCCAGAATGCTTTTGTTTAATCAGTTATAATTGCAATCATGATTTGCAGAATATTAAGTTTCTTTTTATTATCGATTTCCGAATTAAGCTCCAGATTAGTTCATTAGGCAGGACTTTCGGAAGAAGAAAGGCCTAGTTTAAAAAAAAATCAGATTTACGTCGTCCAGCATCAGCAAAACTATACAGATCTGAGATGTCTTGACAGTCGCACAATAACTTAAAAAAATATATAAAAAAATCAGATTGATCGGCTATGGTATTTTAACCAGGGACCTCCAGACTGAGAGTCCACGACATTGCCATCTCGGCCACTTCGTTCAGTTTAACAATTTAACATATGTGAAATAATAGTGTTATTTGTCACAGCTAACTCTACTGCAACTTCCAAAACCCTATATGAATACTGTAAAACAATATGTTATCATGATATCTAATTTGCACGACGTAGGCCTAACTAATTATTTTATAGTGGTACTTACGAATATTGTTGCCGTGGATCGTAACTTGACATTCCTTCACGCAATCTTGTTGCTATGGAAACAAAACAAATTTCCGTGTGGTAAAATTACAAAAAGCACACTGTGCCGTAAGTAAAATCTCAATACAAGCCTTTATGGAAAACCGGAACCAACCTCCCCCCAGTTTGTGGCGACTTTAACAGGAGAAATATTCGGTTCCCATTAACAACATACACATGCGAATCACTTTCTGAAATAAACATCTATCTTCAATAGTGTATATACATAATATTTTCAGGTAATATCTCAATTAATAAGCTTATAATTAAATTGATATAAATAATCATCGTGCAAAAAATAGCATGCAATACTCGTGCCGTAAGCCGCATAACGGATCTTTCCTCGATCCGTATGCACCGCTTACGGCACTTGTATCGCAATATATTATATCAATTTGCATTTCATAAATTCTTTCTAATATGTTACCATTAAAACAGGAACTAAATTGGGCATTACTCCGGTACCGGTCAACTGATTTGGTTCAATATCAATAGGCTTCTTGCCATAGACGTATACTAAGTTTCATGAAAATCCGAGTTATCGCGCCTTTCTAATATATTTATATTAAAATAGGCACTACATTGGGCATTACTCCGGTGCCGGTCAACCGATTTGGTTCAATATCAATAGGCTTATTCCTATGGACGTTAAAAATGCATATACCAAGTTTCATGAAAATTCGGTAAATCGTATTTGAGTTATTGCGCGTAGGCTACAGACACACGGACAGGCGGACAGACAGACAGACGGACAGACGGACGGACATACAGTTTTCACATAGCTACTTCTTTCTAGCCTCAGTTTTAAGTTTTACATTTGTTGAAGGCCAGTCCAACAAGACTTCTCCTATTCAAAATATGAGATTCAAGCAGAGGATATTTATTGACACATTCGTTTGACTCCGAAAGAGTGAGTCCGTTGAATCCAGCCGCTTTTATTTTACTCTTGTTTGTTACACCTCTTTTTAAGTTATTGTCTCTTCAATACCGTACTGTAGGCCTATAGAGTAGGCTAATGGTGTCATAAGTGTTATTTCTTTTTCTGCAAAAAATAAAAATATTAGTATGGGTTAGACAGAACCGAAATGAAAGAAGCAAAACCAAATAAGAAAACAATCCTATCAACATGTTCCAAAGGTCACAAAATCAGTTTAAAATGTATACGAAATTAATACAATATTCACTTGAAGTAATTTCATCTATTGGGGCTTTTTACTTCGGTCGGCAAGAAGCACGTATTTCAAATTGTTCCCAGGTATTTTTTACAAAAATAAGTGAAAAACTAAGTGGTCATTATGATATGTTACTGAATGAGATAATGAGTTAGCAGCCGGCCGGTACTTAAGCCATTCTTAATTCTATAGATAGCTCTCTCTTTACTGACGGCTGTTTTCTATGGACGATAAATTGAAATGTTATAGAACAAAAAGTGAAGTGGATGTGATGACTTGGGGTCTGTTCTCCTCTAGTATAACTTGTAGATCCCTATCCATAGCATTTGAGGGTGTATCACACCCAAAATTTATTTACGTGAATTCCATTCTAAATTACTGATTTACAGAAATGAATAATATCGATAGCCTCTTTCAAAAATTATTGGTCAAAGGCCAGTAAAATGCAACTTCCAAAGTCCTATATGAAAACTGCAAACAATATTGTTGTCACGAAAACTGAATTGCAGATTCCACATCCTTTCTCCTGCACAGGTGAACCCATTTTTCACAACTATAAAATAAAAAGATATCAATAATGTTAGTAACAATGTTCTTCTTTACACGGAAGATGTATTTTAGCTAAATAGTTATGATTTAGCCTATGTCTTCCCAGCGTACAATATTGAAAATAAACTCACATAGACTTTTCCTGTGGAAATCTGAAGAATGACTTCGAACTGGTTTCATGCTCTTGGTTTCTGCAGTAGTATGAAACAAAGACTTTACCAAAATGCATTATTTACGTCGTTTATTAAAACAACTTTTGCAATACCCTTATATTCAACTATGATCACGTCATGTACGATCCCACTCGTAACGGGGAGACATCTGGCTGCTACGAGTCTACTCGTTCCCTCGCCGAAAACAAGAATTTCGGTTTTATATTAGAGTAAATTCTGTTGAATAAATTACATTAAAATACTTTTTAATAACCAAGATCAGTGTAAAGAATTTTTGGGAATTGAAAACGAATGAAGTGAAATGTCGTTTTAATATTACACAATAAATTCCGAAAACATTAGGCTATGTACTGTCAATTATTGTACAGTCGGTTCTCGAACATTCACTTAGCCAATTCATCCTGAAACTATTTGAATTGATAGAAATAAGCATAATATTTAAAACCTGTCAGAAATTTAGGCCTACTATTAGATTTGTGAGAAATTATAAAATATTCACAAATATTTTAATATCAATGAAATGTGACGCATTATCGCAAGACTAACAAAATATGGAAAATATGCAAAATGAAATCATCAATTTTTATCTTATTTCTTTCATGGATTGTAGGCTATAGCCTATAAGATTGCAGTATTAAAAATATGATTTTTCATAGACTTCCGGGCCCTAGTTGTTACATTAATTTGTTCTGTCCTATCAACTCGGTTAATGTCAACATATTTTTAATTTTTATATTTTGCTGAATGTGTATCTGGTTTATACGGGTCTTGCTGACCTCCATAAAAGAATTGGTCCTTATCAACAAATAACTTAAGCAAAATATTCAATGACTGCATTCCATTTCAAGTATTGCTGGTTAAATTTACGTACGTATCACATAATGTACACTGACGTAAAAGAAATGCAATTTAATTGTTAGGCTTGACAGAACGAAAAGGAATTCAGAGAGAAGCATTTACTGAAGTAAGATTAAATCTGAACTCAACGCTGAGGCGTGAAGGCAAAATGAAATTGACATTCCCCATCAGCAAACATACACCAATAAAATAAATATACTGTGACATTATTCTTTCTGGCCAGTGGATACCTGGTATGAAGGGACATTATCTAGTTAGTTCTCCTCTTCTTCGAGAGGAGGCAGCAGCAGCATGACAATATGGCGATGACGATGCCGTTTAATCCGGAAGCAGCGAGGTGCATGAGAGGGAAGCGAGCGTGTTTGATCAATCCACGCAACAACGCGGCGAAGCTGTGTTTGTGTTTTGTTTTGGTAAAGTAATTAACTGAAGTTAACAGCTCTCCACTTCGCATTATTAAGCAACATGGATGGTGGTGGGCGAAAAGCAACAAAGCAACAATCATGCCATGATAATTAATCCTGCCTTTGAATGGGATGTGCGCCCCTAACTGCAGAAAATCATTTACATTGCTCCAAACAAGAGCTTGAAAACAATTTCACTTAAAAAACAAACTCTACTCGTTTCTTCACCATTGTCTTCGGGTCTGTTCAGTGGCTCAGGCCGTGTAAACTCCCACTCGTTGTTACTTAGATTGGTGATTAATTCATGTCACAAAATATTTCAGTCCCTGGCTGTCATTTGATTAGAGAGTGATATAGAGAATGATCTTTTTATCGGGGCAGTCCCGTCGCTTTGCGGGGCTTGGCACGAAAGCAAATTTTAGGGTCAAATGATATAGCTAATGATTAGGCCTAATAATAATTTAATAACAAAACTAATAAGTTAGTACCGATTAATGATGATGATATTGATGATGATGATGATGATGATGATGATAATAATAATAATAATAATAATAATAATAATAATAATAATAATAATAATAATAATAATAATAATAATAATAATAATAATCTTCATAACAGGCAGCCTATGCAATACAAATAGAACTTCGTATGTTGTGCTGCCAATAATTTATTAGCACTTCCAGGACTTGGTGCGACAGATCGCTCGAGCGTTCCGCTTGTAATTTAGTTAAATAGGGTATTCAGGTGTGGGTAGTTTAAACCATTCACGAATAATTCATTTTTGCACCAAAGGAATTTTACAACTAAGTATAACCATAGGGCGTCCACACAGAGTTATCTTTAATGTAGTCATTGTTGACGTTATTAGGTGCACTTCGCGAAATTAGCAATATTAAAAATATCGTATTAGGCCTAATATCTTGCAAAATGTTAGTTTATCATCACGAAATAATTATTTTGAAAACGACGAATGAATTAGATACTGTAAACTTGTTACTTTTCTTGTAAAGCCCTTTCTTTCAAGTGAGCAACCGAGCGACATGGCCGAAATGATAGTGTCTTTTAGTGACGCATTCAAAACCCGTGGCCGGCCAACTGGATTTGTTGTTTTTTAATGATTTCCCCAGTCATAAAAGGCTTGTCTCAAATTGGACATTTACTTCTCATCCACGCTATTTCATCCTATTCCATAATTATTTATGGTACTTTATGAGATGGGGACATGGGGTACGCCGTAGGGTAGTGGTTGAGGCGCTGCGCTGCAAACCGGAAGGTCGCGGGTTCGATTCTCGGTGAGGTCGTTGTGATTTTTCAATTGGCCTAATCCTTCTGGTGGCACTATGGCCCTGGGGTCGACTCAGCCTCTAACAGAAATGAGTTCCAAGAGCAATCCTGGGGGTAAAGGCGGCCGGTGTGTAAGGCTGACAACCTTACCACCTTCACGTGCCGAATGTCCAAAGTCTGGGAGTCTCAACCTCCTGAAACCCTCTAGGCCTTCATGGCCTTATAGGGATCACTTTACTTTTATTTTATGAGTTTGCATGATGGACGGGAAATGTTTGTCCGTCTGTCCGTGTGCCTGTAGGCGCAATAACTCGAACACGCTTTATCTAATCTTCATGAAACTTGGTATTCGCATTTACAAGGTCCTTGGGGAAAAGTGTTTTTATTTTGGACCAAGTCGGTTTGCTGGTACCGGAGTAACGACTAATTAACGGTCACATGCTTTTTAAACGGTTAATCATGGTCAGTTAAGACATCATATACACATTTTTTATAGGTGTGATTCATAGTATGCTGAATGCAAGAAGCCATTACATGCTAGATGAAAATTGTCTTTGTATAAGTACACAAATAGAAAAAAATATTGTGTTCCTGGCTATACTATTGGCTAAAATATTGTGTTCCTGGCTACACTATAGCATTAATAGTGGGTTCAGTGCATGCAAATTAGTTAAGATCAGCCTATTTTGTTCATGTTATGGAAAAAAGGTTCAAATTTGTCGAGTAGTGATTATCTATTGGATCATATATATATATTTTTGACCAGACAATGGCATGGAGGGCCTCCCCGGTTGAGTGACCGGGGCCATCTCCGAGACAACACGAACACATAGGACGAGACACACCAATCACACATTCACTCTGAACAAGACGAGGATGGGATAAAGATAATAATGGCGGCCATATGATATCCGGGGACTACAAGGGCCCAAATTTATCTGAAAATAGTCTCAAAGGTGAGGAAAAACCTCCTAAGTAAATTATCCCGACCAGGATTCGAACCTGGGCCCACTGCGCGAGACGAGCGAACGCATCCCCTGCGCCACATCGGTGGACTGGCTTTACTTCTAACAGATAGTAAAGTGTCTATTCTATTCTATAATGATTAAATAAAAACGATAATAACTTAATTATTTTTTAAACGTATTAATAGATAAACGGTTAAAAATTTTATATAATATTTTTTCGTACCTCTACTGGTTCGTCTCCATATTATATTCTAATGGAACTCTTAAATTATCTTACAGTTTTGGTAGTGATTAGATCCACCACACATAGCCCTAAGCTTACCTCCTGTAAATGTTTCTAGCGGAGGTGTGACGTCAATTTCACTCCTCTTCTTCCGACTAAACCGTCAGCTGTCATGCAGCGCCATGTTTTAGCCTTTAAGGCATCAAAGTTTATGTCCACTACAACGCAAAATGCATGTTCTCTTTTACAATTACAAAAAATCTGGTGCCCCTAAGTGTGTTCAAACAAGGCACTTTTTCTCTGAGCGATAACACCTCTTTCGGCTGTATTCCTTTGTAGAGCAATTTAAAGCCATTAATATTGCGGCCAAGATTGGTCTGTATCTGTAATGTCATAAACATCGCTCATTATGAGACCGACTATCCGTACTGAAGGGAAGGGGAGTGGTTCCCGTCAAGTGTTATCTCCTTGAGTCGAGGGCCCCTGAACTATACACTCTCTTCTTGTACGGTACTACATCAAACAGAAATAAGGAATGCCATAAATTGTGTCTGGATATATCCATTAGTACTTAATTCCTCATAAATCTGTCAGGATATTGGAACATGGAAGAGTGTTTTTTATTATTTTATTAAAATATGATGTTGCATTAAAGTAGCTTATACTCTATTTAAAACGTACCTTGATTACCAAGGACGAAATAGGTGCTTTATTAAATTGTGTTCTCTCACCTTACTGCAAGAACTTGTACTAGTTATTCCTATTTTTTTAGACAGTGAAGCTGGCGAATTTGATCACCGATGAAATCATTGGGATATTTTAACTAGTCTAAACCTTCTGGTACCCTGGCCCTGGAACTGTCTTAGTTTCCAACAGGAATGAGTACTACGAGCGAACTCCGGGGTAAAGTTGACCGGTAAGACCTTCTCACAAGTCTTCAGATTTTTAAGTTGCTAAAATGGGATTTTAGATAAGAAAAGCTCTAAATTTTTAGTGAATAGGCTCTATAAATTGGAAAATAAGCTCTTATTATAAAATCGTTAATTCCATTAAAGTTGCCAACGCCTACTCATCAATGTTCATGACCAAACAACACGAACATATTACTTTCCGTGATATGTAGTACAATATTTTACATGAGAATTTCATATTTCAGAAGACAAAGGCCTACTTCATTAAGAAAATATAGCAATATAACAAAATAAATAAAAAAATATATTTCTTTCAATTCTTGACCATATTTCTCTTCATAACAAATTACCATTACACTTAGCCAGACCAACACAGCCACTTTTTTTTGTGTGTGTTTTTGGTTTTACCGTTACTTTCTTTCGTTATTGGATAACGAAGTTTGAACCAAAAGAATAAAATTAATTTCTCCGGAAAGTGTAAGGAATTATTTTCATGAAGAAAGACATTAATGCTCTTTAGACATACCATTAAGTATGGCACGTAGGCCTACTTTAGTGTCTGAACTAAAAATTCAATGTGAACAGAAAATAAATTGTATTATTCATATCGAAATCTAGGCCTATACAAAATAACTTATTTGGAACCTGAATATGAAAAACATGCAAAAAGGCAATGTTAGGCTCTATCATCAAAATAGGATTTTTTGGTCCTACAAAAGCATCGGATGCAGGCGTAGTCACCTATAAAACGCGTGTTTACAAGTTTTCGTGTGTGTGTGTATAGGCCTATATACCTATGTATATAGGCCTATACACGACAACTTGTAGGTGCAATCCTACGTTTTACTCCTTATAAGATATATATATATATATATATATATATATATATATATATATATATATATATTACTCCTTATAAGATATATATTATATCTTATGAGTAAAAAATATGATTTACCTAAAATCCGAAGTCTACTTATCATTTTCAAGTGTCGATTGCCGAAACATCCAAGAACCTTAACCTGCAGTAACTCTAGAGGCCTTCAGAGCCTGTAATAGGGGACACTTATTTAGACCGTATGAATATCACGTTTTGAATCTGTGCTCGGAGTAGCATGAACCTATATGATTTAGTTTTAATGAAAACATCTTATATTAGATATGAGTTACGCACTAGCTGAAAATTCAACCATGATCTACATTCTAACAAAATCAGTCGATTTCTATAAGGACGGGAGTAAAGCTAAAACAGACATAAAATAGATAGGCAATTAAAAAAGACTTAAAACTGGGAAGAATCATACAAGACGACATTGAAGACAGAGTGGCAGGTTGACTAAGATGAAAAATCGAGAGATTCAACAATTTGGATCGAGGAGAGAAAACAACTCACTAAAAGGATAAAGAAATAGGGCAAAAACGGGGAAAAAAAACCTGTCCAGCGCTTGAGTAGTCCTCTGTGAGCATATTTGCTACTAAAAAATGTATACAATTTATTATTGTTAATAGCAATATTTATTATACTAACTAGCAACAAAAATCCCGGTTTCGTTATCTAAATCTGAATATTTAAGTTACATAATCTAAAGTTTCATTATAAAACACAGCCCTAGGGAAATTTATTTTGATAAGTTAGGTCTAGGCCTATGTTCTATTCCATGCTATTCCATAAAGGATACTGGACTTATTTAAACTTTTAAACATAATTATGTTGATACTGGCAGGCTTATTATCTCTAACTCCGGATATTCAAAACAAAACAAATGTGAAGTTTATAAGAATACATGTCATTGGAAAGACTTTATCCTTTTCAATCTCATTTCATAATTTTGAATCCTACACAGTGTTCCCTTAAATTTCACATTTTAAGTTACCGTACTGAAACTTCCTCACCAAAACAGACCAACACAGGAGAGGTTGGCTTATGTCAAATCAAGGCTTAAACCGCGGTATTCTTCTTCCCTTTTTTATCTGTAAAGAGGCGGCATTTTTTAGCCAATGAGGTTTTTAGGGAACACTCCCTCTTGTTGTAAGCCAGATAAGAAGAAGTTCTCTCTGGAACTGACATTATCTGCTTATCCTCTACAAGCCATAGTTTGTTATGCTCCGCCACGCCGGCCAGCCGCCATGTTCTTCTTTCTGTTGCATGTCAAAATAGATATGTTAAAGATGTCGGGGAAGGCTTTTTTTTATTAATGAAACGGTTAGTGCTGTTAATTACATTCTTCTCTTCATTGGCGCCTGTCTGTTTTTGGGAACTGGATTGTAATATTACAGACATCAGACAACATGATTCCTCTTCACAAATAGATCTCTGTACTTCATGAAAGACATACATGCACTTGCCTTACACTGAGGAGGTAATTACTGCAGCTGCTTTGTTAGCGGAACAAAGTAACGGCTTATTTGTATCTCTTTTCCTTGTTTCTCAGGAAACAAACCGTGTTATAGGCCTATTCCTAATGCTAAATTCAAAATCGCAATAGTAGGCCTATCAGTTTAGGCTAGTAAGAATTGCTAACATACCCCTGCAAAAGGATTCAGAAACTTTATCTCTTCTTAGAGGTTGAAGCTCCTTCATTTGGAACAATCGGCACACGCTGTTAATACACCGGATGCATTTATCCCAGTATCTCTCGCACCAAGCTTACTCATTGACGCTGGTTCTCAACTGTAACTTAATCAGATAGCATAGGCCTGTTATAAAATGTAGGAAAACAATTTAGACATATATTTGCTTGAAACTTGTCTTCGGTATATGAATATCTAAACAAAGTATTGTATTACAATTTTTTTTTTAAGTTTTTGACAAAATAAATAAAATAAAATAAATAAATTCTAACACGAGACGAAGAATGTATAAACATAAAAAATCTGTTTTATACGCAAATGCTGTATAAGTTACACAAAAATTAACAAATAGTGGATCACTTTGTGCTTTAGAGAATTTCTTGTTAATATTTGTAAGAACTTGTCTTCGTAAAACAAATATTTCCTTTTTCCCTTTCACTCAATTTCCATTACAGTATAGGCCTAAAATAAAATGTCATTGTATTCAGCTTAGGCCTATATCTTAATAATATAGGCCTAATATAAAATAAAATGTGTTAAAATAATAACCCAGGCTGAGTAGCCCTACTTAGACCGCTCGCCTTCCACCTCTAGGACCTGAGATCGAATCTCAGCGGCTCCATGTGGAACTTGAGTTGGACAAAATGGGGTCGGGGCAGGTTCTCTTGGGCTGCTCCTGTTTCCCTTGCCATATATCATTCCACCAGAGCTCCATTCATCTTACTATGACCATCGGTTGCATTAAAAAGGAATTATTGTAAAAAATAATAGCCCAATGTAAGTAAACACCTACAAGCCGAAAATGTGAAACAAAAGTCATTGTAAATTATGAGTGACGTTTATAATCTTGATTGCATTCATTTCAATATGAAGGACAATAGCCCATTTTTCACAAAAATTACAATTATTAGCATCCTACGAAGAATTAGTCCTACATAATGGATTTGATGTAATATGTGTTACATATTTTTTTCCTTTCCATTGTACACATTTTATCTTCACATTGTTTTCATTTCATAGTTGTTCCTTTTTTCCGCAATCTACATAAGGAATCTCAAATTCGCATTATGAGCCGTCTTCTAAACAAGACACGCAGTTAATAAGCTCGATCATGTCTGTCTAATTATGAGTTAGTATACATTAGCAAAAAGTTTTGATTAATTTAATGTTAACCAGATAAGTTTAATAGAGTACAGTGGTCAGAGTGTACCTTCGTGTATCTGATAGTGAAACTGTGTTCAGAGAGCCATTACCCTCTCAATTAACTTGGAGTCAGGCAGCTCATTTGTATATCAAGACAGAGTGTCGTAATCAAATTAATTCAGACACTAACAGGATTTTTGGAAAGATAATATCCGCCCTATTCCAGAGCCGACGTGAATTTCCTGTCTCGAAAAGGAGGAGGAAATTAAACTGACTTTTAAAAACCGATCCATGTGTGTTTCTAATCGGTAGGCACTGCGGGTAATTAAAGTAAAAAGCTAAGCTTCATCGTTCTGCATCCTACGAAGCAATGTGACCCAGGCCCGTGGTGGCTAGGAGGGACAGGGGTTCTTTGCTTGAAGCGCCCATTCCGCCCCTGGCCCCTATCCTTATGATCCCCAGAAAGTTATGGTATTTGTAACTAAGTAACCTTCTCGCCTGACTCTTACTTTAAGTGAAAGGAAGTGTGTGCAATAGCCTAAATTAACGTGCAATACTTCTAACCGTGGATTCTGAAAATGAAGATTTTATTTTAGAAGCTTAAGCATTTTTGGCCCTAGAAACGGAGGGGAAGGTGTACGCTATACATAGTTCATCATAAATAACTGACAACTAGTATAAAGTTGTGGTTTATTGAGACTCAACGATTTTATTTAATTCTGTTTATGTAAAAATGTAAAATTTTACAAGTCTTTCCGATTACAAAACTATTGCCGGTCGTTTGTAATATGAACTCATTCAGCAAAGTGTTTAGTCTATTTAATATTCAAATTAGTGGCGGGACAACCAAAATTGAGATCAGTGCGGTCTCAGCAGAAGGTGAGTGGCAGGAATGCATGCTCAGTGCTAGAAGCAAAAAAAAGCTACATCATGGATATATGCATTCCTAAGCACAGATTATTGTCGATGTTGGACATTTTATGGCAATATTATAGGAGAAAAATTCCTCCGACACTGGGACTGGAACCCAGGACCTTTGGCTATCAGTGCCGCCGCACTACCAACTGAGCAAGCCGAAGTTCGATTCACAGTGCCAGGTGGAACCTCTGTCTTATGACTAATTGTCCTTAATGGTCTACCTCACTGACAGACAAGTTATGTCATATGTAGATCTGTGAGGCCCACTAATTATTGATTTTTATCACCGGGCTTCCACTGTTAATGTACAATAACTTTCAAGATGGATATATGCGTTCATAAGGATTGTCCGAGGAATTTTTATCCTATAATATTCTCATGTAATGTCCAACAGAGACAATAATCTGTGGTTCATAAATGCATATATCCATCTAGAATGTTACTATACAATATCAGTGGAAACCCGATCACAAAAATCACTGATTAGTGTGCCTCACAGTACTGCATTCAACATAACTTATAAGGTGGATATATATATATATATATATATATATATATATATATATATATATATATATATATAAGTATTCATGAACCACAGATTATTGTCTCTGTTGGACATTGCATTAGAATAATATAGGAGACAAATTCCTCCGACACTGGGACTCGAACCCAGGACCTTTGGCTATTCGCGCCAATGCTCTACCAACATTCCGCCCGATGCTTGACTTTCTTTACCCTCTTTGAGGATGCAGTAACAAATTTGAAAAAGATGGTGGTCGGAGTGAACAGGTCACGACGAATAAGTACAATTATGTGTAGAGAGAGTGTAGTGAATGTAGCCTAAACCCTCATTTTAATATCTTTATAAAAGTTAGGTATAATATAGTATAGAGTAACTTAACCCTAATCCACATATCGGTTCAAGTAAATAAATATTGTAAAAGCCCGGATGATGGCAAAAAGTAGTACAGGTCGGGATATGAAATATATAAACATTTTATTATATCGTATAAGTGTATTAGGTTCCGTTTACTAAAAAAGTACGAAGATATTGTTCATTCTTAGAGATCTAGGTGCATTTTTGTATCGGAAGTATGACTTAGTAATACACTTTATTGCAAAACATGTGTCGTAAGTGCATCATTTATCCCTGAAGAGTTTATTTATCCTGCATCATAAACTCCAAGAAGAGTTTGAAAAACGAGCCTGAGGCGAGCGTTTAAATTACGAAGATTCTCCAATACACTTAACGAATATGTATTGCATAGTACCTTTCTATGATAACGGTTAAGCAAATAATACAAATGTTACAGTTGCAAGAGTACCAACTTTATAAAGTAGTAGCATTTTAATTTTTGTGGGGATCGATACAAACATTACTTGAACAAATACTCACATAGTGTCATGGAATGTCGAGGGATTTGTATCATACTTAGTTGGCTGATGAATTATCATAAATCAATATTGAGAAATAAAACGGAAATAAAAAAACTGGTGAAATCACAATTTTAAGCTCAACTACTAAATAGGCCTATGATTATATTCCATGTCTGCAATAATACATATATCAAAAGTTACAAGTTTTGATATAGCCTAAGGAAGTGCACATGGGGCAAGAAGCAAAAAGACGCAGGTAGGTTAGTTACCAACGCTCGGTGCAGGAAGTTCGAGTTTCACCCATGATAGTATGAACAGGAAATGGATTAAGAATACCATCGTAGAAAAAAATATATTTAGGTCTACACCGATTCTATTGAACCAAGGTTAATCCGTCATTTTTCCTGCCTATAATATGTTTAGCCTATATTAACTTATTGTTCTGTAATATTCTTCTTACGTTTCAATTATTATTAGCCTCATATGAAAGAGCAGTAAACTTATATAGATTATCCCATAACAATATGACTGAATGACGACTTTATTCCTTGAAGGGAAATTTGTAATTTGTTTTGATAGGGAAGTTTCACATCATTAACCTAGTCCCGAGTTCTCGGATGCAGCCAGGCATACGAATAGCTAGAGCGTATCACATTGCTAACAATATTAATACTCTCTGTCGAAACGCGTTCTAACCACCCCACCAATCTTAAGCAACTATCATGTTTCGCTCACATGCAAGTTAATGCACTTTCATAAGTTTAAAAAATAACATAGGCCTATTTAAAATTATCTTCTTTAAGAAGTTACCATCGTCTTAATTAATCAAATGTTGTATAAGAAGATTTCTGATAGTATCCTAGCTTCGTGCCTTCGTTTCTCTTATCTACGAGACGGTTAACCCCATTTATTCTGAAACAAGGCTTACTCCATACTGATTAAGGGGGAAGAAACGGGGATATTGTTTCCAATTTAATATAAAGGGATGATGCAGGAGCCCTTACGTAGGTGAAGCAGATGCCCATTATCCAGCTAAGTGGCTGGGTCTGCCTCCTATTAAAGCACGGAAATATAATAACTTAGCTGCCTGATGACGTTACCACAGATTGGCTAATCTCGGCCGAGAAGCAAACTCCATCATCTTGTGATAAGAATGTAAACATAAATCATTATCCTTGCCATCTATACTAGCATATTCTTCTACAGTATTATACCTGCACTACGCTCTAATAATATCATAGTCTAACGATCTTTTACGAAGAATCGATCATCGTTCAGAAGGGACACGTAATATATTCGTTTATGTAAACATAAAACTTACGTAAAGGTTTCCCGGGTTGTCAGCCAGGTTTGTAGGTCAACCCGGGAAACCTTTATGAATAAACTTCGCCAGGAAAATCTGAAATCTTACATAAAACTTACGATTTAATTTCTGATAAAAAAAGGCTATACATGGAAGCATAAAAGTTTATATTTCCAACCAAATATTTTACTTTAATTTTTTGCTACTCTCAATGAATTTATTTTATGAATTGACCTATTAGACGACAGAAGAAAAACAACTCCACATTTCCGTTTCTGCTTTTTAGTAGACCTAGCCTCTATATTTTGAACTTATACACACTTTAACTACACAGGCCCCTATTAGCCATAATCGTGTGTTGAGATTTCTTGCCTGTAACAGTAAGCCGTGTGACTTAACGATCATTAGTACGTATTGTTATGTTCATTTTATCCAACACTTCATTTTAATTTTTAAGATTCTATGTGAAATAGCACACAATGCGAAACACCTAACATCCTCTACCCTTAATATAATCCAGTATAGACCATACGATTGTGACGCGGTAGTTCTCATTCGGATATCTCGGCCTAATTTAAAATCGGGAGGCAAAGTTAAATCTTAAGTTTGTGTGTGAAATGAGTAGCTACTCTATAGATAATTTATTGGTAAAAACAACTCAAATAAAAGCTTTAGCTTCTACCCATATATTATAATTATATTATGCATAGGCTATTGTGTAGTTCGTTAAGAAAATTTAAACAAAATTGTTTCGAGACAATCGAAAAAAAATTAAATTATCTTAATGTAAAGTGGTTGTAAAAATGAAGAGAAAGTCGTTGCCACGCTTTTTGCTGCATCCCAAGAGGATAGCCTACACAGCCCAAAGAAAATGGTGATTTAATGCACTCACATAGCTTTCTTACTCTAATCATGCAGAATACATTGATAAATTTCATTTTTTTTCTTTGAGGGAAATCACATTGATCAACTAAAATCTTTTTAAGCCTTATACCCTCAAATAGCAATAAAAGGCCAGGAAGTATATAGGCCTATATAAATTTATGGACCACCTTTACAATGAGAGAAATTTTTTGCTTTTTATGTAGTTTTATTTTATTAGTTGAAAACAGGCCTATAAAATATATGATATTGGTCATAATTCTAATACTAAATAAAATTGGTATAAATATTTTCATAAAAAATTATGCAATTCAGTGATCTGATTTGCCTGTGGCAACATAAGTGAGTAATAAATGTAGGCCTACAATTTACAAGTAATTTGTTTCTAAAATATATTGTTTCTATTTATAAATAAAATGATAAAATTTAGAGTTACTTAGTTCAAATATATGTACAGATAATGGAGCATTTTACATGCTGAAAGTCTTCTATAAAAATAAACCTGAAAGTCTTTAATTTATTGAATTACGTCCATATGATTCACAAGTATGATCTTGCACGTTGACAGATGAGTATGTTTGCATTCGTCAAGTTAATTTCTCAAACCTTATAGGAATACACTATTATTTGTCTTGTAAAGATGTAGATGATAGGGTAGGAGGTTCACACTTATATTTATATCTGGCTATGCGCTGGAGGAGTTCACTTCTTAATTTACACGAATTTATATATATATAAATAAATATATATAGGCCTATACATACTTATGTGTATAGGCTATATATACACTTCCTGGCCTTTTATTGCTATTTGAGGGTATAAGGCGTAAAAAACATTTTAGTTGATCAATGGGAAATACACCTTTCTCACTTCACATGCTGGTATACGATAGGAGACAGTATTGCGAGGAGTGCGTATTGAGTTGTTTCAGCCTGATGCAAAGATTTAGATCCATTTGTAGACCAGGCTAGACTTGAGTTTCTACAAATGGTGGCTGGCTTATCTACCCTTCAGATAATATTAGCGATGAGATGTTACAAGAACTTTTCAGCTCTTAGCATAAGCTTAATGTGTACAGGATTTAGACAAAATTGTTAGAGCCGTTTTTGGGAAAAACACGAAAAACAATTTTTCATATAAAGTGGCATAAAAAATAAGAGAAAGCCTATGACAATATTCATGTCATAAGTCAATATGATATCATCTAACCCAAATATAACATTTTGTTTGGATACGATTTTTCGTTCTTGAGCTATTCTGTTCACAGACATACACAGATAGATACACAGACATACACATATAGATACACAGACACACACACACACATACATACATGTTCCTGAATATCGTATTTTCAGATTCAGGGAACTCAGAACTTGACATCAATATGAAATTTAGGATCGAACACAATTTCTCAATCCAATTCGGGTTAAAATTACAACAGAAAACCTTAAATACTCGTATTCTCGTATAAATAATTTTTTTTCAAACACACTTGTCAAAACAATTAAAGGGACACTACTTTCATTGGGAAAATCCGAAAACATTCGACAGTTGCAGGTGGATACTAGCCTATGTTGCACACTAATTGTCCAGTGTGTTTACATAAATCATCAACCAAACAAATTTTTCCTTGCGACCATAAATGAGAGAGAGAGAAATAAATAAACAAGAAAGGAGCAAAATCAAAGTGACCGCACGGAAAAGGTACAGTACATGATTCAGAAACATGTTTCTCGATATTCCGACAATAGGTTTCCCTGCCGACAGACCAGATTTAAACCCGATTGAAGAGATCTTGAATATCTTGGATAAAAGAGTGTACAACCGCCCAAGAGTCTCTGAGACTCTGCAGGAACTGGAAGTGACCCTTCTTGAGGAAAGGGAGAATTTTCCAAGAGGCTTATCAGAAGCATGCCTCGAAGGTGTGTGGCAGGATTAGTGGGAAATGCTGGTCTCACAAAATAGGCTACTAAGTTAGTGTTTCATGAAGAAATAGTGTCTCATTGAAATTACTTTTCAGTTTGGTTTATCACCAGCCCACACACTTCCATATTTAATTACCATCACACATACTTCATTTTTAATTACCATCCCGTACACTTAGAATTTTAAATTAATTTTTAATACCTTAAATGACAAGTAAATGACATTTAAGTTAATTTACAATGAAAGACTGATATACTAGAATATACCGTACTTGTGTTTTCCTTACTGTTCAATCATAGATTTAAGCTATGTACAAGTTAATTATTTTTTGCTGCCAACTTAACAGCAGTATATTCTATTTATTATTTTTTCTCTAGTTTTTATTGTTAAGTTTACATTTTTAGTTATTGCATTACATCCTATGTTCATTTACTTTCAACATTAGATTTAGCTTATCATGTTGGCTTTGGATATCTTTCTTTTGTCAGTTCCTGTTTCTGTAGTCAACTTGATTCATATTACTATTTAAATAACATTCATTTTCTAGCTTGTAAGCTATTATTCCTATTCATTGTCTTTATTATTCATATTTGATTGTTATTTTTTGTATCCAGTCTTCAGGATACACTTCTTGAGCAGTTTATATGCGTTTCATATTGCTCATTGACTTGACTTCCTTCTTCTTCACTTCAACAATTCCATTTTACTTATACATGAAAGGATTCATGTGTTTCTCTGGTGCTTCAGATTATTGAGATATAATTTGAACATCAACTTTCATTCATTCTATTTGTAAGGATAACATATCCTACAGATTCTACATTTCTTCATCATATGCTTCAAGTAAGCAATACTTCTAGTGCATCAAGAAATGTGCTTGTCTTTCATTCAACTTATGCCTGGCAAAATGGCGTTCTTGTGTTGTGTTCTGCTAATTGCTAAATAGCTGGGACATCACGACATATATGCTCATTCTTACAGCAGGTAAAGATTCTGCTAATTTCAATTTATACGAGGACATATACTTCACTTCAAGTAAGTTATCAATAGTATTACTAGAAGTGGCTTCAATTCTCCATTCATCTACGCATTAAACATCGATCTTATTGTTGAGATTTAGCTATCGTTAAATAGCTTATACATCAGACTTAATATTCAGTTTCTCATCTTGAAATCTACTTCTACAAGTGTCACTTCACGGACACATATATATATTTATTCACAAATGTGATTTTATGTGATTTCAAGACTGAATCTTCAACTCCATTATTTACAAACTTTCATTCAATCTCATGCGTTAAGATGACTCACATATTACATCAAACATAAACTCTACATACCTGAAGATTGTCAACCATTGTATGGATATATAAATGCTACATCAAGAAGACTGTTTAGCTGAAGACCTACTATCTTCGTTTTCAACTTTGTCAACTAAGTGAAAGTGTATTTGTTCGTGTGCTTAGCTTATAATTAAATGTTATGTCTTATATTCAAGGTTTCATTGAGTGATGTATGCTATAAAGCTTATTCATTTCATTTCCTCCATTATGGAGGTGGTCCTCCGCCAGAGATCTTATTAATTGTGGTTGGCACGGAAAGTGTTAAGCACAATTAAATTTACAATCTCGTGTAGGTATTAGGGACTTTTACAGTCCGCTATCATATATAATACGCCCCCTGATCCTACACTTACAACAAAATACTTCTTGCACGACTTAACTAATTAGTGGTACTTACGAATATTGTTGCCGTGGATCGTAAGTTGACATTCCCGCACGCAATCTTGTTGCTATGGAAACAAAAAAAAATTCCGTGCGGTAAGAATTTACTTACATGGGTCAAAGCATCCTGACATGAATAATAGACTGTTTGGAAACCTATATCGTAATAAACAAAATGTGAACCTAAAATTGTAACGACGCAAATAGCGACGTGCATAATCAACGATAGGAGACCATTCCTAAACAAAGGAAGGGTTGGGGGACCGCAACTAATCGATATTGAACATTTTTATGATTATCGATACTGCCCTGAATTTTATTTGAATTACAGAAAAGGAGAGGTGCGCATGCGTCGACGGTGAATCGACGAGGCAGACGTGCGGAACCTGAAAGACGGTTAGTAGTACGTGCCTGACCACGAGAGAGAGAAGTTGAAAAGGCAGAAGGGAGAAGACGAGATTGGGATGTGTGACAGCGGTAGAGGCGTTCTGGCATAATGGTGTGTCAGACTTTCATCTAAAGGAAATTCTGGTTGTGAACTTCCTTGACACGGCTATATGGAGATAGTCATTAATCAGAAGAATACACCAAGTCGGCCAGTACGAGACACCGCTACAGCGAACACCAGCTGTGAGAGTGAGTCGTGACTGCTCGCTCTGAATAAGAGCAGATATGGACATCAGGAAGTAATGGAAGACAACTCAGGATCGGAGGATAAGTTGGACATCACGGGTTGAGTATAAGCGTCTAGACTTTTTTTCTTATTGTTTGGGGAGTGAGAAAATTGAGATATCCTTTTTTGTAAGGATGGTTTCTAAGTCATGTATGGCGATTAGACACCGTATGGAATAATAGAATAGAATAGAATAGAAACATAGAAGTGAGAATTCTAGAAGTAAAGTGATGAAATCCAGTAATCCAACTATTTTCTATTTCTGGTCTAAATTAATTATAAAAGAGCAGTCTAGAGCCTAACAACTGAATGCCACAGATATATCTCTTCACTTTAAGTTTTTTTGGGTGATTGTCCCACGAATGAATACATAGCTAGGGGCAATTGGTGATGCTCATATAAACTTTGTTATTTTTGAGACAGGACGCGAGGGGAGTAAGGAAGAAAGGTAATTAAGGGGCATGCTTAGTACTTCTTACGAGGGCCCCTCCCTCTTGGGTTTCGTTCAGGTGACGGGTGACTATCTATAAATAGATTTCATGCTGGCCTGTAATGTTAAGTTATGTTTTTTTATAGAGATTTATCTACAAGCGAAGGTGTATGGAATACGGTAGAGGGGGATAAGAAGTGGAAAGATTGAAGGGCAAAAGAAGGCCTACGAGGGGTAGTGCATTAGGTGTGTACCATTGGAAAATTTACATGTTAGGGTAGAAGTAGAAGTCACTAAAGGGGTTATAGAGAAGCTTACTAATCTGGGCGTGAATTAGTTTCAGTTAGAATTCTAGGGAATTTAGAGACAAAAGAAGATTGGGTGCCCATGCTAAAGAGTAGTAACGTAAGAAGTAGGAAAACTAGAATAACCACCGAGTGAATTAAATCAATGGTATAAGCTGAAGGGAACTCTACTTAAAGAAAGAAAGGGGTTAAAAGATAACAGCTGATGACTGGTCAGGTTAGAAAGAGGAGAGTGAGTTGAAAGATAACAACAAATGATTGGTTAGGTTAGAAAGAGGAGAATAGGAAGAGTAGTGTACTGATGATAAGTAGTTTATTAGCAAGTACTAGAGATTGTAAGGGTGAGGTGAGGGAACGCCGGAAGTATCCCGAATCAAACAAATAAAATCTGGTAGTAGGCAAGGCCTATACCAGGAACATATAAAGAAAAGAAATTTATGAGAGATTGTGAAAGCCATCGATGTTGGAGGCGAACAACGGCCCCACGTGCCTCTAGGAGAGAGTGTCAGGGACCTCTGACGTCGATTTACAAAATTGTATTTTTGTTTGCGGCCCATTAATATTTTCCCGGTTGCAGGAGAGGAGTCAGATTGTTTGTAACTCAAGATCTAGACGCCGCTCCTGTATCGGTGGTCTATCGCCACAGTCACTCTGTGGGTATAGGCCTAAACTTCTATTTCTTTCTTCGTGAGACTGTCTTTTCTATCTATCTTTGAATACAATTCTTCATGGACTAAGCTGACAAATAGACTAATATAGGAGACATAGGTGGGATTATTGAATGTAATCTGTAGAGTTAAGGACTGGATTATAAATTGAAAACCTTTATTTATTCTAAAGAGAAAAAAAAGGGGGTATAATATATATATTGAAACATCTTGAAGTTGCAAATGTAAGTGACTACACAAGTTAATAGTAAATAATACGAGACGTTCTAGTAGATACCTGGAAACACAAAAAAAAAAGAAAGAAGGTTAAAATAATTAATTAGGAATTTGTTATTGTTGAACAGAGAACGTACTTATACAGTTAAAATTGGGTATACTAACCTTGAATAATCAAATATTATCCTACCAATAAAAATGTTGAATGGTTAATGTAGTGTAAATGTAATTTATTGTATATAAGATTGTTATTGTTGAAAAGAGAAAATAATATATTAAATAAATTATGGTCATTGTTATGCAGAGTAAATTAACGTGAAGTCTAGCCATCAAAAAGTTTGGCGCTCAGTGAGTTATTGTATATAAGATTGTTATTGTTGAAAAAAGAAAAAAAAATAATATATTAAATAAATTATGGTTATTGTTATGCAAAGTAAATTAACGTGAAGTTCAGATTTTTGACCCTTATCCTTGTAATGGTTTGAGAGTCGCTGATTTTTGGGCTAAGTATATACTTTGGTAGTGAGCACTGAAAAAGGAGAAAAAGGAGAAATAGAGAGAGAAGCAAAATAATTAAAGAAAGATAAACCCGAACCCAACTCCCGTCTCCACTGTTAACTTAAAAGCTAGTCGAGGGGCATGTAGGTACATAGCCTGTGTATCTATAATTTAATTTGTGTCTGGGCTGATACATAACAAAAAGAAAAGAGGAAGCGTATTGATGATGGCGCCCGTTAATATAAATTTTCATCAATATTATCAAGACTGGGTAAATTGCTAAAAGAAAGAGAAAGTAGACTGGGAGTAGGAAATTTGCAATCACCCGGTGACAGAGGTAGTTGTACTGAGTGTTGGAATGTGGACTATGCAGGCAGTGTTATGATGACACGGCAGGTGCATGAGTGACCTTGTTTTGTAGGAGTTCAGTAAACTTATGTACTACGATTGAGAATAATCACATGTTAGTCGTCACAGATTTTGGCGAAGAATTTTGGCGAAGATTTAATCCAAGAAGTTAAGGAACTTTATAGCATAAAGTAAGAAAAGCCCGTCACATATTTTGGCGCCCAACGTGGGGCTCGAGTAGTGTTAAAACAAAACAGTATTGCTAATTGTTGCAACTTAATTTAGTTAAAATTGTTAAAAAAAAAAAAAAGAAACCTTTATTCAGTTGAAGTTCCATATTATGATAGCCCATAGCGTGAGGCAGTGATAGTTTGATATCCTAACGTGAGGCGAGATAGGGTTAAAAGAATTTTGGGGAGTTAGGTTAGTATAACTGAAATTTATTCTCAAAAAAATAAATAATAATAATAACATATTTTTGGGAAAAGAATAATGACTATTGACAAGTAAGGACTTCTATAGATGACTAAGACAGACGACTGAACTATTGTGTGTTCTAATCTTTTTTTCCAGTGGTATTGTTAATATATAAATATGGCTACTTATGTTGATCCGTATGCACAAATAAGAGCAGCTGAGCTAACCCAAGCTATTAGGAAGTTGAGGAAGGCGGATTTAGAGGCAGAATGTGATAGAGTAAAGTTACCGACCACAGGTACAAGGGATGAGTTAAGACAACGCTTGTTAGATTATGCCCGTAAGAACCCTCAGTCATTTCAAGTGTTAATTACGGCTTTTGCTCTGAGTCAGGAAGTTTTGGAAGAAGATTTAGTTGAACATAATATAACGGTACCACAAGATTCATATGGAGATGTAGTGTATACATGGGTTAAGTTAATGCGTAGGAAGGCCATGGCGGTAGCTGATTCAGAAGAAGTTGTACCAGTAGTACCATCGTTTACAATTCAGTTAGAGCCACATAAACCAAATACTTTGGATCTGGTTCGTAAATGGAACATTAAATTCAAACCTGGGGATAGTATTTACTTATTTTTGGAGAGATTGGAAGATTTAAAACAAAGTTCTAAGTTACAGGGTGTAGAGTTATTGTCAGTATTACCCGAAATTTTACAAGATTCAGCTTTACTTTGGTACAGGAACAGATTAACAGATTGGCCTACATGGGAAGCTTTTTTGAAAGAATTTAGAGAATATTATTTGCCTATTGATGAGGAAGATTCGCTTTTGGATGAGATTAGACAGAGAACGCAAGGTCCCAAAGAATCGATTTTTGATTATGTTAATGCTATTCAAACGTTAATGAGGAGGCTGAGTACTCCAATGAGTCCTCAACAAATGATGAAGACTGTTATCAAAAATTTGCGTCCTGATGTAAAATTGTACCTTAGACCTGCAGAGATTCAAACTATAACAGATTTAATACGTGTAGGTAGACAGTATGAACAAATATTGTTAGATTCTGAGAGATATATTCCTCCTCCAACGCAGGTTAGAGCTACAATTAAAGAAACGGCTTATAAACCTCAGAGACAAGTTGTTATACCTTCAGTTCATACAGCGCTAGGAATTCAGGGAAAACAGGAACTTCCATCGTCCGAGTTACAAAAGAAACCCAATGTTAGTTTTTCTGCAAAGACGTGGGATAAGGAACGGAATTCAAGTCCTGTAAATGATTCTAGAATGGTTAAAGTAATAGAAAATAAAGAGAGACAGGATGAGTCGAGGGATAATGGTAAAAACACCACTTTGCGTTTTTCAAATAATCAGCGATGTTGGAATTGTGATAAAACAGGACATAGGCAGTTCGAGTGTAAAGCACCTCGTAGAGTTACTCCACGCGCTACGATTAAATGTTATAATTGTAATAAGCTTGGACATAGGTCTATTGATTGTAGGATGCCCCAAGAAAGAAAAGTTAGGCCTACAAATTCTTTAAGGCAATTAACTAAAAATCAGGCTTGTGTGATGTTAAATATAAATCCTACAGATTTAGTTAATGGAGATAGATGTTTTGTTGAAATTTTGTTGGAGGATATTACATTTATTGCTTTAATAGATTCCGGTTCAGATAAAACTTATGTGGGAGAGAAGGGTGATTTTTTGTGTAAAATGTTAGATTTAGCAGTAGAAGAATCTGAAGTTAGGGTGGTGCAACTAGCAGATAAAACTTATAGTTCTATAACAGGAGAGAGAACTTTTGAGATGAAATTGCAGGACAGGATCTTTCAGATAAAATGTAAAATTATGCCAAATTTAGCAGTAGATATGATTCTGGGCATGGATGTTTTGAAACAAATTGGGTTAGTAGTAGATTTGCAAGATGGGACTTGGTATTTCAAAGATGAACCAGCAAAAATTTTTCAATTTGTTAAGGCTATAGATTTAAAAGAAGAAGATCAACTACATAATATTCTTACTTTACCTACACCTCAGGAAAGGGACAGATTGAATGTGTTTTTGGAAAATCAGTTACAGAAATTTGATCAGTGTACTGGACTTACAGACTTGATTTCTCATGTTATTGATACAGGCGATGCAAAACCTATAAAACAAAGATATTATCCAGTATCACCCATTTTGGAAAAAGTTATACACGCGGAAATAGATAAAATGTTATTGGAAAAAGTTATAGAGCCTTCAAATTCACCTTGGTCGTCTCCGGTAGTTATGGTAAAGAAACCAGATAGAACATGGAGGTTCTGCGTAGATTTCAGAAAAGTAAACAATTGTACTAAAAGAGATAGTTATCCTTTGCCATACATTGAACATGTTTTGAGTAAATTACGACATGCTAGGTATATCAGTACAATAGATTTGAAAAATGGGTATTGGCAAGTTCCATTAGATGAAGCAAGTAAAGAAAAAACAGCATTTACCGTACCTGGTAGAGGATTGTATCAGTTTCGAGTTATGCCTTTTGGAATCCATAACGCACCAGCCTCGTTTCAAAGATTAGTTGATACTATATTAAGAGAAGAGATAGGAGAGAAATGCTTTTGTTATTTGGATGATATAGTACTTATTAGCGAGACATTTGAAGAACATTTGTCCTTGTTAGAAAAAGTTTTAGAGAAATTAAGAAAAGCTAACCTGAAAATTAATAGGGAAAAATCAAAATTTTGTAGAAGTGAATTAAAATATTTGGGTCATATCATTACTCCATTAGGAATTGCTGTAGATTCAGATAAAATCTCGTGTATCCTTGAGTATCCAGCCCCTACAAAAGTCAAGGAAGTACGAGCATTTTTAGGATTGGCATCTTGGTACCGACGATTCATTCCATTTTTTTCTGAAGTTGTAAAGCCCCTCACTGCACTTCTGAAAAAGAATCAGAGATGGCGTTGGACTAAGGAATGTCAGGAATCTTTTGATGAATTAAAATCGAAATTATCTAGTAGTCCTATATTAACTTGTCCAGATTATACTAAACCCCTAGTGTTACAGACCGACGCTAGTTTTTCAGGACTAGGAGCAGCATTAATTCAGACAGGAGAGGAAGGAGAGGAAAAAGTAATAGCTTATGCTAGTAGAACTTTAACGGTAGGCGAGCAAAAGTGGGCAATAGTTGAGAAGGAATTGTTAGCTATATTGTGGGCAGTTCAAAAGTTTCGTCCTTATTTGGAAGGTTATCATTTTAAAGTATATACTGATCATTTTGCTCTGAAATGGTTAAATACATTACAGAATCCGACCGGACGATTAGCTAGGTGGAGTTTATTGCTCCAGGAGTATGATTTTGAAGTAATACATAGGCCTGGTAGATTACAAAAAGTTCCGGATGCTTTATCTAGAATACACGAAGGGAAAGTTCAAGAGAAAACGGTAGAGGAAGAATTTTGCCTCTTGTTGACTGATAACTCTGAAGTAGTGGAATGGGAAAATATACAAGATGCTTGGTATATTAAGCGGAAAGAGCAAGTACAAAGTAAACCTAAATTTTGGCCAGATTGGAAGGTCGTAGATGAGAAGTTGTACCATTTAAGATTAGATCAGTTAGAACAAACTTTAGAGGGAACAGTGAATAGGTGGAAATTAGTTATTCCGCAAGATTTTAGGATTAAAGTATTACAGGAATGTCATGATGCACCTACTGCAGGACATATGGGGATAGCTAAAACTTTCTTTAGAATAGCAAACAAGTATTATTGGCCGGGAATGTTTAGAGATGTTGCTAAATATGTTACTGCTTGTGAAATATGTCAGAGACAGAAAGTGTTACAGACGGCTCAAGCAGGACCAATGCATTTTTACCAGAAAGAGAAACCTTGGATGACTGTAGCTACAGATTTGTTGGGACCTTACCCACGTTCCAAAAAAGGGAACCGATACATTGTAGTATTTCAGGACACCTTTACCAAATATGTAGAATGTAAAGCGTTAAGGAAAGCAACCAGTAGAGCAGTTACGGAAGCATTTTATGAATTGATTATCCTTAAATGGGGAATTCCGGGATATTTGCTGATGGATAATGGACCGCAATATACTAGTAAATTAATGCGAGAGATAGCTAAAGCTTTTAATATAACTCCTTGTTATTTACCTGTATATTCGCCACAAGGAAATCCAGTAGAAAGAGTCAATAGAGTATTGAAAACAATGATTTCTAGTTATATTCAAAAGGATCAGACAGTTTGGGACGTGTATTTGAGAGAATTTAATTTTGCTATAAATACGGCTAAGCATAGTTCCACTGGATGCACTCCTTATATGCTAAATTATGGGAAGGAGCCTGAAATTATCAGTAGGATTGAAAAGGTGGAAAACCAACCGATTCATAAAGAAATTCCAAAAATTTGGGTGGAGAGACTCAATAAATTGAAAACGGTACGTTTAATGGTTAGACATAACTTAGAAACCGCCTATAAGAATTCGAGTCATTATTATAATCTTCGGAGGAGAGAGGTGAAATTTCGTCCAGGAGATCTAGTGTTAAGAAGAAACTTTAAATTAAGTGATGCCTCACAAGCGTATACAGCAGGTTTAAGTGCAAAGTTTGTCGGGCCCTATATTATAAAGAAAAAGTTCAGTGAAAATAGCTACGAACTGACAAACCGTTTTGGTAAAAAGTTGGGGAAGTGGCACGTCAAAGACTTGAAACCCTTTGTTCCTGGATAAACATTCTTTAAGGCTGGTAAAAGAGACACGCACAAAAAAAAAAAAAAAAAAAAAAAAAAAAAAAAAAAAAAAAAAAATGAATGTGACCTGTGTCAACATTATTTTTTTTTTATGGTGAGTGAGGGAAGAATGTAACGACGCAAATAGCGACGTGCATAATCAACGATAGGAGACCATTCCTAAACAAAGGAAGGGTTGGGGGACCGCAACTAATCGATATTGAACATTTTTATGATTATCGATACTGCCCTGAATTTTATTTGAATTACAGAAAAGGAGAGGTGCGCATGCGTCGACGGTGAATCGACGAGGCAGACGTGCGGAACCTGAAAGACGGTTAGTAGTACGTGCCTGACCACGAGAGAGAGAAGTTGAAAAGGCAGAAGGGAGAAGACGAGATTGGGATGTGTGACAGCGGTAGAGGCGTTCTGGCATAATGGTGTGTCAGACTTTCATCTAAAGGAAATTCTGGTTGTGAACTTCCTTGACACGGCTATATGGAGATAGTCATTAATCAGAAGAATACACCAAGTCGGCCAGTACGAGACACCGCTACAGCGAACACCAGCTGTGAGAGTGAGTCGTGACTGCTCGCTCTGAATAAGAGCAGATATGGACATCAGGAAGTAATGGAAGACAACTCAGGATCGGAGGATAAGTTGGACATCACGGGTTGAGTATAAGCGTCTAGACTTTTTTTCTTATTGTTTGGGGAGTGAGAAAATTGAGATATCCTTTTTTGTAAGGATGGTTTCTAAGTCATGTATGGCGATTAGACACCGTATGGAATAATAGAATAGAATAGAATAGAAACATAGAAGTGAGAATTCTAGAAGTAAAGTGATGAAATCCAGTAATCCAACTATTTTCTATTTCTGGTCTAAATTAATTATAAAAGAGCAGTCTAGAGCCTAACAACTGAATGCCACAGATATATCTCTTCACTTTAAGTTTTTTTGGGTGATTGTCCCACGAATGAATACATAGCTAGGGGCAATTGGTGATGCTCATATAAACTTTGTTATTTTTGAGACAGGACGCGAGGGGAGTAAGGAAGAAAGGTAATTAAGGGGCATGCTTAGTACTTCTTACGAGGGCCCCTCCCTCTTGGGTTTCGTTCAGGTGACGGGTGACTATCTATAAATAGATTTCATGCTGGCCTGTAATGTTAAGTTATGTTTTTTTATAGAGATTTATCTACAAGCGAAGGTGTATGGAATACGGTAGAGGGGGATAAGAAGTGGAAAGATTGAAGGGCAAAAGAAGGCCTACGAGGGGTAGTGCATTAGGTGTGTACCATTGGAAAATTTACATGTTAGGGTAGAAGTAGAAGTCACTAAAGGGGTTATAGAGAAGCTTACTAATCTGGGCGTGAATTAGTTTCAGTTAGAATTCTAGGGAATTTAGAGACAAAAGAAGATTGGGTGCCCATGCTAAAGAGTAGTAACGTAAGAAGTAGGAAAACTAGAATAACCACCGAGTGAATTAAATCAATGGTATAAGCTGAAGGGAACTCTACTTAAAGAAAGAAAGGGGTTAAAAGATAACAGCTGATGACTGGTCAGGTTAGAAAGAGGAGAGTGAGTTGAAAGATAACAACAAATGATTGGTTAGGTTAGAAAGAGGAGAATAGGAAGAGTAGTGTACTGATGATAAGTAGTTTATTAGCAAGTACTAGAGATTGTAAGGGTGAGGTGAGGGAACGCCGGAAGTATCCCGAATCAAACAAATAAAATCTGGTAGTAGGCAAGGCCTATACCAGGAACATATAAAGAAAAGAAATTTATGAGAGATTGTGAAAGCCATCGATGTTGGAGGCGAACAACGGCCCCACGTGCCTCTAGGAGAGAGTGTCAGGGACCTCTGACGTCGATTTACAAAATTGTATTTTTGTTTGCGGCCCATTAATATTTTCCCGGTTGCAGGAGAGGAGTCAGATTGTTTGTAACTCAAGATCTAGACGCCGCTCCTGTATCGGTGGTCTATCGCCACAGTCACTCTGTGGGTATAGGCCTAAACTTCTATTTCTTTCTTCGTGAGACTGTCTTTTCTATCTATCTTTGAATACAATTCTTCATGGACTAAGCTGACAAATAGACTAATATAGGAGACATAGGTGGGATTATTGAATGTAATCTGTAGAGTTAAGGACTGGATTATAAATTGAAAACCTTTATTTATTCTAAAGAGAAAAAAAAGGGGGTATAATATATATATTGAAACATCTTGAAGTTGCAAATGTAAGTGACTACACAAGTTAATAGTAAATAATACGAGACGTTCTAGTAGATACCTGGAAACACAAAAAAAAAAGAAAGAAGGTTAAAATAATTAATTAGGAATTTGTTATTGTTGAACAGAGAACGTACTTATACAGTTAAAATTGGGTATACTAACCTTGAATAATCAAATATTATCCTACCAATAAAAATGTTGAATGGTTAATGTAGTGTAAATGTAATTTATTGTATATAAGATTGTTATTGTTGAAAAGAGAAAATAATATATTAAATAAATTATGGTCATTGTTATGCAGAGTAAATTAACGTGAAGTCTAGCCATCAAAAAGTTTGGCGCTCAGTGAGTTATTGTATATAAGATTGTTATTGTTGAAAAAAGAAAAAAAAATAATATATTAAATAAATTATGGTTATTGTTATGCAAAGTAAATTAACGTGAAGTTCAGATTTTTGACCCTTATCCTTGTAATGGTTTGAGAGTCGCTGATTTTTGGGCTAAGTATATACTTTGGTAGTGAGCACTGAAAAAGGAGAAAAAGGAGAAATAGAGAGAGAAGCAAAATAATTAAAGAAAGATAAACCCGAACCCAACTCCCGTCTCCACTGTTAACTTAAAAGCTAGTCGAGGGGCATGTAGGTACATAGCCTGTGTATCTATAATTTAATTTGTGTCTGGGCTGATACATAACAAAAAGAAAAGAGGAAGCGTATTGATGATGGCGCCCGTTAATATAAATTTTCATCAATATTATCAAGACTGGGTAAATTGCTAAAAGAAAGAGAAAGTAGACTGGGAGTAGGAAATTTGCAATCACCCGGTGACAGAGGTAGTTGTACTGAGTGTTGGAATGTGGACTATGCAGGCAGTGTTATGATGACACGGCAGGTGCATGAGTGACCTTGTTTTGTAGGAGTTCAGTAAACTTATGTACTACGATTGAGAATAATCACATGTTAGTCGTCACAGATTTTGGCGAAGAATTTTGGCGAAGATTTAATCCAAGAAGTTAAGGAACTTTATAGCATAAAGTAAGAAAAGCCCGTCACAAAATAGTTATAGGCTATTCTCATCTGTCCTTCCCTTTTCTGTCATTCGTTCTCATCGTAGCCTGTCATATTGAATGCACATCCTTAATGCGTCTTTTATTTTCAGCTTTGTTCTGTGCATGACAAACCTAGGGGACAGACGTAGGCCTACTGGGCGAGGAAGGACAATTGCGCCCCAATGGCGGACAGCTTCTATTAAAGTAATTTAAATCTTGAATAACTCGGCTAACATTAAACATGGCGCCATTATTTTGAACTTGTTTCAAAAAGGAAAAACAACGTTCTATCACAGTATAAGTATTAATACAGTAAGGAAACTGTGTGTTAAAAGTCCCATGACAACTTGTTAGCTGGGCGACACTCAGGGCCGTAGCAAGGTCCTTCTGCGCCCTTGGCGAGTTTGACAAATCTGCGCCCTCCAAATGAACAATTTTTTTAAAATTTCTGTACAACTGATTTTCTTAAATTCGCTTGCAGAAGGTTTTTTTGTCCCATTTCTTTAAAAAAAACCACTGCCTAATAGATCAAAACTAATAGCCTAATGTAGACTAAGCTATGATGGTCATGGTAGTTTTAGTTGGCACATTTTTTTACTGAAATCATTCTTACCTATACAACAGAAGCAACGCCAACATCAACAAGAGACGAAACAACACAAACATTAATATTGTTTCACTGTTTAATTTAAAAATCGCTTAGTTAAAAAATACAATAATAATCAGAGCCCGGATTCTAATGACATGTCATCTTTTTTATTGATGCTGCATAGACATTGCCAATTTGTAGATAAATCATAATCATGGCCTCTAGATTATAGAAATGCATTTTCATTAGGTCATTTTTTTAAATTGTATGCAATTTTATATTTTAGGGCATTTATTTCGTCCCCAGCGGTGCTGTCTTTGAAGTGTTTGTTTAATGATTATGTTGAAGTGTTGTCATGTCTCAGTCGGAAACGAGAATCAAAGGAACGCCAAAATGTTGTATTACATTACTGTTGTTATTAGATTGACTTGACACCAGAGTCTGCCACTTGCTTGTATTTGAGAGTGCAAACTACTGTTTACCCTCAATAAACAATATAATCCGGCAGACCGCAAAAGGAAATGCCGAAGTTTGACTCGCCAGTGCCTCAGTGGCAGTATAAATTTCCGTAAGGAAAGAATATTCACAGCAAAAATCAAAGTTTTTTAGACCTACAACATCCTCTCTGAATTTAAGGTTTTAACAATTATGTACAAATTATTCTATAATTTTGTGTGTACAATAATATTTTTTTATAAATAAAATATCAGTTTTTAGGTCATTCTTTATAATTATTAAGTCATTTTCTTTAAATTTTGGGGTCATTTTATAGGTCATTTTTCAAACAATTTTAGGTCATCAGAATCCGGGCCCTAATAATAATACAGTATAATATAATTAAAAATAATAGCAGCGACTATAATATCAGCGCCGGCCTTAGAAGGGAACTTGATCAAAACAAACAGCATGTGTACTGCCAGCTGGCAGAGCGTGCATCGGCCGCGGATCACAACACATATTATTCAATGTAACGTTACAGAAATTAATTTTAATGTACATTAATACATTGTGTGATTAAAAAAACTAAACATTTTTAAAATAAGAAATTTTTGTTCACACTTAATTTATAATAAAATAGTAATAACAAAAGGAATTGAGATCTGCGCATTCGGCTTTTTCTGTTGCAATAATACAGTTGGTCAGTCATTTTTGCATGTAGCATGTAACAGTATGAGCGATGCCATTGTTGATCGCTTTGTAATCAATCCTGCCGACAGTAGTAGCACTGAGGACGACAGTCAGCTGGAAAGGGATTGAGTTGAACCACTTTCATCACAATAATAACGTACATATTAATTTTCATTGTCGTTATAATCTTTCCATACTGTTCATGATTTATGTTTTACTCTGTCAATATGAATCGTGTTAATTAAAGGACGTTGCATGACTGCTTTTTGCTTGTAGACAATCGGCATAATACTATAGGTATAGATAGTTCACGTGCATTAATTTTTAATAACCTGAAAGATTTCTTCCACTAACGTGGAATTTATATTGCTTGATAAATTGCACCAGCCTAAAAAAGGCGGGATTTTTCATGGTTAATTTTGCGCCCTTTGTACCTGCGCCCTTGGCGGTCGCCCACCTAGCCACCGCCTAGCTACGGCCCTGGCGACACTAGCGCTCCATGCGGCGGTTGAGTAAAACTGCATTCTCACCATATAAAATAACTTGTGAAAATGCATAAACACATAACAAAATATGTTATAATAAGAGAAAAAAATCTTCTTTCAAAACTGAATTTTAAATTTAAGAAACAATGAAGCATGTATTATATTTTAGTTAAGATCAGGCACAATTTTTAAATGCCACTTACCTGTGACGGATAGTTAACTTGCACTGCAGTTCCTAGGGCTATTCTTATTACAAGTTTTAATAACTTCAAGATGATTCTTGGAAAACCAATTATAACTCATTTTTATTTTTAAAAGTAGCCTAATATTACATTAGAATAGAAATGTCATCATTTTACAAAAACAATACAATATTACATAAGATACAATACAAAATTCAAATAAAAATATAGGTTTCTATCAATATTTCTCAATTTCTAATACTCCAAAACTGCTTTTAGTATACAGTCGGTACAGCAGTTTTAATTAAAGAATTCTTATTGGAATTCATAAACTGGCTGTTTTCGAAGTGTTACAAACATAGGCGGCAATTTACATTTAAATATTTTACAGTTTTTGTTAGTAGGTCTTCTCGCCGACTATTGATGACCCATTTTTTACACCTGAAATCATTACAACAATTGAAGGTAGATCGAAGCCGTAAGATACAGAAACAAAATACAATCTCAACAATGAAGTTGAGGACGAGCAGTGTGACAAACCTATATTCAAAGGTCACTCTTTAATATAATTTATAACTTAAACGTTGATTTTAAAGGTGGGAAAAACCTTGGACTAGATACGCTTCTTAACAGTAGTCTATTTTAGGTAAGCCTATTGCTTGCCTAGGTTTGGATAATGATGTCATGTTAGTTTACTGTCGCAAACACCTTAATGGCACATGTATCCGAGAATTTATGATGTAAGATTATGTTTTCGTCATCATTACGCCTACATCGTGTTCGAGAAAATAAATATCGTACCGCCTGTAAAATCGGCTATGTGCACTTTTTTACGAAATTGAGTTATGTGCACTGATATTCCTTAGCATTGATCCTTACAACCGGGCATGTGGATCTCTGATTGTCAGGTTTGTGCAAGCAAAGAAAAAAAATCGGCTACATGCTGCAAAATGGCCATGTGCATTAGAGCTCACATAGCCATTCTTGACTGCCAACACGGCACACATGTTTGTATACATAACCGGCCCTGACATATACATTACAATGCACATAGGAAATAAGCTGCACCGCAGCAAATATTGTGTTATCTTAAGCGATCACAATACGACACCCTAAATATTGTTATCTTAACCGTGATATAGACTGCTGACATTTTCATTTCATTAGTATCTATTGTTAGAAATTACAACATAATTAAAGATAAAAATATTACATTAAAGTAAAAGTAAACATAATCACACCAGAACATGTGTCAAGAGTAAGCCAGCAGGCATACAATAAATATTACGTATTATTCTTCTTACCTTTCTGGATCTTTTGGGAAAGTGAAGAAATGCAATTCAGGATTTCTTCCTTTATTGTTACTGCAATTTATAGCAGAACAATAACATCCTTTCGAAACACGCATTGCTATAAAAATTCAAGACTCCTATTTATTTCCATTCTTCCCGCAGTAGTGATTGTAGTATTACTCAATGGCCGGTAGGATCGCTAGTAATCTGCTCGCGCATGTCCGTCTGGCAGAAAAACGGACTGAGTTTCTTTACTGTATTAATACGTATACTGTGGTTCAGTGGCGGCTATTCAGGGGAAGTAGGTGAAGTAGCACTTCACCAGTATTTTTCCTTTACAATACGTATTTTTAAAGTTTATTTTCCATATCACGAATGTTTGTTCTTACTATAATGTATTTCTACAATTTTGAATTTCCCTCCACTACTGGTGTCAACGCTAGGAGGCAGTGAGCTCCCAAGTCCTCCTAGCATTGAAGCTGAATATTCCCAGATGCTTGGGTAGTCTGTTCCACTAAAATTAGCTAAGGATCCACTAAGGATGGCAAGCAGCAGTTTCCTCGCTTATCCCACGTCCGCTAGGTGACGAGAACAGACTACACACGAAGCCGTCCCTCTTGTTCAGCAGCTCACACTGTTAGCTCGGAGAAAGAGGTGGGCACGTTAGATCTTCCACCGTCTGATGGTCTGACGCCGCCAAATTCGAATGTGTTAAATTCAGAAAAACACGGATTCCACAACCCCGATTAAGTATTCTGTCGCACTGGGAACACTAAGCGACTTCCTCTACCTCGATAATTAAAAATACTATTTTCTCGTTTCTTATTCCATTTCCGGGGAACTCTCACGCGGTTTTCCCTGCCCTAATTATTATTATTATTATTATTATTATTATTATTATTATTATTATTATTATTATTATTATTATTATTATTATTATCATCATCATTATTATTATCATTATTATTGTTATTATTGTTATTATTATTATTTTTACTATTTTTACTTCCTCTCCCCGTACCATAGAGGAAGTATTGTTTTCGACCCCCAAATTCGAAGTTGAGTTTTTGATATAAATGCACGTTTTGAGGCCCCCTGAATCCAAAAATGCTATTTTTGGAAACATGTCTGTGTGTCAGTGTATGTGAAAAGTCTGTGAACAAGCTAGCTCCAAAACGGAAAATCGTACGAAATCAAAATTTCGTATTTGGGTAAGGTACCTTCTGAAGATGTGAGCCGAAGATTGGCGATAAGTTTCCCTTATTTTTAAGGGGACTTTACATGAAGAAATTTTCGTTTTTCGCGATTTTCTCAAAAACGGCTCTAACGATTTTCTTTAAAATTTGCACATGTGTTCCTTTTACTGAGAGATAAAACTTATATTTGAAACTTTTTTTCGAAAAAATTCTCTGAAGGGTAGTTACAACCCACCCACTGTTCACCCACTATTTGTAGAAAGTTTGTCTTGCGTGATGAACAACTGGATATGCGCTCTTTCATGGCCTCTTATTCTATAAGAATGTGAAGTGATAAAAATGTATTGTTGGCCATGCATAGAGTAAAGAAGTATCTGAAGGAAATATTCGATAAATTTCGGAAATTATTCTTTACGGCGGAAAGTTCAATAAACGTCTGCAGTCACTTGTTCTTTTTTTAAGTTTGTTATATAGCCTGTGCTTTTAGTCGCATCGTTGAAAGAAGAGGTATTTATAGGACTATTCAACTCATACGCCGAGTATTTGATATTGACCAATAACGTTTAGCAATTTCTCAGATATAGACCAATCACGGCCGTTTATCTTGCAATATTCTTGTGGAATCGCGAGGATGGTGTTTTATCGTGATAAAACCGTCTGCTCGTTACTGGAGACGCAAGTATCAGTGTGCAGTGATTAACAGTCAGATGCTGCCACTACGCGGCACGAAAACAGATTATTTTATGCAACATAACTTGTTTAGAAATTGAAATAATAGAAATGTACATTGATTAAGAACACAATTTCGATTCGGTGCAAGCCAGTTCGTGTGTTTTTATTCTGTTCTGCTGTTAGCTTACCTGAATGAAGTTAACTATGTCTTATATGCTCATTTGGTAGCACTGATTACACCAAGGAAGCTCGAATCGATTCATGGATGGTTGAGTCACAGCATGCCGTGATCTCACAACTTTTAGTTTTGTTTTTATACAACGAAGCACGAAAGTAATTATTATTTATATAATCCGTTACATTTTATTCATGGAATAGTCTTAATAAATCCAACTCGAGTTGACGAGTTGTATCAGATAAATTCGCTCCTGCTGCGCAGTCGCGAATCTATCGATAAACTCGTCAACTCTCGTGGGATTACCTATGATAATTAGCGTAAAATTGTGTCTTGCGATTCTGTACAAGGATATGTGAATTATTTGGGCAGAGGAAGTTATGTGACTTTCACATCAGATTTTTTTGTGCTATTTTCTCTAGTCACACAACTCACACAACGTTCGACGAGACGAGATAAATTAGCAAAAAAATAATTAGGGTAGAGAAAATCGCGTGAGAATTCCCAGAGATGGATTAAGAGACGTGCAGTTTAGATAGGCCTACTAATAATTTTTAAAAATATTTTAAGTTTGCTGTATGAAATGGTATTTGCAGCACACCCGCGTTTTGAGCCACGAGCCGCTATTGGGTGAATTCCATTATTAACATAAGCATGTGGCATTTTTTTTCTCTTCACCTAATTTTCCGGCCACGAGCCGCCACTGCTGTGGTTCTATGCTAGAAGTTCTAGTACCGCTTTGACATCCATAGTAGCCGAACGTTGCGAACTGGGTACGCTCAAAGCGAATCCATGATTTTCGACTTTCCGGATTCTACACGGTGTTCACAAACGGGTAAATATCCTAAAGGTCAGCTATACAATCCGATTGAACCAGATGTTGTTTACATATTAAGTCACCAAAAACAAGCTCCAAAAACAAGAAACTCAAAAAGATGTGAATTTGAAAAAAAATTGAATATTTCCAGATTTTTTCGCATTTCACTATATTTGAGGGTAAAGTACAATCATAATGCCACAAGTCGGGGCACGAAATATTAGAATACAAAATTCCAATGATAATTACACCGAGAACGCTGGGTCCGTGTCTTAAGCAACGATCAGTTCTACAGCGAATGTAGACAACATAGCGGGCTCGTACAACTTAGACGGCATGTGACGAGCCTGGGTCAAGAATGGTTGTGGGCCTTTTCACGTTAACACTGCAGCAGTACTAAAAAAAATCAATGTGATGCAGTGACTAAATGTACATTGATTTAAAACCAGGTAATGCACTTAACCCCACTCAGCACATGCATAATGAAACGTGACGTGATATACTAGTGAATGGATAATCCCTGCAATTTCTCACGCTTATTAAGAGACCTTGGCAAAACTTCACGAACCCTTTTAGCATTACTTTTTATACAGGTGACGGAATACCATTGTAAAAAATGGTTTATTACGTAAGCTAAAATACTACTGAAAGATTAATAAAATCTTCCACAAACAAAGAATATTTACGCAACTATCAAGAAATAATTTCTCGCCTTTCTTTAGTTTTAGGTTTCACTTCAAGTTCTGGATTTCTAATTAAATATGTAAATAGTCTGCGTATTGCTTATATCTTTTAGTGAGACCTGCGCCATTGCCGATTGATTTAATATAATATAGCCTCGCGAAATAAAATAATATAACATTCTATTTATCCTCCTATTAGTGTATTATTCAGGTTTTTAATTTTTACAAAATGTAAACTTCATGTTATTATTAGTGACCGAATGTTACTCAAAATACCTATATTTTATTCTTACATATTTTTTTTTTTTTACTTTTTTATATTTTTATTTATTTATTTATTATTTACCATGAAAATTACAAATTACAAATTAGAAAATACAAATTAATACAAAATTATTACAAATACAAATATAAATAATATAAACAAAATTATTACAATTACAAAAGAGCATTATTTACCCCGCATGAGCATAGCTCGTTTCGGAGTCAGTTCAGTTATACTAAAATTATATTTTGAACATTATATTAAAAAAAACATACATATTATAGTTTTAGGCAAAAAATAAGAATAAAAATAAATAAGATTGCTTATATGAAATAAGCTAATATTGAAATGAAATAAAACTAATATTAGAGTTCTATAGCCTAAAGTATTGATAATTTTGCCTGTTTACCTGATTTACGTGTATAATGCCTACAGATTTCTATTTAGGCTTACCTGAACATTAATACAAATATAGCAATTCAGTAAAACTAAGGATCCCAATTGGTCGTAGGCCTACCCGAGAACAGAACGGATGTTATGCATATATCATAACATCCTATATCTGATTTCAGGCATCTTGGAACACGTGCAGTTATTATTATCTTGAAAAATACTTTCCCATAACTTTTGAAGTATGAATGAATGAGAAACCCACTTTCAGGAGAAAAAGGCATGCCAGGAAATATGTAAGCAAATGAATGTTACCAACAAATCAGTAACAGTTTAAGGAGAGAAGTCTTGCTTTTGGATATCTACAAGAAATAATTACCCTGCTTTTTTATTCGAGTACTGAAATGTTTAACTCCATTAATATTGTAACAATGTATTTTTGTGAACATGGATTTCCAGAACTAGTGTATGTAAAAAAACAACTACGTGAATAGACTATGCGATCTGATAGGCCTATTGAACAAAGAAGCTGTTATTCTCATTTCTTATAAGTAACAGCTAAAGTTTATCCTGATAAAGACATTAACGAGTCAAAATTTATTTTGAAAGATTTGACATAAAAATAAAGAATAGAGCCTATTTAAGTGCTTATGTTTAAGATTTTAGTGCCTTTTACCCACTTATTTTGTCTTTCTTAATTCATATCATGCAGTTGTTATACTTATTGGCACACAATTTAAAAGTCAAAATATAGGTATACACCTTCTTACTTATAATAAAATTATAGTTCCTTGACATTTAGACTTTCTACTCAGATTTCGTTGAAGTTTTCATTGATATTAATGTCTTTACCGACATAGATAGGGGTACGGCGTAGCGTAGTGGTTGAGGCGCTGCGCTACGAACCGGAAGGTCGCGGGTTCGATTCCCGATGAGGTCGTTGCGATTTTTCAATTGGCCTAATCCTTCTGGTGGCACTATGGCCCTGGAGTCGACTCAGCCTCCAACAGAAATGAGTACCAGGAGCAATCCTGGGGGTGAAGGCGGCCGGTGCGTAAGGCTGACAACCGTACCACCATCATGTGCCGAATGTCCAAAATCTGGGAGCCTCAGCCTCCTGGAACCCTCTGGGCCTCCATGGTCTGTATAGGGATCACTTTACCTTTACTTTTTACCGACATAGATATCTTGTTCTTATTAAGACATGGCTTTCATAATTATAATTGTTTCACATGTTTCCTGAAAATGGAGATTGACAAAGATTCCAGTTTCAATTTATTTAGTTAATGTGAGATTTTAAGATAATGTAGCCTATATATAGGATTCTCTTTATCAAGAAGCTCCTCAGTTGGCGTCATGAGGCTGAGTGTGCTCTGTTCCAGACCTCCCTACCTACACTAATAATAGCACTCAATAATATTTTCTTTAAATGTAAATAACAGGCGTGGTAATTGAAAACAAAGTATATCCTACATAAACTTAGTGAATTTTGTACCTGAACTAATTAAATAATGGGTCCTTCTAGAGTAGATTTTAATATGCTGGCGCAGTTTCCGGGAAGCAATTTCCGGTTCAATAAAATGTTGTCGTGTTGTGGTACGTAAAAGTGATTTTACTGTTTTGGTTCACATGCTGGACAGTTAGTGGTTAGAATGGGGCGCCGTCATATGTTTGGCGATGACAGGTATTGTCAATACGTCTCCTCCTGCCGGATGCATCAACCTCAACACTTCTTCCAGTTCTCACGAGTAGAAGGATCCCTGCCGAGAAATTTAAGTGTACGCGCATTTTTGACCTATGATCCTGAAAATTCCATGAAGTGTGACAAACTTCTATCAAAGATAATAAAATCAGGTAAACTGATGTAACAAAATGCCAGATGCTTTTGTTTAATCAGTAAACATTTAATTGGAATTGTGATTTGCAGAGAATAAGTTATTTTTGTTATCGATTTCCGATTTAAGCTGCAGATCGATTCATTAAGCAGGACTTACGGAAGAACAAAGGTCTAAAGTTTGATACTTAACCTTAATTCAAACTCTTATAGGCCTACACTGATATAAGACATTCTTAAAATATGTAAAATTTCACAAAATACACTGGCGAAAAACTCCACTTAATGTATATAGGCCTAATTATTTCAGAGTTTATATCTTCTGTATATAACGGTATTCAACTTTATGAACGAAATAAACACTGAATAGTTTGATAATTAAATATTCCAATTTATTTCGTTATTATCACCGTACGTCTCAGCTTAAATACGAAGGAATGTGCCATGGCTAACTATTCCAAAGCCGTAAATGAAGTATGTAGGCTAAATCGATATGTTTTCAGGATAACAGATTTGCATTTGTTAAATTCTTAATAATATATCGCCATAAAATAGGCATTAAATTGGGCATTACTCCGATACCGGTCAACCGATTTTATCCTATATCAATAGACGTCTTTCCATGGACATTATAAATGCGTATATAAAGTTTCATGAAAATCTGATAAACCGTATTTGAGTTAGCGCGTCTTTAAAATAGACACTAAATTGGGTTTTACTCCGGTACCGTTCAACCGATTTGATTCAGTATCAACAGACGTCTTCACATGTACATTATAAATGGGTATACAAAGTTTCATGAACATCCGATAAAGCATATTATTTGAGTTATCGCAACTTTCTGATATACAGTATTACCATAAAAGACACTAAATTGGGCATTATTCCGGTACCGGCTAACCGATTTGGTCGAATATCAATAGACGTCTTTCCGTCCCCCCACACAATCTCATAAAGTACCATCTGTATCTGGTATCTGGTACCCTATGATCCCCAGGTGGGGCGAAGAGGCCTCCAATGGAGGTTTCATTACCTATACTAATTTTGATATGCTTATTTTCCGAGAGAGGGTAGAGGGACAGGTGGTAAGCCCATCGCCTCGCAACCCCCCTCTGGAAACTAAGTATTTCTTGGAGAAATTTGGTCCAGAGTCTCTAATTTAGGCTTGGAGTTCATTTACGTGCCGTAAATCTACGACACGGGACCCCCATCTTAAAGTCCCTCCCGGAGGACTCCGTGCCCAGGATTTTTACGTCCTGAAAAATCCATCGACCGCGGCCGGGTTTGATCCCGCGCCCTGCGGATCTAGAGACGGGCACGCTACCTCTAGACCACCGGGGCCGACATAAAGTACCATACTGGCACTTAATAAAAGCATGATTTAACATTAGAAGAACAAAACATAAAATTCGTAAATAAACAACAAATAGGCCAATAACAAACAAGACTAGTCCTCTAAATTTCATCTCAATAAAATTCAATATAAACCTGGAATTCCTTGCGAATGATGGCAAGTATAGTGCGTTCTTAACTCACTTTAACCTTTTACATGAAAGGCCGCTATAAATATATTGAACCGGAAGGTGTCTAGCCCAATAAGATTGTTTATTTTGGGTCCTCAACTCGTTTCGTAGGTGTTGACTTGCTTTACAGCCAATAGAATTTTGTTCGAAAACAATCAGGATGCATTCCTAAATTTTGACACTTGAGCCTTGACTCCACGTGGAATGTGGTTCAGTCTGTTTCCCTAGTAGTGCCGTTTCCCATTCCATTCTTAAAAATTAGAATTTCGATGGTTAATGTGGCTTTAGAAAGCACTATATATAAAGACAAATTTGAATTTCTTCCCGCGGATTTCGAAGGTAGTTACTGAATTCCTTTCGTAGCAACAAATGAATTCGCTATCATTCTTACCTGAGGTAATGTAAAACTGAATTAAATTTACTTTCTTGAAATAAGATTTATTATATTTTAATAGAAATTTAAAAATGTAAAAGTGACTTAAATATACCAAATTTCGTCTCATAAAGCGATGAATGTTACGTCAGAATACCTAAACGGTAAGACGGGAGATGTCTTTCCAGTCAGTCATCACTTAATACTGCAGGCGCCAGATTACCAGGTTGCAATATGTAGAAACAGTAAGTTATAGAAGAAATCTTAGAATACAAAACATGACATGCGACATGCAAAGGGAAGAACATTTTTAACCACACCAGTGAATCTCCTTGTCGCTGGCAAGTGCAAAATGCAAAAAGAAAAGAAAGTGTTATTCATTAATAGGAATTAGGTTACCTTTCCAGCTGCCCTAGGAAGGAATTCGTGTAACCCTGCACGTACTTCGTGTAGGTACGTTTGCGTTTGTCGCAAGGAATTCAAATACTCTGATATAAATATGATTCTGAAGGTCCAAAATAGATCCCAAAAGTAGAAAGGCAAACACAAGACCAATGTATTTTCATTTCTGTTTGGATGCCAAAAAAGAAAGAAAACACTTTACGCATTAAAAATGCATAACAGATGAATATGTCCACCGCTGTGGCTCAGGGGATGCGTCCAATCCTCTCACGCAGCGGGCCCGGGTTCGATTCCTGGTCGGGACAAGTTACCTAGGTGAGGTTTTTTCTGGGGTTTTCCTCACCTTTGAGACAAATGTCGGGTAACTTTAGGCCCTTGTGGTCCCCAGATATCACCTGGCCGTCATTATCATCTTCATCCCATCCTCGCCTTGTTTGGAGTGAGTGTGTGTGTGAATGGTGTGTCTCGTCCTACGTGTTCGTGTTGTCTCGGAGGTGGCCTCGGCATTGGGCTGATCACTCATCCGGGGAGGCCCTCCATGTCCTTGTCTGGTCAAAAAAGTATGTATGTGATCCAAAGATAATCCCTCTCCCGACAGGTCGTGGCCCTGTAAGGCCCGGGCGGCTTGGGTCGCTTAAATCCTAAAAGGGAGAGGTGAAACTACGATAAAGAAAGAAAGAAAGAAAGAAAGAACAGATGAATATAATCTAACCTACATGCATTAGTACGAATAACTGTTCCCGTCTATGTAGTTACATTGATGCATGTAAACATGTAAACATGTAAACATCGGTAAGACCTGAGTCAGACAATCGGCTGCGCAGTAGTCTACGATGACGTAATCTAGACCTGCCTGACCTTCATAGCACGTGATGTACTTTGCTAGTTCATACTGTACAGACCGTAATAACATATTAGCTAGCCTCACAGCATTCAATGGTGAAGACCCATCAGCGATATTCTGTGAGTTACATACCATTACTTAAATAATATTTCATAACTAAAAAAAATACTTTATTCACTTTATTTTTGTTTTCAATAGTTACGGGCTATTATGAACCGCACAGTTTAGAATGAATAGTACAGTATATGCATTCTCTTCTGTCCCTACTCCATTGCTACCGGCGGACTTTAAGCTATCTGCGAGTGTTTGGCTCAAGTCTTACCAATCGGAGTTATAACAAATCTACTCACTTTTAATTATATTTCTGAGATTTCACTGACTGATTTTGTACCGAAAATACTGAGCCTAATAACGCTGAATGTTTATTTGGAACGAAATGGTCGCAATGTATTTCAATTATTCATTTGTTTTTAAGAACCTCATCTTAAGAAAACCTAAAACCCATATCTAGTTCTGTACCATGGTTCCCGCTACAATTAGGCACAAAGCCTTATAAACCATAATTAAATTGGTATATTATGTTATGGTATGATTTACAATATTGTTTACATTGTTTTAAAAGTCTGACATTTTGCATTTAATCTCGAACCCTTCAAAGGCATAAGGCAGTGGTTTCTATATTCATTTGTCCGGACTTGAAGTATTTCCGTTACATGAGGATTTAGCAAGTGACCCCCTCCCATAAAAGACATTTTCAAGTTATACGCATAATATTTAATTTGCAATGGCGTAACAATAATGGGTCTGTGGAGGTCGTTAAGGGCAACTGAAGATTATTCTAAAGAATGAAAATCGTCCTTTAGTATAAGTTATATAAATTCAAAATAATACTATTTATGAACGGAAATAAACTTAAATCGGCCACAACCTAGTCTCTAGCTGGTATTTTCTTCACGTAAAGTGGCATTAAAAGTAAGAGTAAGTCGTTGCCAATCTTCGTGTCACACCCTCAGAAGGTACATCATCCAAATATATAATTACTTTTATATGATTTTTCGTTTTCGAAATAAGCTGTTTACAAACTCAAAACACAAAGATATATTTCTGAAAATAGAATTTTTGTATTCAGGTGACCTCAAAACGTGAATTTATGTTAAAAGCTCGACTTCGAATTTCGGGGTCGAACAGAATACATCATCTACCTATAAGTACCTATGGTACGGGCAGAGAAAGTAACAAGTAGCCTAGAGAAAACGTAGAAAATGCTAATGACTGAAAGCACGGCATATTGAAGGAAAGTGTTTTCTCAACTCTAGGTAGTCTACCGATTAGCACCAATTGTAATGCTGCGCATTCAATAAACATTATTGCAGAATAATATTGGTTGAATACTTTAATCCGTTGTATAAAACAAAATGACAGTCATGACTATGTAAGCCTACTTTTAAATTTAAGAAGCCTATAAATACAATTGAGAACTGCGAGTGAAATGATTTCATTCTCAAATGACTACATTTTATTCTAAAATAATTTCCATCATTGGAGAGGTAGGATTTGATTTCCATTGTGGTGGCCGCCTCCTATCACGTGATCTAATAAAATAATTCCTATTTTGCACGCAGTCTCAAATTGAAAGTAAGCAGCCTGCTTTACACTGCCAAGCTCGTTTTAAATAATCTCATCTTACTATCGTGATTTTTTTAACGCTAGGACGCTTGATTTTTCTTACATGCTAAAACGCCTGAAGGGTTTTTTTACCCCTACTAGTAAAATTCAGTGTTTGAATATTATAAACATTTTATTTTTAAACAATTTTCTTGAAATCGTTATTCTTAACATTTCCACAACAAATGCTGGAACTTATAACACAAAACCAAATGGTTCTGGTAAAATAAATTATGATTGCATACTGAACCTATCAAATTGATTCTGTACAATTATTTACTAATATATGGACAAACACACGGATATTTAAAACAAATAATTACAATGTTTCAACACGCACAAACTACCCAAGTGACTCTGTTGAAACAAACACAACGCATATTTCAAACTGTATTTATGTATTATAGATAACATGACAATATTACCATAAACAGACTAACTAATCTCTATTAGAGAAAACTCCCAATGGTCGAACCCGCTACCTACTCATTTGTAGCGCAACCTCACCATATCGTATGACGAAGATTATGTACATTCATAATTTCAATACCATAGGATCATAATTAAAATCAATAATTGAGATTTTATGGTACAGGTACAGAAGGAATTAATAATGAAGGGAAGCTAAATCAATACCTCAATTAAACATGAAAATAATCTAAAAAATCTGATGTGAAACTCACATAACTTCCTCTTCCCAAATAAAAATTTGCCTCTTCGTATAATAACTTATATTATGTATTCTCTTAATATAAATTGGTTGTAATAATGAAGATAATGTCGTTATCACATCGCATCCCCAAAGGTACATAAGTCAAATAAAATGTGATTAATGCACTCACGTAACTTTCTTACTTTAAGCATGGCCAACTCATTGTTCTCTGACGTTGCCAGTGTGACGTCGCCTAGCGAGGAACTCAAAACGCGTGACATTAAATATAGCGCATACCGAGAGGCGCGCAATTCGAGATGCTTCTACTAAAGTAATGCGTTGCGCTCCGCTACGGCACTTAACCATATGGATAGTATTGTGCATTATTTATACTATCCCTTAAAAATGTTTATCGTACTGCTGCAACAAACATAGTTATGAACCTGGTTCGGTTGAAAACAAATGCATCGCACCAGCCGTGCAAAGCAACCATAAAGCGACGATGGGGGCAGTTGTTATTGGACTTTCTCTAAAAGCTTTTCCTACTGCGTACTACCATTGTTAAATACTCTTAATGAGTTCTACCCTGATATGAAACACTCTAACAGTAATGTTGCCAATATTCACAAATTCTTCCCCTACCTATAGCGCCTATGGTTCGGGAGTAAAATATCTACAACAATGTCTACAACAGAAATAGGCCCACATATATATATATATATATATATATATATATATTTATCTTTGATGTATGTATGTATAAATCCTGTGACTACCCCTCCACCAAGTGGAGTTTTCGGTACCTATACTCCGTACCCAGGATTTTCGCGTCCCGAAAACCCATGGACCGCGGCCGAATTTGAACCGGTGACCTAGATGTGGGCACACTACCTCTACACCACCGATGCATACAGCTGATTTCTTTAGTGTAGCTAAAAATTATACTTTCTCCGTTTCTCTTATTTAATCCATATTGGATTAACCTGGAATATTTAAGGTTATTACATGATTGAATACATTTTATTTAGTTTTTATTTTATTCTTTAAATTTTGTAAGTTACAACATTGTATTTCTTTTGTATCCTTAATCTGTTGTAATTCTATTTTTTTCGTATTTTGTACTTTTTGTAAGATTTATGCATTTTATATTCTTCCTGGTTGAGCCTAAGATAAGGTCAAATGAAATCAACTCTGCCTCATCTAAGCGCTAGGAGACTATAGAACGATATAAACTTCCCATAATTATTGAGTTTATAATAAAGTGTAACTTATATAAGATGTCTACAGTTACAATTAATGTTAGAGTGTTTAGGAAAGTTAACAGGCCTTTATGGTTGTCAGGTTGTTTATAACCGGTAAGTCTTTTTCCAGTAAGTGTGTCATATGTCACATCGCCTTGCATGTCAAACTATACCTAGAGTTGAGCATTAAGACGTATAGACGTGTTACTGAACTGTCCACCTTCTTTTCTGCTTGAAATATTGATACCAATACTGCCTACAGATAGAGCAATTGATAAGAGACATTGATTTATATTGTAGTTATTTCATATAGAAATAACTTACTGTTGTAACTACAAAGACTAAAAAAACACGTTTTTATACCAGATTCACTTAAGAAGTATTTAAACTGTCTATTTATTCCATAAGCTAGTGGCCAATCCGCTGTAAGGATATGCAAAATTTCAACCAATCACTGCTCCTTATCGCCTTATTATCGTCTATTTGTTTCGCACCTACATTAATTTATTGTTTTTGTATATGAATTCGTGTCAGTGTACAGCGAGTATCTTTATAACTTAATAACCTAAATGATTAATTATAAACATAATCGCAACATCGAAATTAACATCTTCCACAAAAGAGGGACTTCCACCATTTAATTTCCATAATTGAGTTTCAATAATGGTTCATTCAATTAGTATTGTCATATTATTTCTCTATTAATAGTAGTAGCAAAAAGTTTAATCATATAACATATAGGGCCTACTTATATAAAAATGTAATGGATCATTTAGGCTATATCTCTTCCGATTTGTCACAAAAAGTACTAAATTGATGCGCGGAAAGATTATAGGACTATAGTCGTTCACTCACCTTCACTGTTTAACCTAATATCATAATTATTTCATAATGAACTTCCTGCAGGGGTTTTCGCGGGTTGTCCTTCCTTAGGAACCTTCAAAAGAAAGTTAAAATGTGTAATTTAGATTCCAAGTAGCCACTTTGATTAATATGAGTCTCTTTGCTCTTTTATTTCTGTCTAAGCTATATAATCAATTATTTTAACTTGTATCTGTTCAGTTAGAAGTGTGTGATTATTATAGTTGATTTGTAATGTATTTATATAATTTATTTATTTAACTTGGCATGTATTTAATTATTTTTCTTAATTAACTACACATGTACATATTTCATTTCTTTATTTAACTTGACATGTATTTACTGAATTTCATAAGTTGTTAGAGATATTAGGTTATTAGCTATTAGAATGGGTATCTGTAATAATTTTTAACGTTTTCTTTTAAATGTAATTGACACCACTGACACCGGGCAAAGTCCAACTGCAGTGTGAATAAGTACATACATACAAAATCATTAACAATCTACACCACTTAAATTGAACACAAGCCATGGCACACACAATAGACATATGTACATGAATACCTCACTGGTAAAATCAAAGATCCTATTTTTCTCTCTCTCTTTCTCTTTCTCTTTCTCTTTCTCTCTCTCTCTCTCTCTCTCTCTCTCTCTCTCTCTCTCTCTCTCTCTCTCTCGCCAGTTTTTATTGCTGTGTGAAAATATGAGTTCAAGAAAGAACAGAGAATCATAAAACAATATTATTGGAGCCTTTTAAAAATATTGAGAAGGAAACATGGGGCAAATTCGTGATTATACTGCAGCAATAGGTACAGTAAAATTTCTGAACAACATAGCAATATATGAGATACAATATTTTGATCAAATACAGTATAAGGGTGTGTTCCATATTACTTAACATTATATTTGCTTTTAAAAACCCCAAGCTTGTTTGATATCTGTCTGGAACCCTATACCCACCATTTTGGGGTGAAGGGGCCTCCACGTGGAGGTTTCTGTTACCTACCTACACGAAGCTTGTTACGCTTATTTTCCGAGAGAGGGCAGACGGACAGGTGTTAAGCCCATCGCCTTTCAACCCCCCTCAGGAAATTAAGGTATTACTTGGACGTGAAAGGACGAGAAATTTTGTCCAGAGGCTCTAATTAAGGCTTGGAGTTCTTTTACGTTCCGTAGATCTACGACACGGGCCTTCCAGCTTAAAGTCCATTTCGGAGGAGTGTGTGCCAAGGGTTTTTTACGTCCTGAAAATTCCATCGACCGCGGCCGGGTTTGATCTAGAGGCGGGCCCAGGCTACTCTAATTCAGTGCCCCAGTGCCTAACTACTGTAAAGCAATTTGCAATTGCTGATTTGGTTTCAGAGCCTTAGGCCTATATTCCTGACAGTTTTGCACTCCAGAAATGGTCTAACTTCAATAAATGATTGGTTAAACTTATTCAAGGTTAGGCGGAACTATTCATTACATTCATAACTTTCTCCCGTCAAACTATACCACCTGGCTCAGACTACACTTTGATGTTCCTCATCAATTCAGTTTCAATATTATATTAAAAGAAATAGCCTATATACTTTATAAAAACATAAACTTAAAGCATGAATTCCCTCTACTTCTTACAGTCTTGCTAGAGCTTGTGCGATGTTTCTTGCAGCATCTAAGTTCAGTATCTTCAGACTCATTATCTATCACAGACGACATTGCTCTGGCGTTTGATAAAATATTTGATAATAGCATACACAGATAAGTCATTAAAATAATATTGCAAAAAATAAACAAATAAACTGATTCAATCTCTGGACAAACGTCAAGTACTAAAAACGAAGTTACTGTTACTTCCTCTTGATATTTCTCGGGTTAGCCTAAAAACTATGAAAAATACTTTTTAACCCGTACGAAGGAAAAAAAATTGTTGGAATACGTGCTCGCAGCGTGACCATCGATATAATAATATTATTTGTTTCTCCGTCCACTATCATTAACCTATATTATGGTTATATTGATGGCTTCGCTTACATTGATCCAAAAAGTTATAGAAGCCGATGTGTTTTTTTTTATCATTTTTAAGGATTTAATTATTCATTAGCCTACATGCTTAATTCTGTAAGTATAGGCTAAATAGTCACAAAAATATAACTAGGATTCTTGGATACTCTCAAGATAAATTCAGGAGCAACGACACATTTTCCGTTATAGGCCTATTGGCTATTACCCAAGAACACATTATTGTCAGTGTATTGTAGCCTACAACAAGGACACAATCTCTTGAGGAAATAAGTAATTCCAAGTTTCGTTGCATGGTGTTAGTTGTACTATGTAAGCCAGCAGCGTATCCAAGATTTTTTTCGGGAGGGGCTGTAATAAGCCTAACAATAGTACCATAGGGCTCAGGAGTGGATGACCTAAAAATGCCTGAAAATGACCTATAAAATGACCTTAAATTTATGAAAATAAGACAAGAAGAATTGAAAAAATGACTCAATATTTCTAAATACATATTTTAAAAAGTAGTTTACAAAAATAAACAATGGACAAGATTTAAGTATTTTCTATTACTACTTTATTAACACTTTTCTATTATTATTTTTACGTTTACTATATTTATGCCAGAATGTCCCATAAATGAGATCGCTTTGTCTGTAATGTTTGAAAAGTTCATTCTGAAGACAAAATAGGGAAAATGCAACGAAAGAATGAAAATTTCCTAAAATGGACTAGTGAAGAATAAAGCGCCGAAAAATGCAAAATAAAAGTACACTACTTTTATTCATTTTGAGGTGAGACTAATTTATACTACACCCTGCATTGCCTATGATGTCTCAGAGAAAATGACGACATTTCTTGAACTTTCGAGCCAGGCTAAATTTTCTACAATTGCAATTAAACTTTCTACAATTTAAGAAATTAAAGTGCCCTCATGTGCAACATATTAGCATGACGTAACGTTTCGGGGGGACTGCAGCCCCCTCAGCCCCCCCCCTGATGTAAGCCATTGTGTTACTTACCTGTGGCTGAATTAATTGAGGGAATTATTTGAATCCATATAATGTGCAAGTATACCGCTTACCTGAAAATGAAAGGAAACAAACATTTTATAAGGGATCATTTGCAGTAATTCAAGGAAGAATAGATAGAAAACGAAATAAATGAGTTTGGAAGCAAACGAACACGAACATTAATCGTTCACTCATATGTATCGCATACTATTTTTGGAGATCTCATTCAGAAACATTATTTCTGTTGTCAATATCCCTTTTTCTCAGTTAATACAAAGCCTACAGCAATGAATACAATAGGGTATCAGTGGCTAATCTATTTCTCCGAATTCTGACATAGTAGGCCTATACCCAGTTTAGGTTAAAACACTTATTGAAGCCAATGTGCAGTCTCCTTGTCAGCACTGTTTTTGCAGTGTACTCACCTGACTAGGAAATCAAACCTAAGATTTGACCTAATTAATCAAATTAGAGAGGCTATAAGTTACAATTAGATAGAATTAATTCCTGTAAATCACAGTGTTAGAAATCCATGTAAATAAAATCTGATGTGGTGCACTCAAAGGCCGCATAACTTGACCACCATCTTGACCTGTTATTTGTTTATTATTATTTTTGCATAAACATTATCAAATGTTTTTCCCTATCGTAGAAAAATAATATGTAACGTCATGTTTGTGAAGTGTATAACAAAAGTTAGATTTTAGTTAAGAGCTAACCGGCATAGTTGCATCACCACATTAATTATGTAGGTTCAATACACTGTACCTATGTTTTAATTTTTACTTCAATGAGGAGGGCCACAAATTTACCGAAATACAGTATATCTTATTTTATATTGACAAGGCGGAGTTTCCGCATTTTAAACTTAAGAATTTTATTTCTCTTTTCCTAAATTTTGTTAAAACACACATCCCACACGAGTATCGCAATAATGTAAGTTATTATTCAATTACTATTTTTTATACTTTCTCATTGTCTTCATTGTTACAGTCAAAATAGTAAGGATTTTTACTATTCGTTTTCATTAAAGTTGGTTGGATACTCCTGTATTTATTGGAAGGAAGGTATTACATTAAGGTGGAATATTAAATTTTGAAAGTGTGTGAATGTTTAAATTAAGTGGACGCCCAGGCGGTGCGTATTGCATGTGTCGGCGCACTTAGTCATTAGAGAGCCACATGCACGACACGATTACAAGACGGAATCGCCTCCACCGCAGTGGCGTGCAATCCACGTGATGAATCTCCATCTCCATCAATACGTTAGCTTAGACAGGGAGGCGCAAAGGCATTGCGGTGCGAATACGACTTACTAATTACTTGTGTTACATTATGTAAACCCTAGTTTAACATTTGTTTAATATTCATAATAATGTGTTCGTCGTATATATTTCATGTTCAATTCTCCAAAGTAACGATAATAATTATTGTATTGGTTGTTAGGTGGTCTTGTTCCGTCGACCCTGTTAATTTCTTCTGTACACGGCCGGCTATTCCATATCTTTCTGTGTACATTTTTGTGGCAAATGAAAGTCAGATTAATATTTCAGCAATAGAGAAGACGTTGATTTTGTTACCTTGTGAATGTTGTATTAGCTGATACATATTTAACAATTTTCAAAAATGTAATTGTATTACTGAATCTACTGCTGTTTTCAGCTAATTATAAAGTCAAGAACGACCATTTGTAATTGGACTTAAGAAAGAAAAATTCATCAGTTAAATCAGATCAGGAGAAGAATCTTAACCATGAGCAAGAGACAGAAACTGTATTGTGAATATATATTTCTTTCGCCATCCATTCTCCGCTCTGCAGGACCTAGAAGATTATGAACACTGACGTGAGTACCACAGTTCACACCCAATTTCTGTAAAGAAAGACATCTCTCTCCCTATATTTATTAATAATACAGTTCCAATATTCATAAAACAGAGCCAAATTGACTTATTTAAATTACAAAATTCAGTAACTCCGCCTTGTTAATTTTACAATGTTGAAATCAAATATATTTCGACGAACTTGTGGTCATCATCAGTGATAACTTCTTTTTATCACTGAGGATGACCACAAGTTGGTGTAAATACATTTTGATTTCAACATTATAAAGACTTTAATATTGACAAGGCGGACTTACTGCATTTTGTAATTTTAATAATACAGTTAGTATGAATGCTCTTCTCGCTGTCATCAATAAGCTGAATCCAGGAAATTACAAACATGTGTCACTATCAACAATGACAAAGTCAAATATGTTGTTGAAACAGTGGAAGGTTACAGACTTGCTATTAAATATTTTCAAGAATATAATGTTAAATTTCATACATATCAAAGGAAAATAGAAAAATGTTTTCGTGTAGTAATAGGAGAACTTCATTATTCGTGTGATACTAAATTAATGAAAGAGGAATTTGCAGATAAGGGATATCAACTAACACAAATGATTCCCATAGTTTCATCCTGTCTCAAATACACCATTGCCCCTTTTCTTCTTGGACTTAAAACCAGTACCAATAACACTGTTCTACAAATAAAAATGAAATTCATTTTTCTGGGTATAACATTCTTGATTAATATGGAAATTCACCTCCTGAATTCAAATCTGTAATTAGTTTCTCTGTGTCAGGCATAGTTTTCAAGTTATATGCAATTTCAGGTTTTAAATAATTTTGTTTCCACGCTACGTATTTATGTAGGCAAAACATGTAACTATAAATATTTTAGTCACTTGCAAAATTATTTACAAACATGTTATGCACTATAAAACAAAATAAATATACACAAGCCTTAATATAATAATTATATTATGTGGAAAGACTTATTTAAGTTTAGAAAATATGAAAAAATACACTTTTCTCTAAGAATTTAAAAGTCTTATTTTTTTTCTCGTGTTCAATTTTGCAGTCTCTGATAATGTTCCAGCAGTAGTCAGCAAGCATTGCAGGTATCCATTTCCCTTCATACCGCTTTTCCATGGACATTATATCTTTATGAAATCTTTCACCATGTTCGTCGGAGACATCACTGCAGCTCTCAGGAAAATAATGTAGATGTGAATCTAGGAAATACACTTTTAAAGACATGTGACATCCTAGATCCCTATATGCATTTACCATTTGTTGAACCAGTTGTTCGAAGTTGTTAGCTCTTTTTCTTCCCAGAAAATTGTGCGTTACATTCTTGAAACAAGACCACGCTCTTCTTTCTTTTGGAGCAAGGCATTGTTCAAAATCTGAGTCCTTTTGAAGTTCTCTAATTTGGGGACCCACAAACACGCCCTCTTTTATTTTTGCTGCAGAAAGACGAGGAAACTTTTTTGAAAGGCACATAAATCCTCTTCCAGATGTGTCCATGCCCTTAACAAATTGTTTAATAAGGCCTAGCTTGATGTGAAGAGGGGGCAGCAGAACATCTTCACTGGCTACCAATTTCTCATTCAGTAAATTTTTTTCTCCAACTTTCCACTTACGTTCAGGCCAAATCTTTCTTTTATAATGGGAATTTCTATCGCGACTATCCCACTCGCACAGAAAACATCCATATTTGGTGTAGCCTTGTTGCATACCTAATATCATGGCAACTATTTTCAAATCACCACATATTTTCCACTTGTGCTCATTATATTTTATTAATCTCAGCATATTTTTCAAAATATCATATGATTCTTTAGTCATACTTGCATAGGCAACTGGGACAGAAGGCATTATGTTCCCATTGTGGAGGAGAACTCCCTTTAGACTGTATTTTGAGGCATCTATAAAAAGTCTCCACTCCTGTGGCTCGTATTTGAAGTTCAAAGTATTCATTAGTCCACAAACATCATTGCAGAATGTCATCAAGTTGTCATTTGCAAAATAGGGAAGAAAAATGCGTTCCCTATGTCTAAACTCAGTAATTTTCGTATCTGGTTGCAATAAATTGCATTCTTGCAATCTTGAACCCAACAGTTCTGCTTTTTGTTTACTAGGTCGTTAAGATATGCTTGTGTCAAGAAACGTGGAGTTGAAGTGCTTGTGGACTGATAAGATGGGTCTTTTTTTTCAGGAGATGATGTCAATGCTTCACTCACACTTTCTGCACTATCTGTTTCACTGTCTTCATTTGTTGGTCTTCTAGGTACTGGAAGAGTTTCGGAGTGTGTACCCCAATTTCAAATCCTGTAACAATGACTTGCTAATTAACATAAAATTTTACTAGCAACAGGAATGCCACAATCTGAAAATGAAAATAAATGAAGGACAAAATTAACTGTTGCCAACTGTTGTTAAGCAAAGTTCACCAACTTTATTACAAACTTAAAATGTCAGTTAAATGAGACGTATATTCTCGTATAACTTAAAAACTGTGCCTGATAGCGAATTTCCGTTTTCAGATTTGAATGTACCATATGGAAATCCTTTAGAAACACATATTTTCATATAAGAAAAATGACCCTTGTAGAACAGTGATAATGGCAATATCTATAAGATGAACCGACTGTAAGATGTTGCAATCAAGGTAGAACCTTCTAAACAAAAAATTAACATTATTCATTGTTTGAGATGTGAAGATTACGGTCACAGTAAAAACTACTGCCATAAAGTACCGCGCTGTGTAAAATGTGATGGCATGCATGGAACCAGTAAGTGCACAAAAGATAAACGTGCTCCCCCAATCTGTGTGAATTTAAGGGACAGTACACATAGGCTGTCCAGTGCACATAAGTTTGCAGAGATCACCACAACCTGTAATGAGAAATAAATCACAAAAAAACTCAGCTAACCCATCTGATACAGGATCTACTGTAACTTCCCGATCGTCATCGTCACCTGCAACATCCAACGCATCTACTGCCCCACTCCAAACAAGCGGGGAAATAGCAAAAATTACAGCTCATGCAGCAACTCGCTTTTGAGTGAGCGAAATTACGCAGATTTAGCTAATCCTAATGATAATGTAAATTCAGCATTTAATGTTAATAATCTAATAATCTAATTAGTTGATAAAATAGATTCCCTACTGTCTCTCCTACTTCCGCTCATTAATACACTGCCCCATGTTCTTCCAATATTAATTAATAGAAAACGAATTTACTCTTTAAAAGAAAACCTGTAGAAATTTGCATATGTAAGAGGTGTTAACAATAAAAACTTGAGTTATAGCTCTTTCATGACACCACAACATCGACATTTTTCTCATCACTGAAACTAAACTATCTCCAAATATTAAATTCTTCATACCTGGATATCAAATTTATAGAGCTGATCATCCTAGTGGTACACGGATTGGAGGTTCTGTAATACTTGTCAGGAGGTGACTTAGATGTTATGAACTACCTTCATTTACTGAAAATGAATTTTAGATATCGCGAATGCAGATGCATTTATATAACGTAAATGTTCAAATCGGATAATTTTACTCTGCACTAAACAACAAGCTAAAAAATTACTTATTTCTGGGGCGTTACTCATTTGATGGGATCGCATTTCTTATTAGGAGGCGATTTCAATAGCAAACATTCGATATGGGGTACAAATCTTACCTATCCAAGAGGACGCCTTCTTCATGAAGTTGCATATCAGCTCTCCGTAGATTTTATTCATCCAGTAGAATCTGTTTTACTGTCCAGGCACAGGGCATGTTCCAAATTTATTGGACTTCTTCATATCAAAGAAAGTCACAATGCATTGTTCTGTTCCATCAGTAGTTTATGAGCTTAGTTTGGATCTCTTACCACTAATTCTTACCCTCTCATTAAATTGCAGCCAACAAGAACGCCCTACTTTAATAAAACATCCATTCAATTGGACATGCTATACAAATACACAACAAGAAGTTACTGATTTAATTATACCATTAAAACGTTCAACGATATTGTCAATGACATCAGTACCATAAAAATTGAAATGTACAATTTCCGCTGGTAAAGCCAGTAACTGGACCCAGACAAATACTCAAACCTTCAATATGGGTAACAATAATGCTCATATATCTCTTCATGTTCGTCAACTTCTTTATAAAAGGAAGGTTGTCGTAGTTTATGGGAACGCATTACCCACTTGACAGCCTTTAACAGAGCATCTAGAGACATGAAAAAAGTTTTGAAGGAGGAAAGAGCAACTGCTCTAAATAGCCAATTGCTTAAATTAAAAGCTGGAAATGGCTCGCTCTAACGAAATATCTGACGAAGCAAGTAGAACGAATCCACCCCAAGTGTTGGTAATACATGGTACACAACACCATAAGAAAAAGACTTATTATTAGGGATGGGTCGATACCAGATTTTCTCGATACTCGATACCGATACATGATTTTTTCCTCGATACTTCGATACTCGATACCTTCAACATTTCCAGCTTCAATAAATATGTACATTAAAAATTAAAATTTGAGAGAACTGTGTAATACCAACTAAATTAATTAAGTCTGCATATTTAATGAGACAAAATTTAAGATCATCAGTAGCCTATAATTATTTTTAAACTCTACAATAAAACTAAAATTAGTTTTTTAAACTGTCCACTTACAAGTTTTTGTTAAAAAATACTAGCATTCTCACTTAATTGCAGAATTGCAGAATTACAAAAGTATCGAAAAAGTATCGAGCGACTTTTCTGAAGTATCGTTCGATGCCGAAACCATGCAAGTATCGAGAGTATCGAGGTATCGAAAGTATCGAGAACCCATTCCTACTTATTATCAACCATTTTACTGCAGCAGTATAAATCAAATCCAAGAGTGGATCCAGAATTTACAGAAAAGGTCACCCAAGCCATCTCTATGCCACTTCAATTGTCACCATTTACGTTTCATTTTAAGGAAGCACAAGTAAGAAATGCCATAGATAGAGCGGTCATGACGATTATTCAACCCTTACTGCAAGCATTCCCCAGGAAAACTCTTCTTTTACTAACTTATGAGACTTTCGAAATTGTTATCTAATATAATAAAATATAATCTATAATAATTAGGCAAGTTATAAAGTTAATTGATATTTATCCTATTAGAATACAACTCATTTAGGGCAATTATAATGAAAAGGAAGTTATAATTATTTAATACCTTCAGATACAATACTGTTAATTACTGTAATAGAAATATCTAAAGGGGAAGTTAATAGTAATGAACGAACATTTTTATTTAACATAAAGCGGTAATCAAAATTACCCAATCAGATTTGATTACTTCACGCGCAATAGCCAATAATAAGAAGGAAATTAAAATTCAAGCTATAGTTATCAGTATGAAACGACGCTATGCCCGTGGTCTTGGTGAAGAGAAGACGCGCAGCCCCAGATGGATGCGGCAAGATGGTTAAATAATAAATGTATAAACGCTGTGGGATGTATCTTATGCTTGTGAAGTTATTGTGAATACAACATATGTAAGTAATACACAAGATGGAGATTTTAGATATAAAGTAGCCTATGTGCATACAAGTTAAACACAATTCAAAGTGAACTTGGACGAGACATTATAATTATGCATGCCCCCCCTTTATGGCGAGATGTTTGATGTAGGAAAGATTTTTGGGTATAATGAGCAATGTACTGTAATTGTGTGAGAGAAAGCCAAGTCGTGAGAAGATATTTTAATTTTGTGTTAAAGTGCATTTACTACGAATCGCTTAAAGTAATCGATAGTGCCTTTTATCAACAAAACTACCATTTCTGTGGAAAATTTCCTTACTGGGTTCAGGACTGGGTGTTGTGTCCTTTCATTCCCATCCCGCGAGAGGCATTGGCAAATCTCCGTGTTATCACACTTGCCTGAATCACCTCGGACGAGTCGTGGTCATCATCCCACGGCTTCGTCCTGGTTCTGGACTTGCCTTCGGGCAGAACACTCATCATCATCAGTAAGATATTATATTCGTGAACCTTCGGGTTGTTTGTGATGAGCCGAACAGTGTCGTCGTTCTCTAAGATAGTGCTGCGTTACCTAAATCTGTGTGTGCATATCAATGGAATTTGTGTTTTGATTTTTTATTGTGAGTGACTGAATCGTTGTATTCTTGTGAAGTTCCTCGATATGAGAATCTCAACCGAATCTTGAGCGGGTTGTTCATAATGCATCTTCTAAATGCATAACGGTCTATTAAGGTAAAATCTCACTCTGCATCCCCTACCTAGCTTGCGTGGTATGTGTTCAGTATGTTAGGTTAGGGTTTCCAACCCTCAGTGTTCATTCCCTGTAGTATTTTAATTAATGAGATGAATTCATGCTTTTAAATGTTAAGGACACGAAAATCACGTATAATCCAATACGTACTGAAGCAAAATAATCTCAATTTCTTCCTAATTAATACCCAAGGGCTTTTGGGCGTTGTCAAAGGTAGTATTACTACAGTGACACATTAATATAGACTTAACTTATCCTTTTATTCGTTTGATGTAAGGATCAAACAATAATTGTGAACGGGACTCCGGCATTTCAAGACTGCACTTACCATTTTGACATCAAATTTACTATTTAAATATATTCCAATGTACTCTATTTCTATTTACGAACTAAATGTTTAGATGGTGAATGGGAAATACCAGCACCTCGTTCACAACTAGGCCTACCTCAGTATGCTGAAAATGTATAACACGATATACTTCAACATCATTATTTATTACCAATAATATTTCTAACTGATCCCACCTGCAGCATGATGTCAAATTGCGAATACACTGAAGAAAGCAGGAGAAAATTAAATTTTCAATAGAAGTCTATACCTTCATCTTGAGTTAATTATTCGTCTTGTTTTGTACATGCTTTGTGTTGCCCACGCCACTGTTCATGTACGTATTTATTCTTCGTAGTGAATATGTAAGGAACTTAACTACCAAGCAGTCACATATTATTATAAAACTCAGAATAGGTTAGAAGTGAGGTGCGGTTTGCGTGCTTCATGTTGGTGGTCTTGGCTTAAACACAACCTCACTATCCTTTAATCATTCATTACTCGCACCTTCACCATTGTGTTCAAACCATTAACACAAACCTCTCTTGACTCACACAAACATACAGATACCATAAAACCATAGCTTAATCTATAATGAAGTAGTTTTGATGTAATTAAACTTACTTGAATAATGATATATTTATTCATTTTAGTTTCGAGTTTCAGTACATACACTCTGAAGTGTGCGGATTTGTGAAAGCCATACACAGCAGCCGCAAGTGTCGAAGTAAAACTGGTCTGATCTTCAACTAAGTTACAGGGACCTGCCCAGCCACGAAGAGTTTTACTGTATCGATGTTTGAGTTGAGAAGTTCTTCAGCTGTTTCACGAACAAAAGAAATGACACTTAACACTGCACAAATTGCTTGTGCGCAATATATTAGGCTACCGGTACATCAACTTTCTTCATGTGAAGGGAAGTCTAATATGTCGCTATGTTTTTCTCATTATGTGTCACTATACATGCGACGTAAACCAGATTTTCAACTCACTTGCTATGGATAAAATCCTTTTTAAAAAAGAGACGCCATCATCCACTTATAAATTCATGAGTCATTGCTTCAGTCCTGTGATGGAATCGGAAGGAAGATGATCCAATCGAAGTTTTTTTTTTTTTCTCAGCATAGGTTTTGCCATGTTATCATAAATCGCCGCAAGATAGGTTAGGTAAGGACACGCATATATTATATTTTTAGTAGCAGAACACTTCTGGAGGCAGATAATTTATATGGCCTACAAGACAAGCAGTGAGCTAGTGCCTACAAGGCTGTTTGCCATGTTTGTTTACAACTTACCTTATGACAGTGCCATCTTGTGGTAAATTATGAAAACATGCAGAAGAAAAAACTGCGATCCAATCACAGTACTTTTGTTATGGATACTGAGGAAAGAACAATACTACTAGCTATTTTCGAGACACGTTATATTCACTCTTAAGATTTGTACAGCAAACAATGGGACCATTTGTAGAAATATTTTTCTCGAGTTTCCAGCCAGGTGATAGGTTTGAGCTATCCTTAAAGCCCCCTGCACACAGGGACAGTACTGGCAGCCAGTAGCACTAGCCAGTACTGGCCGCCAGTTACTGTCCCTCTACTGTCCCAGTGTGCAGGGGTACTTCCCTTCAACGTCCAGTAGCTACTGGCGGCCAGTAAACTTAAGGCAGGTTTAGCCCCCTGCACACAGGGACAGTACTGGCAGCCAGTAGCACTAGCCAGTACTGGCAGCCAGTAATTATCCCACAACATGCAGCAGACTACTGGCGGCCACTAAACTCAAACCTGCTTGAGTTTGAGTTTACTGGCCGCCAGTAGAGTCATTCCGTGTCAGATCAGCACACCCATTTAATCTCACCGTTCCAGATTTGGATGAAATTTTGTAGAGAGGTAATGTTCATGTATATTAAGAGAAATACACACTTTTATTTAAATATTTCAATCCGTTCTTTACAGCCATGTAAAGTACTAAAAAAATAACAAAAATCACATCAAAACATATCTTTCAACTAATATAGCAACTCTTCTAAGTAACCTATAAAGGTGGGGAAAGTGTCATTTTTTAGCATTTTTTACGAGCTTTCCAATGACATGTAACACATAATAGTTCTAATAAAATTTGTTTTTTTTTCAGAATTCAAAGTGAAAAATTTTGATTTTGAATTTTTAATAAGTACTTTTTAAAAATTGTCAACAAAAAATCCTAGGAAATAGGTTATACCAATGCTAAATGATGTTCCAAGTTTGAAAATATGATGGGAATGGGTTCATGGTTAAAAAATTAAAAAAGTGTCACTTTACAAAAAAATCAGGTAAAAAATAACTTATATGCCCCAATGGAAAGCATAATAAAATAATTTTGACAAATAAATTTAATCAAGGGAAGTAACTCACATACTTGACATCTTGTTGTTCAATGAAAATTCTTGTCTAATGCCTTATTGGTTTGCAAAGTGTTAAGATAGCACATAAAGCCTTTTGATCGGTGTCGACCTGTGAATACCTCTCACAGATGTATTACATACAGTAAATCCTACGACACAGATCAAAAGGATTTATGTGCTATCTTAACACTTTGCAAACCAATAAGGCATGAGACAAGAATTTCCATTGAACAACAAGATGTCAAGATTGTGTTATTTTCCTTATTTCAATTTATTTGTCGAAATTATTTTATTATGCTTTCCATTGGGGCATATAAGTTATTTTTGAGGTTATTTTTGAAAAGTGATGTTTTAATTTTTTAACCATGAACCCATCTCCATCCCATTTTCAAACTTAGTACATCATTTAACATTGGTATAACATATTTCCTAGGATTTTTGAAAATTTTTAAAAATGTCCTTAAAAAAAATTCAAAATCAAAATTTTCACTTTGAATTTTGAAAAACAAATTTCATTGGAACTATTATGTGTTATATATCATTCAAACGCTTGTAAAAAATGCTAAAAAACGATACTTTCCCCAACTTTGTAGGTTAATTAGAAGAGTTGCTATATTAGTTGAAAGAGATGTTTTTTATGTGATTTTTGTTACTTTTTTAGTGCTTTACATGGCTGTATTTTCAAAACGGATTGAAATATTTAAATAAAAGTTTGTATTTCTCTTAATATGCAAGATAATTACCTCTCTACAAAATTTCATCCAAATCTGGAATGGTGAGTTTAATTTTAATTAAAAGTGTGTTGATTTGACACGGAATGACCCAGTAACGGGTCACGTGACCTAGTGGCAGCCATTATTGGACGTGTCTTAAAGGATACTAGCCGCCAGTAGAGCACTGGAATGAAGTATCTGTTGGGGAATTACTTTTGTGATTTTTTATTTGCGAAATATTTTAAAAACCCAAGGTCAGTAAACCATATAGATTGCGCATTCCGGGATAGACCAATCACAGCACTTGAGTGTGTGACGTCACGCGTTTCTAAGTATGGCTATTCACGGCTTTTACTCCGTCTAGAAATACACGGCATGATTAAACTCGAAACCTTTAATTAACCCTTGGTCGGATTCCAGTGAAGTGCAGAAATAATCTACACACAACAGCCCTACTGATGGTTAAAACAGAACCTTAGAAAAGCTGACACATATGTTTTTATTTCATGTTATACTCATCACCAATTACATAAAACTCATGCAGGGAGAAGCGAATTTGACTATGCGACAGTTCTTTTATTTTTGTATCCCGAAAAGTCTTTAAGCGAGAAAGTTTTAGGGAAATATTTGAATTATATTATAAATTAAGCATCTACTTTATATTTTGAATAGTTTAAAGTAATTGAGTGGTAATTATTCCGGGCGCTTCAACTATGTGAATGATTTGGGATGATCGTGGAATGTCGAGGGTGAAGCAAATTTGACTATGTGACATTTTTATTTTATTTTTGTGTCCAGAAAAGATTCAAGTGTGTTACTTTTAGTGAGATATTTGAATTTTATTATAAATCCTTTATAACTTGAATGGATTACGAGTGGTAATTATGCCAGACACTATCAGAACGTTACGGAGGTATTAGCAAGCCTCTTTTCCATTATATGCCAGCAATAACGTAAAAATCTTTAAATATTTTATTCGTGGACTCAGTAATAAAACTTTATTAACTTACTACTTGCACACATAGTGAAAGATTGACCGCTGGGGAAAATGTAAGAATCAAACTTTTCCCTGACTTCGTAAATCTGCACTATTTGTATTTAGATATTTGTTGGAATATTTATTTTATGTTTTGTTCATTTATGTCAAAACCCTCCCCATATAACAGGAAAAAAAAATAATATTAATATAAGTATATTACTTTTAATACAATACTAATACAAATTATTAGCTTACAAAATTCTGCACAATGTAATATTAATATTAGTACCACATTAATATTAAAGTATAAAATATCCCTTAGCTGTTTTCTACCCTTATTATATGGCGTAATTCCTATAAAAGTACACATTCTTTAACAAATTTTCCTCAAAGTATATTAACGTACACTCTAGAATGAGGAATATTTTCTAGGCAACAAAATATTAGATCAAATCACCCCTAGCTGTTTTTACCTGTTTTAATCTCTACTCAAAACTACATTTTTTGACAAATTTTACGCGATTTTACAGACAAATCCTCTAAAAGTCAAAATAACTTTTTAGGCAGCTTGAATAACAGAAGAATCCACATCTTAGCTGTTTTCTACCCATGTGTTGTGATTTCTGCAATATTATTCGAAAGATTTTACAACCGATTCTGTTTTCTACCCCTATTACACAACCTATTTACAAGTCTACAATTTTTATAAAAGTTTGCCTACTTTGACAATATTAATACAAGTTCTCTAATATTCTATATTCTTTAATATAATATAAATACTGTTTATATTAATCATAATCATACATAATTAAATAATTGACCCTTGTACTGCCTACTGGCTGCCACTAGAACATCCACTGGCTGCCAGTACTGGCTGCCAGTTACTGGCCGCCAGTAACTGTCCCTGTGTGCAGGGGGCTTTAGTTCTTAACTTTGGTTCCAGGAAAATTGAGTGTCCACTTCAAAAAAAAAATAATTTAGTGTTAATATAACAACTGAAAACATTACAATATAATTCATAAAAATTGTTATTATAGGCCTAATTTGGTTTGCCAAGAGAATCTGCCTATGGTAGATGACGCAGCGGTCAAGTGAATTAAGATCACTCACCATTCATCTGTTAGTCATCCTTTCTTTTTCGTTAGAGCTGCATTATGAACAATCCGCTTGAATTTTATTGTATTTAGTTTTATTATATTTTATAGTTAGTGTACTACTTAATTTTCATTATATCCTGCTACTCTTCTATTTGTCTTTTTTCTAATTTATAAAATAGATTTTTCTATACATACAGCTCATAACTTTCTTTCTTTCCTTGGTTCCTTTTAAATGTAACTTTTTTCTACGATAGTGTTTTTCACCCGTTTCCCGTTCATGTTATCTTTGTGGATACCCGAACTTCCTGGACCTAGTACCGACCTTACCTACCCGCTTCTTCTTTTATTAGTTTCATAACGCATGTTCGTCATTGATTATCATCAGCTCCTAACTTTTCATGTATTTATTTTTACAGACATGGAATATAATCAATCAATTTATTTCAATCTTACCTGTGCTGTTACCTGATTTTTCTTTCTTAATATTGACTTAAAGAATAATTCCCAGCAGCTAAACTACAATGCTACTACTTGCGCTTGCGCATACGTAATCGATGTAGCGATCGCAGCCATGATTAAAATACTACAGTAGGCCTATTGATTTTATCGTTGATAACATTTGCAACATCAGAAAAGCCATTGTTATTGAATCGTTATTTTCACTTTTATTATTCACAGAATCGGTATCATAGAAACAATATGCCATACTAATTCGATGAAGTGCATTGGAGAGTCTCGCAAATTCAAAACGACTTGTATTTTTCTCGTCTTTTCAAACTTCCCCTTAATTCTGCAGTGACGCACTTCAAACTGTCGTTGTCCCTACGTCAATGTACTATTTATTTCTTACTACTATCCTTCGTTTTTAACGTAGGTAGTTGTCTACTTAATAGTTTCTGATGTGAAGGATGTCTTCAAATCGGCCATAGCCTATGAGGGTCAAATGTTAAAACAGCATGTGATGGAAGAATGTCAAGTCTGAACAGATGAATGTAGAAACTGTGGCTCAGTAATGTTGTTGCATTCTTGATGTTTAATAATACAAATAATAATGATAATAATAATAATTTTATTATATTTGGCCCAGCAGAGTTAAGGCCATAGGGCCTATTCTTCCACATACCAGGATAGATACAAAACGTCCCATTTGTGCAACTTCGAAAAGTACAATAAATTCAATAATAAAAATAGACCTACTAGCAGTGAAATAATACAGTTGGTATAGGCTACATTGAAACATAAGACAAAATGCATCCAGTCTTCAACAAATTAATATTTGGAGAGTATATAGAAACAAAAACAAAGTGGATTAAGAATTATATGTGATTGTATGTGAGTGGGTAGAATGTCTTTGTGCATTGGATAAATAATAGCAATTACCGGTAAGTGAAAAAATCACAGGTATTAGAAAGAAACACGCTAAATCCTTAAATGCTTAAATTTAGGATGATCATTGTCATAATCAATTAGAAAATGGAATGGAGAGCGCCTTGACTACAATGCAATGAGAAGGTAAGTATATAATTATGGTGAGTATACATTTTTCCCCCTACAAATTTTACTGAAGAGGGAAATGTGTAAGTTACAGTAATAATTTTAAAATACAAACTTAATAGTGGGTTATAACATATGAGGAAAGAGTATACATATAAGCTTACTGTATTTTCTACTGATTGCAAATATGAAAACAAACCGTAACACATGGAACGCGCTAGATTTAGGCATGATATATGATTCACGTATCGTGTGGCTGCGTCTCCGATTTAGCCTGCCCGACTTAAAAAAAATAATAATAATAATAAAAATCTGGCACCCGATACCGGGACCTTTCTTTCCTTAGGCCTATATATTTCTGGTTGCGGAGTATAACATGGCGTGGAATAGAAATGGACCCACACTTCAATGTTATACTGCATTACAAGAGAGGTGAACTTGAACATTTAATTATACAATAGCAACGTCGGTAATTTGAGCTTTACAGATAGGCAACTGTAATTGCGGGTGCCTCTTCGCCTTCTTACATTTCCAAGAACATTAGTTACACCAGGATTTAAACACAGTATTGTGAAACCCTCCTTAATAATTTCAATATTTCATCCTCGTGGTTAGCAATGACCTTTCACAAGAAAACTATTAGTGCAGTATAACTGTGTTTAATAACAACCAAAACGCTTAAGGTGTGTGTTTAATAGCATATTATGATGTATCACTGTGTATTTCCATCATCGTTTGTTTTTGGCGGTCGAAGCGTAGACGCAATGAAAAATAGCATATTGCAAGATGAGTGTGGTAAGTGCGTCATTGGAGAATAGAAGTTCTTTATAATTTCCGAGATTTTCCAATGTACCTAACACTTTTAACACTTGTACTTTTTCTACGATAGGAAAAGTAGGCCTAAGTGAAAATACTTACTTGTAAAATGATTACATGTAAAAACTGTTCAAGAAATAAATGGTGCAAAAATATATTGCACAAACTTTCTCCCATATACGTGTTAAAGGCTAGCACAGAGAAAAGTAAATTAAAGAGATAATTAAATTTTACTTATTACATTTTCATAAAAACTAACAAATATCTAGAACGGAAAGCATCAGGGTCGATCTTTATGTTCAATGCTTTTACTGTGAAATAATAATAATAACAATAATAATAATAATAATAATAATAATAATAATAATAATAATAATAATAATTATAATAATAATAATAATAATATCAATGGCAGTAAAACTTCATATTATTAGTAGGCCTACTAATATACGGGAAAATTCAAATATAAATTGCACCATGGGATGAATCGGTCCCACCCAACCCACCATCACCGATGCAGTTTCTTTTATACCACGATCTAGCAAATTCTTCTGTCCTCGTATTATGAAGAAACTCGTGATCGGACGTTGTTGGTGTGACGTCATACCGCTAGACGAGAGGTGACAGGCTGACAAACCTCGCGGGAGATATAATATGCCACATTTTCGAAACCTACAAACAGTGTATCGTCCTTTTTCGAAAATGCAAGGGCGCTTCGCAACGGCTTCCGCCTCCGCTTCGCGCACTTTAACTATGTGGTTAGTGTTATGCATTATTTAGTTATATGTAGAGGGGGATACAAGGCACTTGCGACAATATACAAGGACAGTTGGTCACTCTGCTTCGCTCAGAAACAAAATACATCACACAGTCCATGCATATGTGAATATCGAATGGGCGGAGCTTATGGAGCGACTTATATTTGAATTTCACCACTACTGCTACTACTTAGGTTATATTGCACGCTTTAACTGCATGTAGGTCATATAACGTGTTTAGTATGTTTGCGTGAACCATTAGTCTATAGTAACAGCTCATCTGCATCTATTGTTTAGTGATGTCTTCTTATGTAATATTCAGTTTAAACGATTATAATATCCACTGACATAGCGGCGATGAGTTATGGAAAATAAACAAGTCCTACAAACCCGGCGTTTGCCTTTGCGAACGAGGAAACCATGAAAAACCCAAGTCAATTTGGGCGGCCACGAGGTTTGATTTGAACCCAGGACCTCTTCCCTGTTAGCCCATACCACCTCGTTGTAATTGGTTTTGGTGTGTTCATTACGACTGAGCAAAACTGACTGCATTTGCAACAATAAGTACATTAGGCCTATAGTTTTCTTGTTGCTAGGGGCAACAAAATGTCATTCATATTTCAATTGACATGTATGTTCTGAAATTCGCATTTAAGCCGTCCTTATTTCGTTTTTATCTTGATATCTATTAAATGTATAAAGAAATGTGTTAAACAAAAAATGTTCATTTTAAATTTCTCTACAACTTTACTGTGGTAGGTTTTCATGTATCGCCTACACTAATGGATATAATCTACAAAAATTGAAAATGGATACGAGTAAAGTACCCCTTAAGTCATTTTTGCAGAAATACGGATATAGCCATTTTATTGGTCATAGATAAGAGTTTCCAATTTTAATTTTTTATTAAAATCGTTAGAGCCATTTTTTCAAAAATCAAAATTTTTTAAAAAGTTTTCATGAAAAGTCTCCTTAATATTTCAGTTGTAAAGCTAAATTTCTGGGCGGTTCGACAAAATTTCGGAAAAGTCCTTATTTCAAAAAATGAAGTAAATACAACGAGCCGTTTACCCGCTGTGCTTGTCCACAGACGGACAGACGGACAGACGGACAGACGGACAGACGTCATTCCAAAAATACTTTTTTCGGTTTCTAGGCTTCATGAAACATGCTCTCCCGGTGTTATCTCGACTTCGATTTTTTGTCACGATCACAATACTTTCTCTATACTACGTATATGGGAGAAAGTAAAAGGGAAAGGTTACACGCGACCTACTTAAAGAAAGTTAGTTGTTAGGCCTATCTTAACATTGCTGGCGGTTACTTTACGCGTGCACAAATGTGCTCGTCATAGCAGCTAAGAATTAAATCTCAACCCATTTTAACAAATAAAAAAGAAGTCAAGACTCAGGAAGATTAACTTCAACTAGAAAATATGACGAGGCCTATATTCCATTTATGCAATACTAGCATGTGCCCGCGGCTTCGCCCGCGATAATTATTTCAAAAATTAAAAATTAAGAGCATAATAGTTAAATCATTATAATTATTAACACCTAAATCACGTGGACTACATACCACGATTAGATAGCGTCGCCTGGTAAAAGCTACCTCAGATTCGAGTTGCTTGGCCCAGAAAACCCTTGTATAGTTTCGTTCAAATCAAACAATGTTTCACCATACAGTATTTAGGCCTATATTGATTATCCCTCTTCCGTGTTGGTTGAAAATTTAATATGTCTACGGGCCTTAACATTCTAAACAAATGAATCGACCAGCGTGGGCTTACAACATTCAAGCGATCGCGATGCTTTTATTTCCACGGTATGACAAAAATAGCCAAAGACAACTGCAATTGATTTGACATTGAAATGTATTACTGAAATCTGATGCTTCGACAGCGCGAATCACGTTTTCTGCCAGTTTTTTCACTCATAACTCGCGAACGAAAGCTAAAATTAAAAATTCGGCTTCGAGGTGCATTCGCCCACCTTTCAGTCCATCTATCTTTAAAATTTCAGATCTCTGCGTTCAGTAGATTTCGATGGGCATCGTGGACAGACAGACAAACAGCATGTGCCTGCATGTGCCCGCGGCTTCCCCCGCGATAATTATTTCAAAAATTAAGAGCATAGTTAAATCATTATTATTATTAACACCTAAATCACGTGGAGTGCATTCCACGATTAGGTAGCGTCCCCTGGTAAAAGCGACCTCAGATTCGAGTTCCTTGGCCCAGAATACCCCTGTACAGTGAGTTTCGTCCAAATCGAACAATGTTTGACCATATTTAGGCCTATATTGATTATCCCTTTTCCGTGTAGGTTGAAAATTTCATGTCTTCGGGCCTTGATATTCTAAATAAATGAATCGTCCAGGATGGACTTACAAAATCAAGCGATCGCCCGCGATAAGTATTTCAAGAATTAAAAATTAAGAGCATAATAGTTAAATCATTATATTTATTAACACCTAAATCACGTGGACTACATGTCACGATTAGATAGCGTCGCCTGGTAAAAGCGATCTCAGATTCGAGTTCCTTGGTCCAGAAAATCCCTGTATAGTGAGTTTCGTCCAAATCGAACGATGTTTAACCATATTTAGGTCTATGTTGATTACCCCTCTTCCGTGTAGGTTGAAAATTTCATATGTCTACGGGCCTTGACATTCTAAACAAATGAATCGACCAGCGTGGGCTTACAACATTCTAGCGATCGCGATGCTTTTATTACCACGGTATGACAAAAATAGCCAAAGCCAACTGCAATTGATTTGACATTGAAATGCATTACTGAAATCTGATGCTTCGACAGCGCTAAAATCACGTTTTCTGCCAGTTTTTCACTCACAACTCGCGAACGAAAGCTAAAATTAAAAATCCGGCTTCGATGCGCATTTGCCCACCTTTCAGCTCATCTATGTTTAAAATTTCAGATCTCTGCGTTCAGTAGATTTCGCTGGGCATCGTGGACAGACAGACAAACACGTCCTTTTATTATTTTAAGATAGCATGTGCTCGCGGTTTCGCCCGCGATAATTATTTCAAAAATTAAAAATTAAGAGCATAATAGTTAAATCATTATACTAACACCTAAATCATGTGGACTACACATCACGATTAGATAGCGTCACCTGGTAAAAGCGACCTCAGATTCGAGTTCCTTGGCCCGGAAAACCCCTGTAGCCTATAGTGAGTTTCGTCCAAATCGAACAACGTTTGACCATATTTAGGCTAATATTGATTATCCCTATAATAATAATAATAATAATAATAATAATAATAATAATAATAATAATAATAATAATCCTCTTCGGTGTAGGTTGAAAATTTCACATTATGTTTGCGTGCCTTGACATTAAAAACAAATGAATCGACCAGCGTGAGCTACAACATTCAAGAGATCGCGATGCTTTTATGTCGAAGGTTTGACAAAAATAGCCAAAGCCTAGCGTAATTGATTTGTATTACTGAAAATTCATGCTTCGAAAACGGAATAAATACACGTTTTCTGCCCGTTTTTCACTCATAACTCACGAACTAAAGCGAAAATTAAAATTCCGGCTTCGAGGTGCACATTCCGACCCTTTAGTCCGCCTATGCATAAAATTTCAGATCTCTGCGTTCAGTAGATTTCGCTGGGCATCGCGGACAGACGGAGGACAGACAGACGGAGGAGGACAGACACTTCCTTTTATTAATATAGAATACATGACATCAATATATAGACTAATGACTCACATGTACGGCAAGTAATGGGGTAAGTTAGGTTACTGACACTGGGTGTAGGAACTTCGTTTTCCACTATGATAGCATGAAGAAGAAATGGATGAGAAAACATTAAGTTACAATATAAAAACAAATTACTTGTAATTTTTGTGAGTAAGCTACTTGATGTCCACCGCTGTGGCTCAGGGGATGCGTTCAATCCTCTCACGCAGCGGGCCCGGGTTCGATTACTAGGTGAGGTTTTTTCTGGGTGTTTTTCCTCACCTTTGAAACAAATTTCGGGTAACTTTAGGCCCTTGTGGTCCCCAGATATCATCTGGCCGTCATTATCATCTTCATCCCATCCTCGCCTTGTTTGGATTGAGTGTGTGTGTGAATGGTGTGTCTCGTCCTATGTGTTCGTGTTGTCTCGGAGGTGGCCTCGGCATTGGGCTGATCACTCATCCGAGGAGGACCTCCATGTCCTTGTCTGGTCAAAAAAGTATGTATGTGATCCAAAGATAATCCCTCTCCCGACAGGTCGCGGCCCTGTAAGGCCCGGGCGGCTTGGGTCGCTTAAATCCTAAAAGGGAGAGGTGAAACTACGGTAAAGAAAGAAAGAAAGAAAGAAAGCTACTTGATTAAGTAATTATATTTATTCCGCGAGTCAAGTAGGCCACTCAATCATCTTCGCTAATAACTTATTGTTGACAAACATCTCAATAGTAAAATAGGTCTAATATTAGCTTTAACAACTAAAATATCAAACAGCAGTGCATAGAGGAAAGTTAAGGAGCAGTTAAATATAATTTTATACTTGGTTTACATCGTACATGTCTATATGTCATAAGATCTTGCCATATGAGTTTTTCTATTGTTAAACTATGTGGCTTTAAAGGTTATTATTTCAAATATTGAGGTAGTTGTTAATAACGGTAGTTTTGTTGATAAAAGGCACTATTGATTACTTTAAGCGATTGCTAGTAAATGCACTTTAACACAAAATTAAAATATCTTCTCACGACTTGGCTTTCTCTCACACAATTACAGTACATTGCTCATTACACCCGTAAAGGTTTCCTACATCAAACGTCTCGCCATAAAGGGGGGCATGCATAATTATAATATCTCGTCCATAATGAATTCCAAGTATATAATTACACTTTTATTCAAGAATAATACTACGAAGTAATACACCAATTTAGAAATTTATCACTTCCTCCAGACCACCAGGACTGAGCAAGTGTAAAGTTAATTGTATGACAGTTTGTGCTCTTTCTACCGTATGTCATGCTGGCTAGAAACTCTGAATTCTATACGATTGTATTAACATGTGTAACTCATTTAAGAGGATGAACAGGCCTATGTTACAATGTAAAATCAAATATTGTAATTGTAACCAAGTTGCGATAGCCGTTGGCCATGCCACCTTTTGTGTTCAAGAGAAAAAAATAGTATTTTTCTCTAATCTGAAAAACAATTGGTTAGCTATTTGAAGTTCTAGTAATTGTAACGATATTTACTTTCGGAAGTGAAGGATAAAGAACTTAATCTCCTCTCATTATACATCTTGATGCCATTCTGTATTGTTGACTGTTCCAAGCTAGTTTCGGTTTCTAAGTATCGTTAACTAATAGGAACACATGTTCAAGATCTGAGGACGTTTAGAGCTGTCTGCTTATAGCTCAGGGCTGTGTTTACCGACCTGGGTAGATTCAGATTCAGATTCAGATTCAAATTTATTTGTCAGATTGTCATTACATAATAAAAAAAATTACATGTCAAACAAGTACTTACAATATTTACAAATTAAGATAAAAAGAAAACACTGATGTAATTATACAAGTATAAAAGTCAAAAGATTGAGTACTATAATCTAAGAAATCGTACTCCGTACACAGTGTTCATAACCATCTTAAAGTTTATCACTGAGAAATTCGCACATTGAGTAGTAACATTTGTTAAGTAATAATTTCTTTATTAATCTTTTACAAACAGGCAATGACAGATCTTGAATTTGTTTAGGCAATTTATTAAAAATTTTCATTCCAATATGGCTGGGCGATTTCTCAAACTTTTAAAAAATCTATAGCGTTCAGTGAAGTATAAATAAGCGAAACGTGTGTTATGGGTGTGTACCTGCTGATGCTTACAGAAATCGTTTTCATTCTTTTTAAACAATAAAATGATTTTTGAAAATGTATAAGTTTACACATGGAAGGTTTGGAATGTAATTATCCTTTAAAAAAATCATTTTACATGAGTCTTGTCCTTGGAGTCCAAAGAATATTCGTATAATTCTTTTTTGAGCAACAAATAGCCTTCCACAGTTAACAGAATTGCCCCCCTAAAAAAAATCCATAAATAAATATGGATACACCAAGGAATAATAATTAGAAATTCAAACGTTCTTATTTAGTATATACTTTAATTGTAAAATTGCAAAGCCAGCAGCATTCAACTTCTTAGCCAAAACTGTATTTCCGTGTTCCAGTTAAGTAGGTTTTAAAGATAGATTCTTAAGAACTTGACGGTGGGCTCTGAATGAATAACAATGCTGTTAAAATTGAAATAAATAACATTACGGTCGATTAATCTATTACTAAACTTGACACATACAGTTTTGTCAACATTTAAAACAAATTGATGTATAAGAGAATGACGGATTATCTGATCAAATTTAATATTTTAAATGGTGCTCAACATGGCTTCACTCAAGATAGATCTTCTGAGACAGCGTTATATTATTTTAATAACGGTATTTACAAATTACTTCACATAAGAAATCATGTTGCTGGATTGTTCTTTGACCTTACCCAAGCGTTCGACACGTTAGACATTCAATTTGCCTATTCAAAACTTGAGAAGTGTATTGTATAGAAGTTTATAGAGGAATCTATTTAAAATTTCTAGCTTCATATTTAACTAGACGTAGCATGAGTGTCGAAGTTTTTAATAGTTTTTCTAATAATTTTGAGAGCAATATGGGTGTGCCTCAGGGTTCTATCTTGTGGCCACTTATTTTTCTTTTATATATTAATGACTTGCCAAACTTTATCAATGGCGGAGAAGTTTTATTATATGCAGATTATACTGCTATTGTGACATCAGCCAAAAATACGGAAGACCTTGTTAATAAACTGGAATTAGTGTTTGCACAATTTAAAACGTGGTGCCATATAAAGTATTTAAAATGGGAATAGGCCTGTAATTGTTAGGGCAAGTCTTGTCACTTTTTTTGTGGATTGGAATTATTAGTTCCGTTTTCAGAGAACAGGGAAAAATACCAGAGTGAACACACTGATTTATTATGAAACTCAATGAAGTAGCTATATAATCTGCAATCGTTTTCAATACCTTGGCAAATATAGAATCTGAGCCAGGACAGGTAGTTTCCTTTAATCCTTGAATAGTGCTAATTACTTCGTTCGATTCTACCTTGTCGTAAAATGAACTATTACATCTAGTGAGGTACGTAGTACAATTTAAAGAAACGTCCATTATGCTGAAGATTGATTTTTGTAGCTTGTTTCGTCCTGCCTAATTTGGAGTTAACAATAATTTATATTTGTTTTTGTTTATTACTAGAACTGATAATTAATTGTGAATAGGAATTACATCTTTGGGTGTTTATATATTTCTTGTAGTCTTTCTTTTTCTCTCTGTAAAGGCCTAATTGGGCTAGATTCACATTATTGTTCGAGCTCTTTATTGCCGTAAATAAAACTCTTAGCTCATTTCCTTTTTCAATTAGGTAATTAGTTATCCAATTTTTGAAATGTCTTGTACCCCATTATGGCGAAATTAAGGAGTTGAACAAAAGCATATATCCATTGTCCAAAGAATGACATTAACAAAAGTATTAACATGGTATCAATATCAGCTGTACATTGATATAATCAAGCAAAGCTAATCGTGCTGAAGAGCATTAACAATGTGTTCAACCAGATTCTGTTATTTTCCTGCTACAATTAGGAGCGTCATTACTAACGTTATCATTCGGTCGATCGGTATTAATTTTTATGTCATAACGTAAAGCCAAGTGATCCCGTAAGTTGGGTTCAATGACTCTAGACTTCTCACAGGTATCATCATTTGTTATCAAGTACTTAGTCTATTTCAAATACAAGAAAAACTATATACAATTCGGAACTAGCAATTATAACCAGATTAGGGCGTAAGTTATTGTCATTTACACATTTATTCTAATATACCTTGATTGGATGGTTAGTTTACGGTTATTTAACGATTTTCTTGTATTTGAATAGTTCGTGTGTAGTTAAAACCATGTTTGACCATGTCGTTAGGCCTGCACTAGTGAAGTCTCGACTAGGAAGCAGTTGACGGGAAAGGAGGACATGATAAATGTCATGGTGTGCACCATTGTGAAGAGCTGAGGTCATCAGCTTTATGCCGAGTTGCGTCTTGACAGCATCAGTATGCCATCTTTGTGACATTATCTGCGAGAACTCTCATTAACGTGGTCAACTAGGCATGGGTACAGTCTTCTAGGAAGAAAGAAATTATTTCACCTCAATACTGTTCTGTCGTGCCCGTGTCTCGTTCTTGGAACAGCAGGAATTGTCAAACGCAAACACCAAAACAAAAAATCTAGTCATAATCGATTATTAGGCCTACAACATTACAAATTTTGAACTCGGATGCTTGCATTTAGAATTTCAATGGAACATCTAGAATCAGGACACATTATGAAAACACCCCACACCCTTTCACGAAAATAAATTATTAATATGTAGGCCAAACTTTTCCGTGAACTTTTTATTGCGATTTTTATGACATTTTACAGTGAAATGCATACTATTTTACTTACGAAGCATTTAAATAGGACTCAGGGCACAGAATCACACATTTTAAAATGGTAGGGCTAAGTGATTAATTTTAAGATAATCTATACCGAATGAGAATACTCTTAAAAGTAGGCTACAAGTTATCCTTTAACTTTCTAATGGGGAATATAGCCTATTCCTAGGGTTGCGCAAAACTTTACCCAAGCATAGGGAGTAGGCCTACAATTAAAAAAAAAGCTCGATACTACAGATTAAATAGTCCAGTATGCATGCATTCAAGAATGATTCCCTTTTCATCAGCGTCCACTAGTGTACAACTTTTCCCATGCCCTCGCCCCATGTGTGAATTAATGTTTGCTTTATTTAGTTGTAAGGAAGTAACTTTTTAAGTCGCAGTAATCAATGAGAGGGTGTGTGACGGGAGACGAATCGCTTCCTCTCCCAGTAAATCCTACCAGCACCGAACAATAAACTGTAATTTGAGCGGAAGATTTATTCACCTGTTTATATCCCCCGCACGCCGAGCGATTAGAAACGCACAATACATCTACTGCCCAAACCCCTCTCGCTCTATTATCGTAATTTGAAAATTCTGTCAAAATACATTTTCATCAACCCACCCGTTTTATTTTTGGGTGAGGTACGGCTAAATATAAATGTTGAACTGTCAAAGAATGAAAAGAATACATATTATTTAAACGTACAGTATATCCGAACTGTTTGAATTCCCTTCTCTTTGAATCACGCGTCAAGTTTATTTATTTCCTTGTAGTGTGTTGCATAAAGAGACATGGAAAAAGAAATGATCTACCATTATCTGATTTTCATTAATTAAATGGCATAATGAAAATATTGTTCTCAATTCAGATAGAAGTTAGCACTACTTACCCTAATGAGCGCTATCCATGTCACAGAAATACAGCTGCGGGCCATGGTGTAGGCCACTCTTTATTACGTCCAGTCTATACCTCTGTGCTTCTTGTACAATAGGATTCGGCCTGCATGGGACATTTTATGCTGGTTAACACTTTTATCGGTAGCCTATATGATTGTCTTTTTGTATTTTTTTTCCAAGTGTGACTACGTAGCCTATATTTATAACTTACCAGTTCTGATAGTTTTCAGTGTGTTTTTTCTTCAACAGACACATATAAGAATGAAATAAATCTTTATCAATACATTAACTAAATAAAAAGATGATTAATTAAGTAAGATAAATCATTAGAAAATAGGCCTGCTCAAAATACATAATAAATTATGTGTAATTGAAGGCTAAATAACAATTGAAGGGGTCAGTGCAACAGTCGTGTAGCCTCTCCGACGTGGAAAATTAGATAGTAATGCTAATTGAAGGACTTGGGGATGAACTTTGTTCTTATATTGAGGTTGGACCAATTAAGTTTGCTGTAGGTAGTTTTGAAGTCAATAATATGTTCTCTGAAACAGAATTCCAACATATTAAAAACCAACATATTTAAAATCAAGATAAATATATCAAAATAAACTAGAGACTGTTAACGATCGTTTCAAAAAACTACCGTTCATTTATCATTAATTTCATAATAATCTTATCTCTGTAAATGAGGCCAGTTTTGAAGGAACTTTGGAGAATGGTAGTGAGATTTTTCATGTATTTCATCGAGTATAGTACTGAATAACCCATGGGAACTTATAAAAAAGTAATATAGGTACATTCCTTTTTGAAATAGTGTAAAAATCCAATATTTATTGAAGCACTTTTTTCTCCTCTGTCAAGTCGAAAGAATGTTAGTGCTACAGTGGTCTAACCAACTGTTGCTGGGTCTCATAAAAATGTTAGTATCTCTTAAAAATCTGAACAGTAGACTATTTAACATTGTACTTATGTTGACCAAGCGCCATAGAACGTCCCATTCCCAACAAATCTGCATTTTTTTCAAATTGTATGAAAAGCTGCAAGTGATACCCTCAATTGCTTTTTTAAAAGAATATTCCATATACAATGAATAAATGTTTATTATTGATGTTGATAATAAAGTAGATAGACACGTACACCAATTACGAAACACAAATCTCTTTTCTCTTTCAAATAACACACTCGATCGAAATCATTTGAAATTAAGAACAGGCTTAACATTTTCAACCAAATAATCTTAAATGTTGGAGTGATGTCATTGGTGAGATTTTAGTAATAATTCCTATATTCCTATTGATTTCTATCACTATGATTGATTTATAGGAATTGATTCTAGCGATAGCCTCTCTAATTTGATCGATTAGGTTAAATCCCAGTACCGTGTGATTTGGCAAGACACTACTTTTAGCCATAGATCTATTGACCCTTCGGGCTCCACAAGTCTTTATTCTGTTAATTAACTAGTAGTGTTTATGTACATAAAATGTTACAATTAAAGTAGCTTTTCTCATTTACTCTCTTTTGCTTAACCAGTGAGTTAACGTCAGGTTTCACAAGCATCAAATTACTTGCCACAATTTTAATATCGCAGCGAGTTCCCAGAAAACGAATAATCGATACCTCGCCATTTGTGTTAATTCTTGTTCCATGTCTGTGCGAAATTTCAAAGCAAAACACAGAACTGACATCGCCTTGTCTCTAACATAAACATGTGAATTGAATACATGATAATATGTCAGTCGTACAGCTCCACCCGCATGATTCGTCTCCTAGCAGACAAATGCTAATTAATTCTCAGTTTAATTATAACTTATGAAATGCTACGATGGGCGTGGTTTACTCCCCGTGAAAATATCTGAGAAACTACCAAATGCATGTGATGGCTAAGTCTGGGTTTAAGCAAAGGATAAATATAAATTTAACACCACCCACAATGGAGTTAATTCTTACCTTCATGGTTTTTAAAAAAATACATAATTTGACGCGTTTTAGTGACTTCTGCAAAGTTTACTATAAATAGCTAGAAATAAGGTATCATACCATGTTAAATTTTATATGTTATACAATAGTCTATAGCAGTGTGGTCCAACTGTTTTCGGGCGAAGGACCAGATGAAACATTCAAAATTATTTCGCGGATCAGAATTGTATATTATTATTAAAAATTTAATTATTATGATTATTAAAAGTGGAAAGAAACATAATACATCAAATTAGATTGTCTTAGAGGTCTATTTTACAAACTCAAATGATACAAAGATTTCAATCACATGTTGGTTTACTACAGATTCAATATCTACGTCCATTTGAGTAATGCAGTGACGAGTTCAGTAAAAATTGTGACTACTTGTTCCTCTGCTTAATTTTTAACAATATCAAAGTAGAAAATTCACACTCATACCAAAACGTACTACCAAATATGGATTGTACTTTCAAAGCATAATTTCGCAAGTTTCGATATTGCTCCTGTTAACTAGTCTCCAAAACTCGTTGGGCTGGCAATTTCTCATTTACATAAATAAGAAATTTGACACTCTGTAGGTCCGTAAATGCATCCGCAAGGTTGTTAAACAGAAATAAGATCTAGGTTGAAGTTAATCAAAATCAAAAAGTCTTTCAAAAAGTAAATTCCTTCTGAAACTCTGTCAAGTATTCAGCAAATGGAAAGAAATCGGCGGCTTCATTGTAGAGCAGATTAGAAAAAAATTAAATGGTTGGGAGTTCTGGGGCGGGTTTATTAATGAACGCGGACCGCATCTTTTCCGCAGACCGTCAGTTGGATCACACTGGTCTGTAGGATAGCTGTGGTTGTCGATAAGCCGCAAGATTAAGTCTGTGTATTTCCTAGTTAAGCGAGTCGGTACGGGGTACAAAGTGCAGAATTTTTTTCATCCCAAGAGTCGTCGTTCTCAGCAATCCAACAATAATATTAATTAAATTTATTATTTGAGATTCATAGTTATTGTCAGTACTGCTGTTTTCCTATCCTCGATACTGCATTATCAAATTCCATTTATAATAGGCTTACGTAGGTAATTTCTCTAAATTATTTTTTTTAAATTGTGATGGCCAGAATGGTACTCGTAGCCCTTATACTTTCCTATACTTATAGATATTTCTGATTTCCCAATTGAAGTTGTCTTATATCCTACAAAAGTTAACTGTGAAATTTCATACGTACCATTTCATTTGGACTTTTCTTGAATATGGATTTGTTGAAATTCCTTCTGCTTCGGAAAAGAAATTAAATTCACTCTTTAACTCTCTTTCTCCAACCCCGTCCATCTCTCACACTCCCCCTTTCTCATCGTAGTCACCTTCCACCTCCAACTTTTCTCTCCTATTTCTTTTTTGTATTTATTTCTTCTACTCTCTCTCCCTCTCTCTCTCTCTCTCTCTCTCTCTCTCTCTCTCTCTCTCTCTCTCTCTCTCTCTCTCTCTCTCTCTCTCTAGCTCTGACTTTGCTACATATCTCTCTTTACCTTTCTCTCTTCACACATATTCTAGCCTAGAGAGGGAGAGAGGGTGAGAGAGAGGGAGAGAGAGGGAGAGAGAGGGAAAGAGAGGGAGAGAGAGTGAGAGAGAGAGGGTGAGAGAGGGGAGAGGGATTAATATATGTGATTCACGATTTTTCCCCCCGTGAATTCCCAACGCCATCGGTCGGGTTTAAAGCGGGCACCCTTGGGCCATAGGTCAGCAAGTAAGTACGAGTAAGTGTGAACGTGTTCAGGAGACGGTTCTAGGCCACCCTCAATGGTAATTATTATTGTATGGTACAGTCGAATCCGTTTATAACGGCGCGTATTGGATATAACGGCGAAATCTAAGAGTCCCGTCTAAATTCCATATAAATTCTGTATTTAATAATCGCTAAGTAGCCTACGAACGACATATGGCACAAAGCTATGTATTTTTATAACTTTTTTGGAGAAATGTATCGGCAATAGCGTCCAAAGTTGATATTTTTTACGTATTTAGGATTCCCGTCAACAGTGTAACGCATATTTTTAAACTCTTGTTATCAGTATTTTGTGGATGTTAAATCAACTTGGAGGCCCTTCGCCCCAACATAGGGGATATAGGAAATCAGATCATGTCATTATCATGTGATAAATTGTTGTAATACTTTAACTGGTACAAGAATATTTAATTAAAGCACACAAGCTTATAACAAGTTTAAAATATAAAACTTATGGATTTGAAATGTTCAGGAAAAATTCCGGTTTGTGCGACAATCGGCTATAGAGACCATAAAATAGCGGACCCTTCAGAGTCGTTATAACCGGTTTTGACTGTATTTGCTAATTTTCTTTTGATGTCTGTTAACTTAAGTCTGCCTAGTCTAGTATCTTTAACGAAGAACCGATTGGCCAATATTATGTCCAGGGGTTGCTTGGCGGGCCATGCGTTGCTTGGTGGACCCTGTAATTTTGGGAGGTTAAATTATATAATTTGCGAATAATTAGCTGAACCCAATTTATGTTATAAAGGACTAACTTTGATTTTTTGGGGATATTTTCAAAGGATTCTTAATCTACGAGTATTTCCCTTAGCCTAAATTATAATTATCTTGTGCCAGCAGGCCTACTTATTTCACTTTAATATTCTGAATTGTATAGGCCTACTTATCTCGATCTGAATATGTAAAATTACTTACTTACTTACTTACTTACTTACTCAATGGTAATAGACAATTCCTAAGCAAGCTATCTTAAAGGAATATTTTATGGAACCCGAAGGTTCATTGCCGCGCTGACCTGAGTCCGCCATTCAACCCTATTCTGTGCTAACTCCATCCAATCATCCCCCACAAATCCTACTTTCCATAAATCCGTTCTAAGATTGTCCTCCCACCTACGTCTAGGTCTTCCACGTGGTTCTAGGTCTTCCACGTATTATTTTTACTGCAAAATCAATTCCATCTGTGATAATTTATTTCTCCACAAAAATCCCTTTCCTTCAGGAATAGTATTAAAACATAATTTAACAATATTACATGCGATTTATGTATTTTTAAGTTTGACTGCAAGAAAAGGCTCTGGCTCAGGCTGCCAGATGGAAACCCTGGATCTATAGGCTCAAAAGGAAAAATACAACTATTTGAAATGCATGAAATCATTTTATAAACTTTTCTCAGAAAAGGTAACAATTGAGGTACAACATGAGTAAAAGTAAGCCTTGTGAAAATAATATTACATGAGTTATAGTAAGCCTTGTGAAAATAATATAAGTTAAGGGTTGGAGGAATTTGGTGAGCGTGACCTAGTAGGGGTCACTGGGAATGAAAACTGAGGCACGGTTTGACGTTGCTTCAGGAAACTTCAAACACAACCAATTTACGAACTCATTAGGACTATGATGAATAGGAGATTTACGCACGCCATTCTGCAATATGTCTGTTATTTCATGAAGCTCGACACTAATTAGAATCTCTCACGTACCTCTACTTAGAGCACTCTGCATACGATCACCCGTGTAATGTCGCTGCCTTTTTATAACGATTCATAATCTCTACATGCTACATTTGAGAAATAATTATTTTTGTCAATCACAGTGTGTACTTTAATAGTTCACCATGTTGAATGAGGTAGGAACACTTATTACTATATATTTTGTAGGTTTCTTCTGCATTTATGTAATTTTTCTCAACGAGCAATGATTTTCAAATATATTTTCATAAAATTACAACTTTCTACAGTATATTTTTGCATATAAGCTATTTCGCTTTTAAAAAATATACGTATAGTCCCAACTGTATAATCTTATACAATTTTTCAGACGCATTTTCCCAACCTTAGCTTTATGTCTTCCTGGCTAGATGACGCAAAGTTCCCGGAATGTTTCCGGGGTTGTGAGGCTCTTGATGCCTGTGAATTAAAGGAGGAGGGCCCAGGTGGTTGGAAACTGGCGGAGCAGTAGGAGCCTCACAAATAAGGTATTTTGCTTATAAATACCTGTATATTCTTTAAAATATTCATTAAACTAAAATTTGTTTGTTAAAAGTTTCCATTAACACTAAACACGTTAACTTACCGAAAGTTGCAAACAAAGCGACTTAACTGACTTACGGTGCTAAATGTGATGTAAAGAGTAACAGTATTACCAGTAGGAATGCCTTCAGTAAGGATGGGCTAACAGCCATAGGTCACTTTACTTGTGCTCCTAACTGAGTTTCCGGAGTCTCAACCTGCAGACAGTCGACGCTTCCTAGGTCTCTCTACAGGGAAGTGCTTTATTTTAATATTTCATGGGTTCTCTTATTTCAATCCTAGTTGTACAATAAACCAGGCTATATTACAATTGTTATAAATAGGTATTACATTTATCATGTAAATGCTTGGTGTAATGATCCTTGCTTCTGTCTATCCGTAAAGAAAGACATACATTTTGGTCAACAATTAAAGTCATATAAATCATTCATGATAGACCGCTAAACCAAAATGCTATACTTTATAATGTTTCTACGTTTTCTTGTCCCTAAAATTACACAGTAATACACGTCTGTCATTCGTAGACTGCCATACTCAATCATCATGATTTTTTCAAATTACATTTGTTGGAAAACACGGAACAAAGAAAGTAAGCGTCGACTTTTGTTATTATTGTTATTGATTGTCACCCCGTGTATTCGTGCTGAGGAGGTCGTGGTGCGGTCTGCCGTGACTTTGGAAACGTGTGAGCATTAAAATAGATTACAGTATACGACTTCGTTCTCAAGAGACCAGTCGTTCGACCGATGACGTAGCTCGGAAAAGAGAAGCGCAAACAGGCTGAAAAAATAAGCAATAGGCAATAATTGGTGTATGGAGGAGACTTACAATCTGGGTCCGTCACCTAATATTGTTTTGTGGGCCCGAATTACATCAAAGACTGCCTGTTAATCTCTAATATTTCATGTATAATTTAACATCTGCATGTCTTCTGATATTGTATATTGAAAGCCATTCTTATTTTATTGAACTCTGGATAACTATTAATTTTACGAAGAAATGTTCTGGATGAAAAGAAAAATAATTTTAACTATCTCTACAACTTTACAAATATGATAGGCCTAGTTGAAATTACTTACCTATTTACTCAATAGACAATTCCTAAGAACGCTAATGGAATATAATCTTTTATGGAATCTTGAGGTACATTGTAACGCTTACAACCTACAGTCGTAGGGGAGGACAATATTAGTGTCTCCCAGTCAAAATTTTTTAGATATCTTTCTTCCCCCATGCTCGCAACATGTCCAGCCCATTTCATCCTCCGTGATTTAATTACATCGAAAACGGACATTTGAAAATCCCCACAAGTTTTCTTACAGGAAAACAAAAAGATCTATTTGTATTACTCAAAGTTAGAAGTTTCGAAATTCATTTTTTCGTCATAATCCTTTAAGCCAATTATTTGAATAAAAAAAATTAGAAAAAATATTTTACATTTTTCTATCCTTGATATTATAGTAATGCAAACCAATTTCAAAGGTCGAAAGTAAGAGTCGAACGAAGCTCATAATGCAAAAATATAATTAATACTATGCATCGTTTACCTGTTCCGGAAAACACTTTCTTTCTTTTACACATCGTGTTATCTCGATTTAGATTTTTCTCACGATCACTATTCTTCCTCTTCGTACATATGCGTAAAGAAAGCAAATTAATTTTCTGAGGAAATAGGCCTACTTTTCAAACCACAGTTTATAATTCAGCGTTCTTTTTCCTTGTGCGTAAGTCAACGCTGATAAAAATTAGAAACCCTTCGACTGGAGAATGAGGGAGGGAAAAACGGACAAGAACAAATAAATAAAGCGAGCTGTGCAAAATTGGACTTGTGTGGGAGTCTTTGTCAAGAGTAAAGTCCACGATGTCGATTAGGGTAATCGTGAAGGATTGGACATAATGTTTCTCTGTGTGTAGCAGTCGGCGTGAGACACATTCGTATCAATTAGTTTGTCAGAATAAATGCTTCTTCGCCGAGAGCTGCGGAGAGGGGCAGCGTTAAGCTGTGTCCTTTGCTCTTAGAATTTTAAATACTCCTGCGTTTCAATTAATTCATTAGGAAACGTTCCAGTCTAACTTAAATATATAGGGCAGCTGAAGTTACTTATACAGATGCAATTGTGTTTAATCTGGAAGTAACATAATGATGAAAACAGTAGGGATTTAGTATGACACTGAGATTACAAGTGGCGTAAGTCCAAAAATTGTATATTGTTAATTGAGGTTAAATGGACAAACTATACCACAAGTTCAACAACTTTATTATTATTATTATTATTATTATTATTATTATTATTAAGCCTATTTATTACAGTCTAACTTACGTCTTTCGGCGCGTCTATCATCTTCAGAGCATCTTGCTTTGAAGGCTAGATTTATATGTTTAACAATACATAAAAAACGGTGTGTCTTCTAGTTTTGACTTCTTCACATCACAGATTAGACAACGACTGTTCCGCCCTCATAGTTGCTCTTTCCATCTTCTCATAGGTCTTCCTAAATTCCTTTTACCCTTTGCTTTATAAAAAATATGCTGCTTTGGGCAATCTTGTTGGTTCCATTCTTTCCAGATGTTGCTTCCATTTTTCTTGATATTCTTTGATTTTATAATTTACTGAAAATATATTTAATTCTGTCATATCTTTATTACGTAGGCCTACTCCAGCTAATTTTGGTTCACTTTGGTTCTTCTACAAAAGTTAATCTCTGCAGCCTGTATTCTCCTTTCCATATTTTTTTGTCACTATCCAGTTTTGCCTTTGTGATAAAATGATTAAAAGCTATAAATGGTTATATGAAAACACTGACTCACCAATCATCCTACCTTCTTCTGTCACAACAGTAAATGTATGAGAAGCAAAGAAGCAAATAGAGTAGTGTTCCAGTGTTTTCATATAACCGTTTATAGCTTTAACCATTTTAATACAATGGCAATACTGGAAGACTGTTTTTAATTTAATTAGGCCTATTAATACATATAGGCCTTCCTTACATCGTGCCTTGAAGTTGATTGGACGCATCAAAAGGCCTAGGTGATAAATTTATGGTATTATTTATTAATTTTGTATTATTGATCGAGCTCGACGGTACCATACAACGCCTGAAGGGAAAGCAGGCTGACCAGGTGCCTCCGATTTCCGGGAACAGTCCCCAATTTTCCAGCTGTCCATTTTGTCCTCGGAAAATAATTTTGTCGCCGGAATAAATGAATGAAAAATATAAAAAAATACCAGTAATTTTCTGTCAAGCTAAAAAGTGAGAAGTGGTATGAAGTATTTCAACGTTTCAGAAAAAATCCATCCCATTTCAAAATTGTTTTTGAAAATAGTGTCCTACTGACTTCCAGTTATATCCGATTTACAAAATTATCTTGAAGCTCAAGAGCTTATTTCTGAATAACATGGGTTATACGAGGGATGGTGCATAAGCCATGGCAACTGTTTTTTCTTCTGAAATGTGGGACCATTCTAAAATTTTGAAATATACAAATGAAAGGGCAGGAAATGGAATGTATATAGGTTACTGCAGATTAAGGGTATTAGATGTAAGATAGTGAAAGAAACAGACATCCACAAATTTCCATACGGGACTGCATTGAGCCGTTCTAATGCATAGCGGTAGTTGGAAGCATGAAAACACATATCCACTTCATAATCCGTTAAAGTTCAGTATGGATGGGCATTATACCCCAAAGCTTCCGGCAGGTCCTTATGGTATTCTCTGACGTTTCTCCCTCGGTTAGTGGCTATTTTGACGTAAGAATGCTGTTAATATCTTGTCATATTCTTTCTGCACGGTGAGCGGCTTTCTCACAACTAAAATGCTATACTCGAATTACCGTACATCACAATGCTACCAAATGATGTGTCGATATATACTAGAGATGCCACACTCTCCCGCGACATACATCTCATGGTACCATCGCCTTTCTTTGAGAGAAAAAAAAGTTGCCATGACTTACGCTCCATTCCTCGTATATATTTAGCGGAGATGTTTAACCGTTTATAGACCTATGCCACATCCTTCTTAGAGTAGGCCAAGTAATATTGTATATATTTGTATATTTTGTTAAAGCTTATGTGAATTTCCTGCTGATTTATCACTGTTGATCTCAAGCATTTACTGAGAGAATGTTCCAAAGACCCTGGAAACGTTTGCATGGGGGTACAGTTAACATTTTGGGTATGGTTTACAAAAAAGTGAGGATTTCTTATCTATTTGATGCGCGATTTTGCTGCTACGAACGCTTTAAAGTGCAATTAATGGAAAATAAGTTGGGGTATTTTAAAGGTTTCCTAGTTTAATCCCTTGCCAAGTTTTACACACCAGTGAGAAGGAAAGGGTTTGTCAGTGATGCTGTTGAACTTTCACATTCGATACAAAAGACCAAGTATTAAGATACTGTAAATAAGGAGCTTCATTTTGTCATGCTTTATGAAAATCAATACTGGAGGTCATTAAGCACTTAAAAAGAGAACGCACGGATCAGATGGGTAACTAGTATCTTCATAACGAGTGTGGCCATTGTTTTTAATACGCTCGTGTAGTAACGAGGCTGTACTTTCATTCAGAGTACAAATACGGTTCGTGATGGGAATATGACCAGGTTGGTGATATAGCCAACTGACCTGTTTCGAAAGTCATTCGTTCGGAAGACGATAAATAGCCTACTAGCATGGTCTCCCAGACGTGTCTCTGGAGGGGTCTGGACAATTGTTAACTGATTAAGCGCAGAAAACGTCGTGGAGCAGTCATTTTCTAGTGATTGTTTTGTTTGGAGGACTGGCTTCTTATTTATTCGGTAAAATCTAATTTGTTCGCATGTGGTATTAGAATGTAATGTTAATTGTTTTAATTGCTTAATGTGCAGCTTACTATACTGATTGGATGAATGATATCGAAATGCGATCTATTTTTACCAGCAACCTCCTTATAGGACTTTTTTTTAAATCACCTTGGTTGTTAATATGGCCATAAAGAGCTATTGCTGTGCTGTTTGTTGTGAAGATGAAGTGAAATAACTTATATGATACTGTGTGGAATTTGTGGAATATAAGTTTGGAAGGAGTGTGTTCTGCTCACTAAAGAAGATAAAGACTTGTTCATTTGTCCAAAGCGCTTAAGACAATATAAACATAAAGAAAAGTAGGCCTACATCATATTCCAGAGCCATTTTTCAATAAATTGAGTTGTTTCTTTCAGAAACTATTTTTTTGGTGCCTTTCCATAAACAAATATTTATTTTGTTTTTACAGTAATCATTTATATTAAAACTGCCTATCCCATTGAAATAATCCAATTTAACCTCGGCAATATAATAAAGGCTATTTTAACTTCATATGCATTTAATATGGTACGAAGTTGGAGTTTTGGAATTAAAGTACCGTATTTTTATTAGTTCCAATTGAATATTAAAGGTATGATTATTTTTTCCTTGTTACTAGTGAACCAAAGTAGGCTACATATTCCTTGCAACGTGCGCATTCCATTGCACTCCACAAATTCAGGACTGTATTGCTGGTGAAAATGGACAGGTAGCTCGTAACTAAATTTTTCACATTACTACAAAAAATTAAGTTTCTAGCTAAATAAAAAAAATTATAATAAAGAAATTAGTCTGCACCATTAGAATGAAATCGCCAAGTGTAGGCAGACAGACAGAAAGACAGACGGAGAACGAGCAACGACACGGATAGCCGAAGGTCCTGGGTTCAAATCCCAGTGTCAGAGGAATTTTTCTCCTATAATATTCTCATGTTGACCAATTTCTGGTGAAAACTGAATGCTAGTACAATAGACTAAAACCTCCCCTATGTATAAAACCTATAGATTATTACGATAGTAGCTAAAATTATCCTATGAGCAGTATAACCTATGTGACCCCTATACAAGCAGTGGAGGTCCTTACTGTTCTAGGCGGTTGACGCTTTCAGACTTTTACACACTTGGAACTGTAGACAGTAAAGTTGTCAGCCTAATTTACCGACCGCTTTACCCCCTGGTACTCATTTCTGTTCTAGACTGAGCCGACAGCAAGTCCTTACTGCTACCAGAATGATTAGGCCAATGGAGAATTCCCTACGACTTAATCGTGGATGAAACTCGCGTTCTTCCGGTTTGTAGCGTTATGTCTCAATCAAATGCGCGACGGTGCATCCCAAAAATATAGCTTAATATGAACTAACAAATAAACGAATTGTCTTTGGAATGCCACAGTAACTGCAGTCTGCACGAAGATGACGAAAAGGGCAATTTATTTATATTCCGTAACATCACTAATCTCCAGTTATGTGTAAAATGTAAATCGGAGAAGATTTATTTGATCATTCCTTCGTTGTAGAAGCAATATCTATCTGATTGTATCTGAGCGCATTCTTGTTGCTATCGCGTGATACACTCACCTACCTCTCCTTATGGAACAGGATTAGTGAACCTAACCTTTCCTTACGTGTGAAAATTCGAAGTCTGGTTAGGCTATTAGGTATTGATTGGTTGAGGGATGCCACATCATTCTGAAATCTTTATGAGTAAATAAATAATTATGGTTGCCTGCATCCCAGATGTAGAGCAATCTATAAAGTATGTTATGAATAGAAAGGTTCATTAAAGCCGGTCGGTGATTATGGCTGATTATGGCTTTCTGCCCGATTCTACATACAGCCAGTAACCTCAACCTCCAGGACTGCTGACGGTTTTAACAGATTCTCTAGTAGAACCATTGTACTATAGAAATGTTAAGATTAAACAGGCCATGACACTTGTGGTGTATAATAATCATGGAAATCATGCACAACTAAGTTCGTTCCTTTCTTGCATAATACAAAACACTTTCTAACAAACCATCAAGGAAATACGGTAATATATTTCCTTATAAAATTCATAAACAAGTAAAATAAATATTAATATAGTTATTTACACTCCTAATACATCACGCGGTTGAAGACGAGTTAAAGCGGAGAAAGTTAACGGAAGCTATAAAGAATATTAAATATTTAAACTAGCAGCGCTGTAATGGAATATTAACTTCCTGAAATGCGCAAAATAATTTCACGCTTATCATTTCAATAAAAAAATGACGATGCCTGTTTATTTAAGCAGAAAATGTATGCATCACCATATTTGGCCGTGAAATATTTACCGACTGTAAAGTACACTTTCGTTTTATTAAACACGAGATACGGTAATATTTACATAAGTTTATTGTAACTATCTTACATAGTGTTCGTAAGGATACTTTGCCATTTTCTGTTTTTGTCTTACAGGGGTCATGTCTCGCCAAACATAAAAGTCTGTACTTGAACTGTACGGTAAATGCAATGATTAATTTTATAAGTTAAATTATTTTAATCATAGTGAACTAAGCGGGATGGGAAAATGGCTGATTACTTGTCTTGCTGTCCAGAGGGTGCCTCCAAGAGGTATCAGTAATAATAGCATAGGCTTAAATATATTTCAGGTTTTGAAATAATTTTAAATTATGAAATATTCCCAGTCGAGTTAAGGTGATGTACCTGTTATCAAGCAGCTTGCAACAAAGTACGATCCATTAAGCTTGTGTGAACATCTGATTTAGCTATTACTAACATCGCCAAGAGGATTTAAATTATATTATATCAATTAATTTTTTAAGCTTACTGCTGAACCACACAATGAAAAAATTCACAAAAATATTGATAGTAAGATTGATATTCGTGTTTAATATTCATGGTTAATATTCGTGGATATTTATTAAATACTTCACTAGCCTATGTTTTTTATATATTTTAGAAAACAGTAAATGTATTTCTTGAGTTTTGTCCATTCTGTAGCGATAATCTTAATGATTTATATATAGCGTAGAGCTTTATCACTGGTACTCACTACTAAATTGCGGTATTTTGTTACCTGTTGGAGCGCTTTCAACCGCATGGAGCGGCCATCTTCAGCAAACTCTGTTTGGCCGCTCCATGCGGTTGAAAGCGCTCCAACAGGTAACAAAATACCGCAATTTAGTAGTGAGTACCAGTGATAAAGCTCTACGCAATATATAAATCAGTAAATGTATCATAACCTCCTAACTCTTATTTACATTTTAAAAAACGTCTTCGTGTTCCAGGACCCAACCAAATCTGTCGTTTCCATAATATAATCTAAATTTACTAACTTCCTGAACTATCCACATTAACAGAAAATTTTGCGTTTAGAGAGCCAACAATAACAAGGAGAGGTACTAATAGACACGAAAGCAGTTAAATTTCGGTCCGTTCGCTTTGCCAGGAATTCCACAATAAAATCTTACTGACTAGGCGATGAAAATCGAATGCATAACAACCTGAACGCTTTCTAATACGTTAATCTACTGGTTATATGTTTACATTTTAATTTTCAAGTATCTTTCATAGTATTTTTAACTATTGAATTTCTGTACGCATTAATTTTTCAAATTATCAATGATCTGGCCAATTAACTATTTAACTCTTTAATTGCTGTAGTCGACAGCTGTTACTGTGACCGTAGATAATTTTTAAATAGCACAGGAAAATTAAAAAAAAAACATATTTGTAACACAGGAATAAATATATGCACTTTTAACAGGAAGTATTACTATATACTTGCCTTTTGTAACTTTATGTGGGTACATTAAAAACAATTTTCCTTTCGGTCACACCCACAGTTAATTCGGATGATGTAGGAGAACCTCAGTGTTATTCTGAATGTTCCATGCATAATATAGATTAGGATTATGAAGTGTTTTGACTATTGAGGGTGGAAAAATGATAAAAGAGATAAATCAAGGAATTACCTCAAGTGTTAATGTTAATCGGACAGTGAAGAAAATGAATTGGACCATGACCTTTCTGTAGCATAAATCAACAATGAGAAATTATTCACAATTAACAATTTTTGAACTCACAACATTGGTTCTTAGAATGACTTTAATGTTTTAGGGTATAAAATGTCATATAGGCCTGTCAGTTTTGACCTTGTTTCAGATTCTTTTTGTTTATCTATGTATCAATGTGAAATTATCTAACTATTCAAAATCTGTTTAGCTCCCTAGCATTTTATATGATTATTTGACAGTTTCTTGGACTCAGACTTGCTTGCTATAAAGTTAAAATATTATTAAATTCAGGGCACCCTGTGAAATTAATTTCAAAACTAAATTTGAATTAAGGTAAGGTGGTACATTTTCGAACATGATCCAATTCTGAACGAACTAAGATTTTGGGTTGAAAATGTTGGCCAACCAGTTTTTAATTACATAGTGTCCATACTGATTGTTTTGTTGACCTGTGTCCGCGAGAATGATGTTTTAACATGTCTCATTCGGCCATAAATTATTATTTTTAAATCGAAGATAAGAACTCCATGCTTGAAAAAGGGCACGTTATAAAATTTCTTATAATTCCACGTTGTGTTACAGGAATATATTGTTGAGGACCAATTTTTAACCCATACTAACAAATGGCGTATTTTTTATTACATAGGCTTAAGTCATTGGCACAACAATGGTCATTCGTGAGCGGAATTTGCAACTATGTAGTAATTCACAAAAACTAGCGCGAAGTACAAATACGAACACATTTTAGGTACAATTTCGAACATTAGTTTAACCCGCGATCGCTCGTTTAGCCTAAGTCTTGCATGGAAAAGCTGTTCTGCCATCACAGCGTTCTGCATGTTTATTATTATTATTATTATTATTATTATTATTATGTACGCTTGTCGAATATAAAAGGATGGCATTTATACGCTTTCAACAGTGGTACTACACTACACATACTCTGCATTGTTGTTACATCTCAGCAATTTATGCAATACAGAATAGCATGCAGCGATCTTTCTCGAGCTGTTCAGTATTTTTATTATTGCTGTTGATTTTATGATAGACCGCCTGCGTGGTCTAGTGGTTGCTGACTACGGACCCGCAAGTCTGGGTTCGAACTCCGGTACCTTCTCGGATTTTTCTGAGGTAGGAAGATCTGGAACGGGGTGCACTCAGCCTCGTGACACCAGCCGAGGTGATAATTAAAAAAGAAGTAGCAGCTCCGGTTCAGTAAGCCAACAATAACTGCCGTGGGAGTCGGTATACTGACCACATGCCCCAATCCTGCCATCTGGATATTCAAAATGTGACACTTCATTATAACGCTCATATTATTGGTAAAGAATTATAAATAAAATATTGTTTCGAAGGAAGCCGTTCGTCTGTTGAAAATGCCACTATTCGAAATAGTAGGCCTACCGACTGGTGTGTAGAATTGTACCTACTGCAGTACATTTTCCAACGATATTCTGGATATGAAAGATTGATTACCATAAGAAATTTTACAGCTGTTTGACTTTTATATTTTTGTGAAGGGTCAACTACGTTGCCAATTTTGTAATCACAATACAATTGAATTTATCTTATGTTTATTGTGCTAATAAAATAAGAATATAGACCTATGTTAAGTGTTCGAAAATTTACCACCTTTCCCTATTTGTAGGCCTAAATGCAGGGTTGATCTTTTAATAATGTCAACACATATGCAGAATCCCACTGAAACAGACGAGGTTTACGCCATTTTCATGTGATATTGATTGAATATCCAGCATATCTCAAAGCAAAACGGACTGTCACTAACACAACACGTGCCTCAACAATAACGATAATAATTTAATGAACAGTCTCTACTTACCGATCGCAAATGGTGTTCTAAAATTTCAAACATGAATGAAGAATACAAATTCAAATTGATAAAGATGACAGTTGATCTATAAGGCTTCTAAGAAATCTGCATAGATAAGTTAATAGTGGCATTCTGCCTTCCAACTGAAGCTTATTATGTCCCATGTGGACATTCATCATTAAATTATTTTAGTCAATCTTATTAGGTCTACTGAATGTAGATTCCTTAGAAGTCTTTGTACGTCATTATCCTCTTGGGAAATTATTTTTTCCTTCAAAATACTAAAAAAGTACCAAAAAATTCAAAACTTCGTTGTAGAAGAGACGGCTTATGTTGTTGTTGTTGTTGTTGTTGTTATTATTATCATCATTATTATTATTACTGAGGCATGAGTCCTAATAGAGGAAATACATTTTGCCCTGAGAAATGCTGGAAATCCAACCAATATCACGTGAAAGTTGCATAAATTTCTTCCGATGTGCTGTCAAAATCAACCGTTGTAGATAGCATGACTGTATTGCATATTGCTTGTTCTTCGATATCATTGTTTAGAGGTAAAGTAGCTTAATTTCCTTTCAAATGAAGAATCAATAATTGTAGCGTACTTATGGAGGGGAAGTGAAGCAGCTGGGTCAGCATCGTAGTTTTACGGCTCATATAAAAAAGGAATCCTCTTCAGAATCAATCTTCTAGGCTCTCCTAGGCTCTTTGTGCAGGCAATGGAGAGACTCCTCATTACTAATGGGTATCAGGGTATGCAGAAACTGGGGAATAACAATATTTAAAGATCTTGGTGAAAATAGTATTCGACCAGGGGTGATCACTGACCTTAAGTTTGGGAGCCGCAAATTTATGAAGCTGTTCGAAGCGAACCACGTTGTTTTTACTATACGGTACACATAAACATTATTGTTCAATTACACAACATGAAATAAGATTTTACTTTTGAGAAGTACTTTTTCGAGTGTTCATTATTGCTGTTAGTTGTTTGAAATCTGACTGATAATTCGTAAGTTCGCACGAGTTCACTTAAAAGTCCATCAGTTAGTTCAGATCGATCTTTAGATTTAATGAACTTAAGCGTTCAGTATAGAGATTCACACACATAAATAGTCCCAAATATCGAGATAAGTCTCTTAGCACACTCTTTTGTTAGTACGTATTTTTCTTCTGGAACTTTCTTCCAAAATTCTGTGGCCAAAACACCACTTCGTTTGAGTCCTTTTAGTTCTTCACCCTAATGCATTTCTAGTAGCTCCAACTTTACTCCAACTCTTTGTAATTAATGATGAAACAGGTCAGCCATCATCCACAACATCAACAGCGAAAGGATTATCCAAGAATGAAAATGTAGGTTCAAGTGTTCTCGATACATTAAATCTGCCATTTATTTCTTTAGCAAGACCAGAATTTTACACAAATAATATTCTGTTTCCATCTGATCGTCAAGAAGGCTTTCAGTAATTTGCTTCAAACATTTGAAATGAACAAATGTTTTGGTCCCAAAGTCTTTCCGAAAGAGCCTGAAAACTAAATACACTCTGCGCTAAATCATAAATAAGTTTTTCATTTTCTCGTAATATGTTTTCATTAAATTATATTAACTATATACTTTTTAAAATCTGTATCATTTACCCTTAGCTTGGTTTCAAGAGCCACACGAGATTGGCTCAAGAACCGCATGCGGCTCGCGAGCCTCGTTGTGGTCACCCATATATTAGACTATAATAATTTCAAAAGAATAGTATTTACACTAACCGGTCCTTTCGTCCTAAAGTAATTATTTAAACTGTAGATGGAAACCAAACTGGCTTACACCTATCTGAACTTAGATCATGTACGATTTTAGAAGTAGAATATACGGTACATAATTTAACAAACTTCTTCATCCATAGTTAATCTTAATCCAACATCGGTCTATTTACAACAACATTCTGCAGTAACACCTGTTTAAAGAGAGATAGAATTTATTGATACCTTTTTATGTATAGAAAAGAACCTGTTTAAAGAGAGACAGAATTTATTGATACCTTTTTATGTATAGAAAAGATGGCAAAACGGCACCAAGACGATTGACTCAAATTTTGATGTGACTAAAGCTAGTTTGGACACCCCTTGTGGCTAGTCACGCAATGATACAGTACTTCTCTGCTCGGAAGTGCTTACTTTGGTGAAGAGAGTTTTTATTTCTTCGAATAAAAAAACAACATCAATAACTAGCACGAATGTAATAAGTAGGCGCGCCAACCCGCCAGAATTTCATCTCCGTTACACTCCGAAATGAGAAAATGACATTTCCTTCCGAAACAATTATTAGACTTGAAGTTTAAATGACACTTTCACGTGATTTAATAACTTTCGTTTTCCAGGTGTAACTTAAAGAAATAAAATCAGGCGAACTGATATAACAAAGTGCCAGAATGCTTTTGTTTAATCAGTGATAATTGCAATTATGATAGGCCTAATAAAAAAAGAAGCCATTCTTATAATTTTATTTGATCTCCGAGTTAATCTCCAGATCGACTCATTAAGCAGGACTCACGGAAGAACAAAAGGTGTAAAGTTTCATAAGCATATGTGAAGGAATATGTATCACCTATTCATTTTTAGAATGTAAGTCCATATAAACATTGCATTTGTATAATTTCGCCCGTAGCGTTATTTGATTGGTCATGTGTTATTTCAACATTCCTCTCCCATAATAATCTATCTATGCGGGCTACTTTCAGATGTCATATGCGTTAAAAGCAAGGACTTGTTTATTTATTTATTTCGTTGTTCAAGTTGAAATTAGTACTACATGAATCCTGTTACATACACATAATATGGTATATTACTGTGAAATAATTAAGCGGAGTTCTCTTCCAGGGGTGTAACTTCCAAATCCAAATCATCGGACACTGGTTTGACTTCCATATCGGAACCAGCATCCGAATTTTCACCTAAATTGGTTAATAATCTGTTGACTATAGTGTCTCACACGCAATCACTATTTGCCTCTGTCACTATATGTTTCATTTCTTTTTGCCATATTGATGAACCTTAGCTCGAATAGCACTTTTCACTTTCACAAAGTAATCATTTTTATCTAAAACACGGAGTTGTCACTCACTACGCATTTTCCATATAGCCATATAGGCCTACTTCTGGCATATAAACCGGTGAATTCCTATGCCAGTTTCCTCAATTGCAAGTGTAATCCTTTAAAGCCATTCAGTATAATCTGCCCTGCTGTGCCAGAAAACCTTAACTCCAGCTATCACAATTTTGAGTAAATCATATAATTGTATTTTGACCTAGGCCACAACTTTTAAAATGTGTTTTATGTGTTCTAATAAGATAAATGAGTAGAAATAATTTGTAAAATTTATATCAGAGCTTTAAAAAATTCAATTATGTTCAAATATGGAAATATGTGGAGTTAGGGTATATTTTCTTGCAATTTATTTACTTCATATGAAAGAAAAATGCCTCAATTTCTCAAATAGAAGAAAAATTACCTTAACTACATCGACTTGAGGTATAATTCCTTCCTATTCAGAATAAATTGTAACTAATTTCTGTTGGACACTAGTTTTTATTACAGTGTTTTCTTTCCCTCAAAGTAGGACAGTTTTACCTCTATTAATCTATCCAATATAGAATATTTGTATTAGGCCTATAGCTTACTTCTCAACAGCAGATACAGTAGTATAAAATATTTTGAATTAACCTTTACTCCACCGCTGTGGGATGCGTTCAATCCTCTCACGCAGTGGGCCCGGGTTCGATTCCTGGTCGGGACAAGTTACCTAGGTGGGGGTTTTTCTGGGGGTTTTCCTCACCTTTGAAACAAATGTCGGGTAACTTTAGGCCCTTGTGGTCCCCAGATATCATCTGGCCGTCATTATCATCTTCATCCCATCCTCGCCTTGTTTGGAGTGAGTGTATGTGTGAATGGTGTGTCTCGTCCTATGTGTTCGTGTTGTCTCGGAGGTGGCCCCGGCATTGGGCTGATCACTCATCCGGGGAGGCCCTCCATGTCCTTGTCTGGTCAAAAAGTATGTATGTGATCCAAAGATAATCCCTCTCCTGACAGGTCGCGGCCCTGTAAGGCCCGGCGGCTTGGGTCGCTTAAATCCTAAAAGGGAGAGGTTAAACTACGAGAAAGAAAGAAAGAAAGAAAGAAAGAAAGAAAGAAAGAAAAAAGAAAGGATTAACCCTTACAGCCAGTTTGATGTGCAGGGTACGGTACTTCCTCTGCGCCAGTTTGATATGCTAAGAACGCTTTGAGCATGCCAGTCTGTTAACTCAAATATCTCAGTCATGCACTGACAAAGTTTGGAACTTTTTTGCTCACAGATGAACCCAGACCTTACTCCAAGATCGGAAGTATTTTGTTCTGCTAACTGTAAACCCATGCTAACTGACGGGTAAGTAGCTGGCAACACAGATGAAATTCTTGGTTTAAGTCGTCAAACCATTTGCTCATATTCCTACTAATTGTTTTCTTTTTCTATAGATATGTGAGGGCTGTAAACATACGCAGACAAGGCCAGCCTGCAACAAATATTACCCAAAACTACTCACAGAAAGACATTTCATAGAAAAAATACTGCCCACGAGGAAAACTGAGAAACACAAGAAGCATAAAAGAGTAAAAGGAGATGCTGTCCTGACTGCCAAGTGCGATTTTATATTGATAACTGCTTCCAAGGCAGTCCACACAATTGAAAACTTACATATTTATACATCACTAAGTTGCAAGGCAAAATTTGTTTTATAGCTGGGCGTAGCATTTAAATACCGGCGGAAGGTAATACCTGAGTCGGCTCTGAACCATTTAAATGTCTCTCTTGAAGGGTTAAAGTTACATTTGAACAATGAAGATAATATCACTGATTGCATCCATCCGATCTTGAAAAATCATAAGCTGCCAACATCCAATAAAAAATAGCCCATTTATTCCTATAATTTGTTTTTATATTTAAAAATTGGAAATACAATTTACATTACAGTGTTAACTATATTCTCACATAAGGTTAATTTTCAGTCTAAATGAAGAAGAAATTTTACCTTAACTCCAAGCTTCTCGGAACTTAAGTCAATTTTGTTTCTGATTTTGGTTTTGCTGCTTGTTACAAATAGGAAGGAAATTAACCTTAAATCCACTTCGAGAAGGACATAAGGTATTTTCCTTGATCATAATGCTCATTTTGGAGATTATGTATTTTAAATAGGCCTAAAAATGGCCTAGAGAATTAAAAATTGGGATTTTATTATTTCAGCAGATGCAGAACAACTTGTAGGCCCACTTCAAATTAGGCCTAGGTCCACTGGGTTTTCATATTTTATTTCTTTTTGCCTCATTGTTCAGTAATTAATTTTCACCACAATAAAATGTAATATTTAATTGGGTTTACAGATCTTACTTTAAATTCAAACACCATCGAGACTGTACCAATTGTGATAATGAGTTGATTACGCTTAGTGGATGGACTTGGTTTGACTGAAGTAAGAAAGGAGGTCATTTCAACCTATGTTACAATAGAATTCGGAAAAATATGCTGCATTGTTCATTCTTCAAATAGATCCCACCTGTCACTCATTATTCATAATGTTCAATTACCTTTAGACATCAAAGATATGACATATTACATACAATTTCTTACCTCTATTTTGGAAAGAAAACTGCCGTTTTCTGACTTTACAGATCCTTCACGCCCAGTACATTTTACAGTGTAAAGGTCGAATCCATCTCGAGCATGGTGCAAAAAAGTATGACTTTACAGGGGTAAACTAAGCACTTTACCGCCGTATTCTGAATACAGGCACTAGAGTAACTAGCCTACTAAATACGTAACTTCGCTATCACCCTGCACTACTTTGCTACATGATTTGCCAAATTAAATCAAACGATGAAAAGGCCTATGTTACAATTCGGAAAGCTCCAGAAAAATAGAGTTATAACAGAGTTCATTTAGGTCAGAGCTCCCCAACTAGGAAAACCGGGCCACTTTGATTTAATTCATTCTAAACAGGGTGGAAGGGGTATAACTGCGAAGAGTGTAACAGCAACTCCTTGGTTAAAGAGATAGAAAAATTTAGACACCATATTCGTCTGTAGTGAATGTTATGCTAAAAAGTGTTGTCCCTAAATGTTTAACCCTTCTTCAGTCGGTACGAATTATCTGTATCACTGTGATTTCTACACATGTCGTTAGAAGCACGATTAAGGAAAGTGTTATCTCCTTGCGGTTTTCCCAAACAATTGACAGTTTCCTACAAATTCAATACAATGGTTGTTACGTGAACCACATAATCCACGAAATAATGCGCAAGCGAGAGTGTCTACATACCGTAGCAATATGTTAAAAACTTATATGCGTGGCAGAGGTCATCGCCACCGGGAAAAGCTATCTGGCGGTGCGCTGTTACAATTCTGCGGAACCTTTCGACCTAATTATCCCATAAACCATAAATTTATTCCCAAAATGAAAAATAGGTTTCATATTTATTTACTGCCCCTTAAATTGGCATGGTTACTCTCCTTCCACTTTGTATAGTAGGCGTAAAGGTCTACATACCGATACCAAACCCAGCTATTTGTTTTACTAATTACATTTCTCAATTTTACATATTCATATTTTCCAATTATATGAACCTACACTTATAATAGGCCTACTAGAAATGATGCTTGCATAAAATGAGGCCTACCACAAATAGCCTAATGCTTATATAATGTGATCAAGCTCCTGGAACAGCAATAAGCCTAGTGCATAATTCTATTAGGCCTATTTAGATCTACACAACATCCCATGTGCCCGAGAAAAAGTTAAAGTGGTTTAGTTCATAAATCAATGAAGACCGTGTTCCACAAATAGCTTACTTTGCATCCCAATCTCAGTTTATTCACCGCATAACTATAGGCCTACATTACAAGCATAGGCTACAGTCCATCCAATTGCAATTTTTTTTTAATTTCTTTTTTTCAAATCCTTTATTTATATATAAAAATTTTATGTAACACAAGATTACCCGAATGAGCAAGTGCTCGTGTTCGGGTACAGTTCAGTTATTTACAATACAGAATTAGTACACAATTTAATACACTATTAAATAAAAATAAATAAAAGAAAATATATCCATAATTTGAAATAAATACCTAGGAAAGAAATTAATAAATAAAAATGACCTGAATTTCGCACGGATTCCAATTGTTTAATGCTGAAGAAGTAAAAACTTCCCTTTTAAAAATATACCGGTACTACATTTTTATTAGGTAGATTTTCGAAGAAAAATCTACCTATTGCAATGGATACCACTTTATGATTTTCGAAAAATTCTTTCATATCTTTACGTTTCATGCTCCCCTAAGTACGAAACCACCACCCGTTCAAAAAAAAAAATTGTGATATTTATATATATATATATATATATATATATATATATATATATATATATATATATATATATTTATATATTTATATCTTTACACGATAGCGGCCGTAATTTTGAAGATATTTGAACCAAATTTTATTATGTTATTTCTAGGCCCAAGAGTTCGGACAAGTTCGTTAATGGGCAAAATTGGCCCAAGGGGGTGGTCGGGGGAGGGGGTTGAAATTTTTAAAAATGTATATCTCGGCCCCTATGAAGTATAGAGGGAAACTTTGTTTGAATAAATTAGAGTACTCCCTATGGAGTTCACAGTGACACCAACGATTCGGGGGTTCGAGTGAGGGTGGTGGTGGGGGTGGGGGTGGGGGATGAAAATTCGAAACTTTTGAAACCACGTCTTGTGGGGTATCGTTGAAAAGCTCTTGATGAGTACTCTACAAATCAATAAATAGTTTCTTGATAGCTCTCATATGACGCGAGATTTTAATGTTTGAAAATAATAACACTTGAAAGAATTATTATAATATCATAATTTTGTCTTGTTTAGCGGCTTTGCTAATTTTATTCATTGCTGATCTTGCGCACGGCCTCCCAGAATATTATATCCTATTATTGTTGTCAAAACAATTGATTGTAGGCTCTTCCTCTTTACTGCAGGTTTGCCATGCCAAGGCTAAAGAAGAAGAGTGCTATGCAGCGACAATAAATTAAACCAAAAGCACTTCGAAATCTACCTCCGCCTGTAGGCCTGCCTAAAGGGATTTTTTTATGTATTGTGGAAGCTTGTGAAGGTGATAAAAACTAGTAGAATAATATCAATTTGGAATTTAAAATTGAAACATAAATCTTGCACGTAGCACAAAAGTAATACACACATTCCATTTCATACATTTTAGGACTTCATGTCTACAATGAATTCTTAAAGATCGAACGTTCATCGAAGAATTCTGATGATGTCAGGATGTAAGGATGATGTAAGGATCTCTTACAGTCGGCATTGGTGGAACAAGCGTTAAAAGCATTGGTTATGTGTTCCCAAAGTTCACGATTTCAATCCCGGCTACAAATATGTAGATTTACGGGCACGTAAAAGAACTCCAGCGAGGCAAAATTCCGGCATAGCGGCCTAACCAGCAATGCACTACATTCGTTAAACAAACAAACAACATTTCTTACGGTGGGTAGCAAACGCCGCAATGGTTTATATCTCATTAGCTACAGGCGAAATCCCCTGGTTCTTGATAGTACTCACCGCAAAAAGTTTCAAATCGTATATAGGATCATTTAATCCAAATAATTCATGCTTCTGATTATTTTAATAGACATTCTACCGGTCTCGGAAGTGAATGGAAACGGTTTGATTCTTTCCTAATGTTGTCGTGACAGATACTGCTTTACAAGTAGCTGTGGAAAATAATTTTCGAATAATTATACCTCTTTGTTCATGATACTCATCTACTTTCTTGTAGACACAGATTTATGATGTTTTTATCTTTCTTCTATAATTAATGCAATAAACGTCTGAGTTATTGCCGATTATTATATCGTCTGGTTTACTTTCATTTTCTCTTTGTAACACATTATTCTGACAAGGTGATAAGAAGTCCCATGTAGGCCTGCATGACATAGCCCTAGGCTTACTGTCTGAGTTCATAGTTATGTAAGTCAATTCTACAAATTACGGATATTAGCCTATATTATATTGACTATTGTAGGCATGGAAGAAGAAAATATGCCGTGTTTTCTTAACGAGAGTAAAGATTACTCTTTATGGGCTTGGCTTTCTGGTTTAAATTCTGCTTTTATCCCGAACTGTAATATATTTACATCTATTCCAGTATTTAGGTTAGAGTATTGTGTAGCCTATAATTATCTTAAATTTTAGCTTTAAATACCTGGAAGTTCACTGAATTTTCTTATAAGACAGAGCAACACAAAGAATCAAGAGAAGAATACCAAGGATATGGAGAGAAATGCTTTGGAGAATAAGTCTGTACTCTTTGCAGATTCTTAAAGATTGGACATAGTTACGTAATATCTGATCCATTAACAAATATTCAATCGATAATAGTAGTATGAGTTCACTACATAGGCCTACTAACTTACTTAAGAACAGTCAAGACTACTCAATGAAGTTTGAAGGATGAGACATCAGGGAAGGGGTATTTACGATCATTTAAGTTTTTCTTCATTTTGCGAAATTGAATAACGAAATCATACAAGATTTAGTCATTGTAATTGAAGGATCACTTTTATCAATGTTAGAGGTAGAAATGGATAATTAATTTGTATCACTTTTATCAATGGATAATTAACTTTTATCAATTGTTTTGAAATTGTAATAATATAACATTAATTAAAAACAATTTCGATTCGGTGCAAACCTGTTTGTATGCTTTTATTCTGTTCTGTTGTTAGCTTACCTGAATTTGGTTAACTATGTCTTATAAACACCATTGGTAGCATTGGTCACAACATTGATAACTCGAATCGATTAATGGATGATTGATTCAGTGTATGCCGTAATCTTCCAGCTGTTAGTTTTATTGTTATGTAACAAATCACGAAAGTAATTATTATTAGTTGTATGAGTTCACTCCATTACAATTTGATTTATGGAATAGTTTAATTCATCCAACTCGAGTTTATGGGTTTCATCAGATAAATTCGTAAACTCTCGTGGGATTACCTATGATAAAATTTCAAGTTAACCTACCTATTTGTTTATTAACTATGCACTTGAAGACCATTAATTCAGGTTTTGTGGTTCAATATTCAGTGTTGCATTATTTGTTTGTTTATTTATTTATTTAGCACCAATCTTAAACTATTAATCTGAAAATGATCTTAATGGATCTATAATTTGAAAATTTAAGCTACGACACTAAGAGATCTGAACTAACCTATTCCTGCTAAGAATGTAACCATCCTATGAGCTTAATGTAAACAACACAGAGTAATAATCAACCAGGGCCACAATTGGTAGGCTACGTAGTCTAAAAAAGGTACGCCTGCAACGGATGCATACGAGTTACGGCCGTCTTAGTTATTTACCCGGCAGAGACAGGTTAGTTGCGGCCCTACCGTATTTCGACTATACATTAGTTGCAGCCCTGGCTAATTATTAATTAAGCTCATAGGATATTTATATTCTTAGTAACAATATTGTTAGTTCAGGTATCCACATGTCGTAGCATAAATTTTCCAGATTAATGGATTAAGGTAGATGCTAAGTGCTATGTCTATTGTGATTCAATGTAAGCTACAATAGCGTACCGGTACCTTAACTCTGTACCATACCACGAATACCACTGAACTTCGTAACTACAAAATAGATTTTGAGTATTCTTGCTGTTAAGTCTAAGAAATATCTCAACACTGAACACAAACACCACAAAACCTGAATTAATGGTCTTTAAGTAGTAATTACTAAACAAATAGGTACGAGTAATTTGATATTGTATCATGACAATAATTTCGTGCTCACCGGCATTACGCTTAGAGGCGTTGACAGCGACTATTCTCGGAAGTTGGAAGACGTAGCCTATGTCAAATGGAGAAGTCGGATGTCTAGAAACACGCGAAAAACTTCAGACAAATAAACTTTCATAAGAAAACAAAAAGTGCAAAGATGGAAACAAAGAAGATAATTCGGTTTGAATTTGTATAAAAGTATGCTCCAAATTTTTACCGCAAACTTTACATTAGAACAGGGGCATTGTGTTGTAAGCTTATAGGCCTATAACTTTTGTCTCTTGAGTAAATCTAAAAGGCTGGATCAATTACTAATTACCCGGCCGCAACTTCCCTCTCAATACGTACGTAAATTTGAAACTGGGCCGCAACTCATCTTTTCCGAGCGCAACTAACCGGTCTCAGCCGTGTAAATTATTAGTTCGGCCGCAATTCGTACCTATTCTCTACAATAACATAGCAAAATATCCCTGTGAATTAATTTGAAGAAGGGGAAAGAAAAAAGTTGGAAGCTTTTTTTATAGATATTCTCCAGGGAATTTAACCTAAAATGGGGGGTGTTTTCGTTTAAAAGTTTAAGTAGCCTACAGCGCATAGTCGTTAGATTGACATTTCAGTTCGATCAGAAGAACGCTCCTCAAAGATGTATACTGTATGGCACTCTAAACTAAAGTATCATAGTAATTATTTATTTATACGTTAGAGGTTTTAAGAACCTTTGCACTCAATACGGTTCTGACTCGTTCATAAAACTCGCGTGTAAAACTCTGTAATTTGTATGTGTCATACAATTTTAAAGTCATTTGCTTTAGAAACGTCTGCAGTATAATAATCTGTGTCTTAAATAAAAGGCAAGTTTGCGGCTTTCCGATAACTTCACTGGAGGAGGGTGCAGTAAGGTTCTCCCTCTTGTTTCTCTTCTGTTGTTTCACCCTTAACACCACATCACGCACGCTAAATATGACGTCACGCAACCACCGTACTACCGTTTCCATCGACATGGTCTTGGCAACTCAGACGTCAATTATTAACGATATTGGGCATGTCAAAGTGAGCTTGAGACCGCAAATAAACTTAACATTTCATGCAGGTTAAATGCGACAGACAAATGGGCATCGCGGTTTTCTGTTTACTCTCTTTTAGTCCAAATATTGGTGTTCGATTCAGAAACAAAAACAGTTCTTAAAGTCTAGACGACCATATCTTATATTTACATGTAACAAATGCTGTTTTTATAAAACAGGCTACAATAGGCCTAATTATTTGTCTATGATATTCATAGGTCTAAAGGCTGTATCGGGGATGCAGCAGCAGGGTACGTGAAATGTTTTGTGCATGTTACGATCTGTAATCACATTTGCAGTAAGCTAAATAGAAAATACAGTATTTGTGCTCGCTTTCATATGTTACTTACTCAATGACAATAGACAATTCATAAGCAAGCTAAGAAAATATTATCTATTTTATGAAACCGGAGGTTCATTGTCGGGCTTACCTCAGCCCGCCATTCAACACTATGTGCATACTCCATTCAACCAACCCTCACAAATCCTACTTCCCTTAAAACTATCCTAATATTGTCCTCCCACCTACGTCTAGGTCTTCCACGTGATCTTTTCCCTTTGGGTATCCCAGTCAATACTTTTTTGATATGTCTTCCCCACCCCCATGCGCGCAATATGCCCAGCCCATTTCATCCTCCGTGATTAAATTACTCTTACTATATCCGGTGAAGAGTACAGATCATGAAGCTCGTCGTTATGCAGTTATCTCCAGTCCCCATTTTCATCTCTCTAAGGCCCAAATATTTTCCTAAGCACTCTAGAAGACTCTCAGATTATGTTCTTCCTGATCAGTAAGCGACCATGCCTCACATCCACATAATACAACCGGCAGGATAGTCTTACAAATCTTTATTTTTAGATTTCTGGACAGAAGGCGAGAAGATAAGCACAAGTATTTCCTGATTTTAGTCGAGACTTAACTTCTGCCTTAATATTATTTGTGTCTGTAATTATTGCTCCCAGATATTTGAATGTTTCCAATTGCTGGAACGATTTACCGGCTATTCTAATATTTTGTAGAGCATTATTTTGTTGTTCCGTGACCATATACTTAGTTTTTCCTGTAATTACTAATTTCCAATCCAACATTTCTGCAGGCATCGAAAACACTTTCTGCATTTCTCTCGATGGTGTTTATGTCATTTCCTAACAAGGAAACGTCATCTGCATAAGCTAAAATCGGGTACCTGCCATTTAATTCTAGGCCTAGGCCTACCTTGTTTTCCTAAACTTTCCTAATGGCATATTCCAAAGAGAAATTAGAAAGTAAAGGCGATAGTGCATCCCCTTGCTTCAACCACTTCTAATGGCAAAACTATCTGATATAAATTTCCCTACACTAACTCTGCTATAGGTTTCATTTAGACAAATTTTAATCAGTCTAACTAACTTCTTCGGTATCCCAAACTCAATGAGGATATTGTACAATTTTTCTCGCCTAACTGAATCATATGCTTTTTAAAAATCTATGTATAGATGGTGAACAGACTTATTCCCATTTTTTTACAAGATTTGGCAAATACAAAATAAATGAGCAAATGGTTGATCTATTTTGCCTAAACCCGCATTGTTCACCAATGATTTCGTCCGAATATGGGGGTAATCTTCACAGCAGTATATTAGATAGAATTTTGTATGATTTTGGTAAGAGAGAAATTCCTCGATAGTTAGCCTATTACTTTCGGCCTATATCCCTTTTTATGGCTCGGTATAATAATAGATTCTTCCCATTCCTTTGGCGATTCCTCCTTTCTTCAAATCATAAGAATGAGTTTATGGATCTCTGCGTTTAATCTATCCCCACCTGCCTTGATTAATTCTGATGGAATTTGGTCAACGCCTGGAGATTTGTGAGTTTTTAGTTTACCTATAGCTGTTTCTATTTCTGTTAGAGTTGGTTCAGCAACCATCGGCTCTGCTGTGAATATTTCACTTTCTACACTTTGGATATCTCTATGTACATTTCATAAAAGATTAAAGAAATTTTCCACCTATTCAAAATATTATTCAGAGCCGCGAGTATTATGCCATCATTGTCCTTAATTATGTCTAGGTTGAAAACTTTTCTTCCGGTCCAGAAAACCACCATTAACGGCCGTGGGTGTCGGCATGCTGACCACATGCCCCCCAATCCTGCCATCTGCCTACGGGAGATGATGCAGCGGTCGGGTGGTAGGCCAAGTCCTTCCGGGGATGTAGCGCCACGGAGTTTAGGTTTTTTTTTTTTTAAACCTTTCTTGAACTCGTTTATCCCCTTGTAGAGTTCCCTAACATTTTTGCTTTTACTATTTTCCTCTAATTAATTTACTTTGTCTTTGAGATAGTTTATTTTCTTTGTTCTAAAGATTCTAGAGGTTTCTCGTTTAGCATTGTTGAGAATTTCGACAGTAGTGTCACTCGGATTCTGCAACCACTGGAGTTTTGCAGGTTTTCTTGCATTTACTGATTTAATGCACTCATCATCGAAAAACGGTTTATTTGGTTTTCGGTTCAAGCGGACCTAACTTTCCTTTTACGGTTTTATTCATATTCATATCATCCCTGGTTTCTTGTTCTGCAGTGTTTTCTAGAACTGCTAATCTATTTTAAATCTCGACTTGGTAAGCATTCCTACCTTGGTCTTCACCTACCTTTTTCAGATTGAATCTCTCTATATCGAAATTTTGCCCAGTTCTTTTGTTTAACGAAAGTTTCTCCCGAACTGACGCAACTACCAGATAGTGATCCGAATCATAGTCAGCACTCTTAAAAGTTTGAACGTCGATTATACTAGACTTCCTTCTTGCATCTAATTAGCACATGGTCGATATGAATATGAGTCTTTCCATCTGGCGAGTTCATGTGTATTTATGAAAATCACGATTTGGGAATTGTGTACTCTTTACTGTTAAATATTTAGCGGTGGCAAAATTCACTAATCTAACCCCATTGTCGTTGCTCTGCAAGTGGTGACTTTCGTTCCCAATCGTGGGCTTGAAAATATCGTCCCTTCCTACTTTCGCATTGAAATCTTCTAGCATAATTTTCATGTGATATGCCGGAAACTGATCAAATGTTCGTTCTATTTGCTCATAAAAACAGTCATTATCATCATGTTTATCCTCTGTTGGTGCATGAGACATTCATAACTATGATGTCACACCTCCGTCCTCTTAGAATAACATAAGAAAGCTTATCATTAGTAAACTCTACTTTTTTAATGACTGAATTAATTCTCTTATGTATGAAGAACCCGGTTCCTAATTGATGGCTATCGTTCCTTTCCCATAGAAAAAGGTATACGCATCTGTCTGTATTGAACCTTCACCCTCCCATCTAACATCCTGTACTGCTACTACATGTAACCTGTATTTCTCTAATTCCCTAGTTACCGATTCAAGCGCCCCAGGCCTAGTTCCTATGATTTCTAGTCTCCCTTGGTGTAGTCCGTACCCGGAGATCCGAACGAGGGACTATTTTACCTCCGGAAAATTTTACACTGATAGGATCCATAAATCAGGCAGCGATACTTAACAATATTTTTTACTGTGAGAGGTTGTTAACCTCACGCCAAACCCCAAAGCTGGAGGACCACTTCATGTCGTCTGTCCGCGACTGCTTATTCAACATATTCGCAGCTACCCTCCATATCTGGAGGCCGTGTCCTCTATCCGCAACCTGAGGATGCGCCATACCATGGTGACAGAGACCCACCCCTTACATATGTTATATCGGTAAATATACCTATACACATACATATATACGAAGCATAGATAAAATATAGCTACAGTATTTAAAAAAAGACATGCATCTAGAAGCAATCTTAGTTAACTAACAGAACTACTTGCGGACAAAGAATAAGAACCGGGATCATTGTTATACTGTATTATTTATTTATTTGCTTATTTGGATTGGAAGTCTTCAAGTTAAAATCCTATCGATTAATTACTTAGCAACAAACTTTGAAAAACTGTTACAAAACTTCCTACAACTATTGACAAAAGTAGACCTTCTTTAAATCAATCACCAGAAAACTATTTTACCAATTCAGTTTGCTTTTGGGGGATTCCGGCTTAAATTCCTTGCAACCCTTTTGTAAATAATTATTTCGGGGTATGTATTGTTTCCTAGATTTGTATTATTTGTTACAAAAATGATGTTACCGCCCATGGCTGCGTGAGCGAATGTTAATAGTAGATAAGGTAGAAATAAATTCAGATTGGAAAACAAAATATCGAACTTTCAATTTTTGCATTGGAGTATCAAAGTAATGTTTGAGAAAACGAAAGAAGAAGCTACGAATACTGAGTAAACTCATATTGAACGTAGAACAAAAAAGATGTGGCAAGCTGGTTTTGCAGTTCATCCATATGATACTTAGGCCTACCTAAAACCAAGGAGTGTGAATACATCACTTTTTTTTTTTTCAATGCCGTTGTTAGTGTGCTGCAATACTTAGCTGAAGATATGGTTCCCATTAGATGGTCCCATTATATCCATTTTTTTCCATATAATAATACAGGAGAGAAACCAACTTATACCCTCAGTATAAGAAGTACCAGAGAGTTATCCATAAATTACTAACAATTTATTATATTCAAGTAATCAACATATAGATGTAAATCAATTATTATATTTTTGAAACTTTTAACTTACTTCTCAATAGTCCTATATCGTGTACTTTAAATAAATGATTTGAAAATTATTTCATTTGGTAATAATCGGTAAGTGTTCTTTCGATAAAATCTAAAATCATGGCTTAATACATTTTTTATCATTAAGCAACATTAGTAAGAAGTTTTGTCTTGTTATTAATCCTTTGTTTTATTTAACAATTGGAAACAAACAAGATCTTAATACGTCATTACAACAATTTAGATTATTTATAATTTTGAACAGCACACACATATATTTATTACCTCTTATACTTAGCAAGAAGTTACTGATACTTATGCAGACCCAAGTATACAAGAAAGTCTCATTAATAGAAGGTGTGGTTAAAAACTATAAAACCATTTATAAAACTGTTTGTTTATATTAGTTGTTGTATAATAATTCGAAGTATGATTTATTATTTTCCTAAGTTCGGAGAATTCGATATTTTTCTACTATTTTTTCCTGATAATAAATAAAATTCATCTCGCTTTTTCACTGAATCTTTCTGATATATCAAATTGTTAAATAAGTATCTTATAATTTTTTATAATGGCATCTATGGGAAACTGGTTGATGGATCTATCTTTACCTTTAAATTGTATTTATAAAAACACTCGGCTTTATTGGAAGCGCGTAGAATATAAAATGCGGAAAGAAGTTTAGCGTAGAGGTTTCAAAAGACGATAGCCTACATTAGAATTGGCACTTTTGATGTGTAGCCAATTTTGTTTGAATATTGGTCAAGTGATGGGTGATGTATAAAAGAGGCAGAGTTGATGTTTTCTTTCACACTAGTACGGGGAGTGAAATCAGATTAGTTTAGGAATATTGATTCATGCAGGAAGATTTGTTAGCAGAGTAACGAGCTTGCGGCAAAGAAAGGCAGTCCACACCGTCTCACAAAGAAACCGAGGTGCTTATAACTTTATCACACTCTCATGTTCTAAAAATAATCCTGTTCTTTAAGGAAACCAGATCGGCATAAGTCATGCAAGAACTCCAGAATCTGTCATTTTGAAGAATGGAAACTTGGAGTTAACCAAGCAGTCCTAGTGAGCGTAGGCGGATCAAATAATGAAAATAGCATTACAGAGCTGATCTCATGCGATAATTGAAAAGTGTTAGGAGAAGGCAGTGTTGAAAATACTTGTGCCAGAAGTGCAGAACAAGTGTAGAACAACGGCTCGGAAAGGTGAAGATCATGGGTTCGAATCCAGGTGTCAGAGAAATGTTTCTTCTAACATATTCTCATATAAAAGAAGCATTGAATTCAATTCAGTACATTTCACGCCATCGGCATAAGTGTTCACAACCAGAGCGGGCTCATATTCCAGACAGATTGGAACCCATACAGAGCTATAGATGAGAAATGGGCCTAGAAGTGTAGCTATGTTCTCGTGTTGCCGAGGCTATGTTAAAATTTTATTAAGGTTATGTTTGGTATTCTTTATTTTTGGCAACCTTCCTTACGTAAAAAGCCGCTGGATATAAAACACAAAAATATTATTCGAATATTATTTATTTACTTACGTACTCAATGACAATAGATAATTCCTAAGCAAGCCAAAGGCATACTATCTATTTCATTGAAACCAGAGGTTCATTGCCGCGCTTATATGAACCCGCCATTCACCCCTATTCTGAGCTAATCCCATCCCACCATCTGTCTGAAATCCTACTTCCCTTAAATATATCCTAATATTGTCTTCCCACCAACATCTAGGTCTTCCAAGGGGTCTTTCCGTTCGGGTCTCTTAGTCAATATTTTTTAGAAATATCTTTCCTCCCCCATGCGATCAACATGATCAGCCCATTTCATCTTTCGAAGCTCGTCATTATGCCGTTTTCTCCAGTCCCTGTATAGACCTATTATTATCACTATTATTATTGTTAATATTATTTTTATGACGACTGTATTGTTATTATAACGACTATATTATTATTATTATTATTATTATTATTATTATTATTATTATTATTATTATTATTATTACTATTATTATTAGTATTATTATTACTGGTGTTAGATTAGTCTTATTACTAATGATATCACCTATTATTTTTGTGGCCTATGAGTCTGTTCTGTAGCCTAAGGGATGATTAGCAGATCAAAAATACAACAGATCTAGAATAGGCACATCAGTATATGCAAAACAAAAGAAAGGGTATATGGTAGAGGAAATAGCCTACCCCCAAATTCGAAGTTGAGTTTTTAACATAAATACGCGTTTTGAAGTCCACTGAATCCAAAAATAATATTTTCGGAAACAAGTTTTTGTGTGTTTCTATGTGTCCGTGTGTCTGTGAACACCTAGCTCAAGAACGGAAAATCGTATGAAAAAGAAATTTTGTATTTGTGTTAGGTACCGTCTGCGGATGTGCAAGGAAAAGTTGAAGATTGGCGAAAACTTTCCCTTATTTTTAAGGGGACATTAGGCTACATGAAGAAAATTATGTTTTTCCCGATTTTCTCGAAAACGTCTCTAACGATTTTCTTTAAATTTTGCACAAGAGCTAAAACTTTTATTTGAAATACTTTTAAAAAAACTCTGAAGGGTAGTTAGGCCTATAAGTCACACACTCTGAATACGCGCTCTTTGCAATACGGCCTCTTGTAACGAAAAATCGTACAAAAAGGAAATATTGTATTCGGATTAGGTACCTTCTGGGGATGTGATCTCGGGGCCGGCGGGTGTGTTATTCGTGGTGGACGAAGCCTTGCCTTAGGAGGTTTTCTCGGGGTTCTCCCGTTTCTCCCTTTCATTCCACCAACACTTTCCACTTCATCTCACCTTTCCCCCTTTTCATCCTCATCCCGTTTCCACTTCTGGTATCGGGTCTGCTTCGGCAGTTAGCGCCCTTTGGGGGCCTCTCCCGTTCTCCCCGCTCTGCTTGTGGTCAAGAGGTTGTTAGTGGTGTGTATCGCGGACCTGTCGGGGCTCCGGTTGGAGGGACCTAAGGGAGTGGCGCACACGTGGCATGGTAATACGGCTTGTTGGATGTAGGAGAGCTCCGCGGGGGCCTGCAGGGGGATCTGCGGATCCGGGGCGTCCTGTGGGCACGCAACTCATCCCATCCCGGAGGTAGGTACAATAAGACTTTGCGGCTTCGGTGCTTAGGGGTCGTTCCCACCCCGCCTCCCCGCCTTAAGGGCGCCTAATCTGGGGATGTGAAACGAAGGTCAGTGACGACTTTCTCTCATTTTGAAGAGGACTTTACATGAAGAAAATTTAGTTTGTCATGATTTTCTCGAAAATAGCTCTTATAATTTTGTTTAAATTTTACACATGGGGAGTTTATAGCCTACTAAGAACTAAAACTTTTATTTGAAACATTTTTTTAATTATCTGAAGGGTAGTTATAGGCCAACCATACTGAATATTATATGCTCTTTCCAACATGACCTCTTGTTCTATATCAGAATGTGAAGTGAGAAAAATGTATTGGCCATGCTGAAATTAAAGAAAGTTACGAGAGTACATTAATAAGATATTTGGGTCGTATATCCTTTGGGAATACGATGTGATGTAACGAAATTCTCTTAAATTTTACAACCAGTTTACATGAAGAGAACGTCATACACAGTATTTATATTATACTAAGAGGCTAACTTTTATTTGGGCAGAGGAAGTTACGTGAAATTCACATCAGATTTTTAAATAGTGGGATTCAAGATTGGAATGACTTACGTGAAGAAACCTTCGAAGTACCTATAAAAACAGATTGAGTATTGTGTGATTTAATTCTAATATGAGTGAAAGTGGAGGTGTAAGTTAGACTTACAGGTCTAATTGACAGCGCGTGTAGGCTATATGTTATGTTTTAAAATGTTTATATGAAACTTAATAGTTTTAATAGACCTTGATTGTTTTTTGGTGTTATTATCTGTGTTGATATTCCTGCATAGCATTGGCTATGTGGTGTTATGTAATGTGAGATGTGTGTGCGAATGGTATTTATTTGTAACACTGCAATCGGGTTATAGACTTAGTGTAATTAAAGAAGAATAATAATAAAACAATCACATCTTAATCAAATTCAATCCAATTAATCAGATTGGTTTGAATTCATTTCACTCACAGTTACGTTAATAATGGGAAAATAATGTAGTTGGTTTATTCAACTTGTGCAGAAGATTGAATAGCACATAATTCAAGGAGATGGGATACATCTGTGGTGGATGTCTTTCACACAGAAATACGAGGACAGGAAATTAAATCTCTAAATTGAGTTTCTCCGAAAGAAAGAGGGCGCATGTCTACCAAGCGCTTAGTTTATTAATTGCCACTATCTGTCACTGCATGGATTTCAATTCTCTAACAACGATTTAATTGTTCAGGGGGAAATGCTAAATTATGTTTCAGGAATGATGTATGACTTCGATACTATATTGAAATGTAAGAATGAAATTGTTTTCTACATTATTTTCTGTCAAATTATGGTTGTGGTGTTTAGAAGCAATTTAACTGTCGCGTGTCACATTAAGGTGGAAGACAAAGTAATGGAACCTCTTATATGGATGCTAAGCCATCATTCATATAAAATAAACACATTTTGCTACCACATTACCGACAACACACTACTATTATCGGGAAGTACTGAGACACCATTAGTACGTGGGGTTTGTACACAGATACACACATTGAAACAAACTTCGTCTGGAGGGAATTGGCTATCAAATAGTTAACATAGAAATTATGAGGCAGAGTTCATTGATTAATCGATATAAAGTATTTGAGGTTTGCCCCTCTAATAGTAAGAAGTTCGTGAAATAGAAAACAATTTTGACGAACAAAATAGTCTAGGACTACTGTCGTAATCGTATTGTTGGAACAGATTGGTTTAAAAACTTTTTTTTTTCAATGTTATATACTGTAATTCACTACTAATTTTATATGTCGTATGACACAATAATGACTTGGATTGCAATAAAATGGAATTTGTGACGTGATTCAAGTTGATTTAATTAATTATTACCTCATTAGATTAATTACGTGAATTATTATTCGTCAGGCCTTAACGTCTCCTACACATAAACTAAACGAACTAAAATAGGCGCAAGCATATTACGTTAGCAATGTCTGAAAAATATGGACTACAATAACACCACTACATTTGTACTTTACGTAGTTCTTGAAGTTTTAAACATTCGGTGTAGGCCTATAGAGATCACATCAGTAGGCCTAAGACTATTTTTGGGAACGAAAACAAGAAAACACAATTTCTGATGTTTACTTGTGTTGAACATATCTTTCCACCCCTTAACCATTTAGGCCTACTTGATAACGAAATGTTTGGTTCTTAACCTTTTCACTTTTACCGACATAGGCCTATAAAGTCGTCACACAAAAAGTTAATAAAAGCAGAAATATTAGATTCTAGAGTAATGATTTGTGTTAAGTTGTGAGTAATTTTGTTTAGTGTCATGTTTGTAATTCTTGGAAACCAGCTATCCCACTGAAATCTTTCGTATCGACTTCAAACTTATAATTAACTTGATGATTGCTTACATTATTTCAGCTCTTAAAGGGTTAATAGCTTATGTCCTAAACTACGAATAACCTCATTAGCCTTTACCAAAATAATAAAATCAGGTAAACTGATGTAACAAAGTGCCAGTATCCTTTTGTTTAATCAGTAAAAAGTTAATTGGAATTATGATATGCAGAGAATAAGTTATTTTTGTTATCGATTTCCGAGTTAAGCTGCAGATCGATTCATTAAGCAGGACCTAAGGAAGAACAAGGGTCTAATGTTTGATTCTTTACCTTAATTCAAACTCGTATACACTGATATAAGACATTCTTAAAATATGTCAACATTTCACAAAATACACTGGCGAAAAACTCCACTTAATCTATGTACGCCTAATTATTTCAGAGTTTATATCTTCTGTATTTAACAGTATTCAACTTGATGAACGAAATAAACATCTGACTAGTTTGATAATCAAATCTTCCAATTTACTTCGTTATTATCACCGTACGTCTCAGCTTAAATGCGAAGGGATGTGTCAAGGCTAACTATACCAAAACCGTATATGAAGAGTGTAAAACGATATGTTGTCAGGATAACAGATTTGCATTTGTTAAATTCTTTAAAATATATTGCCATAAAATATACACTAAATTGGGCATTACTCCGATACCGGCCAACTGATTTTATCCAGCATCAACAGACGTCTTCCCATGGACATTATAAATTCATATACTGTACCAAGTTTCATGAAAATCCGATAAAGCGTAGGCCTATTTGAGTTACGGCGTCTTTAAAATAGACACTAAATTGGGTTTTACTCCGGTACCGGTCAACCGATTAGGTCCAAATTCAACAGGTTACTTGCACATAGACGTCATGAATATGTACAGTGTGTCCCACGCAAGAGTTGGCCAATGACGCGGGTTCCTGCGGCGCGGCGGGCACAGCTCCAACTCCCGAGCGATCGGGTGAAATATCTACGCTAATGAAGCCGCGATCGGTGTTATGATTCAGGTTCTCACATTTACAGTTAAAATTACAATTAAAATAAACACGTACCTCATCACAAGAGATGTTGGAAATGTTCTCCTCTCGCATCCACACAACACTGACACCATTTTAGGACATTTTCTTTCACGCGCATAAGTTCAGCTTCCGAGACAGAGTTCATTTCTCTTGTGATAGACCTATGTGATATTGTCTTTAAGTTCTTCTAACAGTATGTGAATATTATTTATGGATAAACTTGAAAAATAAAGTGTATAGGTCAACTTCCCGTACATTACAAAGGAAACGGGTGAAATATCTACGCTAATAAAGCCCGCTGTTGGTGTAATGGTTCAGGTTCTTACAAAGAAAAACATATGCGATTTATTACACCATCTTGCAAGGACACAAGACGTCGGTTTTTAGCAAAATTCCCAGGTGTACGTCCTCCAAGAAGAGAAGCCGTGCGAAAACTTGTAAGCAAACTTCGGGAAACGGGTTCGATTCTCGATAGTAAACGAAGGACCAAGCGGCGCGTACTTACTGGACAGAAATTAGATCAAACCCACACACATTAGAAGAACTTAAAGACAATATCAGAAGAGAAATTGATTCTATCTCGGAAGCTAAACTTATGCGCGTGAAAGAGAATTTATTAAAAAGGTTCCAATGTTGTGTGGATGCAAGAGGACGACATTTCCAACATCTCTTATGATGAGGTAAAGTGAAGTAAAGTGATCCCTATACAGGCCATGGAGGCCCAGAGGGTTCCAGGAGGTTAAGGCTCCCAGATTTTGGACACTCGGCACACGAAAGTGGTAAGGTTGTCAGCCTTACGCACCGGCCGCCTTTACCCCCAGGATTGCTCCTGGTACTCATTTCTGTTAGAGGCTGAGTCGACCCCAGGGCCATAGTGCCACCAGAAGGATTAGGCCAATTGAAAAATCTCAACGACCTCATCGGGAATCGAACCCGCGACCTTCCTGTTTGTAGCGCAGCGCCTCAACCACTACGCTACGGCGTACCACGTGGTTATTTTCATTATAATTCCAACTGTAAATGTGAGAACCTGAATCATAACACAGATCGCGGCTTCATTAGCGTAGATATTTCACCCGATCGCTCGGGAGTTGGAGCTGTGCCCGCCGCGCCTCAGGAACCCGCGTCATTGGCCAACTCTTGCGTGGGACACACTGTATAACATGTTTCATGAAAATCTGATAAAGCGTGTTTGAGTTATGGCGCCTTTCTGATATAACCTATTAAAATAGGCACTAAATTGGGGATTACCCCGATACCGGTGAACCGATTTGGTTCAATATCAATAGGATTCTTTCCATGGATGTTATAAATGCGTACAGCAAGTTTCATGAAAATCCGATAAAGCGTATTTGAGTTATAGCGCGTACAGGCACACGGACAGATAGAGACAGACAGACGGACAGACATTTTCCCGTCCCCCACACAATCTCATAAAGTACCATACTGGCCATAGGCGTAACCAGGCCGACCATATGGGGGGGGTTATAACATCCGGGAGAGGGGGGTCCGGGGGTCCTCCCCCGGAAAATTTAAAAAATCTAGATGCAAAGTAACGAGTTTTTCGCTTCCGGGGGTTCCCCGGAAAATTTTTAAAATTAAGACGCAAAATAACGAGTTTTTCGCTTCCGGGGGTCTCCCCCGGAAAATTTTAAAAATTAAGACGCAAAATAACGAGTTTTAAGCTTCCCACGCTTTATACTTGCATAAGTAATTTATGGGCAGACTTAAAAAAAATTATACAATTTTCCTTTTTTTAATCAATGGGGGGGGGGGTTCAAACCCCCAAAAACCCCCCCTCGGTACGCCTATGATACTGGCACTTAATAATTATGCATTATATAATAAGAAGTGTTTTCTTTGTGTGTGTTTGTGTTTGTTTGTGCGATGCCCGCACACAGAATTCTGGAATTCTAAATGTAGGTGAATGGGAGTGCGAATGCACCTTGAAGTCTGATGTTTAATTTTCGCGTTCTTTCGCGAGATACGTGCAAAACTGGCGGAAAATGTTATTTTAGAGCTTACCTCTCGTAACTGATATGTATATAGACTAATCCCAGATGAGAAAACACATCGATCGATTTACACGAAACTCAATGTGTGGGTTTATACTTGTATATACCAGAGAACGCGGATCTGAAGATGTCACTTATGGCTGTAGGAGTCGATCTTCGGTAACCGTAGGCCTACAACTCCCATGGAGGGATACTTATTACAGTTTACCCGGAAGCTCTATACCGAAAATTAGTTTTTTGTATCATATTGTATCTTTTATGTCATTTTACTATTACTTATAACACCTCCAAATCTATGTGCTAAACATTGGAAGTAGCAATATAATTACTAGGGCAAGGCATTGGATGATTTTGAAAGGTTTTTTTTACGAAGGTCATGTTTCAGTGGAGATAGAGAGGAGCTTCTCCACGTACAAATCATTACTTGCAGACAACAGACAATCGTTTTTATTTGAGAATCTTCACTAAGTGTTCATAGTTCATTTTAATTCAGGTTTATTGTAATAGCATAGCAGTTTGTCAAGTAACAATAAATGTTTTTTATTTATTTTTAAATGGCACATATTTGCTACGGACAATTTGATGGGCATGCCAGTTCAGAAATAATTCCTTATTCGCTAAGGGTCTCCAAGTAGTATAAATTTACTCACTTCTTTAGTAACAAAATAAGTGTGATTTATATTGTAAATTCATATATAATGCACTGTCACCCATTAAAGTTATTTTAGCAATTAATTACTTAAAAAATGGTTATAAGTAATAATGGTAAATTCATTGGTCATTTAAAAAAATTATAACTTTTCACTATTTTTAGGTCATAAATACAATTTTTATTTTGCAATTTTCATTATTTTATGGTCATTAAATGCCTTGCCCTAACAATTACAAATTAATAAACGTAATTAATTGATTTTGTGAAAAACCAGTATCAATGATAATCGGACCGCGGGTACCTGCTAGTTCTTAATAACAAGCAACTTTGATTTGGGAGCACACTTCAAGAAAAGATAAGGTGTATTATGCCTACACATAGACAAAACATAAACTGAACACTAGGGAAACTAGCTTTCATCAGAGTAACAAACAGGCTTATAAGGAATCAATTTATTTTTAGGAGTTAAAAATGTCTGCAATCCACATAGCCTACAGATAATGTGATGTTTGGCGCCAGTTAGATCAGAATCAACACCTAGTCTGTTAAGTCAAATCCCAAGCAAGCTACTTAATTCAGAAATTCCGTGCAAACTGCGAGAAAAGTTACTACGATTCATAGAAAACTTTTAAAGTAAACTTATTTCACGTTAGAATTTTATGGCAAGATCACTTAAACCAAAGAATTGTGAAATCAGAGCCTATGGCTTTAGTTTACCCCACTTAAGTTTATTGTAAATGCCATAAGGGTTAGGGCTATAAAATGAAATGCTGCTTAATATAATAGACCCAATAAAATGAATTACCAAATCCTTACTATTTTAAATACCTACTCTTAAAATAAATCAGAGTTGTTGCAATTGAGCATGATATAGGGTAATCTCCGAGTTTGACAAGAGTGTTTTGCAGGTTTTTTACAAATTGTAAAAGAAGAGACCACATATATAGCTGGAGTCACGTCTGTCTTAAGCACTTCTACAAGGATGCTTTACTCTGCTACTCGTTGAATACATTAATAATAATAATAATAATAATAATAATAATAATAATAATAATAATAATGTTTTATTTTATCTGGCAGAGTTAAGGCCGTAAGGCTTTAAGCTTTCACAATAAATTATGATAGGCCTATTCTATCGTGTATAATACCTAGGGAGCCTACTTCTGACACGAGAATATTTGATAGCTGAAACATCCATTTTCTATTAAAGTAAAAAAAAAAAGATCTTAGTAATGTGACGGAGAATTAAAAAGCAATAGATTCCTCTAGAGTTTAAAGGGTGATTGTTCTTGCTTTCTTTCTCGCATAGCTATTTCTTGCATTAGGTAGGCCTATATTTCAACGATTAAGTCTATTTCCATAACACTTAATTCTAACTAATTTTACTCCACTGTCGTGTATGTGTCTATCTTCCTTTCCTTCTTCCATCAGATTCCCAGTTCATCCCTGCTTTGGGCATTCTTCCATCGTTCATCCTTTTTACAAAAGTACCAACTTAATCTTTTCTTTTCAATAATTTCTACAGCAGCTTTATCTATATACACGCATTATTTTATAGCAGTATTCCTAACATTTTTCTCCTGATTTCCGGTAATCAAATTCAGCTTACCGTAATTTTGTTTTTCCCTTACTACAAGTGTCTACATTTCAGCTTCAGATAATATTTTCTACAATTGATTTGAGGGGTACGCCGTAGCGTAGTGCTTGAGGCGCTGCGCTACAAACCGGAAGGTCAAGGGTTCGATCCCCGATGAGGTCGTTAGAGATTTCAACTGGCCTAATCATTCTGGTGGTAATATCGCTCTGGGGTCGACTCAGCCTCTAACAGAAATGAGTACCAGAAGCAATCCAGGGGGTAAAGGTCGCCGGTGCGTAAGGCTGACAGCTTTACCACCTTCATGTCCCGAATGTTTAAAATCTGGGAGCCTCAACTTTCTGGAACCCTCTTGGCCTCCATAGCTTGTATAGGGAACACTTTACTTTTACTTTATTATAGATTTGTATATAACTGCTTTGTTTTGATCATAATAACATACTAACGAGTTAATCCATTTAAACCTTAAAATCAGTAAAGTTAATATCAGTTTCTTATGATAACGAAGCCTAATTTTTTAATTGTTTGCATTGCTTAGTATAATTATGAACAGAAACAAGTAGGCTGCTGACTTAGCAGGAATTCCTATTCTCAGCTTGGTTTTATATTGTGTATAATTCTTCCATGTTTGTGGACAGCTGAAAGAAGGAATTCTAAATTACACCTGTGCCTTCGGGCTGGACAAAGAATCTAGAACGTGAATGCAATACCGTACATTACATTGAATTCATCGCTTTCAAACATAAAATTTTCACCTCTCATTTAATCTCAAAGCACTCATGCAAAATTCTCGTTGAAATCAAAGTTCTCTCCTAAGAATATTATTGAAGCTCTATGAATTCGTAGACACAACTTCTACTACACTTTTCTTCATGTTAATAGCCCTCGGCCTATTATTGCTCAACTGAAGACGAGCATTTCAGCTACAACATACATCTTGATCTAGTTCAAGGACTAAGCTTAATAGACTAGCTAATGGAATAGAAAATTATCTACAAAACAATTGTTTGAAATTCTACAAAACACATTAACACCAACCAAAAATGCGCTCATGTCACAATATTTAAGCTTAACTTATAACCTACATAAGTGTAAACAAATAACTACAGAAGCCATGGACAACTTATCATTTTATAAACAACTATTGCAGAACAGTTTCTCAGCAATCGATCGTTCATTATGCATATTTTGCTTTAAGTTTTCCTAACACTACTTTCTATTTGTCTCTGATTTAATTTATTTCCATACATACCACTTTTGCATTTATCTTCATCAAAACAAGGCATGTCACGCTTACCTGAAATCAATAACAATATAAAATTAGATTTTTTAACATTTGTGGAACTAACTGAAGACCAGACATATTCTCAGAATATATACAGTAATTTTAAATTATATTGCAAAGAGACGTGGGTGGGAAAAAATAATAAAAAACATTTCTCATGCAGAAGTCGTTTTATGTAGCCCATATTGCACAAACCATATCCAACTTGTATTGCTAAATATTTAATAGGTCAAAATAACTAATTTTTATAGTATTATCCTTTCTTACTTGTAACATCTGATCGATAATATTTGAAATAATCCTAGGCATGGCCATAGTGGAGGGAGAACGCAGGTGCACGTCATCCCTCCTCTGTTTTCAGAGAGGCACATAGTCTATTCCTTCGTCATTTTTTTTCTTTTTATTCTAAACAGTCCTAATTGAATATAAAATTAAAAGAACCATTACAAACAAATATAGCCTAACTGATAGTAATGTAGCCTATGTTAGATAGAATTACTGTTCGCTCTATCTTCCTTTAAGTAACTAAAACCCTAGCATACCGAAAGGTGAAATAGGGTTAATTATATTTGGAGATTCAACTACAACAACAATATGTTTATATAGAACTGAAAGTGTATATGAATGTATGTAGGCGTATTTATGTATGTTATCTATACAAATGTGTATGCTTTGAGCGATTTGCACGAAATTTTGCACACCAGGAAAGAAACGTAGGCTACATTAAAACTCAAACAAAACACCCCTTCCCTTGTAAAATTATATAATTTCAGGAAATTACACTGAATTCACCAAATTCAGTGCAGTTCTCGTGACATTAATATTTAATAATACTAATAATAATAATAATAATAATAATAATAACAATTGTCAATACGTTTCTTGGTCTCCTTTGAAATGGAAAATTGTCTAATTCAGTGTATAATAACAATAATAAATTTATTATTAAAAATTACAATACGAAATTTTACACTTTAAAAAGCAAAGCTTGTGCTTGGGGGAGCGAATTGTTTGCAATGTTCACATAGAGTTTTGGAAGCTGCATTATACTGGGTTTTTACAATTAATAATTACAAAGGCTAGCGGTAGGAATCGACCCCTAAATCAATAATGGAGAGTAAAATTCACTTATATTATTTTCGGATGTGATCCATCACTTATCTTTCTCTACCCTGGGCACGGAAAATAACATTTTCTTACACCACTTTTCGATTTAGAATGAGAGATCGTATTGCAGGGAGAGCGTTTTCAGTTGTCTCAGCCTGAGTTTATTCCAACGAAGGGTAGCGAGTATGTTATGTCTTATGTCAGATGTAGGTAAAAAGTCATATCCACTGATATGTTATTCATCGTAGTAGGCTTTGCATTAGTTCATTAATAAGGATGTTTATTGTAACCCTAATAATGCAAAAATAGACAAAAAGGATGAAACATTTTTTGCCCTCTGCGCGCAGTAAATTGCTAGCCTATGTCCCGAGTGGGTGGAAACTGTGAAGGACACAATGATTTTATTTTTTACTTCAGCCCTGAAACGATTGTAACTTATGGGGAAATGAGAGTGGAGAATGAAATATCACGTGCAGAGAGTAAAATTTTAAATTACCGGATTTCCTTTTATTCTTTTTCACCCCTACCAGGCATGGTATGTAAAAGCAATGGGTTGCAAAATTCTAAGTCCTGTATGAGCGATAAAAATGCTATGTATAGCGTTTTCTGAGGAATTATTTTGAGTTTGATAGATTGTTCTTCTTCGCTTCAAACTCTAGTTACCTAGGCCTCTATAAGGAACTTGATTTCGAAAATCGGAAGTCCTCTTAAACAAATTTTGAATTAAAAGCAAAATACAAAGCCCGGGCGACGCCGGACCTTTCCAGCTAGTAATGAAATAAGTAATATTTTGACGAGACAGTGCAGTGGTGCTTTGGGTGGAGATGATAGAAATACATGCTCGGCAACCCTTAATAAAAAATAAAATATTCGCGAAGCTGTAGAAACGTGATATATCAGATTATTTAGTAGCCTATATAAAAACTCTTCGTTTCTGGTAAACCAAAATGTCGTCCAGGTGCTCAGAAGGGAATTAGCTTTGACAATTGCCAGTCAACGTCACATACAAACATGATCTCGGATAGGCCTATGGATTTTTAGCTGCGTCCCGCACCTTTACTATTAGGAATTTATCCCCGATCATGGGCAGTGTATATGCGAATAAGTTTTGGAGGTTTCTTTTCTAAATAATGCCAGCATTACTTACCTTTCCATTAAATATTTCCCCTCAAAGTTACAGCTTTGTATTCATGTATGATATTTCTAGATATAAAGATAACTTCTGCATCGCTAACTAAAAGACACAAAGGACGTCAGAACTAGAAGCTTAAACCTATTTGTGGATTCAGTATGCCTTTGGGGTTAAGATGGCGATTGTATGAATGACGATGTGAAAGAACAATGCTGATGACAGCTTAATGTTTTCACTAGCTACCAAGTTTAATTTCTGGTCTTCAGAACAAATGGAAGTTTAATTTGCCATTAGTTCCCAACATTTTGACTTATGGGTATCATTAAGTAACTGAAAGACAGCCAAATGCAAGGTTAATTGCTTCAAAATGTAAATGTCAAGTCTAGCAAATTGAGGTTTATGAAGTCCTCAAAGTGCTCTTTATATTCTTATTTTAAATTTAAATGATGCTCTCTACCGCCACAAGGAAAAATATTTGCAGGTCTTGAAAACTGAAATATTGGAATATTATGGTAAAAGTGTTCATAAATGCCAATTAAGGATTTAAAATTACCTTGTAAGTGAATATCAGCAACCATGTAGTCTAAATGAGCGTTTCAATGTCTTCATTATTATAATAATTAAATTTACTGCATAGCCTACATAGCCTAAACAGTACACTTTACATTTTAGGTATCTTCAGGCTATAAGTAATAATTATAAGACAAAATAGACTATAATGCTTTCGGAATTCTGAAAAATGTTTGACCACCAAGGTATTGAATTGTTATGAATGCTAAAAAGTTAAATTAATAAGCAGGTTTACGTGAGAGAGCGACACTTATTACACAAGTTGTGTGTGACTGTGATCGGTAGCTCAATACCTATTTGATAAGGACCAATGGTCAATGCAGCCTACGGATACAGGACATTTTCTGGAAATTACTGATATTTTTCATGGAGTAACATAAACTGTACCAAATTATTCAGTCTATTTTTTATTAAAGTTGTCACTTGCCATTATAATGTTAAATTTAAGACACTTTTACTTGACAGGATCATTTGCTAGAGCGCTTCCAGTTAGTTATGGCGAAAATTCTTTTATATAATTTAGATGTAGGCCTAGGTTACATGTAATATTTTCTTATGCAAACCATTAGCCTACTTGAGGCCTTCTAGATCTGATGAAGAATAATAATTAAGCTATAAGTATGATGTTTTGAACATACAATAAAATCAGGTAAACTGATATAACAAAGTGCCAGTATGTTTTTGTTGAATCAATTATAATTCCAATTATGATATGCAGAAAATAAGTTTTTCTAACAGATTAAAATCGACCAGCGTCAGCAGAACTAAAGATTAGTGATACCTTGACAATCGCGCACTCACATAAAAATAAAAAAATTAAATAAAATAAATCCATATTAAATCGGCCGGCTCCGGGATTCGATCCAGGGACCTCCAGAATACGAGTCCAAGACGTTACCACTTGGCTACCTCAGTCAGTTTGACGGACTTATTTGATAAGCATATGTGAAGGAATAGTGTTAACTGTCAAATTATACCGATAGACAAAAATTTAAAAAAATGTGACTTTTAATTAGTTGTTACTCTGGTACCGGTCAACCGATTAGGTCCAAAATTAATAGGCTTCTTACCACAGATGTTTTAAATGCTTATAACAAGTTTCATGAAAATCCGATAAAGCGTATTTGAGTTATGGCGCTTTCAAATAAAAACACTAAATTGAGTTTGAAGCGGGTACCGGTGAACCGATTTGGTTCATTATCAATAAGGTTCTTTCCACAGACATTATAAATGCGCATACCAAGTTTCATGAAAATCCGATAAAGCATATTTGAGTTATGGCGCGTACAGACACACGAACAGACAGACAGATAGACGGACAGACATTTTTCCGTTCCCCACACACAATCTCATAAAGTACCATACTGACACTTAATAACTAAGCCATGATATCCATTATGTTAAATATCGTCATTAAAACAAGAATATGAAAATAGAGCAGACAACTTAGCATCTCTATGAAATGTTCAAAAAATGAGAGAACTGTTAATTAATAAAAATAATATAATTATTATAATGACGATGGTCTATTGACAAAGCTATTTTATGTAGATGATATGACTTGATGACGGTGGAGACGGAGAAGACCCAAAATATTAATGTCATTAATTTAGAAACAAACTGATTAAATCCAAAATTCTGATTTACGCATAGCCTATGAAACCAATGTTACACAAGTCTACCAGTTTTGAGTTATAGTCTCATATTAAGATGTTCGGCTTTATCTCGAAGCGTCGGCTTTGGCATTTGTTTAATATATGTTTACAATGATGAGTAAATAACAGCGTTCATAAAGATGGTGCTGGGACCGCTTTTCTTTAGGCTACTGTTGCAGCCGGCTTGATAGCAAGGCGGTGCGCGTTCCAAATTACAAGTCAGACTCCTCACGGATCTCCAGCAAGTGAATCTCACACTCTCTTACAAAATCATTTATTTTATCCCGCAAAGAGAAGATCCGCATCTGGCCACAATGCTATACGCCCTTAACACTTCCGTGGAAACCACCTTGCGGTGTTTTAAGAAAAGTGAAATCCTACTGTGAACCAGTGTGCACCTCATTTTTTCTGTATATTCCTCGAAAGTATAGCCCTAATTAAATAAATCAGAAATACTAGCCGGGGCCTTCTGTGGTTATATGCCAAGTATTTCCAAGCTGATAACCGGCTAAGTAGTGCAAACTCCAGTGTGGACTTCGGGTTATCTGACGTCAAATTTGATACCTCATTTTAAGGACCATCGTGGTTCGGATTCAACTTTTCATCGTATTGAATCTTAAGGCTACTTTAGTTATTTTGCACTTTGATTACACTTGTCAAAAGGAAGTTTTTGAAATCTTAAATATCTTACATGCTGAGAAACGTGAAGAATTGATATGCAGAAAGAAGCTAGATTACATTCGGTCAATCCTAATATGAGTAAGTTACGTCGCAAAGGTGAACCTTATCAAACGAGTTTATGCAGTTTGTGATGGAACAAGATGATGTACTGCATTAAACTGACCCCTTGCCAAAGGAAACCTCCATCTCGTCCTATTCCCTAAGGTCACTGATTTGTTAGACCCATGAACATGGAAGTTAAGAAAGGCAAAGAATTTCTAAATTTTAGTTAGAGGGTGCTTTCATTAAACTTACGTGAAAAATATATAGGCTAAGCTAAATTAAAGTCTGTGGGAACCTTAATCCCAAGACGGGATGGGCTGCTGCGTCTTCTATCTATGTCTACTCACTTCACTGATAGATTACAGTAGGCCTATGTGGTCAACAAGCCAACTCCTACGGTTGATAATGAACGGAGCTGTTACTTCTTTATCAAGTAACCCCTCAGTTGTCCTCGCAAGGCTAAGTACAATCCATTCTTGACCTCTCTACTTCAGAAGAAATCGAGGAGGTATCCGATATTGTACCCGGGGTTTCTAGACCCATTCTCCGCTATGCTAATCATCAAGGAGGCGGTGTTTCAAATGCCATATTAGTAGGCCTAATAGAATTTAATGAGGTTTGTTGACCAGGGTGGAGCAGACAGTCAGGAAGGAACTGGCTTTCTGTTACCAAGTTCACGGCTTCGATCTCAAGCGAAGTCAATTACATTTCTGCTTGTTAAATGCGACAAAACCCATAATTTATAGTATTTAACCGTCGTTAGAAAACCATGACTAGTTATCTCGTGAAGCAGTGACCAATTTGGTGCAAATATATGTAAAATTTCAACCAATCACTGCTGCCTATGGCCTTATTTTTGTCGCACATACATTTAGTTGTTCTGTATGTGTGTAAGTGCTTTTTTTTCAGGGAACTGTAATAACATTACAGTTTTTCTGACGTAAACGATTATTTGCAACGCGAAGAAACTTCTTTCCATTTTCCATAATAATCCATTCCATCGTCAATTATTTTCGATAATTTTTAGTATACTTGTTTATATACTTGTTTATAGTAATTGTTCAATTAGTATGCTCATAACCCCCTATTATTAGTAGTAGCAAAGCGTTTAAATTAAAAATACAACAGCTGATTCCCATAACTACGAGGTAATTCGATAATTAAAGAGGCAAATAGGTCTGGGGGAAAGACGGTTGGTAGTAAAAGTTTGATACATTTAGGATTTTAAGTTGGCATCACTGGGATGAGTTCTAATCAGCTGATGGATCAACATTGCTCTGTTTATAACCTCAAAATTAAGTTTAACGAGTCGGTCTTCTTGAAAATTTCACATCGGTTGAACAACGTTCTGAGATTTGTTTTTTGATTGCTCAAGGTGAAACACCAGCTAATATATACCCTAGAACAGCGTTTCTCAACCTTTCTGAACCCGAGGACCTCTAAAATGTCTAAAAAAAATTACGGACCCCTAATTTTATATCCCATTTTCAAAAGTAGGCCACCTCCAACATCAAAACCCTTGTTAAGAGAACGCCTCTAATAACAAATTCCGACAAAGTCTTATTTTTCAGGGCTTTGAATGAAAGAGGGAACCATAGACGTCAGTGCATCAGGGGTTTCAAACTGTGGTTCGTAACTGCAAAAGTAAGGAAACCTGTATTTTCGAAAATTAAAAAAAAAAAATTATATCTAGTGTCCATTTTATGTGAAAAATTGTTACTTCTTTACTTAAGCTGAACTAAACTAAACTCCGTGGCGCTACATCCCTGGAGGGATTTGGCCTACCACCCGACCGCTGCGTCATCTATCATCGGCAGATTGCAGGATTGCTTTATAACATCTTTTAATTATGTCTGCGTACCATCTCAACCATAAGTTGAGAAACGCTGCCCTAGAATTACTAAAGTGTATGGTGAAAGTTGTACGAACCGTGAAAATTTTTACAAGTGGGTAGAACAGTTCATCAGTGGACGAGAATCAGTGACTGACGAACACCGTTTTGGCCGGCCTGTTGAAGTTGCAACTTCCTCACTTGAAAATCGAATTGATGACATTATTCGTGCGGACCGCCGTGTCACATTGGAAATGATTGCAGAAAAAGTTCAAGTTAGTGTTTTCACAGTTCATAACATTATCAGTGACAAGCTTAAGTACCGCAAAACATGTGCAAGATGGGTCCCAAAGGAGTTCACGCGGCTACACAAGGACACAAGATTGAGAGTGTGCACAGAGCTGAAGGAGCGTTACAAACGAGAAGGTGAGCAATTCCTAAACAAAATTTTTAACTTGTGATGAAACGTGGGTTCACTATTCTGAGCCAGAATCCAAAAGGCAAAGCACGGAGTGGAAGCACACTAACTCACCTGTCAAGAACAAATTCAAAACTCAAGCATCAGCAGGAAAAGTCATGTTGACAGTATTTTGGGACATTGAAGGTGCGATTATCTCGAGGGACAACGTACAATAAGCAGCCAATACTACTCAGATATGCTTTTGAACATGGTGAAGCCAGCCATGCGAGAGAAACGTCGTGGATCTCAGAGGAGAGGTGTGAATCTCCAGCAAGACAACGCACGTCCTCACGTTGCTCAATTAACCCGTTAAACCATTGACAAAATGGGCTGGGAGGTACTGCCTCATTCCCCTTATAGCCCCGATTTAGCACCCTCTGATTTCCATTCGTTTGGTTCACTGAAGGAGGCATTATGAGGGAAAGTTCCAGGATAACGAGGATGTCAGGACATTTGTGGGAAATTGGCTCCGACACCAGCCAGTATAAAAAGCTAGTAACCCGTTGGGACAAGTGCATAAATGTTGATAGGGATTATATTGAAAAGTATGAAAAGTCTTATTTTGTAAAAATAAATGTTTTTTTTTTCTCCAAGTCAGTTTGTCTCTTTAATTATTGAATGGCCCTGTGTTTTAATTTACCGCTCGCACCGTGACCATTGCCATAATAATATCGATTGTCTCCCGATAGCGGAAATCAATGTGTTTTATTAATTTTGTGGGTTTTATTATTCATTACAATCTTATCTAGGTTATACAGTGAGTCCATTTTATGAGGAAACCTCGCATCACTGCCGCATTGCCGCAGTGCAGTGTATTACCGAAGCGGAATTACAGAAAGTGGCAAAGAATTTGTTTAAACGATGTGAGGCATGTCTTACTGCTGACGGGGGTCATTTTCAACAGTATCTCAAATAAATGGTGAATAATAAGCCTCTACATGTAGGCCTATGTTATGTTAAAAGTCTTGATTTGCCGGTAGTAATGGAACACGGTCCCCGCCGGTGCAAGCACAACAGCGGGGAAAGTGTGAGCAGAGGCAACGCTGTTAAAAAGTTTCCGCATAGAATGGATTCCCTGTATAAGTATAATCTAATTAATCGCTTTAGATATAACTTCAGGTACGGGTTTTCTCAAAATAAATTTCATCGATAAAAGTATCGACAAATCCGGACTTTCGTTACATTACCTATTATAAATGTGTAATGTCATTTCTAAACTTATTATTCCATTATCTATTGCAACTGTTTCTTTTTGACAGAAGAAACACGAAGGTATTCGTTACTTTAATCAGTAGACTACTGTAATGACTATGATTACGCTATTGTGCATTTCCGTCTTTGAACTCCTCGGTTTCTTAGTTTGCTGTTTTAGAACGAAACATATTTAGGCTATTCCATATGCAAACAGACGAAGTTTATCCAGTTTTCAAGCAAAATAATTATACGTGTGTGTTTCCATAGGACTCAATAGCCCATGAATGGGGTCCTCTTTGTGCGATATACCAAACCAATAAATTATTATATAACATGTACCTAGGCTATGTGTATTCTTTAGCTAATTCTTGGAAATCTTCACCTATATAAGTTTATTTTTAACGACTGCATGTTTAGGGTATATTTGGCAATTACAATTTGCCTTTTCGTACAGAAGTTGTTACAAAGTTGTTATAGCTAATTACACTATGAATAAGACCCATTCTTCCTTTTGTGCTCCTTTTCTATAAAAGTGGGAAAGAATAGAACATAATTGTTCTTAATGTCAAGGACGTGTAAGCCTCCCTAAAGATGGATCCCCATTGATTAACATTTAACAACATGTCAATTTTAGCTTGTTGATATTAACATGTAGGCCTATATAGTAGAAAATATCGTGTTCTAATTTACTTGCCATGCAAACAGTTTCTTTTTCCACATGAAAAAGAAAACATGACAATTAGACTGTCGTGAGATATTGGTTTTCGTTCGAAATTTTCCGATTTTAATTTTGAGGAAAGCAAGAGCAAATCTTCTTACAAATTATATTTATTAAACAACAGCTGGTGTAGTATAATGTATAATGTGAAACAAGAGTGGTAAGTGGATCGTCGGAGACTAGAGGCATACTTTGAAAAGACAAGTTTAAACTTTCATTTGACATTTCTTTTCGCAAAAAATTCTCTCGGAGACTTCGCTATTAAGCCACTGTGCATTTTCATCAGTGTTCAGCTATACAAATTTAAAGAATTATTTGTGATATCATGTACGTCATCATGCACATTATACCCCATTACATTTCACGAATATGTAACACATTTAAAATAGATATTACTTCTCTTGCAGTCTGTCTGTGTTCTGCATTATGGATACTTCACGAACAATATAATTTCTTGATAAGTTGAATATAGATTGAGTCAACCCATGGTTCCCAGCCTGAGCCCTGATTGAGAGTAGCAAGTGTATTCTGGGGGGCAATGCATCATATGGCATAGAATTAGTGCGATCTGATCGTGAGTTCATGAGATTCTCTGCGGTTTGATATCAAAGCGTGCGATTCATATTATTACGCCATAGCTTTCTCACCTCGGATCACAACACCCATTCATTATTTATATCACAGCCAATATGAAGAGATTGAATAGCAAAGTGGAATATGTAATGTTCGCAACTAGCCAGTGTCCAAGTTTTTACTGGAATACGAAATTTAATCAAACTACTTAGCTCATGAATCAGTGACTATTGACTGATCCAGTTTAAGAATATTTGGAATTTCAACCAATCTCGAGTGTCTATTGTCATACTTTCTTCTATATATTTTTATCACTTCCATTTTATCGCAACTAAGTGCACTTATAAATCAATTTCGTAATGAAACATCTTCATACCTGTAGTTTCTTTTAAGAAAGTAATCATTGAACATATCGACTGGATCTTCCGTACATAAATTGAGAAATATGTACAAATACTTGATTCAATACCTTTTTCTACTATTTCTATGTCTGCCGAGAAGTTATCAATAGGCCTACTTGTGATCGGTTACAGAAAATACTGATGGCCAAGTTCACCGACTCGGTTAGGATGCCCGGTTATTTGACCACAATAACCATGGTTAGACGAAAGCCGTTTCACCGACAATTTGCCCTGGTTAAGAATCCATGGTTATCTGCCGCCTCCTCATCTCGCCATTATTCCTCTCCGGAGCAATTCGTCTGTAGTATTTAGATAGCAGTGACTTATTTTTTGTCTTTGTAGCGTCATATTGTATTACAAAAGGGATTTTTCATTTTTGTAAACATGGAAGGAAAAGCTATTAAACGAGCAAGGGCACCGAATTTTATTGTGTACGAAAATTCAGTGTTTGTTGATTTAATAGAAAAGCACAAAGGCACAATTGAAAACAAGCAAACAGATGGAACTACTCTCAAACAGAAAGAAGAGGTCTGGAAGAAGCTATGTTTGGAGTTTAACTGCGTGCCAGGTATTTATTTATTTATTTCATTATTAAAAAACAAAGTACTGTTTTCTTCTTTGTTCTATGCCAAATAAACCAGCGCATTTGCTTATACTTGTGCGGTAGCTTATCCACGGATGTTACAGAAAGGACAGCTTCATATCTGAAAACAGCGTATGAAAATATAAAAAGGAGGGCAAGGAGGGCAAGGAGGGCTTCGGCAAATGAGAAAGTAGAAATGTATAAGTGACATAGAATCGTAGCGCAGTCAGCAGTCGATTTCTTGGAGACACGGGAACATTTTTGCTCGTTGGGAAGTCCAATCTTTCTCCTAGAAGTTCCAGAACGGATAAAACTGTCTCCTTTTTTAGACGATATTTCCTCTGAAATACTTCTTCAGTCAGGTCTTCGAATGGATCAGGCCTTTCCCTCACTACTTCCTGATTTCTCTCATGTTGTTCGAGATACCTAGCATACAAAAAATAGTTATCCAACTCTATCTTGATTCTTGAATGCTGCAGAAGCAGACGCCGCCTTGTGGATACTATAAGAGTACATACAGCTATAAGCGCTCAAGTATGCGGTGTACTCCTGGTTAACATCTTAACCGTTCTCTCGGTGCCGGTTAGCTAATTTCTCCCGGTTAGTGCCATATAACTCGTAACCGGGCTCGATGAAATGGAAATTCATGAAAATGCCTGGATAACTACTAGGTGTTATTTAAACGGCCCTAACCGAGATCGGTGAAATCGGGCTTGAGGAATGTACGCTATCCAGTGATCATGATACACTCGTTTTCTGCTCTCTCTGTGCAGAGTTTAGGATGTCTATGGTAGATTGTGGCAAACGGGAAATAATGTATATTCAACAGATTTCGTATTTTATCTACAGCAATTGGCACTTTTGTGAGCATAAATTATGCCATTTTTTCTTAGCCTATATAAATACCCACTTTTTCTCAGTTTTTCTTTAAATTCGCATATTTTTTCTTAGGAAAAAAACTGAGTTTACATATAAAGGACACTAAAACATCAAATATGGATATTGTTTGTGATTCTAAAAAAAGAACACGGCGTGCAGAGTGACGTAGCATTCCCATTAGAATTGTATAAAATATTTTAATTCGAAAAATATCCACGAAATAGAAGGAAGTTAATACCAAAACCAACTATTTTATTTTAACAAAAAATATGGTCCCTAGTGGTGAAGCATAAATTAATAACACTAGATTGCGTAATAGTAAAACATTTAAAGCAAAAGATTCATCTTTGTTTTGAGGAAACAATTGAATTGATTAGCATCCAAGTGGTCACTGGAAACCAACAAACTATCAGGACAGGAGAGGAATATAAAGACTATTCTTTAGTAAGAAAATAAGAATGTAAGTAAGTAGGATGTTAATGATTCCATCTTTTTTTAGTTCACTAAAGAGGCACAATAAATATAAGTCGAGATCCTATCATAAAAATAAGATATTAACTTTACTAAGTTATATTGAGTTACATCTCATTAAAAAGTGAAATTTTAATGCAAATTTTTAGATGATGTAATGCGTATGATAATAGGGAAAAATATGTAAGGATTCTAGTGACAATAGGTTTATAAGGGCTTATCTGCTGCTTTGAGTGTAATGAAGTAGGTCTACTAGGCATATAAAAATAGCTTATAGAATACAAGAAGCATTAGATCTCAGTAAAATATGATCAGAAGGCTACAATCAAGAAGAATATAGGATCCTGACTTTGTGTCAGTAAACTTGAATGTAGTATCAATACAGTTGCGGATATCATAAAATATACCTACCATAGTAGATATAGGGAAACGTTATAGGCCTAACTAACTACATTCTTTATCATTACTGCCTCATGTAATTTATAATTTACTAACTTACAGTGATTTATCTTCTAGAAAATGTGCTTTCATAATGAAGTGATTCAATGTTTCGTCTAGTAAATAATTTACTCTCAAATAAAAAAAAATGGAAGGTTAGGCTCTAAAGTTTATGACTTACGATAAAATTGTGCTAGCCCTCTAATGGAAACTTAGACTGTGCTTCTTGAAATTTACTAGAAATATATAGCCCTGCACATTAAATCCAGTAAATTTTACCGTTATTCCAATGAAAGTACGGCCCAAAGCCTTGTTACTTGTGTCAGTTATGCAGGACGCATAAGTAATGGGGTACTGAACTGAGAACAGTAGCGAGACCGCAATAGCACGGTCTGTAAAATGGCAACTCAGAATTTGATTACAAACCAGGAGTCTGAGAGCTCTAAAACAGTAACGAAATAGCCTTGTTTCTTCGTGCCTTCAATATGAGAATCTTATTGGATTCACTTTCGAGATATGATAGGCTATGGAGCATGAAGGAATCTACTACGGACCTACGTTTTTTAGGAGAATCATATTATATGTTTGAGAAATATTTTATAATAAAATTATAGGTCTTTATTCTCACTGGTCTCTGCAGTTAAATTTAACGACGGAATATTATAGCAATGTTAGCGCATCTGCATTCCTACTTTGATTTAGGGCTCAAAGCAAAATGTCGTGTGAAGATTATCATGTAGGCCTGTATGCCTAGTGAGCGGGAGGCTGTGTGAAAAGTTATAATAAGCATTTTATGTTGTTGCCAATTCTATTCAATGGGTCCCGGTTCAGCCCCGTGGCCAGGCCAATATCTTATATTTCGTGCCTTATTATATTTTGAATTTCAAAAAATACATAGCCCATTTGCGTCCCTTGTATTTTAACTTTTAGATCTCCGTTGGGCTCTCGATAATTGTATCTGTTTTGTTGCCTTCCTCTCTCTCTTGTCGATCGATCGATGTTTTCAACAGTTTAGCCGCCTACACCTCCCAATGTTAGCTACAAAATTAGGCTCTAGGCCTATGTTTAATTTAGGTCTAATGTCAACAAAGCATTGACGAACTAATAAATAAAATAATCTTATTTTTGAGGTGCAATCCCCATTTGCCTCCCCGCGGTGCAACTAATTAACACTATATGAATTGGGATCAACCAGGAGATATATTATTTGCTGTCATGAATTGCTGGACGCAATCGGGATACGGGTTACACTTGACCGCGGGACGCATTCGGGCGACCCCGCTCCCATACTACTTTCCCGATTTTTGTGTAAACCCTCCTGATTTATTTTAAATTGAATTTTTACATTTAAGTGGTCCAGCCGTTTACAACATGCAGAACGAAGTATGCTGAAATGACTTCCCACATTCTTGTTCTTTATATAAAAAAAAACGTAAATTTCCTGTCAGGCTCAATCAGAAATGTGCGGATAACTACCGTTAGCGCGCCTCGAATACAGAAAAGGGAAGCCCAATCTATCTCTAAGGAAGCAGGTTTTCATTTCAATCCTCCCCTAATCCACACGGAAGTAAAATAGGCAACAGAAATTGCGATGTCACTTGTGCTGTGGTAAGCTGTTTAGCCGTGTACTGAGGATAAATTTATTCTTGTGGCTTGCCATCTTCATGACTTTTAAATTAGGCATAAATATAAATTTGTGGTTAAAATTCAGAGAATTGGCTACAGTGTTTTCCATTCAACCAAATCTCCTAAACCGACAACTTCGAGATAGACCCCACAATATTGATATAGTTTTTTCTTATTTATTTATTCTACTTTTTATGAAATAATAGGCCTATAGCTCTATACAGGATGGGAGGAGTATAACTTCGCAGCGTAAAATGGCAGTAGATCACTTTAAATAAACAAAAGCTAAACTTATTTTACGTTTTGTGATTAAGGTTATGGACTTTGAGATAAATAGGTTTTAAAGTTCCGTAAAATTGCAACAGCGCACTACCAGATAGCAAATATCACATGGAAATGACCTATGTCACAAGTATAGAAAAGCGTCTTCTTCTGCATGAAGATTGATGACAATAATATTATTAGGAAGGTTTCTTTTTACATGCCAAGTAAACTAAGTAGACACGGGAAGCTATTCTTTATCCCCTGGGTAAATACTCATATTCACAAAAATTCACCTCTAAATAAAGTAACCACTTTGTTCAATAAAATTAATTTCTTAAATTTTGATTACTTAGCATGTCTGAAAATTAATTTTAAAATGCTTTAACTGAAGTTAATTTAATAATGAATTGAAATTATTAAACGTAGTTACAATAAATTGTAGTTAGTGTTGGTTTAATGGATCATGCCAAACATTCTCCTCACTCTTTCTTTCTTGTCCTAAATGTTTTTATTCACAAAGGCATTATATACTGTATTTAGAGAAGATACCCGGCAACTGCTGGAACCAAGAAGTGGCTAGGAATTCATTTTTCTTTATTTTCGTGTTTATTATTTTGTATGTATGAATTGTGTTTTTGTCATGGATATTGTAATTGGGTTTTCTACCTGCAATGTTCATTATTATTATTATGATTAAATAAAAATGTTTAAAATGTGCGACTAGTGCGCATCATCCTATGTGTTCGTGTTGTCTTGGAGATGGCCCCGGCATTGGGCTGATCAGTCATCTGGGGAGACCCTCCATGTCGGTCCTGTAAGGCCCGGAGACGCACGAGACATGCATAAACGTCCCTACAAGGGGGAGGTGAATCTCGAATTAAGAAGAAGACTGTTTTCTCTGCTGATGAACAGATGAGCTTAAATCCCAGCTTAGAGAACACACGCTACAGTGTGGGAAAGAGGTTGGAAAGACACTCCAAGAGGATTAATAACAAAATATTACTTTCCCAGCGTTAGAGATAGACTTACACCGAAACACTTGTGAGTAAACTACTCAACAACACAATTTTACTCTGGAAATGATTAGTTCTACTTCACAGCTAACCTGTATAGATTCAAATTAGCAAAGGACTTCCATTGCTACTGTGAAGACTGCGAAGAGGACATTATGTACCACGCGTTATGTACCACTCACGTTCTGGACAACAAAACAAGCACATGAAATATTTAAAGGTTACACCACACAAGTGATAGGAATTCGGAAACAACAAGAAATAGACTATGTCTAGACACACCAATCTTGATACCTACTAAAAATGAGACGTACACTGGGAGATTGCTCAGGTTCCCAGGAAAAACCAAGCACTACATTCTAGACAATTGCCTGAAGTCCCCGGGTTGCTGCGAGAACATCCCGCAGCGGCAGATCCGAGTGAGGTTTTCTGGGGTTTTCCTCGCTCTAAGAGGTGAATACCGAGTAGCCTACTGAGTTACACAGTTCTATTAGTGCTGAATCAAGCAGCCAGCTCAGCTCACATATCCACACGATCGGAAACGCAAGAGTTAAGTAGAGAGCAGTAGAACGCATGTGCCGAAAATTTGTTGGGACCATATGGCCTATGGTCGACAGCTCCGGGGGCAGTGGAGGGCCAAAAAAAAGTACGGATATCATTTATCAAGTAAAGCACACAGTTAAAATTTTAGGGACTATTCCACTCAAACACCGCGTGTCTGATATTCACCAATAACGTTCAGCAGTTCCTCGGATATAGCCCAATTACAATATAGATAAATTTTATCTGATAAAATCGTCTGCTTGTTAATGGTCACGTAAGGCATCAAATTGCGGTGACTAATACTTCACATGCTGCCTTTAACCAGCACGAAACAAATTTTACACAACATAACTTATTTGGTAATTGAAATAATATAAATGTCCATTGGTTAAAAACACAATTTTGATTCAGTGCAAGCCAGTTCGTGTGCCTTTATAGCGTTATGATGTAAGCAACTATCAGGACGCTCTCCATCTTGTGATGCGCACTATTAGTAGCATTGGGAACTCGGATCGATTCATCGAATCAATTCATGGACTGTTCATTCATGTAGTATGCCGTGACCTTACTGCTGACAAAATAGTGACAACAAAGTAAGAAAATAATAATTATTTACAAAATCCGTTACTGTTTATTCGTGGAATAGTCTTAATAAATCCCACCCGAGATTACGAGTTTCATCAGAAAAATTTGCTCGAACTTCGTTCTCTCAAACATATCAATATCGTAATTTCTCGTGGGATTACCTATGATAAAATCTTTTCCTCAAAGAAAAGTACTCACTTGGCACAAACATTTTAGGAGTATTTGAATGTTTTGTTTTGGACCGAAAGAATAAGCTGTTAAAACCTTGTAACATATATCAGATTAAAATAATGTTGCTATCATGTCTTGTACAAAATTTAATAGCGCAACTGACCTAAATTATTCAAATAACATTAGAATCTCCCAAAACAAAATAAGTCGGCTTATTTCAAGGGGCTGAGGCTTTTAAAATGTTGGGAATTTCTGAAGTAGCCAACTCTGTAGGCCTCTATATTCGTTAATGCTCAGCATCAGAATTAATCAATAGATGTATCCTTGCTCGTGAACTAACCTAGGAAGAACACAGTCTCTCCACTTTACCCACGCGATGTAAGTGCATGTCTTATTGATAATAATACACCTAATTAATACTTACCAGGTTATCGGTAATTACGAGAAAAATAAATAGCCAACTGGAGTTAGGTGTAATAAAGGTTTTAACGAGTGAAGTGTCCAATGTAGATATGAATTAGCCAGATAATTTGCTGTGAGATTTAATTATATGTCGTGAAGCGTGGCGTGTCAGTTTTTCAGTACAAAACACAAGGACGCTTGTCTCCATCTGATGTGAGTCATTCTAAGCTCTCAGTTTTTACTTTCTTGTTATTGTAGGTAGAAGTATGGGCTTATTCCAATGTTTTCATGTCTTTATGGACCAAAAATACCGCAGCTTCCATCATTTAACTCAACTCGTATAAACGATTTTCTCCTACTCAGACTACCACATTACTTAACTTATTATTATTATTATTATTATTATTAATAATATTACTTGCTATTTTTTGAAAAAAATATTTTATTATAACTTAATACTCGTATAAGCCCAGGAATAGTACGAATAAATTACGGTATCAACTGGAATCAGTCTTTTGTTAGTTCTGCTTACACAGTCACGCTGAGGAAAATGGAGACCAAGCTATGAGAAGACATAGGCTAGTCACATTCTGGTCAGGTCTAGGCCTATGTGTAAGAATGTCGATTTCGGAAGTACGAAACAAGGCCGAGCTTGGCGGATTTTTTCAGGTCGACACGAAATCTGCGGAAGGGACTATGAACAGTGGGTCCCCTATCGTATATTTGCGGCAAATGCTCCACGCCGTAATTAGATTCTCTGGATAAAATTTCCCACTCCTCTCACATCCTAATAATACATTAACTTCCTCCTAGATGGCTGTCGGGTCGATGAGCAAACCGCCTGTCACTCTATCCTCCGTAGGAAAAGAAGGTGAAAGTACGAGTTAAATAAAATCTGAGGTAATGAAACTTCTCACAGCATGATCCGCTGCTCGGACACAGAGTACGGGTTGTATAAGAATGTCTGGCTACTGCACGTGTATTTTGTTTAGAAAAACTTTGCTTAGGTTTTTAAATTACAATGTTTTCAGTAAATGACTAAATAGAATGTACAAAAAATTGCATTTTTTATGTAGCCGGTGGAAGCAGTAATAACTTTTCGCCTCCCACTCAAATATTTTCTTGAGCCCCTTATACGATTCAATACTTTCCCTTAACGCAAAATAACCATGAAGAAAACTTTTAATTAATATCATTCTCCACAATAGGGCATAAGAAATAATCTGTGGGTCTAGTCAATAAGATTATCAGATATTTAAGTTGAAAATAAGGGACATAATCGCAATTATGCTAAAGTTGCAATTGCCAACAAGAAAACAAAGTAAAATTATAATACTGTTTTCAAATATGTTCAAATTATTGTTTGAGCTTTGAGTTTGTAATAAATTACAATCATATTTTGCAAAACACTTTTACTTTTTTTTTTTTTTTTTTTTTGCCGGCAACAGCTGGATTTTGGGATTTTGTGTTGTGTGTTGTAATTTTCTACAGTAAAAAGAAATTACACGTCGAAACGCAAGATTCAATCATTTGTTTAAGGTAATGTACGTTAATAATCATCACTTTTAATTAAGCTTAGGCCTAAATGCTTTAAAAGTAAACTATTGATTTGTATTATTGTAGACTAATTTCTCAATTCCGTGGAACTAATTCGTAATAAATTACAATCATATTTTGCAAAACACTTTTACTTTTTTTTCTTTGCTGGCAACAGCTGAATTTTGTGTTAGGAAATCAGAAAAACGTTTTGAGTAACTTGTTTCATTATTACCTACCTAGCAATCCATCATTCTCTCTAACTTATAGGCTTTATTTGCAATTTTCTCCAGTAAAAAGAAATTACACGACGGTCTTCCTGTCAAATTGGAATTTATAATAACTGATTAGCATTCGTTGTAGCCTTGGTTTATGATGTGCAAAAACTACGAAGAATACAACAATAAAACAACATTATGGGCTGTGTCAAATTCCTCAGAACCACCCTCTTCCTGCCATTAGGTGCGAACAAGTATTGAATTTATTTTCAAGGCACTAGCGTTAAAACCGGCTGAGGTATATCGTGCTTTTGATAATAAATATCGCAACACTTCCGCTTCTGAGGATAAATAAGGGTCCCAAACCACATCTGGTATAGGTTCACAAGAACAACATAACTTTTTTTGTCATCTTACAAACAAAGCCTAGTTTGTAGCCTCTCTAGATTATAACTAAAAATAATATTAATTTTCCTTTGTTATACTGAATTTTATTTTATTTCAATTAAAGACGTGGGTGCAAGAAGCAGACACCTCCTAGCAAATGGGTCTAGAGATTAAAGGAAAAGGAACTGTACTGATGTCTCATACGGTGCGAGAAACATGCAACTCCAAGCAATGACTTTAGTGGAAAAGGAACTGTACAGGCATGTGCGAGAAAAATGTAGCTCTAGGATTTGTAGCCTATGCCTGGTTTTAGAAGATGATGCGCATGTTAATGGTGGTTACTTCTGACCAGCTTTGAACTGAGTCAATGAACAGTATAATAAAAAAAAGTTGTTTTTAAGTGATTTTGGTCAACACTTTTTTAAAATGAACATAATTTCACAATTAATTTAAACTACATTTCTTTAGATTTTTTCTATAAACTTATTACAAGTTATTTCTTCTAACCTTACAATTGTAATTGTGTTAATAGAGTTTTCTTGGTATGGTTTTCTTGGTAGTTCTTCATTTTTTTTGTCAGACCTTTTATTTTTTTATTTTTAATCTGGAGCTGTTACTAGTCCTGCCGGTACTTCTGTAACATACAATTTCATCCATTCGTCCAATATGGCTTGTGAAAATAAGTTCGGCCTTTGGAACCGCCCAAACATGGAACTATTTCCACTGGAAAATTTAATGCAAGTACAGATTTCTCCCCCTGTGTAAGGCGAACTTGAATTGTGGTGAAGTGAGACTTAGTTCCTCAATTTTGTCGTCAAAATAATTAGCTAAGTAGCTACCTTTCATCCAACTTCCACGAAAAACAAATTCATAAAGGTTGATGCTTGTATCAAAACAGATCAAATTGGAAGCATACCCGAATGTCGATATAATTCTAATGATGGATTCAATGGATGAAAGTTATATAAGGTTCTTAATGCTCTATTTTGTAAAATTTATATATATTTTATATTATAACCAAAAGTATATCCCCTAATCGGTAACATATGAGTTAGATGGGACTGAATTAAAGCATAATATAATGTTTTTAAGTCAGTGTTCCGGCAAAACTTTTCTCAATCTATGTAACACACCTATAAGAGGAATATTTTTTTAACAGCATACTCTACATGATCTGACCAATTAAGGTGTTGATTCAAAATGCGCCCAGCAAATCTAATTGGATTAACCTGTTCACTCGATTTTAGCATACGCAGATGACGTCTGTTTGTTGGGCGATAACATAAACACAATCGAGAGATATGCAGAGAATCTTTTCAATGCCTGCTGGAATAAGGTAGGCCTAGAATTAAGCTGCAGTCACCCGATTTTAGCTTATGAAGATGACGTTTGAATGTTTGGCGATGACATAAACACAATCGAGAGAAATGGAGAGTCTTTTTGATGCCTGCAGGATTGTTGGATTGGAAATTAATACAGAAAAAATAAGTATATGGCCATAAAACGTCAAAATATTAGAATGGCCGGTAAATCGTTTGAAGAAGTGGATAAATTCAAATATCTGGGAGCAATAATTACAAATGCAGATAACATTAAGCCCGAAGTTAAGTGCAGACTCAAATCAGGAAATGCCTGCTTTTAAGCAGTTCAGAAACTCTTATCTTCTCTTCTTCTGTCCAGAAATCTAAAAATAAAAATTTATAAGACAATTATTTTTCTGGTTGTATTATATGGAACAGTATTAAACCAAATCGCACTCTTGTGTGCACAGCTAGAGATAACTGTATAGACAATAATGCTACTTGATACAACTTTTTGAAGAAAACAAACCGTGAGACATCGGCTTAAGGGCATTTTCGATTAAACTAAAGAAAGTTTATAACATAATGATGTAGCATGTTTGAAAAAGCTTACTTATTGAATTATTGAAAAGTATTGGATTATATTTTAAATTTATCAGTTGTCATAAATGTAATAATGAAAATCAGTTTCGAAATGAGTACAGTTATGATACCGTTACGTCACACGTAATAAGCTTATTATAGTAGGGTCAAACAAATATAAACAAGTAAACATATCCTCTTAATTTTTGTTGATTCTCGTTTATTCTAATATTCTTTCTAACGAATTTCATTCGTTTATGGCGCATACAGTACACATATGTACGCTGATCATATTTTGATAACAAAGTCAAAAGGAGGAGAAATCTAATTGCAAAAGTAATACATACCAATACGGTTATAACTGTGTCTTAAATCCTTGACAAACATGCATTACCAGTAGGCCTATCATTGTCCATCAACAGTCGCAAGACTTTGTTAGCAAACAAGATCAATCAGGAGTTCAGGCATTGTACCTAACAGCTTGGATTAGTTGGTCTATAACATGAGGTTTGTTTTCGATAAATGTTTCTAGTTTCTGTTATTTTAAAGAACCAATTCATCTCCATCATAAGCCTAAAATTTGTGATAGAAAATTTCATTACAAATGAATAGGCCTCCCTGTCAAGAAGAGGCTAGGACAATTGGTTGTCACCTATTGTCAACACTGATAAGACATAATATATTCCCAAGTTGTTTATTTTACAAAGAAACAGAGCAAACATGAATAATATTGAATTATAGGAACTCACTGACCGGAAAATACCAAATATCTCGAGATGAGATAAACAGACAATGTGAATGAAGATCGACGTAATTTTTCTTGGTGAAACTTTTGTCTGTCCTGACAATGCTTAAAGAAATGTGACAGATAATGCACTTAAATTAGACTTGCTTGTCGGTATACAAAATCAATAAAAGAACTTTATAATTAATTTTATCTGTTTATCTGTTTATTGACACTCAAGTCCTTCATAGACTATTAATTAATCACTATCAACAGATTGTATAAAGAAAACATGTCTGACATGTACTTTATGTACTATCTCCTTTGTAGTGCCAAGAATATAACATAGGCCTAATTATTGCAAGATTACAAAATTCAATTCTTTAACTGAGTTTGGTGTAAAATGCATTTGAATCTAAACGTGCTAAATGGCCAGTGAGTAAGGTGCAGCTAATCTCAAATCATTTGAGAGTCTTTAAAACATTTATACAGAGCATCGACTTTGGCGAACTAAAATAATATAAGCTATAAGTAACATTATGAAGACATTGTTAAGTAATATTGATAAGTGTTAAGTGAAGTGATAATCTAAAAAGTATCTATAGGGAATAAGTCAACAATAAGTGTGTAAGACAATGTGCAAATAAGCACAAACTAAATTGAAATATGTAAAGTATGGCATGTAGTATGTAGTACTGCGTACTGCAATGGGGCATGCCAGCTAAAGCCAAGACCAAAAAAAAAAAAAAACTATATGACTACACAGAATTATGTTAAATGGATATGCAGTTTATATGGCAATTTGGTTATGTTGCCCATAAAAAAAATATATTTGTGTTAGAAAATGTTAGCATATACAGACCTATCATTTGCAGAATTGTATTACGACTACCGTTCTCTGATTAGAGAATCATTATACTTAAGTAATTGGAATTTCCCCCACATCAATAGGGTATCTGGTAAAGAATTGTGTTTACCAAATTTACATAGGTGATGTAATTAGAAGTCCGGATTTTATTTAACACTGATTGGTTAATTTTTCCTGTGTCCCCTATGGCGGAGAGTAGGTCCTCCAAAGTAGAGGTTTCTGGTATCTAGGTTAATTTTGCTACGCTAATTTTCCGAGAAAGGACCAAGAGACAGGTGGTAAGTCCATCGCCTCACAAACCCTCTCAGGAAACTAAGGTATTATTTGGACGTGAAAGGGCCGAGGAATTTTGTCAAGAGGGTCTAATTTAGGCTTTAAGTTCTTTTACGCGCCGTAAATCTACGACACGTGCCCCCCAAATTAATGTCCATCCCGGAGGACTCCGTGCTCAGGAATTTTACGTCCTGAAAAATCCAATCGATCGCAGTCGGGTTTGAATTTGCTAACATGAATTTTTCGTAATTTCTTCCATAGATTAACTAAATTTTGAAAGGAGCTTTGAAGAATTTTTAACTTGCATATATTTGTCGCCTATATTGGGGGTAGTGAGGCAGTAAACTCATATAACTAACCTATAGATAATAATGATAGTTATTTTTCTCCTACTCCAGACTGCTTCCGCTGTTCAGCACAGAACTGGATTTGCAACACCAAACAACACATAATGACCGGAAATTTAGCATTACCTCTTTGATTGCTCCTATTTCATGGTATTTTCTTTTCTTTTTGTCACATATCTGAAGGAAGCTCGGTCTCCGCTCTCCATTATCAGAAGCCTCCAGTTAATTTAGAAAGACGTCGCGCCAGTTCCGCTGGATTATATAATTAAACCTATATATTGAAAATTGCTTGCTAGGAGATTGTGTACATGGAGCAAAATAGATGTTATTTTAAGCCTTCAACATGCTTCTAAGTGGTTAAGATAAATTACCATTAAGTGTTTACTGTTAAAGAACGGAATTACATGCCTTTTCGCAACAGGGCTTCGGTATTCGTATAAAACGTATGTGTGTGAAGCACATCCAGACAAATAACATCGTATAAGTTGTTATACAGTTAATCAAACAATCATGTAAGTTACAGCAACGTTTCCAAACTTCTCTAAACTTAAGACCCCTCTTCAGAAATTACATTACTGGCGACTCCCCCCAAATAATATTTTCACTTAATGGCTATTTCTTAAAAAATCACTTCTTTATTTCAGTAATAGACGTAATGTTACCAGCTGTCATCACTTTCTTGTATTCATTTCAAATCATTGTATGGGACAATTATCTGTAAGTGTTATTAATTTATTCTAAATAATGCAAGGAGTTCAAACCAATTACTAGGACTACATTTAAAATAATATAAGCCTACTAACATAATGAAGAGGGAATAGGCCTAAGTATAATTTATATTTCTCTCTCTCGAATCCTGTGCCCCCATGTTGGGGCGAAGGACCTCCAAGTGGAGGTTTCTGTACCTATGTGAATTTTGTTACGCTTATTTTCCTAGAGAGAAAAGGTAATCTGCGCCACTTCTACCTTTTCCCCCAACCTACACAATGTAAACTGCGCCACCAAAATATGTAAACTGCGACACCGACATATGTAAACTGCGTCACCGACATTTAAATGGCGTCACCGTCATACTATCGCACTAACATTTTCCTTCCCACTTTTTCAGTCTTAGGACTGAATAGGTGTGGTTAAAAATGTTAGGCTTAGTAGCTTTGAAATACAAAATGAAAAATGTTAAAAATAATACCCTAATTTCTTTGCATGAACGCTTCGTCACTCATAAAATTGTTAAAAACACTACCCTAATTCTTTTGCATGAGCACTTTGTTCTCATATATACCGTCTTAATAAAATCAAAACGGGATGTTTCCTTGTTTATATATTGTTCTCTCCCATTAATTCATGTGCAAAAAATTGTTACTAAATAGAAACGAACATTCACATATTATGTCAAACTTTTGTTTGCCTATAAGTACTGCCGCAACCTACATATCTCCGTGGCGCAGTTTACATATTGTGTGCCGAAGTTTGTATATCTCATTTTTATTCTATTTCAAATTCGGTGTCAACCGTGGCACAGATTACATACACCCTTCCTAGAGAGGGCAGAGGGACAGGTGGTAAGCCCATCGCCCCTTAACCCCCCTCCGGAAACTAAGGTATTACTTGGACGTGAGAGGGCCGAGAAATTTTGTCCAGAGGCTCTAATTTAGGCTTGGAGTTCTTTTACGTGCCGTAAATCTACGGCACGGGCCCCCCAGCTTAAAGTCCCTCCCGGAGGACTCCGTGCCCGGGATTTTTACGTCCTGAAAAACCCGGGTTTGATCCCGCGATCTTCGGATCTAGAGGCTGGCACGCTACCTCTAGACCACCGCAGCGGACCAAGTATAATTTATATAGTCAATTAAAATTAAAAGGATTCGTCAATATTGACCTATTAAATATAGCCTAATACAAATTAATAACGGTAGGTCTGCTTCATTGTCTCTTTAAGAAAAATTTATATTATTTTTTCTTGTTTAGGCTGTAACAAAAGCACAGTTCTATAAGTTTCCCAAAGCCAAGATATGTTAAGAAAGGTTCTGTTGTACGTACAATTAACGACCTATGGTACATTTCCAATATGGTTGTTATTCAAGATGTTTTCATCAGATTCGTCTCTAAAAATTCGTATTTAAACACCAAGTTCACGGATGAAAAATATTTAGTTATGCATAAGTGCATCTCACCAGTGGGAGATGTTTAACTCAGTTCAGACCACCTAGTTCTTTTATATTTACTTTTTCCTCAAATTTCCTGGTGGAAAATGACGCCTTCAACAAACTCTCCACCGAATTCATTTTCACTCACTAGGCTAATACAACTAGGTTAAGCAGGTGTTCATCCATCTCGCACAACAGCCAGTTTAATCCCTTTCGTGGCTAAGATCAAAACTACAGTTTCATTTGCATTCTTACAGATGTCGCGATAAGTCGATTCTGTGTCAAGATTTCAGGCATCCTATACTAATGACATGGACATCAGTGGCGTATTCTCCATGAATGCAATGAATGCATTGCATGCGTTGTAGAATAAAGAAATTACTAACTGTCATCGATAATATAAAAATAGCACCATTTAAATGGCAGAGGAATCAACAATAACGCATGAAAACCATTAATAATTCTGTTTCAAAGAAGTGTTTTCTAGGCCGAATAACAGAGGGCGACGGCGCGCGTGTTTCTGCGCAAGATAGTGCGTGATGGCTTATTAGTTCTCCTAAATGCCTAGACGAGGTGCTGAGGTATTCTCACCACTAGTCTGCTACCATGACGTCATAACTCTGATCCGTGAAATACAGGCACTTTGCATGCAATACCAGTCAGTGCATCTAAGGTACGAAGATTCTTTGTTGAGTGTACTTCAGTGAATTTTGCCGCTGAATATTCAAAGCAAGGGTGATTCTGAAAGTGATATTATATTAAGTGTATTTAATAAACCTTTTCACACACGTTCATCCAGTGATAAGTTAAGAGTTGGTTAAGAAAGGGATTTGAAAAACGTATGGAGAACAAAGTGAAGAACTTCGTGCGTACCTATAACTCGGAATTTTATACAAAGGTAGTTTGGTTATACGGCTCTGTAACTTTGTGTAAACTGTTCTGCTGGCTGTGTTTGTTGCTCGGGAAGGATAAATCTCCTTGTATCAATAAGGATCGGAGTTATTAGGATCTAAACAATTTGCACACTACAATTCCAAGCCACGAAAATCAGAGTCTCACATCCATGCATGGATATCCTTCGGATTATTTGGTAAAAGCAGGATTTTTTTAAAATTCATATATTTAAAGTAGCTTTTTAACTGTCAGGGTCACCAGCGACCACAACAATTAATACATTTATATTGAACAAGTGCTACAAGAAGTGAAGTATGAAGAAAAACATATATGAAACTTCAAATTTAGTAAGAAGCACAACATATTAAACATTAAAACGACTGGAAGTAATTTAGCAACTATTGACAAACTATGAACTGATTTGACATTATATGAATGATAAATGCAGGATTGATTTACTCTTAAATGAACAAACCCGGGCAAGTGTTTTCTAAAACACAATAAAACTCTGAAACAGAACCGAAAAGTGTTAAAGAGACTGACAGCAGTCACATGCTTTTTAGGGCAACAAGAATTCGCATTTCGAGGGCATAATGAAAGTTCCGATTCCAACAATCGAGGGAATTATGTAGAGTTAATTCATTTGTTGGCGGAGTTCGATGACAAACTGCAAGCACACTTGACTCCTGCCACTGTATTTACTGGATTATCTCCTCTGATACAAAATGATTTAATACAGAGCGTTCGTGGTGTTATCTTAACAGAGATAAAAAGTCAGATTAAAGCAGCAACATTTGTTGCTATTTTCCTAGATGAAACTTCCGACATCAACTGTTCACAGCTGTCAACTATATTTAGATATGTTTATAAGGGACAAATCTTTGAAAGATTTGTAGGATTTAGCGACGTTAGTGCCGATAGATCAGCTGACTCCCTTGCTAAACTTGCAATAGAGCAATTTACACAGTTTGATTGCAAAGGAAAAGTGGTAGCACAGACCTATGATGGAGCAGCCGTCATGGCGGGACATTTAAATGGAGTACAGGCAAAGGTGACGGAAGTAATTCCTCAGGCCATATCTGTATATTGTTACGCCCACGAACTGAATCTGTTGTTATCATAGGCAGTGTCATGTATAAAATCTTGTACGGTGGTTTTTGCTAACCTTACTGGTTTTGTAACATTTTCTGGACATTCCTCGAAAAGAACGAACATATTAGACAGGATAGTAAAGAAGAGATTTTCAAAACTTGCACCAACACGATGGAGTTTCTCAAGTCGCTTAGTACAGAAAGTTGCAGATCGTAGAACCGAACTTGAAGAGCTTCATGACCATATTTTGGAACATCAAGACGAATGGGATAAATTCGCCATAAATAAAGCACGTGGATTTCTAATGATGTTAAAGAGATTTCAAATTCAACTTTCTCTTGTGCCTATTTCAAGAAGTAAAGAACGAACCTATGACAGATGTTACATACAACAGTGATATATATATATTTATATTTCATGTTGCATGCCTTTCCAAAATTTTCAGGATACGCCACTGATGGACATCAAAACAGTTCAACAAAATATGCAACTGCAACTAAATTCACTAACGCAATGGCTCAAGAAATTGCGGATTAGAGTCAACGTCTCCAAAACTCAAGCTATTATCTTCGCTCGAAGGAAACCTAAACCACTAGACCGCCTCAAGCTGATGTCAGAAGAAATTTCATACCAACAGACAGTTAAATACTTGGGAGTCTCCTTTGATAAAAAACTGAATTATCAACACAAGACACAAGGCTCAAAGCACGCTTTGTTCGCTTATATTCACTGTTAAAATCTCCAAATCTGCAACTTGAAGGAAAAACTCGTCTTTACCCTTTCAATCATCCGCTCTCAAATGATTTATGGATCTGAAATCTGGAACACTGCTTCAATATGCATCATTCGCAGATTGCATGCTATACAATGGAAGGTAGTGCTAATAATAACCGGTGCCAGCTAAACGACAATCTTCAAATCCCATTTTTTTTTATAACTTCATTCAACAAATTGTCCAGAATTTTGAAAACACACTATTATATCTCAGCAACTTATTCATCAGAGCACTAGCAATGAAATAATTATCAAATTCACCTGTAATTTATTCAACATCAATGTACAAAATAAAATTGAGCTGTGCTTAGAGAGAATACACAAAATGAGACTAATTTATTAAAAACAGTGCCTGTTCCCAATTGGTTTCTGTTTATCTTTGGATAATTGTCAAATATGCTGGTTTATCCGATCCAATTATACGCCTATGCAGTCATGCCACTCACAACAAATATATAGGCATAGGTTTCTGTTTAATTATAAATATTAATTAATTAGCTTCATATTTTCCAGTGGTATAATTAGATTGAATGTTCAACATTTATTGAACAACATTCAATAAATATTAATGTTTTATGAAACGGACTTATAATTATTAATTTTAATTTTATAGTGAAATTGTAACTTTTAATAAGTCTCGCCTATAATTCGTACCCAAATAACTTATCTATGCTTGCTGGGCGCACAATCATTGCCGCTTTACGAAATACTCGCGATAATTTTGTGCCAATTATCATTTATAATCCTCTAATTGTTAATGTTTCCTTAGTAATTTATATTTTAATTACCAGAAAATATATATTTAAAAGTTATTTTATTTATTTATTTTGTATTTATTATAATTTAATTTAAATTAACTGGTAGAGCGGAAAAGGGCCAAATGGCCTTAGTTCTATCGGAGAAATAGATAAATAAGGTAATTAGGATTTAATTAAAATATGTATCCAGAATAGAAATAAATATTACGAAGAAACGTGTATCCCGTTGTTGTTTAATGTGTCTCATCTTCATAGTTTCTAATTGTATTTTACTCTTTAAATTTGTATTAGCTTTTATTGAGACCCGAATAATGTGAGATCTGTTAACTTAATTCATCGGCCGTAGCCTCGATAGGTCATTAGCAATTGTAGGCTATTAATTCTGTGAAAATATAATCGTTATGAGATTTTGATAAATGAATAGGCTATATGTCCAAGTAGGCCTAATTGGATATCTTATAGTAACTTTACATCTAGTCAACAATATTGCATTTTTAAATGATGCTGTAGTATGCTTGTCCATTTGATTAATAACGAAACTCCTAAGAAGAAAACATCGAAATCAGATTTCTACCAATTTGATTAGCATTATTCCTTAACTTTAAACGAGGTTTCATCTGAAGTAGGTTATCCCCTCTACTAATTTTATGTCTGCCTGATTTGTGTAAATTGTCTATTTGTTCAGCTTATATAATTTTTCACTGATAACAAAAGAAAATTTTAATAGGTCTGGATAAAATACATCGAGCATTAGTGTCTAAGATGTAAACGAAGAACGAAAAGAATAGAGATGAAGGTTGTTAAGAGACGAAAGAGGGAAGACAAATTTAAGAAAGAAATTCTTAAAACTGAGTCCTGCAGATTATATACAATAAAGGAATTTTATTCCTAAGATGAACCGTGCAATCTACACAGGTAATGGAAGGAAAACCGATAATATCTATGAATGTAAAAGAAAGAAAATTGTAGTTATATTTCCAACTATGATTTCGCAGGAATAAGTTTACTTGAAGAACAACATTTGAGCAATTCTTCAATTTCCCGGTGGGAGATCCTGAGTGTGACAATTCAGATACTGTAGTTTGTTATTGCAGCCTAGTATAGGAAATTCATATTTACACTGCAATACCACATAATATTGCTACTTTTATATTTATTTATGATAGTCGTTTACATGTAGATGGTCTGAGACATGCTATTTCCTACGGACGCCCACAATTTGATCGTCACCTGTTACAAATCTACTGTCAGATAACGTAGACATTGCAGGTAAATTGTGTGAATTTTGTGAAAAGTGTGTGTATCGTGAAATTATGATAACCGCTATCGCGTTGATCGTAACCGTTCCCGTCTGTTTGCGCTCTGACGAATATCTTCCTATGGATGTAATATTTTCGCAACACAGAAGCAACCCTTCGACCATGAAAATGCTGTTTCATTATAAAGCGAGTCCATATGAAAACGATGTTGCTAAAATTGCAGATAATTTTTAACGGACAGTAGACAAGAAAAGTAAAATCACCTGTGTCTATTGAAAAGTTTAGACTCGCCTGTAGCATTTTTATATATCAATAAAAACATGGCGTAATAAATTTTCAACTGATAAAAAACTGAGTTCAACATAGAATTTTCAGGATTTTGCGTGAAATATTTACTGAATATGTTCGTTTTCTTTTTGGAAATGACCGCCTTATCATTTATAATGAATTTTAATAACTGTAAGTACTTTCATCATATGAATCGTAGTAATTTTGTAAACTTAAATGAATTAAAATATCTCAGAAATTTGACTTAATAACCTATAAGCAACAAACTTTATTGCATCACGAAAAACACTTTCGATTACTGTATAACGCAAATAAAATAGTTCTGTATCTTTGAGCTTTTCGCTGAACACAGGCTCTACAGTATGGGCACTAGCTTCGAGTCTGAACCGCCAGAACCTCTCTACCCTTCATCACTAAGAGAAAGGATCTCGACGAACTCTTTCGTTCTCCAAGCAGCCTAAGCCTATATGAGGCGAAATTCTTATTCAGTGACAAACAGATCTTAACGAAATGATCATTCTTAGGGATAGAGTACAGTTTACGACATGAATACTTTTAACATTCCTGTCTTGTTCCCTTGACTTCGTTGCGCCTGCCGCTTTGATACAAGTTTATTTAGGCCACCCGCTGTACGCAACTCAAGGAATGCTTCTGCCCAGTGAATGCTGTCGGATACAGAATGAGAAAAGCAAAGTCGCTTCACATCAACTGTTCTCAAAGAAGGGAAGGCAAACCCCTTGCAGATAACAGAGATTTTCATTTCGGCGAGGACGTGAAATATGTTCGTTTATTTGCTTACACAGTACAGTGTTTTTCATTATACATATAACTTACGTAGGCCTATAGGCTACTTATAAACATTTCTTAAAATTTAATACATTTAAATTTACTAAATTACCCTTTAAATACAAAATATGCAATACACAATAATAATATCACAATATAGCATTTTACTTGTAATTTTATTTAAAACCCACAAGATCCTCCCACTACCATGTATCATTATTTTTGAAGCCGCCCTGTTCTCATAGACTCCTTTTCAAACTTAATTCTGACTACCACTCTTACAATACCCGACATAAAAACAGCATAGCACTGACGAAACACTCTACCCATCTATTCAAAACTTCTCCATACTAGGCCTACTTATGTTCTAAGGTATTTAATTCACTCCCCTCTCATATTACATCACAAAAAACAGAACTTTCATTTAAGAAAATGCTCAAATCCTTTCTTTTATCAAACTGTTTTTATAATATAAGTGATCTCTATTCTTTGTAAGTGTGTATACACTGTATTATTAAATTTATCACTCAATTTGCATAATTCATCTTCCATATACTGTAAAAATAGAGCTAGAAATAATATTAAAATGTATAATGTAGTAAAATGTAGCATGTTAAAATATTGTACATGTATTGAATATTTGTATGTAAATTATTAATTTGTAAATGTGTGTGTGTTAAATTTCAAGAAATGTAGTTTATAAGTGTATGTAAACTTATAAGTGTCGGTTAATAAAAAACACTGTACTGTGTAAGAAAATAAACTAACTAACTAACTAACTAACACTATACTTTTGAATATTTAAATTTTCGTTTTACTTTACATAGAAAATTAATCAGCGAATAAGTATAATTTATCCTTGCTAATGTAAAATTCAATTGATTGACGAGGACGTGAAATATGTTCGTTTATTTGCTTACACAGTACAGTGTTTTTCATTATACATATAACTTACGTAGGCCTATAGGCTACTTATAAACATTTCTTAAAATTTAATACATTTAAATTTACTAAATTACCCTTTAAATACAAAATATGCAATACACAATAATAATATCACAATATAGCATTTTACTTGTAATTTTATTTAAAACCCACAAGATCCTCCCACTACCATGTATCATTATTTTTGAAGCCGCCCTGTTCTCATAGACTCCTTTTCAAACTTAATTCTGACTACCACTCTTACAATACCCGACATAAAAACAGCATAGCACTGACGAAACACTCTACCCATCTATTCAAAACTTCTCCATACTAGGCCTACTTATGTTCTAAGGTATTTAATTCACTCCCCTCTCATATTACATCACAAAAAACAGAACTTTCATTTAAGAAAATGCTCAAATCCTTTCTTTTATCAAACTGTTTTTATAATATAAGTGATCTCTATTCTTTGTAAGTGTGTATACACTGTATTATTAAATTTATCACTCAATTTGCATAATTCATCTTCCATATACTGTAAAAATAGAGCTAGAAATAATATTAAAATATATAATGTAGTAAAATGTAGCATGTTAAAATATTGTACATGTATTGAATATTTGTATGTAAATTATTAATTTGTAAATGTGTGTGTGTTAAATTTCAAGAAATGTAGTTTATAAGTGTATGTAAACTTATAAGTGTCGGTTAATAAAAAACACTGTACTGTGTAAGAAAATAAACTAACTAACTAACTAACTAACACTATACTTTTGAATATTTAAATTTTCGTTTTACTTTACATAGAAAATTAATCAGCGAATAAGTATAATTTATCCTTGCTAATGTAAAATTCAATTGATTGATAAATTTAGGAAAAATATACAAATTTACAAAGAATACATATCATTTATATTATAAAAACAATGTGCTAAAAGAAAGGATTTGAGCATTTTCTTAAATGATATAAGAAGGAAGTAAATTTAATATCTTAGAACATAAGTTGTGTAGAGACGATTCGAAATGGGTCAAGAGTTTCCACAGAGCCATGCTGTTTCTATGTCGAGTGTTGTAAGAATGGTAGTCAGAATTAATTCTGAAAAGGTGTCTATGAGAATAAACAAAAAGGGCGGCTTCAAGAGGCTTGACATTATAAATGGTATTATTATGCGTTTTGTAAGACAAAGATTCTGTTTATGAGGAACTGACCAAGCAATAACGTTATACAGTGAAATCTCTTTATATCGAAGATCAATTTAACGATAAACTCGCATTTAGTAATATTTATCTTTGGTCCCGGCAGAACTTCTATCTCAATAATATTAACTGTACCTCCTGCAACGATGAAGCTGCTTTAAAAACACTCTTTTATAACAATATTTGGCGGCTGGGAAGCCATAACTTATCTTAGCCCAGTGGATGGTAGCTGTTTCAGAATAGTGTCCTTTCCTAGCCTAATAAATGTTACATTTCTTAAAAATTCCAAAAGAGTAGAGGGTATAATGTAGGTCCTTAAGGGTAAAATCATCCCTTACGTGTGCAAAAACATACGGTGAGTTGGATTTCTACTTCATTGTGCACAGCGAATGTTTCAGCGTTGCCTTAGTTATGTGGTGAAGATGTTTTGTTCTTTTCCCCCTCTTCCCACCGTCGACGAGTTTTGAGTTTCTGACATATGCCTAGGTTCAAAACGTGGCACGGTGTTAAACCGGTCTGAATAGTAATATTTTAGTGCGTGGGTTTAAAGTACAAAGCCTATTATTAAAATTAAACAAAACTAGCTCGTTGTAAAGATTTGAATTTCTGATTAATTATTTTTCACACCTCTGTTCCCTAAATTATCCCGTGTTCTGCATACACTTTTTCCTAATATGTGGTAATCACAGCCCCTCAATATAAAAATACCCCTCGTAGGCTATAACAATACAGTCTGTTAGGGGCCACAAATATCGCTATGCGAAGGTCTGTTTGACTGTATTTTACTTTAGAATAAACATAACTGTATGAGCATGAGAGAAGCGTTTTCTTTTATAACATGCTAGCCTAACAAATAAAAAGGCAACACTAGAGAAATATTACATAAATTGTGTATGTGTATGCTCTACCTTCCAAATAAATAGCAATCTATCGTTAACCCTAAAAATATAGAGTTTGCCACTTCTTCAATTTCCATATTATTAAACACTATGGTACTATTAATTGCTATATCTTTAAAAATCTTGGTTTAATTATAATAAATTTAGTTTAAGATGTGTTATTACCTAAACTATTATTTGTACACAAGTTATAAAAATGTTACATCGCACGAGAGGCTGAAATTTTGATATCGTTAAGCGATTTTCCTTGAATATCCTTTGCACGATACCCATAGCCTATTTTGTTTGGGTAAAAACCCCGAGATTACAACATTTGGGGAGCTGAAACATTTTATATGAACCGAGAGTATAATCACCAAATAAAAATTTGCAATCGACTGTTACATACTTACGGTGAAGATATCATAATAAGTAGACCTAACATAGTTGCTTGCAGGTACGGTTAATATTTTACTTGCAGATTGAAAGGCTACGTCCATTTAATAGCCTCGAAGAGTAAATACAATACAGGTTACCATATTCTAAGCAGGGCAATTCACCACTACCACAATTTTACAATTTCAGCGATTTTACTATTCGTCTTTGAGTTTGTTCTTTCAGGAATAATAAATTTCATTCATTTAAAATCTCATTTCATTTGTTCTTTCACTTTTCTGTTCGCTGATTATTTTGTGGAATGATTTTACAACTACTTTAATAAGCTATATAATATAGTGTGTGCAAGGTGTGCATAGTAAAATTGCTGGAGAGTACAAAATACTGTCGTGCGAGACCACCCAAAAGTGAGGAAGGGAATCTTGCGCTATAAGTTACAAGTATCCGAAATGAAATTATGTTTTTTCTGATTCTTATTACTTGTCTAACTGAAGCATTTTGTTTTACCCGAAGTTCTAGAATAAACCCATTTGATTCACCCTAAGAAATAAAACTAATTGGCTGAATGATCGGAGTCCGACGCACATTAACGATTTTTCTGACAGATTTTAGAGAGGATTTGTATTCTAAAGAATATAAATCCGGAGTCCCCCAAAATGTGATATTTAACAGAGAATTAGACAAATCAATGTTTTATGTCACTCAGGAAGGGGAGAGGTCAGTAATTTATGGTTAATCATTTAAGACCCCCCCCCCCAAAAAAAACTAATTCCTAGCCTAAATAGTGTACGTGCTTGCATGTAGCCTATATTGTATTCGGCAATAGTTTTCAGCTTTGAACTAAGTTGCATTTCATTCACATTCAGAAGAAATGCTTAGACAAGTGATATTTTGTCCTCACTGGCAACTCGCAGCCATGGGAACTCTTTCTGATAATAACTGTAGGCCTATAAAATAAAACAATCTGATAAAGGCAGTATAGTTATTGTCGACATAGGCTATATTGTGGGTGATATCGATTCATATTTAAAGACAACCCAAGAATTTCAAGCTATCTAATCTTTCTGGGTGGCCTATTTAGGCTGAATTCATAAAAGGATCATTTTAAAAAAATGTATTGAGGTTATAAGGCGTAAGTCAAAATTGCATGTGATTTAATTAATAGGTTATCTTAATGTCTTCTTACAAAACTCTTTTTTGTGGTTGCAAACATTTGAAATTCTATGGGAATACTGTCACGCAGAAAATCTCCAGTTAGGCCTAGGACAACTGCCGGGAAACCTCTCTGGAACGTCGACCTAAGTTGAAGGGAAAGAATCATGGATTCGCACTGCTGATCATTTGCAATAGAGAAATTTACAATGTAGGCTATGCATGCATACGGTGACGACTGACGACTGTTTTGAATGTTACTGAAATAGACCTAACTGCAAGTTGTTCGTAATTTCTTGAATGTTGCAAGAATCCAAAAATTGTTTTACTTGTAGGCGAGGTGGGCCCAAACGGCTGCTACTTGAAGAGCCCAGGTCTAGTTAATTATAGCCATATTGTAGGTGTAAAAAAAGGGAAAAGAGAACCGCATGCTACTGCTGAGGAAATTTTCGCAAACTCTGGCAATACTAAGTAAGTTTTAGTAGTCACGATAGCCTCGAAAATATGTTAATATGAAGAACAGCATGGGAGGTATTCGGCACGATTATCCTAGAAAAGGATAGAATATAGCTAAGAAATATTAAGAGAGAGTGAAAGAGTGCGCAGGAGCGAGAGGGGAGGTTTTCAGAGATCAAAAGATGCCGCCATATTTGCCCCTAAGGCCCGGAGCTCTGCTAATTGGAAGTCTCACCTCTACTTGAATAAGGGAAAGGGGCGGACGGGAGGGGGATTTTCTCTGTGTGCCATGCCGCCTGGGTAAGCTAGAAGGGGTCCTCCCCTCCCCCACCGATCTTCATATAACTTTAATAACTTCATCCTTTTACAAGACCTCAAGCACTGGAATGACGAGGCTTCGCTACCTTCGCTTTTTTCTTTTATTTAGATTTTCTTTGCGTGTATTATAATACGTTAAGGCCCGGGATGGCGTGAATTGATGTGGCGGTGGATGCATCGCATGTCCCCGGCAACCTGTGCGCTCAACTCTCGGACAAATTTCCAAAACCACAAGACCTTACGCTTTGACAGGAATTTACATACTGTAATTAAAATTTTCTCCTGCTTTATCGTTCATTCTTTTTAAGTGACCGACCAAGAAATATTCACAATATACTTGCAAGTATTCTCTGTCTTCGCCCACATGTGGGGACATGGTAGCATTTTGCCTTCTACTCTGTTATCCCCTTTTTTCAGTTTTGTATATTTGGTAGAATTTGTATCATTCACAGTTTTGATATTAAGGTATTTTAAGCATGAAAGAATCAGGAACTCTTCAAATACGTAGTTTATGGTTTTGAGAAGACCAAAACATGCCATTAAAATCATTTCTTTGTTCTTCGCTATTCTTTACCACAAATTATAGTGTAATCGAAGAACACAACACATTTTAGCATATGTGCTTATAATTTCTATAGGACATAACTAAATTTTCTCAATAGTTTTTAAAATCATGTTTTAATAAAACATTTTCAGAGTATTCTGGAAGGGAATTCACGTAAGTAAAGGGATAAAATATTGCAATTTGGATTTATTTTTAGCACAATTTCTTCCAGTAGGTACAGTGTTCTGTACGAATAATTTTTAGATAGTATTGTTTTATATTTATGAAGTTTATAATTAGTATTTTGGAATGATACAGGTTATCAAAATACAATTATTTATTTGCATTTTTAGGTCAAATTAGGTAGTAGAATGTTCGTATGTATCTCTTCAACATTTGAAGTCGGATGAATATTTCTAGACTTGTTACAAATTAATAATAATAATAATAATAAGTTAATAATAACAACAATAATAACATTCATATTGGTATACATATTTGTTAGGTAATGTATTACAATGTGAATGTAATATTTAAAATCAAACATAAAATAATTTTTTTTTTATGTAAGCTACATTCTTAACCTGTCCCTCTGCACTCTCTCGGAAAATAAGCGTAATAAAATTAGTATAGGTAATGAAACCTCCACTTGGAGGCCCTATGTCCCACCATAGAGGTTACAGGAACAAGTTAGTCAGTCAGTCAGTCAATAACAATAATAATAAGTTAATAATATTAATAATAATAATAATAAAGCAGCTCCATGCAAAGACCCCTTTCCCATGAATCCCAAATCTTTTTCTTGTATATAAAAAATTTACAGCTTTGAAGATTTTAGATTTATTCCTACAATTCCCTAAAACAAGTAGGGCTACCGTAGCCTGTTTTATTCCTTTAAAAAATAGTTTTTTTATTCACCTTGTAAAAGGAATGTACAGCTGAAATTAAAGTGACTTATTTAGATATACAACATCCATTTCTTATTACTGTATAACTTTTAGGTAGTGTGTAATAATATAGTCTATTGACAAAAAGACACATAAGTTATTAATAGAAATCATTGCCTACAGAAGAGACAGATGTTATACTTTTGAATAAGTCTACATCTGCTTTATGTGAGAAATTAATATTTGCTAGATGATGAAGTAGCTAGGCATACAAGTTTATGCATTTAGTGATGATACTCATGCTATATTTGGAACATGCGAAGTAGATGTTTTTATTTCTATCTTTTGACCTGCCGGTGAAGACATGCCATTCTGGTAAAAAAAAAATGTTACTGAAGATCACGAAATTTGAATTCAGTGATACTGGAGTCAAAACATATTTTACGAAGTAATAGACTGGTGATGAAGTGGCAGATATGTTGAGGAGAGTGGTGGTTGTGATGGATGAGGGGCGTTTCTTAGACTGGAATCCCAACTTGAAACGCGCCGCATTTATATGTGACACTTGCAAATTGAATTAATCCTATAGACAGTACATTAGTGTGATGAAGTGTGTGAAAGCTATGCGGCACTTGGGCGTTATATTGTGAATTATATCAAATGTTGGATGAAAGACATTCTACAAGAAAGAAATCAAGCTAAGTAAATAAAAAAAAATGTTTTCTTCATACGCCTATGGGATAGGAAAAAAGAATTAATTATGAAGTAGACATATTGGGTGGAGTGAATAAAAATTAAGTAATTACTACTAGTAATAAGTACTAGTAGTAGTAATTACTTTCAGTAGTTACTTACAAGTACCAGCTTTTACTTAATTTTGAGTGAATAACCTTATACTAGTACTTATAAGTATTATATACTTATACTTATACTTATACTTATAGTATAAGGCAGTATTCTAGGGCCTCTGCTTTTTTTAATATACATAAATGATCTTCCTTCTGAATTACCTCATGCTCATACAATATTATTTGCAGACGACACTAACCTGGTTTTTAATGACGCTGACTCAACTACACTTCTAAAAAAAGTGGATTTGACAATTTCACACTTACAGTCATGGCTAAAAGATAACAAACTCCACCTCAACGTAAAAAAACAATACTAATGCGATTCCACCAAAAGAAACTTGACAACCCTTTTACTATTCATATTAACGGAACAACCCTTGAGGAAAGTATAAATACCAAATTTCTGGGAATTTGGTTTGAATCAAATCTTTCTTGGAATACGCATATAGACTACATAGCAAATAAACTGAGTAGACTTTACTTTGCCTTCCGTATTCTTGCTAGAGTAGTCTCTCTCGAAACTATTAAATCTGTATACTTTGGACTTATATACTCACAAATTACTTATGGTATCTGTATCTGGGGTACATCATCAAAAATAGCAACCATTTTCAAATTACAAAAGAAAATAGCAAAAATTATGTTGAAAGTGCCAGTCCGCACTCCTAGTAGAGAAGTTTTTAAAAAGTTGAAAATTTTACCAGTACCCAGTATCTATATTTTAGAAACTATATGTTTCGTACATAAGATTAAAGAATCTTTCACAAAAAACTCTGAATATCATACTCATAATACCAGAATAGCTAATCATCTTCATCTAAATAAACATAGGCTCACAAAATGCCTAAATAGTATAACATATCAAGGAATAAATATTTATAATAAGTTACCCAATGGTTTTAAAGCTCTTTCTAACAATGCTTTTAAAAATAAAGTTAAAAAAATCCTGTTATTGTATCAACCCTTTTCTGTCCATGAATTTCTTGATATACAGATGGTAGACTTACCAATTTAGTTATGCTTAATTATGCTTTTTGAAGGAGAGATTTCCTCTTAATCCTAATATAAGTATTTTATATCTCAGTGTTAACAAGTTGTATCATATATTGTATTAGACTTAAGTGACGAAACCATGAATTTTGTAACAAGATTCTTCTGGTGAATAAATTGAATTGAATTGAATTGAATATAAGTTAGTACTGGAAGAACATTAGTAGTTACTACCTGCTTAGCTGTGCAAACTACATGTAGTGGGCCATGACTGCTTCAAGTAGGCCATGAGTTTTAAAATAAAACAAAGCAAATGTGCGAGATTTAAATCCTGAATACTACATATGTTGGACCATGTTAATTAAATAGCAGGATGTCCACATTCTGGAAAGTCAGGGAGAGTGAGGAAATTTTGTCAAGTAAGGGAAAAAGTCAGGGAAATTTGTAAAAAAAAAAAAAATGAATAGTAAGGGAAAATAACTAGCCCAGTGAGCAAAATGTGAGGGGCATGTGCTTTGCTCTAGTCATTATAAGTATTTCCTATTAATAATTTTTATTTTTAAACATATGCTATGATACTTAAACAATTAAAAAAAGAATAAAAGATATAAAAGAGGATGGAGAAGACTGGATTTTTGTTGTTGTTTTGTTTACAAAGAACCTTGATAACATTCAATCTTGTGGTTAGGGAAATGTAAGTTTCTGGTCATGGAAAGTCAGGGAAATTTATTTAAAAATTTTTGTGGCAACCCTGAACAGAAACAAAAGAAATAAAAATTGTGATTGTGTTTTTGAAAATAGCCTGACAAACACCAAGGAAATATTCAGTAATAATTAATTAGTTACTATGAGTTCTGACTCGGAAAGTAGTAGTGTAAGTTCAAAAAATGATGACAAACAATTGAAGTTTGTCAAAATGCTACAAAAACACACAATTTTGTTCAATAAATCTCAGATTCCTCAAGTAAAGAATGCTAAAGAAAAATCATATACTGAACTGAAAATTAGTTATGAGAAGGATTTCGGTAAAACTGTTACTGTGAAACAGTTGAAAAAGAAACTGAATAATCTGAAAAATGAACTAAAGAAAAAAAATGACAGAAATGCTACCGGCAACAAAAAGATACGATTAAAGGCTTGGGAAAAAGTTCTACAGGAACTGTTGACATGTGATGAAAATCCTGTCTTTAGTAAGATTCCAGGGGCATTGTGCTTTGAAGGGTCTTGTCAAGATAGTTTGATCTCAGAAGACTTGTCCACTGCATCTACATCAAATCATACAGATCAAAATACATTTGTAACAGCAACTAAGTCTCTACCGCTTCCTCCACCAGCGAAGAAGTTTAAATCATTGCCACATGAGGAAGAAGAAACAAGACATCTTTCCACAAATGAATTTCAGAGACTGGTTTTATCAGAGCAACTGAAACTGACAAGATTACAAATTGAAAAAGAAAACCTCATCTTAGCTCGGCTTAAACAAGACCAATTCAGTAATCCAACTGTTTATATTAACGATAATGACAATTTTCTGTAAATGTTTTCAATCTAGACATAACCAAAGATTTTGTGCATTTTTGAAAGGTTACAATTAAAAACATGTTCAATTCATTTCATTAATTACTTGTGTTATTTCATCTCTTCTTATTTTACCAAGATTCCTCAAGGCTACTTCACTGAAGTCTTCATCTACCAGTTCATTGCCTTCCTCTTCAATTGGGACTTCACCAGGGTGATCAGGATCCTGCAGGTATTTTGCTATATTATGCAAAACGACACAGCACACAACAACTGATGGTACCTTGTGAAGTTTCACTCTCATAGGGTATTGGAGTACTGGAAACCTTCTTTTAAGCTGACCAAAGCATCTCTCTATAATTACTCGTTCTTTTTTTAGAATAGCATTGAAAGCCACTTCCTCTGGATTGGTAGGATTGCGGTATGGTGTCATAAGCCATGGAGTGATACCATAACCACTGTCACCAAGCAATACAGCACCACTCCTTTGATGATTCATTATTGCAAAGACCCTAGAACGTTTTAGGATCCTGTTATCATGGACAGATCCAGGCCATTGGGCGTCAATACTGGTGAACTCCTCTCTAGCAATACAGGTAGCTTGAACATTGATGCTTGTTTGAAGCTTTCGATTAATGTACTCATCTCCATGGTCAGAGGGCTTCACTATTTTAATGTGAGTGCAATCAATGACACCAATAGCGCAAGGAATGTTGTAGTGATGTTCCCATCGTATCCTAGCAGTTTCAATTTCATTACCTGTAGGAAATTTAATCCATAGATTAGCCTTATCTAAGACTTTGGGAAGGACATAGCTTATTGCCTTGCATACTGTTGTACGGTGGACACCAATATCTTCCACCAAGTTGCTATTGGTGGACACCAATAGCAACTCCACTCTGATAGCCAGGATCACTTAAAAATCTAAGAAAAATTTCCATCTTCTGCCTGTTGGTTAAGGCACCTCCACGTGATTCAACATTTTCATTCATGAAATATGAAGTAAGCCATTCCACATTTTCCTTTCTGAATCTAAATAAACTGTGATAATCATCTTCCTGAGTCTCCACTCTCTCCCTGTACACTTTTTGCTTCCTAATTCTCATAAAAACAGCCATTTCAGGTACGATATTACATTTACTTCCTATCTTAAGCAAGGTCTGCACCACACTTGAAAATTTCACAGTATTTACTAGTATTAATAAGTAAATACTTGCTATTATTCACACATTTTACAGTAGATACTAGTTATTCAAGTATATACTGACTACTAATAAGCATCAGTATTTACTGAAATATTTTATTCACTAAAATGCTAGTATTTACTTAAAATTTTGCAGTAAAAGCATTTACTGTTTTTTATTCACTCCACCCATAGTCTGCTACGCTCTCTAGCTAACGTTCAAGTGGGCAGGCAATATAGCCAGGCCAATAATTGAAATTTAAATGTTCCTCATGTTCTCTCGAAGTCGTTGTTCTATTCAGATGAAACTTATTTGTAAGACATAGCCTACAATAATAAAGCCATAATGCCAAATTTCAGCATGATTCAAGTAGCCTAATTGCTAGGCCTATACTGTTTCTTCTGGCCTGGAAGGTTGGGGAAGATAAACTATCTTTGAATTGCATAATCGTGTAGTTGGGACATAGCAACATATTTAGTAAAAGCGAAAGATATGTAAAAAAAAAAGGAATTGGGTATATGCCTATGTTTTAAAAATCATTGATTTTTACTGGAGAAGACATTTCATCCTATAATTTGAAGCCTATGTTAACATTATATCCTAGGATAACACGTTAAACATTTTTATTAATTTAGTATGTATTAGCTCACGTTTAAGCAATTATTATTATTTATAAGTAGAAAAGCGCATTTGTACATTTAGTGATGATTTACATGCTATTACAAAATTCTGCCAAAGTTAAGCACTATTATTAGTTTACGGCAAAAGGGAAACGTGTCTAATTAAAACGTCACTCTGGCATAATGACCAAATATATTTAGTTTTTGTCTACTAAAGATTTGAGTAAAATAAAAAAAAAACATTTTGACTTTTTCACTGAACTCTGCTAAAAACTCAGTACTAATGTTCGGACAGGAAAGGTAAAATAGGCACAATACAAACGGTATAAGCATTTCAACCTCTCCTAACTTTGACACATAGTAAAGAAAGTTATAGAGCTGTTATGAAAGTACAGTGTTAGGTAAATTTTTGGCAGGGATGGCGGACAATTGGTGAACAACAACAAAATTGCCCGTGTTTTTCGCTTGCAGCCACTGCACTTGAATTGCAGACTAATATTCAATAGAGGGCGAAGCCTCCGCCATATTTGCAAAATAATTATGCAGTAATTATGCAATAATTGTTTGCAGTGAGTCTGATTTGTTGTACCACTAAAAACACAAAATGAAATAAACCTATTGACACGTTAATAATAGGCTACTGTTATACAATAGCTTATAAAGGAAAAGTAAATAGCCTATAGGCTTATAATCCTAAAATTATAAATAATGTGTTCAATATTTCAGTAAAATACAAGAGACAGAACTTTAAAAATATGCCTTTGGGTATTTTTTTTTTATTCTTGTCCGACTTTGTCTTTTTTCCGTGTTCGTTGTGTACGACAGAATTGTATTTGTTCATATTGCTTAGCAATCTATTTTCATCTTTTTTTAAAATTTATAATAAGATCCCGTTGGTTTTTCTACTTCAAGGAAATTAGGTAAAAAAACATAGTTTTATCTTCGGGTTTCCAAAGTTTACTTTTTTATGTGAGACTTTACTTAAGGTTTGTTATTTATACAACATCTGCTGCTTATTCCATTTATTGATAGATTATGTTTTTATGCATTGCATTTAATTGCAATACTCTGCCATTAAAGTTACCATCCTCAGTTCGCTTTAAAAATAAATTTACAGTATTAAACAATAAAACTTTCAGGACATACTTGACGACATAAACTTAAATAGTCCTCAGTTTGCTTTGCATTGTCCAGGTGAAGAACCCCAGACAATTTAATTTCCCTCAGTGATGAAAAGCAAGAAGCAATTGTTTTCACAATAGTCGTAAAGCAAAGCAAATGAAATGCGGTGAAGGAGCCGAGCTGCACTGTAGGGTACGTGTAATCATGATATACATATGGATGCTAGGCTAGTCGGTCATGCCTCGCTTACATCCCATGGAAACAAGCCTTCTTCAAGAAAAATGTTACTTTCAGGGACAAGTTTATTGTAGGCCCTATTAGGTAGGTTTAGCACATCACACATTTAACTGGAGGAAATGTTATTTTATTACATTACATTTTACCTGGTAAGGTGCATCTTTATTCGTATAGGCTATACATATTAAATACATTATCCATAGAATAAATCCAATGCACGGGCCTAGACGGCCGTTCGTGCTTTTACTATGCACAGGAGAAAGAAAAAAATGTAACGCTAATAATACAAAACAATATAATACGAAAACTTATAACATACTACTGCTATACAAAAATATTAAGAAAAGAAAGAAAGAAAAAGAAATAATAAAATTGTACTAATGACAGAAAAGATATGACAATAACAATACAATATAATAAATAATAAAACACAGACCAAGATTACACCCCCTGCCCCTCCCTCCCATCCTTTTCTACCCTGAGCTGTCGAACTTTAGACATGAATTTCCCCACCCCTTCGGAGAATTTTATATCACTCAACAGCTCGAATATCACCATGTGACCTCTTCTAGAGACAACAAAAGAGTCTGGCAGATATCGTTGCCTAAGCATCTCAGTGACTTCACATTCAGAGAGGATATGCTGTGCTGTCTCATCCTGGTCACAAAGTGGGCATATTCTGGCTCCTGCATTGACGCGTTTCAGCGATTTCCAGGCTCCTAGGCGAAACCAGGCTAAACCTGTCCTGCTTTCAGCGCTCCCCTCATAGAGATATCTTTCTGTTCTCCAGTTGGTTTTAATCATTGATTGGATCTCCAGAGCAACCTTGTCCCTACATTCTCCTTCCGATATTTGCCTGTCAGTATCTCTTAGACAATTCCTGACTTTCCGCCAAACATTTCGTTTGTTCCTCCTGCCTCTTTCGTTTATAAATCCCATGCCTATTTCTTCCAAGCCCCTGCGTATTCTTCCCGCCCACGTTATTTGGTCCCTCAATTTAAGTTGTTCCCTATAACATATTGTCCTGATAAGGGATTGATCGCCATGCATAATCTTCAGGTAGTATTTTAGTGCCTTTATCTTGTAATCTATTGAGACCCTGTGGCTCCCAAATTCCCTTAAAACAGCACGGGCGTTCTTTGTATATACCGTATATAAAATAGAAGATAGTTTTGTTTGGATTCATAAATTGTAGACCTACAGTAGATCTATTAAAACAAAAACATACCGATATTTTGTAGAATAGAATGATTGTCAATAGACTGACGTCTAACAGTGGATATTGCTTGTTAGGCTACACCACAATACCTCTATATCAGCGTTTCTCAACCTTTTTGAACACGAGGACCTCTAAAATGTCTAAAAATTTTACGGACCCCTAATTTTACATCCCATTTTAAAATGTAGGCTACATGTAGGCTACATATATTCTTAATATTTGGGGTATTTATTATAGGTCATTATAAGGAAATATTTCTAAATACATTTTTTTAATTCGACGGAAACACAGTTATTGAATTGGAAGTAAACTATTGACAGTAAAATTATATTTTGAACAGACTTTAATATTTATTAACAATTTGATAACATAATTAGGAATTATAACACAGGTTTATCGGTATCAGACATTCGGGCACCTACAATAATAAAACCCTTGTTAATAGAGCGCCTCTAATAACAAATTCCGACAAAGTCTTATTTTTCAGGGTTTTGAATGAAAGAGGGAACCATAGACGTCAGTGCATCAGGGGTTTCAAACTGTGGTTCGTAACTGCAAAAGTAAGGAAACTTGCAATAGGACCTGTATTTTCGAAGATTTTAAAAACTTTGACATCTGGTGTCCATTTTATGTGAAAAATTTTTACTTCTTTACTTGCTTTATGATATTTTTAAATTATGTCTGCGGACCATCTGCACCATAGGTTGAGAAACGCTGCTCTATATAATAAGAGGAAGTGTTTGCCTGTTTGACTATGCGTGATGCTTAGCCAAATCTACAGAACGCAGAGATCTGAAATTTTTGACATAGGTGAGCTGAAGGGTGGCTGATTTTCAAGCCGGATTTTTAATTTTAGCTTTCGATTTCTGTTGTAGCGTCAATTTCCGCTATGAGGCCTACACTTCAATTGTGATATTAATTGCGGGTGGCCTTGCTTTTTTGTCATAACAAGAGGAGTAAACAATTAATGCCCTTAAATCAGTTTGACGTAAACAAATTAAACTTACAAGTACTCCAATTAAACTAACAGAAATTCTTACAAATAAGAACATCGCGATTTTTTCAACGTAACGCTTGGAAATGTCGATCTTTACGATCTTGTTAGCCCGCTGTGATGGATTCTTTTGTTTATAGGCCTAATGTTATGGGACCCATATATTATAATTTTTACATAGGCGGACAGAAGAGAGATAATGAACATAGGCCTAAATAGGAAAACATTGAATGATATGGACGGAACTCACTATGCAGGGGTTTTTAGGACCAGCGAATGGGAACCTGAGGTCTTTTTCCCAGGTGTCGCTTTCTAATCCTGAAATGCACCCCAATGCCACATTTTTAACTGTTTAATTATTTATGGGATAATTGTTAATCGTTTAGTTTATTAATGATTCGCGTGTCAGTGTCAGTAAATATGATTCAGTTATTTTGCTCTTATATAAGTTATTTAAAAATATCGTGGGCCCCTGCTAGTATAGTCTCAAGTATAGTCTCTCTAGTCCGACAATTATGGGATCGGTCCTTGTCAGATTAATGCATTTATAATGAAAAACATAGTAATTTTAGTTAAAGTTTTTAATCAGTTTAACAGAAAATTATGTTTTGCATGTTTAATATTTTTAATGTCAATCTTATAAGCCAAAATCTGATCTTCGAAAGTCGTTACTAGTTTTTGCTTACAAAGAAGTTGTTGTTGTTGGTTGTATCGGACTACAAGAATTGTCGGCGAAGGGTCGGACTACGAATTAGCCTACTACTGTGAGTCAGTTTATTCCAAGTGCAATGTTCAGGTTCATTTCGCCCATTCTGATAGAATTAACCTATAATTAACTTCTGTGCAGTTTTCATTTACATTCAGAATTACACCTAGGACTATGTGGAAAAAACTAAAGTAGCGATATATAATAAAGCCAAGGAATCAGGATATATCTTTATTTGTAGAATATCCAAATCGAATAAAACCCTATTTCTCCCAAAGGTGTTCATTAAACGAAAGCATGCCTTATCATGTAAAGAATGCGAGCCTTCATCTACGAGTTATGAAGAATATAAATTTACGGATTTCTTTAATACAGAAGGAAGAAAATTGTGTTATTTGTATACAAAACATGTTAATTTGAATGATTTCCTGTATATATTTTTATTTTTTATCACATTTTAAAGTGATTACGTCTACATCAGAACACACAATGGGCTTTGCGCTGAGATTTATATCTCCTATATGCCGTTTGTGCTTTTTCTCTATTTTGTAATGTTTACTTTCTCGCATGTAGGCCCTCGTTTTTCTGTGCTAGCTATACGTAGGCCTATATGCCAGAAAGTTTGTGCAACTTTTTTTCCACCATTTATTAGAGTAATGTTTACAACCGACTGGAATAAGTTGGAGGTTTTAAAAGATGTCCTGGATATTCAGCAATTCGCAGTGTGTGCCTAATCTAAATGGAGACATTCTTGATCCTTCCGAAGTATTTCCTCAAATAATATTCCTTTTCTAACATATGTCTTACTTAGGCTATATCATGTGAAGTTGATAGGTCATTTTCCGCCTATTTGAACATTTAGTCCAGTCATTTGGTGCTCAAAAAGGGGGTTACCTGGAAAGTTTTCCGGGAGTTTTGAAAATTGGTGATTTTATAGATTTCGACGTACTCTTTTCGAATTTTCACTTTGCTACCTCGTATCTTTGCCGCTCGCGCCGCCATATTGGAAAAATGGCGCGCAAAAACAGTTTGTTCACAATATCTCCTTTACGACTCATTTTACGATGAAAATAGTTATGTATTAAATTAAACTAGAGAAAATTTCCTTTAATTTATGTCGTAACGATTTTTTTTTTAAAATGGATAATTTCAACGTACAAGCGCCGCAAAGTCTACTCCGACACGCGTTTTGGCCAAAGCCATGGAAGATGCGGATACGCTAATAACAATCAATACGGCAATCAACAATTTATCTACAATTCTTCTTATTCTTTTGACGGCTCTATCTACGCGTTCAGACACACACACACACATATATATATTCTCAAACTAGGAAAAGGGAAAATTTCACAACGAATATATTCAACAAAAAGTATCGTAGATAAAACAGCCGCAGATAACATAATATTATTTCTGCACGCCTTCAGTGGCTGTGATACAACATCAGCACTCTTTAAACAAAGAAAAATAAAATGTGCTAATAAACAGAATTAAACGAGTTTGTCCAGGTATTCAAAAACCAAAATGCAGATCCAAAGATCATTGCTTAAGCTTCCTCCTTGCATTGTATGGTTACAGTGCCGTGAAAAGTGTGTCGTTAAACAACTATAGATATACGGTACATGCTTCACAAAATCAGCATATGAAAATAAATTTAATATTGCATCGCTGCCACCGACGGAAGCAGTAGCACGACAACAACATTCGTTCCAAACCTATCACCAGGTTCAGCAGTGGTATGGAGTTGAATATATTCGTTGCGAAATTTTTCCTATTCCTGATTTGAGATTATATAAGTTAGGCTATGTTTGAACGCGTAGATAGAGCCGTCAAAAGAATAAGAAGATCTACATCTTTGCCCACAACTATTACGGAATCAAATGTAGATGAAATGCTGATTGCCGTATTGATTATATCAGTCTAGAAAAAAGACGAAAATTTCTGCGGTAAAAACGAAAATAGGTTTGGTTGATTAAATTCGCTGTGCTAAATTCGAAAATGCATTTCGTTTTTCTCTATCACATCTGGTTAATTGACATTTGTGAAAAATATTATTTTGACATTTTGTATAATAAAATAACTGTATGCAGCTTTGATGCTGGGCTTGAAACTTTTTCCTCTGCGGTAAGTGGTGTGATAGGTGATCTTAACCAATTTTGGGTCACTGAACATGAATCATCCGTTGACCGTTTCTGCGTAACACGCCATGTTTTCTTGCAATAGGTACTTCACAACGAGAGATATAAGTTATTGCTTAGACTAGCTTACAGGATAAAAAATACTTAAAAATTATGATAATTTTGATAATATTTTTCGGGGAAAAATCAAATAATATTTTCAAACAGTCCAAGACGTATGTATTCCTGTATCTTTTGCGAGTGCAGGCCAAATAAATTTGTTTTTGCCAAATCATCTGATGCCGTAGAAATGCTCAGTGACAAAAAAATCGAAGTTTGTTTGGAGGGGGAAATATTAAAGATTTGAACTTTTGGGAATTTTTACATTGGTTATAAGCTAAAATCTATAAAATATATTTTAGTTGAGCAAATGGTATCTTATTTATCTTATTACTTTGATCGAGCTGAACGGTTTTGAACATGTATTTTAATAAATCTATAAGTTTGCCAAATTTCAAGTTTCTAGCTCATCTGGAAGTGAATAAACATCAATGTTAATAAGTGGAAGATTAGACTGTCGTAGATGTGAATGATGTCACGGCTATCCAGCAAGTCTTTCTATACTTATGGGGCAGCTAGAAACACCAAATTTAGCACGCTTAGGACTGTTGTATGTGCCCAAATTCCTACCAAATTGTATGATTCTATCTTTCATACCATGTGTGCCAATATTACATAATGTGAGAAAAATATACAGAATTTATTTAAAATAAAAAAAAATCTAACTCAATCTAAGGGATAACCGATGAAAATACGTCAAAAAGTCATAAGACCAAACTTGTAGATCTCTAAAAATCCGTTACTGCTTCTGCAACAGGTTTTTTTATACGACTTACCGTTTAGCTACTATAAGCCCCCAAAAAAGTCTACACAGACCGTAAAATTGCGTCCGCCATAACAGCAAACTCGAAAACTAGATGTGAAACAACAAAAATAATGACATTTTTGAAATCAGGAGACCTTATTTAGTTAAAATCACTCATTAAATGCTTTACCGCAAAATGATGCAGGTAGTAGCGTATCCGCATCTTCCATGGCTTTGGCCAAAACGCGTGTCGGAGTAGACTTCGCGGCGCTCGTACGCTGAAACTATTCATTTTACAAAAAAATCGTTACTACATAAATTATAGGAAATTTTCTCTAGTTTAATTTATTACATAACTATTTTCATCGTAAAATGAGTCGGAAAGGAGATATTGTGAAAAAACTGTTTTTGGGCGCCATTTTTCCAATATGGCGGCGCGAGCGGCAAAGATACGAGGTAGCAAAGTGAAAATTCGAAAAGAGCACGTCGAAATCTATAAAATCACAAATTTTCAAAACTCCCGGAAAACTTTCCAGGTAAAACTACCAAATGACTGGACTAATTAGCCTATTTCTGACCCACCTCAGAGAACTTAGAAAAATATGTAGTCTAATTGTTCACTGTGCTGAAAAGCGAAGTATTTGATTGTCTCTTGAACATGATAAATAAGCGGTATTATGTGATGTTACATATCTTTTTTACGATTATAAATATTAGTGAACATATTCCATAATTTTAGTCAGGAGCGATTTAGGAATAGCCTGTAAGAAACGAACCTTTCGTAAATGGATAGCCGATCCGGAGGACGTCGCTTTATTATTTACATTGCGTTTTAGTTTTGGAGTGGTATAACTTACAATTCATGGTTCTGAACTAGCCTATAATCGCCTATTATCGCCTATTATCGCTATGTAGCCTTCTCTTGTAATCCAGGTAAGACTTTCTGAAACCCTATTACTAAACATGAAATAATTTTTCAGTGGCAACTTCTACACCATTCTAAAGTGTGAATGAATACTACGAACAGAACACGCGAATGAATGTTGTATCATATTCCCTCATTAGAAAGATTCCCTGCGTGCCTAACTTTCCCATAGGTACACTCTCGTCTCGGTATTTTGGGAACAATTATATAATTATTTCGTATAAACATTGCTGTATATAATAATATAAAAGCTCGAGAATTTTATTATCCTTTGCTGAGCCGTTAATTTGAGAATCATGCTCTGTATCGTGGTATTAAATCTGCTGCATCGTTAATTATTAGTTCGTGGGCACTAACGATGTAAATCTTGCCTTTTTTGTCTGCATAGTATAAAAATGCCATATAATCAAGTCTGGACCATGTCTAATATTGACTCATCGTCTGGCCTGAATACCTTACTGTACAGGAACGTCTACGCATTCGTTTCTGATAAGTTCGCAGAAGATAGTCTGTAGTCATGAAGAATTCCTGCTAGTCCGGAAAAAAATGGTGTCTTCATGGAAGAAAATGAACTGAAATATTGAATATCTGCAATAGTCTAAATAATGTTGCCTATTTTCTAAATGGAAATAGAAATATGCATCTAACAATAAGTATATCATTTCATTTATACAGATTCCACTATTTCGTATTGTCTATCCGTAATCATCGCTTTCAGTACTAACTAAATATGTTACCCATTTGTGCCCGTTCATGATAATTATCATTGCTGAAAATTGAATTACCAACATCCAGTGCTTGTAACATAACGTACCGCACTATTTACCGCACAGGTGCGTCAAAATATACCAAAGCATGTAACTTTTGATATATCTATTATTGCAGACTTGGAATATAATCATACGACATTTGTGAAAATTTTATTTCAATCTAACTTGTCATTTTTTCTATATTATTTCTTAATAATACGACAATTCATCAGGCAGCTAAGTTTCATGCAAGACTTAGGCCTACTACATGCCATGCAATGTATGTCTTTGTATTGTGCGTCTGTCCACTGCCAGTACTAACGTAATCGATGTATCGATGAAGCTGGTACTCTTTATTTTCTGATGAATTGGAGAATCTCGGAAATTTAGAAAGACTCCCTGAAAGCTCGTCTCTTAAAATTTTTCCTCGATTCTCACTTACGACATTCGTATCGCAATAGGCCTATACGATTTTCTTACTACCCCTATATACGGGGTTTAATAGGCTAACCACATAGGCCTACACTAAAAAGATTGTTGTTATTGTTGTTAATATTAGTATTACTGCTAAAACAATTACTTCTTATCCTTGTAGTAGTATTGCTATTAACAGCAGTAATTTGTCAGTGAAAATGAAATATTTACGAAGTGCAGTTCTTGGTTAGAACATTATATGTCTTAGGAAATAAGTCGCTACAGTATTGCGGAGGGCAAATAACAGAAAATTCATATCACATTAGCAATAACGCCAAGATTTATGACGGAAAATTGGCTGAAACAACCAACAAATTATGTTACATTTCTGCGATACGCGCAAAGCATGTCATCTATTTTATTTCACATGTCTCTTTTTCTTCAACTCTTACAGCGCTATAAGCTTATTTTAACCAATTGGATATGACCGTAGGAGTTAACATGTGTATCACAATTTCTAAATGGCAAAACATAGTCTTGGAAGACTGATGAGATGATCGTTTTATCTTGCCTGGAATAGGCTACATACTCCTCCATCCTAATTTCTAAGAAATGCAGTCCTTGTTGCTGCGTTCTTAGAAGAATTGGCCCACATTTGAAGTTCTTTAGAGTTGTTCATTCCAAGAAATTCCACAAAAAATTAGGTTAAGTTTTATTCAATCCATGACCAAAAAATATTATAAAATGCCTGTCTAAAATCTCAAATAGTATTTTAATGTAGCAAATAATTTAAAATAAGGTAGATAATTTTTATAAATTTAGATGAAGACCTGTAGCCTTCACTCAGAACATTCGTCATACATAGGCTGATAAAAGGACAAATGTGTTTGCAGTGGGGTGGTATATGATTACTTTCAGATTTCAGTAAAACTCAAATTATTGATTCATACAACTTAAGTACAACACATTACATTTTCACATAATTCATTTGTGGCAGTAAAGACTTGTGCTGAGTAATTCTGAGTCATCAACCGCACCTGTCGCCTTTAATTAGCCTAACCTGGACATCCTGCTTCACATTTGCCATAGGCTATGTTTACTTTATTATTATTATTATTTATTATTATTATTATTATTATTATTATTATTATTATTATTATTATTATTATTATTATTATTATTATTGGCATTTCTGCCTTGCAACAGATCTGTATTAGGCTACATGTGAAATTTCTCTATGTCTTCTGCTGCAACTTTGAACTCTTCTTAGCTTCTTTTCTTCTTTATGTCATCCAAGATCTCAATTCATCTTCTACCAAGTTTTCTTGTTCCTTTTATTTTTCATTCGATTACATCTAGCAGAAGTCCTGTTTGCCTCATGATTTGTACTAATCAGCTTGCTCTTCTTTATCTTGTAACTTCCTAAATAGCATTTATCTTTTCTCATTCGCCCTTCTTAAAACTTCTTCATTCATTATTCCTATAGGCCTAACATCCAAATCTCCATTTTCCTTCAATACCACATCTCAAAATATTTCCTTCCCATTTCCCTCAACGTTCATGATTCAGCTCCATATAAAGCAACGCTCCATACGTAGTATTTCATAAACTTCTTTCTTAGCTGCAACTGGTTTTCTGGTCAAGAATGTTCTTTTTTGCATAAAACAGTTTTGGTCATTGTTACTCTTTTCTAATTTCTTTCGTACAATTTCTTTCGGCATTTCTTGTAATCAGGACTATCGAAACTGACATAAGTTACTCTGTTATCTATGAGACACCTCAACATTTCTTCATTTTTCGAAGTCACTTTTGACTTTTGCGTATTCATCTTCTCCATTCTAGGCCTACATCCCCTTCCTGTCTCCATGAGGCAGTCCAACGTCCGTCAGAATTCTTCTTTAGTTTTTACTAGTGGTGGGCAGAATCGAATCGGTTTTGAGAATCAAGTAATCTGTTCTCAAATAATATAAGAATGGAGTGATAATTCAAATGAAAAAGTTATCGGATGAAAGCAGACTCCGAATACTCGCGATGCGAGATGTAAGAACTCGTGACGGTAGAAGAGAAGTTAGAACTACTAAAAACTGACTCGAATGATTATTCAAATTGTCCGAATGTTCAGTTCCATAATTTCATCGAGTTACATAACCTAATGCTATTTGTTCCTGCAATGGGTGTGGCTCAAAGGGTGTGTTAGTTTCGTGCACCGTTGTCAGATATTGCGTTAATCTCGTACTATTAGCTTTAACAGAGTAAATATCTATAAGATTAGTACGCAATCTCGTCTACCCTGGGAGCTTGTATTAAGAATAGGTAGCTTGGAAACACTGTGCGCATGGTAGCCTAACTGTGCGTTCAGACATATGCCTTTCTTGCCATTAAAACTTGTACCGCGTTAACGAAGATAACGGAAGTGATACGACTGCACTGGTGTTCTCGAGAAGTCATCCAGTCTATATGATTCTTGATATCTCGAGAACTTTCAAGAATCGAAGATCCTGGTTGAAATCCCGGCTATGGCATTGATTTTTACAAACGACTTCACCTTTCCAACCTACATCATTTGTGCACAACATTTTTTGCTTTTCCTGTTCCCGTTAATCTATTTAATTATTTCCGCTAATCTATTTTCTGCTAATCCATTGCCAGGAACTACAAAGTTCAACACGTCTGAATAGCGTAGTCTTGCAGAATAAGCCTATCGTTTCATTTTAGGGATTACGTTTTAGTACAGCTGTTTCACTGTACGGAACTAGTTTCTCTACTATTTCATTTGAAAATAATTTATATTTAAAAATCCAACTCTCCTGGGTCTACAGGCGAAGGTAGATTTCGAAGCTCATTTTCTCTACGATGCAACAAAAAGTCAACTTTAACCTAATGTCAGAAAATAATTTTGGATTTTTATAGATTTAACAGATTTTTATGGCTTGGGTATCACTATTCTTTGAAGGTTTACCTTTGAATTTAGTCATGTGCTGTAGGTCATATGCTGTAGGTCAGGTACTTAAGGTAGGTTTATGTATTAACGTTTAAAATTACAATTTCTGGTCAAACATTTCGTTTCGTTAAGGATTCGTTCATGATTTGATTTTTTGTTTACTTCAAAAATATCAACATTCCAACAGGAAGTCATTAAAAATAAGTTTAAATGACACAGTGTGTAAACGTTTTACGATTTGAGTGCAATATGTCCTTGTTTATCCCTCCACTCTGTTGTCTTTTAATTTCTACCCTTCAAATGAACAAAACCTACTTACATTTAAGTTAGAAAGTTAACTACGAGGCGTGTTTTTAAAGTAAGTAGGCTACCGACAACTTTAAAAAAATATCAGAACATTATATTCCAAATACTTTATTAATATTCAATACCTTACACCTTACACTTCTTCTCCACATAGTCACTGCCGTCATTCAAAGCCAAGTCTGTACTTCATGTTCCATAACATCATCGTCGTTGAAATGTTTTCCACCAAGGAATTTCTTCAATGAAGAAACAGAAGAAAATCTCTTGGTGCCAAATCCAGACTGTAGGATTCCCAACAAAATTATGCGATCAGGACCAGGTGTGATCAGGAAACAATTCTACCAACCTCCCTACAAGTCCAGATTTGTCGAGTTTTATCTGTTTCTTCATTTGAAGAAATTCGTTGTCGGAAAACATTTCAACGACGATGATGTTGTGAAACAGGAAGTTCAGACTTGACTTTCATCACAGGTGGTATCATTCTTTGACGACACAACAACTGGTTTCCCGTTACAACAAGTGCCTTAATAACGGCGGGGACTATGTGGAGATGTAGTGTAAGGTGTAAGGTAGTGAATGATAACAAAGTATTTGGAAAATAATGTTCTGTTATTTTCTTAAATCATCGGTACTTACTTTAAAAACACGCCTCGTCTACATCAAATTGAAACTCATGAATGGAGAAATGTTCTGAGCAATGTGTTTCCTGTTGATCTGAAAAATACAACTGTAATGAGTGTTTTTGTTATGGGCGATATTGCTAAATTCTTACAATTGAAAAAATTACCGTAATTATTTCTAGTATTGGGGTTAGGCCTACATATTTTACAATATTCTGAACGTAAAAGGAACACATCATTGAAAGAGTTTTCGAAAGTGGGTAGTTTTTGGCAATTCTATGATATTCTGAAAATTTGCCTTTTACTATAACATAACAAATAACTTTAGAGAATAAAAAATTAAAAACTAAGTTTCAGATAGTCTTATAACATTATGTTAGTATTTTACCATAGGTAGTCTGGTAAAAAAACTAAAAAACATTTACAAAATATGGATTTTGTCCTAAAATGTTAATATATAGGCTACCTTAAATTCGTGTAGGCTTTTTCTACATTGAATCCCACCCAATAGTTGGGCCAATCGTGTGGGTTTCTGCAATCGCGGCGGCCACTGATCTTTCTCCCGAGCGATCGGGTGAAATATCTATGCAAATAAAGCCGCGAACTGTGTAATGGTCCAGGTTCTCCCATTTACAGGTGGAATTACAATGAAAATAACCTTGACATCCACACAACACAGGAAATTTTCTTTCACGCACGTAAGTTCAGCTTCCAAGATAGAAGTAATATATCTTATGATATTGTCTTTAAGCTCTTCTAATTTATGTGGAAATTGACCTATACACTTTATTTTTCAAATTTACCCATAAATAATAGTGTCATACTGTTAGAAGAACTTAAAGACAATATCACAAGAGAAATTAACTCTAACTCGGAAGCTGAACTTATGTGCGTGAAAGGAAATTTCCTGAAAAGATGCCAGTGTTGTGTGTATGCAAATGTGATGAGGTACGTGGTTATTTTCATTGTAATTCCTACTGTAAATGTGAGAACCTGAATCATTACACCGTTCGCGGCTTTATTTGTGTAGATATTTCACCCGATCGCTCGGGAGTTTGAGCAGGGGCCGCCGCGACGCAGAAACCCGCATCATTGGCCAACTCGTGCGTGGGATTCACTGTAGGCCTACATATGCTATTAGGCCGATTCCGAATTCTTTATTGATATTGACCTCTTGATATTTGAAACAAGAATACTGTAATATAACTGTAAAGTTACAATAGCAAACAAAAGACAATTCATCGTGGCACAAAACACCCTTTTAGTTATCGAATATAGGCCTGCCAAAATTATCTACCAAATATTTTGCATGATCTCTGCAGCCAAATTTGTGTTGAATGTTTTCTGATCATTGCAATCATCATATCGTAGAATTTCTACAATATTCCCAGCAATAATGACAAGGCCATCACGTTGACATTGTCCCGGAGCTGATAGTTAAGTATTAAGCTATGCCGCTAGTGGAAACTCTCATGAAAATAACATATTTATTTGCTCCCATAAGGTAAGCATTAAGGAAATTTATTTGCTGCTTGCGCTAATGTTATAATTATCAAAAAAATGTTTCAGACAAAATATTACGGTGAAATTTAGAACAATTTTGAACGGGCTTGATAATGTGTCTACTAAAGAAGTTATATTTTGGTTCCACGACCTCAATGAAAGTACTGCGACCTCATTTCGATCACCCCTTTCAGTTAGTATTCATATAGTCTTTCTTCGAAGTCTACCTAAAATAAGTAAATTAGAGGTTTGTACATAATCAGCTGGATAGCGAGGGTTCAATAATGAAAAGTTTCCGGTACCGATAATCATTCTATGATTATGCCACGTAAATAAAGCTGTAATATTGATTATTATTATTATTATTATTATTGTTGTTATTATTATTCGCCTATTATTGTCATTATTTATCTATTTACTTATATCACACTTATTTTAATTCCTGCTTTTGCGAAGACAATAAGAATAGATTAATAAGGTTTTATATTATTGAAAGTGGCCATCACTTCCAATCAGATAACTAATCCATCTACATTAGACCTACTTTATTCTGTGATTCATTAATTTCTTCTTACAGTAAAAGTTGGCATGGATTAAAATTTTTCAAAATAAAGTAGTCTTTCAGAGACAAAAATTCAGGTTGAAAAAGATAAGAACTTACCTACATGAATCCGGAAGATGTCATAGAACAAATAACCGGAAATATGTAACTGATATCTATTCATTACTTGCATGCAAAGGTTGACTCTATGTCATTGAAACAAAATTGTTATTTACTAAGTCGCTCTTCATAATCTCTCTTGTTATATTAGGCCACCTGTAGATATTGCCCGCATTCAGATGGACAGGCTGTGCATCTACTTGTAAACTCTTAATATTAAAGACCTAAATCTAAATACGAAGTGTATTCATGTCAGTCTTTAAATCATAAGTAAACTCTCTACAAGTCGTGAGTCGAACTCTATCAACATCAGTTAATAGATCATCGGCATGGAAATTCGAAGATCATGGGTTTGAATCCTGGTGTAAGAGGAATTTTCCTCCCAAAATTTTATCATGAAGGAATTTTTTCTTACAGTTAAAGTTGGCATGGATTAAACATTTTCAAAATAAAGTAGTCCTTCAGAGACAAAAATTCAGGTCGAAAAAGATAAGAACTTACCTACGCGAAACCGGAAGATGTCATAGAGCGAATAACCGGAAATACACAGGTCTAACTGATATCTACTCATTATTTTGACTGGTCGTCATTGAAACTAAATTGTTATTTACTACTTAGATAGTAACTTATTTACCTAGGTAGAAAAATTGTACATAAGAATCTTATAAAACAAGCAGAAAAGTCCTCGCATAAATGCATACCATAGGATAATTAAGAGAACGATATAATTTTTTAATAAAAGTATTTTCATCACTCCAAGCCTTTTTCCAAATGTCAGCTTTGAAGTATAAAATTCTTACTCCCCAGAAAATAAATAATGTAGGATATAGGTCTAGAGAGTTTTCCTCCTTGCTGGCTTTAATAGCATAATTGGCGATTCTTTTGCTGGAAAAGTGTGATTAGCCTAAGGCAAGTCGAATTACTCTAGTTTGAACACAATTAGCATTAAGTGGGAGTGGAACTGCATGCTGAGCGAGGCAGGCTTATCACTCTGCCGTAAATTAAATAATAGTCAGGCCCACATGGTGGAATCCCCGAACACAACTCTATGGGATTTTCTCCACACCGTAATTATTCATATTATAGACATAATATTCAAAAATGTATTGTCTCCTAAGTTAAAACGTGTTTCATGAAACAATGCTTAGAACGCCATGCTTACCTTGGCTTATAATCAAAACAAAGTCTGAACTGTTTTGGTTAATCCACGAAATTCTGTCCATACTATACCATGATCATTCCCATTAAAATAAACTCCTTTGAATTAACAATAACCATTACAATACGTAAACACTTCATTGTATAAAACGTAACTTACTCTATGAATTTTGTGTTGATAAAAACGATTCCCTTCAGGTTTAAAATTACGCCATTTCTTAGTACTTTATGAAGCTACGAATTTAGAAATTTAATTAGGGATTTAAAATTAAAATAAAATACCTAGACTACCTACAGTCCTATTATGACAATGGAAAATTGAAGACTTACTTTGGCTACCTCCTAGCGACAGAGCGATTTCTGATAGCTTTTTCTCAGATTTCGTGACATTTTATTATTGTTTGTTACTTACTTACTCAATGGCAATAGAAAATTCCTAAGCAAGCCAAAGGAATATTATATGCCTATATTTTATGGAACCCGGAAGTTCATTTCCGCGCTTACCTGACCCCACCATTCAACCCTATTCTATGCTAATATCATCCAATCATCCCTCGCAAATCCTACTTCTTTTAAATCTATCCTAATATTGTCCCCCACCTACGACTAGATCTTTCAAGTAGTCACTTCCCTTCGGGTCTATCAGGTCTATATGCCTCTCTTCTTCCATGTACGCAATATGTCCAGCCCATTTCATCCTCCGTGATTTAATTACCCTTAGCCTACTATATTCGGTGAAGAGTACAGGTTATGAAGCTCGTCGTTATGCAGTTTTTTCCAGTCCCCATTTTCATCTCTCTTAGGCCAAATATTTTCCTAAGATTATTTTGTGTTATGTTGTGTTATTTAAGGGTTACAAATATATCATTTCTTTCAGGTAAGCAATTGTGTTTCTGCTTAAATATTTTTCGCATCTCTCTTCGACACCTTTATAAACTCTTTAAACAATTTGGTTTTCTTGTTTTCTCGAATGCAAGGGTCACTTTTGGCATGTCTTGGCCTATTCGTTTTCATACTTTGGGAAAAGGCCTTTCTCTCAATTATCTTTGGAATACAATCTGAAAGAATATTCCATAATAGCACTTCTAGTGGATATAATTACAAGAAGATAGACAAGGCTTTAGCCGTCTTAGTCCTCTCTGTGGCGTTGGAGAGTTTAATTCACATAATAATATATTTATTTTTAATTGAATGATGCAGACCTGTACAAAAGATCAATGTACTTCAAATCTTGTATTCTAATAACTAAATGTAATCTATCATCATATTTATTAATTCTGTTCAAAATATTCATCTTTCGTAACTACGATACCACTGAATATGTCAGTGGATAGGATTTTTACCGATTTCTAACATAGCTTCCTTAGTTTAGGTTAAAACACTGTTTATCATTGTCATTTATATATTTTATTATTATTAGGCTATATTTAGTATATGTCTTTGGCATTTAACATATTACAAATAAAGTACAAACCGGTTAAAGTTAGAACGTATATTTACAATCATATTTTATTAAGAGTATAGAAGGGATTTGTTATTAATCACTTGTTAATTAACCATTAATTGCAAAAATCTTACATTAAACTCAACACATGGAATTCACATTGCGTGGTAATGAAGCCATGGTAATGAAGATATATGACAACACTATTAATTTAATTATTTTATTTATTGTATGAAACACAAGTGAGATACCGGTACTTCAGAATAATGACCTCCCAAATTAGTAAGTGCTCGTGTTCGGGTTCAGTTCAGTTATTTTTATTGTTTACCTACTATTATTTACACATCTGGTTTGGAAAAAATACATGATACTGGGATTTCACGAATAGATCAAATTAGAGAGACTACAGATAGAATTATTCATTTCTATAACTCAATAGGCTAATTATGATAGAAATTCACGTAAATATAATCTGATGTGACACACTCACATAGCTTTCTCTACCCTGAACATTGACAATACAATTTTTAACTTCATATTTTAATATAGAATAAGTAGGCGTACTGCGGGGAGTGCGTATTCAGTATGCCAAATGCTGTATTTACTTATGGATAACCATATAACCTTTTTAAGTGTCACAAATAGGCCTATAACAATTCTCGTATCAAGTGTCGAAAATGAGAAACAAATAATTCAAGACTACAAATATTGAGTATAAGTAGGTATTTAAATTGTAAGTACGTTCACATTAATAAACCTAAATTTAAATTTTCGCACGGATTTAAGCCCACTGATAAAATATTCGGTGTATAACTTAAAGAGCAAAAATATTACGATGGAGTAATCTCTTCTCCTAAACTAGAAGATACCGATGTCTTGGTTTTCCAAAGCAGCTTATTTTACTAGAATTTATTACCAAAGGTATAAAACATTAGACTACTCTAAATGGCAATCTCATAGTTAGAATCCATTATATAACGTATAAGATGTTAAGGATTCGTACGAAGTGACCTAATTTTTAATGTGCATAACACTAAATGGCGATTGCGGATGGTAAACAAGTCTCGGTGATGACCAAATAACAACTTAGTGTGTTCTTTATAAGTATGTTTTAATAACTCGATAGATGTAGGCCTAGTGCAGCATTTTATCCCACCTGCCAATCCAATTAGATTTTATGAGAAACTCTTCCATTATATATATTTTATTGTGAATCTTTTTCAGTTGATAAACTTTGCTTTTGCGCAAATATCTTGTATGGCTGCACAAAGTGCCCGGTATGACTTATATAAGTTACTCCACATGTAAGCCTCGATGTGCAAGTAAAACCAAATTCCGAATGGGGATGTCCAGGCATAACTTAAGCTCGAATTGTATCATGAAATAGGGTACATTCAAAAGGTGTTAACGCTCTTAAAAATCTATTGGTCTTGCATTCAAACCTGGACATAGGTCTACTGTAAACATTTAATAAATAAATAATTTCTGAAGCCAAGTTAGCCAAATACATTTTAGAAGATATATAACATGCCATAGATTCAGTGTATAAGAAAACAGAGAGTTAGAATATAGAACAAGTCAAACTTCCGATCAGCACTATAAGTATATAATTAATTATTATGATAATATAACAGCTAAAATCAAACATAAGCAGGCTACATATTATATCGCAATATTAACGATAGAGTCATTAAAACCAATAAGTTATGTTGCCTAATGTTGAAAATCAATATTATTCCATCTACTGAACAAAATGTATGCATGAACCTACATAGATAGATATTTATTTAGAGCATGTGTTATGATAATTTATTTCGTGATAATGCTTTTATTCCGTGAGGAAGAAAATTGAACACTTTAATTAATCAATAATATTTATTAAGCACAATGTGCATTCATAACGAACATTTTTTTAAAACAGTTTAATGAAGCTGAAGGCAATTAAACAAAGAAATCTCTAAATTAATGAATTTCATCGACATTATGAACTTCATTGTTCTTGGTAAATCTACATTGATTATTCTCTAAGAAGGTCTTTAGAGATAAAATATATTCACAAAAAAGGTTAAGAATTCAGATATCTTAAATTGAAGTTTTGCAAGAAAATTTATTGCACACATCAGATATTGTTCGAATGGTTTGCTTAGTGAACAGATTGAGATTCTTAGAATAAGGCCTTCTGTTACTTATACTTCAACCCATATGCCTACGTACCCATTAGCCTAATTTTATTGATCCTTAAAAGAGTAGTTTATAGCCTGATCATTGTGGTCCAAGTAGGTCCACCAAAGAAATATCATCAAGTATTCACTTGAGGGTTGTGTGTTCAAATCTTCTGTATTTTCGACTTCTTCCACAGCTCTGTCTATAACATTTTAAAAAGTCTAGACTATATTTTATTAGGTAGCCTACATTCAGTTCGATTTGTGGTCATCAATAGAGAATACTGTGCATCTTTCGAACGCACAACAGCGAATTCTGGGCTCGATTTTTTTTTCCTTTCCGACTGATAATGGTCATCTCCTATGTTATGATATGCCTCACAAGGGAGTACCTCAGTATCCTTAACTAAGAAAGATTCATAAATCTTTGGTATGAGCAATTACTTGCACCTCCTTTAAAATAAGACTGTATTGAGAACGATAGGCCTACAAGAAGTAGCCTGTTAGAATTACTGGCTGCCAGGGCAGTTTCTTCAGTCACAGCGTAGGCTGCACGACTTCTTCCGTAACCACTGACTTCAAACATTTCTCCTTTGCATATTTTGAAAATGTTTCTTTAACGTTAACCAAAAGTGTTGGAATTGGAAAAACCATGCATGCAAGTAACTTTAGTCTACAAGTTTCAGAATACAAGATCCTACCAGTAATCTATTCCTTGTAACTTTTTCTTTAAGGTACGGTATAAGAGATGTCGGTAAAATATTATCCATGACAGTCTATCGACTTATCCCAAGAGAATAGGCATGGGATAAAATATCTCACAATCATACCTGTTTCATATTTTTCACCGGCAAAAAGTTATCTTCACTTTCTAGTTAAAAACGAAAAACTTTGATGTAGGTTATCTTGATATGCATTCTTCTTGGCAGGTGTTGTATTTTCAAGCGGTATCCATTATCCAGCTTAATAACCACCTAGGATTTCATTAGGCTGTAATATAGGGGCAGAATTGTGAGTTTAATAGAGTGTGATGTTATTTAGAAGCCCACATGGATCTGTTTGAAAATTGCAACATATATTAACTATCATCTATCAACATAACCTTCATGGTCAAAATATTTAGTTTTTATTAACATTCCATTTAATTTAACCACTCTTCCATCGATTGAGATATGACTCGTAGAAAGTTGCACATTGTCGCGTATATCCCTGGATATCCCGTATTTTTATTTATTATATCCAATGTCCCTTTTCCCGCATTTTACAAGATCGAGGTGTAGGCTATCCCATATGCTAAATGTTTTTAAATTTGTTTTTCAAGATGTTAATTTGTAGACCTATAACTTGGAAAGGATTTTCTAATTAATGTATAACATAATGTACTCAAGCGGGGAACAAGACAGGGTAGGACATTCATTAAAACAAAGAATTATGATCATAACTTCACGGGATTGCAGCCGGGCAAGAAGGTTAAAGCTGTCCGAGCTTTCGGTTGCGTGCTCTGTAGCCATCTTCTGGGAAGTATTAAAAAGAGAGACATTTTCAGTCAGAATATATTTTCTTTCCTAAAGATTGTTAACGTCTTCTCTTGTCAATGACATTAGTTGCTGCACAAATATATGTTTTACTGTTATAGGCCTATGTCCCTAAATTTTAATCCATAGACCCTAATTTTACCTAATAATGTAATCTGAAGTTCAGAATGTTAACATTTATTTAATTATTCATTTTCATATATGTAAGCAATCCCAAGAAAATTCTCATACAAGGGGTAATATTAACACATTAATTCCAAATAATATTACACAATACAATTAAAGCATTTAACAAAACAATACTAGGCCTACTTGTAACAACATTAGACTAACTATATAGAGTACCAGGGAAAACAATTCAAATATATACAGCTGATATTGTTAAGTGAGTTTATATTAATATGTTAGTATCTTGCGTATTAAAAAATATAATGCTTTTGACTTGGAGTTCCTGAACTTCTGGTATTATGATAGCATGCAGTAATATTCTTTTCAGACCATAACTTACAGAGATCGCCTGGAATCTGAAAGCTTCGCGACCCTTACAATTTGAACATGTCGTTGGCAGTGCGCATGCGAGGAGTGCTAAAGTCCTCCATGAAAATAAAATCCGCGGCTCCACGCCCTTTAGTTATTCACGTAGATACTAGCGTAATAACGTCAATGTTTTAATCTCAGCAGTTTCGCTTGCATTCGCATTCCCGCAGTGTTCCGCGCATTTGAGGTGTGACGTCGTCCATGCTCTCAGTTTGAGGGCGAGTACTGTACGTAATATAATCACTATGAGTTACAGAGAGGTAAATTTTTGTCTTGTGTTTTACGCTAGATATGAACATCTTCGGATGTATATTAAGGTAGTGTTGAATTTGAATACTGGGAAATTTCCAAGAAAGGATGCCATGATTGTTTTCAATTTTTTGTGGTATTTGGGCATTTTTTCCAAGCGATAATATTTGTTAATAATATCTAATCCTAAAAAAGAAAGAAATTCAACACGCTCTATTGACTTATCATTTTGTTTAATTTATATTGGTTTAAAGATTCTGCGATCGCTTGTAAAAGAAGATGAATTTAGTTTTATCTTCGTATGTTGTAGATTTAGTATGTTGTTAACTTATACAGTAGAATCACTACCAATAACAAATTTAAATATTTCTTACATTAAGAAACCCAGAATAACCGGATTTTGATTTTTTTTCTCAGGAAAACTCTCCAAGCTTCAGTAGATCTCCACATGAGTGCCTCTGGTTGCCCGAACAATGCCTAAACGGTATTCTTTCTCTCGCTAACTGTTCCGCGCATTTGAGGTGTGATGGATTCACATGCGTCAAATATCCAACGCCGAAGATCATCCATGTCCTGCACTGAGTTTGATAAACAATGGTTTTAGCTTACTCTCAAAAGAAAGAAATGTGAGTCAAATCTGGCGGCCATGCAATTGGACGTGCTCTTCAGATCCATCTTTGTGGAAATGTTTGATTAAAGTAAGCTCATTGGCATGGTATGGTGGTGCTCTACCTTGCTGTAATAACAATCCTTCTGGTAGGTCTATCTGAGGAACTGCATAATTTTCCATCCTGTGACTATTTTTTTTCAAGAGAAGAAGAATGGCCCGATCACACAATTCTTTGTAAAAGCACTTCACACATCAAGCACACAACGTAACTCCGCCATGTCACTTCTAAGCGTTATCATATCCCGTGTATAAGCACCACTATATTAATTCCATTGTACCTAAAAGTTGGATTTTTGTACGAGTAAACATGAAGATCATTCTTGAAACTCAAATGGTTGACAAGATATTATCAGTAGTTACATTGTATTTGATACACCCTCTTTTCTATTAGTCCTGTAACAATAATGTTATTTGTGTCATCGGTATAAAAAAGCGTTTTACCAAAAATGTAAAATTAAACAGATATTTCACAATGGGCCTTTATTGAAGAGAAGTGGACTCAGGATAGATCTTTGAGATACTCCACACAATAATTAAAGTTATGGTTCTCCATTCTGAGCCAGCAATTATCTTGGATCCCATGTTCTTTCCCTCCTACTTTCACTGAACGCTACTATGTTCTTCCTAATTTTCTATTTCAGAAATTTGCACCTCACTAAAGAGAAAATGAAGCGTAGGCTTACAGCTGGTGAAACAGGGGAGACTAATTATGGTTTTGTTAAATTAAATTAATAAATATGTTCTTCATTATCTTCGTCTGCATTTCATCGAACTTGCTCTGTACATTTGCATACAGATTCAGAGGAAACCAACATCTAGGCCTAGTTGTTTACATTCTTAGTAGTCCTATTCTTTTCCGAACTTGAAAGGAATACGTTTATGAAATTCATAAGAATACTTTTCATGTTAAAGAAATACAGACTTTTTCCTGAGATCTTCGCTCAATTGATCTACTTTCATTACGTAAAATAAAATGTTTAGCCATTACCACTTGTACGACCTTCTTTCTATAATTTCAATTTAAGTCATCCCCTAAGGATGGGATGTTAGACTAAACAACAACAATAATAATAGGCCTAACAAAATAGTAATATAGACGGCCTAATAAGTCGTGTCTTTTATCAGATTATGTTTAAATTTGCAAAGTATACTTACACTCGTACGAAGAACGGTTATTGGCAATCTTATCTTAGTATTTTTACACTGCCATAGTGAAGAAATAAATCATGACGACTAGCGAACTTGGGGTTCAGGATGTTCTTGAAACCACTGTAGCGCTGCTCAGGTAGTTTTTACTGTCTTGACTCTCAGGCCATCAAACAGCAATCAGCAAAGGATAAAAAAAAAAAAAACAATAAAATTGAAGACAGCTTCATAGTAGCAGAAACCGAGAAGGCAATATGAATACGCTTTTATAAATCCTGTGCAATGTATTTGAGAAAACTGACAAGCGATGGTTTCCAAGTTCAGTGTGGGTGGGGACAATATGGTAACAACAATAACAATAATATGTGTGGAATTAATAGGCTATTAATCTAAACCAACTTCCTAGCAGAAAAAATAATATAAACTGTACGTTTTGTACAACAGACCCATGACATTCCCTTGCGATTTACGGAACCCAGAATTTAATAAAATTTTATCGTTTATCGTTCTATCATTTTCGTATATTTTTTTATAAATATAATACCGCAAAAGAGATGTTTAATATAACAATTATTCAAAACTTAAATAAGTATCTAAGAGATCTCCATAAACTTTTCTAAAACCCATTTCTGGTTTAAAGATAAGAGGTCTTTTGAATTATGCAATTATGTCAGAAATCTTCACAGATCTTCAAAATCAAACTTTTTGCATCGATACCTTTAATTATTTAGGTGTTAGAGAATGGATGTTAATTATTAAGGTGTTAGAGAATGGATGTTAATATTAAGGTGTTAGAGAATGGATATGATATAGCCTAAGACGTAAGTTATAACTTACAGTAGACTTAAATAACTTATAGGCGTACGTGCTAGATTTAGAGAAAGACATTTCGAGAAAATGGCATAGCCGATCACATTATTTTATACTTTTAAAATCTTTAAAGTCAGTATTATTGGAGGTCACTTGCTAAAACAGTATGTAACGGAAATACGTCAAGTCTGGAAAATGAATAGGCCTATGGTAATGAATATAGAAAAAATCCCTCATGAGGCTTATACCATTCTTCATATGGAATAGAAAGGACGTTGACTGCAATATAGTAAGAAGCATTTATTGTGTTAGACTATGCCTTGTTTAGTTAGCTGTATAAATTTAACACGGAATGTGTATTAAATTATAGCTAGGCCTATATACTAGTTTTAAAATATTAACTAAATAGTAGACTACATACAACATACGAAAAGCGAGTACCGGTATATATAACTTAGGCTACTGCCATTTTTATTTATTGCAGATATGAAAACTAACCTTAACATATGGAAAGCACTAGATTTATTCAGCCCGCACGAGACGTTTCATGTATCCTGTGATTGCGCCCCCGATACAACTTACCCAGGTTTTATACAGTTTTCGAAACGCATAGCCCGTAGCATATAACTTATGAAAATTAAAACTTCTAGGCATACTTGGAGCCGGTAAATCAATGGTTTTCTGTTCCTGGGTTCACGACTATGTGTGCGTAATTCTCTAAATTTACGGGCACTTTAAAGGACGTTTACGGGCATATCAGCAAGGCCGTATGCATAAGTAGCAGCACACAGCAAATAATAATAATAATAATAATAATAATAATAATAATAATAATAATAATAATAATAATAATAAAGAGAAAAGGAACGTTTTAAGCTTAGCGTAATAATTTAACCGATTAGGCCTATAGCCTACCAAAAAGCCTAGTTGCTCGGCTACGTGCCGGTACACCTTTCCTTTGTCAAGTGAATTGCTACTTCTACTATAAATAGGCTACTGTATCTTTTCTTTAAAATAAGATTTCATTGAAGTTTTTAGGAGAAAATAAATGTACACCGATATAGTTCATATAACTTGTGCAGTGTAGGCCTAAGTATTACCGACCTGCTGAGTTTAATAGACCTTTAGATGTGATACAGGAAATTAGCATGATTAATACGGAACAACTGTGGGTAACTAATAAGCTCTGTGCTGTTCTAATGTGACAAAGATGAACATGCATTTAGAACGTCACCACAAAAAATAGAAATACGGCCATGCGTATTATCCTACATTATTTTAAAGGGAACTTGCGCTATTAGGCAGTCACGATGATGTACGTGATAGACTATTAGCAACATAGCAACATATAACTTACAAATGTTTTATTACATCTTCAGTAACTACCGATTCCTTAAGTTACACACAAAGTAGGCTACATTCGTGGTTTTCACCTAACTGAAAAAATGCATCTAAGTTAGCTATAGGCCTAGTCGAAAGTAGTCTATGGTCGAATTTAGTGTAGGCTATGGGAGATTTTTGTACACAAAAGGATGCAATTCTGAGTCATCTACAGCAAGAGGAGTTACAAGCTGTGGGTCCCGATTATGAGAAGTGATTAATACTAGGAAGAATGAGTTTGGCTACTTGCCTCTTTTATAAACAAGGTAGGAAAATTTAACAAATTCTTACGGCAGTCGGTACTCGATGAAAATATTTAGAAATATATAAAAATATGTAGGCCTATTGTGTAGTCTGTAAATGTGTTTTTCTATGTATAACTTAGTAATAATAAGTTAATTGTTAGTTTTCGAGTCATTACACTGTCAACCATTGCACTAGCCTACGTGGTATTTATTATCGATATTCCCACGGATCTTAAGCAAATTTTACATCCGAGTGCTCAGATTTTGTAATAGGAACAAATCATTCTTTTCTCAGTGAAATGTTGTAGACTATCAATGTATCCTCAGGTCACAATATTGCCGAAATTGCTGGTATTTTCAATCCTTCAAACCCTTGCTCATGAAATTTAAAATTATTTTGTATAAAAACGGAAATATAGTTGTAAAATATAGCTTAATTTCTTTCTTTCTTTCTTTATCTTAGTTTTACCTCTCCCTTTTAGGATTTAAGCGACCTAAGCTGCCCGGGCCTTACAGGGCCGCAACCTGTCGGGAGAGGGATTATCTTTGGATCACATACATATTTTTTTGACCAGACAAGGACATGGAGGGCCTCCCCGGATGAGTAATCAGCCGGGGCCACCTCCGAGACAACACAAATACATAGGACGAGGCACACCATTCACATACACGCTCACTCCAAATGGGATGAAGATGATAATGACGACCAGATGATATCTGGGGACCACAAGGGCCTTAAGTTATCCGACATTTGTCTAATATGTGAGGAAACCCCCAGAAAAAAAAAAACCCACCTAGGGAACTTGTCCCGACCGGGCCCGCTGCGTGAGAGGAGCGAACGCATCCCCTACGCCACAGCGGTGGACAACTATAGCTTAATGATGCTCTTTATTCGCCTATAACAGCGTATCTCAACCTATGGTCCGCGGACCACTGCACATTTAACCCAAAACATTAATTTCTTGTAAAGTTTTGGTTTAACTCTAAAATTATTCCTTCAAAAAGTAGAACTGTAGCCTACTTAATAGGCCTAATCTGAAAAAGTTTGATATTATTCTTCTCATTACTTGCTATGTGAGATATATGAGCGTTTGAACTAGGCCTATATTATTGTCAAATGGCGAATTTAGTTTTATTTGTACAAATACAAAGCTAATAATTCTTTCTCATTATCATGAGGTTTAGCCAGCATAATTTGCCGCAGAATACATGGAACTTCATAATAAGATAATAATATTTTGACAATATTATACAGACTTTTTAGTGGTCCACAATTTGACCTATCGCATTGGTTTTCTGGAACTCAATTGAATTGCCATTTGCATGTCATAGAAGGGCAGAGCGTTTTATTCTTTTCTTCTTTGTCACGTTATGAATCCACTCACGATAACAGTGGCGTAACTGAAGGTCCTGCAGACCCCGCAGAGCTGGGGGGAGGGACAGAGACCCTAAGGGGCCCAAATGAAAACAGGGGCAAAAATTAATTTACATTGGTTGTCATAATGCAGGGGAAACGTGCAAAAGACGCAAAAGAAAGAAGGAGTTTTAAACCACCAGTGAACTTGCCGGGACAGCAAACTGAGTATTGAAAAATTCAATTGGAAAAAGAACACGACGCTGTCATTTGTCGCGGGCCTCCGACATGTAATTTTACATTCTTGAACTTATTTGTTTATTTTTCCGTTGCTATTATTGAGGCAATGGTGTCACTTGGATATAAACATCAAACATCAAGTCTAGTATTGTGGTAGAATTGTTTGATTCTGGTCTCGTGCCGCTTACAATGTTACACTAAAGTAGTCTAGTTCTATCAATTCAATTAAAACTAATAAAAAACATATTTACGTAGTACCTTGTAACAAGCGCGGTTAAGTTGTCTCAGTATTTTAAGTATCTTGAAGAATTATTGACGTGAGTGAATTAGTGGAAATTTTGGTCTCAAATAATACTAGTTTTCTTCACCGCATCCCATGTTCTCTAAGGATACTACATTAGTACAGTGTGCTTGTTCCAGATTTTGGAAAGAGGAGTATCTAGCATCTAGGAAATAATAAATAATAATAATAATAATAATAATAATAATAATAATAATAATAATGGTTATAATAATAATTTTATACTGATAACAATAATTTAAAATGCAGACAAATTTTAATGCCTGCAAGGTCCGGTCAATCTAACGAATTTGATACTACCTGCATTCGAACACATGCTACTGAATCCATATGCTTAAACATGAAAGGCCTAGGGAGGGGCTAGTGAGGCAGTCAACCCAGGACCAGCGTCATAGGAAACAGAGTTGACCCTTCAGGAAAAGCAATAGGCCCTACGTTACTATTAATATTTCATTTTTGTTTTTAAAGTAGCCTACCTAAAGACGTTGAACTATCATTTTGTAAGACATTATTACGACTAGTCTGTACTAATGTCACAAGGTGCACTCACAACGTCAACACAGGCTGCGTTAAATGCAGCTACTTCATGGCACATATCCAACGGCATAACGACTGCAACTTAGGCCTGTGACCGTCGCCGGTGTGTAGGAATTTTGTCCCGCAGGAGTTCTTTTACATATCAGTAAATCTACGGACATGGGCCTGTCACATTTATGCACACATAAATGCCATCGACCTGGGCCAGGATCGAACCCGCAACCTTGGCCACAGAAAACCAGCACGATACTAACTGGGCGATAATTTGATTAAAGTTCGTGTTGAACAGATATGATTATATGAATTCGTAGATCATAAACAAACTCTAAACCTAGCTGTCCTATAGCCAACAAAATTAAACGCTGCTTATCAAAGGGTTTTCGGAAGCGAATGCATCGACTTATGTCAATGACTGGAGCGGTCAGGCAGATAATTGTCACAACAAATGTTGCAGTAAAGTTTTCATTACTGGCGTCGAAAGGTATTTAACACAATACATTAATTTTGTTCATTGTGTTCATTTCACTTTGGCCTTACATAAAAAAGAAACAGTTTTCCTAATTTTGTACTCTTCGTGAAAGTTTAGACTGCGAGAGATGAACATCGCCGAGTATACCCGATGTCTCACGAAGTGAGGGAGTTAGCACGCTATTTAGGGCGTTGAATTGTATAAGAGTAGGTGCAATTTAGTTCTCATGACAACATATTGTTTTACAGTGTTCATATACGGCATTAAAAATTGCAATACAGTTTGTTTTGACAAATAACACTACCCCACATATTCCTTCACATATGCTTATCAAGCTAGAGCTTTGTTCTTCCGTAAGCCCTGCTTAATGAATCCATCTGGAGCTTAATTCGAAAATCGATTACAAAAATAAATTATTTTCTGCATTTCGTAATTGCAATTATCACTGATTAAACAAAAACATTCTGGCACTTGGTTATATCAGTTTTCCTGATTATATTACATTATATTCTTGTTTTAAATGTTTATGGAATATCTCTAACATTATAAAGTAAAAGCTGGCATTATAACATTATTCAAAATATTAATAGAATAGTAATATAATATCAATAATAAATAAAATCAGGTAAACTGATATAACAAAGTGCCAGTATGTTTTTGTTGAATCAATTATAATTGCAATTATGATATGCAGAAAATAAGTTTTTCTAATCAGATTAAAATCGACCAGCGTCAGCAGAACTATAGATTTATGATACCTTGACAATCGCGCACTCATATAAAAATAAAAAATAAAATAAAAAAAAATCCATGTCAAATCGGCCGGCTCCAGGAATTAATCAGGGGACCTCCAGAATACGAATCCAAGACGTTACCATTTGGCCAACTCAGTCAGTTTGTTGGTGTTGTTTGATAAGCATATGTGAAGAAATAGTGTTAACTGTCAAATTATACCGGTAGACAAAAATAAAAATAAAATAAAAACATGTGACCTTTAATTAGTTGTTACTCTGGAACCGGTCAACCGATTACGTCCAAAATTAATAGGCTTCTTTCCATGGGCGTTATAAATGCTTATACCAAGTTTAATGAAAATCCGATAAAGCATATTTGAGTTATGGGGCCTTTTGTTATATAATACCATAAAAATGCACTAAATTGGGCATTATTCCGGTACCGGCCAACCGATTTGATTCAATGTCAACAGGCGTTTTCCCATGGACATTATAAATGTGTCTACCAAGTTTCGCGAAAATCCGATAAAGCCTGTTTGAGTTATGGCGCTTTTAAATAAAAACACTAAATTGGGTTTGACGCCGGTACCGCTTGACCGATTTGGTTCAATATCAATAGGGTTTTTCCCATGGACATTATAGATGCGTATACCAAGTTTCATGAAAATCCGATAAATCGTATTTGAGTTATGGCGCGTACAGACACACGGATAGACAGACAGACGGACAGACATTTTTCCGTCCCCCATACACAATCTCATAAAGTACCATACTGGCACCATAATAAAATTCTCATCTACAGTACATCACTGGCACCGCAAATCGAGGGGATGGCATTGTGAACATGTTTCGTTTTGTTAGGGGGGCCCTAAGTTAGGGGGGCCAAGTTAAATTTTGCAAGGGAGGCAACCTTTTTCCGTTACGCCACTGCACTGTGACAGTATGTGTGCCTTCGACCTTCAAGAAGTTCGAGCATTCTTGTAGCTTTGGCTTGAGGGGTTTTTCGGAACTCAGGCCGACAAAGTGGTCACAGCATTTACGTGGTTTTCACTGCAATAGGAGATGAGTGTAGAAGTGCCCTGAGCTGTCCTTTACAACCAAGTTACATATTCTTTGGCATTAATAAAGTTCTCTTCCTCACGTTCGGTTTGAGGGTTGAATTTGCGGTGAAGTCAACTTATTGAAATTAACCTCCATCCTGCCCTCTTTTATCGGTTTACAAACCACACACTTGACAGTTGTTACGGAAATTTAAATAATTGTTTCCATGTGCCTTCTCGTATCAAGCAATAAACCTAAACGTTTATGTCATGCTATTTTCAGTTCCAGGAAACTTAAACTATTTAAAATAAGCTATATGTTGAAAGTAAACAATATTTTCATTTAAGTCGTGCAATTATTCTGTCTGTGTCTTCCTTTTGACATTAACAGTTTAAAAAAGCAATGGCGAACATCCCCCTCTTTTTGTGAGTAAATATCCTCATTCTTTCACTCTGTCCTTCAGCTTGAAACAGTAATTAATTAAAGTCGACTGCTTTTTAAAAACGCATTGTCTTATCTGAAATGATAGGCCGCTCCCTTCCCTCTATTTTTCTCCGAAAAATGATCTGATTACTGCTCGAAATGTCATGCATCACGTTTGAACTTCTTCAAAGTATTATATAAGCCAGTAGTCAGGACATCGTATAGGCCACTAGGTAGGCAATACTATACATTTAACCTTAACTGCAACTATCATGGCCAAGTGGAACTATTCTTTCTTTTCATGTTGTCATGAAGATTTAGCTAGGAAGCTATAAGTAAAGACACCTAGTTTTCGTGAGTGACGGATTCACGAATTGTGGTTATTACCAAATAAAGTGAAAATCATTTGTTCGAACACTTTTGGCCAAAATATAGTCGTTTTGCACTCGCGAAAAACACGGAATTCTGTGTTTTTCAGACATTTTAGTTTTTAATGCTTTTTTCTCAATTTTTAACGCAATTTTATTTTTCAAAAGGAATCTCCAGGTTATGAAAAGTCTCTATTTGTTGAACGTAAATGATATGCTTATTGAAAGCAGCATAAATGTAGGGTGCACAATAAAAATATATCTATCTACATAAACAAAAATCAATTGCCACAATGTAACATATGTCACAGCATCACTTGAGAACTGCTCGACCGATTTGGCTGATTTTGTTGTTGTGTTCGTAATCGTCAGGACAAGGTTTCTATTAAAGAAAATTTTTGGAAAATCCAGGGAAAAAGTCGTAAATGTGAATTGAGGCACAGTTTGAGAGTTCTACTGCCACATGTTTACATAACAACAAAAAATCTACATTTCTTGACCAATTTACACGAAATTTTGCAAACATGCCCATTTAAGCCCGGGAATTAACACGGCCAAAATTAAAATTCAAACAAGCCACTCCTTCCCTTGAAAATTTATATAATTTCTGAAAATATTATACTGAAAAAATGAAATGCAATTCAGTTATCATGAAAACAGCGTATTGTTTACAGTGTTCACATAGGGCTTTAACAAATTCTGATGCTATCGATGTAATTAATACATTTGTGAAAATAATCCTTGAAGAATGAAATCCACGAAAATAAAGCACAATATGAAGCAGTCACATAACTTTCTCAACCCTCGACATGGAAAATATCATTTTCTCATTACACATTTTGACGTAGAATAAGCAGTCGTATTGCAGGGACAGCTTAAGTGTGTGCCAGTGAGTATGCTATGTCAGAAGTCGGTAAAACAATCCTATCCACTGATACGCCACTCATAGCTGTAGGCTATGTATAGGGATGTTTATCATAAGCCCTAAACATCTAAAGGAAGGCAAAATAGGATGGAACATTTTCAGTCCTATGCCAGCAGTATATTATGTGCCAGGCTTTGGGGGAGGAAAGTATGAAAGTGATATTGATTTTTTTTTTATTTCAGCTCCGAAACGGTTGTGTGGTAACATGAGAGTGAGAAATAAAATTTTCCATAAAGACAATACAATCTTACGTAATTGGAATTTATGTTTCTTCTTATTTCAACCCCTCCCAGGCATGGTGTGTAGAAGCAACGGAATGCAACGTTCGACATCCTCTACGAGCCATAAAAAGCTACATCTAGCGTTTACTGAGTGAATAGTTTGAGTGTGATAAGTCATTCTTCCTCATTTCAAGTTCTATCTACATATTATACAAGGTCCTTGAGTGTGAAAATCGAATGTCCTTCCGGGCCTTTAAGCTAGTATTTAATAAATCACTTAAATCTTGAATTAGCTGACATACCAGTGCGTATAGGCGTAAAGGGCTATACTTACTTAGCCTATTTCAAATAAAAATTAAAATAATCTTATGTGAATATAGGCTATGTTCATGGAAACTGATCTTTGCTATTAGTTATATTAATTTTGCACTAAACCCCATTCATAGTGCACGTAGACTATTATATTTTATTGCAATATAGAAATAGCTATTTTTTGGTGCCCAGTAGTTATACAGTATATTCAATGCACCTCGATAGGGAGATGAGGGAATGTGTTAACCAATTTATGTATAGAGAAGTGTTAAAATTCAACTGTTATTAATTTTGATAATGAACAAAACAAAAATGCAAAAATTCCCCTTTATGAGTTTTTACTGAAACCACAGAAGCCTTAACTTATTTGATTTTGATGAGAAATAACGCAAAAATTTGATTTTGTAATGCGAAATAACACCAAAATTAACCCAACTTTTGAACCGAAATGTAACATTTTCATCACCCTAACAATAGAACATTCAATCATTACATTCGACCTTGGTTCACAAAGCCCTTTCGTTAAACATTTTTATTAAAAATGCAGAGCATGTTTACTATGTGTTCCTCCACATAAATGATTGTTCAAGGCTTACTGGATCCTTGTGCTTACCCTCGATAGAGGGCAGATGATGATCATATTATCTTCTATCAAAATGGATTGAAGGATTACATTTTACTCTGTCTGGACGGTGTAGGTCTGTATTCGAACCAAGTGAAATATCCAATTCAAAGAAATCTCAAAGATTTTTGCAGAACAATAGATTTTTAAACAATAAATCAGTTCTCTCTATTTTGTTGTTGCGGAAAACAGGTTTAGTGATATTAGGTCAAAGATTTCCGTTTCATGAGAAGTTGAGAATAAGCACCATATCATTTAAGTTCAACAAATAGAGACTTTTCATAACCTAAAGATTCCCCTTGAAAAATAAAACTGATTTCAAAAGTGATAGTCTACCTCTTTTGAAAAACTATTTTCATCACTTTTTAATATTCTGTTTATTACTATACACCTGCGTTTATGTGATAGCTATGCTGGCTGTTGAATCCCAATTGATTTTAATTCTTGTATTTATGAGCCCTTATTCTCATAAGCGGTTTCCATTTTTCAGTTAAGGTTAGTTAAGGAAATCAAACTTTCTTAATCTGAGAAGTCGCCCCGTCCGACGTAAAAGTTATGTCCATGCCCAATGACGTCATGATTATACGCTATTGTGCAAAGGTTTTAATGGCGTTATATACTGTGACGTCATACCGTTCTGACCGTTCTCTAATCCTCGGTTGTGTACGTACGCTCGTGTAGTTAAGCCCATTGGCGTCATCATATTTTCGTCCATGTGACGTCATGATATCCCAGATGTCTCCTCCTCTTTCGTGTCGACTGGTCATTGGAAGAAATATTGCATTCTTATGCATATGTTAATTTTATATTTATTTATTATTTATAATAAATCGTGTCGTGGGGGGGGGGGATTCAAACCACTGATATTGCCATCTCCAACTCCCGCACTTAACCATATGGCTAAAGTGAGACTTCTTAAGTTACTTCCTATACAAGGCTGTCGAAATAAATGTTTCCAACCTCGTCTTCTCGTCTTAAGAATTTCTGCTGCAAGCCACCAAAGCTCAATTGTGGGACTGGGTGAGGATTGTGAATTATGTGTCCTTCACGTAACAGTTTAACACAGAGGTGGTTTGTCATGACACTGCTTGAGCACCCGGTTAGGTTTTCAATCATCCTCAAAGAATATGCATGTGATATTCCAAGGATAGGATATCTTTAAGAGCGCGTGGAGTTTGTTTGTAGGTCAAACGAGAGGGTGGTTTCCCCCGTTTTCATCTTAGGGAAAATGGCTCGCGACAAAACCCCTTGGGGTGAAATACTATGGGTCAGTCATCTTTAGGGATGTTTCTGACTTATCTTATGATGTTACAGTTCTCATATATGCTAACCTTTTCTTACCACGACCCACTCATGGCTCACGACAAAAACTATAAGGATCGGTCTTTTAAGGGGTGGTTTCGTCTTCTTTCGTCTACAGGTAAACACTGTCACTATACTGACTTATACCACGAAATCAGAGCCTCTAGCTGGGGAAATATTCCCTACTGCCTATGACGCTGGATTATATGGAATCTCTCGCGAATGGGAAGGCGGATACACAGCATAGCAGACGGCGATGTTATTAAATAACCATTACTGTGGTATTTGTTTGCATACATAAATAAATGACAACTAGTATAAAGTTTATATTTACTGGTCAAACTTTAATAAAATCTTCTTAATGTAAAAATGTAAAATCTTACAAGTTACAATATTATTGCAGCTGGGTTGTAACATGAACTTATTCACCAAAGAAATTAACCTATTTTATATACAAATTGGGACTCTCGGAATTGGGTATAAGGATACATAAAATTTCAGAGTTCTGAGTTTCGAAAGATACTAGTCTTTTGAGCATTTAACATTTTCGAACTCGAGCTTTGAGGATCAAACATTCATGTTTCGACACATCTCTAATTCAAATACACCAGTTGACTTGGACACTGTGACTTTAATTTTAATCGCATTGGGTTTTTTTTTTCTTACTGAACTTTCATAATAAGTTATTTGTATAAAAATTAATAAATTTTATGAAATAAATTAAAGCTTTATCTCCTTATCCTGGGGGTTTTTACATATTAATCAGAAGTGAAATCCCTGTGTACGGCACCTTGAGTCGTACATCCACCGCCCTTTGAAATGTCTGCTTATAACTCCATCACTTTTTCAAATGTTTTATATTACCGCAATTCATCATAACAGAACCCAAGCTTTAGTTCTGGATCCCACCATTCGTTATGAAATTAACATCACCCAAGCCACTGAAGTGGACTTAGAAAAGAAAAGCATTTATGAGTAACATAGGCTATTCCTGACTTGAGCACCCGTTACAGTATGTCCTCAAGTAACTGGGCATTCATCTAACTATTTTTTGGTGGTACATGGCACCATAGGCATCATCAAGGATTCTGTTATTTTTCCCCAACGGAGATATGTTACTTCTTTTTTCATCTTTTTCTAAGGACAGGCCTACTGTTCAAATGTTCTGTATTGGTGTTTTGATTTATTGATCATTATAGTTCTATAGCCTCGGAATTTCAACACTCCCAATGATATCAAATAACGCTTTTTTTCCAAACAAAAAGGCACATTATGTTGTTCAGTCGTCCGAGGTTAAATTAAATATTACTAAACCTTTTTTCTTTTTTTTGGATTCAGCGGTGCCAAATAACTTAAAAGAAGATTTTTGTATGTAGACTACAAGTACACAACTTAGTACGCTTATGGAATTGGTACAGATGGGCTAGGATAGATCAACTGTAGGCCTAACATTTCTGGAGATGGCCCATTTAGACAGAAATTCATATCTATCGTGGAAAAAGGACCCGACACATGCTAACAAAGTTTCCGCTTAGGCAATACACTCTACTTTTAAGTTATTTGACACAGTTAAGTTATAAATTCAAGATGCATAGTAAATTTTACTGTATTAACATTTGTCAAATAGAATATATAACTTAATGTATTATTTCGTTTAGAAAGTAATTTATTTTATAGTCTACTAATTGACAATACATCGAGAAGTTTTTAACTTGGAAAAATGTGCAAAATGTAAAATATAGTGCAAAAACACTTTCATGTAAAGTTAGGCCTACGGTTCCTTTAAGTAAAATATATTTGATGACATAATACGGAAACCAATAATCGTCTTATTTGATTATTAAAAAATCTAAAGTATATTTAATGTAAATTACTCCAAATTATTAAATGCTATTCATTATATCTTGGTAGACTACTTGTCGTAAATAGCAGTAGAAAGTATCTCTATTAAATTATTCACATAATTATGGTTTCTACTTCTTCTTTTGATTGTGGTGTATAAATGCGGTTACATCTGCACATTCTATGCTTGAGGTTCGTAATTACAATAAGACTGGCCTCAACATATGAAAAGCGGGCTTCTCGGCTTTTGATGTTTTGACAAAGAAACTCTGAATTCTCAATATTTGGGCAATGAATTAAAATATGACCCCAGAGGTAGATAGTGACGTGTGCTGAGTCAATATCGGCACAGCTGGTTTCTTCTTCCTTTAAAGAAGAGGTCTGCTTGTAACACGACTCCCTTGGGCTTTCATGAGAATCATCCACCTTAAGATAGGTGTAGGCCTAGTAACGCCTTAGCACACCTCACGATATACCCATCAATATTGTTCAGGCGGAAAAAAACACTCTCTTATGCAATAGGAATTTTACTTTCTTTCTGTACTATAATCATGAAATTGTTGAACTAAAACTTTTAATGTAACATTTACTTTTACTGATGTAAGTCATTTTGACATGAGATAAAACTGGTAAAATAGTTCTAGGGATATGATGTTCTGTGTGATGGAGAAGTGGGTAGGGTGGGCCAGGGTGAATCAAGCCACTGGGTGAATCGAGCCTCAGGGTGAATCAAGCCATTTTTATAATTTTTATCATTAGGTCGTAAGAACTGACGGATCTTGCTTGGTACCACTCTCCTGGACAAGTAGCAAGCCTGTTACATCTACAGTAGTGGGCGTGTTGAAGTTTATTTATTTAATAAAGAATGAACATTACAGGTATAAACCCAATTACAATGTTCATGACTATAGTAGCAATACATCATGTACTTGCAATAACACAAATATGAAATAGGTATAATAAAAAGTAGGAAAGTTAGGATAATGACCAATGTAAGGTAAGAAGTAAAGAGAATAGGAGAGAGTAAAGAGAATAAGAGAGATAAGAAGAAAGCAAGCATGAAGAATGTAGAGAAAAGTAAAAATGAAATAAGAGTAAAACAAATAAAATAAAACAATGAAAATACTATTCACACACAGATTCTTATGAATTACCATTTTGGAAAAGTTTTAACAGTTGGCTTGCCGCAGAATTAAGTTGTTTAATATTCATTCCAAATATATCTAAGTTATATTAGCCTAAGTGATTTGATTGTACCTATTCAAAGTTTTGTTTATTGGTGAATTTTTGTGCAAGTCTGTGTTTACTCTAGGAGTAAAAAATAGTTTTCTTAATCTACTATTTTTACTGGGTAGGCCTACACATAAATTCTTTCTATAAGGTTTGTATCATCAACATGGGAGTTAATTATTTTATACAAAAACTTAATGACTGACATGCTCTTCTATGTGACAAAGCTTAGAATTCAAAATTTTTCCAGAAGTTTATCATAATTCATATACACTGGATAATAGACACAAACTTTAAACAGTAAAAACTTCAGGAATTTTTTTGTACTTTTTCGATTATTTTTGTTTTTTTGTTTTTTTTTTTACAGTAAATGGATCCCAAATGACAGATCCATCTTCCAAATTTTGTCTAACGAAAAAATCATATAAACGAGTTAATGTTTCCTGGCTTAGCATGTATGAATTTCTCATTATGAAACCAAGGGTACCCAATGCTTTCCTAACTGTTATTTCTATATGTTCATTAAATCTTAGATCAGAAAGAAAACAATACCTAGATCTTTTTTACTTTTTACTTGAAGTAGTAGAATGTTGTTAATGCTATAATCAAATCTACACCTTTTTTCAAATGGGAAGCGTTTTGTTCTTCTCCTTGCTTAGATACGCGGTCCAATCAGAGACAGCGAGACGGAAGTAAGACCCTTCCTGATAGCGGTACTTCTTTAGCTCGTACACGTGATTGGCGGTGAAGGAAAACGCTTCCCATTTGAAAATTACTGTAATGGTTTCTTTTCATCTTACAAATGTCATTTTTTCACATTTTTTAATATTAAGTGGTAGTTTGTTATCTGTACTCCACTTTCATACTGAATTAATATCAGTTTGAAGATTGTAATAGTCTTCTGCTGAATTTATAGATTTATATAATTTGACATAATCAGCAAACGTCATCACATTTGAATACTGAATTATATCCGGCAAATCGTTTACAAATAATAAAAATAATAGAGGACCCGGGATTGATCCTTGAGGTACACTTGAATTCACGGTAAATTTATATGAAGAATGGCCTTTTTAATTGACTATTTGGGATCTGCTGTTTAAATATGAACTGAACAGTTTAGGTAATTTCGGGGAAAGTCCATAAATGGTTAATTTCTTTAATAGGCGGTCGTGATCTACTTTATCAAAAGCTTTCTGAAAATCAGTATAATATATAGAATCAACTTGTTTGAATTTATCTAATTCAGATGATATGTATTCTGTGAAGTTACATAGATTGATAATTGTTTATCTCTTAGGCATAAAACCGTGTTGTTTTGATGAGATTGATAGTTTAACATGATTGAAAATATGTTTATCTAGAATGCTTTCAAATATGTTGACTTGTGTTGATAGAATTGCGATGGATCTATAGTTTTGTACTAATTTCGTATTTCCTGATTTATAAATGGGAGTAACTTTAGTAAATTTCCACGCATCTGGAAAAATACTCTTTTCAAGTATTTTATTATATATCAGGGTTAGTGGATATGCCAATGCTTCTCCACGGCCTTTAAAAATATAGGTGGGTATTTTGTCTGGCCCAGAAGATTTTGTTGATTTTAACTGTTTTATGGTCTGCTTCACTTCTTTAATAGTTATATTTTTCAAATCAAGGCAGTCCAATTCAGTTGCACTGCTATTGTTTGAATTAAACATTGGATTGTATGTAGATTTGGTTCGTGAATATATTGATCTAAAATAGTCTGCATATCCATTTGCAATGTCAACATTTGTTTTTAAAGGTTGGCCATTAAATACCACCTCCACGTTAGATTTGAGTTTTCTTTTACTTTTTATAAAATTCCAGAATTGGTTGGTATTTTGTGATATATTCTCCTCTATGTTCTGAAGATGACCGCCGGCGTAGTCTTATGGTTAGTGTTGCTGACTACGGATTCATCGGCCCGGGTTCGATCCCCGGTACCTCCTCGGATTTTTCTGAGGTAGGGAGGTCTGGTAGGGGTGCACTCAGCCTCGTGATTCAAATTGAGGAACTACTTGATAGAGAAGTAGCGGCTCCGGTCATGGAAACTACCATTAGCGGCCGTGGGTGTCGCCATGCTGACCACATGCCCCCAATCCTGCCATCTGCCTATAGGTAGATGACGCAGCGGTCGGGTGGTAGGCCTTGTCCCTTCGGGGATGTCGCGCCACGGAGTTTAGGTTTATATTCTGAAGATAAGACCTATAAGCTAATTCTTGTCATTTTTAATTCGGGCCCTACAAGCTTTATATAAAAACAAATTGTACTATTTGTAATAATTTGTAATAATTTCATCGTTCTTCTTTCTGTACTTTTCCTTGAGTTTGATATTGTTTAAAATTTGTTTCGTGAACCAAATGGGATACTTCTGTTTATATCCTTTTGTTTTAGGAAAACAATGATCTATAACTGAATAGGCCTATAGCTTATTATAAAATATAGTAACAATTTGGTTTATGTCATGGTAGTTATTAGTTAAATTATCACCTGTGCAATCTGTACAGAGTAAATATAACCTATTAAAATCAGCTCTATAATAATTGTATCTATTTATTGATTCTATATCACTTTTGTTTCCCCAGGTTGCTCTATGGAGTGAACTTAAATGTGGTTGATATGTGTCTTTAGGCACTAAATTATGATCGTCTTCTGTAATATTTAAACTCATATTTGTTAATACTAAATCTAGCGTTCTTTCATTAATATTTGTTATATTGTTTACTGACTGTAAATCTAAGAGAGTTAATAATTTATACAGTCCCTTTACCTTATTACTACCTGTACTAAAATCGCATGAAGCATCACAAATCTCAGGTAAATTGAAATCACCCATTATAACAGTATTACAACCAAATAAAACTATATTTTGCTCAATTTTCTCATAACATTCAACATAAGAGTTTAAGCTGGAATTTGGAGAAAAAAACTGTACCTATGATATACTTGACACTATTGTAATAGACTTTCACCCATATTTATTTATTATTTGAGTCTAAAGAAAAAATCTGCTCCTGTCTTAATGAAGCTTTAATTGCTAACAGAACACCTCCCCCTGGTGTTCGTGACTCCCTGTCTTTGCGAAAAACTATGTATCTGCTATCAAACAATTCAGAATCAAAAATACTATTTGTTAACCAGGTCTCTGATAAACTTATAATATCGAGATTAGAGGAGAGAATATTATTGTACAATATTCTAGACTTAGTTCTTAGACCTCTTACATTTTGGTAGTAAATGCTAAGTGTCCTTGTATTACTCACGGTCAATGGCAGTCAAACAGAAGTTGTGAAACCATTATTGTTGTGCAGAAAACAAACATTTTATAATTGTTTGAAAGTAAGTGGATGTTAAAATTAGCTGATTTTAATATTCTGGTGTTATAAAATGTATTATTACTTTAATAATGTGGTCTTAATGGACCAGATTTTGTTTTTTAACGGTAAGTTAGAGTTGTGTTATTTTTCTTGCTCCAGATGATGGTCAAGTCCTGCTGACATCAGGGTTGCCAACACAAGTATAAACAATTTATGTAATTTCTGGGTGAATTGAACCACCAATTTCCAGTCAGGATGGACTTACGTGGAGTTATTTAGGAAACTGGCAAAATGTATTTAAAATTTTAACAGTACTGCGTGGCATGCTTAGAATATTGCACATACTCATATCTCTTCCTTTCTGTCTTTTATCTCTCACACAGTCCCATAATTCGTAAAGTTAACCAAAGATAGGGATGAGAAGAAGAAAAGCAAGATTAGCCCAAATGGAGGTGTTTCGTCCAAGAAAGCCTTCGTTAGACGAATCTTAAATGACGATTCTTCCGATACCGTGGAAGAACAGGTGCCTCCAAGATTCCTCGAGGATGGAAATAATGTGGGTTCTATCAGTTGAACTATAACAGAAAATGCGAGTGGATCAGTTGTCAGAGATGTGGAGGATTGTATCGCGAGATATTCATTGGAGCCAAAGGCAAGAAAAAATGTGTGTGGAAAATATGATTAAATTTCAGAATGTTATTTTTAAATTTCTGATTGTTTCTTCATAAAAATGTTCCTTTACATGTAATATTTAAATTAGGCTCAATTATTAGTCTTTATTATTTATTGTTTAGTATATATTTTTAATAAATGTAGTTATAGGCCTATTAACAATACGTTTTAACAGCAATAAATAAATATATTTTCCTACAGCACACTTCACAAGAAATTTTACAAGTAGGGTGAGGTAGGGCTACAGTCAACTTTTGTTTAACATGTAGGCTATTTCTGCAACATTTTTTTGAAAATATTTTTATCGTGGACTTTCAAGGCTTATTTATTTTTCTAAATTAAACTTATATTGAAACGAGAGTAGATCGACTCAATCTACAATGATTAGGCCTACTAAAGTATGTAAAAATGCAACTCATTTGTTAACTGACGTTCTGTCGCATAGCTATTTAGATATCTAGATTTTCTCGGCTGTAGTAGTTACTGGAGAATGTTCCAGGAAATCTTATTGGGCCTATTTGTATTATATTTTAAAAGTAAGCCTAAATAATAGACCAGGACTTAATTCACCATATCGGTACTCGATATCAATACAGTAGGCCTATTCTAAAAATGTCTTTATATCGAAAATGGTAGGCTACTAGAATATTCATTGCCATTCAGACCTACACTGTTTTAACAGTTTTGTTTAAAAGTACTTCCTTATAGTATAAATACTGGAGTAGAATATATATAGCTAATTTCTTGCTTAAAGGCTGAGACGGTTGGCAGCTACATCTACAAATGTAGGGAGAGTAAAGAGTAAGCTAAAAATTAACTTTTGACAAGAGTATTTTATCTGGCAACAATTTAAACTGGTCAAAATTTTCTAAACTTGGAACATCAAAACACAATAGGACTTGCTCTCACACTACGTGGCTATGACAACTTACCTTTGATGAGAATTGAAAAGTCAGTAGGCTATTTCGCTATATAGGCTATTTTGTAAACGTAATTACCCATTTCAAAATGCCCATGTATTAAGAAAATAGAACCAAATTAACCTATTTAAGACTTAATTTACCATGTAGGCCTACTGTGCAGTAAATAATGCCATAAATTATTAATGAAGCAGATTCTATAATGGCAGATCTCATTTAGTCTACAGTAGGAGAGTAGGGTTGATCTTGTAGGGTTGTTATTATGTTGTAAGTACATAAATCAAAACACAATAAGCAAATTTACACCATTGCGTAATTCTTTGACTGCTATCTAAGTTAATAAAATCTATTGTTAGCTCAGCCAATGAGATTTCTCATCACTTCTAATGTCGATAGCTTATTTTTAATAATTGATAAGAAAGGAAAGGTCTAAATATTTTATGGATCGTGAATGAAAAGCAATATTTTTAAGAATTCTGATTACATTCTCAGAAAACATTGTTTAAATGTATGCAGTGCTGTTGAGTTTATGCCACGAGGTTTCTCCCAAATTTCATCCAACCCAAGAATTTTGTAGGTATACCCACTGAATTAAAATGAACAGTCTTAAAAGGTTCAGAATCACGAAAGTAGGAAAGCAGGAAAGTAGGAAACATGATTTAATAGACATAAGCTTATTAGATAATTTCCCTCCATAATATTGTAAAAGTTATGTTACTATGACACACCACTTGTCACAAAAACCATGGATGGGGACCATGTCGTAGTTGGGGACACGAGGGTGAGATAGAATACAATGGAAGACAAAGTCAGCATAAATCAAAGGAAGGGAAATCTAGAAGTGGTAAGCAATAGCCTAAAGGATATACCTTTAAAATATCAAAGCCATTCTCCAACAAATTCAAAGCAACAAACACGCCTCCAATCCACAGAAAGTATGTTTGACAGAAATTTATTTCTGGTCTTGATATCTGTTGCTGCGGATAGATTCGTAGATGAACGATAATAACGTATCATTATTTTAAAAAGACTCTTCGTGTTTTTAATCATGGATATAGCCTATTGTTAAGTATGGACTTACATAATATGATAGGCCTATGTCATGCATGGCCTTATAATATCATTACTTATTCCCTTGTTTAGGCCTATATCTTGATAGGCTGTTTGAAGGTTATTAAATATTAACATAACTTGAACTATGGACATAATACATCCGATATTGTGTAGCAATCGCAGGTCTAAATCAAGCATGATCATTTCGATTTAACATTATTATATTATTTATGGGAATCCATTTTTCATTGGACGCGAAAATCGTGGAGGAATGTTCAGTTACAAGTAATTGATGCAGGTTCATTTAACTTGGCTATAATATCCTAAATGGGTTTAGAGGGAAATCCATTAATTTACCATATCAGAATAATTTAGTATTTCCTTTCATGAGTAGGCTACTGCAGTTTCTGTTGATAGCGGAAAAATTAAATATTTACTACTTATGCATTTGCTCGCTAACTTTATTGCTGTAAAAAGGTAAAAATCACAAGCCTATAGTTAAACCAGTTATTAAGGGGCAGAATGGTACTATCTAAGATTGTATGGAGGACGGGAAAAAAGTATGTCCGTCTGTCCATCCATACGTCTGTGTGTCTATACGCGCAATAACTCGAACACGCTTTATCAGATTTTCATGAAACTTAGTACTGTATTCGCACTTATAACGTCCATACGACGAACGCTATTGATTTAGGACCTAATCGCTTAACCGGCAACAGAGTAACCCATTAACGGTTTAAAAATAGCAAATCATCACTGCTACAAGTCTAGACAAATGAATGTAAGTTTAGAAACCATAGCCTTAGCCTTATTCCGTTTTTGACATTGAATACTAAGGGCCTTGACTACAATGAAGTCAAATATTTTTAAATTTATTATATCACTCCTTGCTTTAGTTGTGAAGCATTTGTTGTAATTTCGTTCTGTTAATATTCTTATTCTTTCCGAAGATACCGTGGTCTAAAACTCTAGGCCTATAGAACCCGAAATATGGTCAATTAACTCCAACCGGCACTTGGTTAAATCAGTTTGCATGATTTTATCTATTTAAGAATAAATTCCAGATTATGCTTTTAGACTGTTCTCATAAGAAAGTAGCACTGAGTTCACTTCTTAGGTCCACAATTCTGGAACTTCTTTTAATTCGGGAATGAAGCACACTAACCTTGGTTTAAATTGACATAAGACGAAGAAACTTAATATAGTAGGCCTATGATGTCGTAATGTAAAGTAATCGCGTCATGTTCCATATATGCCGATAATGTGTTTTCTTCTGTAGAGAACAAAACTTTATTATAAAAGATGATTGTCGATAATTTTCTAGGACAAAAGTCTGTAAGGCTACTTCCTAGAATTGTTATTATAGGTCTGCTTTTACAAAAGTTCCTTAGGCCTATGGAATTTTTTTTTAAATAGCCTATACATGTTCAGCAATAGTCTATGAACATTTCTTCTGTGAAGCCTGTATAAACTATACCCTATTATTTTCTTTACAATTTTCCGTTTCCGGAATAAATGGTTTAAAATGAATAGGCCGATCCATTTCAGAAACTAGCCAATTATTTTATACGGAAATTTTAGAACAGGGATTTGCAATTTCAAGAGGCCCAGGGCCAATATTAACTCCAGTAATTGATTCACGAAACACACATTGAGGTAAAACAGCACTTATGGAAAGTCTATATTTGAATAAAAAGTATTTAAAATTATTTTATATTTTTCAAACGGCTACGCGGACAGCCTATTCTAGAGGTAGGCTTAGGTATGTTTTCTTCATAATGCTCGCACGAGCACATAGCTAAGCATTCACATTAAGTTTTCTTCATAATGCTCGCACAAGCAAATAGCCAAGCATTCATATTTCATAATAGCTTAGGCTATAATTAAATTCGATGTCACAACAACAAAAATATTTGATACGTATAGAAATGAATTCGTAAAACGACGACGACCCAAAGCTCACCGTGAAACCGTAGTGAATTACTTCGCGATGTAGAATGTAAGTTTTTCTTCGCGTGTCTCTTTACAAAAGTATTATTTAAATATGCATCTGGGAGAGGGTTGGAAATAAAATTATGAACCTACAATCCCTTCTAGTTTCTTTGATGAAGAAAATTGATTAATTATTCTTTGAACACAAGGATTAAATAGGCTTATAGGCCAATACAGTACAAGCTGCATATGAGCGAAAGGAGTTATAAAAATAACGCATGTTATATCTGTGGTAAAGCATTTTGAGTAGCTTACAATACAAAGTACTATATCATGATTTTATTAGCAGCAGCAAGGAGTTTGCCCTGAAGAAACCCTGATGAAAAGTGTTGTAGGCTACGAGTAAAAATCGCAGGCGGCTTAACTGTCGCCAACGGCGAGACGATCGACGATCGACATAACATATCGATTGATACATTATTGAATATAGACTGTCTCGCCGTAGGGTATCTCGTTTAGTAACTTACAACACAAATAGAGATGTGTTTTGTCAATTTTCCTGGTTTTAATTATTATTCACATGCTTAATTCTGTGCAGTCCGGATTCACTCAAGATAAATTGATCGATAAGTCCGGACCACTTGCCTATGTTAAAATGCTTTATGCAAACTGAGAAGTGGTGGTGGAAAGTGATACAGTAGAGTAGAAAAGTCATGGAAATTTATATTTTAAATAACTGAGATGCTTAGCGCTTTTACCTTTTGCGGTGTAACCAAATTCCTTCCCATGATTCTCTCAAGGGTTCGTCGGAATTTGTTGCCACTTTACGCAGCAACAACTGAAATCTTTTGATCGTTGCAATTAAATGGGCCGAAATTATGGTACTTGTGTACAGTCTTCCAAACATAGCACCTAATAAAGAGGAGCATTATAAACAAGAATTTAATTAAACTCAAACTAATAGCTGTTTATATTTCTATCACCAGTCGGTACTCACACCACTAGTTGACTCAAGGAACCTTGTGGAGCTAATAAACATCTCAGTGACAGGAGTGATGGCGTGGGAAGGAAACATAGACTAGGTAGATTGCTACCATTTCGATATTGTTAAGTTGTAATATTTTGTATCAATTTTAATCATATTGGATATTGAAACTGTAGATTATAAGCTATGGAGTGGAAGGAATCTTTAATGTAATGATGTACCGACAATTCGGCCCCACAACTCCATAGGCCCGACAATACAACTCAAAATAACCTACAGTTTATCACAATGGATCTGATGATGAGATTTTTATGTGAACTATTATAGCCTACCCTAATAATGCACTTGTTTTACTTAAGAGATAATTGCACATTTGTGGGTTCGTTATTAATAACAAATAATGAAATAATGAAATATATGCCATTTTTAAGAAGTCAGGTAGGCTGTATTGGGGACGCAGCCGCAAAGTAGTAAGCTTACATGACACATCTTCTGAGAAGACCTACTGCCGAAAATCTGTTTCCTAATTCCATTGGGATTAAAATGCTTATCCACGAACCTGCAATTAAAATGCATAACAGACTAATGTAGCCTTTTCAACATGCAATAATAGGAATAACTGTTCTGTCTTTGAGGTTACATTCATGCACGCCTAATCCTATAACAAGATCATTAACTTTTCAATATGCCTAGATTTCTGAGATTTTACTGACTGGCTTTTTACTGAAAATCTAGAACCTAATCCTTACTCCTGAATGTTTATTTCTAATTTAATAATAGCGCTTTATTGTAGATATGCTATCCATTTGGTTTTAGGAATCTTGACGAAAACTAAAACTCATATCTATCACTATGTAGAATTAGGTACACGATATTAAAATCATAATTAAATTGGTATTTTATGCTACACACCGATTTACTATAACTTAGGCCTACTGTATAGGCTATGATGCCTCGGAAGTCCACCACTTTGCTTTGTAATCTACACCCCTACAAAGGGCTTCCGTTTAGGGCCCGGGGGCCGCATGAGGCCCGTGACTTCAAACAAATTTTTATTTTAACTACCTTGCAAATATTGACATTTAAGTGACAAAGAAAATATGTCAGGTCTCCTATTAAATTCAGGAATGTTACTGTGCTTTGTGTTATTCATAACATTCCAAGGTGGAAGATAAAGCAAAAATTACACACATATATCCACTAGTCCTTCACTGCTCTTTAGTTAAAAAAGAATGAAGACCACTGGTTTAGGTGGTGTGTTTATAGCCCGTCAGCTTTAGGCTATCTATAGACCCGTGAAATACGTGAAACTGGAAGCCTCCCCTCGCCGGTCAGCCGTCATATTACAAGATCTGCTGCTATTTGTTCCCGCGATGGGCGTGGGTTCGAAGTTTAATATAAATACACATTTTTGAGGTCCCCTATATCCGAAAATACTATTTTAAGAAACAAATCTGTGTGTACGAGTGTGTGTGTATGTGTGTCTCTATGAGCAGTCTAGCTCCAAAACGGAAAATCGTATGAAAACAAAATGTATTAAAAAATTTCTAAAGGGTAGTTATAAGCCACCCACTGTTTGTAGAAACTCATTCTTGCCTGGTGAACAATAAACCTTTGCATCAGATTCAAACAACTGAATACGCGTTCCTTGCAATGTGGTCTCTTATCTTACGAGAATGTGTAGTGACAAAGATAATTTACGATACTTAGAGTAAAAAAAGTTACGTGAGTGCATTATTAAGAATTTATTTGGGTTGTGTATCCTTCGGTGGCAACGACATTTTCTTCATTTTTACAACCAATTTACATGAAGAGAGTTCTATATACAATATAACCTATTATACTAGGAGGCAAACTTTTTGGGGGCAGAGGAAGTTATGTGAGTTTCTCATTAGATTTTTATCTGTCATTTTGTTAGGACCTCCCAGTTGCGTTGTTTGTGTTTTCGTATAAACAAACAAATTATAACTACTTTCCATTTAAGGATTCCAAATCGTCTTTATAATAAAAATCCACCTCAACGTTACTTTAATTTGCGGAGTGATAATGGATAAAATAATGTAGGCTATGAAACCCATGAATAAATGATCATTCTTGTCAGTCTCGAAAATTAACACTCTTGGCTCCTACCGCCAAGGCTTCTAGTCTAGAAAAAAGCATACTTGTTGTACTCTCATATAACCTACAAATCTATGCTAGACAAGTTTACGCACCTAATGAGAATTGAAGTTTATTTTTTGCCTGATGATTTATAATAAAATGTTATAGCAGTAAAAATAATAGTAATTTAGTTATAAAATAGGGTAGGCCTATTTTATAGATTAGTCAGATCAGTCTTATATGTTCATTGTTAATGCACTATAAGATAGGCCTATAGCCTACGAATTTCTGGATCTGCCTTTGCCGTTTTGAACACAATTAGTTCAGAAACACACTCAAGTTAGATTTCCAACTAAGATTTTCTGCGGCACGATGCTTGGGAGTAAAATTAGAAAGCACAGGTTGTACGTTATTTTTAACGGACTGAATGGCCTAGCTGCATTTGGTTTATGAGCCAAATGCAACAACTTTCTTCTTTTTGTATTATGGTGTTGACACGGAGTGCTGTGTTGTTCTTTCTTAGGAGAGGCACTTAACACTCTGACTTGTCACAAATTATTATATCCACATGCAGTAATAGTGAGAATACCAAGTAATATTCCTACAAGCCTTCTAGACTAGACTACTAATTGTTAGGGTAATGGTAGACAAATAATAGGAATAAACAAAATATAGATGGGATTATTATTATCAATACGAATGGTCACAAACAGCTTAGAACAATACGACGTAAGTTATAGGCTTAACAGTTTTTCCTAGCTGAAAAATCCAAAGTGGGCGAACATCGCCTCCGCTTTCGATGAACAAGAAATTTAAAAATTAGTTTGGGCCCACTGGAGGTCATCAGATCATGACATCCATGAGACAAACGATATCGAGAAGAAAACGAAGGAGAATAATGGGAATGTCGATAGTGACGATGATCGTGATCATTTTATTCTGAATAGAAAACGAGGACGACTGTGAAGACTTATCCCTTGCCTGATAAGATTACAGTCTATTACAGAAATTTACTTAGAGTGGTGATGTTGAGAATTTCTGAAATCTGAATTTTCACTAGACATGGTAAATATGTGGGATGAGTTGGAGGAGCGACGAGAAAGAAAACGAAGTAAATTAATAATAATAATAATAATAATAATAATAAGAGGAAGAAGAAGAAGAGCGGAATCGTAAGGAAGGCTACATTTTATGTAAGTAATTTTTAATAATAATCAACATTAATAGAACTGGTCAACGAATTCAACCATTCTTGAGTTTTGTCCATTCTGTAGCGATAATCTTAATGATATATGTATAGCGTAGAGCTTTATCACTGGTACTCACTACTAAATTACTAACAACAACAACACCACGGAAGTCAGTTGCTGAAGATGGCCGCTCCATGCGGTTGAAAGCGCTCCAACAGGTAAAAATACCGCAATTTAGTAGTGAGTACCAGTGATAAAGCTCTACGCTATAGAATTCAACCATGTTAATAGGAACTTCATCTGTACAAAACCCAAATTATCAACATTATTTAGGCTAGCCTGCTTTTAAGTATGTAGGCAAAAATAAATTGTTGATCTACGTGTCTTAAATATTCTGAATCCTGGTGATCATTCTGTATAAAGGGCAGATGATATTATATCTTTCCATCTAACGAAACTTGCATATGCAACATTCTTGACGAATTAATCATAACACAATTTAGTTTTGTAAGATTGAACAAGATTCCGAAAATTTCGGAAGTTTCAAATCATCTCCACTTTTTTGTTTTTTGTTTCTCCTCTTTCTCCACTCTGATGTTCTGAATCTACACCCGAGCACGAGCAGTCTGCTCATTCGGGTGTATTTCTAAATAAATATTTGGTTCTTTTCTTTCTTTTTCTTTTCTGTAGGCCTACTTTAATTTTGAAATTTGTAAATTTTTTTTGTTTATTTGTGTATTTTTGTATTTGTATTTGTACATAAGTTTGTAAATGTAATTTAAATAAAATAAATTAAATTTTAAAAAATCTATTAATTGCAAATACAAATTAATTCAATGAAAAATTCGTATTTGCAATCTGCTTAAGTATTTACTTTATTCACTATCGTATAAATTTAATTAAAATAATATAAATCTACAAGCATGTGCCCACGACTTCGCCCGCGAAGTTTAATGTTAGATCTTTTATTTAAATAATTTATTTAACCGAAAAATTGTAACATTGTATTATTTTATTAACAATTATATAGTTTTTACATAAATTCCATGTATTACATAATTTTATTCTTATTTGTAATGTTTTTCCGTAACAAATAGGCTATAGGAATAAATACGAGGTAATTAAACGAGCAGAATGACATAAAGATCGAAATAAAACGATTAATACGACCTCAGACTTATGAGTCTTACCCAAACAATTAAAAGCATTGATACATAAAAAACTAAAATCCCGGTTCAATGTAGGTCTACATTTAACGATTAAAGTGCACTTTAATCGACCTCAGATTCGAATTCCCTTCCCCCAAAAAACCCTTATAAGTTATTGAGTTTCGTCAAAGTTATTCAATGCTCTTTTTTCTCCAGTTGCTATGGCAATTAATCTCAGAATCGTATAGCCTACTGTCTTGTTATTGATGGCATTGGCTGTGCGTTTTTTTCTTTTTTCGTTTTTTAATTACTTTTCTTCTTTTTTTAACATATTAAATGGATACAGTTTCATTAATCGTCATCAGTACTTTCGCCATCACCACAAATTATGCATAAATTCATATTTTTGAAAGATACTTTTGCAGACTTCCTCAAATTTCATGCGTTCATTAGATAGGCTACGAAGTTTGATTGTTATGTAAGTTAGTAGATTGTTAAGACTTGTTTCGGTGTAAATGTGAATTATGAATAATTACGAGTAATTAGGAATTTGAAGTATAATAAATGCTATTGACTATTGTGGGATAGACATGATATGGTTTTTTTTTAATTCAGTTATAGGCTAATCGTTATCAAGGTAGGCATAGGCATAACTATTTTGGAGAAGTGCTACAGAACTCATTTTCTTTAACGTTGATCCCTTATGTTTTGTTTTGTTATTTGGTATTTCAATATTCATTTAAGCTAGGCCTAATTGTTAAAACTCTAATGAAAGCCTGTTTACTTTAAGCTAACTATAGCTAGAAGGCACTTTTCTTCTAATCTGAAACATTTAGCCTAAGCTTTAGACTACATAACTTCATTAAAATGAGGCTAAATTGCTTTCAGATGGACTACTGTCTTTATTAGTCGTAATTTTAAATAAGCAAATATCAGGAACGTGATAGCTGGCTATTCTAATGTTGATTTAGGCCTAATTAATTTTGTTTCCTTGATTGGGAGTTCAAGGAATTAAAAGGCTTATATTATGTGTTCCAATGTTAAGTTAGTAGATTGTTAAGACACAAATGCACTTGTTTCGCTGTAAATGTGAATTATGAAAAATTACGAGTACCGTAATTATGAATTTGAAATATAATAAATGCTATTGCCTAACCCGCTCAAGTTTAATTTATTTTATTAATTTTAGTAGTAATCCTATATTTTATTTTCTAATTGATAAAACAAATTAGGCCTATTTTATTTTTTTATTAACACCACGGTTTTATAGCTACATGCTCCATTACATAATGTAACACTACATGCTTATGAGAACAGTCACAATACTTAGATTTCATATTTTCAGTTTTTTTTACATCACTTAATTAGTATTTTGTAAAGTTTCAAAATCTTTTCAGTAATTAGGCCTATTGTTCCAAACTATCATTTTTTAATTTACATGTTTGGTGTTAATTGTCGGTCTGGTAGCCTAATGTTAGATTTTGTAGTGCCTGAATTAATTTCGTTACGTTGGCATGTTGTCATGGTTTTGAATTGGCAAGCAAAAGGAGGATTCAAAATAATTGCAGTTTTCATTACTAAAAATTAAACCAACATCAATTTCTCAATTAGAAATAAGTCATTTCAAGCACATGTATCATATGTATTTTAGTGATTTTAGACCCAAGTAACTTACTTTACGGCATATTTTATTCAATTAATGTAGTCAGAAATTTTCGTAGTAGCCTAGGCCTACTTAAAAAAAGTGTTGTTCCTGAGAGTCACAAATTAAGCAGTCTAAGAGTGATCTTTATGATAATAATAAGTAATAGTATAATAATAAAATAGGCTGATGATAATAAATGTTCTATTGTCATGTACTTTGGATTGTTATAGCCTATGTTATTTGTATTTTTACGCATTCTACTTACAATAACTTAGGCCTACAAGTAATATAAACTTTCCAAAAAAGACCGCAATGTAAGCAGCAGCTTATAGCCTATAGATAATTTTTATATCCTAAATGTAGGCTATTCTAGAAGAGTAACGTAAAGTAATCTAGATTTTCTAATAGTTCCACGTCCGCTCAAAGTAACCTATCTATCTTTTATACTGTAGGTCCAGTCGCAATGTATTTATTAAATTTTCATTTACAATGCCTTGTTTGATTTCTTATGATCAGCTGTGTAGGCCTACATATTTAAACAATTATATATTTTTTACTTAATTAATTGAATAGTTTGTATACCAATTAAAAGTTGGCTACGTAGACCCACAATTTAATGGCCTAGCCTGTTGCAAAAAAACGTTCTTAAAAACCCTAAAAGTACGACGTAGGCCTCTAAGTGGTTATGAAAAATTAATCATCCTATTTATGTTCAGCCGAGAGAAAATGGCCTAAACATGTGAAAATTATAAGACTGACGGTAATTTGTAGGATCAAAGATTTTAAAATAGAGATAAACCCTAAATAATTCTTCAGTCTTACAGCAAATTAGCCTAGAGTATATTGTGAATATGATTTTTATAAGAATATATTGAATTTCATATTCATCAATTGGCTATCTATCTACCGTAACCAAGAAAAATGGCATTACATTAGTATACATAAATCGGAGCTAGATTAAGTCTATCTTGAATTTTCTGTTCAACTTTCGTAGGTTAGGTTGATTAAGAATGGATTCGTATTGACCGAAGGAATTTATTGCAAGCTCACGAAGGATAGTCTTATTTTTTCTTGGATCAGCATTTTAAATATTACCTGTAGAAGTCTTCTATTGAATTCTTCGTAACAAAATCATTTTTTTAGAAACGTCCAAGTAGCCCCTACTTGAAGTTATACTAACACTGCAAGTGAAAAATATTTAAATATTTTCCTCAATGAAATTTAAAAAAATTAAGTTAGTAATAAAAACTGCAATAAAAACTGTTTTGAATTATACGAAAATAAAGTCTTGTCGAAAGCCGTGGCTATTGCCTTATAAAATACATATTAAATTATGAGAATCCTGCCAGAGGTTTATAAAGAAAGAATTATTAAGTGGAATTAACCATAGCCTAAACAGAAGCATTTTGACATCACAAAAATAATGACTTGAAGATAGCTAAAATTAGGCAACGGTACGTCAAAGGTTTACGGCAATTACTTATAAAAGTCTATTTTAAGTGAATGGGTTCTAGTAATTTGTGTACATAACCTTTCAAAATATAACTTGCATCCTTGGTAGAGCCTATCTTTAGAGAATGTATGGCCTACCTAAATTTTTGTATATTTATTTTTCAACTAAATAGAGAGCCGGTAAAAACATCAGTATCAGAGAAGGCATACGGCTCGTTGCGTTTTGCCTATGCTACATAATTTTGAACACTTAAAAATAGGCCTAAGTTTAATTTTTTAGAGATACCTCGTATATAAAACTCCCTAGTGGGAAATGTGATGTACTTACCCGAAACTGATTCTCCATTGAGTTCTTCGAAGGTCTTGCTTGTCATTTGGAAGAGGGCGTCCAGCGGGGAGGTGTTAGGCGCTTTCCCGCTACTGGACGCTGAGGAACCTTTACCAGAGGAGGTCGCCCGTTGTGCCGCCGCCGTGGAGAAGTGCCTGTGGTGCTGAGAGACCACGGCATGATGCCTAACTTGGGCCGCAGAGGTGGTCGGGCTATTGGTGATGGTGCAATTGATGATGTCCGGGCTTGTACAACAGTCACTTGCAATGCTTCCAGCCGTGCTCGACCGGCCACTGCTACACGTAGAACTAAGAGTTTCACTTGCATAGCAAAGATCCTCGGATTTCGGACGATGGTGATGCCTGCCCGGCAGTAAGGGCGGAGACGAAGAAGTGTCTAAGTCCCACGGCCTCACGATCCTCGTCGAGTTTGTTTCGCTCACCGCCCTATCGTTCCCTACAGTCCGTGGTCTGTGGTTCAGAATGTCCATGATAGAGAAAGATTTCACACCTGTGCCTTGGCTATTGTTATTGTTATTATTACTGTTTATGTGCCTCGCCGTAGGCACGGAAGCTACGGTTAAATTCGTTGGTGATTGTTTATGGTTCGCCGCTACCGCTACGGCCACTTTGTTGATTTGCATCATTTTCAGTTTTTTAAGCGGCTTGAAATAATCGTCTTCGTCTATTGTTTCTTCACTATGAGTATCACTGCTGTGTCTTTCGGGCACAGTGGTTCTCGTACTGCTGAAACACGACGAAGAATTCGACGAAGAAGACGACGAGCATTCCTGTTGGAGGCTCAACTTGTGATCGTCCTGGAGAACAGGGATGGACGGCGATGGACATCCTACGCTGATGTCCCCGTCGTCATCATCGTCTTCTAAAGAGGTATTGTTGTTGACGAGGGCTCCATTGTCGCAAGGACTGTTGCAAGACGGGGAAGAAAGAGGGCTAGTAGTGGTATTGCTAGGACTGGCTGCAGTCGACTTGGTGCCGGTACTTTGCACCACTTCTGTACCATCCATTATTAAATTGCTACACATGTGGAAATTCTAAGTTAAAACACTTCTTCCAATGCTATTATAAACACGAATGAGTACATAATGTTTACTGCACCGCTATTAAAACACTGGTCACAATCACTCTGAAAATGTTATGTTCACGAAACTACACTTCACAGCTTCACTTGAGTGTATTCTGGTATGTCAAGACCTGTCATTCGCTAGTTTATCAATGTCGATGAATTACTAAGCATGCAACATCCTACCACTCTCACACTCTCCGAGCCTCAGACAACTCTGATGATGATTATTATTATTGAGGGAGGGGTGATACACAAAGAAGGGGGTGGCGTGTGAGTACAAGAGTCTTGGTATTTTAAATAACTTCCTTTTTACTAGCCGCTTATCCAATAGCGGTTGTCGGAAGTGATAATGGCTTAGAGGGGTAAAGCCAAGCTCGGGTGGTGTGATGGAGGGGAGAAATGAAATGAGATTGCGTTACAATGGTGGGGGGAAAACTGAAAGGAGGGGATGTAATGATTTTATAAGGTTGCTAATGTGCAACTTTTTAATATACAATTTTCAGAGATTATAAATTGCACCTAGAAGCATTATACTATAGAGCATTTATTCTGAAAATTAGATCCCAGGCAAATATTCCTCTGCTAGTCTGAGGTCTCTAGTTCACATCTAGAAGGTCGAGTTATTATAAAACGTTAAAACACTTCACCACACAGTTTAACACCAGGCTGCCACGGCAACAGAACTGGGTATCTTTACAAGTTGCTTCCAACATCTATCTTCTGATCCCACCTCATCCCTTTAGCAATGCAAGAAGATGCTTCTTCAGGCTCTACCTATAATCAACATTAGCTAACTCCTCCCTCCCGTTGCGTTCCCATTGGTCGGGCGCTCACACATACTTACGCCCACTGCTGTAGCTGAGCGACCAACCATAAAGCCTAGCCCATCCCCAACCAGGCGGCAAAAGCCTTTGCCTCAACCAGGCATGTGAAACTAATGGACTAACATGACATTGTCAGATCTTTACCCCAACAAAACAAAAGAGACAGAAATAAAAAAAAAAGTACACACACACGCACAAGGACTCACACACGAGTTGTTACTAATTATCTTTTAGTTGAGTTTTCTGATGTGAAGTAGGCGGCGACAGGAACTCGTCAACAACAGTCCCTTATTCTTCTTCCACTTCTTCTTCGCGCTCCCCTCCCAGTGCTCAAATTCGACCAAAATTATTGCAATGTGAATGGCACCTATTTTACGTACTTTTGTTTCTCCCAATTTACACTGAGTTGTAAGCTAGGTAAGGAAAATTCAGACTATTATAATGTAGAAATGGCATAAAGCTCTCCAGTTTTATGTGCAAAGTGAAAAAATAATAGGCTTGAATCCAATAATACTACTGTCCGTCTTTTGATAACGAGGGTGGAGAATTTGGCTGGAATCATCTCTCTAGACTGTGCTGCATTATTCTCATAATACTGCTAGGTCAAGTTATTATTCCTTCATTAAAAGTAGGCCTAAGCTTGTAATAACTTTTAATTCAAAGAGAGAAGTTTTATTGGATTCAAGCCCATTTTATTTTTTCACTTTGCACACAAAACTGGATACCATATTGCCATTTCTACATTATAATGAAATAGTCTGAATTTTCCCTAAGTTACAAAAGTGTAGTCTACAAGTCATCTACTAATTGTGTTTCTTTTTTATATACTCCCAGTCTTTGGTTTGAATTATAATTCATTAGACATGTGAGTTTCTATCAATTTGCATTTCCAGTAGGTCTAATAGAAGTTTTAGTAGGTCTACAACTTTATTTGTTCCATACAGTACATTGTTTGGTACCGGTACAATACAAGTAATGTCAGTAGTTTTAGTTTTATGACAGGCCTATACAAGACTAGCCTTCGTATTAATTTGAAGGATATTATTAACAAAATTGAGACCAAATAGGCTTCACTTAAATTCACGAGTCCATGGGCTATACAAAAATGTATGGGCTACAGGCCCACATAAAAAGAAACACATACAAGGTAAGCGGTGTTAATTTACTAGTAATTAGGCCTATAATATAAACGAGAATTAAGAGCAATATAAGATTTTCTGTGTTGTAAAAAGAGTTTTGAGTTGTCTTAAAGAAACAATTTTAGATTAGGCCTACCTTTAAATGAAATGTCTAATTACTCTGTTGTGATAAGGTGAGGAAAGAGTTGAATAGGCTATGTTAGAGAACAAGCAGTATGGAGACGAGAAATGTGCCGCTTTTGTTCCGTGTGTTGTAGGAATGATAATCAGATTTCTTGGAAATGGTTTCCGTGTGAATAGATTAAAAGTTCAGCTTGGTGAAAGATAGGCCTAATATAAATTACACACCATTAGGCCTATTATACGGACATTATTTTTTCATTTACTCCGAACTAAAATTTGTAGGCTACAATTTAGTAGACCTAAGTAATATCTTATCTTTAGTTTAGTATGCCTAAGATATAGGCCTAGTTACTTCGTAACTTTAGTTTGATTAAACACACAATCCTATGTACCTAATAGGTCTATTTAAACTTATCTAGGCCCACTCTGAACACGTTTCGATTCCAATTTTATCCATAGGCCTATGTTCTCTAGGCTATCAGTGTAAAATAGAAGACTTATTTTGATATTTGTAACAAAATTGTAACATAGCATTGTAGTCTTATAGGACTAGTAAATTATAGATCAGTATTACTATTGGAGGGAGGGTCAATTGAAAACTGTGAGAATTTTTATTTATGTGAATCATTCTTTTCCGTTTTTAATTCATCAACAAGTATTCATTTATTTGAACTATCTAATTCTAATGCACGCAACTTGGCATTTTTACTTGAAAAAGGCCTACTTGCGGGCTTACATCTTATAAGCATAATAAGATTACCGGTACTCCAAGATTTCTTAAAAGAAGGAACGTTCTTATACATAATTTTACTTTATTTCTTCTCATTATTTACAAATTTCTAATAAGTTCTAATTCTATCCCAACAAATTTGTGCTTCCCGCTATCAACTCCTATGTGTAATGTTAGCCCTCAGACCTCTTCAATTGGAAATCTGGTCTAGGCTGGCCTATAGGGCCTACAGGAAAGTATTGTAATCTAGGCCTATATTTTATTCTAGGCACCAAACGGAACTAGGTTCGATTCCTACCCAGGTCAAATTTTGTACAGATTACAATAGGCTTACTTAGGCTATAACTTATCTCTTCAGACCTACATCTTTAAATCAGATATGCCCAACATGATGACATCAAATCCTCTATCATTTTGGGTTACATTCTTCTAAAGAAACGTCTTCGATTATGTTTCAAGAGCCTGGAAGATTATTCATAGCCTATTGCCTCAACAATAGAACAATAGTAATTTGTGGAAAGCGGTGGTCACGGTTTCAATTTCTCCGAAATGTTAGTTTTAGAAGTGAAGGTATTGAATTAACCACGCATAGGCTTTATGGCAGCATAGGCCGATTAATTCAGACGATGTCCTTATGCCTACAGAGTTGAATTTAGGCCTACCTAAACAAGGTCCCGTAGTACAGTAGAGGGACCTTGGCCTGGATAAAGTTTTATTCTGAAGCTGAAACTACAAATGTAGGTCTAGACTATGCCTTTTAGAAGTCGAAATTGTTTAAAAGCCATAAAACTGTATTATAATAAGAGTCTCTTGTCTCTACGTCAGGTGATTTCTCTGCTGTAGGCCTGGGCTGCTTGGGCTGAGACCGTTTCTTAATAGAAGACTTACATTGAGAACTTTCATTTCAACACCTCATTTTCAGTCATGGGATGAAGTGCTTGGAATTCAGTTTATAGGCTACCTAACTTATATGAATTAAGCGTAAAACATTTTTTCATAAATAGTAAGACGACAGATTACAAAATAAATGAGAATTTGATACAGAAAGCAGAAACATTTGTAAGCCTAGTGAAAATAGCTGCAGTTATTAGGTAGGCCTACCAGCTTATTTTACAATTATTTAGGCCTATTATAATGAATTTATTAAAGTAAATAGAATGCCCCTAGTACAAGCTTAGAGGTCAAAAGGTTTGGATTTTTAGATTATTATCCCATGAATTCCGTAACTTAACCCTCAGAGTTAGGCCTACTCCTGCATTTATGTTGGAGGCTGTACCCAATAGAGGGAGTTCAATTTACAATTTTAAAAATGACATATAGCCTAATAGTAGACTAACTTACTATACATTCTCATTAAATATCTCACGAATGCTCTAAATCTTGTTTTATTTTTAAAGAAATAATTAATTATCATCCAACAGAGCGCACCGTTCCGTCTTCCTGCTGAGCTGCCAGAGTTCAAATTTTGGAAAGGTTTCAAATCTAACTGAGTGTCAACTTCTGATCATTACTTTTATATAATTAACGTCTCCCTGTGTTTGTCAGACTTCTTTAACATATAACTCATACTTTAGACTATTCTACGGAAATTAAACTTCGGTCTACAATTCACATCCAGTCAAATTTAAGTTTGGCTATTATTGCATTGATAGGAATTTGTTAATCAATAATAAATTTGATTGTCTTAATAAAAGCTTATTTTGTAATTCTGTTTAATGGTCTACATTTGCTTGGCTAGGACAGAAGAGAATTACCAAAATGACATAGCAATGCTTGTTTGCCTATTAAGGTCTTGTTTAACCTATAGTGTTTATTAGGAAAATATACAAACAATTCGGGTAGGAAAAGGTGGTACATAACTTATGTTCTTATTTTATGAACACAATAAAGAGACAAAAAATTCAATTGTATTGTAATTACAAAGTTGGCAACGTAGTTGACCCTTAACAAAAATATGAAAGTCAAACAGCTGTTCAATTAGTCTTGAGACAATCAAAGTCTCATTTCTAGAATAGCCTATCGTTTAAGAATGTACCACAGAAGGTAGAATTCTAAACACTATTTCGAACTGGGGAATTTCCCAAAAACGAAATGCTTTCTTCCAAATAACTTATTATTTTATTAAATACTGGTATGGTTCTTTCTAAAATTAGGCTACATGATGGACGGGAAAAAGTCTGTCCGCCCGTACGCGCAATGGGCCTTCCTCGAATGCGCTTTAGGCCTATCAGATTTTCATGAAACTTAGTAACTTATATATCCATAAATCGTATAAAGGACGAACGCTATTGATTATGGACCAAATCGGTTAACCAGTACCGGAGTAATGCCCAATGAACGGTTTAAAAATAGCCAATTATCACTAAAGGCATAAGTTACTGTAAAGCCGCGTGGCTAACTCATTGACGTAACTGTTTCCCTTTTTCTGATGAACTTAAAAACTTGGAATTTTGCTTATAACCGACGGAAAGATCCGATTTTTAATTTTGTAGGCCTACTACCAAAAACATTCAAAATGCTGTAAGTACGCAACTTTATGGTCTGTGTAATCTTCTTTGGAGGCTTAGCCTATAGTAGCTAAACGGTAGGCCTAAGTCACATAAGAAAACCGAATGCAGCAGCAGTAATTGATTTTGAGAGATTTATAAGTTTGGTGTTTTGAATTTCTGTCGTATCTCCGTCGGTTGTAGCCTACCTTAAATTAAGTTTTTTTTTTTTTTCAGTAAACTTTGTATTATATATTCCTCAAATTATGTAATTTTTTTACACGCGTAGGCCTATAGGACAGAAGGAATCGTAAAATTTGGCAGAAATATTGAAACATAGGCTACAAAAGCCATAAGCGTGAAAAGTTTGGTGTTTCTAGCTGCCCCATAAGTAGGCTATGGAAAAACTGGCTAGATAGCCATGATGTCATTCACATTTTTGACAGTCTAGAATCTAGATCATGCACTTCTTAACATTGACATTTATTCACTTCCTGATGAGCTAGAAACTTGAAATTTTGACATTTTAAGCTGTAAACGATGGGAAAATTCAAGAAAAGTTCACTTTCTTTTTCCATCTAGGCCTATAGTAAAGTCTGAAATTTTTGATAGCGTATTTGTATGGCTTCAGATGACTTAACAAAAATAAAGGAATAGGTCTATTGTTAACATGAGGAATTTGTTGTGAATTCGTTCTGTTAATATTCTAGTTAATAGGCCTATCCCTTTCTTTCAAGTAATCTGTGCTAATAAAACTTAGGCTAATAAAGGAGCCGAGGATTAAAACTGAAGTTTCTGAAATATGGCCTATTAATTCCATCTGGGGCTTTGTTACATGAGTTTACCTAGTTTTTTTTGTGTTTTTTACCAATAAAAGGCATATAAGCGTAGAAATTAAGTAACACATTCTGAATAGGTAGCATATAGCCTATGGCAAGATTGGGCCAAGAGGTCAGCATGCAGACTCCCACGGCTGTGATTGATGGCTTATTGAACCGGGGCCGCTACTTCTTTATCAATTAGCTCCTCATTTAGTGTCACGAGGCTGAGTGCACCCCATTTCAGACCTTCCTAGCTCAGAGAAATCCGAGGAGGTTCACTTATGAAAAACGTATGAATGTCATTCTTTTACATTTGAGTTGCACAGATAATAAACATGTAGAATACGTGATGGCAATGTGTTGAAAGATGTAAATTGTATATTAAAATAGACTATCCAAATATGCCAAGTGGACTTGATCACTAGGGCCTACATAGCTAGGCCTACAGCTCATTGGCTTTTTCATCCGTTTCATGGTCTCAAATGGCTGTTGTTAAATTGAATAAATAAGAAGTAGGCCTACTGTAAAATGAGCTGCATAGGCCTACAATTTAACTGATTCGATCATTAAGGTCTATGGTGCATCAGCCTATAGCATTCACAATTAGCCACAGCATATTCTTCATTAGACTATAGGCCTAGCCTACTTTTGCTTTCTAACATTTTCGGGAATTTATTTTTTTTTTATTTTGAAACTACAGCCTTTCTCCGAATTGTTCAACCCCAAGGTAGGCTATGATATGTAGGCCTAATGTATTAGATAAAATCATTTCATCTACTTAGTGTACATTATATTTTAATTAAGATTTATACTTGTAGATTTCTATTGATTCACAATCGGATCAAATTTGTATGATAATAATAATAATAATAATAATAATAATAATAATAATAATAATAATAATAATAAAAAAAATAATAATAATAATAACAATAATAATAATAACAATAATAATAATAATAATATTAATAATAACGATAATAATATTAATAATATTGTTATTATAATTTCACAAATTAATAATAATAATAAGAGAAAACTTAATTTTTATGATAGGCCTACAATATTCATCTGTTGAGAAAATTGAAAAGCTCTCTTGTGTTCCAGCCTAAATGGACCTACAATCGCATGAGGGGAGGAACTATTTATTATTAGGTTATTATCATCAAACAGCTGTAAATTCTATGACAACATGGACAGATGGAAGGATTCTCTGACTGCTATACAAATTTCCTGCCAGGATTTTGCTATTGTGTCAATAGAGTGGTGACAGTGGTGACAGAATAGACTACAATAGCAAAATGCTTCATATAGGCCAATTCCAAAAAAGCTAGGCTATGTCAATAGCATCCACAAAACCCTTCAGCTACTTGATTAAGAAGTTGGTGGTTCCCTGACCGGCATGCCCCCAATTCTGCCCGCCTGCCTATGGTAAATGACGCAGCGGTAGGATGGTAGGCCTAGTCCCTTTAGGGATGTATTATCTTTTGTGATTAATTTTTAACTTAGCGATCGTATTAAATCGATAGGCCTAAGTTGTTGAATGCTTACTGGATAGCTTGTTTAGAGCCTGGAAATAGTGTTTTTAAATTTCTTTATAAACAACAATTAATAAGCTATTTTCCGACGTAGTGGGACTTTAATTTTATGCATTCTTTTTTTATAAATATGCCAAAAATATGCGGGACTTTCGTAAAAACATTACACACGGAAAGATTTATTTTAACTAACTTCAATATGAATGTCAATAAGTTTTTCTACCAGAAATCGAAAAATGGAAGAAGTCTATATAGGCCTAATGGTAGCTGTTGAATGGTAAACCATCTGTTCCTTCATGAAAAGGTGTAATAAGTAACCTTGGACCATGGCCTAACAGCCCGGAAATTTTCCAGTCTCAATGATGATAATGATAATAATAATAATAATAATAATAATAATAATAACAATAAGAAAATAATAACAATATTAGCAATAGGCCTGATAGTAGGCAAGGCCTATACAATTATAAATTACAATAACTTTAAACTACCTTTTCGAATTTAGCATAGGCCTACTTGAGGAATCTGTAACCCACCTGTTTATTGGCGGTAGAGTTGTTGTAGAGTAGGGCCTACAGGAAAGTTCATTGTTCTGAAGTTAAATAAATAACTGATGTTTGTTAAGTAAACTGCATTGTTCGTTACGTTCTCGGAGATCGGCAATCATCCCTTTCAAAATTAATATAAAATTGATTTAAGAAGTAGCCTGGTGGAAATAATACTGGTCACCCTAGTCACATCTGTGGTACGCCTACAGAACCTGTTTCTATGTAGGCCTACATGCTATAGTAACTTGTAACTGAAGTTGGGAAGTAGGCATATAAGCTTGTGTAAAATTCACCATGCTACTTACAAATAAAAATCAGGCCTGTAGGTTACTGATCCCTATAAATTTTCGTCGGGAACCAGATGACCACATATGCTTCCCTGGGTATAGGCCTGTGCCTAAATGTCTAACTGTTGTAGGTATGGTGGCATTGATTTACGTAACCCTACAAGTAGGCCTACTCTATTGCATGAGCAATTTGTAAACGAACCGAAAGCGTAACCTATAATAAGCCACTTATAAATCATTACTTGTCCCGATAAAGTTATTAGCAGAACTGTTAGTTTCTCAATACCGGAATTTTTTTTAAATTTATTTATTTAATTTTTTTTATCAAAAAATATTCTCATGACTTCAGACGATGATGTTGACCTCCCTGCTGCGGCTTTGCTTGTGATAAGTTTGGCTAAAAGACGGTATTGGGTAGCCTACGTCCATCTTCTCAGGCCGAAATAAAATTACACAAATGGTTGCTGCTAAAAAGGTTACAGCAATACTATAGTCCAGTTCTTTGCGTACGCAGGCGGCTTCCTTTTGTTAGAAGGAAAAGTTTGCCGACAGTTCAACCCATGCTCAATCAGCTAGTTACATCGGCTAATCAGAATTTAAGAATGTCCCTTTAGACCTACGGCTTTGACAGCTACTCGTCTATTCCGCGTGGATTGAAACACGGGGTTGCATGGTCTAGTAACCAGTAAACAATAACACGTGTGAATTGATTAAAGCGAGGGAAGTACTGAGGTCAGTGACAACAATGGGAGAATATTGGAACGTTGTTTTGGTTTTGGAAATCTGAAACCAAGACCGACTTGGCCAGATCAATTAACCCGTGAGTGGTCACCTGCGTGAATGCAACGCCAGTATTTGCGTGTGAGATTTACTCTCACGCTCAAGCATTTCCAGGAACATTTAGCGGTAACTCTTCAATGGTTCAATTAACAATTTTGAGGAGATATTCATTGCGTTTCTTAAAGAATATATTGTGCAATTTTGGACTATTTTGAAACAGTGAACTCTTGAGAGGCCCGTACACTATTTTTTTTTTTTAAGAATTCTTTTATCTTACAGAAATCTTGTTCACTTCAGAAAGTGACAGTTTACATACAGTCTGCATACTTACAGAAAATAAAGTCATTCAGTTTGGGGTGTTTTTCAAGGTCAGGTTTGTATGCATTCCTAACAAAAACAACGATTCGGTCATCTCTGAATTTACAGGCTAGTAAAAATATTACCGAACAAAACACAGTCTACTTTCACTACAGAACAACTGAAGATAAACTGCTCCGACCGAAGAATTTATATTTTAGGGTTGAATTTTCATTTAAAAAAGGGTAAATGTGAAGAAAACTTTTCCCTCTCCCTTCACATGACTTGCATTTAAAAAAAAAGTCAAGTTACCATAAAACATTTAGGCCTACGCTACTAGGTCTATATATATTCCTCGGCCCTTGAATACAGGCCTCAAGGTCACTGGCTGCCACCAATACCCCTTCCCTTACCCCTCAAGTCTAAAAATTTAGCACTATCAGCCTATTCCTTTTCTCAGCGCTGTTAAAGCGCTGGCAGCATTTTTATTCCAAAGCTAAGTAATGACGTCATCGGTGCCACCAGTTTTCACAGCGCTTTGGCATCGGTTCCACCGGCCTGTGGATATGGTGCGAGAATCCACCAATGAATCTGATTGGCTCACGTAAAACTGCGGGGGAATTAGCAGACGATGGGCTTCACTCAATCCTGCCCGGTGTCCATGCTGTTACTTGACTTGATGACATATATATATATAAAATAAAATTATTATTATTATTATTATTATTATTATTGTATGTATAGCTTAATGATAGATGCATAGGAACAATAAAACTACAAAATGTTTAGGAAGAAAGGTAACGAGTATAGGCATAAAAACAATATTAGAAGAAGTAGGCTATGTATATTCTCTTCAGATTATAAGAACTCGCTGTCTATAACTGGATGGTATGTTTAAAATGATTGACCAGCAATTATATTATCCTACCTGATTTAATTTGATATGGTATTCGCTATTTAAGAAAACCTAGCTGCAAAAATGTGTTATATTAAAAATTGTGACACTTGTCAGTTGTGTTAGGGTTTTATATGGAGACATTCTTCCGAAAGTTTAAGGTTAGACGTGACTAGTACGGCAAAGGGGGATACTTTCAGTTATTACTAGATGGGAAGACTTTTAGCTATGTCAATAATAATGTAAATTCTATTTGTTTGAAACCATAATACACCAATGCTTCCTGTAAGAAAATATTAGAATCACTAGTAATTTAGTCGCCATTGATGGCACCATAAATCCAGCAGTTTTGTTCCAATTCCGCTGCAGCGTGACGTCATCAATTGCCACCGGTCCGGTGTAAAAGCGCTGAGAAATGGAATACACTGTATGTTGCCGATTTGCAGAACAGGTGCATCTTACACCCTCCAAACCCTCTCATTCTTATGCAATGAAACAGGTTCGCTGCTCCCGTCATAACTTTCCAAAAGAAGGGTATTCACTTAAAAGAGAGCTACTGTTCATCTTAAAATTATCAGTCTCTTGTCAGAAATCTTGGTGGTGTTTAGTGATTTTGTTAGAAGTGAATAGTCATCGGCATTGATACTTTTTCCTTTCCTTTTACTGTTTATTGTTTTATTATTCATATATCTGTTATATTTTGTTAGTTCCTTTTTATGAATCTACAATAATTTTATTTAGGCCCTATACGTTTTGGTATCGACTTGATGGCGGGTATTATTAAACATTCTTCTATTTTTCTACACCAGTCGAAAAGGAAGAGGAAATATCGACGTGAAAAGCAACATTAAGAAATCTATCTTTAATGTTTATGGCCTCGACATCGGTATCAACAAACTATAGGCTAGGCCAACTGCCTCAAGAAAGGCTGTAAATGAAGTTTCGCAATTTAGTAAGTAGAACTATTGTAGGCCTAGGCCTTATTTATTTTTATTTTGCTTTTGTATGTTTAATGATATAAGATTAATTAATTTTAATGCAAATGGATGATAATTTTATTCATTATAATAATTTACTTATGGCATCGCACATTTCCCACCCTATTTATTTATATTTTCAAGTTAATGCTGTTTAATGACCTCATATTCCGCAATCAAAATTCAATCAATGACGCCAGGGGTGAGCACAAACTGAGTATGCTTGCCTTCCACAGACCTACTGCAGGAATTTTTAATATTCTACGAATGGTTTACTTGTCACAGAACCTCTTTACTTCCCATTCGAAAAGTAGGCATATCCTCAAATTTTCTTCGTCCGGAAACATTTCATTGTTCTTGGCCGAGGTGGAAATCGCGTACCTTAAGACCAGAAATGGACATCTACGCTCCTTGACTAACGAGACTAACTTTCAGTGCTTTCCTCCGATGAGTAATTTTAACACAATTATTGTAATATTTTATTAATTTTATCAATGTATTAATATTATTGCAATTTAAAAGCATAATATGATAGCATAATATGACCTTAGTACGCCTAATACACTTGGAACAACATGTTAATATTTTTATATAATTTAATATTATAATTTCCTGAAATAATCTAACATTAGTCTTTCATTACACACATGAGATACTGTTTAGAGATTAATTAAAAGACGCAGTATAATTATATAAGTATATGTCCGTTTTATGCGAAGAAAAATAAGTTTAAATTATGTGACATACAGAGAAGGCCAAAAGTTTTTGAAAGAACTATAACTATGCTATTGGGAATTTCGGCGGAGTGTCCCCCTTCTCTCAGTGACCATGCCATCGCATTGACAACATCGTTCCAGTCAAGTTTGTCCTTGAGGCTTGTTGTCAAATGGTTATAGTTAACTAGTCAGCTCAATCACGTCACAACAGGCCACCTGCCAAAATAATTTCGTATCATTTATATGCGAGAGCGTTACGAGAAGGGTCAATTGAAAGAACATACTGGTACACTGAAATTTGCAGTTACTAAAAAGTGTACGCAGTAACTTATAATAGGAACCGATAAGTCTAAATAAAAATAATTTTTGGTAGATATACACGCAGGAAGTCCATCGAAAATAGTTGTCAAAGAACCGGATTTTAATTTTGGTCTATCATACACGAACGCCCTTTTCTCACCATTGGAATCATTATATGAAACCTCATGTTGGATGCACCAATTCTTTGTACACAAGGTATGAAATTTGAGTGAGAAGAATGGTCATTATTGATATGTTCCGTTCCAGATGAACCTGGTTCTTGTAGCCAAGTGGGAATTGCTGCAACCAAACAAGTATAGACCAATAGAAAATTACTCCAAACAAACTCAATATTTGAAAAATGGTTATACAGTAGAACCCCGATAATTTGAGCTAATTGGGGCTGAGGCTACCTCGAATTACAAAAAACTCGGATTATACGGAAACATCACTAAATCAATGGGTAAATCATAAATAAATGTTTAATGAGCACAATAATGGTTTAAAAAATAAACAATATAGTAGGCCTACATCTTTAGTAGGCCTGTATGTATATTGGCAATTTGCTACATCGGCATCCTTGAAGGATTAAGTCATTGTCTGAGTCTTAATGGAGTGGAACGGGAAAGTGGCGCTACCAGGAAAACACTTTTAATTACCATTGCAGCTGAGTAGGGATTACTGTAACAATACAGTATTCTTTTCTAAAAGGATGGTATGCACTGTATGCACCGTATGATTGACACGAGGTCCCGACAATGAGAGATCGAACCTAACGGTTTCTGCCAATCTGTAATAGAAATGCATTAGCAGTCTGAAGCCAAGGTTATTTATGTGTATTATAAACGAAAAACCCTAAGTGGGACAGTTTTAACTGCATTTTTGTACATGGAAAAATTGAAAGAAAGCTCAAAATGTAACACATTCGGAAGTGCGTAAAACTTACATGCGGACACCGTATAAAAACAGGGTTTATGGAAAATTTTAATTTTCTTAACACCGGCTCGAATTACACGGAACCTTTAAATACCGGGGCTCGAATTACCGAGGCTCTACTGTATAATAGAACCAGGAGACAAAATAGGATGGAAAATTTTTAGTCCTATGCGCGCAGTATATTATTATGCCCCAGGATTTTGGGGAGGAAAGTATTAAAGTGATATTGAATTTCTTTTTCATTTCAGCCCCGAAACGGTTGTATGTAACATGAAATTGAGGAATAATATACTACTTAAAGACAATACAATTTTATGTTACCGGTATTTCTGTTTCCTCTTATTTCAACCCGCACCAGGCTTGTGTGTAGAAGCAATGGTGTGTAAAATTCTACATCCTCTTTGAGTCATAAAAGCTATATAAAGCGTTTTAAAAAGGAATAGTTTGAGTCTGATAAGTCGTTCTTCCTCATTTCAAATTATAAATGTCTATATAAGGACCTAGAGTTTGAAAATCGAAAGTCCTTCATAAGTTAATTTTGAATTACAAAACAGGCCTACAAAACCCGGGCGACGCCGGGCCTTTTAAGCTAGTATAAAATACATACAAGAAGAAACGCCATCTTTCGTTTCGCTGAATCAAAATGTAAGACGACCAAGGGGTCAAAACCATGGTTTGAAATTGTATAACAATTTTATTGTTGAGTAGGCCTACCGGTACCCTAAATATGTAAATTACAATCTTAAACATTTTAAGAGGAAAATAAAAATGTTATTAGATACTATTAATAACACACTTTAATTTTGTTTGGTCTTTCAATGTTTCAGTCAAATTCATTCTATTTTTTGTTGTAAATGCTATTTTTAACCACTGGTTAATGCTAAAAATTATTTTTATTTACATGTAATCATAAATTTAGATTTTTTTCGTGTATAGTATAGGCTACTGTGCAGTGATATGTAATTATATTTATATTAATTTACTATATCCCCTAAACACGAACATTGCTCATATAGGGGATTGTTTGGTTTTAGTTGTTTTTACTTGTGTAAAATAAGTAATAAATAAATAAAATAAATTATATATTAATAAGCGTGTGCCATTGTTAGTGTAATAGGCTTTGGAATAATATTTTATTATTTGTGTTTAAAAAAATGTTTTTGGAAGTTGAAATGTTCATTCGAGTTGCTATAATCTGCATTCGTTGTCTCCGTTCCATAAAAAAGTGCTGTGTTTAAAATGACTTTATAGGCCTAACACTTATTATGAAATATTAAATTTTTTTATAAAGTTGAACCTCTATGAACCACGAGATTGCATGTTGATTATTTGAGAGAATCTTAGAAGGCCTAATTGGTTAGATAGTAATTGAGCGGTCAATGCATTGTAATGAGAACTATGGCCGGGTGCATAATTATTGTAGATATAATAGATCTACTTCTTCATGTGTATTCTACGTATGTTTGTTCAAATCTGGAGACAGGTGCATTACTTAGCTATCGAGGATGATAAGTTGTGTAACGTATAAAAGTTAGAGATTACGCCATAAAAACTGGCAGAGACACAAGCTGGAAGGCAACGGGTTCGATTCACAACGAAGCCATTGGGATTTTTCCATTGGCCTAATCCTGCTGGTGACACTGAGACTCTGGGTCGACTCCGCTATTAATAGAAATTAGTACCAGGAGCAATCCTGGGAATAAAGGCAGCCGATGCCCCCCCCCCACAAACCTAATATCTAAAAACCTGGGAACGTCACCCTTCTGGAACACTAAGGGCCCCACGACTTATATGACACTTTACTTTTACTTTACTTGTGGTACAAATTAGGACACGTGTTTGTATTGTGTGAAAATTGAGGATGTTTCAGGTAGATATGTACGCAAGCACTTCAGTTATATCCACATGCAATAGTAAAGGGCTCGCGCATAAAAACGGCCGAGTCCAACATTAGCTTAGCCTGAAGTAAAAATGATGAGAAAATAATGGTCATTTTTGTAAGTGACTGGTACAGTAAACCATGACACAAGATACAATTTACAAGGCAGTTCAAAGAACACAGGTGGGTTGTATTGCTCTCGTTATATATTTGCAATGGCGTTTCTCTTTATTTGATATACGTTCAGCTATCGATGTGTCGTTGGCTCATTATTTCAAAAGCCTCGGATGTAAACTGATGCATTAAGTTTTACGATGTAGGCCTATCCAATGTCAATATGGGCCTATCGAGGTAAACAAAGCTTTAGAAAATATGCTATACTTGTGATTATAGGCCTAGATAAATATTTGTTAATAATAACAATAAATGTAGCCTTGTGCTGTTCTCGTAGAACACCTCATGGATGAAATCAACGATGTCATTTACAATATTTTTACTAAAAAGCTCAAATTTTACATTAAAACTGCTTATAAAACTCACTGATTAAACAGAAAGGATCACTGAATAGTCCTTTATGAAGGTGGTGTCTGAGTAGGCCTATGTTATTACTTGGATTCTTAGAAGTTAGATGTAACTTGCTATACAAATTTAAGCAAACATTTAAGTCCTGTTTTCATTTTTGCCAGTCTATAAAACGATAAATTATTTAATTGCTTAAAGGCTACGTATTAGGCCTATTATAATGATTTGGTTAGGCCTAATTACTTCTCACCAAAAGGCTTACTAAAATCTTTGATGAAAACCAACCTCCGGAACAAGCTGGATTTCGCGCGAACTACAGTACAATTGATCACCTCCAATCAGTTAATCAAATTCTAGAAAAAGCAGAAGAATACAACATACAGATACACATTGCTTTTGTGGATTACAGAAAAGCATTTGATACAGTGGAACACACGAGTGTTTTGAGCTCCTTGAAAGCTATAGGCGTAGATAACAAGTACACAAGACTTATAGGAAAATTATACACAAACAGCACCGCCAAAATTAGAACAGAGATAGAAGGCACGCCATTCAAGATAGAAAGAGGCGTTAAACAAGGTGACCCGATCTCACCAAAATTGTTCACATGCTTGTTAGAACAAGTTTTTAGAAAACTGGATTGGGAAAAGAAAAGATATGGCTTAAACATAAACGGGAAAAGACTCACAAACTTACGCTTCGCAGACGACATTGTGTTATTCGCAAAAACTGGGAAAGAGATGGAATACATGCTGAAAGACTTAAGCGGGAAGAGCGAACAAGTGGGACTAAAAATGAACCCCGAAAAAACCAAGTTAATGTCACTTTTAGGCCAAGCAGCAATAACATTGAATGGAACAACAATTGATTACACCGACGAATACACCTATCTAGGCCAGTCAATATCATTGACAAAGAGAGGAGAGAAGGAAATTAGAAGAAGAGTGGCCATGGCGTGGGGTAAATTCTGGAGTCTGAAGTTTATATTCCAAGACAGATCTCTCAAGCAGAAGACAAAAATAGAAATACTAGAAAGTTGCGTCATACCAGTTCTAATCTACGGATGCCAGACATGGGCATATACACAAAGAGAGACAGAACTACTACAGAAATGTCAACGGAAGATGGAAAGGCGGATCCTCAACATCAAGTTGTGCGATAGAGTGACCAATGAAGAACTCAGAAGGAAGACGAAAATGCAGGATGTGGCGAGTCAGGCTTGGTCACTGAAGTGGAAGTGGGGAGGTCATGCAGCAAGACTCCACCAGGACAGATGGGCGTAAGTCACATCAATGTGGGACCCCCGAATAGGGAAAAGGAGCAGAGGACGTCCAAGGCGAAGATGGTCCGACGACTTCACGAGAACACTAGGCGCAACATGGAGCAGGACGGCTAGAGACAGAATAAAGTGGAGAAACATAATGAAAGGCTTAACAAACCCAAAGTGAACAGTGATCAGTGATAAGTGATGATACCTATCAAACGCAGCACTTGAGCTCGCACGGACCGGCTCACCGAGCGAGCAAACTTAGAGCCAGCCCTACGATCGGTAGGAGGCCCTTGCCCTAAAGGGATGCCAATGGGCTTATTTTATTATTATTTTATAATTACTTGACTAACACATCCTATTTTTCTGAAAAAATTTTAATATAAACATATAGTAGATTTACTAAAGTAAAACTTCTCTCAAACAGTGGTCTACAATGAGCTCGATAAGATAATCCTGTTAAAATTATAACAGACTTCTTTTGTATCATAAAAACTTAATTAGGCTGATTTTGCTACTGCTATCCCATAGAATATTCCCATAATTGATAACTGATTGAAAACACATAAAATATGCGATTCATAAATAATTTAATGATACACACAACTTAAATTCTTTAGTAAACATTACCTATAGTCTACCTCTGTGGCGCAGAAGATACCTCGCTCTTCTCATGCTTTGTGGTCGGAACACGTTACGGGTTTCTCCGGGATTTCCCTTCACCTGTGAGACAAACGTTGGGCGATGTTTGGTCCTTGCGGTCCCCGGATATCATCTGGCAGTTATCATCATCTTCACCTCATCCGCGCTTTGTTGGCATGAGTGTGTGACTGGTGTGTCTCGTCCTATGTGTTCGTGATGACTCGGAGATGGCCCCTGTAATTACCTGATCACCCATCCGGGGTGGCCATCCATGTCATTGTCTGGTCAAAAAAGTGATCCATAGGCAAACTGACCGAAAGGTCGAGGTCCTATAAGGCCCGGGTGGCGGGGGAAGCACAAACGTCCTTACAACGGGAGAGGTTAAACTAAGAAATATAAAGAGTAACAGTCTTACTAATAATCCAGTTGTAACATTTATACCAGGAATATACACAGCTGAGGATAAAAAGTGTACTAATAATCCTTGCATAAAGCTGAATGTGTGCAACCTTTACACAGCCTGGTCCCCTTGTATAAACTTGACGTAAATAATCAAGATGGCCGTTATCCGTAACAGCCGGTCGTTTCGTAGATGTCTGAGATTGAATTTTGAGGCTATGCATATTCTGAGCTGCTTTTGCGGGGTTATAAACATTTTTCCTTGTTTGCGGGACATACGAGGGTTGATGTGTATGCTCCACCCCTGACCCACCTCCTGTTGAGATAAAATTATCAAAATATTCATGCAAGCAGCTTCATATCTCAAGGTAAACACTGCACTGTGTCAAGCTTTTATCTTTCTCCCTTGGGTCAGGGGAAATTTTTATTGTGAAGGATGTGTGTTAGTCATAAAATGGAACCTACAGAATCATAAGTTGAAAATGGTCTTCCACGAATATCTTATTTGAGTTTTGGGAACAATCTGAAGTCACTAGGGGCCAGATCTGGTGAATATGGTGGGTGTTCCACTAATTCAAAGCCTGCTTTGGCTATAGCAGCCATGGCCATTCAAGAAGTGTGACTGGGGCATCGTCCTGGTGAAAGAGGATTCCTGCACTTAACTTCCCACGTCTCTTACTCTTTATAGAATCTCTTAATTTTGAAATTAAATTAGCATAATATGCTCCTGTGATTGTAGAACCCTTTGGTAAGTAATCAACCAGAATTACTCCCCTGGCATCCCAAAATACTGTGGTCATTACTTCCCTGCAGCTGGTTGAGTCTTGAACTTGCGGGGAGGGGGAGATCCCTTAAGTTTCCACTCTTTACTTTGGAGTTTCGTTTCTGGATCATAATGGTGGATTCAGGTTTCATCCATAGTCATAAATCTGTCAATAAATATTTTTGAATCTGTTCTGTACATTTGTAACAGACGTTCACAAATCAACGCATGCTGTCTCTTCTGTGTTGCTGTCAACATTCGAGGAACCCATCTTGTTATCAATTTTTTCATGCCCAGTTCCATAATTAAAATATTTCTAACTGTGTAATAGGAGAAGCCTGTTAGCTCCACTATTTGCCTAATAGTCAGTCTGCGGTTTTGCATCACTAGATCATGGACTTTTTTTGTCATTGTCTACAGCTGTAACGCTCACTGGTGGTCCTCCTGCATGTTGATCTTCACATGATTCCCTACCACATCTAAATTCACGACACCAACTTTTGACTTTGTCATATGATACTGCACATTCACCTAAAGTCGCACATAAATCCCGATGGCTTTTTTTGGACTCTTTCCCTTTTTCTGCAAGTGTTTAATAACAGCTCTTTGTTCTACAGGCTCCATTTTATGACTGACACACACATCCTTCACAAGAAAAATTTCCCCTGACCCAAGGGAGAAAGATAAAAGCTTGAAACAGTGCAGTGTTTACCTTGAGATATGAAGCTGCTTGCATGAATATTTTGATAATTTTATCTCAACAGGAGGTGGGTCAGGGGGGGAGCATACAGATCAACCCTCGTATTTCCTTACTTGTACCCTTGATTACAGCTTTCTGAAAACAATATCATGAAATACTGTAACTAGATTTGTATGTCTGCAGACGAAGTGTTGCTGTTTGTTCACGGCTCCGATAGATGGCGTTCAGCAGTCCCTTCATAGCCAGGGGCTAGTAACGTGACAACTAGAGTGACGTATTTGATGACGTTGGACGTACAAACCCGGTGTAAACTCGGCAGTTACACACCATTTAATGGTAATGCGGCTTATGCAGAACTTGCACGGCGAACAACCAAAACAACCGTTCAACGCAGATATAAGCAGCTTTTATTAGTAAGGCTGTAAATATATAACTCTTGAAAGTTATGTGATCAATTTAGGTATTCCAGGTTAAATGGAACTCAATTACATGTAAATTATTTTAATATCTGTTTCTCGTGATGTTTGTTTTGAAGTGAAACAAATGCAGAGTTTTACTTCCTTCAGAACCAATCCGTTAGCAATAAACCTGTTATTTCCTTCAGTCTACCAATATTATTACTGTATTGACTGTCATAAAAGTTGTATCGTCAGCAAAAAATATAGGCCAATCATATCAAAAAGTCTGATACTTGTTGTAGGTCATCTATAGTAGTAGGCAGCGTTTATCTTGATTATCAACCAGAGACCTGCATTACCGACCGATGACGTAATCGATAACGTAATCGATGATGCAACAAGCTTACGCAACAGTCTTACGTAACGGTATTACGTTACAGTCTTACGTAACAAGATGACGTAACAAAATGACGTTTACATAACAAGATGAAAGTCAAGACAGAGGCCAGAAGAGGGCACCAAGTTGGAGTTATTTCGTCACAAGGTGTGGGTGTCACAAAATGGCGGTCGTTCTTATCAAAATGGCGGCCGTTCAGTTTCGAATTTAGCGGGTAACTGACTGGAGTTGCCAATTTTTAGATGCTCTTTTAATGCACTCTTTAGCGATATCCTTAAACTAACTTAAAAGCATGGCATTTGAAAATGTTATATCTATTTTTTTTATTCTAGAGGGTAACTGCGTGAGGTCAACATTTAATAATGACGTCCGTTCTTTGGTATCCAATTTTAAATGCCGTATGGAAGGAGGATTGAAAATAAAATTGCTTATTTATTAGCGTGACTTTTAACTGACTTCATTTTGTTACATCATTACTAGGCCTACAATGTGCAAAGCCTAGCTTATTATACAGGTGATGACAGACAATTTGAAAATGTATGACAGGATGAAGGAATGGTTACAATACAAGGTATATTTTTCGAACGGCACATTTTTATATGAAATATAGTTGTCTCATTCTTTAAATAAATACATATAGGCTATATCAGAACAACAAAAGATTTTGGTTATTTATTTCAACGGTACAAATCATATAATCTAAATTTTCCCAAGATATTGGAACAGATTGTTTATTAACAAGATTCAACATTTCGTTCTGCATTAGGACGTATTTTGTCATAATGTTCGTAATTATATTAGTGTTTATACTTAGCAAAATTAATATATCTGCAGTTTAATTCAATAGTGTTTTCTTGTATTGTATATAACAGTCTTTAAGATTCTTTGCTAGTCGAAGTTTAAAGTTTTCTTCATTGAAGAGATAGGACTTTGCATGCAGTTGTTTTTACTATGTTAAGGTAAATACTTTAAGAACGAAGTTAAAAGTTAGGGTGAGAACACAACACACGCTCCACGAAAGTTACTTATTTCCGCACAAACTGCGTAGCTCATGGATGGGTAGAAACCGAACTTAGATGCCTGTCCTTATTTTGGTTGAGTAAATAAATTCTACGAGTCAATGCAACTCTCGTTTCATTTATCTCTACAGAGCACTATAGATAGGCCTAGAGTATGTATTCTAATTAAGGGTATGAACGCCTGGGCAATACCACAGTTCTGTTCTCAGGTCAGGACTTGGTAGCTGTTCTTGTGCGGTATAAAGAGGGAAATGCAGAAAGGCAATTGCTGATCTGTTCTGTATATTTTCCGTATGGTGCTGAGGAACCTCTACCCTTCCAGGTAGTTTGAGGACCTAGTTACATACTGTACACGGGAGGGACTCAACCTGGTGGTTGGATGCGACTCAAATGCCCCTCATGGGATTTGGGGTATCACCGACGTTAACACCAGTGGCGAGGCTCTTGTGAACTACATTAATGCAACAGATTTGGAAATCCTCGATAACGGCGAACCTACGTACTGTAACAACAGAAGGGAGGAGGTTATAGATATAATCCTGGGATCCATAGAAATTCAGGAGAAGGTTAGTGGTTAGAGGGACAGTAGTGAACCGTCCCTTTCTGACCACAGGCATATCGAATTTCGGTTGGCAGGCTCCCTCGATCCGAGCACCTTCAGGAACCCAAAAGAACCAATTGGGACTCATATAGGGAGGACCTGAAGGGCAGAATCGCAGGGAAAATGCCTAGAAATTCTTATAACAAGGAAAACTTGGGGTCTGCATTGATTGGATTCATTGGATTGATCTTCCTTTGTTGATAATTTTCACCTAGAGTAGTTATGACAGTGACTGGGAAGTTACGCTGGAGCTCGACTCTGAGCAACCTTCGAAACTCCACTAGACGGCTTTATAACTGAGCTAAAGGTAAACGAGATACTGAGAGCTGGAATCTGCACAGGGATTCACAGCGTAAGTATAAGCAAGAACTGAAGAAGTCCTCCAGGGAAGGTTGCAGAGTTTTCTGTCAGAGTAGTCTATTAAAGGTATACCAAGTGCGGCTTGATTGCATGAAGTCGTAATACGAGTCTCTAGAGCCAAATTGGGCTCACTAAGGACCTCTTCTGGAACATATACTGGCTCGGAGGAGGATATTTTGCGTCTCTTACATGGGACGCATTTTCCTGAATCACAGTTAGGTAATGAGGAGGCGTTATCAAGTCAGGCTTGCCGGTCTGCTATGCAGGACTGGGGGACTGCCAAGGATATTGTCACCTTACAAGTGGGCAATTCAATCATTTTCCCCCTTCAAAAGTCCAGCGATGGATGTGATCTACCCGGTTCTCCTTCAGTACGGACAGGATTTACTCATTCCAAACTTGGTAAGAACTTTCAGATCCTGCCTGGCGAAGAGTTATGTACATTCGTCGAGGAGGCAGGCAAGGCTAGTCTTCATTCCTAAGACTGGTAGGGGTTCCTACCTCGGGCCTAAGGACCTATTGGTTTGACTTTCTTTCTTCTAAAGACTTTTGAAAGGCTAATACATCGATATATCAGAGGACTTATCTTAATAGAAAGGCCTCTGAGTGCTGAACAACATGCCTATCAGGCTAGCAAATCTGTGGAGACGGCGCTTCATCAGCTGAGTTCAAGGGTTGAGGAAGTGCTTGACTATGTAGAGCTGTCCATGACATATACATTTCATATGACACTAGAACGCAGGAGAACTGAAGACAAATGTTTAAAGCGGGACGGATTGATACAGACGGACAGATGAGACATGACGGACTATTACGAAATTTTGATTTTATTTACTACATGATATGGGCGTAATTTGAACATCCAAACCAGAAAACCAGAACAATGAACTTTACTAGAATTTTAAGGCATACTAAATATTTAGACGGAAATTTAGAATCCAAACTTCGGGTGAGAAGTAGTTTAGAAAATTGAATAATTTAGCAAGTTAAAGTCAAAAAGAAAAAGAAACAATCTCACCCAACAACAACAGTGGTAAAAAACATTTTCACACAGCTGACACGCCCACCAAAAGCACTGTTACTGCCACTTCAGGACTTCATGCTCCCAACTAACTTCCGTGAAAACGTGTCTCTCCAGTTTACTGGGAGCGCAGGCCGCTTTCATGAAACACTCTCAACTACATGTTTAGCTCGGGCGCATTTACTAATATACTTAAAAGCCTTATTATTTCAGAATTGCTATAAAATATTGAACATTTATTTCATACGAGCCGCATTCAGGGCCCAAGTTTCGAGTCTTATATAAGGTGTCCTAGAAGCTGTTGAAAGGTGGTGTCGTGATATAGAATTGTCATTCAACCCTGACAAAACTAACCTCATTGTTTCAACAAGGAAAGACGGCTTGATGGTTTACATGAACCGATCTCCTTTGGGAAGAAGCTTCTTCGATCCATGTCGGTCAAGTATCTGGAAGTTATCCTAGATTGTAGGCTGACTTGGAAAGAGCACATTGAAAACAAGGTGACTAAGGCCTGCTACATTTTTTGACCTGTCGGAGGTCCTTTAGTGTGAGGCGGAGACTTAAACCACGTGTGTTTTTTTGGCTCTATGTGTTAAGACATAGAGCACCAAGAAACAAATTAAATCAAATCCAACACTTAGCGTATTTGGGCATTACCGAAGCTTTGCGCACCACTCCACTCAGTGCCCTGGAGGGGCTGCTTGGCTTACCTCCTTTGGATTTGGTAATTCAAGGAGAGGCTGGAGTGACTGCTCATTATCTCGGGAGTTAAGGCTGTTGCTCTTTTAAACATCTAAATAAAGGACACAGAAATATACTCAATAGACTTCAGAAGTCGCAGCCTTACCTCCCGATGAGCTGTGACGATATGAAGCCAAGTTTTAAATTTGACTCTACATATAGGGTCAGTTTTCCGCCCCGAGAGGAATGGACTGGTGGCCCACGGGCTCCTGAGTGTTTCAAGGAGCTAGTTTGGTATACGGACGACTCCAAGATGAACGAAGGAACCGGGACTGGCATCTATGGGCCTAAGACGAGGCTATCGTACTCTTTGGGAAGTTATACTACAGTATTTCAGGCTGAAATATTTGCTTTTTTGGCCTGTGCTCATTATATTTTAGAAATGCCTTGGCTGCATGGTTGGATTAGTATCTGTTCTGACAGCCAGGCTGCTTTGAAGTCGCTGTGTGCCAGTAAAACCAGGTCAAGGTTGGTACTGGTGTACCAAAAGATTCTGGATATTCTCTGTTCCCTCTGTTCAGTCCAGCATTGCTGGGTTCCTGGGCATGCGGGAATCAGAGTTAATGAACAAAAGTATATCCGCCAAAGCAGGTTGGCTAACAAATTCAACCCAAAAATGGATAAAGATCTTAATTTATTCAGCATTGTACTATGTACGAAAATGTACCACCTTACCCTATTCATTACTTATTTTATTTTTATTTTATATTTTAAATCCGAGTAGGCCACTGCTTGTGGCCAGGAGTTACATAAAAATATAGTATTTAAACATTTCATTTGAAAATTTATTTTCTCGAAAACTTTGAATTACATACAATATTATACCTTTAACATTTCGTTTGACAAGTTAATGAAGTATCTTATCAATTTGTATAATTTTTATATAGTTAATTACTTAGTGACGGTTTTGTGTAATGAAGCGATTATAGAATCTCGGGCCGGAATTAGAGTTATGCCTTATACCAGTTTCAGTAGGGTATTACATTTAGGTTCAAAAAGTGGGGAAGAAAATAATTGTGTCTTCATCTAGCAAAACCATGTTCATTCGTTTCGTTGTTTCTATAATTTTTTATGACTATTCTATTCATCCGCCGAGTTTTTTATTTTGACCATTGACGTATAGGAATTCCTCGGATACAGACCAATCACGATCGTTTATCTTATAATATGCTTCCTAGGGTCGTAAGCATTCAATTTTATCTGATAAAACGTTAGCTCATTACTGGGTACGTAAGGCATAAAATGTGTGATTAATAGTCATATCCTGCCAGAGAACAGAATGAAAACACATTATTATATACATCATAGGATAACTTGTTTAGAAATTGAAATAATGTAAATTCCATTGATTAAAAACAATATTAAGATTTATTCCAAGCCGGTTCATGTGATTTTATTGCGATTTGATGTTACCAATCTACGACGACGACTGTATCTTGTGGTATGCACGCACTATTGGTAGCATTGGTAACTGAAATAGATTCATTCATTTAGTATGCCGTTGTTTCAGAGTTGACAGAATATTGGCAACAAAGTAAGAAAATAATTACTGTTTACAAAATCCGTTACATTTCATTCATGCAATAATCTTAATAAATCCTACACGAGATTTCGAGTTTCATCAGATAAATTTGCTCGAATCTTGTTCTCGCAAATATATCAATAAGCTTTTAATTTCTCGTAGAGTTAGCTATGCCAAATGTATTCATAAATTTGTTTTATTTTTAATACGTTAAATTCCCTGTAGGCCAATAATAAGATAAGTGGGGAAATTAATTATTTTAGTTTAAACATATTATCTTTATTGTTGCCTTTGTAATAGCATCATGGCAAGAGTGAAGTTTGTGTTGTCACTCCATATCCAGTAATAGATTGAACTAGACTTAAATATTTAAATCGTATCGCTGTTTTGTCATAAATTGTATTAAATGAACAATTATGTTAACTATATCGATTTTCGAAATTATGAAACCAAGAAATTATTGTAGTTTTCCCAAGATTCGCACATTATGTTCTATATTTAAAGACTGAAATATCCAAAAGGACGCTTTTATGCATGTTATTATTATATTAATATAAAATTAAAAAGTTTCCTTTGATCTAAGCTGATGCCGCAGTAGCGGCAGGTGAAAATCTGTTCTGGTATCAGTTGGTTGATCCCTAAACACTGAAATCATATCACTGCTATTCTTTGAAATAGCTTTACTACAATTAATGAAACTGGATATGCTATTAGAAATTATGGATAAGTTTACTCCATACGTCCATTTTATGATTGAAAACATCACCCTTCTATGCACCGCCTTTTGCTTTGGAAATGCAGCGTAGCATTAAATCACCTTATAACTGATTTCTCCTCAGAGTCGGAAATTTCCAATTATCTCGCGTGCTTTTCTTCTATAGCATAAAGTCAGCAGCTGTGTCAGTTGACAATACACAATGACTTGGATAGCCTACCGCTAGATTCTCTCAATTACCTCAAATATTTATGCGTATAATTTCCCACACGATAGGGAAGTTATCGCTGAATCAAGAAGATAAACAAACTTAGGCCTATGGAAGGAAAAAGAAAAGACTCAGGAGTTGATTTTATTTGAGAAAACATAAAAAGGCTTATTTGATTTTTGAGCTCGCGAATAGGAAACCATGTCCTTCACACTCAAAGCAAAGCAATGAGGCTCATATTCATCCATATTCTTCGGAAAATAATCTTGTTTATTCAAATAGGCCTAAATGTTTTTCTCCTTATACCCTCAGGTATTAACAAATAACAACACACTGCAAACTTTAAGGAGCGAACATAATTTATCGTAATGACTTTTTTATATAAAGTAATATTAAAATTAAATAATTATGGGTCTATATACATGAAAACTTGTGTGGCTCATTGGTGGCCACTGGATATACGTTCAGACAATTGATCAACATGTACAGAAAATAGTAAGCAGATAAAAATTATTATCACACAGTGAAAACTATAATAATCGTTATGCCCATAGGCTTTCCAAACTTATTCTTTGGAGTGTCATGTACACTTGAATACACCAAAAATGTTCAGATCGTTAGCTGTTTAGACAATTAAAATCAATATATACAAATTAAAATTTAAAAATATTATAAATTATTATGCAGACCTATATTGTCAAGTAGCTAAATTCTATAACAAAAGATTATGCCTTATAGGCTTCCCAACGTAACGTGTGAAGTGGCTTAAACAGTTGAATATACCAAAATGTCCAGATTTTGAGATAGAAGTCTAGTCCGATACACATACAGGCGAAAAATGCTTGTTTGAGTAGAATTTCCTGATTTGCTACAACTAGTAGTTTTCGTCGGTGGGTTGCAGTTTCCTGTGTTGGTGTCCAGTGTGTTGGGTATGTTTTCTTTTTAAATAAGATGCATTTCGGCAACAGGTGTTTTCCATCGTCAGTTCCTTCTTTGTGTTGATCCGGAACTTGTGAGAAGTGACTATAGACTTAGTTCTTTTTCAACATATGCGTTAATACGTCATTTTAATTTATTTGTATTTGTAATTTACTGTATTCTTAATGACCTAGGCCTATAGCAATTTTTCTATGCTCACGGCAAATTAAACATTAAATTAAAAATTAAATTAATCGGAATATCTCACATTGTTTGTTAGTTAATTTTTTTTGGTGTGTGTTATTAAGTACATATCTGCTCTAGCTTTTCTTCATCTTATTGACACAAATACTTTCTAGAAGAGCCCAGTAAACAGGAAGTATGTATAGTAGCCTCGTAGCCCCATAAATATGGGGATAAATTGAGAATTACGAACATATTTTTCGGTCTTGGAAGATGGAACGCCATTTAAAATAACGTTGAGAGCAGACGACAACTTGACAAACAAGAGACGAACGGCAAACCGGCTAGTGCACTAACGCTATCTGTCGAAGTTTGGACCGAGAATGAGTCTGCGAGTTCCCTTATTAGCCTTTTTAATGGGCTACATTGCAAAATGAACACCTTCGTCAAACCATACGGCTAAGTTACCAACATAGCCTAATTTCAGAAATGTAAATAATAAAACTGCACGAAGCTACAAGTTTCAAGTTTTAAAAGGCCGATAAATACCGTTGTTGTTTAGATTTCATGTAGGCACAGAGAAACATAGCCTATAATCAAGATCCCCCGACCAAAGACCAGTGTTACCGTTACCTTTGACTCCTGTTTATCTATGAAAGTCATTACGTAAATACTTCTACAATAGGCTTATAATCATTTATTGAATGCTTTATTTCAACACTGCAAGTCATTTCTGGAACTGATAAGATTAAGTTATAAGTTCGCGGGAATGGTCTAAGCTGCTTTTCTGGGCAATACATGTTCTTATGGTTTGATGGCAATACGACTAAACAAGAGGACGAGAGGACGAGAGGACGAGAGGACGAGAGAATATGAGAGAACTTTAATCCTCATCACAGGGTTAGATCTGTTGCTGTTTTAACTCTAAGTAGAGTCTTGGTTGTCCTTCGGGCTTGTAGACTATACTTTTCATGTGTTCCCATTATTATATAGAATATCCATAAATATTTGATGATTTTAAAAGGCTGTATTTTCACTAATACTTGACATAAATAAAATATCACCGTTTAAAAGAAAGGAGTTTGAAGTTTTGCAGTAACTTTAGATGCACTCGATGTGAGCCCCATGCGTAATACGGTACACGTCCACGAGGCGATCCCATTCATGCGAAACTCTCTGAAACATGCTTTGGGTGGCGTTTGTAATGGTTTAATGTGACTAGGCCCATAATAAGGACATATTATAGCCAAATTAAACTTAAAACTACTTCAAATATTATAATTACTTTTTATTGTGTCCTAAATATTAATAGGTACATTTATTATGCCTATTAAATTCATTAACTTGGCCTATTAAGTATTACATACAGATTTCATATTAACTTTACAAATGCATATTTCCAATGGTGAGTTATTATACTGGAAATTGGACAGAAACCAGTGTTCGTCCCCAGGAATTTGGCTCAGGTATTCAGATTGTAAACTTAAATAAGTTCACTTACAAAGGGGAATGTACAGCTACTTATTGTGTTAAGGGCAGTGAAGAATCCCAACGCAGGTTTCCCAAGAACGTGAAGAAATACGAACACGGAAATTATGTTCACCTTTTAACGCACACTAGAATGACCAGCCAATAGTATTATACTAAGGACACCGTTTTGGTTTTCTGAACTATCAGAATAAATCTTATATTTGGCTTTAGGTTTTTTTAAGATTGCCGTTATGACCACTGTGTAAGGTAACTCGACGGGCGCTATCAGACTGCGGTCCCGAATAATGGCGGTCGGTAAGATAGGTTTGTAAAGTAACATGATTAGGCATCGTGCTTTTCACGTTAAAATCATTAACTTTTCAAACGAAATGCTAAAAATTATGATATTGTATATGATTTAAAGTTTTGGAAATAATAAAATGCTTAAAATAAATATTTAAATATATATTTTTTTAACTAACTCCTGGCAGTAGCAGTAGCTTACTGGAATTATAATGTAAAATAAAAATAAAATAAATAATAAATACAGTAAGGTAGTACATTTTATAACATAGTACAAATGCTGAAGGAATTAAGCTCTTGATCCACTTTTGGGTTGCATTTGTTAGCCAACATGTTTTGAACAGTATGGCGTACATACTTTTGTTGGTGTGTTTCCGCAAGGTTGATATTTTAAGCTAACTCTTCCTAACTGTATTATTTTCCAGTCGAAGATAAGTACTCCATGATTGAAAAAGGCACGTTGTACAATTGCTTATAACTCCACGTTGTGTTGCTGCAATACATTGTTATATTAAGGACGGAGTGTTAACTGATACCAACCAATTGAGTAGTATTTGATAAGCAAACATTTTGGCCCAACATGAGTCATTTATGACCTGAATTTGGAACTATGTAGTAGTTTATAAAAAAAATAGCGCGAAATAAAAATACAAACCCTTTTTAGATACAATTTTGAACATAAACTTAACTATTTAGAATAATAGTTTAACCCGCGATCGCTCGCTTCTTTCTTGCATGAAAATGGTATTTTGTCACCAATGGATTCTATAAAATCCATGGTTAATTATTTATATAATATGATGCCATACGTTTGTCAACAGCGGCATTATTCCAACGCGGAGCTATGTCATTACATTCCCACTGCACTGTTGTTATTACAACTCAGCAATTCAGGTAATACAGAATAACATACAGCAATTGGTCAGATTTTATTCTCGAGCTTAGTGCTAAGTTGTGATTGTATTTTTATTACTTATGTTGAAGTTATGAGTCTATCTTCCATTTGATCTTGTTTAGGTACCGGTACAGTAAAAATAGCTTAGGCTAAGGCCTAAATTCCTTGAATAATATTATTTTAATTTTATAAAATTTTTTGGCTTTAAAATATCATAATGAATATATAAATACATATATTAATAACAACATATTAATAATTAAATCTAAATAATATAAGGTTTCATTACTATTTTTGCATTAATTTGGTTTTGTATCTAGAATCCACTTTACAAGCGGGTTCATTATTATGCGCGTATTATTAGGAAGCAATATACATATATATATATATATATATATATATATATTATTTAAGAAAAGTTAGTTTGGAAAAAATTCCACTGTTCGAAATAGTAGGCCTACCTACCGGTGTTGAGAATTGTACCTAATGTGGTACATTTTCGAACGATTTTTTTATATGGAACATTGGTTGCTTCACCCATTCAACAGCTATTTGTCTTTCATATTTTTTGAAGTGTCAATTATGTTGCTAACTTTATAATTACAATGCAGTTAAATTGTGATCATAAAAAATCATGAATATAATTAAGTGTTCGAAAATGTACTACCTTACCCTAGTCAAATTAGGTTACATGTTGTTTTATTGTTTATTTTTAAAACATCACAGTCAGGAAATTGCGTTTCAAAGTATAGTTTTTGCTTAACCAGTTTATATTCTTTATGGCTTAGAGATCAGGTTAAACTATACGGAAGGTAATCAATAATAAATAGGTTTAATATGTTCTAATATTGAAATGATCAGACACGGACACGGGAATCCAAAGAAAACATAGGATATGAGCTTACATCATCCTGATCATTTGCAGTACAGATTTGGCCATTCTACGTTAACAGTAAAACAGATCCTTTGTTTATTTCGTTGCAATGCACTTTTATTAGTGTCATCCTGCTTCGTCACCTTCCCATGGTTTACTGAGACACAAAAAAATCATTAATTCACCGCTTCAGTATGAAAATTAAATCAAGGAAGGAAAGCATCTTACCACCCACACAGTAAGTTATGACGAAATTACGGACTGTAGTTTTTGTTTCGGGTCACCTTTTATAAGAACCATTGCTGTGTGAATGCTAAGAAAATGACGTCTTTTTATGAGCAATGAATCTCGAATTTTAAATAAAACACATGATTTAGTTTTGACTGTATAGGCTAACTAGCTGCTTTAAAGAATTCAGTCATTTTTGTACTTTAACTACTGAACTTGGAATCTTTCATGGCAATAGGCCTATTCAGTGAGTTGTATAGTGTCAGGTGAACTTAATTTTAAATTACATTATGGAAGGGATACCTAGACGTTTTATAAATTTTACCTCTTATTCCTTGATATCTTAACTACAAAGAGTAAAAATATTACAAACACTTTGATTTTAGTTAACGATTTTTACTCATTTACTCCAAAACAATTAAGAATTTCAGTTTACTGGACACAGTGAACGATTTGAGATCCATTAGATTATTGAGTCTAGACTTAGATGAAACTCTCTTGGAAGTCACATATAAAGCAGTTTATAATAACATATTAATAATTTGTTGATCTTCTATCGAAATTGAAATCATTTGTTTTTGTTCCTTTAGATTGTCTCAGTAACTTCTATTTCTCATTTTATCAAACACATATAAATTGCTGTATTTCTTTATGCAATGGGCATGCTATAGATATACAAGCTAGAAAAGAACCTACGTGGAACTAAGCTGTGTTTGCTGCGCATGGTGTTATTGGTGGGGGTCAGATAAGCTTTGGCATTCTCAATGTGCGAGTCGCGACCTAACTGGCACAAGTAATAGCCTACTTGAAGTTTTCGAGTGCAGGAGATAACTCGTGTTCAGCTGGATCTCTTACATAAGTAAGTAAGTAAGTGTTTATTACAGTAATTAACATTTTACAAATTCCAATGCAAACAATCGCATGAGTCGTCATGGACCGTACATGCTTACGCAAAAACACACACACACACACACACACACAAACAAACAGAAAGAACAAATAATACACAAACAAACTAAATCTATTCCTCACTCTCCACATCCGCTCTCCATTTGTCGCTTTTTCAAACCTGAACTGTCTCGCCTTCATTAAATACTTCCCAATGCCTTCCTCAATGTTTTTGCCCGTCAGTAACTCCAAACATTTTCGTTGCTCCCTATTTGATTCCATAAAAGATACTGCTAAATATTTTTCCCTCCAATTTTTCAAACCTTCACAATTCGCCAAAATATGAAACCATGATTCTTCCCCCTTACATAACGGACAAATTCTCTTTCCGTTTTCATCTGTGATCTTAATCATTCGCCACGAACCGAGTCTAATCCAAGCGATCCCCAGTTTACTGACTTTGGATCCTTTTCCTATGTATTGCTCCTTCCCCCAGTCCAATTTTAACCGCGATTGCAATTCAAGGGAAACCATAGTCTGACATTGCGCATTTGTCTGTTGTCTATCAATATCCTTCAAACGGTTCTTAACCTTCCTCCACACACTTCTCCTATTTCCCTGCCCATCCATCCAAACGCATCCCATCCCAATTGGTTCTAATCCCTTTCTTAATTTGGAAGCTCACGTATTTCCTCCTATCCTTAGCTGTTCTTGATAACATATTGCTCTAATTTGAGACTGATCCCCCAGCATAAGCTGTAATCAATATTTCACCGCCCTAATTTTACACTCTATAGTCTCACTATGCGCTCCAAACTCTCTCATAATGCCTCAGTTTGCAGTGCCCCTCCCTACCCCCAAAATCCCTTTCAAAAAACGCGTCCTGACCTGATCTAGATTCCCTGTTTCTTCCCAACCCCATATCTCAGCTCCATAAGTCATCGTCGATCTCACTATTGCCCCGTACCGAGTTTCCATAACAACTATTGGCATGTCTGGAATTTTGCTACGTATCCGAAGAGTCTCAGCTGAATTCAGTCCCGCTTTACGTTTCGTCACCTCAATGTGCTTTGCCCATCGCCGTTCATAGTAAGCGTCAATCCTAAAAACACGAAGCTATTCACGTTATTCAAAGATTATCCCCCATACGTCCATGTCTCTTCCCTGCTATAAACTGATCCGTTCTTAAAGGTGATATTCTTAGTCTTTTTTGTATTAACGGTAAGTGACCATTGCTCGCAGTAAGTTTGAAGCCTGTCTAGTCCAAGTTGTAGTCCCTCAATCGTCGTTGAACGTAACACCATGTCATTCGCGTATAAAAGCACAGGAACATGTACATTCCCCACTTCAGGTGCTTCCATAGGTATCTGAAGGTATTCAAAAGGTATTCAAAGGTATACAAGAAGGTATTCAAAAAAATCTAGCACTCTACACAGACAGTAAAGTCACCTTGGACTCACTCCATAACTCCAAAAACCACAACAGATTAATAGAAAAAATAAGGCAGCAAATAATTACACTAGAAAGGCAAAACTGGAATATAGAAATTGCATGGGTTAAAGCCCACGTAGGAATAAGAGGAAATGAAACTGCAGATCGACTTGCGAAAAAGGCTACAACAAACAACGAGGCAGAGAAGTACAATAAAATACCTCTAAGTGCATTACGGAAAACAATAAGAGAGAAAACTTTGGAACTATGGGAATGTGAATGGCAAAATACAACTAAAGGAGCAGAGACAAAACAATATTTCCCTACCGTAGCCCAGAGACTTAAACAAAGATTCCCCATAACAGCCAACATCACAGCAATGCTAACAGGACATGGAAGACTGAAAGCATATTATCACCGGTTCCACTTGACGGATGATCCAACCTGTCCCTGTAATGAAGAAAGTCAAACTACTGACCACTTACTGTACAGATGCAGCCAATTAAGCCAACAAAGAGCAAAATTAAGGATGGACATCACAAAAAAAGGAGGAGCATGGCCAGCCAGCAAAAAAGAATTAATATCAAGATTTACAAAAGAATATTGTACATTTGTAAATGCTATTGACTTACAAAGTATATAAGTACCCGAGTAAAAGCAATAATGATAAAAGAAAAGAAAAAATAATATATATATATATATATATAGCTTAAAAGTCATAAACACGCATAATATATATAAACATAATTTAAATAATAGGCAATGTAAGACAATAGCATAAGTTAAAAGTAAACCAAAGCATGTAGTATCACCCAAAGTGATGGAACATGTGGCACAATAAAATAATAATAAAAAAAAAAAAAAAAAAAAAATAGGTATCTGTCCCATTACATCAACAATATCGTCTATAAACATATTAAATAATAAAGTACACAAAATACAACCCTGCCTCACCGCATCTCGCTGACAAAACTCTCCGATACCTTGTACGTAAAACACAACAAATATTTTATATTTATTTTATTTTTCTACTGTGTCCTTGAATCCGCGCAGTTATACACATTCCAGTCTGTATTATTGTTAGTAATGTATATGACTGAAATTTAACTGAAGTAGTATACTTTTCTTTGTAAGTGCCCAACTCGCCAAACAAACTCAAGATCTGATCACATAATTTGATTGGAAACAATTCGACCACCCTCCCTACAGTCCGTATTTGGCATCAAGCGATTTTCATCTCAAGAAATTAATTGGTGGAAAACATTTCAACGACAATTATGTTGTGAAACATGAAGTGCAGACTTGGCTTTCATCAGAGGCGACATCATTCTTTGATTAAGGCATACAATATCTGGTTTCCCGTTACAAGCGCCTGAATATCGGCGGTGACTATATGTAGAAGTTGTGTAAGGTGTAAGGTAATGAATGATAATAAAATAATGTTCTGAAATTAAAAAAAATCTTCTTTAGGATACTTACTTTAAAATCAAGCCTCGTACTTCTTTGCGACTATTGCATAATTAGATATCTGAAACCCAATCTTTTTGTTAATATTTGAAATTCCATGAATCTTATGTTATCAATTGGTTGGTTTTCAATATGAAGAAGAGTATTTTATTCTAAAATTTGGATTTTTAAATTTCTTACATCATACAGAACATGGCCTTCCGGCTTAATTAAAATCTGCATTACTTTTCCTCTCTTCATTTCACCTCCCACAGCACTAACAATTTCTTTTGAGGTGGTCACTGGTCATAAAATAATTTCATAATTTTTTATGATTTTTTTATTAGCTTAGTAAATCAACAAAAATCTTCAATGATATCTGTAACGAAATCGCATTTCAAATTGAAAAACTTTCTACTAAAATGGAGTCATGTCATTCCAACCCCGTAAACATGATAATGGATAAGGCTTACGTTAATTCCGTCCGTAATTTTCAAAATGCATGGGCCATTTCCGTTCCTCAGCCAATGGCTGTGTTACCTGCAATTTAAAAGTAAATATAACGCTAAAGGAAGGATCATACAGTTTTTTGAACTGTACAGTTATTCACTAACGATTTAATGCCATTACAACTACAAGATCCCAGGGGTACATCACTCAAACATATCGCTTCATGTGCCACCTTTCCTGTAACAGTAAGGGTAGAATTTGCAGCTATGAATATGATAACTACAAATGACTACTAACCAGACATTCGAAACTTAAAAGTTGTTTAACTCTGCTCATACCAACAGTTTCAATTTCAAATTTCATAGGGGTTTTCAAGGACAATTTGTCAGGACCGTTATAAAAATTCAAGGAGGAAGGAAAAATTGTTTATACGTTAAAAAAAACTTAATTCCCGCAAGCACGGTTTAGGACAAGATTTAATTTTTTCAAGACTAACAGGTTTCTACTGGAAGAATGGATGATTGTTTATGCCACAAGATTGAATTTTACGTAATTTTATAATTCCACTATACTTTAAAGACAGAACTGTCACAAACAACTTTTTAAACCCAAAGAATATTTTATTTGTTAGACATTTCTTTTTCTTCTTCACCTTAGTTTCACCTCTCCCTTTTAGGGACATTTAAGCGACCCAAGCCGCCCGGGCGTTAAACAATTCTAAGCATGGAAAATTGGAAAGGAAGTGCTGTTTGTGGTAGGAATGAGGGGACAGAATTGACTTGCAATGAAAACATTCTTGGACGGAACTAACGCATGACCAAAAAACTTGGGACGGAACTGATTTGGAAAAATAATCAAGGAACGGAACAGACTTTCCCGGTCATTGAAATGGAAACAGCCTGTTAAAGTCAGATTAAGTCAGATCTGATACCAGATCTATGGGCTATTCAGAAATATCTATCGGATAGAGCACATAATTTGAGTGTGAGAATGGAGTCTTATTTGATACATCTACCACAGGTTCATATTTCTCACTTATCGGTTTCGTTACGTTAAAAATAAACCAAAGTAAATTCAATGGAAAGCCAAAACTTCAGTAGTTGCGTTGTATTTTTTTAATGTATTTTTTTTTTTATGAGAGCAACTTCAAGTGTCGGAAACAACAAATAAAACAGAAGAGCGTATTATTACACGATTCTTTCGTCATATAATTCCATCCCTAATTTGAAGGGTGCTTTTTTGTCTCAAAGGGTTGTCCTTCCAGCCTAAAGGCAATAATAAATTCTGATTTAATAATCAGTCTAAATATTTTGTGCTTTCAAATTTCTCTGACTCAGGCATGTTAGCAATTCTTTATTAATTAGAGCTACATGAAGGCCTGCTCGCTCTGTAACCAGTGTTTAATGGCTATAATCTTGTTTAATGTAAACTGAATTTCTCTAATGAGACTTTTGTTTTATTGCATGGGAATGGTATAGACGCTAGTAGGAGAAATGAGAGGAGAAGAGGGGCATAAAACAGCAAGCGATTAAGGGGTGTAAGCACAAGTCACTGGTCTTTTGTTCCCATCATTCTGATGGGAAAGACAGATCTTCAGTTAACGACAATATGATTGCGGCAAGCAATGAAACTTATATACGGATCAACTCGCCTGGTTTATTTATATACACTCCAATTGATGAAGTGATACAAATGACATGAAAAGGGAAGGGCAACCCTCCCTGTCCCCCTTTTTCTTAAATTAGGCTATTCAGTTCTTGTTCTCTCTCTTTTTTTAAGAGTGGCAACTTCACAATATACAGCAAATGTTACTGACGCACAGATGCTCTTAGTTTGACAGGCGAAGGCAATTTTCAACCCTGATCTAAAGTTACTCTGATCTTATTAATATTACACAACACGTCGTGTCTAGTGTGTTTATTTAAGCTTTTCATCTATGTATTCCTTTGAAGAGGCCAGGGTAATTTATTACAAGGTGTTGACGGAAAGGGAGAGACATTTCGGTTCGCTATAAATAACAGTAAACGAATACCAGTAAAGAAAACGCTAATAGACGATTGCGTTGTGATAATTTTAATTTCAAATCAGCTACAATTACATGACTAAGGCATGAACACGTCTCTGTAAGTAGTCCACTATAATTCCCTATCTAATGATAAGCTGAAAAAGGCTGCTGTAGAAAGATACTCCGAATTAGGGTACAGCCTACAGCATATTTCTACATAAGGGGTCTCAATAAAACCGTGAAAATTAAATTAATGATGTTGAGTAAGATACCTGAATTCGTAATGAGTAGTTTCACTGCAGTTCATTGCAGCTGTAGACATTTGCTGTCATATAGTTGGCTATAAACGAACATGATTTAATATTTAGTTCCTTTCTTAAGCAACATACATAGGCCTATTTCAGTAAATACTTTCAGCATTTTAGAAATCGTGAAAGTAGAACGATGGGTTTTAGCGAATCGCAACCCGTTCAAACCATGTTGAATTTATATTCTCTGTTTCCTATACTTTCTCTTCACAAAAATATCAGAGTCACACAGCTGTAAAATTGGTCATGGCAATCGATCTTTCATTTCCAGAATATCGTTCGAAAATGTACCGTAGTAGGTACAATTCTAAACACCAGTGTGTACTATTTCGAACAGTGGCATTTTTAATGAATGAACTGCCTTCTTCCAAATATTTTTTATTATAATTTTTATCAATAATTTGAGCGTAATAATGAAGTGTCACGTTTAATAGGCAGATGACAGGATAGGGCATGTCGTCAGCATGCCGACTCCTACGACAGTTATTGATGTCTTACTGAACCGGAGCCGCTACTTCTTTATGAATTAGCTCTTCGGTTGGTGTCAGGAGGCTAAATGCACCCCGTTCCAGATCACCCTACCTCAGAAAAATCCGTGGAGGTACCGGGGATCGAACCCAGACTTGCGGGTCCGTAGTCAGGAACCACTAGACCATACAGGCGGTCTGTCATAACATCAAGAGCAATAATAAAAATACTTAACAGCTGCATTCTATTCTGTATTGCATAAATTGCTGAGATATAATAACAATGCAGAGGAAATGTAGTTCATAACTCTAAGTTGAAATAATACCACTGTTGAAAGATGTATGAATGCCATCCTTTTATATTTGACTTGGACAGTTAATAATAATAATAAACAGGCAGAATGCTGTGATAGCAAAACAGCTTTTCCATGCAAGAACGAGCGATCGCGGATTAAAGTACTGTTCGAAATTGTACCTAAAATGTTTTCGTATTTTTGTACCTCGAGCTAGTTTTTGTAAATTACTACATTGTTGAAATTCCGCTCACGAATGATACATATTGTGCCAATGACTTACGTATTAAAGACTACGCTATTTTTTGGTATGAGTTAAAAATTGGTCCTCAACAATATATTCCAGTAACACAACGTGGAATTATAAGCAATTTTATAACGTGCCATTTTTCAAGCATGAAGTTCGTACCTTTGATTGGAAAATAATATTTTATGGCCGAATGAGACAACTCAAAACATCATTCTCGCGGATACAGGTCAACAAAACAATCAGTATGGACGCTATATAATTAAAAACAGGTTGGCTAACATTTGAAACCCAAAAGTGGATAAAAATCTTAGTCCGTTCAGAATTGTACCATGTTCGAAAATGTATCACCTTACCCTATGGGTTGAAGAGTCGAATGGAGTTATGTCGACGACAATTCAGCAGATAATTATAGAATAGAAATATTAAAATTAGCCTTATGCCCTCATTAATAAAGCAACATAAAGAAGTGAAAAACCACAAGGTGAGATTTCTTAAGTTTTTGGCATAGCCTACACATAATTATACATTTTTATGAAACAAATATTAAAAACTACATTTCATTTATTTCCTTTTTATCTTCAATCTTGTTTCTAGTTTTAATGATTTATTTAGACTGAAGATGGTATATACATATACCGAAATGTACATATCTACTCTACTTTATTAGCAACTTAACTAAGAAGTGATCGGCCACTCTAACTATACGATCTATAGTTCCAGATTCATCACATCACAGGTGGAATATCTACGATATCTTGAAGGCTATTTAATATTACTGGCTTTATATAAGAACTGTAAGACCGTTACAAATAATATATACATTACGCTTTTTTCACAAAAATCTGTAGGCCTATAGACGTTGGCTATATCAACACGCTTATAATCCAGTACCGTAAGGTTAGTATCACCAAAATAAGCTATTGACATATATCATATAACTATGGTATCAATATAGTTGACTGCATAAACTTTATCTATTTTTTAATACATCAAAAGTACTGTAATCCTACAATTTGATATAAATAGCCATTTTATAAAGTGTGTAAATTGACTGCATTAATTTTATCTATTTCTTAATACATCAACAGTACTGTAGTCTTACAATCTGATACAAATAGCCATTTTATAAAGTGTGTAATTTGGCATTCACTGTTAACATAAGAATGTCAAAATATTGAACCTTTTAATCAGATAAATTGGGTAATTAGATATACTGTACCATTGTTCTTTAAATTTGCAACTAATGTATAACTCCTGTGAGTTATTTTTATATTATTAGACGTGGATGATTTAAATATATATATGTAACTTTTTAAATTATTGCACTAAGTTGATTTTCTATCAGTTGTGGATATTTTGTAAAAAAAAAAACCCATATTTCTGAACTTTCAATGCCGTTAACAGGTCTTTAGCTATAATAGGTCTATTGATAAACTGAATTCACTAAACTGGAACATTTACTATTACCACGTTGTTTCTGGACCTCCCATAATAATTTCTGTTTTTTTTTTAACCTATCGTCATTGTTAAATGTAATTTGGTACAAATATCAACAAACCTGTTTGTTTAATATACGTCGTTTTTAATTTGACTCGTCTTAATTTTTTAGAGATTATCATTTCATATACTAATCTGTCGTGGTATATCACATTTTAAGTTGAATTTATCACACTAGTTGAAAATCTTTCTTTACAATAAGATTGATATCATACTATCGAGTTATTTGACAAATAAGTAGTTTTTCACTTCTTTGTGTTGCTTTATTAATGAGGGCAAAAGGCTAATTTTAATACTTCTACTCAAGTTCCCCTCATTTTCAAAATGAAGATCATTAATAAGATAATTATAGGGCGAGTAACTGGTTGATACTGAGGAATTAGCAATCTCTTTAGCGATTCCCCCGTTCGCTGGTGATGTATAAATATTAGCTCTCATGCGTGGCAATTCGGTAGAGTACCGCTATCAATTCCATCAGTGTTCTATGTGAGTTCCGGACAGTTCGTGACCCCGGAGGTCTGGCTACAAGTCCGAAGTATTCCTTATGAGTGGGAAACTATGTTGATAATCATTTCTTTTCATCGTAATATCATGTGTGCAGCAACTGTGGAAGCAAGTTCTACAGTCTTTGTCTATTGTAGAGGGTCAAATCCTGTCATTCAGCTTTCAGCTAACACAACTGCTGTAATACTTGAAAAATAACTTAATAATTGTTATAGCTTGTAATGGTATTCACTGCAACAAAAAAGTAAGGATATTCACCTGTTACTTACGTAAATTTTTTTATGAAATAAGTTAGCACACAACATTTCCAGTGTCTGCACTGTTGAGAGCACCTTACGTTACATCAGTTTGCCTTCACCTTACTGAAGTGGCCTGTACTTCAAATTGATTGAAATTGTTGTGCGAAGCTTATAACAAATGGGAACAATTAGGCCTAATAGGAAATTTGTCTTCGGGTATTTTCGAATTCTTTATCCAAAATATTTAGTGTCAGTATTATTCTATAGCCAAACAAATCGTTTTCCCTACGCACACTGAACACAGGGTCATTGTAGATAATATGTCATTTATCAAAATCTGATTTAGTTACTGGTACCGAAACCACTACTTGGAGCCGAGGTGAGGCTATAAGGATGTATAAATACAAATTTAATTACTCTTAATTTCCTATAGAGTAAAGCAAGACATGTGGTAAGCCCATCGCCTCAAAAACTAACTACAGATACTAGTGTATTACTTAAGAGTACTTAAGGACAAACATTCCTCTGACACCGAGTTTGAGACACAAGCCCTTCGTGGTTGTTCTACCAACCGAGCTGACACAGTTCTATTCAAGGTGCCAGAGGAATTTCTCTTCTATGATTACCGTCAATGTCGAACTCACTGAAAGATATTTACGTCGTACAGACTATTGTGAGGGAGGCACACTAATGTAGTGATTTTGCGGTTCGGTTTCTGATGTTTTTGTTCAGCAGCATAGTCTATATAATGTAAATATGTAGGCTATAGACGAAACTAGTAGGCCTAATGTTGTGTCTGCTGATTATTGCATATGAAAAACCGAAGGTCACGGTTTCGACATCCGTTGTTAGAGGAATGTTTCTCCTCAAACACTCCCTCGTAACGTTCAATAGAAACAATATTCTCTGGTTTCAAGAATAATATCAACATTGGGTATTACTGTGTCGTGAAAGGGCAGGGGAATGTGGTCAGGTTTCAGGTTATTTAACTTACCGTAAACCTACTATACAGTACGGTTTATAGTCCGTCCTAGAGGTCTACGTAACCAGGAATTTTTACATCTTGAAAAAATCCATAGACTTCGGCCGGATATGAACCCGCGATCTCCGGATCCACAAGCACGTACGCTACCTCTGCACCACTGAGCCGAAAGGATACAGTCATACATATTGGAAAATAAAGTTAAATAAAGAAGATAAAATAGTTTGCAAATCACAGAATAACTGTTACATGCATAGGCGCTGCCTTGTAAAATTTATAGGTTGGTTAGTTGTGGGAACTGGGAAGCATATAATAGGCCTAAACATTATTCGGGGTGCTGAGCACACCCAATAATTATTTTGGAGATACTGAAAATGTAGAACACACCCAAAAGTTGGCGTCTATGGTTTAACGTAACAGGGTCTATAGAATAATACAGTATGTTCTTACAGTTTAACTTTCAAAAAAAGAATCTCGGGGGCTGGGTGTTTTCAATATTTCGAGAGGGAGATGAACAGTTCGGTTACTTAAACAGTCAAAGAAAATACAACTTACAATTTATAAAAAGGACATAAATAAATATTTCTAGTGTTGTTTTAGCCAAAATTCAGAGCAGACCCATCCTCCTTTGTAGTTTAATGGCATAACGCTGTATAGGCCTACTTGGAATTGTTTGTCCTGATGCAGTGATTCAGTGAACTACAGTATCTCCTATCCGGTTTCTATAATATTCTGTTCATGGCACTGTAGTGGCTGTTGATATCGGCAAAGTTGTATTTACACTAGTAATTTTCAGTTCGTCATACACAAGACAAGACTGAACATTGTATTTTAGTGGTTGTACATTGCCATGCACATTTGAAGCCAAGCATTTATAAGATATTTTCAAATGCTTGTAAATAATTATCCTTATCTATATCATGTCAATACTGGCAGAGTATGTTGACATCTCACTCTGTTATGATCTGAATTTGTGGAAATGATTATAACATTTTAAATCCACAGCTTCCTTACTAACCTTTAAGATATTACAGTATTTGTGAATTTAGTTAATAGTTGTCTGCAAACATGTTTAGTCACCAGTCATCTGTTTTTATTATACTGTCGTACATTTTATTGAAAATCTGTATAGGCTGCCGAGTTTCCGATTCTTGAAAAATAAATCAATAAGAATTTAATGTGTTTTCTGTTGTTTCATAGTGGAAATTATAAATTTAATTATAATGTAACTAGGCCTTTCTCCAAAGTGGGGTATTTTTTTACATTTCGGCTGATCTCTGGAAGAAACACTGAGTTGTTATGTAACTCACAGCTTATGTTCAAGATGACTGAGTCTTACTACATAACTATTTTTCTTCCCAGTGCCATATTAATATTAATTCAAGCCATTGTAAGCAAATTCGATATCCACCACTAGATACGGCAGTAAAAATATTCTACTACTTCATGCTAATGGCTTTCCTTCCGACTGGGGATGGATTTGCTGGGGTTTTCCGGCCATGCATATGCTCATTAGCATCAGAATAAAAATTCAATATCGTGTATCTACTGACTGAACTCAAATTCATAGAAGATGTGGCAGCCTGCCAACATGGCGTCCCACCTGCCACATCCATTCAATAAGCAACTCTTTACTTTAAATAAACGTAGTAATTTGGGTTTTACTTAAACTTCCAGATGCAGTTTGAACCCAAGGTATACTTGTATTTATACTTGTATTTACAATTGCATTTATACTTGTATTTATAGGCTACTTGTATTTGCACTTGTATTTATTATTAATGTTATTATTTATATTGTATAGGCTTTAACTCAAGAAGTTCGCACTAACTTCTCGTCTTGGGCTGTAAGGATTGTGAAATGATGTGAAGAAGTAATGGGGATTTCATTTGAACGTTTTATCCTGAAATTAATTTCTTTAAAAATTCCCCATTTAAATAATCTCTTTGGTAGAATATGTGAATAATATAAGGGTAACAAAATTAATACAGTAAGATGGGGAAAATTCACATTACTTAAGCCGGGCTCTGCAGTATTGTGCTTCAAGCAGACCCACTGAAGTAAAGACCCGCGTCATTAATTTTAAAGGGGTAATTATTTCAATACCATGTATTCCCGACACATGAACTAATCCACTGGTGTTTGTGAATGAAAGACGGCAATAAACAACGTTCCGTGCTATCTCTCCATATTGTGCCATTAGGAATACTCACAGATTGAATTAATTGCAAATCGTATTCCCAAGCATAATTTTTATCCTGAAATTATTAAGGATAAGTTAATTATTCGTTTAAATGATAGAGAATTTGTTTTATTTGTATTATCTGAAGAAGCTTTTAAAAATTTGATTGAAAATTTAAAAGGAATTTCAAGACATGAGTTGTATTATTTGTAAATTTATTTCGGAGACTTGACTTTGTTTGGAAACATTTTGATTAATTTTCAAGTACCGCAGGGGGAAGTATTTTAAAATTGGCTTGCATAATTATTTTATGGTTGAAGCTAAAAATGACAATTTCAGTTTCGTATTTTAATGAGTATTGAGAATTTTCTAATAGCTTTACCTCAAATTAGAATCCTTAATATTCTTTGTTGTTGGAATACAGTAGTGGACTAATAATGGCTGGTTTTGTTTCTTCATAGATCAGGATATGAACAATGGATTGTCATTGTACGGATTTGGATTAGGTAGGAGTCAAGGATCGCATACATATAATAGATGAATTTCTCCTACAAAAATATTCCTTCTGGTAGCTATTTGAGCAGTGGATGATATGAAATAATATCATTATAATTCAACAACAGAGGTAACAATTTATTTGGTCATAAAGCCAAAGTAATACAACATAATTATTTAAGTGGTCCAGGTCTGGATGACCAAGAAAGATGTAATGGACTGTAGATTTATTAAGGTTAAATATCTTCAACCTTTGCTGAAATGTTCTAGCTAATTTTAGCTGAACTCAGTTTAAATACATGTAATGCGGAGGTGGCAAATTGCCCAAAGACTCCGGAAAATTATGCATACAGAATTACAATTATTGCTTCTAAATGAGAGCTCATCACATTTGAGCTATTAATTGGAAATGCGAATCCTGCACCAAGTGCCAAATGATTCGATACAATTATAAATACTGCCATGCTATGAATCAATTATCAGATTTAACCTTTTTACTGGTTTACATTGTGCGTACTTAACTTTTGATTTGTAGAGCGTATGTAGGTTGTCCTAGACTCGTTTGAAAGTACTAATGAATAGCTAATATCCCATCGGTGAGATTATAGAGAGAAGTCTGCCATGCTGAAGTTGCTGCTGTAGGCTGTGGTTAAAGGCTTCTTTGCCTTAGAAGTCCAGGTCTGGAAGTTCTGGTAGGCTACATCATCTGCGTTGTGTAGAGTAGTACCACGAATCTCGGTACCCAAGTATCGGTACTGGGACAAAGCTGAGGTGCTTGCCTTAGTAGAGTTCGATGAAAAGAGTGAATACGAGTCAAACAGGTTAGCCTACGTACCCCCTCTAGATTATATTAGGGTGCTTTCAATTTCTCGATCGAAATAGCGTAGAAGCTTCTCGAGACTTCTATCTTGAAATGCGGCGTAATTATAGCATCTTCATATTTCACAAAACTGTAAAACTGAGAAAAACTATTTAGCAAATTGTTGTAAATTAATGTTTAAAGAATGTCTGAAAACTTTGCAAAACAAAGAGTTTCGAGATATCGACACAGACATCGATTCGGTCATGAAATGTATGGTTAGTAGTGTTTTAAGAGTGCGTTCATCGCATTACAGTACTCCAAAGAGAATATTTACAAAGTGCTTTCAGTAAAGTTTAACAGACAAATATAAAAAAGAAATGCACAATAAAGACAATTGCCGTGATATGAGCAATGGGTTTGGATTGTTGTAATGGTGGTTGAATTTTGATCCTCGATGGGGATGGATGTTTGATTTTGGGTCTCGGAACTAGAAGGTTCGTTCGGTCCGAGGGTGGAGATGCGGACTCTTCAGATGCTGTTCACTCAACGACTAAATGGTATTTTGCATAGCCCTACTGCCCGGCAGAGGGCTCTATCGGAGCCAAAAAGTTAATCTCGAACTCAGTATCTTTTTTTCTTTTTTTTTCCATGTATCATGGCTGCCATGAGGGTACTGTCTCGGCAAGTAGTATGGTCTGAGCGGGAAAGTCAGTAGTACTTCTAACATTAATCGTGAATGAACAATCCATTAGGAGGTATGAATCGTAACAGATGGATACCATCGGATGGCTAGGTCATCGGTCATCGCGTAGAGAGAAGTTTTCAGATTCTGAAAGCGTGATGTATAATTCTGTTTGTAAGAATTATGATTATTTCTAGCTCAGAAAGGAATGGCTAAGTAAGTCTTAAGTGCGATTCATTTATATGGAGGCTTCTTGAATATTTTAAAATTATTCAATGGGCTGTAATAAATAGAGTCTTCAGAATAATAATAGTAATAGTAAAATCATAATGAATAGAGGAGAAAGTGTGATGACTGAGGTAGTTCACAGGTTCCGCCGCCCGGTAGCAGTTACTCCGTTTGAGACTCGCGGAAGCAAGATTACTACGGGCGGTATAGGAAAAATTGCAAACACTCTTAGCAAAATAATACATTAATCTATTTCAAAATGACTCACCTTATCTAAAATGAATTGTTAGATACTTTCGACAATTTTCGGGCTGCTTTACACGTCTTGGAAGATCTCATCTCCATAAATAAACATGGCCGTGTGTAACAGTAATTTCTCAGATTGCAAGAAGCTTGACCGTAACATTTCGTTCCACATCGTTCCAAAAATCGAAGATGTTCACAAGCAATGCCCAATTATATAATATAGGTATGAAACAGCTAAGGGATGATTTGATCTAATATTTTGTTGCCTAGAAAATAGGGTAGAGGATATGTTAGTATAATTTGATGAGAATTTGTTAAAGAATGTAGGCCTACATTTGTATAGAAATAACAACGTAAATTAGGGTAGAAAACAGCTAAGGGATATTTTATAAATTAATATTAATATTACATTGTGTAGAATATAACTGAGTATTAATTTGTATTAATATTGTATTAATAGTAATATTATTTATATTAATATTAATTTTCTCCTGGCTGTATGGGGAAAGTTATGTAGGTGAAACACGGTCACAGGTGTAGACCTGTGTACAGATTATGTGACAGAGATAATATAAACTAAGGGATGGTTTGTGAATTGCAGGGCACGGAAAAATTTCATAAGCAGCACTACAAAAATAGGGCGCGTGATCTTTAAAATTGGCGTCTCAACGTCCGATAAAGACGCACATACGCAAAAATTGTTTTGCAATACATTCTACATATATCACACAATATTTCAAAGCATTTTCCCTGATTTTTTCATTAAAAAAAATTAAATCCTCTTGCCTTAACTACAGCCCGCTATTTCCTCAAACCCTCGATCATTCGCCGTTCGCTGTAACTGATGTACGTTTTATGTTGTTAAATTATATTATTAAAAAAAGGAACAAGATATTAAACTATTAAGGCATTTGCTATGATAATAAATAAAATTTACTAACATAAATGAACAGAAAATATGATAAATAATCCAATAGCCTAAATGTATAAATAAAAGTAGTGCAGATTTACGAAGTTAGAAAAAAGCTTCATTCACTCCTTTTCCCCAGCTGGTCAATCTTGCAGTAGGGTACAAGTAGTCAGTTAATGTAGCATTATTATTGAGTCCACGAATAAATTATGTAAAGATTTTTACGTTATTGCTGGTATTTTATGGAAAAGATGCCTGCTAATACCTCAATACCATTCTGATAGCTTTAGCACCTGGAGAAATTACTATTACCTGTAAACCATTATAGATATATAGGTGGTACTCGATTTATAATAAGATTAAAATATTTCACTAAACCTTAGACGCTTGATCTCTTTCTGGACACAAAAATAAAATAAAAATTGTTGCATAGTCAAATTTGCTTCACCCTCGACATTTCACGATCGTCCCACATCATTCAGACAGCTGTAGCGCCCGGAATAATTACCACTTAATTACTCGTAAACCATTCAAGATATAAAGGCGGTACTGAATGTAAAATAAAATTGAAATATTTCACTAAAGCTTTCTCGCTTGACGTTTTTACGGGACACAAAAATGAAAAAAATTGTCGCATAGTCAAATTCCGTTTCACTCTCCATGAATTTTGTGTAATTGGTGATGTTTATATAATGAAATAAAAACATTTATGTCCGCATTTTTTAAGTCTCTGTTTTAACCATCAGAAGGACTGTTGTGTGCAGATTATTTGTGCACTAATTTCACAGAAATAGGACCAAGGGTTAATTAAAGATTGCGAGTTTAATCATAAGATGCCAAACTATCATGATGCAGCATTGAGAAGTTGAAACGCAAACGAAGGTGCTGGCAGTGTTTCGGTGGACCGCCGCTCTCCCTATACCCACCATTGCCTGAGCGGCCGAGTCATCACACTTTCTCATTCTATTCATTATGGTAAAATGTTATGCACACGCAGATCTTAGGCGTTCTATCATTCTTCCCATTGTCTTAATATTTTCTGAATGTCAATTTATGAATAATTAACGTTTCAACTTCAAAGTTTTCAGACACGCCAGAAATTAATATTTTTGCTGTTTGTTTTTTGTTTGTTTTTGTTTTTCCGGCAAAACATTTACCAGCAATACTTCTCAGTCGTTCCTTGGCTACAGGAAACTCATACTGATTTTGATTGATATATACCTCACATAATTATTTATGTTAATGAAGAAAGTTAGGCTTTGATAAAACAATTTCATGAAAAACCCGTAATGAAATCGGCCATATTGCTCGTTACAAGTAAAATGAATGCGGAAAGACTTTCTAATTGACTCCTAAACGTCAAAATAAAATAAGGGGGAAAATCCATTTAAAGAAGTATGAGAGGAGAAGAGACGTTGCCCCGCACCCTGTAGAGAGGCTAATTGTTATGAATTGTGCTTAGGCTCCTCACACAATAACACGGGGCAGGCAAGATGTATGCTTGTGTAATGATCCCAACTCCCTTCTCGCTACGGCCTGTGTGGTCCTCTCAGTGACTGCATATCGGATTTGGAGGCAGAGGCAGAGGTAGAATTTAGACAGCTGCGTCTTACTACACTCCTCTCAAGGTGGATAAAGGAGCCTGACTTTTGGTGAAATAAAACGGCTGACTTCGGTGTTATCATCCTTCTGTTTCGGCAATATTTCGCGAAATAAATTATTATGTTACATAACACAATGATAATTTTATCCCTACTCCTTCATTTTACACGCGTAGGCCTAATAAAACATCAGAATGAGAAATTCAGCTAACATTATTACAAAACCTTATTTGACAATGAAAATAACTTTTAGTTTTCAGTCTTCAAACACGAAAACGGAGTTTTTGTTATTATTTTTGTATCATTGTGTCTGTGAAATTGCAACTTTCATTTTAACCTAAGTTATATTATTTGTATTAATTTGACCATGTAACAGACCTCTATTGGGGGATTTTTTGTTCATAAAAAATATTCATTTGCATATAGAAATTTCAGCTACAATACACGAAAAATGGAATCTGTTAAATTCTGTAAACTAGTTATTGCTGTAAGTTAATCCATCATGGGCAGTCTTAGAGACAGAATAAATAGTAGAACATGCTGCAAAGAGGATAGAATGGAAACTGCAAATACTAGCAATTTTAATTTGAAACATATTTTCATACAAATTTCTAAATATTCATCCTGGAAGTAATTTTTAGCATTTTGTTAAATCCAATAAATTTTGAGATTCTTCGTGGATAGACTTTACGATTCTATATAACTAAAAATAGCTAAGGAAAACGGTTTCATAAAATTTCGCGCTTATCTCTGTTAGGCTACCAAAAATACCGTCCTTAGGTCTATGGATAAATTATGGGTGAATATAATTATCTAGGTCCTAGTATTTGGCGGTCACCTGACAACGGGACTGAAGTAATTTTTGTAATTTCGGCATTTTAAGAAAAAGTACGGTTGAGTTTTTTCTTTTTGCGAAAATAAGTGAAGTAATCAATTTTACATTTTCTGCATGAATTTTTTTTCATGAACCTTAATTAAGACGGTGGCAGTCATTTTATGTCATTACCTGTTCGATAGGTGAGAGAGTAATTTTTTTAATAGTGAGCTCTAAGGGCTAAGCATATAGCATGGCTTTTTTTAAAAAATAAAAACAATATTCTAATTTCGTAGAATTACTAGAGTTAATGGGTTAATGATTATTATACAAATGAAAAATATATTAAGAAACATAGAATTTTCAAAGGCTTTTCCCCTTGTACCTTAGACAGTATTGCTTGAGTATTGTAACAAGCTATAAAGTACAATTTCATTGGAAAAGTGTCTGAGCTTGGAATCGAACTCTAACTCTCTGCTTAAAAAGCATAGACAATTAGCATAGACAATTGAGATCATCCTTAAATATCTAAATGCTTTATTGTAATTCTAATACCAGCTAAACATCTGAACTCAACAAGGTGTGGATCTTCTCAAATTACTGGGGAATTTAGCTGAATAAGCTAATTAACTCCTGGTCTGAGCCTTAAAGGCCTACTACTACTTAGTAGAGTCACTTAAGTTTACTTAAATTATATTTATGTAGGTTTGCTCAGATAAAAGAAAGAGATTTGCAACTATTGACAATTCTTCAAAATAGGTTATTTTATTAGGACCAACTAAAATTCTTGGGGTACGCCGTAGCGTAGTGACTGAGGAGCTGTGCTACAAACCGGAAGGTCGCGGGTTCGATTCCCGATGAGGTCGATGAGATTTTTCAATTGGCCTAATCCTTCTGGTGGCACTATGGCTCTGGGGTCGACTCAGCCTCTAACAGAAATGAGTACCAGGAGCAATTCTGGGAGAAAAGGTGGCCGGTGCATAAGGCTGACAACCTTACCACCTTCATGTGCAGAATGTCAAATTATCTGGGAGCCCCAAGCTCCTGGAACCCTCTGGGCCTCCATGGTTTGTATAGGGATCGCTTTACTTTACTTTAACTAAAATTCTTAACGAACAGTCAAACAAATTATCATTGAGTATCAAATCATTTATGTGTTCGGACATCGTGAAAGCTACAGCAATATTTCGGCTGAATAAGTTGTTATAAACACGGCATAGGTATAGGCCTACTGTAGGCTTGCATTAAATAGCCAGCAGTGATATTATAGTATCTTCTTGGTGAAAAGTGCCTTTGCCAAGACGAGCCGTGATCTGATTTCCTACGAAGCCTAAGTCTACAGGAATCGTCCTCCTTCAGCAGGCTTCCTCAAAGTCTACTTGAGCTGTCAAATGTCTCCTAAAGTACAATTTTCCAAGTAGTTCATAAGGCACTTCACAGCATGAAATCATTATGATGTTAATTTCTATCCCATACTTCCTTCCTGCTTAATATCCGTTACCATCATCTTATAAAATATTAGATTAGGCCTATTTGTTAAATGCTCTAAGATGGTAGGTGAACATAACCAGTGGCGCCAACTTATATGGGCCCGTGGGGCTGAAGCCCACCCAATAATTTTCCGTGTACTATTATAATTTTTTTGTTACTGTTAAAAATCCTGTTTCTTTGTTGAATCGCTGTTCAACGAAAATCAGGCTATTGTTGATATACATAGTACGATCTCCTATTGGTCCAATTCACTCACGATCGTTTAAAATCGTTCCTCAGTTCAATAATTTTTTCGACTTTCAGCGCAATTTTCACAGCCACCGCCATTATATATATATTTTTTTTTCTTCTTTTTTTTTTTTTTACTCTTCGATAAGACTAAATAATTTTTTGCGTTCAGACAAAAACTTAATCACATTGTTTTTCTAAGTAGGTCCATACATAAAGGGATCGCGGGAAAGTCAGATAATAGAAATTAGATGATGCTTGTGATATCATCACAGGAATTATATTAATGAACAAGGCAATTACATGTGATGTAGCCTAAGTCAAGAGTTTGAGAAGTTTTCGAGAAAATAAAAAAAAAATCTTAATGTAGAGTAACATTAAAAATAAGAGAAAGTCGTCGACAATCTTTGTGTCACATCCCCAAAAAATACCTAACCAAATAAAAAAAAATGCGTTTTTATACGATATTTCCTTCTCGAGCTAGGCTGTTCACACACACATTACTGAAAATAGCAGTGCATTTATGTTAAAAACTCGAATTCGAATTTCAAGGTCGAACACAATCCTTCCTCTACCTACAGTACCTATGGTACGGGCAGAGGAAGTAAAGCTACTTATGTAATATTATAAACTTTAAATAATTTCCTTTAATGAGGATACACAACACTTTCCTGGTGGTTGAAATATAAAATGTGAATGTGATAAAATGCGATAGTTTCTTGTGCAGTTCTGTATCTATCCGGAGTCATATCAATACTATTAGGCCAATAAGTACATTTCATGAGTATAAAGGGAGTATGGAAATTTTAAAATCTGTTGAGCCCACCCAATGTTTTTCAATAGTTGGTGCCACTGAACATAACCCTACATGAAGATCATACATGATTGCGTACATGGTGATGTTTTATGTTGTAAAATATTTTGTTTATTTTGTATCCAGAATAACAACTCTTACTTTAAATTTTCTTCGACCATACTATAGTAAAATGGTTATTACGTGTGACGTAACGGGATCATAATGATACTCATTTTGACACTGATTTCCAATTGGAAATCGGTGGTATCGATTATTATCTAACATGGAACGATCTTGATACCTTCAGAGCAGCAAATGAAAATGCGTAATTAAACAACCTGTGTTTAAAATTAGATCAATATCTGTTCGTTTAATTTTAATGTTATAGGCCTACAATATTGAAATAACTTTCTGCGTTTTAATATGCGTTGTTTGACATTAATACTCAATGGAAGCGCTGCAAGCGTCATTTGCTTAATCAATTACAGTACGAGGTATTTTAAAAACAAGAAACTTAAAAATTATGGTCGAACAAAAACAGTCGTATGCAATTTGCCTGTAATAGTAATTTTGACACTGTTATGGAATTAATGAAACTCACTTTGCTCGTTAAAAAAATACTTGTGTCTTAACAAATGCCATTGTAATCATGCTGCAGTAAGATATATTTACGTTTCATTTTGTTATAGTTAGACAGTTTTGATATCAGGTACATATAGGCTTATACATTTCTTCCGCTGGAAATTTTACAAAAGAAAATCTGGATCGAGAAGCCCATAGAGAAGTGACTTAATTTCTCGTCTGTAGCAGAATTAATTTCACCAAATTGATCACAGCTTCGATGTTTGCTATAATTATGAGGATTGGTATCCTGATGTTAGAAGATAGCCTATGTTGGAGAAACATATTTATTTAGGATATCTTGAGTAAGGACTAATTAATGTTTATATTATACTGTACCAACATTTATCCTAATTCGAAGTGTCGGAAGAGCAATAAATATAATATTATTTGCTACACTTTTTCTCCATTTACCTTGACCAAGATTTAAAAATCTATTAAAAGTAATAATTTTTATTGGAGGCGGTTGATAAGTTCTATAATATGCCACGCATTAGCTGTCCGCCGCCTTGGGGAAGTCGGTAGTGTGGCTGCTTTCTAGGCCTATCTTGGCCGGGTCGGGTATTTTTCAATAGGCCTAGTGGAAAATTTCCTTCTTGGATTCAGGACTGGGTGTTTTGTTGTTCCTTCATTCCATCCAGCGAGAGGTAATGGCAAATCTCCGCGGCATCACCACATGTACCCTATATAAGAACCTTGTAATCATGGTCATCACCCCATGGCTTCGTTTAATGTCTGAATCTGCCTTCGGGAACAACACTCATCAATCTTCACCATCATAATTATAAGTTCACCCTTTTATATCCTCGTGGCACTGTGTAAACATGGTGAATATATACAGGAAGAAATTAGCACAAATACACACAATTTAGGTTAGCAAAGGGGTGGGAAGAAACAGCTTTCGTCAATAACATCGTTGTCGTCTAACAAACTGGGGTCAATGACGTTCCTTTCTGGGAAAGGTTTATACCATTATTGGTGATTGTATAGCCATCTACTTTCAAAGGATTTACAACTACAATGCTGAAAAGCTTTCAGATTTTATGGCACCGAAAAAAATGTCCTAAGCTTATGAATTACACCTGCAATAAACTCATTTCGTTTTGTAGAATCGGCATTTTGACGCTCATCTGCGAGAACGTGGGAAAATACTAGGGGTGGTGTATGAAATTTATTATTTTATATTGTAGCAAAAATGTTCTAAGAATCCCATAAATTATGCTTTTCAATAGTATAATCTTATACCTGAGCACTAATTTCAAATATTTCCTAGAACTTGTTTCTAAGAAGTTAGAAATTTAATTATTTTCCACCAGTCGTTAAGGCTATAGCCAGTTACATTATTATATTTCTAGGCTATATCTGAAGTATAATAAAATAATGTGAAACATATTTTACATTGTTAATAGGGCATCTTTGAACACATCAAAATATAATAGTTCTGTGATATAATACATGGTAATACAGTATCATCTTTCACTAGGAAGAAAGAAAATGAGTAACAATAAGAACACAGAGTCTGCTGTAATTTCAGAAGTGAAGTAAATCACATGAAATGCCGCACAATTCAAAGCGCAACAACCATAAAACGGGAATAAAATAAATAAAGAGAAATGTGGCAGTAGCTATAAATGCCCATATTTTGGTTTGTAATGTAAACATCCGAGAACTGCGTACCCTATGCATGTTAACCTAATAGAAATGGAGGTGGAACAGCTATATTAATAAAAACATCAATTCCACATCGTCTTGCAAACTTACCTCATTTCAACATGCTTGAAGCAAGTGCTGTATATATTAATTTCGATGGAAGTGAAATATTAATTTCATCTGTGTATTATCCACCTTATAATCATATGGACGAAAACGATTTGAATGCTATTGTTAATGTCCATAGAAATTTTATAATTTGTGGTGATCTAAACGCTAAGCATAGGGCGTGGAATTCACGCATTAATACAAAAAAGGGAGAATTTTTATTAGACCACTCACACAAGTTTCACTATGCAATTATTGGACCGCTTGAACCTACAAGATTTCCTTGGGCGCCAGCCCATCAACCTGATGTTCTGGACATTTGTCTATATAGAACTGCGTGTGTACCAAACCAACAGTTCTGTCTAACAGCCCTTGATTCTGACCACGTTCCAGTTCTTTTGTCCTTCAAGGGTCGTGTCACAAATTACTCGAAATCCAGAAAGACTAACAGATCAATCGACTGGAATGAATATAGCAAAAGAATACACTCTAGTGTTCCTGGAAACCCGCTTATATCTAACATTAGTGATATAGACACTGCAGTAAAGCTCTTGACTGACACTGTACAAACAACGCTGGAAGAGGTAACAACTTTATCTTCATTCACTGCGGAGGAAAATGAAAATCTAAAATTAAAATTCCTTCTAAGAGCCAAAACACGAGCAAGGAAACATTGGCAGATTTCTGGTGACCCTTCATACAAAAGAGCATTTTATCGTTACCAAAGAGCTATTAGGAGAATTCATAAACGCGCTTTAATGGATAATTTCGCTGAAAAAGTTGAAAGCTTAAAACCGTGCGGTAAAGACTTCTGGAGCTTCACTAAGCGTGTTATGGGTAAATCTCCCCAGACAAAAAATACACCAATTCAAGATAACAATGGTGACAATGTCTACGATCCACAGATGAAAACACAAATTCTAGCAAATTCTCTCAGTGAAAGGTTCAAACCTCAGCTTCATCCCTGTGACGAAGAATTTACAGTAGAAATTAGAAGACAAGTTAATAAACTACTTTGTCACCCGTTGTCTGGAATCCTTCCTCCGATCCAGCCTATTGAGGTTAAACAAGTAATACAAAATCTATCATTGAATAAAGCTCCTGGACCAGATGGCATTACACCAATGGCTCTTAAACGTTTACCAAAGAAAGGAATAACTCACTTGACAAAAATCTATAATGCATGTGCCCGCTTCGCTTATTTTCCAACAGCATGGAAAAATGCTAACATTGTTGTGATTGCTAAACCGGGTAAGGACCCAGTTCTTCCGTCTAGTTATAGACCAATCAGCCTTCTTGACTTCCTGGGTAAAATTTTAGAGCGTCTTATTCTTCAAAGGCTTCTCCCAATTCTTTATCTACCTGAAAGGATACAAAATGAACAGTTTGGTTTTAAAAAGCATCATGGTACTAGAGATGCTCTATACCGGCTGACATCATTTATTGAAGAAGGTTTTCGCTTAAAGGAACATTGATAGGATCATAACCATGGATTAAACATGATTATAATCAGAACAGATAACATACATTATTGAGCATATTAAATAAGATTAGATACATCAAAGCGTTGATAGTATTACAATTAAAGGTTATAAGAAATAGATATTAAATGATAATAATTCCAGTAATTAAATAAATAAATAATATTGTAGTAACATTGCAGTAAGTTAAATTTCAAGTTAGCAAAACTTCACATTATAACTCAGACGGAATTCAAGGAAAAACAGTGAGGGAAATACATTCTGCTATTCAACCACAGCATGATACAAGAGACACTCATTGTAGAAAAGTGCACTTGTATTGTGGCAAAAACCTACAGAATAGAACTCAAGAACAGTCAAAAGAAGGTACTAAGAATTTTGAGTGGGAATAATATTTTGTATAGATGTTCCAAGAATCCTTGAGCGATAACGGGAACTGACTGAGCTGGGAAGCAATACTTCCTACTCGGAGTAGCATTGAGACGCTCAAATGAAGGTAACCAATGAGAGTACATCTCTCATTGCAAAACAGGGTAAAATGCTCTAATAGTAGTTATTATTGGTTGTAGAAATAAGTGGGGAAAGATGACTTAAGGAACGGAGGACGCTGGAACGCACGTGAGAGACGAACACTTCTACGAGATCCCTTCACCGAGATAGTCGGTGCAGGACATTTTCCTCGCTTCTTGGCTTCAAAGTGCCAAGTGAAGCACATTATATTTTATAAAGTCATAGTATCATATCAGGAGGATCCTGATACGGTACCAATAAATAATCATCAATAAGAACAGTTTGTACTAGGAATTGCGGTAGAACTAAATTACAGTTACTACCAAAGTAAATTCAGTGACACGTAAGTACTTGTGTTCGACGAAGCAAATTACAGACAGTATTAACACGTAACAATTGTACGTCATTACTACATAAAATCCTCGATAGTAACTTCAATATTACGAGCGTTCTATCGTCCAGACATTCCGAACTCTTCACCCAATTTTCAAGTGATTAATTGCTGAAAACATTATTGAACAGAAATAAAACCTAATCATACCAGTAATCTTTTTGACATTATTACTTGTATATATATTGGACAAATAACCCTAGATCCCCCCAGATAAGATAGAGACACTCTGTTGCATCCACTGAGCTACCGTGGTCGGTCGTTTTGTGGTTCCCAGACACATCCTGGATAGTTAAAAAGTAAGGGCTAAAAACCACACAGCGAACCGTTTCATACTTGGCGCGCCATCGTAAGGGGCTAAAAAAGAGAGACAGATACAGGTTAAAACAACAATAAATTACGCCAAGATATTCAGCAAGTGCTTCATACTTGGCGCCGCAACTTAAGGGGCTTCGAAAAAACAGTAATACTAGCTAAATAGTAAGGTGAAAATACCAATAAATTACGCCAAGATATTCAGCAAGTGCTTCATACTTAACGCCATCTTAAGGGTTCAAAAAGATAGACTTAAAGTACACCAAATATTCAGTAAGTGATTCATACTAGTGCTGCAACGGAACAGTATTCAAATAAAGTCAGCTTATATTCGTGCGAGATAAAAACAAGAAGGAGAATTCAACCGGAACAAAGAAATTTAGGAGCGGGCAGAACAAGAGAGAAGACCGCGGGAAAACAAGAAAATTTTTGTAATTTTAGTTTGTTTATGTTATTAGAAATAAGAGTGTTTATATGTATTTGCATGCAGTGTTATGTTGCTGATATATGTATGTACAAAGGTAAGAGAGCATGATTTTTTACTCAGTGATTCAAGTGCAGTGACCGTAAGAATTAGGGTGACGAGTTATGTATTCATTAATAAAAGGGATAATTGATGATAACAATATGGAGCAGACTGAAGGGAATAGTATGCAGGAAACCGTAGATATTGAGGAGGAAATGCCTTCTTGGGCAAAGCAATTCACAACTCAAATTTTCATGGTAATAAATAAGCTAGGGGAAAAGATTGATAAAATTGACATGGGAACTAAGAATAGGCTAGATGAATTAACGGACAAAAGTCAAGTTAATAATGCGGAGTTAACTGAGAAAATTAAAACTGTAGAAAGTGAATGTAAAATCACTAGGCAAGAAATAGAAGGGAAACTTGTGATGAAAGATAGGGAAATCGAACAAGTAATTGAAAATAAAATCAAAGTAGTAAGCGCTATGAGTAAAGATAATTGTAGTTTGTTAAAAAAAGAAATACAGGCTAAAAACAAAAATCTAGAAGATCAATTAGTCAAAGAGTGGTCAAAGGATTTTGATGAAATAAGTAAAGCATTTCAGGGCAAGCTAGATGAAATAGAAGGAAAATTTTCCAGCGAATTTGATAAAGTTGGGATAGTACAAAATAGTATTGCTAATGAAGTGAGTAAATTAGCTGATAAAATGAAGGAGGTTGTTGACAAAACTGACCGAGGTAAAAATGGCATTTCAAGGGAACGAAACGATACGGATATAAGGGGAAAGCGGTCTCCGAATGTAAATGTTGCAAATAAGGCACCTTTGCCAGTAGATGAAAGAAATAACGGAGATCAGCAAAACCTGAATATCGGTAACGTGTCGGAACAATTGCGAAGTGATGTAAGCTGTAACCACTATACTGTTGCGCCATTAACACATCATACTCCCACGCAATTGCATATGAATCTTGGAATAGAATGGAACATTCCGGAATTTGATAATGAGCAGTTAAATGATCCACATACGTTTCTTAATGACATGGAAGTTTATTTTGAAATAAAGGGAATTCCTAACGAATACCAAATGTTAGTAGTTCAAAAGGGATTAGTCGGAAAATGTAAAGGGTGGTGTGAGTTTATTATGTCTGAGGGAATAAGCTATTCAGAATTCAAGAAGTTATTTCTGGAACGTTATTGGAGTAGAAATAGACAGAATCAAGCTAAGATGGAGCTATATTCCGGTAAATATGATGAAAGATCAGGGGTGACGATGGCATCTCACTTCATGAATTTAGTTAAAATTGCGAGGGCATTGAATTTGGTCTCTAATGAAAGGGAGGTCTTGCAAACAATAACAAGACATTATGAAATGGGAATTCGTAATCTTTTGATAGTCGCGAAACCAAGCTCTTTTGCGGAGATGTTAAATCTTTTAACAGAATTGGAGGAAGGAAACAATCATGACTTGCAAAACCGCGCTAATAAGCAATATGATCGCGAAATCGCAGGTCAGACTCAATATAGCAGGGATAATTATTTTGGCAGGGGCCAGAATGCAAATAGACAGAATGATAATAGTTATTACGTCGGCAGAAATAACAGATGTAATAATAATAATAACAGTTATGAAGTTAGCCAACAGAATTACGACTGGCGTAACAGGAATGACATAAAGGTGACTAGGTCAATGCCAAGGCATATGCCCGTGAATAACAGAGCATTCCAAGAAGCTGAGATCGCAAGTAGAGATAGTGATCACAGAGATAGCGAGTGGAGAGATAACAGGGGCACTAGATATAGGAATAACGGGGATTATTACCACAATAGCGACCAGTCATATAGCAGGTTAAGAAATTCCAATGGTGATGAATATTACGATAGAGGCAATGACATAACTAGGGGACATGATGAGGATAGGCCTAGAGAAATGATGTAAACTTTAGCTGCACCGAACCCTTCCGTGTTTATTGTGTGAAATATGACAGAAAAATAAGTACTGTACTAGTAATACAAAATAATGTGAACATATATTAATTTGCTAAGATTAAAATTATAATCTAAATATGAGAAAAGGTACAATAGTATGGTGACAACAGGCTTGCGTCATTTCGTAATAAACAGGTACAAGGGTCAAGTGTGATTTTACATTGTAAGAGTACATGATCGCGAATACTACGTGTGATGTAGGCTTACAGTGGAATCAAATGTGTATATAATATTAAAGACGAGCAGTAATAAATCTACTGGCGAATATATATCTTAAAGACGAGCAGTAATAAATCTACTGGCGAATATATATCTTAAAGACGAGCAGCAATAAATCTACTGGCGAATATATATCTAGTTTAAGTATATTAATTCATAATTTTGCTATTATTTTATTTTCATATGTGTTGTTTAAATTTGTGATGTTTTGTGTAAAATTCATAATAATTAATCTTGCCAGTAATGTGATGTAAGCATATGACGTCATAGCGGAACAAAGCTTACAAATGTGCGAAGGGTGGTGTATGGATGCGAGATAAGATTGTAGTATGGTATGCAGCCTGACAAACCCGTACCAGGTACAAGGAATGCCAATACTTCATAACTGGTCAGTGAACCAAATAAAGGTTGAAATGAATGACAGTACCCTGAAGCTCTGCTAGGCAATAGATAGGTCACTGTACTGGAAAGGTAAACATGAGCATTGTTATGGAAGAAGAGTAACAATAATTCAGGAGCAAAAAAGTATTCCTGTCAAAAATGAATTTTGCTACAAAATACACTTTTTACAATAATAATTTTGGGCAGTATGATAGGATCATAACCATGGATTAAACATGATTATAATCAGAACAGATAACATACATTATTGAGCATATTAAATAAGATTAGATACATCAAAGCGTTGATAGTATTACAATTAAAGGTTATAAGAAATAGATATTAAATGATAATAATTCCAGTAATTAAATAAATAAATAATATTGTAGTAACATTGCAGTAAGTTAAATTTCAAGTTAGCAAAACTTCACATTATAACTCAGACGGAATTCAAGGAAAAACAGTGAGGGAAATACATTCTGCTATTCAACCACAGCATGATACAAGAGACACTCATTGTAGAAAAGTGCACTTGTATTGTGGCAAAAACCTACAGAATAGAACTCAAGAACAGTCAAAAGAAGGTACTAAGAATTTTGAGTGGGAATAATATTTTGTATAGATGTTCCAAGAATCCTTGAGCGATAACGGGAACTGACTGAGCTGGGAAGCAATACTTCCTACTCGGAGTAGCATTGAGACGCTCAAATGAAGGTAACCAATGAGAGTACATCTCTCATTGCAAAACAGGTAAAATGCTCTAATAGTAGTTATTATTGGTTGTAGAAATAAGTGGGGAAAGATGACTTAAGGAACGGAGGACGCTGGAACGCACGTGAGAGACGAACACTTCTACGAGATCCCTTCACCGAGATAGTCGGTGCAGGACATTTTCCTCGCTTCTTGGCTTCAAAGTGCCAAGTGAAGCACATTATATTTTATAAAGTCATAGTATCATATCAGGAGGATCCTGATACGGTACCAATAAATAATCATCAATAAGAACAGTTTGTACTAGGAATTGCGGTAGAACTAAATTACAGTTACTACCAAAGTAAATTCAGTGACACGTAAGTACTTGTGTTCGACGAAGCAAATTACAGACAGTATTAACACGTAACAATTGTACGTCATTACTACATAAAATCCTCGATAGTAACTTCAATATTACGAGCGTTCTATCGTCCAGACATTCCGAACTCTTCACCCAATTTTCAAGTGATTAATTGCTGAAAACATTATTGAACAGAAATAAAACCTAATCATACCAGTAATCTTTTTGACATTATTACTTGTATATATATTGGACAAATAACCCTAGATCCCCCCAGATAAGATAGAGACACTCTGTTGCATCCACTGAGCTACCGTGGTCGGTCGTTTTGTGGTTCCCAGACACATCCTGGATAGTTAAAAAGTAAGGGCTAAAAACCACACAGCGAACCGTTTCAACATACAGTTGCTACTTTCTTAGACATTCAACAAGCGTTTGACACTGTCTGGCATGAGGGGCTCATCTTTAAACTTTTCAAACTCAAGATTCCTACCGTCTATATTAAACTAATAGCGAGTTACTTACAAAACAGAAGATTCAAGGTTGTGCATAATAGGCATCATTCCAATGTGCAAATTGCTGAAGCTGGTGTTCCACAGGGTTCTGTTTTAGCCCCAACTCTTTATTGTATATATGTTCAAGATTTGCCTACCCATCCTGCATGCTTACATGGATTATATGCGGACGATACAGTATTGTACACACGGAATAAGGACATATACACTGCATGTAAACAACTACAGTCGGCTTTAGATAATTTTACACAGTGGTCCACCAGATGGCGACTGAAAGTGAATGGTGAAAAGTCCCAATTGGTTGTGTTTACAAAGAGGTTCCCTCACATAACCCAATCTCTCACTGTTCAAAACCAACAAATACCACTCGAAATTACGACAAAATATCTTGGAGTTATCTTGGATAAAAGGCTTACATTCAGACCACATATTCAGACTGTGAGAGATAGGGCTTTTCAGCGGTTTATGGTTTTATACCCTATGTTCAAGAGTTATATTCCACTTAAGACCAAACTCTTGTTGTATACTGCACTAATAAGGTCATATATAATTTATGGATGTGAAGTTTGGGCTACGGCTCATTCAAGACACTTGAAACGTTTAGACGGCATACAACGTGCAGTCTGTAGAACTATTACGGGAGCTGATTATTACATACGTAATACTCAACTTTACAGTGATCTCGACATCGAGTTATTGAGTGTCTACTTGCAGCGCATCAGATCCAGATACCTTGAGTCCTTAAAACTTCATTCTAATCCCTTACTAAGGGAAATACAATGTGACTTGTAGAAATACATAAACACTATTCTACACTCATTACTCGGCCTCTACTTCTAGTAGACAAGCTGTGAATTAACTGTTACATTTTAATACTTTTTCAAATTGTGTAATATGTCACTGTAAAGGCATGGGTCCAGTTGGCGACCTGGTACTTAAATATATTTAACTATCATCACAAAAAAAAAAAAAAAAACCTAATAGTTAACCCTAAACACCCAGTCTTTAACCCGGGAAAGGGATTTTTCACTAGACCTACAGAAAAATACCCAACCCGACCGTGAATTGGACAGCCCGGATGGTATGCAGGTGCGCTACCAGCTCACCCACGGTGGCAGTGTTTCACAATGTTAGGTGACACTTAAAGCAATAAACTGAAATATTTCATAAACCAATTTTAAAAGTCCCCCATGTTGAAGTTGAAAATCTTTCAGTAGGGTCTGATGGATTCCTTCATCCCCTTCCCCATGGCAAATATCCGCGGGAGCCTTGGACGAGTAGTGGTCATCATCCCTTGGCTTCGTTCTTTGTCTCCGGGTCTGTCAAAAATGTGATGTAGTGAAATATAGTAAATGTTTTACAAAATATGGCCATTTGCTTGTGATAAAAGGTTTTATATTCTGGTATTTACTGTGACATGGAAAATTGGAAATGTGTTATTATAATATTTGACTTATTTGTGGACTTTATCTAATAGCTGAATATGTAGGCTAGTAGTTATAAGTACATAAGTCAGGGAGAAAAATCTGGAGGATTACATTTTGTAAAAATGTATTAATTATTAATCGAATTATGTAATAATTTCATTTAAAAATAATTATAGTATATACCGGTACTTAAAATTTATTGAACAATTACTAATACAATTCTTACAATTTAAATATCTATACACCTATTAAAATACATGTCCGATACGTCGAACTGGATCAATGAAATAAAATAGTCGTGATACCAGCTTCTCAACGTAAATTTATTTCATAGTTCATCGCCTAGACCTTGCACCATCATCAGGGCATCTGATATTACAATGTTCTAACCTTATGATACTTATGAGCCCGTTTACCTGTACAACATGTAAATGCCTTGTTTATAATACATTCCATTATGTACAGTAGGCTAAATCGTGTTCCACAAAATCAAGTGTCGCCCACGCGGCGAACTATAAAACAAATTTTCACTTTTTCTCACTTTTTCTGTCTTATTCAGGTCTGTCCTTGGTATTTTATGCGGTTTTCGTTGCCTTCCAGACGTCTCGGTTCCTTATATAGCGTGGTAAGGTATTACTAGCCATTTTGAATTTTGTGATTACGTTTATGATTTTTAAGATAGTACTAATTAGGTTTGAAGGTTCCGCAGATTTGCAACAGCGCATTGCCAGATAGCAAGACCGCTGTCATGAGTATAAAACAAAGCGTGAGATACTCCAGACGCTTCACTCCCTAAGATATATGGTCCGCGTAGTAATCTTTGTTTTTAATTTGCACGAAAACCACCAGCGTTATTGAAAGAAAAAAGAAAAGGGAAATGGTATTCCTTATTCTCTCCTCTTCTCGTGTGGAACAATAGGCCTATGGATAATAAGTTAAGTATCGAATAAAGCACGGTTAAAGTTTCGGGTAAGATTCTTTTTTAGAAAAGTACTCACTTGGGACAAAAAAGGATTTGGATTTTGTGTTTATTTCTACCGATCGAATAGGCTAATCTGTACGCAGTTATACCTCTATATCTCTTCCTCTCTGAATTGAGTTGCCTATTCTTATTGATTTTAAAAAGGCTAGTATCCATTAAAATTCTTTAAAAAAATCTTAAGCTATTAACTGTGATACCTCATTTTTTTACGAAATGCTGCGGATTACACGTTCCACCAAATACGACTCATATGACAGTATGGATCAGTGTGGGGCTAAAAGTGCTAATCATATTTGATCATTCTGTGAAAGTTTAACCTTCATCATTATGAGCAGGAGAGGGGGATGGAAGGAGTGACAACATTCCCTTCTTACATTCTGCAAACTTCTCTCCCATTACTTTTTGCTCCTTTCTGTCGGAACATGACTGAGCAAATTCACTTCGCTTTTGCAACGACTCACTCCATGCCTCCTCAACATGAATATAGCTTTATTAGTCTTACTATAATAATTTTGACGACGTCGATTTGTCTTTTTCCTATAAAGGGTCTGTGCACCCCATTTGTTGGCCAATTTCTATTACAAGCTACTAGGCTAAGTAAAAAACTACACGCACTTTTTGTTTAATCATTTGTAGGTTAGCTGTACTGCTTTGTGCTCGCGGAAGTCGACATATTGTTCATATATCTCCGCTTTTGGAATGTTTGACCGTTAGGACTCTACTATGTGTTGCGCTGTTGCACATTAAACATAGCCTGCGCCCCTCAGCAATTGCACCAAAGAAGAACAGCGTGCAGTCGATACTTTTTTGTCGTCTGAAGGAGCTGAAATCCATCGAAGACTTCCTGCACAACATGGGGGCAATGGTTTACCACGCCAAAGCACGTACGAAGGGATTGAAAAGTTCAAAAATGGTCGGACAAGAGTGAAAGATGAGGAAAGAATAGGACGCGCATCCACATCCATTGGGTTTTGAGGTGTTAGAGCATCATATTATATACAGTCCCGATCTCGCCCGTCAGATTTTAATTTTTTGGCCCACTTAAAGACCAAGACCAAGAATTGAAGGAAGCGGTGCACACGTGGCTTGCTACTCAGTCGAAAAAGATTTTTTTCTGAGGACATCAGGAAGCTTGTGCAACGATGGCTCATTGAGAAGCGAGGGGACTATATTGAAAAATTAGGTTATATTGAAAGTTTTGTATTGTTCTTGCAATAAGTTTACAAAAGGGAGTGCGGATACTTATTGACTACATAATACTGCAAGCTTATAAGAAATGCATGGTTAGCTCAAAGTGAAGAGCTTACGTTTGATTAATAGTACGGTACATTTTACATACATTCTAAACCATAGTTATTAATTATTTCTTTGAAAATGAGCTTATAGGTCTATAGCATATACTACCGCAGGCCTACACGTTGGGTTACGCCATGGTCCAGATGTTGTAGAGGCACCAACCCGAAGGTTGCAGTTTCGACCCCCATCGATATCTTGGGATTTTCCAATTGCCCTTATCCTTCTGGTGGCACTGAGGTTGAATCAGCCTCCAACTTAACGCCTGGGCCAGTATACCTGACCACCTTAATGTCTATAAACCTGGGAACATCAACCTCCTGGAATCCTAAGAGACTCCACGGCCTACACAGAGACTGTTTATTTTACTTACTTTGATTTTCAAAATACTTGAAATCTCTAATAAAGTTTGATATTAAGATACTTGAATATCTTATGTAAAATTCTGCTTCTTCATAATTGGATAAAAGTACCTAAATACAATTTGTTCTAGTGAGCTACATGCCTATTGCATTTTGTATTTAAAGGCAATTACAGCAAATAAAACATCATGGCGACAAACATCTTTCAGATTAGCATTGATAAAAAAAAAGTCTAAAAAAAGTATTGTTATCTTGAAGCAATGTTCTATGACTTGAAATCTTTTATCGTGCGGCCACATATCCATTGTGTAAGTTTAACTTAATATTTTAATTTTAAAATTGTAAATTATATTTTTGTGACTCTGTAAGAGAGTTCACTGTTAAGCATTAATAAACTTATTATAGTGGCGTAGTAGAACATAGTGGTGTTTAGTTTTGTCCTAAGTTGACTATTCCCTTCATACGCCCGTATTACTATTAGTTTGGGCGCAAGTTCAGACGCAGTTTGGTGAGGTGAGTTGAGGTGAGGTGACGCAGGGAAGCAGGATTCAATCAACTGCGCGCAGTGAGAGCGAAAGCTGGGAGGCAGTTCTATCACAACTGCGTATCTACGAGGTAGTGAGCAATGTGCACAATGACTGCCATGTACATAGAATCATTACAAAATTCGGAATCATAGTCAGATGAACTCAAAGAACAAATAATTCCAACATTATTAAACGAAAAGATTCCGAAAAGCGTTGTTTAAAGAAAAGAAAGACGAACGGAGAATTTATCCTTAAGAACAATTTTTGTAACGAAAAATTTAGGAATTATTACCATGTAACCCTGAACAGTTTTCTGAGTTGCATGGATTCATCAACGAGTCAATTGATGCCGAAGGACTCAATGCGTCAAGATCTATAGGAACTGAAGAAAAACTAGCCGTATTTTTATGGTGAGGAACAGTGGCGACTCGTGTATAGGCACTGTGGAACTGCAGCACCCCCTATTTCCACTTTGATATTATCGGTTATAATTAATATAATGAGTCCTTTTTTCTTTAATTCTTCATTTATAGTTGTAGATTATATAATCCTTAAGCTTAATGCCAGGTAGCTTGCCCCAGTGCGCTCCACATTTCCAGCGGCGTGATATTTGACTAGCTGTGCGCATGCCCACATAGGAAAGGACTGTCGAATAGAGGACTATGAGCCATAAAAAAGCTATTTCTAGCGTTTTCTGATGGAATAGTTTGAGTGTGATAAATCTTTTTCTTCATTTCAAGTTCTACATACATATTTTATAAGGACCTAGAGTTTCAAAATCGAATGTCTTCTATAAGTTAATTTCAAATTATAAAATACAAAGCCCGGGCGACGCCGGGCCTTTTCAGCTAGTTAAATAATAATGTTCAAACTACCGACACATTAAATTTTGTGAGTATCCTATATTTCATTTTAAACACTCATTTATTATGAGCATTCACTATAAGTTACACGTAACCATCCTAATGTTTTATACAGTTCCGGATTCAAAAAATTGAAGCAAATGTTATAGCAAGTTACTATGCATTCTATCGAAATGTACGGCCGCCTATTACCTTATCCACATATTTTTGATGTGAGTATTTTTCAGTTTAAAAGCTACTCTTTTATGTGCAATTAATAGGCCTAAAGTAATTCCTGACGGATTATTTTCAGATTGAAAGTAACATGTGAAATTTTTCACATATGTTAAGCATTTCTTTTGTCAGTGTATATGACTATATATGAATGCATTTAATTAGTTATAAGATGCCCATGATGTGAAGAAAAAACATGTAATGTTTACTATACGGGCTGTTCCATGCATGAGGAGATACATAGCCTAATCATTTCAATCTAGAAAGCAAGTATGGAGAGAACTAATATTATAATAAATACTATAAATATAATTTTTATATTAATCTAGCTAAATTTTAGCTAGCACGAATTACTAGTATCATCCATATTTTAATTAATGTTTTTTTCTGAAATTCTGCATTTAAGTGATTTATTTATTTATTTTTCCTTGATAGGCTTATCTATTAATTTTATGAAGAAATGTGTTTTACAAAAAATGTTCATTTTATTTTCCCTACAAATGATGTGCTAGGTTGTCATGTATCGCCTACTGTAGTGGAGATAACCAAGAAAAACTGAAAATGGACAGGTGAAAAGCACCCCCTAGTCATTTTTACAGAACAACGGATGAGCTAAAACCATTTTATTGGTCATAGTAAGAAGTTTTGAATTTTATATATTTATTAAAATCGTAAGAGCCATTCTTTCAAGAAATAAATTATAAAACAAAGTTTTAATGAAAAGTTTCCTTAATATTTCAGTTATAAAAAGCATGATCTGGGCTGTTCGATGAAATTTCACAAAAGTTCTTAATTTAAAAAAGGTAAATAAAACGAACCGTTTTTCCGCTGTACTTTTCCAGAGACAGACAGACAGACAAATAGATAGACAGACCTCATTCCAAAAAAAAAAAAACTTTTTTTTTCTGTTTCTAGGCATCATGAAACATGTTTTCCCTGTGTTGTCTCGATTTCAAGTTTTTGTCACGATCACAATACCATGTTGGCTGTATGTGAGAAAGTAATAATGATTTTCTTCTGTTCAATGGCAACAATACAGATAGGTGATGTAGTGATCACTGCATATTTATACCTTGACGTATTCAGTAACGGAGATATCTTTTATCCAGTACAACTTCTTCCTTGCAAGCATATCCAAGAAAAACCACAGTGATCGGTGGATTTCGTGGCACTATTATACACGTTTGCTTTAAGGCCGGGCGCAAGTTGAGACGCAGTTTGGTGACGTGAGGTGAGGTGACTCACCGTGAGTTTCTGTGAAACACATAATTAAGTACAACAGCGAATGTTCGCACGCAGGGTGAGATGACGCAGTATCAGCGCGTCCGTGAGCTGCGAAGGTCTGTGACCATGCTAAATTTCTCACTAGTGACTGCGACCTGCGCGGGCTGTGCGCAAGTTGAGACGCAGTTTGGTGAGTTGAGGTGAGGTGTCTCACCGTGAGTTTCTGTGAAACACAGAATTAAATACAACAGCGAAGGTTCGCACGCAGGGTGAAGTGAAGCAGTTTCAACGCGTCCGTGAGCTGCGGAGGTTTGTGATCGTGCCACAGTTTCTCACTAGGGACTTTACACTGCGCGTGAAAAGTTGTTTGTCCACCATGGAGGAGAAATTAATTGAGGCACGTCAAGGGAGAAAAAAATTGTAAGAGAAGTCACATTAAAATTTTAAGATTTGAGAAGAAATTGCGAAGGGCATTGGAAAGAAATGTGATAAATTGTTTAATTCTTTTTTTTTTACTTAAGTAAGATTAATTTAATTGAAGGGAACAAGGGAAAAGCGGCAGTAGTCTCCGTTTTTATGGACTTTGAGATAATAATGCCTTGTAGTAGTGAATTTGGAATTTTGGAATTAGTTTAGGGAGATAGCGGTAATATTATAGGTAAAATAAATTATATAAAGGGGGAAAAGGATCATATTCCATGCAGTTTGAAAGATTGATGTCCGCTCTGAAAGTAAACAAACCTCTTCTCTTCAACTCTTCATATTTATTGTTTATCAGTTTGTTGCTATGCTCTTTTCAATCAAAAGCGTTTCTTGAATTAATTTCTATACAATGTGTTCAATTTGTTTTCCTATAAATCCTTTTTTCGTTTTCCGCTGTACCCCTCGTTTCTTTTAGATAACATTTTATATGCAGTAGATTTTCGACGAAAAGAAAAAGTTCCATAAGCAGGTAAAAATGTGTATATTTTCTATACCATAACTAGTATAAACTATAAGAATATATGACAAGAATTGATTAGTTGGGAAGTTTCAGATTTGTAATTAAAAATAAAATGAAGGAGTCGTCTTGACATTTATTTTCAACTTACTTTCATAAATGTTTTATAATTATATACAGTAAAATTGCTCCATGCTCTGTAACAAACGTTTCTGAAATGAAACATTTTCTCAGAATGATTTTACCAATTAGGTACGTTTCGCTTTGTAATGTTTTCCCGTTCAGAGTGAAACTTAGTATCTCACCGGAATTTGAAAAGTAACCTTAATTTTAATTACATGATTGTGAAAAGAAATGGTGTTACAGTGACATTAAAAATAAGAAACATTATAAAACGTATTATAGCCTATTTATTAAAAATTATATATTTATTATGTCTTAAAGATGAAATTTTCATATCATAATTATTAATTATATATATATATATATATATATATATATATATATATGATCACTGATTTTAAGTATTCGCAACATTACATTAAAAAATTTAATTTGTAGGAAATTAATACATTCCTTCCAGTGGCGGCTCTAGCTAAAATTAATGTAGGTGCTGCTCCAGAAAATGTTTAGCCTTCGTTAAATATTGTGCAAAAGGAAACATAGGCCTACATATTAAAAAAAATTATTCAGAAACTTGAATAGGCCCTAAAAGAACAAAATTAAACTTTTTACTTACTGTAATCTAAATTGTTACAGTTCAAGCTTGATCTATTCGTTCCTTGATCTGCCATGGTTCAAGTTTTCTGTTAGATAAAAGAGCCGAAATAAATGAATCAAATAGAATAGCTGGAAAGAAGAAAATGATCTAATTCTACACTTTATTACATTCAAGAATATGGTACATGGTTTTTAAGCACAACACAAGGGCACTTTGGAAGCGACAGTGCTCTCTCTATCTCTCTCTCTCTCTCTCTCTGTCTCGCAGCCGGAGCGCCGGCCGCGGCCTTCACTTTCCTATGTGAGCATGCGCACAGCTAGTCAAATATCACGCCGCTGGAAATGTGGAGCGCACTGGGGCAAGCTACCTGGCATTAAGCTTAAGGATTATATAATCTACAACTATAAATGAAGAATTAAAGAAAAAAGGACTCATTATATTAATTATAACCGATAATATCAAAGTGGAAATAGGGGGTGCTGCAGTTCCACAGTGCCTATACACGAGTCGCCACTGTTCCTCACCATAAAAATACGGCTAGTTTTTCTTCAGTTCCTATAGATCTTGACGCATTGAGTCCTTCGGCATCAATTGACTCGTTGATGAATCCATGCAACTCAGAAAACTGTTCAGGGTTACATGGTAATAATTCCTAAATTTTTCGTTACAAAAATTGTTCTTAAGGATAAATTCTCCGTTCGTCTTTCTTTTCTTTAAACAACGCTTTTCGGAATCTTTTCGTTTAATAATGTTGGAATTATTTGTTCTTTGAGTTCATCTGACTATGATTCCGAATTTTGTAATGATTCTATGTACATGGCAGTCATTGTGCACATTGCTCACTACCTCGTAGATACGCAGTTGTGATAGAACTGCCTCCCAGCTTTCGCTCTCACTGCGCGCAGTTGATTGAATCCTGCTTCCCTGCGTCACCTCACCTCAACTCACCTCACCAAACTGCGTCTGAACTTGCGCCCAAACTAATAGTAATACGGGCGTATGAAGGGAATAGTCAACTTAGGACAAAACTAAACACCACTATGTTCTACTACGCCACTATAATAAGTTTATTAATGCTTAACAGTGAACTCTCTTACAGAGTCACAAAAATATAATTTACAATTTTAAAATTAAAATATTAAGTTAAACTTACACAATGGATATGTGGCCGCACGATAAAAGATTTCAAGTCATAGAACATTGCTTCAAGATAACAATACTTTTTTTATACTTTTTTTTTATCAATGCTAATCTGAAAGATGTTTGTCGCCATGATGTTTTATTTGCTGTAATTGCCTTTAAATACAAAATGCAATAGGCATGTAGCTCACTAGAACAAATTGTATTTAGGTACTTTTATCCAATTATGAAGAAGCAGAATTTTACATAAGATATTCAAGTATCTTAATATCAAACTTTATCTAGCGGCGATCTCACTATCGTCAAACACCTCTGTATATTTTCTCGGTAAAAATACCGATAACACTTCTACACTATCTTTCATACGAATATGTAGCAGTACACAACGTCCATATCTGGTTTCCTTTTGAGATGCATATAAAATAGCGTAACTTCTGTTCTGTTCGAGGTCTGATATAGTGACACATCGTGGTTGTGATGAGGTTGAATTCAACTTCTCTACTAGAGATGTCATCTGTAATCATGAACGAAGGCTAATTAACTAATTTAATAACAACAATAATATAGCTACCGCACAAAGTCTTTTGTATTGATTATGTCATAAAGTACGGAAGATGTAGTCTTACCTTGTTAGTTTAAAATCAGAAGATGATGATGGTGACTGTAGAGCTGTTTACACAATTATCAAGACCTCCTAAATACATGTCCTTTATACAAAACTAGCCGAGCAACACTATGACGTAGTTTATCTATATGTGATTATTTTCGTTTAAGATGTTGTAACAAAGATTGGAGATATCGTTAAGGTTGTTATCATATAACTATGTAGAACATATTTGAAAGCCTTTGTATTATTTTCGAGATGGATATAGTAATAAACACCTAACTTGGAGGTCTTTTTTTATTGTTTTCAACATGCCTTTGTGTTTATCATTAATTTACTGTCCGCGTATAACATTCCTCTCTGTTTATTGCGCCTATCATAAGGTCAAAGAAATAGGTTCCTATGTTACTATTCCTCAGATTCCCTCGTTCATATCCCTTTTACTAATTAAGACAAGTGGTTACAGTTACTGTAATAAGGACCATTTACAACAACATGGCTGTAACGCCTATGAATATCTTATTATTTTACCATTATTCCTACCCTTCCCAATTAATAAATGATACGTCTAAAACACAGATACGTTTTAAATGATTTTAATATAGAGGGAAGAAATCCTCCATAGGCATGTATACCTTTGTACCTTCCGAAGGAAATATGTTTCGAATGTTACCCTGCTCCTTTAGTTACAGCAAAATGAGAAATCGTAGGCCTTGTAGCAGAAGATTACATCCTCAGAATATTATATTCAGTAGAATATAATATAAGAAAATAATGAATTAATATAAATAAAAAGGAGGATAAGATTAAATATTAGAGTTCAGATATGAAACAACATATCATAATGTGCAGAAAAATCCAAGTAACAAGAATATAATAATTAAATTTCAATCCAATTAAGGAATTAAATAATATCAATTTAATTCCATAATTCCTTTGTTCGAGGCATTTGAGCGCCAAGATGGACAGGATATTTTAGTCAACAAATTGACAACGGGAATTTCCCAAACAGCGCGTGACTTCCAACAGGTAAAACCCAGCTCACGCCGATGCAAATGCGATGTGACGCTCTGTACGAAAGCCATGTGACGTCAGTAGTCCGTCACGTGTAGCCAATAAGGAGTAAGAAAGAACGACATGGTGAGGAGAGGGGTGTTGCGAGACTTGTGTACAGTAAGACAATAAGGGGAGGAGAGAGGGGAGAAGCGAAGTATATATAAGACGGAACTCAAGCGAAAATAGGGATCTCGCTAGGAATCAGTCTGCCGGTCGAGCTGGAGCATTATGGAGTCGTTCAACGTACGAGAGTGGTGTTATACCACAGGCCAGGACCTGGATCACCGAGGAAGGAGACAGAGCAGCTGATCATCATGGGAACAACGAAGGCACCATTACGCATAAATTACTAAGGTTGGTTTTTCTCCCTAAAGATAGCAACAGTAAACTGCATAGGCAACGAGATATAGGGTAATTATGGCCCCTACTAAAAGTCAGTCTTATATATATATATTGAACCGCTTCTCTCCATCTCTCCATCCATCCACGCATACCAGTAATACTCATTTGTTAAGATTTCTGTAGCACCAATGCGAATTATTGCACTGCTATTAATATTTGTGAAGATAAATAAACACTTGAAAGTTAATCTGAATTCCCCTGAATACAAGTTTCTTTAATAAGCTCTACCAGATATATCTTTTCCCAACTAGGCCTATAAGTAAATATTTCAGTCTACTTCATCATAGAAAGGAGGAAGGCGCAGCTTCGCCACACACCGGCAATCTACAGTCACGAGCCTAACGGTAAGATATTTATAGATAGGGTAGTTAGCCGAGGTCAAACAAAGCATAACTTTTATTCCAACGAGAATAACACCACGAATCCCCTATAATGTGGTATACAACATACAGAACCCCTTCAATGTGGTACCCAACATATTCCACTCAGGTTCACCACGACAAAACCCCTACAGCCTATTGTATTAATCAGATTCATATGCGATGTGTATCCTTCAAAGATGCAATAGTGTCAAATGAGGTCTGGATGAGCATTCTTGCGCAAACTGTATAAAACACAACTGTCTTCATGGTACACTTCAGTCACTATGAAATCTCACGAATATTAAATTATTTATACAATTCGGGGTTAAACACTGGAACGAATATAGGTTGTGTTTGAACAACATAATAATAATAACAATAGTTGTATGACTTATGGTTAACATCGCAAGGTGTTTGCCATTATTCCTAGTCACGTTAATTGAACGGCAAGAGTATTTCAAGTTCACACAGACTGTTAATACCACAGGAGGGATATTTTTAAATCGAAAAGGTGCCAGTGCGCATGTCTAGGTGTTGGTTTTCGAAATGTAAATGCAATAGGTTAGGAAAGGTTAGGTTATGTTATGTTAGGTTAGGTTATGTGCCGTAAGTTGCGCGTACGGATCTCAGAGGAAATTGAAGAAAAAACTCGGCGCGCGCGCCGAGTATTTTAATTTCCTCGATCCGTGAGATTTCATAGTGACTGAAGTGTACAAGGAAGACAGTTGTGTTTTATACAGTTTGCGCAAGAATGCTCATCCAGACCTCATTTGACACTATTGCATCTTTGAAGGATACACATCGCATATGAATCTGATTAATACAATAGGCCTACGATTTCTCATTTTGCTGTAACTAAAGGAGCAGGGTAACATTCGAAACATATTTCCTTCGGAAGGTACAAAGGTATACATGCCTATGGCGGATTTCTTCCCTCTATATTAAAATCATTTAAAACGTGTCTGTGTTTTAGACTTATCATCTATTAATTGGGAAGGGTAGGAATAATGGTCAAATAATAAGATATTCATAGGCGGTACAGCCATGTTGTTGTACTTTGGTCCTTATTACAGTTACTGTAACCACTTGTCTTAAGAAGAGATATTTTACATGCATACAAGAAAAGATTTCCTCAAAACAAATTCATTTTATATGAATTTAATAAATTAAGAAATACTATTACCACAGAGAAGAGAAAATTAAAAGCAAAGTATTATGAAAATATGTTACAGTCTGTATCTGGAAATATCTCTTTGTTCTGTAAAAAAATAAAAGGCATCCTAACGAATTCAATAACTAACGGTTCTATAAATCATGGAAATATAGATAAATTGATGTTAGATGGGACAGAGATAAACAACACTGACATTCCCGAAGAGCTTAATAATTATTTTGTAAATGTAGGCCCAAAACTTGCACAGACTTCAGTAAAAAAGAATATGGATAGTAACCAACAATCTATTGATATAGGTATAAGAAATTCACTTTATTTACACATCACATCACATGAGGTTGAAAAGCATATTGACAGTTTAAAAAACAAAAGAAATGCAACAAAGGATGGAATAACAAACATATTTCTAAAGAAAACTAAAAAATCACTAAAATATGCCATTTCAGAATTCATTAATTATTCCTTCCTGAAGGGAGCTGTTCCAAAAAAATGCAAAATTGCCAGGGTTGTTCCCATTTTTAAGGGTGGAGATAGTTTAGATCCAGGAAATTACCGTCCAATCTCAATTTTACCAGCCCTATCAAAAATCTTAGAGAAATGTATGAAGGAAAGATTAAATAATTTTCTAGAAAATAACAAAATCCTTTATAAATACCAATATGGGTTTCGGAAAACTTCATCAACCTTATGTGCTGCAGTAGATATAATAGCCCAAATTGAGGATGCAATGGATAGTAACAAATTTTCTTCAGGACTATTTATTGACTTAAAGACGGCATTTGATACTGTAGATCATGAATTACTTTTGAAAAAACTTGAATGTTTTGGAATAAGAGGTATAGTGTTGGACTGGTTCAAAAGTTACCTAAAAGAACGCACACAATATACATCAGTAAATGGATTGGACAGCAATGCTCAAGTAATAATTTGCGGGGTCCCACAGGGCTCGATATTAGGACCCATCCTTTTCCTAATATATGTAAATGATATTCAGACCTTACCTTTACATGGCATACCTTCACTTTTTGCTGATGATACTAGTATTTTTTATGTTGGTGATACAGTTGATGGATTATTATCATATATGCATGAAGATCTCAATATTCTAACAAAATGGTTAAGTCAAAATAAATTATCATTAAATGCCCAAAAGACAGCATATATGGTCTTTCATAAGCCAAACACACACTTAGGTATTTCTAAAGAGTTAGTAAATGACAATAAGCACATAAAGCGAGTAACGGATACTAAATTTTTAGGCCTAACTATAGACCAACATTTAACTTGGAAAGGACACATCAACAATATATGTAGCAAAATTTCTCCAGTTATAGGGATATTTAGGCGAATAAGGGGAATATTGTGAACTCCTGGCTTGAGATCCTTATATTATTCACTAATACAGTCTCACATAACTTACATGTTATTTATCTGGGGTCGTTTTCATAAAACGGATCTTCAACCATTAAGAGTACTTCAGAATAGAGCAATCAGAATTTTACTAGGTGCACATTATTTGACACCAACTCGCATTCTTTATGAACAATCGAAAATCTTGCCGTTTGAGACCTTAGTTAAAGTAAATGCCATTACATATATGCACAGAGTAGTACATGGTAACATCCACAGTAATTTTCCAATAGAATATAACAAAGACATTCATAACTATGAAACAAGGCAAAAACAGAACATATACCTCACACATTCTTCAACTGTAACTTATGGGACAAAGGGATTAAAATATTATTTGATCAAAACATATAATAAATTACCACAAGAACAAAAGAATATATTAAATTATAACAAATTTAAATCACAAATAAAACTCTTTTTAAAATCTAAGATTAATTAAGTTCTATGATATAGTAATAAATAGATACTGTATATTGATCCCTATTATACTATGTAACTATGTTTCCCTTCATCATCTATCATTTCACTTCACTCTTAAAATCAAGTCATCTTATTTTGTGTTCCTATATTCTGTACCTCTTCACTCTTGTACCTCTTGTATATATTGCACCTCTTGTATATTTATAAGTTATTTGTAATTGAAAATTTATGTATCACAATGCATGTCATGTTGTATATAGCCCCTTAAGGTGAGCTTTGCTCGTTGGGGTTTTCTTACAATAAATAAATAAATAAATAAATAAATTAGTAAAAGGGATATGAACGAGGGAATCTGAGGAATAGTAACATAGGAACCTATTTCTTTGACCTTATGATAGGCGCCATAAACAGAGAGGAATGTTATACGCGGACAGTAAATTAATGATAAACACAAAGGCATGTTGAAAACAATAAAAAAAGACCTCCAAGTTAGGTGTTTATTACTATATCCATCTCGAAAATAATACAAAGGCTTTCAAATATGTTCTACATAGTTATATGATAACAACCTTAACGATATCTCCAATCTTTGTTACAACATCTTAAACGAAAATAATCCCATATAGATAAACTACGTCATAGTGTTGCTCGGTTAGTTTTGTATAAAAGACATGTATTTAGGAGGTCTTGATAATTGTGTAAACAGCTCTACAGTCACCATCATCATCTTCTGATTTTAAACTAACAAGGTAAGACTACATCTTACGTACTTTATGACATAATCAATACAAAAGACTTTGTGCGGTAGCTATATTATTGTTGTTATTAAATTAGTTAATTAGCCTTCGTTCATGATTACAGATGACATCTCTAGTAGAGAAGTTCAATTCAACCTCATCACAACCACGATGTGTCGCTATATCAGACCTCGAACAGAACAGAAGTTACGCTATTTTATATGCATCTCAAAAGGAAACCAGATATGGACGTTGTGTACTGCTACATATTCGTATGAAAGATAGTGTAGAAGTGTTATCGGTATTTTTACCGAGAAAATATACAGAGGTGTTTGACGATAGTGAGATCGCCGCTATAAACAGAGGAGAAAATAACGTTTTTCTAATGTATAAAGGAAAATTTCCGAATTCCCAGGCGTTTAACCTATGTTCGATTAATGGTTAGTTCACTGCTTCTCCCTCTAAGAACTGAAGTGTACAAACGAAAGGAGACTGGAATGTTAGGATGCCTAGTTACCTGTTATAGATGTGTTTTAGGAACAGTTGAGGTAAACAGATTAATGTTAAGTGTCTGAATATCTAAGACACAATGTAACAATGTTAATAATAATAATAATCAGATTCACTTTGTATCGTATTTATTGTATTCCATTCCTCTTTCATACACAATCCTGCTCCTACTTCTTAAGTTCACAATACTAGTTATGTAATGTCAGGATTTAAGTATTATTATTATGACTTAATATCACCTTAAATCTATATTCAATCCCTTCCTCTTTCATACATAATCCTGCTCCTATTTCTTAAGTTCACACTATCATATATGTAACGTCACGATTTAATTATTATTATTATTTTAGACTTAATGTCACCTTAAATCCATATTCATGCAGGTGGTATGCATATTATATAGACCTATTAAAAAGTGTTCCTTATTACATGCGATGGAGGCCTTGATGGTTCTAGGAGGTTGAGGCTCCGTGATTCTGACATTCGGCACATTATTTAATTGATTGGGGGATATTCTTTATTCCATCACCCTATTACTTACATCTGAAGCTGATTACCTTCATGACACATGCTAACTTAATGTAGTTCATACTGTAAGGAGGGAAAGCATATTTACGTAATATGTTTATTGCTAAAACATTCAGACGACAGTTTCTTTAAACAACAAATTCCTGTTGGACATTGTTATCCAAACACAGCCCCCCACCTTGAGATGTGTGTGTGTGTGTGGTAGGAGGACCCTGCATGCGAACTCTCGTATATATATAAGGAACTATTAATTTTCAACATTAAAAACTTAACCATGTCTACACTAACTCCATCGCAGGATCTAATTCAGGAGATGTGCAGGGATATCCCCGAAGAGATTATTCCTTTAGGCCGAGGAATATATCATCCCTGAGATGGAGCCGCCTGCCTCCTCGTCTCCTGAGCCTACGGAATCCTACACAATTAAGATACATAACGGTTGGGGCCTTGAGGTGGGGACTGAGGAGTTCCCCATCCGAAACACACACGTATGGGGCCATAATGAGGAGCATGTCGAGCTCTCCGAAATTCTACCCTGTGGTAACACTCTTCACGATATTGCTGGAGACGTTATTACCCACACGGACGCAGGACACGACCAAATATGGTTCAAGGCATTTCCACAGGTGTCAATCTCCTCGAGAGGGCCATTATAGGCATTGGAGTAGGAAATGCACGAGAAAGAATAAAGTATTCCTCACCTTGAAAATGGCTGTAAGTATTTTTATCACCTACCTTAATATTTAATTCTAGTATCATATTGTGTTACTTATGTGATGTTTATTATATGTTTCAGACGAGGGCTGCATTCTTTCATGACCACAATTGTGGTCAAGGTAGTGAGTGTCGAATGCCGGAATGTATTACAAAAAAGACTTTTGGCTCATGGCTAAAAATGTAAATATGTTTCATTTAAACCTAGGGTACACATATTATATTATAAAAACGTAATAGTATTGCCTTATTACTTGGGTATGTCTAGATTCGTAAAATAATCCTGTTGTATTTACAACAACCTTTCCTTACGTCTATAAAGTTAGTATTTCAGATTGCTATGATCTACATTTTTAAATCATGATGTATCGTATTTCATATATGTAGGTATATACGAAGTAACTAATTATCCTTGAAGCTGTTAATTAATGATCACGTATTGGGATTTTAACTTGATGTACAGCGTATTTTTTTTTCTAGAGGGAACCGACTGGGCATCATCTCTCTCTCTCTCTCTCTCTCTCTCTCTCTCACTCGATGTTATTCTTATTGCAGTATGGAATGTTCTTTTTCTGTTGTTGTTATCACATAGTTTTGTGGAATGACTCTATACTAATGTTTTTTGAGAGCGATATCTCTAATACTCATCAAATCATAGGGGGTTATTATTGTTATTCTTGCGGAGATGTTTTCAACAGGCCTTTTTTATTGAATTCACTGTCCTTGTATTCCCATATTACACAACTACACATCGTCATGATAGATGTTATATTATCGTTAGGTTTTCTCCCATTGAATATGAAAATCATTTACAACGTATCTGAGTACTTTTGATTTGCCGCGTATTGAGTTATAACCCTTCATTTGCTAATCTTGTTACAATTTCAATAATTCTAATTCTGATTTCAGATTATTGTTAGGAATTGAAATTACGATAGATATAAATTCATTAGTTTTAAATCTGTTTCTTTATTTTTATACATTTGACCTTGGCATGAACGTTACTACATTTCATTGTCAAGTTATTGCAGTCTACTGTAATCCTAATACTGACTAAATGCTAACGTTTTATTTACATATCCGATATGAATCGATCGGATGCCTTATAGACCTATGCATGTGTGCAGTATTTAATGTTTTCTTTAAATGAATGCGGATATTCTTTATTCCAACACCATTTATTTGCACCTAAGTTGTTTATCTCGTGTCACAAGACAAATCCACGTACTTTATAGAGTAAATGAACGAAATATTTACTCTTGCTATAACAAGTTTACGTAATATGTTTATTACACAAACATTCAGCCATAAGCTTCTTAAAACAACAGATTCCTACGAGACATTGCAATCTGATGAATGGTATTCAATGTATAAACATGAATCGCCTAAGGGAGAGAGAGTTTGAGTTTAAACTATTTGTTAGGCATGCGTCCACCAAAATGACATGTTTTTATTTAAATAGAATACTTGTTTTCGGCATTAGGATACATGAGAGAATCTGTCTATACAATCAGGTTCCTAGACAGAGATAAAAGGTTCTACTCCACATTCCTTGATACATGCATTGCATCCTTAAAGGATACACAACCCATATGGATACATTAGGCCTATGTTATATCATTACGATGTAGGTGCACAAGCAGGTAACAAAGGTACGTGTTTCTTTGACTGTATGTGCATATATCCTTCCGACTTTTTTATTAATACACTCCTCCTTTGTTTCACCATTACTTTGTAACTATGTGATGATGAGACGTGGTTCTTTCTTCCAGGTGACATTATATTCCTTTACCACGCAATACCTTATTATTATAACTATGTGTAAACATTACATATCGTTTCATCCCTACGTTACCTGCATTGCATCCTTGAAGGATACACAACCCTTATGATTCTGATTATTTCACTAGGCCTGTATTTTATCATTACATTGTAACTAAAGGATTTTGATATCATAGGATCGTGTATCTTTGACCGTATTTGCATATATCGTCTGCCCTCGACTCGTATCTAGGGGCATAACTAGCTATCTTAGGGTAGCATCGGTTCTCGAAATGGGTGTGATTGGTTTGGTTTACCACCCATCATTCCTGGATATCTAAATTTATAAATCAAAACTCTATTCAATGGCTATACAACACTCAAAGACTACAAGGACTGACAAAGGCTGTATGTGGACATTATGTCTGCTTGTTCACATACTTCATGAATAAAGGCTGAATGATGCATGTGTTTGTAAACATGTTTACTACGTATCTGGACATAGAGTTCTTCCACAATATCCTAGGATCTCTGTGTGGAACGAGGAAAGGTTGAGGAGGGCAGAGATGTTTTCCACGAATAGGGAATGTAAGTATTTAACAACAACAGGGATTTATTTTCAGATTAGAAAGTAGTTTACACACATGTTAAAACCTGTACTTATTGTTTTTAGAATGAAACCAGATCGATTTCATTGGTCTAGCTCAGTTTCGCTGCATTGTCTGGAACGAGAGGTTCTCCTCATCCTAGATCCATAGGGATGTCTTCGTCAGAGATGAGCAAGAGCAAGACCATATGATCTCATGCATAGCGAAGTGTTTAATTATATAAACAACATACAAGTTTGGATAACCTATCTTTATTCGATATGTATACCGTTGAAATAAACCATCCAACTCTATTACTATAAAGCCATTTGTTTATACACATTATTTCATAGGAGCGTGACAACCTTATGATTTAGAATAAAGTTGTGACGTTCTGAAATGAAAATATAACCTTGCCCAGTTCCTGTTCCTTACATAATCATTTTCAATAGTTGATAGTATTAGTAACAGTGTTCATCCGGAAAAGAAAAGATGCTGAAAGGAAGAAGAATTGGTTATGTAAGTATAAACCTATTTTATTTTTTCATAACTAGGTAATGTTGGGAATATACTGAGGTATTCATGTGCCCTTGCGCAATATTGTACGTATGTTGATATTACACTATCAAGCCATAGGGCCTAAGGGTAAAAGGGTATAAACGAAGGACAGGTTTCTAGACAACTATGTGAAAACAACAATACATATCGTTTCGTTCCTACGTTGCCTGCATTGCATCCACGAAGGATACACAACCCTTATGAATCTAATTAATACACTAGGCCTATATGTTATCATTACGTTGTAACTAAAGGATCTGGATAATATATAGGAACATGTTTCCTAGTGGGAATTTGCATTATATCCTCTGCCCACGCCTCGTATCTGGGGGTGTAACCAACCCTCTGGAGGGCAGGCGTCGGTTTTCGAAGTGGGTCTGATTGGAGTGGGGCTAACACAGGCTTACTGCCCTCGTCTGCATTGTTCGAATCGAGTACCATCTTGTCATATAGGACCATAGTACGGGGTTAGGGGTGGGTTCGGGGGCGGCGTCGGTTTTGTTTTGGGCCTAACTCTTTAACGGGCGGTCTGGACGGGTTGGCATTAGCACAGGACGGACGGGCTCGTCTTGCTTGTTCGAATCCCCTATAATAACGTCACGTGGTCTTAGACATGACGCGGCGTCGGGGGTGGCGTCGGTTGGCGGCGATTTTAGTTTATATCTCGCTAGTTACTACTTACTACATACATACATACATACATACATACATACATACATACATACATACATAAGCACAACACTGACACCTTTTTTAGGGAATTTTCTTCCACGCGCGTAAGTTCAGCTTCCGAGAAAGAGTTAATTTCTCGTGTGATATTGTCTTTAAGTTCTTCTTGTGTATGGGAAATTGACCTATACACTTTATTTCAAGTTTCCCCATAAATAATATTTACATACTGTTAGAAGAACTTGATGACAATATCACATAGGCCTATCACAAGAGAAAGTAACTCTGTCTCGGAAGCTGAACTTACGCGTGAAAGAAAATTTCCTAAAAAGGTGCCAGTATTGTCTGGATGCAAGAGGAGAACATTTCCATCATCTGTTGTGATGAAGTACGTGGTTATTTTCATTGTAATTTTAACTGAAAATGTGATAACCTGAATCATTAGAACGACCGCGGCAATATTTGCGTAGATATTTCACCCGATCGCTCGGGAGTTGGAGCTGTGCCAGCCGCGACGCAGAAACCCGCGTCATTGGCCAACTCTTGCGTGGGACTCACTGTATTTGATGCTATATTCTTGGCTAAAGCACGTGCTATTTTCAGCACAGTACAGAAAATACCTTTCTAAATTTGATGATAGTTTCTTGACAGTTACGGTGAATAAGTCTTTACAATTCTTACACATAAATTAGAATTAAGTAGCGTAGGAGAAATGTATTTATCTTAAGTTTGATGCAAGCAGACTCTGGAATGAGAATAACGAAGCAGTATGAGCCGAAAAAAATCGTAATGGTAGACGAAGTAGTTCAAGAGAGATGTGCGTCGTACCAGCAGAAGCAGCTGAAGTGAGTACTTTTCTTAAGTTTAATGCTAGCAGGTTCTGGTATGCGAAGAACTGTCTGAGCAATGATAAGTCGTAGTAGCTGATGCAGCGAGTATCGTACCAGTAGAAGCAGCAGAGTAACGCGGCTAGAAATAGATGTTAACCAAGAAAGCTCGGAATGTGTTGATAATAAATATATGACATCGATAATATCAAGACACTCACGAAAATACTTCGCAATAGCGATCTCATTAAATGAATATAGCGTCAAATTTACAGGAATTTTTTACAATGGTGATTGACAAAATTATTAATATAGATAGTTATAGTAATACATTTCGAGAGCTCAATAGAAGTTTGGAGAAGCTTCTAGGAAGCTCTCAGAACATTGGAATGCATCTTTCTTCCAGAAGTTAGGAGAATGTATGTTTACAAAGAGAAAGCAAAGCAAGCTTACTGAAATGTATAGGCCTATATACGTATTATGTTTGAAACTTGGTTTGAAAATTTATAGTCTTAAAGGAATTCAAGAAACGGGCTACTAAAACATAAAAGAAATTAACTCGTTGCGATTTTACTTGAAAAGTAAATGACTGTCATGACTGTGGCGGGATGCTGTCCCAATTTACTAATTTAAAGCCAAGAGAAGGAAAATGATCCACAGAACAAAAGAACGAAACGGATTTTCACAATTATAAGAAGAGTATAACAATAGCTTATTGAATAACCAGAGAATACAATAGGTCCAAACAAAAACAATCAAATATGAAAAGCTGGTACTTATATGTATATAAGTAACGAATAGACAAGAATGGTTATCAAAGATAGCTGATGGCCAAGATTAATTGTACGGCCGGCTTTCCATCACATAAGGTCATAAAGAATACGTAGCTGTAATATATTAGAAGATAATAATGAAATAAGCAAAAAAAAAAAAAAACTGGTGGGCAGAAAAAATATACAACAACGAAATATAACTGAAAAAAGGTAAACTAAACGAACCAAAAATATCACCAGCGAAGAAAACGAAAATGTCAAGATAATGGAGCCATACCTAATATTAAGTTAACGCCGACAATAGGGCCACCACTGGATGGCTACACAGCGGAAGATGTTCATGGCTCAGAATGACAGTATTACCACTTGAAGAGAAGAAACATGGTCTGGTTCCCGGCGCTTACTCTGAAGGAGAAGTTGCTTGGTTGTCCTCACGGCGCGATCTCGATTTAGGCATGTTGCTTCAGCGCCCGCACGGCGCGATCTAGTCCGAGGAACTTAATATCGACACTAGGTAAACAAAGCAGAGGGCGCAAACAGCAGACAAATGGAAAAAGAAAAATTCAGAAGGGACGAGATAACAAAACCGGAACTAACCAACACGAAACAAAACGCATCTCTGAACATAATATAGAAAAGAAACTAGTGATGGAAAACCGGAAACAAGTGAGTACCTGATTAATAAATTATTAATAAAATGTTTAATTTACCTGAATAATGAATTATTTAAAAAGTCTAATTTACGGAATAGGGTGCCGAGAATATACCAACGGCACATGACTGGCAGGAGGGGAAGATGGATTGTCTCTCTAAATTCAACTCCCATCTCTGAATATCTTTATGCGTTCCAGCAGTGTCAGGAAGAAAAAAAATACTATGTTATTATTTCCGAGTAAACAGAATCACCGCGTCACGTTCGTGATGTGGAGGGAAATACAATTTTGCGTATTTCACATTTGAATATATTGCCGATATTAGCTTTAAACTATTAACTTTTGGTGTGTGCAGTTTACATGCCCCAGAATCGAAAGGAATCACTGGGTGTGTGTGGTTTACAAGAAAAAAAAAATAGGTCTGTAGTCTTTAGGAAATGAGGGTGAACTGAGTTTATTAAGGGGACGCACTAAAGTAGTTATCCATAGAGTCAGGTAGTTAGCAATAATTAGGCTTACAGAAGAATTAAAAATATGCATTGTTACTGGAAGCACGATATCAATCTACTTATTTACACAAACTATACTCATTTTATTATATTATAATTCTAAACATAACCTTGTGCTGTGGATCTAATGGTCTTAAGAGCATGCCGAACTTCAAAAACAGTAATACGACATTCATAAAATAAAACTAGGAACCTGTCTTGGGATTACATGTGGTTATTTAGCTCATGAATCGTTCATCAATCCGCTGTAGGGATATTTAAATTTCAACCAATCACCGCTGTCTATTGCCTTATTTTAATCGCGCTTATGTTAAATTGCTTTTGTATTTGAATTCCTAATGAACTACGTTTAGGCCTTTACCTGCTTTGACCTAAAAGATGAATCGTAAACATAATGACATATCATGATGCATACACTCCGTTTTCGCAATATCATAATGAGTATGATAATATATCATTTAATTTCGATAAGTGTGTTTTCCATAGGTAATTGTTCATTTAATAGTATGACCATCGGCCATTACTATAAAGTCTATATGATAGTTAGAATTATACCGTTCTGCATTTCGAAACTTATTTTCTGTTATTTTGAATCTGTTAAGTGATTCTAAAAAGAGATTGTGTGTGCCGAATTCGAAAATAATCTCAATTTTTCACCATCATGTCAGGTTTTCAAACAATTCATGAATAACTAGGAATAAAATTATAGCTTTATGAAACGTCATAAAAATATTTTCAACAAGAATTTTGTGAGAAGAACTACACCCTAATTTGCTATTTCCCACTAACTAATAATTAATTAATATTATTAATAATTATAAGCACAATAATTATCTTATTCCAATATTGCACTTCAAATTTTCTCCTCTTTGACCTCCTTGATTGTTGTTCAGAGCAGCACCTTGTTCCATACTAAAATCTCCTAAATTATCAGGAAAATAATTGATGCGAATGAAGGAAATGTACCTTGACCTCATGTTGCAGCCAATCTGTTTTAAGCATCACTTTCACTATGTTAACATAATTGTTGTCTTCTTTTATTTCCAAGGAAATTAAAACAACGTTTCTGAAAGCATTCCAGGTACCATATTATAGCAGTTCTTTAGTTGATTTAAAAGAGTTGGGTGCCATTTTATAGCTGTACTTTAATTCGGGTTAGTTGGCGCCAAGTTGGGAGATCATTTATACCACAGTCCTACCGGGGAGTACTGGTGTTGGGCGATTCTGGTTGTCGAAAAGGGGTTATTGCCGGCTAGTAGCTCAGTTGATAGATTTATGCACGAGATTCTTAATAACGGGTCGGTGGCTAGAGAAATTGTCCGAGGGAACGAATAGGCAAATCGGGATGTATTAGGTAAAATAAAATGTTTATGATCTTTTCTATTTCAATCTATATTCTAAATAAAAAGGTTTGTTCTGAAAGGTAATAGTTGTATTATTGAGTCTTTTCATAAGATGATGTAAGTCCAAGGGGTGATGTAATTTTAGTCGTAGTAATTATAAGTTGTTGTTGCAATGTCTAAGACTATGATAATATTCACTTCTTACGCGCTTCTTCACTATTCACAATAATTATTCCGTCGATTCTATTTATATGGCGCGGATTCTTAATACTTCCTTTTTATCTCGCGGGCAACTTTACTAGTTATGCACCGGGTACGTTTTAAGTTTAATTACTTTAACAAAAATCACTTATACAATCTCTACTTCCGTAGGTTAATACTGACGCGCGGCGATGTTATATTATACTAAATTGATCTATTTATAATGCGCGGATTCGATATCTTTGAAGTTGAATATTTATAGAATATTGTAGTTTAGTCCATGTTATAAAAGTTAGCTGAAGGCTCTGTCTTAGTGTCGTAGATTCGTCGTCTCTCTCCTGATCCAAAAAAATGCTGTGACTTGGGGGCTCTTTGATAATATCTCCTGGGTAGGTGGAGGGGTGAATTGTTGCTATTGGATGGTTTCAACCTAGGGTTTTACTTAATTGGAGGAGAATCTTGGTTTTCTGCTAGCTTGTTTGAATCTTTCTTCGGTTAAAATGCGTTAATGTTCGTTGGGTCATTAATTTTAAGTGACATCTCGACACTGTCGTCTTAAAGTCTGTCATACAGGAAGTCTCCTCCTACTAAATATATTTGTGATAGTAACTGTGATAGCTGAAGGCTATCAGAGTTAATACTATTTCCATTTTGTGGGTTGATTTTAGCTGAATCGAATGATCTAAGTCTCAAGTCTGTCGGATTAAAACTATGGAAGTTAATTATAATGTCCGATTAAAATGATTGAAGGGGTTAATTAAAAGTTTAGTGTAGTATATGAAATTGAAGGGGGTGTTTCTCTCTTTCTATTGGTATAATTTGTTTTATTGTCTTTATTTTATTTATTGAGTTATTGATGTTTGAAGTTGAGGAATTTTACTATAATATAGGGGAAAAAGGCCGGTTCGTATGAGGAAATGTTCGGTTTCATATGATCGGTTTCATATGATCGCATAATGAGTGGAAAATCACGCGATATATTAGGGTGATCAAGAATAATACGAGCGAGATTTTACAGTCATTATAATACCCGTTTTCAAAGTCCTAAATAGACCTATGTCTTGTTTTAATTTTGTTTTTTTTTTAAATCTGTTTTGATATAGTTTTGTGATATTATTTCTTAATTAATTATCTTTGTTTGATAGGTTTTTCTCAGTAATTAGTGTCCTTACATCACCTTGACTCTTTAGTTAATTATACATACACATACATAAATTCATAAACAATAAAATGCAATTTTACAATACTATTTTACCTTAACGTAGTCTGTCTTCTTATTATTCGTCGTACATATTGTATTCAGTCCATTGTCCTTCTGTTACACTAGTAAATCATAAAAATATTCATTATATCTTATCAATAAAATACACACTATGATTAAAGTTTGTGTTCATAACCTAGTCTTATTAATTTTATCTTCATTCTTCTGAATTTTGATGCTGATGCTTAATTGAAGTGAAACGTTGGGGTACGCTTTCCTTTCCTTATTATGGTCTTAAATAACTCTTAAATTATATCCAGATTTCACATATTATACTCCTATTCCAATTTCACCTTTTAAGTACTTTTTGCTATGTTACCTTCCATTACTCTCGATATTCTTTATGTTTTTCTATCAACTTATTCATTTCTTTCAATATCAATCTTTATCTCACTTATTATCATAGTTCATTCACTTATGTCACATATTTCGTCGCTACATATTTTCATCGTAATTTTATACGGTACACTTTATTATTCTTTGCTTAACTTTCATATTTTATTCTTTTCCATCACATTTTTTTTCAATACTTTTCTCATATACGTAATTTATTAATATCGTACCTTGTTTGCATACACTTTTTCAATATTCTTAGCATATTCATTATTCAATCTTACCATATTTTCTTCACTTCTAAAATGACTTTACTTGGTTAATTTTCGGGAAAGGGTTGATAATATGTGCTGTCCATACTTTTGTATGTAAAATAATTTTTTATTTTTTTATTTTTTATTTTTTTAAATTTTGTTCATATTATACCATATACTATTCCAATAAATAAAATTAAAATGTGCCGAAAATGGTTGTGTCTAATTAATCATTAGGTCAAATAATAGTGTGATTCCTTTGGTCAAATGAATGTTTTATCTCTTCAGCATTGAATTTAGAGGGGAGGTAGCCTTATAACTTAAAATTATCTATTTACACATTGAGATCACTACAAAAATAATACAGTGCACTTGTATTTGTAGTGGATTAATTTTCTGCGAATACTCATCATATTTGATATAATAAGTCTCGTATCGGAGAATTGTCTTTCAGCAAATTAATTAAAGACTATAGTCACTCAACCGTAAATTGTACATTCATCCTTAGATGTCAGGTAAAACATTAATTTGTGAAGTAGGAATCACTCTAATTATTTTACATAGTCAGTCCAATTCAATCCTTTTTCAGATCCGGTCATCTTATATTTACACTTCCTTTTTCTTCCAATCCAAATACCAGGCTAAGGCTTGCTAGCCATTACATGATAGGGCTTTAACAAATGTTTTCTATACTTGCCGAGAATTTTCTTTGGATTCTCTATATGGGTGAGTTGATAGGTATCAGTACTAAATTTTGCTTTTACCTGAAATGGTCCAGAATAAAGGAGACTGAATTTCTTCTGGCGATTGTGTAATGCACTTGAAATTATATGTGATTTAAGCAATACATAATCTCCCGGCAAAGGATCCCACCTAGGACGAGGGCGTCTGGGTCGTTGCCTTCTTTTCAACCACTTGCTTTTTAGGCGTTTGAGGATAGCATTGCAGATGTCCAAGTCTGATTTATTGCAGGTCGGTAACACAGGGGGGGGGGTGTTCTTGAAAAGAGGGTTCACTTTACAATGTGTTACTACTTCTAAGGGAATTTCCTTCGTAACGTTATGTTTTGTTTCGTTAAGTATGGCTTGGATGGGCTTTAAATATTTATACCAATTTTTTGTGCTGTCGGTGAGTTAGCAATCTTAGATAGGAAATCACTTGTTTGATATATCTCACAGAAATATTGCAAGAGGGATTATATGAAGAGCAGTGTAGGGTCTTTATCTTGAGTTTAGAGAGTCCTGAGTTCCATTTTGGGCTTGGTGGCTTCAATAGAATTTACTGACACTTCATAGGCTGTGTTCTTACTCTTGCCTACTTGGCATAGGTGACAATTTCTTATGTAAATTCTAATCTTACGTCCAAGTTGTTTTATGTAAAAATGCTCACTAATAGAATCGATCATTTTTTCGGTTCCACTATGCGCAAGGTTTCGTGATAGCTTGCTATAATATCAGTTTCAAGAGATTGGGGGATGTAAGGTCTCCAAGCGGGATTTTCTTTGCCACAGAATTTATATATAATTCCGTTGTAAGTAGCTAACGTGCTTTGCTTATTAGCTTCACCTGGTGGGCTAGAAGGTGGTATTTGTAGTTCCTGCAACTCGTTCCGAACGGTAGCCAAATAAAGTCGTCAAATTGAAATTTAGATTTTTTTTTTAAGGGTTGCAAGGGTTACCACAGGAAGAGTGTGTTGACCCCTCACTCGTGTAAAGTCACGGTGGGAGTGGGAGACTGCGTTCTTTGTTCCTGATTGTCCTGGTCATTGTTGTTGGGTCTATTTCTAGCATGGTCATATGAGTTGTTTCTTGTGTATTGATTATTATTACTATGGGCATACCTGTAATTGTTTCTACCTCTATAGTAAGGTCTGAAGTAGCCTTGGTTGTATTGGGTTCGGTTGAACCAGTTAGGTCGAGAACTAGCATAGTTATGCATATATTGTCCTCGGTAGCTATTGTTATATCTGCCATTGCCATAGGGGCGGAAACGATAACCTCTGGTTCTCCAATTACTCCTAGAATTTCTCGAAAATTCAGTTTGTGGCCAATAATAGTCAGGGTGTCGAAACTCATTGTTGTTTTTACCATCATATTGTCTATTTTCAGTGTTGTCAGGTGATTTAGAAGGGTTGGGTGATCGCAACCCGTTTTCAAAAGGAGTGTGGTTAAGGGCGGTTTGCACTAAGTTGATATTCTTTCTGTGCATTTGATTTGCCGACACTATGGGGGCGTTTTGTTTGTTAGATTGGTAGGAAGTATCCTGCATGGATTTCAATAATTTTAACATGTCAGTGGTGGACTGGGGAGAGGCAATTATGAGGCAATTTCGTACCATTGAAGGGAAGTGTGAGTGAAGGGCATTAAGGAAATCTATCTCCTTTATCTCAGGCTTGAGTAATTGCCTACTCTCGCATAATGAGATAAAGTACTCGAGATACGATTGTCCTTGGCTTCTATCATATTTCCCGTGAAATATTCTCGCTCTCAAACGAAGCTGATCTGGTTCGCCCCAGAACTCTGATAAAAACATTTCCTCGAACTGACTAATGGACAGCTGATTATCTGGGTTGATGACTTGTAACCATCGAGCTGCTGTTCCTTTTAGCGATTGCGCCACGAAAATTAGTTTCAAATGTTCAGGGACACCTCGTAGAGTGAAATATGTCTTGAGATCTTTTAAGTATCTTACTGGGTTAGTTTTAATTGTCTCTTCAAAGCAAGGAAGCGGAAAGTCAGAATTATTTAATGAAAAATTGTTAATGGGAATTTGTGGGGACTCGCGGCTAGAACTGGCAACTCGCTGGTCCAAACCATTGTTCATTCTTTGCATAGGTACAGAGGGTTCTGGTACTTCGGGTACATTTGGCACTGGATCAGGTAAGGTTGATGACGTAGAGGCTGAGGTAGAGGGGGCATTACAGGCATGGGGCATTATTGCATTTTCCCTTGATTGGTCAATAATGGTTTCCTGTTCACGGACTTTTTGTTGGAGCCTGTCAATTTCGGACTGGAGGGAAATTAGCCTCGTGGAGTTATTCACTGTGTTTCTTTCTATAGTACCAACCTGTGCTCGAACGGAGTCCACCTGGCTGGTGAGCACTTGTTCGGTGTTGGCTATTTGTGCAGTTACACGGGAGTCCATATTTTGCAACTCCGCAGTAACGTGAGTTCTGTGTTCGTTGATTAAAGACTTAAATTCTGAGGTTTGTTGTGTCATGTCTGCTCTTAATTGTGTATTCAGTGTTGTGATTTTATCTTTAAGTGTTGTGTTCACAGTAGCCATGTTGGTATTCATTTCATTTCTTAGTTCTTGGTTCTGATTATTAAGTGTGGTGTTTAGTGTTGAAATCTGTGAATTCATTGTGGAGATTAATTCATCTTTCAGTGTCGTGTTTTGTGAATTGATTGTTGTGTTCATAGAATTCATTTTTTCTTTTAAAGTGGTGTTTTGTGTAGCTAGCTGGTTTGAGATTCCTGCGATCATGGCTTGTAACTGTAGTAAAAATTCAGTATTAGGGTTTAGCGTGTCTTGTGAAAGAATTATAGTGTTCGGTGTAGCAGCAGGTTGCGTATTGTTATTCTCTGAGGGAGAGCTTATTGGGTCCGGTGTGTCGTCTGTAAGAGGCGTGGAACTGACCGCAAGATCACTTTCTTGTTCATGTGGGTTCACATTGTTATTTTCTGTACAAGTTGGTGGATTTTCACTTTCACTGTTAGGAGTTTTCGAATCTGAATATAATGTCCGAGTTCCTGAATTTTGCTCCATGGTATGAAACTTTTTGTGGCTTCTCAATCTCATAAAAATTTGAAAAATAAATTTAAGTTACTGAATTAATAAAAATTTGAGAATTAAAATAAAAATTAACAAAAATTAAATGACAAAATTACAATGCAAATTGAATAAAAATTGCTTAAGATTTTACTTTAATAATAGAAGCAAAATTCCGGATTCGACCTATAAGTTTGGATAACGATACCCTTTTGTTGCTTCGGGTGTCCAGCTGTTGGGGGTTGATCCGGGGTCCAGTTGTTGAAGATCCTGTTGTTGAGGGTAATTGATGTAGGTGAATATCCAGTTGGAGGGCTTTGATGTTGTGGTAATCCAGATGATGTTGCACTGATTCTAATTTAATTTTTTTTTAACACTGATTTGAAACTGTTTTAATTTGTGTTTGTTTCTGAGGTTTTACTATATCGAACATTTAAAGTGTTTTTGTTACTCGTTCCTCGGGAATTTCAAATTCAAGCAACCACGTTGGTAGCCATTTTATAGCAGTTCTTTAGTTGATTTAAAAGAGTTGGGTGCCATTTTATAGCTGTACTTTAATTCGGGTTAGTTGGCGCCAAGTTGGGAGATCATTTATACCACAGTCCTACCGGGGAGTACTGGTGTTGGGCGATTCTGGTTGTCGAAAAGGGGTTATTGCCGGCTAGTAGCTCAGTTGATAGATTTATGCACGAGATTCTTAATAACGGGTCGGTGGCTAGAGAAATTGTCCGAGGGAACGAATAGGCAAATCGGGATGTATTAGGTAAAATAAAATGTTTATGATCTTTTCTATTTCAATCTATATTCTAAATAAAAAGGTTTGTTCTGAAAGGTAATAGTTGTATTATTGAGTCTTTTCATAAGATGATGTAAGTCCAAGGGGTGATGTAATTTTAGTCGTAGTAATTATAAGTTGTTGTTGCAATGTCTAAGACTATGATAATATTCACTTCTTACGCGCTTCTTCACTATTCACAATAATTATTCCGTCGATTCTATTTATATGGCGCGGATTCTTAATACTTCCTTTTTATCTCGCGGGCAACTTTACTAGTTATGCACCGGGTACGTTTTAAGTTTAATTACTTTAACAAAAATCACTTATACAATCTCTACTTCCGTAGGTTAATACTGACGCGCGGCGATGTTATATTATACTAAATTGATCTATTTATAATGCGCGGATTCGATATCTTTGAAGTTGAATATTTATAGAATATTGTAGTTTAGTCCATGTTATAAAAGTTAGCTGAAGGCTCTGTCTTAGTGTCGTAGATTCGTCGTCTCTCTCCTGATCCAAAAAAATGCTGTGACTTGGGGGCTCTTTGATAATATCTCCTGGGTAGGTGGAGGGGTGAATTGTTGCTATTGGATGGTTTCAACCTAGGGTTTTACTTAATTGGAGGAGATCTTGGTTTTCTGCTAGCTTGTTTGAATCTTTATTCGGTTAAAATGCGTTAATGTTCGTTGGGTCATTAATTTTAAGTGACATCTCGACACTGTCGTCTTAAAGTCTGTCATACAGGAAGTCTCCTCCTACTAAATATATTTGTGATAGTAACTGTGATAGCTGAAGGCTATCAGAGTTAATACTATTTCCATTTTGTGGGTTGATTTTAGCTGAATCGAATGATCTAAGTCTCAAGTCTGTCGGATTAAAACTATGGAAGTTAATTATAATGTCCGATTAAAATGATTGAAGGGGTTAATTGAAAGTTTAGTGTAGTATATGAAATTGAAGGGGGTGTTTCTCTCTTTCTATTGGTATAATTTGTTTTATTGTCTTTATTTTATTTATTGAGTTATTGATGTTTGAAGTTGAAGAATTTTACTATAATATAGGGGAAAAAGGCCGGTTCGTATGAGGAAATGTTCGGTTTCATATGATCGGTTTCAATATACATCTCGACTCATAGTTTCATGTTCTGACTGTCCATCATCAATTTTCGAATTTGTGGGCTAACGAAGATACTAGCTTTAATGAAGGAAATGTAACACCAAGGTATTTAAAGCACTTAATGTCTTTATCTAAAGTTGTCACTAATTGTTTCTTTAAACCGAATTTCACACGGAGAGGTGGCAACAATACTTTTGAGGCATCTATAAGAGGCTCAAATTTTATTTTTCATTTTTTCATCCGGTGGGGCCACTGTTCCCTTTCCCGGTGATCTGATCTAGCACTGCTATCCCATTCACATGAGGAACAAGGGTATTTTGCAAAACCAGCCTGCTGATTAAGTAATAGTCCAATAATCTTGAAATCTCCTCAGATAGAGCATAATTGGATTTCGTATTGGAGTTTTTGTAACAAAAGCTTTACATTTTCGTATGTCTCCTTTAAAACAAAAGAATGGGCCACAGGAATGATAGGATTAATATCTCCATTATGAAGCAAAACACCTTTAAGACTTTTCTGAGAAGAATCTATGAACAACCTCCATTCTTTAAAATTTTAGTTTATGTTATTGGATTTTAAGGCGGCAGGGATGTCTTGGCAACACACTAAGGTGTACTCTCCTATGGGCGGATTTAGTTAGTAGATTTTTAATATATGTAAATAATAAAATATAATAAAATATATTCTCTCCCATTTTAAGTAATAAAGTTGAAATTATAAGCTGTCGAACCATTCTAATAATTTTTTTGTTTAACAAAGGACAAGTAGAAAGGAATATGTTACGAAACATATTGAAAACATAAAACTTTTAACTGTGAAAAATTCTGACGTACGCGAAAACGGACTTCATTTTTTAAATTAATAATCACTAATACATAGTAGTAAACAGTTTAGTCTAAAAATAAAACAGCTGATTTCCACAAAGAAAAGTGTTGTTAGGCTTAATAACCGCTCGCAGCATGACCATCGTTATAATATTCCCTATGTCTCACCATCGCCCATCCATATAGGCCATTAGGCTTTCATCAGTGGTCTCGCTTGCAATAACACAAATAGCAACACAAAAAGCAATTTGATTTATTTATTTTTGTGTTTTTAAAAAATTATTCGTTACATGCTTACTTTTGTATGTATTCGCTAAATAGTCACAATAATTATAACTTAGGTGCGGATTCTCTGAAGATAAAATGCTCGTGAATTTATCGAAAAATCGGAATCTGTCTTTACATTACCTATGGCAAAATATGGTTTTATTTTGCATGGAAAGTAAAAATAGTCTTTACAATAATCTCTGTCGAGGAACATTATTTTTGTAATCCGCATACGTTGTAGAGCTGAGTATTCAGAAAATTAACCAGTTGTATTTTACTACCTTTCAATAAGCTATATGGTAAAGTAATCTCCTCATGGCCTATTCCTTCAGGTATCTGTTTAAAAATTTGGCGATTTAACCAACGAAAGTTTAATAACTGCAAAACGATAAGAGACGACTCCGGCACACCCAGTAAATTACCCTTTCTATTAAGTGTATTCAGTGTACAAGCTGTGTGTCTAATCGAAGATTTTAGGTTTCTTCCTAGACCCCACAAAGGTTGCCGAAACCAGCTCCTCCTGCTATTGAACACATGATTTGACTAGTCACATAATTGATTTCCTCTGCAATATGACAAGGTCTACCTAAGCACCAGCTATTATGTCCTAATTCTAACCGAATAAGTTTTAATAGAATTCTTGAGATGATTTTATCGGAGGAAATTATTTTCGTGTCGCGTATCTGTGGTAATAAACAACAGAATGAATAGGCATAGCCTACTTATTTGTCTGTACATAAGCTATTAGAGAGGAAACGGGAATTTGGTTCTTAATTGCTTTACGGATAATGAGTAAGCGAGAATTCAAATTGTTTGGACGCGTGCTCACTAGCGTGGACGCTGAATAGCCACCAGAGTTAGGATGAAATTCTAGTCTTGGATAGAACATGAGTCATGCATTGAAAAGTCTGTTCAGATATTTCAGGATCAGGTTCTAGAAACATAATTATAAATAAGTTGATATAACTTATTATTGTAGTTCTTGAACAGTTTCTCAAAGGCCGAAATAAAAAATAAATAAATAGAAAAAAATAAAAAATAAAAACTTAATGTAACAATTAGCTTGACAGCCAGACTACAGAGTTATTCATTAATGTTCGTAGTTTTGAGATAGGGACGCTTTCCTATGACAATGTAAAGTGTATAGCTTTGGATCAAAATCAGTACTAGACAATACCTATGCCTACCAGAATTTTGAAGGGGGCCGATATAATGGAAAGTTTGCAATTACATCGGCGTGAGGGTATGGAGTATCCTCATAAAAGAGCGGGCTCCGGGTTCCCCCCCCCCCGACTTTTTAGGTAGATTTAGAAGAAAAAACTATCTATTGGGATCGGAACCATGTCATGGTTTTCGAAAAATTCTTTCATATCTTTACGTTTCATGCCTCCATAAGTACGAAACCACCGCCCGTTCAAATTTGTTTTTTTGTATATTTATATATATATACATCTTTGAAGATATTTGAACCAAATTTTATTATGTTATTTCTAGGCTCAATAGTACGGACAAGTTCGTTAATGAGAAAAATTGGATCAACGGGGGGGGGGGGGGGGGTCTGGGGAAGGGGTTGAAATTTTGAAAAATTCATATCTCGGCCCCTATGAAGTATAGAGGGAAACTTTGTTTGAATAAATTAGAGTACTCCCTATGGAGTTCACAGTGACACCAACGATTCGGGGCTTTTGTGGGTACGAGTGGGGATGGGGGTGGGGGATGGAAATCCTAAATTTTTGAAACCACATGTTGTGGGGTATCGTTGAAAAGCTCTTGATGAGTACTCTACAAATCAATAAATAGTTTCTCGATAACTCTCATCTAAGGCGAGATTTGAATGTTTGAAAAACAATAACAATTAAAAATATACCTCAGCCTGAAGGCCTGCCGAAAGGAATGTGTGAGGACAAACTAAGGATAAAATTACCAATGTAATAGGGTTTGAAATATTAAAAATAATTGTTACACCCCTTTAGAACAATAATGCATGGCAAAATTAAAAAATAAATAATAACTTATAGTATGAATTTAAAACATTATAAACAACTCTCTTTTTATAAAAGAGATTTCAGATTTATTTATATTTCATATGGTGCATTGTACACTTTGATATTGCTAATCTACCTCAGATTGTAGGCCTACCTAAAGGAATTTTTTAAATAATGAAGTGCAAAAAGATGTGTTTATAGGTTTTCTGGGTGATTCCTCCAAATTCCTCAGCAGACTAAAACTTTTCTTGCCCAGATTTTACGTTATAAAGAAATATTAAAATCATTAATAAAATATCAAAGTTTTTACCTTTAATTTTAAGTGAAACATTTCCCAAGAAATTAATCCATTTTAATAATAACTAATGATAAGGAACTGGAACAACTGCTGCATTGTGGGTTGTCATGGCTAGTCTACGTATTAGACACAAGGCGTCTAGAATTTAGTATATTTCTTTTTATATATTTTCATTTACGATCCTCAGGTTGAAAGAGGCGAGTGCGTAAATGCTTTTATTTTTTGTTTTGCTTTTAATTAAATTTGAATGTTATTAAGTGCCAGTATGGTACATTATGAGATTTGTGCGGGATGGGAAATTGTCTGTCCGTCTGTGTGAACGTCCGTCTATGTGTCTGTACGCGCGATAACTCAAATAAACTTTATAAGATTTTCAAGAAATTTGATATACTCATTTATAATGTCCATGGCAAAAAGCATATTTATTTTGGACCAAATCGATTGACCGGTACCCGAGTAACGACTAATTAAAAGTCACATTATTTTAAATAAGAAATTATGACTGTACTACAATGTCGCTTTACTAATCATTGAGGGCCTTGACTCCATTGAAGTCAGATGTTTATTTATTTCCTTGTTCAAGTTGAAATGAGTAATACATGAATACTGTTATATACAGAAGGTAAAATATATTGGTGAAATAATTAGGCCTACGTAAATTAAGCCAGTGTATTTTGTGAAATGTTCACATATTTAAGAATGTCTTATATCAGTGTATACGAGTATCAATTATGGTTAAGTATCAAACTTTAGACCTTTGATCTTCCGCAAGCCCTGCTTAATGAATCGATCTGGAGCTTAACTCGGAGATAGATTACAAAAATAACTTATTTTCTGCTTATTATAATTGCAATAATTATCACTGATTAAACAAAATCATTCTGGTATTTTGTTTTATCAGTTTACCTGATTTTATTTTATTAGGTAATTATTTTTGACGAATAAAAAAGTTAAGTCAACGTTAAAGGAAAACCAACCGGGGGGGGGGGGGTCGTGGCCACTATGGCCCCCTCTGGATCTGTCTATGATGCCTAAAGCTAAAAGCTATGAGATTTCTTTATTTCTGCTTGACTTACTTGCGGTGAGTCAGTGCTCCTGATGTAATAATCATGTAGGCCTATCAACAAATTAAACTTATCCTAGGCCTATATGTAGGCTGGCAAAATAAAAACTGTCTTTTTGGAATAACGTTTGAACATTGAGAGCTTTATTAATTTGCATTTTATTTTTGAAAAGTAATTATAAATTCGTCAATCGGACATTCATAGGCGTTTCTAAAGACATTTTGTTGTTTGAACTTATCCACCATACTTGAGTGCAGAGCGTACGAAGTTGTGATATAATCTGTAACTCATAACGTACAGAGAAAGAGTGTATTAATATTTTTAAACTTACATACACACACATACACAACCATATATACATACATATAAGTATACACACACATGCACACACGAAGTGGTAGTTAGAAGAATATGATTGAAAAGAAAAGCTTTATGATTTTAAATTGCAAGGAAGTATTATGACCAGGGCCCGGATTCTGATGACCTAAAATTGTTTGAAAAATGACCCTACATTTTTAAGAAAATGACTTAATAATTATAAAAGTGACCTAAAACTGATATTTTATTTATAAACAAATATTATTGTGCACACAAAGTTATAGATTAGTTTGTACATAATTGTGAAAACTGTAAATAACTGTAATGTTGTGAATGTTCTTTTCTCACGGAAATTTATACTAGCACTGAGGCACTGGCGAGTCAAAATTCGAAATTTCCTTTTGTGGTCTGCCGGATTATATTGTTGTTTAATTGAGGGTAAACAGTAGTTTGCACTCTCAAATCCAAGCATGTGGCAGACTCTGGTGCCAAGTCAATCTAATAACAATAGTAATATACCGTAATACAAAATTTAGGCGTTTCTTTGATTCTCATTTCCGACTGAGAGATGACAACTCTTAAAGAATTTCTCCTTCTTGCATTAAACAAACAACACTTCCAAGACAGCACCGCTAAAGGCCATGATTAGAATTTATCTACAAGTTGGCAATGTCTATGCAGCATCAATAAAAAGATGACATGTCATTAGAATCCGGGCTCTGATTATGACATAAATGGTAAGAGCCAATTGGCCAGTTCTTCATATATTTTGGGTAAATGAAACTTGTTTACTTTGATATAGGTAGTGCCCCTTCTGATGTTGAGACTACTGCTTTAATGATTCTAAATTGTAATGTAAAATGCTCTACAATGAGTTCATGTATGCCCATTGAATTTTCCCCTTGACAACATCTTTTAATTGTGAAACGTCGATATGCTTCAATCCGATTTTGGATCCCAGTTTCTACAAGTCATCATGGTGGATCATGTGACATACCGACGACTCCATTGCACACAATTCCATTCCATTTTTCCATCCAATTGTATTTGATTCGCAAACATGGTAGCTTCCTCCTAACAGCAGATTCACTGCACTGTGATCATACTAAAATTAATCACGAAGATAAAATAAAATATCAGGACTAAGAAGATTAACAGACGCTAAGAGAGACTTTGAATTTGACTGGGGCGCCTTAGGGCATGCACATCATTCGTTTCCTAGGGGGTGTAAAATGGGCCCGCCTATGAGGCCTACGTGCGCGAGCCCTGATAAGATAAGATAAGATACAAAGGCTACTTGATACAGCTTTTTGACCAAAAGATTGGATTGTGAGGCATCGGCTTACAACCTGGACTGTGTCATCTTATTGGATGGAGAAATGGACTCATTGTAACTTCCATGAGAGTGTGTAGGCCTAGTTTATTGTTATTATTTAATCTCCAGGGATGGAAACCCTATTTCGCCACAGAGGCACGTTAGGGTTGTAGTTGTGTATAGTTTTGAGTAACATATTTAATAAAGCAGACATGCCAAAAGTTGTTATTGTCACGAATTTTAATTAGCATTACAGCAGTTGCAATTTTATTACACTATGTTTTTGGACATGGTGTAATTGGCAGCGAAGTGTTATATAATAGTTTTGTTTGCACATACATATACAATATGCTAATTAAATACAGGGTTGTTGAACATGTGGTGAAAAGTCCGGATGTGTTGGCCCGGGGCGCACTATTGTAATGGTCATTATTTTAACTTCACACCATCATATATAATATAAAGATAGGGAAGTGTTTCTTATTCTTCTGTCATTTTTTACCTTGCAATATCTTCTTCTCAGAAGTTCCCATATAAAGATATCCCGTATGGAGTGGCTAGATTCTTATTTGTCAGACACAATATTATTTTTAAGATATTACTGGTTACGTTAGTCCTCGCAGTGGTTCAACATTTTGGCGTTCTGATTACAAGAATAATGTGGTGTGGCTACATATTAATATAATTTATGAATGCGACCACATCATTTACAATTTAATATTACTAAACGACAACAAGAAATTAAATAACTTAAAAATGATAGCCTAACTTTCAAAGAATTAATGCACGGTTAAATGATTCATAATTCCTAGAATAGACTAATATTTCCCTTGCAAGTCATAGGCCTATAGGCTAGGTATTTTGTATAATGTATATAGTATACGTAGTGTCTACAGCTTATGGTGCACTCTATAGGCCTAATTCTTGTTATCCAAAAACATGAGATGCTCGAAATAAGCTTAGCAGATAAATAAAGTGAAATAAACAATTCATTCATCCGTCTTCATGGTTTGTAAAGCTTTTTATTTATTTATTATTTTTTTATATATAAAGGCTATATATATATACTGTATATACTGTATATACTATATACTGTTCCACCCGTAGGTATATTAAAGTAGGCCTATGCTATTTGATTATTTACAGTACAGTTTCATATATGATTTTACAACAGTAAAATGCATTTTAGAAGTACGGTAGGCCTACTTAATTTCTTACACGTAGAAGAAAATAGTTAGACATTAAACCACCGAAGAAAATATGTATAAGGATAAAAGTCTGTTTATTGAGAGACAGCTGTCTACAAATGAAGAACAGCAAAATGATCCAACTTAAAACAAAATTTATTAGATTTAAAACAACATAAATACAGTACATATTTTCAATACGGCTTAGTTGCAGCGCAGTACACTAAATTAACTAGTTTAATTGAATAGGCTATAAATGCAATTCTGTAATCTTGGATAACATCTTTATAAGAAACAAAAAGAAGATACATATACGTCTATGTATTACAAAACCTTAACAGAAACAATAAACAACAGAAAAATAACGTATAACAGTTACGAGATAATGGAATGGTTCTGAAAAGAAAGAGGAAACACAGTTTATTTATGTATAGTATACATCACAGGTTCTATGAGTATTTGACGAAGAAGAAGCAAAGGAGGAGTTAAAAGTATTAACATTTTAAAAAACCCTATTTAAAATATCTGGAATAATATTGGTGTCCATTTTTGTCAGCAAGAACGTACGAAGTTATATAACAACAATTAGGGGTAGCCGATGATCATGTGCTAATGTGCTAGAGCACGATGTAAAAAATTGCACCAATATTACGCCTATTCTCTTCGAATGCAAGTCGTTATGCAAACAATACGGACGAAAATATATTTTGTAGCTCTCTCTTTACAGTGTCGAGTGCTGAAATCATTCAGCAAGCAACGACCTCACTCAGAGAGAAGCATGTTGCTGTGAAATTTTACTGTGCATTTTCTGTTGGGCTTTGCTCCTTGCCAGCTGAGATTGTGCTATGATTCACGCAGCCACTATGAGTCGAGCATTGATTGTAGGCTGATATGTTGTGCGGTGGTTTTTTTTTTTAAATGCGCGTATTGTGTTGTGCAAGCAGCATGGCGAATTCTGCAAGATGATATGTTAAACAGACCCTTTTCAAGTATATCTTTGGAGGAGAAAGAAAGAGTTAGGTAGATCAACTAAAAATTTAAATCACTGAAAAGGTGGCGGTGAAAAAAAAAAGCTTTCGTAACATACATTGGACTAGAGAAAATGTGCAGAACTGTACTATCATGACAGACCACGCAACGAAAAAGAAGGCTATAAGTATAATACCTCAGTATCTTTTATATCTCTTACTTTTAATTTTGCTTTCACATTATATTTCTTAGTAATAGTTAATATTTTAGTAATAGTTTAAATCTTAGTAAGTAGCAAACTATTTAACATATTGTTTTTTGTGTATTGTATTATCTCTAGAGAACTAGTTCTTAAGCCTTAAATAATAATAATATAATCATGTTTCTGTGTATTTGTAACTTTGTATTGTACTTGTATCATACTTGTTCTATTGTAATATTGTAAAGTTTATTTGTATTAATCCTGGTTGAATGGAAGAGAAGGCCTAATGGCCTTAATTCCACCAGGTAAAATAAACCAATTCTAATTGTAATAATTAATAACCCGCAGGAAAATATAGGTTATGCCTACTCAGCAGACCGACTTACTAATTAAAGTGCGGAACACTCTGATTTGAGGCCTAATTGGCGTATCTCTCTGCAACTTGGATTTCGATCTATTAAGTTATTCCTCAATAAAATCCTTAACTTTGATGTTTGAGTGTTGTTTGTGAAACATTCTAATATACATAGGTTGAAACGTTCAGCATTGTTAACCGTTTGTATACGTTTGTTAGATCGTCCTCACTCGCATGAAATTAATCTAAGTGAGTCCAATATGGTGTGAACATTAACGTTTGAAATTATACCTCCTATTAGTTTCGCTACAATTGACTGAGGGAAACTCGACCGTTCGGCATTTCGTCTGTTTGTAAATTCTTTTTGTTTGTTACGCAGTCACCAGTGGTGGACGCAGAATTTTCTTTCGGGGAGGGATTTGAAAAAAAAAAAAAAAAGAAAACTTAAAAAATAAGTTATCATAATTATATTTTAATGAGTTTATAAAATTGTAATCTTACTAGTAGCTTTGTATGAAAGTGAAACATAGCCACTTACTTTCAGGAGGAACACAAGTTGAAAGTATGTGAAAACAAAGTTTTAAGGAAAATATTTGAACCAAAAGGGATGGGATATCAGGGGAATGGAGAAATCTCTACAGCGATAAACTTCACAATCTGTATAGCTGTATGCGCGTGGTTAATATGGGCTGGACATTTTTCTCGAATGGGAGTGGAGAGAGCGATTTAACAAAATTTTAATGGGAAGCCCAGAAGGAAAATGACCATTAGGGGAACCCTAATGAAGATGGGATGATAATGTTAGGTTGGATCTAAGAGCGACGGACTTTAAAAATTCATACTGGATAGTTGACTAAGGACTTATATTTTCTGTACCCCATAGTCCACTGTGCTCTCTTCTCAATTGATGAGAAATAAGCAATTTAAATACTTCTTAACACACTTATAAAAAGTTGCGTAGACTTTGCATTTGTAGTCTATTCTTTTGACTTTTCTTCTTCAAGTTCTTTTTTCTGATCCCCCTCTGCGTCCACCACTAGCAGTCACAACCAAATGTTTTGGTCGATTTCCTTCAAATTTGGCACAATTGTTCCGTGAAGTCATTAAAAACGACGTAGGCCTATATGTAAGGATTTTTACTTTTTGCTTTCTTTTCAATATGAAGAGCAGATTTCAATTTTTTTGTATGGTGTATAATTCACGGAATCGGGCCTACCAATTTATAATTAGGCCTATAACTTGAGCTATAATTTTTCCAAGAATTATAGAGACATTATTTAAAGAAATTTCTTAGGTTAGAGAGACTGATTCATTCTAGCATATTGTTAGCCAGAGTCTACCATTTAAAGTCACATTGTCGATGTGAAATTGTGATGGAAGCAATAAATTCGCGATAACGTTACCATTACAGAAAATTACAATGCAACACAGGCGAAGAGCCAGATGTTAAACTATCCATCCATTATTAATTCTCGTCCCAAAAATCTAAACAACCCTTAATAACTAACTTTGTCAAGTGTGTTCAAGCGAACTAAATGTTCTAACCGTTCGTAAATAGCCTGCCTAGAATAACATCCAAGTTAGGGCTCGCCACAAATAGACATATCAATAGAAGCAATGAACTTCCCATACAATCAGCAGTATAGAGGAGGTGTCCTGTATGTCATTCATGTATCGAATTAGCGTGTATCGGTTTATTGAAAAATCATTTCCCATCAACAGCAAAGCAGATGACAAGCTCTGCAGCAGAGAGGGTTTTGTGAAAGAAGTCTATTAACATCCATTATACTGCAAAAGGGATCCCTATAGATTGGTTACACTCTTTGACACACAAAGCAAATCAGGGATTTTTGTTGCGTCCTTTGTCATCATTGCTTTCCAAAGAAGGGGAAGGAAGCCAGCTTTCCTGCCGCGAACGTGTGCCATTCAAATAAAGTGTCTCCTCGTAAAACTGTGTACTCTGCTCACCTTACGGCTTCCTGTTCATTTTCAGCAGATCTTTCTACTTTGTTTAGATTTTGCCTTGAACATTTCACAGCCGATCTGCTAGACCTGTGCTGAATTTATAAACTAATAACTTATTATCATGTTATTTCTGTAATCAAAATCTTTTTATCTAAGCGAAAATTAACTCAATAGCTGTGTTTGAGGGGTTCCATTGAAATATGTATCCACTCCGGCTTGATGAATTTCGATAGGCCTTGTGTAACTGTTGTATTTTAAATTAAAGTAAAATAAATTATATTTAACGTCCACTGCTATGGCTTGGGAGAAGCGGGACGGTTCAATGACCGGTCGGGACAAGTCCTGGCCATCATTATCATCTTCGTCTCATCCACGCCTTGTTCGGCATAGGTGTGTGACTTCTGTGCCTCGTCCTATGTGTTCGTGTGTCTCAGAGGTGATCCCGGCACTGGGCTTATAACTCATCCGGAGAGATCTGGTAGATACGTGATGTAGTTCACAGTCTAATCTCTCTCCCGATGGGCCGTGTCCTGTAAGGCTCTGGCGGCTTGGGCCGCATAAACGTTACTGCAATGGGAGAGTTTAAACTAAGATAAAGAAGAACGGAAATTTTATTTATTTAACACACGCACATAAATGTCTGTATGAAAAACAGCAAATGGGAATGCATCCTCATCAGTATGGCTTCAGAACAGGGAAATCTACTGTAGATGCTGTTGATCGAGAAATTAGGTTGATAGAATCTACAAGAGGGAAATATGTTGTAGAAGTTTTTGTAGATATATCAGGGGCTTTTGAGAACCATTGGTAGCCGGCCTTCTTTGGAGACCTGAGGGAACTTAAATGCCCGGCAGAATTATACCATACCTTCAAGGGCTACTGCCAAGAAAGATTCGCCATGATTGAGAACCAGGGTAAGAGAACTGTGAAAAAATTCAGCAAAGGGTGCCCACAAGGATCTTTTTGTGGTCCTATTTTCTGGGATGTGGGAATGGAACCTGGACTCTTAATACTGAAAGAATCAAAACTTCCTACTTGGACTGGTAGCTTTCTAAGACGACTTACTCTTGGTGTTTGAGGCAGACTGAAGACAAGAATTGGAATGTAGAACAAATATGACTCTAGAAATACTAGGTAACTGGTGTGCAGAAGTAAAACTGAAACTGGCACCAGCAAAGACAGCTTATCTTTTGCTTAAAAAGAAGCTTCTAATTAACCCAACGCTCATGATAAGTGGACAAAGCATAAAGAAAAGCAGAACGGTGAGATACCTAGGGATTCACCGAGAAGAAAAGTTTACTTTCATGCCCGATATTGAACGAGTAAGTGTAAACAAATTCATCAGTCTTGGAATGACCAAGTTTCGTCTTCCCCCAACGGTGATGAAATTATATCACGAGGCAATACTGGCTTCAATAGTGGGATATGGTGCAGGCATTTAGGAACATCGGTTAAAAAGTATCAAGTCAGCTGCGAGGCTCCGTAGTCTTCAGAGGGGAATCCTTCCAGACGACTAACAGGCCAACGGCGACTGATGCCATAACCACAGTCCTTGGGGTCATACCACTGGATCTCCTTATAATACAAAGATGAGCTACACTCTGGGTTAAAAAGAAATTACAGGCTCACACAAAGTTCATAGTTGACACTCGAGTTGAAAGAAAAAGGGATGTCAAGAATGTCATACTGGATATCTGGCAAACCAGATGGCCAAAAAACAACACAGGACTTAGGATTTATGATATTCTCATGAGCGTACACGAAAGACTAAGAATGCGACATCTACAGCCGTCCCAAGGTTTGATCCACTATCTAAAGGGCCATGGACCCTATATGGTTTACTTAAAGGAAAAGGGTATTGCGGACTCTAAAGCATGATCATGTGGGGGAATAAGTGTTCCTCAGCATGTGGTTTGGGAATGTCAAAACACTGCTCAGTTGAGGGTACCCTTTCAGAGACTACTTCGAGGTAGGCAAATAAGAAACGTAATAAGAGACCCCTACTCCTGGAAGTTGTTGTATGAAGCAGCAAATAGAGTTTCAAGCAAAGATTATTCAAGCAAAGTTTCCCAGAAAGCAATATTATATAAACAGCAGACACGGACAAAGGCAATAGGACGTATGATATAAGATACATAAGAACACAGGACATAAGAAAAATTAGAAATAAAAGACAACAAACACCTGGATATGTCTTCGTGGTGCCAGAATGACTTACTGGTCAACGCCTATGCCCTTGAAATCTGGCTTCCAGACTAAGGATTCCGGTGACGACTGGTATTCACCTGGTTGATGAGATGGTAGTGAGGATGCGGGAGTATACTGCATCTGTGAAAGGTGTGGTATGCGTAGGCGCGACCTCCCATTCATCATCACAAAAAAAAAACCGTATTCGACACGTACTGTAGTTAGTATCTTATTAAGTTATCAACGTTTGGGTTCTTCTTAAATTGTTAAACATTTTTCCTTCTTTCTTTATATATTTTCTTAAGTTAAGTTATAAAGAGTTTAGATAACCTATGTAATTATAAATTAGTAAGTTGCAAATTGAACAGTGCATATAGAGGCCAATGATGGGAATCCAGGTCAGGGGCCAATAAGTATTAAAGTATTAAATAAATAAATAAATAAAATAAATAAATAAATTCAACCCCAAAAAATGTCTTTCATCGTTTCCATTTTCTAATAAAAATACTGTTATAATCATTTTTGCTAAAAGGAATTATGCAATTTTTAATTTAATATAGTAGCGTAATTATAATAATAATTTTATCATATCTTATTAGAATTATTTAATGATAATTTAATAGAAACTAAAGGTAAAGTGCTTCTGACCTCTCTGTATTAATACAGTATAATAACTGTGAATGTTTACTTTAGGAAATTAATCATGATACAAATATTCTTACATCGTATAATTTGATAATGCATAGAAGGTCCTCCCAAGGAGTGTTAATCTTGGCGCAAGTTACGTCATTGGGAAAAACGTTCGGGGAATAATCCAAGATTTGGGGGTGGGATACAATAATATTGAGGTTTCGTAATATACACTGGTGCGTTTCGAAATATTTCTGTTTGTAAAGGAAGTTGAATGTCAATTTTTGACTCAAATCTGTTGTCGAAGAAAGATTTTAGGATCAATGTATTTAGAAAGGTTTTATTAGTTCTTACAGCTGTTAATAAATACGTCAGTAATAATGATATATACCAGTTTGCTCGTGCAAAAATGTCTATTTTAACCCTCAAAAATTATTTAGTCCTTTCTCAATGTGAAAGTGTCAGCGGAAAATATTTTTTGCCGCCTTCTGACAAAGAATTTACTCAGATTACGAAAACACATTGTTTAACTTTTTTCTAATATATATATATATATATATATATATATATATATATATAATCCAAAATCCACTGACTGACTAACTGATCAGTGATCACAGTATCTAAAAAACAATCAGCCTAGGAATGAGAAACTTGGCACACATATTGCTCATAGGCTCTAGAAGTGCACTAAGAAGGGATTTGAAAATCTTTGACCTTAAAGGGCCAAAATCGGATTGTAAAAGTATGTGATTTATGAATTCACCAAAAGGAATTCAGTCTGCATGTACACAGTCCCCATGATAACATTTTTTTTTTTTTTTTTCAGATTACACAGGTGGCTTTGCATGACACTGTGATTTCGTGTTGGCCTAATCGATATAAATGAGAAAAGCTATCGAGAGAATTCCTATAAAGGTTTATAAACTATTTTGTGACACTTAATAAATATGGTCTTGGGTTCTATTGTTAAGAGTTGAGCGGTTTCTTATAGTTAGCCTAGACCTGAATAGCGAAAGAGAGTTCACCAAATATTATAATTAAGGAATCGCGCACAATGTGCATTATCTTAACCTACTGACAAACACCCAGTCCTGAACCCGGGAAAGGAATTTTTCACTACTGAAAAATCCCCGACCCGGCCGGGAATCGAACCCGGGCCGCCGGAGTGGAAGGCAGGCGTGCTACCGACGGACAGTTCACCAAATATCAGTAGATATCATTTTCTGATAATTTATAGTTAGGCTATCATATTTTCATAGCACATAATGGAAATTTGCTGTAATATGCTAAAAATTGTGATATGAACATATTTGCTCCTTCTGCTCTTCACTCTTAGCAATTATTGCGCTTTACTGTAGTTTTAACTGTTATAACAGTACATGCTGTTCAGGCTTTTTAGTTTTCCTACGTTTAACGAAAGATTTTGTTGCATTATTTTCGTTGTTACATACATTTTTTTAATCTGAGTTTTGTTTAGTTTTCTGATCCGATTTTGATCTCTTTCAAACAAACCTGAATTTATTGCGTTTAGTTTGAATTTACTTTTGTTTCTTTTAACAAAATATTTTGATTCATTATGTTATGTTGTTATATTTATTTTTCTCAAAACCAATAAATACAATTTTTCTATTTTATGTTTGTAGTTACTATAATGGAAGTCATAAACGTGAATGAAGTGCCTACTTCCCACTGAGTATGTCCTGACGGCCAGTGCTTATTCTCCTCTTAGGATCAATTGGTGTAGGGTCTACGGCAGTGACTCGCTGGGTTTTCAGGTGCGGACCAGTGTCGTACAACATGTTTCCAATTCAAACCATTCAACTAGAAGGCAACTGTGGATATTTACAGACCCAAGCCAGAATATGTGGCTGATATGAGCAAACTGGAAACTTTTGGGACAACATGAAAAGTCATAGCAGCATCTAAGATATTCCCCTATGAGCTGCAGGTTTACAGAGACGGTACTCTATTAATCAGTTGAGAAGAACCTGCTGAATGAACAAAAAGGCTGAGATTTACTGGAGAGCAAACAGGAGGCCACTTTGATGTCCTCTAGATCCTTCTATCCCTGAACCCTCATTGACATCTGATTTTACGCAGGCTGGTCTTGAGGAAATCCAGGAACCTGCCTATTCTGCGCTAACTCCACCCAACCATCCCTCGCAAATCCCACTTCCCATAAATATATCCTATTCTAATATTGTCCTTCCACCTACGTCTAGGTCTTCCAAATGGTCTTTTCCCTTTGAGTCTCCCATTCAGTACTTTTGAGATATGTCTTTCCTCCCCCTTGCGTGCAACATATCCAGCACTTTTCATCCTCCGTGATTTAAATACCCTTTCTATATCGGTAAAGAGTACAGGATATGAAGCTCGCAGTTTTGCAGTTTTCTCCAGTCCTGCACAATCGTAGGCCAAAACAATATAACGATTGTGTAGTGTCAAAAACCCTCTAGATTATAGACCAAACATTCATTGCCAAAATAGTTATTTATGTTATTTTAAATTGTAGGTTGCTTAGGAAAATATTTAGGCCTATTTAATTTGCTAAGATACGAAACATTATTTATAACCTAAATTTCTCCCCGATTCATTTAAAGTCTGCAATTTCGTATCTTAGCAAAGGGTTTTTTTTCAGATTAGTCTTTATTTGCGTATTCTATAACTTGAAGAGGAGTATTATAAATAAATTTATATACGAATGGATTACGAGTTAGTATTTTCAGCAAATGTAGGAGCTAAGTTATTTGTCTTCATATGTCATTTGTTCCCCCAAAATTGTTTCCAACCAAAAGAGCCTGAATTCCATTACATACGAAATTACCAAAACTTTTTTTTTTATTACTATTTTAAGCACAAGCGAACTGATATTATTTTCTTTTTAAAATTCACGATTCAAAATAACATAAATCCTTGCACAATGTTCAACCGTTATAAGAAATTAACAGGCTCACACGAATAACAAAACCATCGATAGCTTGCCACGCGCTTGCCTGTTAAGTTCTTTGTAACGGTCTTACATCGTAAGTAACTACGTAAATACGGTACGATAACTATAACATAAACTGAATATTATATGCAGAAGTCAGTTACATCATTCATTGCTGTAGGCTTGGTATAAGTTGATAAAAGGTGATGATGAGAAAGAAAATTATATATAGCATATATATATTATATTATATTATATTATATATTCTTTTCCAGCAAGAAGTTGCTGTGCAGAAGGACTATTGGTAGGTTGACAGTTTTAAAAATTAGGCTGAGAAGCCGCATAGGAGACATGTTCGTCCTATCTTCCGAAAATGAAATTTTGAAGTAAATCCCCACATTAAAAATACTGATAAATTTTCTTTAACAAATGTGCAAAGAAGAAAATTGTACTTCTTCAAAGGCGATGGAGGGTAGACACTGAACAACACAACTATTTTTACACGTGCATTTATCTTTACATTTTTCATTTGTACTAGTTTTGCTTATAAATCTAAATGTTGGCATAGTAATGTATGATAGGCCTACTTTGATAAATTTTAACTCAGTTTATATCTTTAAGTGTGTTAATAAAATGTACTGGATCATAACAATAATTTGAAACATAATTCATACTGTCCTACAGAATGTGACCTATCAAAGAATAATTTTCTAAGCTATGTGAAAAGAAGACTATTTATACTGTATGTTCATAACGTAAGTCGTTAAGACACTAACTCCACCAGTCTATTATAATATACATTGAATTACAAAATAACTAAATATATTCCTTGCAATTTTTTTTATTTTATCTTTTAACTAATATATTAAGAACTTTTATTGATTTTAACTTCTTATTTCCTTGTTTAAAATTGTATTGTGTACCAGTATCACATTAGCTACTGATATCAGCTCATACCAGCTTTACGTAGCTTTTCAGGTATGTTAAAAAACATTTGACATTGAGCTCCCAGTAAAAATGTAGTCAAGGACAATAGGTCTCTTTTTTCGGGGGGGGGGGGGGAATGCGCCAATGGCTTTGGGGGGATGGGCACCCCTGATGCATATTACAGTGTTTTTATATCAGATATATTATATTTCACACGCCTTAATTATAACGTAACAAGAAATATTTTGAATCATGATTGAGTAATAGGCCTACATTTCACATGGTCCCGTAGTTGGTCTATTAAGAAAGTGACGTTACTGAATCCATCTTGGCCTCCAACTTGATAATGATAAAACAGTATCTCATTAGTTCGTTTTCTGTGTCAAAGGCGTGTTGAATAAATAAGTATTTAAGTTGATTTGTAAGGAGGAAAAACCCCGAGAGGTGGCAGACGTCAGTATGTGATTATTATAAATTGACCTGGACAGTGTTGTTATTACTGCGCTATAAATCAGACAGGGATCGTCACTCGTCTGGGGTTTCTCATTTAAATAACCCGAGCGGTCAATTTAGCTTTAACAAATTAATTATAGTTGAAACTAGTTTTCTTTAGGAGGAGTTCCACTGCTCGATATGAAAGGCACCGGCAATCAACCTTATTTAGATTACATCAGTTTTATATACTGATATTAATTTCTGTTCTATTCTGTGATCTAATTGCAAACCCAGGAAATACCTATAAATTAGAAATGCAAATTCATTGTACAGGCTACTGTTTTGTGTTATTTTGTCTTTATGACCCATGAGACTTACCTTTCAAGAATAAAATGTTTACACTCTACCCTTAGACCCTACTAACCCAAAAGCGGCCTATATACCCAAGTTACCGAGTTATCAAATCGAATTTAGAAAGATCGCATACTTCCGAGTGAGCTCTTAAACCCTATTCCGTATTCCACCAGATGACTGAAGTAGAAGTTAATTTCCAGAAAGGAGAAGAATATAATAACACGATTACACAATAAGAACATCCAAAACACCCCAGATAGCTGCATTTGCTAAGTAACCTTATCTGGCATTTCCATCAAAAGACACGTGGCAGCAAATTCCAGGAAGGAGAAAAATATAACAGCATGGTTCGGTAATATGAACATGAACAGCCCGGTTGCAGAAACTATATTTGTAGTTTGCTAAAAGATTGAAGGCTTGACAGGCCATAAGTTCCTCTCTTATTTTCTCTTGAATCCTCTGCCCCCAAGTTGGGGCGAAGGACCTCCAAGAGGAGGTTTCTGTTTACGATGTGAATTTTGTTACACTTATTTTCCTAGAGAGGGCAGAGGGACAGGTGGTAAGCCCATCGCCTCTTAACCCCCCCTAACTAAGGTATTACTTGGACGTGAAAGGGCCGAGATATTTTGTCCACAGGATCTAATTTAGGCTTGGAGTTCTTTTACGTGCCGTAAGTCTACGACACGGGCCCCCCAGCTTAAAGTCCCTCCCGCAGGACTCCGTGTCCAGGATTTTTACGTATTAATGAACCCATCGACTGCGGCCGGGTATGAACCCGCGACCTTCGGATCCAGAGGCGGGCACGCTACCTCTAGCCCACCGCAGCCGACTCTTCTCTTATTGCACATAGGATAATCACTGTTTGATCGATGATTAATCGTCCGACAGAACTGAAAAGTCAATTTTCCTGGTAAACTGCTGATTCTCTTATTTTTAAATTAACATTGGGAGTAGTGTGGTTTTGTTCATTACCCCTATGGCGGGGCCCGATACAGTCCCGCAACACATGGCGGGGCAGGTCAAAGTCCACATCGTTCAAAGTCTTTTGCTGACGTCATCCAAAATGGCGGCGCGTGACCGGAAGTAGGTTCCACATTCCATCACGAAGCGTAAATGCAACGTCATCATTATATTCCTCCATACAAGTTTTCAGTAAGATGTCTATTTCTCTAATACATTAATTTTCACTATGGTCCTAGAGTAAATGTGGCCGGTGCGTAAGGCTGTTAACCATATTATTATTATTATTATTATTATTATTATTATTATTATTATTATTATTATTATTATTATTATCATATTACTTCTTTTTTTACACATCGAATTCTAAAATATATTACGACAGCATATATTTTAAGCCTTCATGTATTTTTATAATTATATTTCACCATACAAGTTTTCTGTAAGATGTTTATTTCTCTAAAACCTAGCCCTGGGATCGACTCAGCCTGGAGTAAAGGCGGCCGGTATGTAAGGCTGGTAACCTTAACGTACATATTATTATTATTATCATCATATCACTTCTTTGTTTACATATCGAATTCTAAAAGATATTACGATAGCATATATTTTTAAATTGAATTTTTTTTTATAATTGTATTTTATCATACAATTTTGCCATAAGATGTTAATTTTAGCCCTGGGCCGACTCAGCCTAGGTTTGCTGACTAACGTATAATATAATTTTCACTTTGATAATATGGTAAAGGCGGTCGGTGCGTAAAACTCATCCTGGGTCTTTAGAGGGAATAATAATATGTCATACTTCATTATTTATAGATGTTTTGTAAAGTCAGTATTACGTTTTATATACAAGTGTTATATCATCGCAGAACTGTGTCGCAACGCATGGAGATTTTGCTGATTAGGCTAGCCTTGACAGAGAGCATTTTTGCTGATGCAGTAATACTATATAGCGAGTATTTTTTTATCTACGCTCAGGTGATACAACTTCATTCAGTCTCTTTAAATGTTCAATCAATGTCAAAACACTCCTTTCCCTGTAATACATCATTCATTAGGCATTATGTTTAATTTATTAATCTTTCTGTTTTTCCTAATGCTTTTATTAATTCGTTGTTTCATTCTACGCTTTGAATATCCTAATACACTGTCAAATATTTCATTCATAATTAAGTACTATGAATTCTCACCGGTGAGGGGGAGAGTAAGCGGAAGGGTAGTCTACCATTACATTTCGCAGTACCAAGAGCGCATATGCAGTCAAACCGTCTTCCTAGCTGGTCTGCTCTCTAAACTCCATATGTTTTTTTTACCAGTCTGAGAAGTAGTCATACAAAAATGACTTCTAGGGCAAGGTTAAAAAGACTTTTAGCGCGCAATTTAAAATTATGAACAAATGACATTGTGTTGTATTTGTAATATATTTTTACGAGAGAGTTCTCTTATACGTCTCATTTCACAATAGGTATCATATTACCAAAGTCAGCATTTTATTTTCCACGTTTTGTCACATAAGCCCCGCGGATCATATTAATTCTTTGTTCATATTATGTTATACGAACTAAAACATCATGCTGTGTCAGCATTTTTTTTTTCAAATGTATACCACGACTGCCTGCGTGGTTAACGTCTCTGGCTACGGTTTCGCAAGTCAGAGTTCAATCCCTGGTACCTCCTTGGATTTGTCTAAGGTAGGGAGGTCTAGAACGGGGTGCACTCAAACTCGTGATACAAAATGAGGTGATACTTGATTAGAAGTACCGGCTGCGGTCACGGAAACCATCATTAACGGCCTGCTCACCACATCCGAATCCTACCATTTACCTATGGTATACGATGCAGCGGTCGGATTGGTAGTCCCAGTAAGGGTAAGGGAGGGAAGTTGGCGGTTGTAATAGCGAATTCTTTAGTGTATTAAAATGTTTACTAGGCATATCCAATTGTAAACCATTAATAAAAATTATGAACCGCTGGTATATAACCGAGAAATCGACAAAATAAAGACGCACAGTTTTGTGTTCCACTAGTGGGCTGAGTTCGAAATATTCCGAAAATGACCCTTGCACCATATCAAAAATACATTAAAGAATATGCTATTTTATTTTCCGTATTTTTTATATGTTGCAAAGGTCATTTTTGTAATATTTTTAATTTATTTTTAAATTATTTTTGATAAGGTGCAAGATTGATGGAAGATGAAACTTTCACCCATGAGTAGGGGTTCTCTTGCCCTCTAGTGGCAGAGTTGGAAGTACGATCGGCCCACATAGTCCCCTTGTCATTGAATTCTGATGGAGTAAGAACACAAGAGGTTTTGAAAATGAATGGTGGTAGGCTCGTAGACACGAGTCTTTTCATAATCCATCTCAACTGGCTGGCAAGAGGAAGTTTCAAGTCTTACATTAGGGTCAACAATTGCTGTGGATTTCTTTTTCCAGTTAATTGCGGTTATATCTATTCTGCGGTGACTTGAATTCTCGGCCAAACAGCGAACTTCCTCGTGGACCTCCAGGCCTGTAGCTCAAAGTTATCGGCAAGCATGGTACTGGATATATTTTGCCGTTTGTTCCTCAACAGTTGTCCCCTACGACAACTCGAAAACACATGAGGCAGAATTTCATTATCGCTACAATGTGTGCAACGGCTTGTGTTATGCAACGGCCTAGGAGGGATCGCACCGTTGCTACAATGGCAGCCATCTTCATCATCTCGCTATTCAGAACTAGAGAGGCCTGTTTCCAAAGAACCCACGAGTTTGCATTTCATGCTGTATGCTAATGGGTGTGTTTCTCAGGAAATATACACTTTATACTTTTAAACGACTTAATAATAATCTGTCTCATTTACTTTCACTAATTTACTAACAAAATTGTGTTGTTTTTATCTAGTTAAGAACCGTATAAACAAAGTCAGGAAGGTTTTGTAAGAAATCATACTTTATTGTATGTTTTAACTTGAAAAAAAACAAATCAATGAAACAGCGGAAGTTTCTGTGCCATTTAGTATCAGTCTTTTATATTTCACTTGTGTGATGAAGTTAAGTTACTAAGGTACATTTGCAAAGTGCATTTAGTTGTACACCACTGCCATCCACTAAAAGAGGCAAGGCAATGTTAAATTGTGAGTAGAAGTAAACATGCATTCCCTTTTTTCAAGTTATTATTATTATTATTATTATTATTATTATTATTAGGCTGTACCCTTACCACTATTTTAAATCCTTACTAAGCCTACTGGTACTGATCCACACCTGAGTGTATATCCCATTATTTTGTTTTTTTAAATACAAGAACTATACAAATGGCATGCCTATTTATATCATTTCATCTTTATTATTGTATTCTTATTTCCACGACGTAATCAACATAGACTTGCTGTGTTAATCGTATACATTAATTGCAGGATATATTATAATAGCCTATCTCATTATAGCCTATATGCCTATAGCTCAAGGCTATCTTTTCAGTTCCTCGCTCGTTTATTTCTACTTCATCTAATGTCAATACTAAACAACAAACCACTCAACTGAGATGTAGTCTTCACCTTCAAGGGAAAAATAAATCGACTGATAGCTGAGGCGTACAGAGGATCCAGAATGAACACATTAGTCAAACTCGACCAAATGACACTGACAGAACTGACTGAAGGATATGAAGACGGAACTAAAAAAGACAGCATGGTGGAAATGGTGAAAATCAAGAGCTGATCATATTGACATCACCACCAGGAAGCCAATCAGATTAAACCGTTTCTCAGGGAATCAGAATAAATCATCCGATACAAGGATGGAAAACAAATAATAAATTCACAAATTCAGGACACTTTCTTAAACAGCGAGATATATAAAAATAACATACAAATAATCCAGAACAAATCTATAACGACTTTGAAACAATGTTGAGACTGTCTAGACTTGAAGAACATGCATGTCTAACCACTAAGCCACTTGACTCGGAAACTGCACTCCAAAGAAGACGAAATAACTTTCCCACAGCCTGAAGCTTTATAGAATGCAACTAAAGGCTGTAAATCTGCCTTCAGATCCTCAGGAGCTTCTGATTCTTACTAAAATGGCGTTTGGAAGAAGGGGAAAAGTGCTGTGCATCGATGAGTTATACAGACAACTTGTAAAAACCCAGGGACGTGCGCATTCAATCCACGAGTGGAACGGCCCAACAGTCATTGTTACACCTATCTTCCATAATGCCAAAAACGTGCTACGAATAGCATCCCTAAATACTATGAGAAGCAAATCTGTCCTTCAGCAGGTGAGGAAGCTAGCTGAGGAGATGAATGTGGACATTCTTTTTCTACAGAAACCGTACTCGATAGTGGGTAGAATTCCATACATACCAGTGACTGCAAGAATCGTGTCTACAGGAAATGCCCCTTATGTCGGCAATAATAGTCTTCAATAGGGACGTTACTGTGACAAAACTAACGCAGTTCAATTTTCAACACACTCCATATAAGGAATTGCATACGATACAAGGAAGATTAGTATTGGCAAGTGTATATTTTCAATTTTCGAATGAAATTGATCCATATCTGGATAAAGTGCAAGACATTTGTTCAACTGATGCAAATGCTCATTCTGAACTTTGGTTTGACTAAAAAACTGAGGATACAGGTCTGGCACTAGAAGAACTGGTAAGTGAAATTAATTAATTAATTATTAACGAGCCTAACAATTCCCCCACTTACTTAGGATGTTCCGGCCAAAATGGTACCAACATAGATGTGACATTAGCTAATCTTCCAGGAGCCAAATTAATTAGTGGGTGGAAAGTAGGGCAAGGGTTAACAGAAAGTGTTCATAATATCATAGGTTTTGAAATCGGCAGAAAGATGGAGGCACTTTCTAGTACGGTAACTAAGCAAAAACATAGATATGATATTAGCAATGCAGACTGGGATTTATTTCGTAATACCTTCAAACCTCCGCACATGACCACATTAAGTGGCTGTGTTTAAACTTTAGCTAAATAGCATACAAACACAATCCATCAGGCTCAATAGATAAAATCAATGACACAACATGGAATGATCACTTGCAGAGATTAAGAAGGGAAGCAAGGAAAGCCAAGAGAATTTACCAGGAGTGCCGTTATCCAGAAGCCAGAAGATGACTCTTACAGATATATAAGGGGAAAACACAAAAATTACAAGATGAACTCCAACATGTGAAACAAAGTAGTTGGGAGAGGTCTGTACACGAACAGCTTTCTGCAAATCCCTGGGGAAATTTCTGCTGGTAAAATGAGACCTCCAACCGCTTTTTCGACACTATGCATGGGTGATGGTTCTCTCACTACACGATTGAAGGAATCCACTGAAATCCTTTTCAATGTCTTGCATCCGGATGGCTTCACTCACGGTGACGAGATTGGACACACTTTTCTACCTTACTGACAATACTTTTTGCCCTTAACACCAGAGGAAGTAGAGACAACCATCAAATCGCTGAAAAGACAAAAAGCACCAGGTCTGATGGAATGAAATAAGAAATTCTTCACCAAATTTGTCAAAAGATTTCACCTTTTGCGGCTGAACTGATGAGTGAATGCTTTCGGCAATGAAAATTTTAGAACATAAGTTATGGAAACAAAGTGAGGTAATTATTCTACATAAAGGGAAGGATAAAGATCCGCAATTACCAAAATCCTATCGACCTATCTGTCTGGCTCAATGTCCTGGGTAAGGAGTTTGAAAAAATACTTTGACATAGGTTACAAAGGCATAGACAGGAAATTCAGATTTCACAGATATCTCAGGGGCCTTTGACAACGTTTGGGAGCGGCCTTGTTTGGAAACCTGAGGAAACTTATGCCCGGCAGAGTTATAGAACATCTTCAAGGACTACTGCAAACATGATTGAGAGCAAGGGCAACAGAACCGTGAAAAAACTCAGCAAAGGATGCCCAGAAAGATCTGTCTGTAGCCCTATTTTCTGGGATGTGGGAATGGAACCTGGGCTCTTAAGACTGGAAGAATCAAACGACCTACTTCGACTAGTAGATTTCGCAGACCACTTATTTTTGGTGTTTGAGGCACACTAAAGACGAGAATTGGAATTTAGAACAAATATGACTCCAGAAATAATAGGTAACTGGTGTGCAGAAGTAAAACTAATACTGGCACCAGCAAAGAGAACTTATCTTTTGCTTAAAGGGAAGCTTCTACGTAACCCAACGCTCAATATAAATATACAAAGCAAAAGGAGAAGCAGAACGGTAAGATATCTAGGGACTGACTTGGACGAAAAGCTTACTTTCATTCCCCATATTGAACGAGTAAGCGCAAAAGCCAATAGACAAATGAAGAAATTAATCAATCTTGGAATGACCAAGTTCGTCTTCCCCCAAGGGTGATGAAATAATTGTACCATGAGGCAATCCTGGTATCATTAGTGGCATTTGGGGACATCGGTTAAAAAACTTCAAGCCACCTGCGAAGCTCCATAGTCTTCAGGGGGGAATGCTTCTAACACTAATAGGAGCTTACAGAAAAACCGCGATTGATGCCTTAACCACAGTCCTTGTGGTCATACCACTGGATCTCCTTATAAGGCAAAGGGCAGCTACATTCTGGCTTAAAGTGGATTACTTGACACTCGAGTTGAAACAAAAAGGATGTCAAGAATGTGATACTGGATATGTGGCAAACCAGATGGGAAGAAAGCAACACAGGACGTAGCACTTACGATATTTTCATGAACGTAAACGAAGTTCTAGCACTGCGACATCTTCAACCGTCCCAAGGTTTGATCCACTATCAGGCAAGCCATGGACTCTACATGGTTTACTTAAAGAAAATGGGTATTGCAGACTCTAACGCATGCTCGTGTGGGGGAATATGTACTCCTCTCCTCAGCATGTGGTTTGGGAATGCCAAAACACTGTTCAGTTGAGGGAGCCATTTCAGAGACTACTTCAAGATAGGCAAATAGAGAACATAATAAGAGGCCCCTACTCGTGGAAGTTGTTGAATGAAGCAGCAAATTGGGTTTCTCAGAAAGCAAAAGAACACTATATAAATATCAGATACGGACAAAGGCAATAAGACGTAAGATATAAGACACACAAGGACACATGACGACGTAAGACCAATTATAAATAAAATGCAAAGAACACCCGGATATGACTTCGTGGTGCCAGGAAGACCTACTGGTCAACGCCGATGCCTGAAGTCTGGATTCCAGACTAAAGATTCCGGTGACGGCCGGTACTCAGCTGCTTGATGATGAGATCAACTTTCAAGCTTCTCCTGTGGAAACACAGCTTTCTTTTGAAGCCCTTGCGGCCATCGCAGAGGAAAATGAATCTCCCCCTTCACCGGATCCATTGAATGCCGATAACAATGCAGCCCAAGTTGCAGCTGCCACGACTCGACGAACATCCAAACCACCACTCATAACGGTGCCTATCTTGCCACAATCATTCCAATTCAACTAACAATTAAAAACTAAACTGTGTGCCGACTCGAAAATCATGAGCACCATGGAGGTTCTCAGAACCTACATGATTTCAAAACCATCAAAACTTTACTCGACGAGGGCCAACACCAATATTTTAATAATCAACTTCGTCAACACCGTCCACTTCGTGTTCTAATTCGACGCCTTCCATCCAACGTGGATTCACAAAGCATACGGAGGCTTTGGAAGATCTTAACTATAAGGTAATTTCTATCAAACAATTAAACCGAAATCCAAATGGTGTAGCAACATTGTGTCCACTGTATGTCATTTCACTAGAACGCGCTGAAAATGTCAACAACATTTATAAGCTGAATCACCTCCATATTATCGCCAGAGTTGAAAGTTACCATCCCACTCCGGGCATAAAGCAATGCTTTAGGTGCCAGCAATTCAATCACAATTTTCTAGAATAACTTAGCCACGCAAGGATGGGACGACTATTCATGAGTCTCGCTTACTGAAACACCAATGGAGTTCGCAACAAGAAGGCTGAACTGGAGATATTCCTCAGGCAACATGATATTGATAGACCTACTTGCCTCTTGAATTAGACCTACCTTCGGGAGAGCCTGCGGTTTTGGCTGGCAAACTACGTTTGATAGAGAAATGACAGATTCAGTCAGGGAAAGGGGTGACACAGTGATCCTTGTCCGAAAGGGCATTGATCATTGCACCATGCCGACCTTGATCTGCAGCAGCTATTTACGTTGCCATTGCAGGTAAGCCAATAAAACTCATGGCCGCCTATTTATCTTCCATCCGGAACATGTTCTGAATGCCTTGGAGATGGGATTTCCTGTACGTTTAGGCACGTAGCGACTCTTAAGATGACAATTTCGAGAACCAGGTCCAATGAAAAGAGTACATTAACTTTGTCATGGTCTCTGGGGCGTCCCTGTGGGAAAGAGTTTCCCGCCGACCAACAGTGTGAGGGACGCGGTGGTAATCGTTATGGGACTTGAGCTACCGTCATGTTTCGAAAGCTGTCTGGGGCAACCAAATGTTTTAATACCGTCAATAGCTACTTCGGCTACTTAGATGGGACAGATGACCTACATCGGTCGGGGGCGCTACCTCCACATGGTTTCCGTGGAGGTGATTTTTCCAATAAGATTAGCTGAGTTCCAGTGGCTCAAATATTTCGCTATCATACTCACCTCTTTTCTCCGTCGTGAATATGTTGCCGTCGAACCGAGGTACTCCTGATAGGGTGTAGACGAGTAGACTGGCCTAGCTTTCAGCATCACTTGCAAGACCGGGGGAATCCCGAGGTAAACTCCGAGGGGGATTTAGACACCAGGATTGAGATATTATCCACAGCGAGTACAGAAGCTATGGAGTCATCAGTACCAAAGATTCGACCGAAAAATTGTCCTCGACCTTCAATACCGCTGACAATCTTCTCTGATATCCAGAAGAAGAACATGCTTAGACGGGAGTAACAGGCCACTGTGGACAACGCAATGAAGGCAAAGGTTAATAGGCTGAAACGTTCTATTAGCTATGAACTGAAGACGTGGAAGAACAGCGTTTGGTCTGAGACGGTCTCATCCTTGAACGTAGAGGATCAGTCCCTTTGGAAGGTTACAAAGAGGTTGATGCGGTTCTCACACCCTTACGAATGCCAACACACTGTGAGGAATCTGAAACTGTGGCCAGCAGTAATGAATCGCATTTTACGCAGTTATAGACTTACTTGACATTCAGCATTCATTAACATTCATATGACGAAATTAAGTTCTTAAATGGTTATAATTTATCTGGGTTAGGAAATAAGAACCATGATTATGCCAATAACTTGTTTGTCAAATTCAGGATGAGAATTTTGCAGGACTGATCTATGAAAGGGGAGGTCTAGTTAGAGAGCAGGTACAGCTTTTTGATTGATGGCCTGATCACAGCTGTCGCCGCAAGGCCGGGTTTTAAACGTCAACTCAATACACGCCATTATTGATACACACAGCACTTATGTTACATGGAAACTGTTACATTGTGACCATCATTTCTCTGATACGAAATTTCTGTAGACACTAGTCGGACTGTTGTTATTCTAAAAAAAGTTTTATATACTCATAATAAAAAAAAATTAACATCTACATTATCTCCATTTTATTACTCTCTCTACCCGGGACTATAGGTATAGGAATAATCTAGTTAGAGGAAGTACTGTGTTAGATATCGAGTTTTTAGAGAAAATACACGTTTTGAGGTTCCTAAATTTATAAATACAATTTCAAGAAATATGTGTGTGTGGGTGCGGCTGTCAGCGTGCCTGTGAACATCATGGCTGAAGGAAAAGATCGTATTCAAAGCAAAATTGTATATTTGGGTTAGATACTGTTTCCGTTTGTTAAACGAAGATTGGCGAAAACTTTCATTTGCTTTTACAGTCACTTTACATGAAAAAAAAGTCATTTTCCGCAACTTTCTAAAAAAAAGCATTAACATATTTTGTATAAATTTTTTACACAAGGTCCTTACACTAAGAGCTAAAACTTTTATTTCGAAACATGTTTTCGCAAAATTTCTATGAAGAGTAGCTATAAACCAGTCATTATTGTCTGGTGAAAAACAGGCTATTGAAAAAGGCTGAGACAACTGAATACGCACTCCCTGCGAAATTCCTCTTAGACCTATTCTATTAGTCCAGGCGAGATAGCAAAAGTGCTCATTAAAAAAAAATTAAAGTGGCTATTTTCTCTATGCGATAATTAGGAGGAAAATAGTAGGAATTCATTGTTTATGTTTTGGAAAAAATCGGTTTGTACCATAATGGTGAAAAAAGCAAAAATATGTGAATTGTTTTTAAAATTCCAATGTACAAAACAGAAGAAATGGGAAAAATGATAAATAGCACGAGATAAAGTTTAACGAGACGAAGAAAATGCATCCCAAACGATGAAAATCGGTTAATAACGTTTTCAAGAAAAATCGAATGGCGCTAAAATCGCACTTTTCAACATTTTATTGTTGCATTTATTGTATGTATCGTAGAGAGGTTGTTGCTGATTTGTAGCTGACTGTGACACTTACCTGTGGTAAAAATAGTATGCAAAAATATACACTTATTATTATTATTATTATTATAATTATTATTAGAAATTTACTGAAATGTGAAAACAGGTGATTTACTAAAACGGCTGGCGATCTGCTAAAAATGACCCCACAGTAAAAGATGAAGTTGCTTTTTGTACGCACGATGATGCTCTACAACTAAATTATAAACAAAACTATGTGGAAATCGACTAAACCCATAAAAATCACACCGAAAACCGGGCCGTGGTGGGAACGCATCGACGGTGGCAGCAACGATAACCTCGCTTTCGCCCTCAAAGGCGTTTCCCCACAATGCCGGCGTTTCCCCTCCGTTGGCTCCTCTGTAGCCCGAGACGCAGAATATCCCGGTTTTTGTAGTGGTTTTAAAGGGTTTATTCGATTTTAAATACTTTAGTTTGTGATGGTGTTTTATAGCATCATTTCGCGGAGAAATAGAGACTTGAACGTTTACTCTAGGGTCATTTTTAGCTGATTGCCAGCTATTTTAACAAAACATCTGTTTTCCCCTTTCAGCGATTTTTTTCAAAAAGTTAAAAAAAAAATTGGGTAAAACATTCACCATTGTTATGAGTTAGAGATTGCTACAACTTCAGTCCAAGTAAACCTCTCTACTCTATATACAAGCTGAGATATAAAATATTGAAAAATCGCTATTTTTAGCGCATTTCTATTTTTCTTGCAAAATCATTTGCGACGCACATTCTTTGTCTTTTTAAACTATCTCCTGCTGACTTTTTTTAGAAACGTACTTTTTGATACCTTAAAATCTAAAAATGGCCATTTCACACCTTTTTGCATCTATCGCCATGATACTTGAAACGGATTTATTCGACAACATATGAATTCTTAATATTTTTCTCCTAATTGTCGCATAGAGAAAGTGGTCACTTTATTTTCTTTAAATAATCTACCTCGCCTTGAATATATACATAATGTGAAGTAAGAGAATTATTATAACCCTTAGTTAAGGCAGAGAAAGTTACGTGAGTGTAAAAAATCAGAAGTTTGTATATTGTTATTTAATCGTAAAGAAAGTCCTTCCTGATCGTGGAAAGTCACGCAAAGGAACCCTAAAATTTAGTAAAACATTTAGCTCTTTGAGGTGGATTGAAAATCCCGCCTCATCTCTGTGAAATGAAAACAAAATCTAGACTCATTCCTTCAAATGACACACTTCCACATTTAAATTATTGAACATAAATATTTATATTAAAGTTATATTTGAAACAGAATTCAGAGAAACTATATCTCCTTTTAATACATCAGTACTAAAGAACAGCTCAAATAAAGCATTTCGCACTACAAAATCACTCATTAGTGGAAGCTTGTTTTCTTGATTTTTGTTATATCTTTTCACGCAGAAGTTTTACAACATCTGGAATCAATGTTTGTGCAGCAGTCAGTCTAAGTTCATATTTTAAGTTTTCATCTGACAATTGACTTCTGCTGCGGGTTATGTTTATTTTCATTAGTGAAAAAACTGCTCGCCATATGAATGTAGATCTGAACATAGACAAAATCCTAGCAACATGTCTATGCAGTCGGGGGGATTTAGTTCGGAGAAAATCCAAACAATAGTCTCTCAAACTTCTCTTATATTGGTATTTGCTACTATAAATATAGGAGTCGATGGCCTGCATATTTGGAATACATTCTACACCCAACATAATGTTTGGAAGGTGGTGAAACAGACGACCCACCTCTGCCGACGGAACCCTGGTTCAGACTGACATCACATGGTGCACAGGGGACGCACAGTGCAAGCCTGCTGGCACGCGCACAAAATACAGCGAGTTGGAGACCACTGATGTAAAGCATATCGAACTGTCTGTACTGATGCTGCACTCGTTATCGCAGGAATTATTCCCCTTCATGTGAGCGGACTTAGTGCATGCGGACTATGAATGTGTTGAGTACGCGTACATCGGAACAGTGGGAAATGAGTGTGCACATCAGTTAGCAAAATCAGCAGCCCCTCATCATAAATATTCATACGTTAAAAGTATATATATAATAACTATTCATACTTTAAAAGTATCTATATATAAAATATGTATAAAATCACTTCCAGGACTGGGGTTAGTGAGAACATTATTCCTAATACCTAGCTGACTTACGCAGTCTTCTGTATCATCTGGGACAAAAGCTTCAAGCAGAGCTGTAGCTGTTTCTGATTATGTTTTAGTGAATCCCCGTTCCGTTTGTATTGTTTGTAAAGTTGCATATGGTTATTAGGTTTTGATTATCAACTCTTCATCTTAGCCTCATATATATATATATTATTCCCTTCTTATATTGCTTCCCGATACTCTGCCTCATAGATTTCACATGGCACCATGCACTTGGGTCTTGTAGATCTTCTATTGCATGTGTTGTGCCCCCGAGTGCTGTTATATAGGCTATTATTATAGCTCGGTTGAATTTATTTCAAGATAGCTGCGGTTAAGTTTCATGGCACTACGCTTTGGTCTTTGTCAAGATGGTTAAAATCAAGTTTTAGGCCTATGGCACTGCGTAGTTATTAAGTATAAGAAAATAAAGCCTGCCTTAAAAGTTTAAATAATATCTGACTTCACATGCATTGTTGGTTTTCCTGATGCACTCCACTTACCTTGCGACACTGCTGTAATAAATAATGGTGAACAAGATTAACCCTTGAAATAATAAAATAATTAAAGATAATCTTCTGTGGTTTATTTATGCAAAATTACAAATGTTAGTTTAATCTATTAAGATAAATTAAATTATTTCAATCTTAAATATTATAAAGGTATCTTTAATTTGCTTTCAAATCAAACAAAAGTTATTAAGGTAATTATTACGTCTGATAATAAAAAAGTTATATTAAAAAAAGAAAACTTACACAAATTTTTGTTTCCCGTGCTTTACGATAACACGTTATGTATTCTTCAATATAAATTGGCTTTAACTATTAACTTACTTTTTTTCTTTTTAACTATATAAGCAACAAAACTAACTAATGATTGCACATAAAATGTTTAACTTCTTAATGGTCAACATTCTCCATTCTGCGAGCTATTCTGATCTTCATATAATTTTCAACACCTGTTCACAATGTTTGAACATCCACTGTTTTCTAAGCTAGTAGGCCTATATAGCTCGTGTAAAGAGTTACTTTCGCTATTTCAATGTTCATTATCTTTCTTCTTTGAACTTATGAAATTTACCATGTTGCAAAATACTTTCCTTCTGAACTGTATATATTTATAGTTGCAAATACATATAATTCTAAGCTTCTACTTAATCATACTCAAGTTATAGTTTCTTTACTCTGCTATCTTTCCATAGCCTTGAAATGAAACTCTATTCTTTCTACTTAAAAAAATTATCATCATCCTTTTTTGGATGGAAAACTACAAACTTCAGAACAGGTTATTTTAAGTTTATAAAGTATGTTTCTTTGTGTACTTACTAAGTACAAATGATGAGTATCCAAATGGCGTCAACTCCTCCATGATGCACAAAAACTCCCCCGATTTACGCACGCTCACATAAATATATCATTTGTACCCATGCTAACTTTGCAATACAATGTATTGAAAGGTGTGAAAGGGTGTGGTATGTGTTGAACATGTGTAATAAATAGTTTGTATACCCCTCATTGGCGCGAACTCAAATCTTGCCAATGAAAACACTGCTCGCGAAAACATAATCCGTTTTCTATTAATAGCGATATCTGTCAATCAATGATATACTTAAGAGTTTTAGTGCCTGCTAGCGGCCATAGCTTGGAACGTCTCGCTATACCTCCTCGCTGACTCTTGTGGAATAATTTGTCCGTCGCGCCTTGGTACTGGTACGGTACTTAGCTGATGGTGCAATTCACAGGGTGGACTGACCACTGGTATGCTTATCAGGCGCTTCCCAGGAAAGGTCTTATCTCATATCTAGTTAGTGTATGTGACCGTCTGTAAGATTGCAACATCCATAGGCGTAACCAGGCCGACCATATGGGGGGGTTATAACATCCGGGGGGTCTGGAGAGGGGGGCTCGGGGTCTTCCCTCGGAAAATTTTAAAAATTAAGATGCACAGTAACGAGTTTTAAGCTTCCCACGCTTTATACTCGTATTAAGTAATTTATAAGCAGACTTAAAAAAATATTACAATTTTCCTTTTTTTAACCAATGGGGGGGGGGGGTTCAAACTCCCAAACCCCCCCCTCGTTACGCCTCTGGCAACATCTTCATAGCTATACTGAATATAACGTTAAACCATTAGTCTATAATATATTTCAAATACTAAAATCCTTATGCCTGGGTCATAACACATACAAGACAACATTTCCTTAGTAGGTGTCCACAACTAGTCCTTCCAATTTGGGTAGGTGTAAATTGCAAATGTCTAGTATGTTGCTAGTAAGATCATCAACTGTTGTATTAAGAGCCTCTGGTGTATTTGAATGGGCTATGCGGTTTAGGAAAGGTGTGGGCTATGTTATAGCAGTTCTTTCAAAGTTTGACCATTCCACGTTATTTGTCTTATATTTGCACGTCAGAGAGAAATTATGAGATGCTAGATTATCATTGTTACTTGCAATACCGAACTAGGTTACAATTAGTTTATGATCAGAAAGAGTCGGTGCTTCGGAGGAGAATAACTAAAGGGAAGAAAACTTCCTGCCAGACTTCATTATCACATTGAAGAAACAAGTATAGTGTACGGCTGTGACTTAACTTCCTGTGAACTGACAATAATTACCAGTGCCTTTGTTAGTTCCAAGAACGATGGGCTGTTTAAAACATTTTTCTTCAACATTACAATCTGTTCAACAGTGAACAATAAGTAATAGGGATGCAAGAATTAAAAAAGAAACATAGCTATAAAATATATATGCCAGTGTCTAATAAAGGTTGGAATTAAGTTGTGAAGTTAATGTCATAGCTTGGTAAACAAATAGGCCTTTATTCTTATACTACAATTATACTACAATAACAAATTAGGTTCAGTAATGTTTGTTTATTGTTTTAACATTTAATATTATTCCCTTAATTAACAGATAACCGAAATAAAATGATTGTACACAATCTTAATCAACTTTATTTATATATTTATTTATTTATTTGGCCCAGGCCGTTAATTATTATTTTTCCCTTAATTAACAGGTAATTGAAATAAAATAATTTTACACGATCTTAATCAACTTATTTATTTGGCCCAGGCCTTTCGCTTTCATACTTCCATCTTCAGGGCATCTTATTTATGTTGTAGAAATACATATAAAAAGACTCAAGCTGTATTTGTAATTCTACAAAATTATATGCCTTGAAGATGGCTGTATGAAACCAAATGCCCTAGGCTGAATAAATAAAAAAGTTTTGAGATTAAGGTTTTATATAGGCCTAATTATTTTACTGATCGAGATGAACGGTGCTATAAACATGATTTTTAAGACTTAGGTAATTGAAAGCCAAAATAACTCAAGTGTCAGAAATAGACGTTCAAGTGCCTACTTTTCAAAATCTAAAGAAACTTAATAGTTATTTACGATGTAAGACCGTTATATAAAATTTAACAGGCAAGCACGAAATAACAAGACGAGCGTTAACAATGTCTTGAGCGAAACTAAACATTGTGTTGGCTTAAGATTGTGCTTTGTCAGAAATATAACTGCCGGTGTCTACGTTATGGATCAAAGATAGTTATTTGTGTTATTTTGAGTACGGTACTGTAAATGACTAATAGGTGAACGATAATAGCAGTAACTTGGTAGGAATAATGGTATTTGTAGTGGTTAAAATGAAGGAAATTGATAACTTTTAATTTTTACAAAAGAGTAGTGACATCTGGGGATATCCGTAAATCTCTTTATTTTTACCTTAACGTACTCAGCTCTTAAAATGAAACTTTACACAGAAGGAGAGAGTTCTGTTAAACAATGTTTACGAATTAAACTAACATAAAAGCCATTTAAAATGAAAATAGCCATAAAATTTAATGTTTCTAATTTCATTTCCAAAGTAACCTTAAACTTACTTACCTACTCAATGGCAATAGACAATTCCTCAGCAAGCTAAAGGAATATTAGGCTATATATTTTATGGAACCCGAAGGTTCATTGCCGCGCTTACCTGAGCCCGCCAATCAACCATATTCTGTGCTAACTCTATCCAATCATCCCTCTCAAATCCTACTTCCCTTAAATCTATCCTAATATTGTTCTCCCATCTACGTCTAGGTCTACGTCTAGGTCTCTTCCCTTCGGGTCTCCTAGTCAATACTTTTGAGATATGTCCTTCCTCCCCCATGCGCGCAACATGTCCAGCCCATTTCATCCTCCGTGATTTAATTACCCTTACCATATCCGGTGAAGAGTACAGGTCATGAAGCTCGTCGTTATGCAGTTTTATCCAGTCCCCATTTTCATATCTCTTAGGCCCAAATATTTTCCTAAGCACCCTGTTTTCGAACACTCTCAGAAAGTAACTTTAAAACTGGATTAAATTCGAATCCAATCTTAATTTAACTCCAAATCTTTGAAATGTTGTATAACTTGAGATTGAAAATGTCAATTAGGTCAAAATGGTTTCAGCGTCTCATGTAACTTTGTAGACATATTGAATGCAGAAACAATCCCTGTCTATTCTTATGTTTTTCAGAATAGTTAAAAGACAAATTAAGGGCTCCTGGAATATTTTCTCTTAGAAAACTCAATTCACCACTAAGATTCATAAATTACAGTTTGAAAAAAAAATCCTTTAAACATGCTTCGAAATGTTGTTAAATTGAGAAAGAATATATTTGTAATATTTATTGCGTATTTTAGAACACAAAATTATTTTTAAAAATTATAATTGCCATGTTGGCGAGGAAATAGGAATAGGCATATTTCCTTGTTTTGACTTTCCAACATAGCCTTTTACTGTATACGCCCTTTTCCCAGGCAGAAAATTACGAAACGCGGAACATGCGAGAGTTATGTTGGCTATAATGTGTTTGGATTGGATATTAGGCTAAAGGATTTTCTTTTGCTTCGCCTTTGAATGCGCATTCACAATAAGGACACTTATCATTCTCGAAGTCTTGTCTTCGACACTGTATAATGATTATTATTTTCATTTTTGTACTTTTGTAAATACACGGCATTGATGAAATCAATATTGTTACACTATTGTTAGTGGGACCAAGCTTTTTATATATGTTTATATTTTACAGTATCATCGCACTTTCTTTCTGTATGCATGCGTTCCTTTATTCGCCTATAGTCTGTTTACAGTAAGTAGATAAATGTCTTTTATTGAAGGTGAAGAACATAATTCTGAAGGGTAGTTATATGCCAAGTCAGCCTTGCAACACAGGTTCATATTTTATATCAGAATGTGAAGTGAGAAAGGTATATTGCCCATGCTTTTAGGGTAAAGAAAGATATAGGCCTATATGAGTGCATCATTAAGCCTGCATCAGATTTTATTTAGGCTGGGTATCCTGCCGGGAGGAGACACGAAGCATGGTATCGACTTTCTCTTCATTTATATAGCCACTTTACATGAAGAAAATTTCATTTATGTCATCTTTTTAAACGGCTCTAACGATTTTTTTAGGTTTCCTAAACAATTTTCATAATAGGCCTATGCTTAATAACTTATATTATATTATATGGTATGAATGTGTTATAATGTAAGTTATTATACTTGGTAAAAGGTAAAACCTTTTTTGTAACATTTTCCCCAATAAATTCTCTAAAGGGTAGTTATAAGCCATTCACTTCAAAAACAAACTCAGGCTAGATTTTAACTCTTAGGCTACCTTTCGAATAAAGCTTCTTTGAATGAGGCTGAAACAACCGAATGAGCACTTTTGCAATACAGCCATGCACTCTAAATCGGAATATATTAAGGCAGAGAAACCTATATTTTTTTGTTAAGTAATCATGAATCCTACAGATCAAATCCCACCAAGTCATGGAAAGTAAAACCCAAATGTAGCCTAATGACTTGTTATTTAATTCGTATCCCATATGGCATCAATGGCTTTTTTAACAATATTATTTTTATGGTAGACTTTCTGGATACAGATTAGGCTAATTGATTGATTGATTTCATTCTGTGCAGTAAAATAGGAAAAATAGCAAAATAGCAAATAGCAAATAGCAAAATAGCTCAAATTAAAGTTCTTGTTCTTAATTCTTCGTGTACAAAATTTAAACAAAATTTTTAAGGTGATTTGAGAAAAAATGGCAAAATTAAATGTTCTTGTTGTAAAATGACATTAAATAAATGGTGCAAAAATATGTTGCACAACATTTATCGCATATACGTGTTAAAGGATAGCACAGAAAAAAGTAAATTATAGAGGAAATTAAATTTCATTTATTACATTTTCATAAAACTAACAAATATCTAGAACGGAAAGCATCAGGGTCGATCTTTATGTTCAATGCATCTACCGTGAAATAATAATAATAATAATAATAATAATAATAATAATAATAATAATAATAATAATAATAATAATAATAGCATGGGGTTTGTATGATTTCCTCAATTTCAAAGGCAAAAATGCTGGATATATTAAGATATCATCGAACAATAGAAGCAATTGCTGCATGATTGTGCTATTACAACAGCCTACTAGTAAACTTGGGTGGCCACGAGGTTTCATATGAACCCAGGACCTCTTCCATATTACCCTCTACCCCCTCGTTCTAATTGATTTCGGTGTGTTCATTACGAATGAGGTAAACTGTCTAAAATTCACAACAATAATTAGATTATGGTATTCTTGTTACAGAAGAATATCATTAATATTTTTATTAAAATGTATGTTCTGAAATTCGCAAAAAATCATATTATTTCGTTTTCATTTTGATATCTATTAATTTTATAAAGAAATATGTTAAACAAAAACAATGTTCATTTCAATTTTTTCATGTATCGCCTACTGTAATGGAGATAATCTAGAAAAATTGAAAATGGATACGAGTAAAGTACCCCTTAAGTCATTTTTGAAGAAATACGGATATAGACATTTTATTAGTCATAGATAAATGTTTATAATTTTAAATTTTTATTAAAATCGTTAGAGCCAATTAAAAAAATCAAATGTTTAAAAAAAGTTTTCATGAAAAGTTCCCTTAGGGCCTAATATTTCAGTTATAAATATCAAATTCTGGGCGGTTAGATAAAATTCCGAAAAAAGTTCTAAATTCAAAAAATGAAGTAAGTACAATGAACTATTTACCCACTGTGCTAGTCCACGGACGGACGGACAGGCGGACATACAGACAGACCGAAAGACGTCATTCAAAACACTTTTTTCTGTTTCTAGGCTTCGTGAAACATGTTTTCCCGGTATTATCTCGATTTCGATTTTTTGTCACGATCACAATACTGCGAGAAAGTAAAATAAGAGAAAGTCGCCGTCAATCTTCATGTTACATCCATTGGAAGGTATCTAACCCAAATATAAAATTTTGTTTATATACAATTTTTCATTCTCGAGCTATGCTGATCTCAGATACACACAAACACGTACAGAATTTTCTGAAAATTATTATTTTTTAATTGAAGGAACCTAAAATCATGTAATGATGTAAACTCGACATGGAATTCAGGGTCGAACACAATACTTGGGATATACCTAGCTGGAAATCGATTGTTGGAACAACAACAATACCTTACTGGAGCCTTTTAGAGAGTGGCGGATTTACGACTCAACAGAGCGTCACACACCGAGGGGGGATAAAAAGGATAAAGCTTTCATATACTTAATATTATTTATTAATTATTGTACAAGATATTAAGAAATATTCAATAACGAAAAAAATGAAAATAATATAATACATTCATTCTGAAACTGAACTTACGGCGTCCAAGTCAATTGATGTAGCCTATTTGAATTAGAGATAAGTCAAAATTTGAATTCTAAGCCCTCGAAGCATGTCCTCAAAACTTTTAGCCTAAATGCTCAAAACACTCGAAGGGAGGGAGTTTCTATTAGCCTACATATATTTTGACCTCCCAGGATAAGCGATCAGCACAATGTCGGGGCCACCTCCGAGACAACAAGAACACATAGGACGATACACACAATACCGGTCACACACATACGCTCATTCCGAACAAGGAATGGATGGGATGAAGATGATAATGACGGCCAGATGATATCCGGGGATCACAAAGGCCTAAAGTTACACGAAATTCGTCTCAAAGGTGATGGAAAACCTAAGAAAACCCCTCACTTAGATAACTTATGTCGACCAGGAATCGAACTCGGGTCAGCTGCGTGAGAGGAGCAATCGTCCCAGCTCCACGGCGGTGGACAGGAGGCTAAAGATTCTAATGAAAAAAAAAGCTAGATGTTCTGTTTGCAATGTTAACCTGCCGTTCGCAATGCTAACGTGGAAAAGCTTGCCAGTTGCTAAACAGCATCGATAAAATATGGCTAGTCTCAAACCAATAAGTCGAAAAAGAAAAAAAAGCTTGATACTGTAATAAGTAATTAATTTTGTTCGTTCTTGAAAATATGCAGTGATGTAATTTTTAAGTACAAAGGTACATTGGTGGAAATTCATAAGTAATATTATAGTTGTACACGTAATTTGCAGAAAAATTATGCTCTTTGTATAAGATTGCTCTTAGGCTTGTACATTTCCATGTAGCCTATCAGATGGAAGTAAAAAGAACTATCTTAAAGTTAGAAACGAGGCGAGCTTATTCTTGCTATGCATTCAGCTGTTCATACTTCAATATGTACTGCTGACCATTCGGAAACTGGGTAAATACAAAAACATCTTCGAAAAGGGACTAAATTTAAAAAAAACATATTGTTTCACTGAACGGAGTGTTGGAAGTTAATTTCAAAATATATTGTGCCCGGCTATGCTGACTGAACTATGTTGAGCCCAGTTCTGCTGACAGAACTATATTGTGCCTGGCCATGCTGACTGAACTACAGTGAGTCCCACGCAAGAGTTGGCCAATGACGCGGCTTTCTGCGTCGCGGCTGGCACAGCTCCAACTCCCGAGCGATCGGGTGAAATATCTACGCAAATAATGCCGCGGCAGGTGTAATGATTCAGGTTCTCACATTTACAGTTAAAATTACAATGAAAATAACCACGTACCTTATCACAAGAGATGTTGGAAATGTTCTTCTCTTGCATCCACACAACACAGGCATCTTTTTAGGAAATTTTCTTTCATGCACGTAAGTTCAGCTTCCGAGAAAGGGTTAATTTCTCTTGTGATATTGTCTTTAAGTTCTTCTTATGTATGGGAAATTGACCTATACACTTTATTTTTCAAGTTTCCCTATAAATAGGCTAATATTTACATACTGTTAGAAGAACTTAAAGACAATATCACATAAGCCTCTCACAAGAGACAATAACTCTGTCTCGGAAGCTGAACTTATGCGCGTGAACGAAAATTTCCTAAAAAGATGCCAGTATTGTGTGGACGCAAGAGGAGAACAATACTGGCACCTCTTGTGATGAGGTACGTGGTTATTTTCATTGTAATTTTAACTGTAAATGTGAGAACCTGAATCATTACAACGACCGCGGCATTATTTGCGTAGATATTTCACCCGATCGCTCGGGAGTTGGAGCTGTGCCAGCCGCGACGCAGAAACCCGCGTCATTGGCCAACTCTTGCGTGGAACTCACTGTATATTGTGCCCGGAATGCTGACTGAAATATAGCCTATTGTGCCGGGTCAATTCTGACTGGACTTTATTGTGCCCGGCCATGCTGACTGAACTATATTGTGCCCAGCCATGCTGACTGAACTATATTGTGCTCGGCCATGCTGACTGAACTAATAAATCACGTAGGGGATGAAGCATATTCACTGATTAGGGATGAAGTTACTTGATTTTCTGTTTTAGGCTTACCCTTGATACAGTAACAACAGACTGAAGTAAGCCTTGTTGAAGCACAAGGCGTAAATTGTGTAAGACATGGAATAACTTATTTGCATCTGCCTATTACCAGGTATGCTTTTAGAAGCAACAAATTTCCATTTCAGGGATTGGTAACATTGGGCTACCTCAATTCAGTTACGAGGTAATATAAAAAAAATAACAATCTAGCGAACTTGCTTTGTAACATGGAGCGGGTGTTGGAATAAGTACATCTCACACCTCTCTTTCAATGACAAAAAATAAAATTCTTAGACTTAAAAATTAATAATAAAGCATTGATTTCGCAGTCCACAGTCAGAAGTATTACATGTTAATTTAGCTACACACATTTTTTAAAAAGAAAGGGCCAAATTAGCAGATACAGACAAGTATTGGTACCATTTGAAAATATTTTAGCCTTTATTTTTTGTACAAAGTAATTTAGTTACAAATAACATAATTTTTCCGGGGTCGTAAAGATAGCTGGTCAGAGGTGGCAAGGGGACACTTCCATGTAATAACGTAATTATAGTATAGTCGAAGAAAGATAATTATGTTCTTTAATACTATAAAGTAGTCATGGTATTTTATTTATTTAAAGTAATAATAAATTTATAGGCCTAATTAATAGAACAACAATGCGTAAGGTTATGTAGAAAATAAAATACAACTTAAATGATAGGCCTATTTAAGCTCATAGGGTAGAAAGTATTCACGGTTGTGGTGTTAATTCCTTCTTCATCTTCGACATTCTTGTCTGCTGACTGTGAACGGGTTATGCATAATCTTGGTTAGCACAGTAACCGGCCCGAATGGCTGAGTTGTTGGGGGTCCTCACTCTAACACCTGCATATTATAAAGGTGTAGGTAGGCGGCAAACATCAAAGGCTTGCCGTGGGGAGGTGCATTCAAACATCGCACTGCAAGAACGACACAAGTATTGGATGGTACTGTAGAACAAAAAACTTTTAACGCTGCTAATAAAGCATCAAATAATGATTTGTGCTTGAGGATTTCTAGTGGGTAGCTTAAGTGGTATCAGCTTTCAAATTGAATCTCATCTATCACATGTAACAACTGTCGCATGACCTCTGCATCCCCATCACAAATTGGTCGTTGCCACCTACTTTGAAGGTCGGAGTATTGTTCATAATTTCTAAATAATAATTGAGCATTGTAGGAAAACTTCACTACTTTCTCATTCCGTAAAAAGCTGAAGCATTTTTGTTTTTTACTGCGAAGTTTGTAAAAAATATATTTTTATTTAGCGTCGGATATATTCGCTGAAATACTCATAAGGTTCTTCCACAGCCTGCTAACGAAGATTTCACTCAGGTATTTGGAAGTATTTACCGTACTTATAAACTGTATTTCCAAATGATCATCAAATAAGGCAACCAAGGAAGCTCAACATTTCGAAATTGAACATTAGTAGAATTGCATTTCAGACGTCAAATAATAGACTATATAAAAATAATATAAAAAATAAATTTAATTTTAAATCAAAATAGGGGTTGAAATGCACGAGGCAAAGGGGGATAGCTCGTAACAGTTTCCCGGTGTTTATATAATATAAAATAATATATAAAATTTAATATAAAATATGTGCGACTTTTAGAATACAAATTTTATATGTGTGTGTGTGTTTTACCAAGAATTTTTTAAATTCCATTGGGCATGATTTGCGTACACAATGCACGGTATTTTGAAATAAATAATTGAATAAGTGGACCACGTCTCTAAACCCTTCAATTTATAGGCCTATAGCCTACAGTTATTTGTTCCAGTTTACATTACACAGGAGCCGATGTAATCTGAAACATAGTATCCATAGGTTTTTGCTTGTATCCGCCATTGCTTATAAAATTAAAACTGCCGCACCACCCAAGAGTCAAGAGTTGGATATAATCTCCTCATCCAAAGGTATGAGCTCTTGTCCTATTTTATTTTGGTTCTTTAAATTGTGTTATTTACTGCTTATGGTAAGCCTGTATGTACAGATTTATATACGCTATTAACTAGTATACCCGTGCAGAATTTTTCGCACTTCCCCTTTCCACAAAAGTAAACAACATATTCAGCTAAGTTTTTTAGGTTCACCAATATACAGTCATTATTAGAGACGAGACTTTCATGCAAATGCATGTTTTTATGAGAACTTAGGACATAGCTCAAACTGAGTACTTACACATGTCATTACTTTCTGGTTCCAAATATGCATACTTTTTCCGTGCATGTTTGCATGTTTTGACCTTTTCGGAGGAAAAAACATGCATAAAGCATATTTAGGGCATTTTTGGCTAAATCATGCATATAATATACATTATATTCAGTTTAAATGCATGTTTAATGGGTTTTCAAGAAAGTGACATCGTGGCAAATTTTCCCTATCTTCGATTTTTACTACCCATTTTTACAGACGTTTGTGAAGTGGCGCGAGATGTGCGAAAAGGAATTTGACCTTGCCTTTGTCCACCCGCACCCATTTCCGGCCCGCACTTGGGGTGCATTGTACTTTGTCAGGGCTCGGGAAACCTGCAGTATCTTTACAGTGTGTGCAGTGGTTAGTGTGATTGTCTGTTCTGTGATTTTACTATGCCTCCAGCTAAATGTTCCAAAAGCGATCTATTATAATTTCAGATAAAGTGTACTAAAAAATTTCATATTGGGCCATAAATGTTAGTGCATATTTTAGTGTATTTTTCCCTTGATAGTGCATGTTTCATGGTTTGATAATGCATGAATGCATGCATATTTCGCAATTTTATAGTGCATGAAAGTCTCGTCTCTAGTCATTATAATCACATAATATATGCCGATTTCACATATTGCAATGACATTTAATGATAGGCTGTTTGAATATTATTCATTGAATATGTATGTTTAACGTATCTTAAGCATGGCCTTCAAGCTGTAAACAACCCGTAAATCAATAACGTAAATAAGTAAGGATACTTTAAAATGAAATATAGGCAATTCACATTAAATTTTAGTGTATTTTAACATTAATTAGCTTCAAAGTTAACCATAATCACTAGCATTTATTATTTGTTTCATTGTAATGAAGTGTTCACTGAAATAACCGCCTATGGGGCTTTGGATCGAGTTATCGAAACGAAACGTTCTATTCGACTTTTAAATGTAAATTTTCATTTTAATATTCTAGCCAAAGTACCTATTAGACTAAAACTCAACGGTATGTAAATTAGTCAAACCGGAGCGGAAAAATCAATCGATTGTAACTCACACGTACGCAATGATAATGACTATACATTAGCTTTGGAAAGTGTATTCATTTACCGGGTTTGTGGGAGCTCGGCCGCTGATTGACTGTCCTCGAGAGCCTATCAAAATGCTAGGGGACTTCGAACATCGCAAAATATAATGTAGAAATAAGGAGTCGTCAAGTGAGATCATCAGGGGGCTTTAAGTTTGTAATCGATTAAGAAAATTTCAGCAAATTACAGTAGATGGTTTCTGTGAACGGCAATCCTGACATGTGGATAATAAATTAGCCCTACACTAATTTTACATAAAGCAATCTTGTATTTCTTCTTTTATAAAATTTTTTATGTGACCCAGTTATAGGCCTATGTAAGTCGGGTGATTTTGTTCAAGAGCGGAAATATTCCTCTTTTCTTTGTAAGTTAGTTTGTGCTTGCGACAGATGCGTTATTTCAGTACAATCGCTATCAGGTAGTGATTTTCGGAACTTTCTGTAGATTATATTAAACAGTGTGGTAAAAAGGAATTTTTCTGCGATAGTGCTTTTCATCCATTTTCCGTTCTTGCTCCCACGGTGAAAGCGCAAACTTCCTATACCCAGTGCAAGGTAACCTAACCTACCGGTGTCTTTTTATTACTTACTGTACTAGGCCTACTTACCTCACGTGTGCGTCATTATATCAAGCCCGGTAAGTTTTTATTTATTTTATTACAGGCATGGAATAATAATAATAAGCATATTACGATAGTTAAAGTTCACAATTTCAATCTTACTTGGCTTTACTTCCCTTTTACTTCTTGATGTTTACTAACGATAATTATTCATGTGACAATTTCGACATTCCATGATGCGACTAGGTGCCCATGCGCCCATGTAATTTTTCTATCGATCGCTACTAAGATTAAAATACTACTATGTATTAAAGTTGCTACTATCATAGATATCTTGAGCAGCTGTTCTAGGTGATTAATTATTTTCATATACCTGCGTAATATTTTTACTATCCACAAAATTGCTTTCTGCAAATGAATAGGCCTACGTTAGCACGGTCTTCTATACCGAAAATTAATGAAGATTATGTACAGGTTTTGGGTTATCCTCTTTACTATCTCCTAATAGTGCGGCTATTTCTATTCTTTGTGATTTCTGAATTGAAGCATTTACTTGTAGGCCTACTACAATACTAATCACTACACAGCTCAAAGTAATTCTACATAGATGTCAGATTTTTTATACCGTAGCTGAAATATGGAAAATATTTCCTGAAACTGAACTGTACAAGTTTTTCCTGATCTATCTGCTTACGACTAATCGAGTTGCTGTTTCTGATTACAGGTCTAAGTGAAGTAAATAGAATAGTGTAAGAAGGAGTTATAGGAAAAGAGGTAGTCACATCATGAAAAATTCTGCACATATACATGAGTGAATCTCGGAAATTTAAAAAGACTCGCCTTCCACTCCTCTTTCAGCCTCTTTTTCGATTCTCCGATCATGCACTTACCATACTTGTTTTACAATTATATGCTATTAATACTTGCCCTGAGAGTGGTGATTTCATCAAACAAGGAAAAATAACGAATTTCACTTGTGAAATTAATAATGTACTACGAGGTCTTTGAATTGGTAAAGTAATTTCGTTCGACCTGAGATAGAGAAACGCAAGTGAGTAGAAGGAAATTCAGAAGTGGGAGAGGAATTAAGAGAGAGACAACCTATTTCCCCACCCGCCAATCATTAGGCCGTATAGCTTAGTCAGTGGATGTAACTGTATTAAAGGCTTCAAATGACAATTTTTTATAACAGACTCGTGCAGGCTACTGAGCATCTATCTATAAAAATTACTGAAGACTAATAGGTTATTAAGAAAAGCGCCGTATTGAATGTGTGAACAAGTACCTAAGATAGGCAAATTACGAATTTTAGAAACGATGTTCGTTAGAATGAATACTAACATCTCTCGGAATATTAATGATTTGTTTACCAGACTGTTTAGAAATGGGTCTATATTCAGTGACATCATTGTTTGATGAATTCCATAGAAAATCAATAACAGCACACAACATAGGCCTATGCAAATTTTGCGCGTGCGTCACAACACACGGATACATACGCAAGAACAGTGTTGTCCAATCTTTTTTCACTTGCGACCCACATGGCTTGTAAGTAGTTTTTTAACGCCCCAAAAGAAATTAAATTAACTATAATCATAATATAGACATTCCTTTAGTTATTGAGATACCTGTCCTCCGACCTGGTTACAGAGATGATCTACCTGGGTAGAAGTTGACACAAAGCCAGACGTAAGTCGTTGTTTACTTCAAGTCTTTCTTTTTTGTTTTTAAGTTTGTCATTGTTGAAACCCCCTTTTTACACAAGTATGTAGTTGTAAATATTAATAAAGTTGAAATGTTTGAAAATATTTCCAAGGCATTTCATGGAGAACTGACTTTAGTCCACTGTCACATGAAAGTTCGGTCAATTGGTTTTCCATTTTGTTGTTCATAGTCACACACATCACATCCACCGAAACCCGATTTTCAATCCACTCGCGGCCTATTCTTATGTCCCGAGGAAAATATGCCTGTTCCAAATGCTGTTCTGCTATGCATGCAATCTCTTCCAACTTCAACGAAGTATCTTCCTCTGAAAACTAGGAAACATTTGTGAATGCGTCATTTCCCTTTCGTATACTACCAGTTAGAAGCCCAATTTTTTTTTCTCTCTCTGAAATGATTTGCTCTTCTTATCATGATCGAAAATAGAGAATTGCTCATCTTCAACTCAATGAGCATGTAAAATATGTCACTCAAGTAAGCTAACTACATATATGGCTTGAATCACTAAAGGACTTAACTTTGGCAAGACTTTGCAGTTCAACATTTGAAGCACTTTGTGACGTAATTAAAATACTCGCTGCAGAAACCTTCCTCTTGATAGCCAGCGAATTTCTGTGTGTAACAGCAAAGCTTGCTCAACGATCATTTCAGAACATAACATAATAAAGAATCATGCATTTTAATGCGTTAGCTTTGACGTAATTGATGATTTTCACACTTTGTGAAAGAAAAATATCAATATGTTCAGCTGACGTTTGTTTTGAAGCCATGCTTTACAATGCAATATACAGTGCATCCACAGTAGCCTACTTCTGGTACAATTCAAAGCTCCGTAATCTAACTGAAAATGTTTAGTGACCCATCGGTTGAAGAATCTTATGTATAACTTGAACTGGCTTTTAATATTTCTTACATTCAAGCGATAATCTACAATTTTATAGTTTATTTTTAGTCAATGAATCAAAGGAATCAACAACACATGTATAACAATAGTTCGTATAAGTTACTAATGATTTATTGGCCTTCCGCATAACTTGGCGGAAATTCGAAAATCTTACAGTTTCTTCTATACGCAATTGTGTGCGATTTCGGAATTCCGCTTCCCGGGATTTTCACAAATAATGGAGAATTATGGAATATTTACAATTTATTGATGTGGTTATGCAAACAAGAATGGAACTTCATGAGTGTGGTAAGCCTACTCTATATGTCATTAAAAAAGCCTCAAACGGATTTTCTAGACGTCGCTTTACACCCTCATTACCTCTCCGATAAACCTTCCCTCCTGAGTTATGCAGTAGTAATAATACAGTTGTTTCACTTTTGTGTTTCTGTTTAAAACACAATCAATAATGGAGATTTTACAAGAAACTCTAGTTTGATAAGTATATTTAATGAATAACCGGGATAACAAGAGTTTTAATAGAACGAATTTACAACAAAATTCTCACTTCACGCCTTTTCCATTCTTTTCGTCAAAACACCTGAAGCATTACAAATACGCGATCAAAAAATAAAAAAAAACATCAAAGTTTATTTTGGAGGAGAAAAATAAAAATATTGCAACTAGGCCTATATGAATTTTTACTATCCGTTATAGGTTAAAAGCTAAAGTTTGCCAAATTTCAAGTTTCTAGCTGTTCTGGAAATGAGAAAATATCAATATTAATAAGTAGATGATAAGACTGTCGCAGATGTGATTGACGTATTGGCAATCCAACCAGTTTTTCCATACTTAAGGGGCAGCTAGAAACACTAAATGTTGCACTCTTATAACTACTGTAGGTGCCAATATTCGTGACAGATTTTACGATTATATCTGCCCTATAAGTGACCGCCGGCGTGGTCTTGTGGTTAGCGTCGATGCGCTGACTACAGATCCGTCGGCCCGGTTTCGATCCATGGTACCTCCTCGGATTTTTCTGAGGTAGGGAGGTCTGGTAGGGGTGCACTCAGCCTCGTGATTCAAACTGACGAGCTACTTGATAGAGAAGTAGCGGCTCCGGTCATGGAAACTACCATTAACGGTAGTGGGTGTCGGTATGCTGACCACATCCCCCCAATCCTGCCATCTGCCGATGTTAGATGACGCAGCGGTCGGGTGTTAGGCCTTGTCCCTTCTGGAATGTAAGCGCGCCGGAGTTAGTTAGTTAGTATCTGCACTATAAGTTTGTAAAAAATTGCATATAATGGGAGAAATATATAGCCTACACAATTATCTTAAAATAAAATAAAAAGATCTTACTCAATCTAAGGTATAACCGATGAAGATACTACAAAAAGTCATAGGACCAAACTCGTAGATCTAAAAAAAACCGTCACTGCTAGTTCAATCGGATTCTTGATACGACTTACCGTTTAGCCACCAGGCCTATAAGCCTCGAAAAAGGTTTACACAGACTTAATTGTCTGGCTCATCTGGAAGTAGGCAAATAATTATGTTAGCCACGCGACTTTGTAGTATAGTGATGATTTGCTATTTTTAAAACATTAATTTGGCGTTACTCCGGTTACGACTGACCGATTTACTCCAAAATCAATTGAATTTGTCCTAGGGACTTTATAAGTGCGGGTACTAAGTTTCATGAAAATCCGATAAAGCGTATTCCAGTTATCGCGTGCACAGACACGCGGACGGATGAATATACAGACAGACAGCATTTAACCTTAGAAAATGCAATTCTGGCACGTAATAAAATACACTACAGTATTAAAAGAATATTATTAGGAAACCAATTTTTGTTCTTTGATAAGTCCATTCTTTCATTGGGCTTACCGCTCGTTGGGATGGCTATTAACTGTATAGGTCTAAATTGAAGTTATTATTATTATTATTATTATTATTATTATTATTATAATGAACATTAGCATTACTGTTATTTGCTTAATCGTTATTATCATCATTATTATCATGCTGCTTTTGCTGAAACAATTGCCTTTGAAAAATCGTTTAAAATGGCAATTGTCGAGCGGGCGGTTATTTATCCTTAAAATATCGTTTCCAGTGTTTGTTAAACAAAGTTTGCAGATAGTAAAAAAAAAAAATAATAATTCAAAATAGAGAAATGTTTTATTATTTTGTTTGTCTATTTGTTGTGCACTCCAACTAAAGGGCTGTTCATTCGTATGGAAATAATACATGTTAAGATGTTCTGAGTGTTAAAAATCATGCAGTAGGCCTACTGGTTCATCTCGCTTAATAAAATAAAATAAAAACATAATATATTTCTTCTCAATCTCCCTTTTATTATTATGCCAGGCCTTTCGATTACATTAATTGAATGTAGCTCTACAATCGAGATTCACTGAAGATGGTTGAATGTAACCGAAAGGTTGAAATATTCAGTTGTGATTATCACAGTTATTTTTACAAGAAAGTATAAACATATAGGGTACACAGCCTATCATACAGTAGCCTACATCTTAGTGGATAAATTTTGTGGAGTCCCTTTTGTGCCATTTATTTTTTAAAAAGTTGCAGAATCATAAAATTAATAAAGCTACATGGAGAACTGCATTTGAATTCCGTACTGGCGTCGGGCTCGTTTACAAGTTTCATGGGTCTCTTAAAGATACTGTATTGCTACAGATTTCGTAATGGGCCATTTTATTACAACGGAAGTACCTTGGCTCGTCAGATTAGCTGCTTGAAAACCCAGACATCTGTCCTTGACTTTTGATTCTTGCGAGTCTCGTTTTGGCGCAAGTCTACATCCGGCGATTGCATGTTGTGGATCATCTCAGAAGGCTATCATTCTGAATAATCTAGTGAACTGTAAGTTGCGAGTGACGAATTATTGAATTCTGGTCTCTGCTTTCTTACAGCATGCCTGTTTTACCTGAACTTATACCTTTGATTGAATGAAATGCTAAACTTTTTAACTTGAAGAAGTATAGGCCTACATTTTGTAAAAATTAACTTTCTTTCTTAAAATGCTAAATTCTTATGTAGAGCTTTTAATTGAGCATCAACATTAAAATGTGTCTTGTTACATATTCTGGAAATCTCATGCTTCATGCCTCTCATTTTACTTTCTCGTATATAAGCTTACGAAGTACAGAGAAAGTATTGTGATCATGACAAAAATTGAAATCGAGATAACACCAAGAAAATATGTTTCACGATGTCTAGTAGCTGAGAAAAGTGTTTTGGAACGAGACCTGTCTATCTACGCTGGCTCGTTTCGAGTAAACAGTGATTGTGTTTAGGCCACTTCAATTTTTGGATTATGGATTTTGTCGGATTCATATTCCCATGCCTAGAATTCAGCTTCTATAACTAAAATAAACACAATAGTTTTCATAAATTTTGTTAAAAATGATTTAAAAAACGGCTCCAACAGTTTTGACACAAATGTAGATATCATTACTTCTATCTATGTCTAATATAAACGCTATAGGCCTGTTAGTTTTTCTGTAAAAATTACTTACATTAGGGGATAAATCATATGAGTCTATTTTTTTATTTTTCTAGGCTAACTCAAGTACGGTAGGAAACAGTAGGCTACATAAGTAGGCTACATAAAAACCTAGCGCACTAAAGTTGTAGGGCCAATTAAAATAAACATACTGCATTTCTTTGAAGTAATTTCTTTATAAAATTGTGTGTTAAGGCAGAAAAGAAATAAGTAGGCCTACATGCGTTTACATGCGACACTAGTTAGTTTGCCCAGAGTATGGATGAGTATGGAGTAGCTCATGCGGAGAAACGAAGCCAGGACTTCATATTATTGTCTTCTGTCCTGGTGAACGCACGTTCATTGGTAGTGGTGTTTTATGTGCACGAGACTAAAAATGCCGAAATCTAAGGATTCAAGACCAAATAATTTTTCAAATGTGCAAGAAAAGTTATTAATGCTTTTAACGTCGCATCACGTTAATAGAAAACATAGGCCTACCTAATACAATCAAGACTGTTTTAATTATTAAAAACTGTTTAAGTGGTAAACGTCTTCAAGGCTGTTTTGAACATTTAGGCCTACTAATGTTCATTGTGGTCTAGCTTACAGTCTGATTTAAACAACCTGCAACTTGAGACAATTCACTCGAAGCGAAGAATTGGGAAACTTGCTTTGTATTACGTAGTATTACTTGTATTAGATGTTCTGTCAGCTGTTTAATAACCTTCCAAATACTAAAACTCACGCATATCATCACCATTGCCGTGGGAATATACCGCTCCAGCAGCTATCACAAGTCGCAGGTTGTTTAAATCAGACTCTAATGTAGCCTACTTTTAAAGATACTGGAGATTTTACCTGTAAGCTAAGGTTTGAATTAAGATAAATATATTAAAACTGAATTTCAGTAACTGTGGATTCTAAATTGTAAATATTCAATGCAAGTGCTGAGGTTCTTATCATCGGACTTATCTTTCCTTATTCTTTTTACTTATGGAGACAACAACAAAGAGTTTATGCACACTAGGCCTAAATTTACGGGCTCTAGAAAGAAGTGTGACTTCAATATCAGACAATATCAGAACACATGATTATTATTTTGTTTATTAATCCCAGAAAGCCACGATAAAGCCACGATTAGGCTAATTATTTATTGTTATGAAATATAATACACTCGTGTCTTAATGTACGTAATAAATCCAATCAGAATGAGCTTCCAGGTTCGAACCTCAGCCGGCCTATTTAACTAGGAATTTTCATTTTTTTTTTTATTCAAAAAGGCAAATGCAGGGTTGTAGGCTATGTTTACCTTCCATAACTCGTCATTACGTCTCCCATTATCCAGAACACACAAAATGAGCTACATGCAGATAGGCCTAAAGCGTGCAAAATAAGCTAACTTAAATAATAAAAACAATAATAATACTAACAGCAGCCTAGGCTCAAATATAGCCTGTATTAATTTATTTCCTTGAAAAAACTGAATGCAAACCTAAAACGAGATGTATTCAGCAGTACATAAGCAAATAAAAAAATTAATAAAATTACCATAGTTGGCATAAGTCATATTAAATTGACTTTGTGTGATTTACTTTCTCGACCTTGAAATCTAAACTGACCAATTGTATAGTATGTTATTCAGTTAATACGGCGCGATGCTATAAGGAGAATGAATAATTGGTAAGATCCCTAAATCTATTTAAATAATAATAATATTAATAATAATAATAATAATTTGTGAATGACACGTACCGGAACCAAATTGTTTCGTCAACCTAAAAACCTCTATAATACAAAGCACGTATAACTAAACTAGACTAATGTAAAAAAGTGTGTGCAACATATTTTGCACTAACTGTTTACCTCGTCTAACCGTACTGTAGGTGCTATGGATAGAGAAAGTAGACATTGCTAGCTATTGTGTTTGACCCTGAAATTCGATGCCGAGTTTGTCAGCATAAATACATGTTTTCACGTTCCCTAAATCTCAAAATACAATTTTCAGAAACATGTCTGTCTGTATGCATGTGTATTTGTAAACAGCATACCTCGAGAACGAGAAATCGAAGAAAAGAAAAGAAGAAAGAAGAAAAAAAAGTGTATCTGTGTTATCTGGCGATGCAACACGAAGATTGGCAACGATTTTGTCTTAGTCTACGTTTACTATCCTTTTACATGAAGAATTTTTTCCTCCTGATTTTCTCGAAAACAGCTCCAACAATTTTGTTAACATTTTTGTACACGAGGTAGGCTATTTATACTAATAGCTAAAAATTTTATTGGTAGGCCTACCCGTAATATTTTTTCTTGAGCGAATAAACTCAGGCTTTAATTCTTACGTGGATAACAACACAACTATTCACTAGACTTATACAACTGAATATTCACTCCATGCAATATGGCCTCTTATTCTATATCTAACCGCCGCCGTGGGTGAGTTGATAGAGTGATTACCATCCATCCTGGGGAACCGGGTTCGATTCCCGGACGTGTCAAGGAATTTTCATCTGTGGAAAATTTTCTTACTGGATCCAGGATTAGGTGTTGGGTGTTGGGTGTTGTGTCCTCTCATTCCCACGCCGTGAGAGGCAATGGCAAATCTCCGCGTTATCGCCATTGCCTAAATACCTCGGACGAGTCATGGTCTTCATCCCATGGCTTTGTCTCGGGGGCTGAAATTGCCTTCGGGCAGAACACTCATCATCATCACTCTATATCTGATAGCGAAGGATAGAGAAAGTCATGTGCCAATATTTCTTTGTTATGGTCGTTAATATATTATTTAATGTATTTATTTATTTATGTAATCAAACTTTTTAGGCCATGCAAGAATGCAATATCATCATCACAGATATTGACCAACTACTAAATCACTCTTCCAGCAATATGAGAGTTCAGAGATTCTCTTACTATTTGTCTTGTTATGTTAGGCTATATTGTGTTATTTTGTGTATTATTATTATTATTATTATTATTATTATTATTATTATTATTATTATTATTATTATTATTATTATTATTATTATTATTGCTTTCCATCGTTGAATATAGTTTACTGTTTATTAAGAATAAATTATCCTCCAACGTCCTAAATTTATTGCTGAGAAATACTTCCCAGTAATAGCCTAAAGCACATTCCGTTACTAACAAATAAAAGCATTTAATTCAATTGTACTTTTAATGGGTTTCAGAATACAGTCTCAGGTTATGACCTTTAAAGAACAAGAACAAATCTCTTCCAAGTAAATAAGTCGGCTCCTTTAATGTTACATATGAAATTATGTTTCAATTATAACCTACAAAACTCAGCATACAGAGTTAAGAAACATAACTACTAGGGTTTTTTGCATTGAAAGGCATTAGAATTTGTATGGAGGACACATATCCATTTGAAGAACAAGAAGGGCGTTTAGTAGAGAGGAACCTTCCGAATAAAGACGTTAATACTTGAGGTAATCCGTGAGGTTGATAAATCTGACATTAATGCCAGATAAGTACAGCAGAGAGACCTCAGAAGAGGCGAGTATTACAAGCATTCGTTTATATGTAGAAGAATTTATGTCCTAATTATAGCTTTGGCGCCTTAAAACTAGCACAGAAATTGGTATCTCTCGGAGTCATGTTGTAATTTGTTGGTTGTTGTAAGAACTTCACTTAAAGTAGATGGAGATATCCAATAGATGATCAGAATCGTCCAGACTGTGGTTTTAATGTAATAAGAGTTGCTTACCCGAGATTGGTGGCCAGAAGCGATCGAAGGTGGAACAGGGTAATTATCGGATGTATTTTGCTCCGACATTTGGAAGTTTCTCTTGTCTTTCTCCATGCCAGTAAACATCTGGAATTTTAGGAGGTACAGTCATATAATAGAGATATAATTAGAATCGCTAGAAAAAACTATTGGAATTTTGGTTACTTTACATCATTTGTTCAAACTGCACGGCGCTTTTTCTTTACATAAATAAAGCGACTATTTAGGGAAGAAAAGAATTATGATTTGTACCAACGTCTCCAATAGCTCCAAGGAAGAATATTATAACCCCACAAGTAACATGAATCATCGTGTGTTCTTAAATTCAGCAACGTTTTTCCTGGATTACTTACTTACTTAGGCAATAGACAATTCCTCAGCAAGCTAACGGAATAGTATCTATTTTATGGAACCCGAAGGTTCATTGCCGCGCTTACCTAAACCCGTCTTTCAACCCTATTCTGTGCTAACTCCATTCAATCATTCCTCGCAAATCCTACTTCTCTTAAATCCATCCTAATATTGTCCTCCCACATACGTCTAGGTCTTCCAGGTGGTATTTTCCCTTCGGGTCTCCCAGTCAATACTTTTTATATACTGTAAGCTTTTCCTTCCCCATGCGCGCAACATGTCCCGCCCATTTCATCCTCCGTGATTTAATTACCCTTACTATATCCGGTGAAGAGTACTGTAATGAAGCTCGTTGTTATCAGTTTTCTGCAGTCCCCATTTTCATCTCTCTTAAGCCCAAATATTTTCCTAAGCACCCTGTTTCCGAACACTTTCAGATTACGTTCTTCCCAAAGAGTAAGCGACCAAAGTGTAATCAGTTAGATCAGTTACCAGTATTAACATAATTTCTTCTAAAATATGTTATTTTGTTTAGCTTTCTGCTACGTTTGTCAGAAGTCTAAATTCATTGTATTTTATTAAGTTACAATACGTAAATTAATATAAACTTAGTAGGCCTACTCCATGTACCATGGAAGAATAGTAGGATTTTTAATGTTTTAAATTCTCTCATCTTAAAAAGGGCTTGGCATATCAAACTGATACTGATATAACCATTTTTAGAAGTAATGACTTATCTGTATTTTAAACAACTCATTATTCTAGTCTATGCGAATATCTTTTTGTACATGTTAGCAAATTTAAGTCTCTCCTCGCAAGTTGAATTCCGGTGAACTGAATATAAACGAGAAAATGCACTGAGGCCATTCTACGAAGCACCGAGAAATAAATGTCTAATTTAAAACTCTTGTAATTTATTTAATTAGTATCTGGTTAATTGGAATTATTAACAAGGAAGCTTACGCGCACTAATTTAATGACAGATAATTCTGGCAACGGTTGTACTTCCCTGGTAACCTACCAGAACATGATGCCATTTTAACAGCTTATTAAGAAGCTTGAAAATTACAAGTGATTCATTTGTTCTTACTTGGACAGGTTACCTTTGTGTAATGAAATACAAGTTCATCATAAAATTAATGACGTCTTATAAAGTTTAATTGCTTGTGCAAAAATTATGATTGTTCTGTTAAGTTTTAACATTTATGAATTTATAACACAGACTGCTGTAAAGTCAGACCTGAGAATTAACGCAGTATTAACATATAAAATTTGGAAGTAAATATATCCTTATTTAACATTTAAATACATTTATAATGCAACAAGTAAGTAGGCCTACATGTTGAAATGTTACATTTTCTCACCCTTTGACGTGTAAACTACTTAAACTTATTGTTCTTTAGGGGATCACTTGCTAAATCAACACGTAACGTTACACTTCTATCCATAGGACATCATATTTTGCTAAAACTGCACATAATGCTATATGAAACGACAATGTTACATACTGTAGGGTTCAATTGTTAAAACTGCATGTAACGTTAGCCTATATGTGATAAAAACATAGTGTCGGTCTCCACGTTCGACATGTAGGAACCAAAAATGGCGTGGAGAGACTCTGACAGCAAGAAAGAGGGATGTTAATCCTCGCCCACCCCTTTGGAATTGTCAACAACGAAAACTTGATTAATTTAAATCAATCTCAGGAACAAGAATCATGGAAGGAAGTTTTCAGCGCTCCTATTGTTAACAGAAGTTTACAAATTTATAAGAATTTTTCAGACATCTATGTCAAAATTTTTTTCTTTTAGAATTAAAGCTATTATGCCTAATAACTATATATATGGTTGAATGGGTAAAGTAAAAAGGAAAGCGCTTTATTTACAAAGTCATAAAAATCAACAAACACCATTGTAAAACTCTTAGCCAAGTTATTTAAACTGCTAAAACAGAATTGTGAACGTTATCTCTAAATAATAAAATAAACTTAAAAACAACATGAAATAGGCCTATTAATAAAATTGAGGCAAATAAGGATGCACAAAATACTGTCCGGCTGGCGTTAAACATAAATAATGAGAGTGAAATGATCCTACTAAAATTGTAAGCGAATTTAATAACGAGGTACTCTCTTATTGTTACTGTTGACATTAACACAGCCACACTTGGAAAATAAAGTGCTAAATAGTTCCTACAATCATCATTCAAATATCAGCTATATGATTCAAATTAGTTTTAATATCTGAGCGAGAAATAGTAAACATAGCCTATGAAATCTCTAAAGAACAAGAAAGATCTGATTTTTTTTTTAAAATTACAGTAAATTATAAAATCTTGCCCCATATAAATAATTGTTCGTCATAGCTTTTAATGTAAGTTAATCAATCAATGGAATACGGTATATTTCCTCATAGGCTTAAATACTTCTTAGTCAAACCTTTCCTAAAAAGATGATAAAACAAATGTTCCCAATTACAGACCTATGTCGTTATTTACAATCTTTTATAAAATATTTGAAACAGTAATGTATAATAGACTACACTCATACTTTGTTAGTTAATGAACACTAAACAGTAGGCCTACAAGTTTATAACATAAATTTCTACATATAACGCTACGTACTATCTATCAAATGTAATTTTAACTGCCTTTAATTAAAAGTTCAAATTAGGTGGAAAGTATAAATTGAATCGTAAACCAAGAATTTTTTTTAGCGAAGCTAACTTTTTATGGTATTAGAAACGTAGCCTTGGACTCGTTCTATTCTTACCTTCACTATAGGAAACAAAAAAATTGTAATAAATTCGGAAAATACTGGTATTATAAACGAATAGGAATGGAGTACCAAAAAAGAAAGAAAAAAGACGAAGTTTCCCAAATGACAATATTATGACCACTTATCTTTTAGTACATACAAATTAGCTTCCAGTAATCATAAACAATATGTAAAAATCGTTTCTGTTCGCTGATGACATAGTAACAAATAAAAACCTAAGGCACCTCTAAAGCAAATTAAATAATATAATACGTTTGTTGAACCGTACTGTAATACGCTTATTATATAAGTCGTAACGGTATCATAAAGGTATTTATTTCGAAACTGATTTTCATTTTGAAACTGGTGTGGTATCGATTATTATCTAACATGGAACGATCTTGATAACTTCAGAGAAGCAAATGAAAATGCGTAATTAAACAATCTGTATTTAAAATAAAATCAGTTCTGTTCATCTTAATTTTAATTTTAGACTACATTGAATTTATGTTTTGTGTTTCAATATGCGTTGTTTGACATTAAGGATCGACAGAAGCGCTGCAAACCTGGATGCCTTTCGGCTTGTCATCTAGCGAAAAATACAAGATCACAATAGGATAGCTGATGGCGAGAGTCATCTAGGCCTACTTAGTCAATTACGAGGTATTCTAAAAACAAGAAGAAGAAAAAAAAATTAAACATTTAATTGTGGTCGAACAAAAACAGTCGCAAGCAACTTGCATATGATGGTAGTTAAGACACTCGTATGAAAGTTATGAAACTCGATTTACTCGTTTCATAAAACATATAGTACTCGTGTTTTAATAAATTCCATTGTAGCCTTGCTGCATAATGTCCTGTTCAATCACGAGTTCTTGGTTCAAAGAAAATAAGCTGGCTCTTAATATATGGGTAGATAAGACAAATATTATTAAATTCCACACATTTAACTCATCAACTTGTTTGCTGAATATCGGAAGTGATAAAGGGTATTTGACACAAAGTGATTGTAGAACATTTTTATAACTACAAGTTGACAAATTCTTAAGCTGGAAAGAACACATTGAATATATCTAACCGAAATTGAGCTCTGCGTCTTATTCGATAAGGTATATAAAAAATCTTTGTGGAATTAATATAACAAAATTAGCTTACTTTATATATTTCCACTCAATAATGAAACATGGAATATATGTGGAAATTTAGTTAAGAGTAGAAACATATTTACTGTAGGAAAGAAAACCATTCGACCAATAGTACAAAAAATATTCTTGAAAACCTTTATTTAAGAATTTTGAAATTTTATCCCTACTTTGTAAATATATTTTGAATGCAATTAACTTCTATGTGAATAATCAAAGCATCAATACTAAATGCAAACTTCATCTTCGTTTGCCTTAGCTTCACTAACCTATGAATGAATTAAAATATTGAATTCTTTTCCGAATTAAATAAAAGCTTTATCCGTAAATAGATTAGGCTATCATTGAAAACTGTGCTGAAGAAATATATATGTTTGCATGCATTTTATTCAGTAGAGGAGTATATTATCGATTCGCAGCATTAGTAATATATTATTTTGTTGTGACTCAATCGCTGATGGTGTGCTACATGTTAGATTTTAGCTATCGTATTTAACGCAAGTAGTATAATATTACGTATACACAGTTTGACTTGTTCTATATTTATATTGTCTGTTGATATGTCCTTTGAATCCATGGAATGTATTAAATCTTAGCTTACCTAAAATTTAATTATTTATATAGCGTAATATGATAAAGCCTCACTATTTCGGACTAATGAATGTTCTATAAAATAGTTATCTGAATCCATAATAAGGTATATAATATTATGTATATAGTCTACGCATAGTTAAATGAATGCTATACATTTATAATGGCATCGATTATTATTTGCTGCTACCATTTCAGTCCTGTTTTCTGCCTGGTACTGAAACGTTTTCATTGTCATCTCCAACGTCTCTTTGATGGTGGTTTAAGGAAGAAATTGTTCTTGTCACGAACTCAAAATGAGGTAATACAATTTAGGATCTGTAAAATAAAGTCTGGCACTACTAATAAGCATTATCAAACCATATGGGCCTTTAAAATTCGATTTTTCGGACTTTTAAAAATAACAAAAAATATTTTGATATAGGTTAGATATAAAAAATGCTACCAGATGCCAATTTTTAAATGCAGACCTAGATCATTTATTTCTGACAGTCATCTTTCAAAATTAATATTATATTTATGAGTATTGTTATGAGTCTACAATTTACATATTCTAATTATTCTGTTCGCTAACTGGAAGTAAAGAACACTATGACCATTTTGTATGTAATTGATTGCTTTAGGCCTACAAGCTTTTATTGCCTACTTTCAAGCTTTCTTTTTACGAGGTGCGCACTATCGTCAACGAGAAACGGAATTGTAGGATTAGGGGGCGTATGTTTGTGATAGCGGACTGTAAGAGTCCCTAAAACCTACACGAGATTGAAACTTTAATTGTGCTTAACACTTTTCGTGCTAACCACAACTAATGAGATCTCTGGCGGAGGACCACCTCCATTGTATTGGAGGAATTGAAATGAATAAGCTTTATAGCATACATCACTCAATGAAACCAACGAATATAAGACATAATATTTAATTATAAGCTAAAACACTTAGCTAAGCGAATACACTTTCACTTGGTTGAAAAGAGTTGAAAACGAAGATAGTAGGTCTTCAGCTGAAAGTCTTCTTGAAGATAGCATTTACATATCAATACAATTGTTGACAATCTTCTAGTATGTAGTGTTTGTGTTTGATGTAATATGTGAATCCATCTTAACGCATGGGATTGAAGTTATGATTCAGTGATGTGAACATTGTCACCATCTACCATATAAACGATTGAATGAAAGTTTGTAGATAATGGAGATGAAAATTTAGTCTTGAAGTCACATATAATCACATTTGTGAATAAATATACATCTGTCCGTGAAGCGTGACACTTGTAGAAATAGTTTTCAAGACTAGAAACTGAATATCAAGTCTGATGTATAAGCTATTTAATGATAGCTAAATCGCAACAATGAGATCGATGTTTAATGCGTAGATGTATGGAAATTGGAATCACTTCTAGTAACACTAATGATGACTTACTTGAAGCGAAGTATATGTCCTTATTTATATTGACATTAGCAGAATCTTTATCTGCTATAAGAATGAGAATATGTGTCGTGATGTCCCAGCTATTTAGCAATAACAAAACACAACACAGAAACGCCATTTTGCCAGGCATAAATTGAATGAATGATTAAGTACATTTCTTGATGCACAAGTAGTATTGCTTACTTGACGAAGCATATGATAAAGAAGTGTAGAACTTGTAGAATATATTATCCACACAAATAGTAGAATGAATGTTGATGTTCAGGCTATATCACGATAATCCGAAGCACCAAAGAACATGAATCCTTTCATGTCTGAGTAATGAATTGTTGATAATGAAGAAGAAGGAAGTCAAGTCATTGAGCAATATGAAATGCATATAAACTGCTCAAGAAATGTATCCTGAAGACTGGATACAAAAAAATAATAATCAAATATGAATAATAATAGACAATGAATAGGGATAATAGCTTGCAAGCTAGAAAATGTATGTTATTTAAATAGTAATATGAGTCAAGTTGACTTCAGAAACAGGAAGTGACAAAGAAAGATATCCAAAGCCAACATGATAGGCTAAATCTAATGTTGTAAGTAAATGAATAAAGAATGTAATGCAATAACCTAAAAATCTAAACTTATAAACAATAAAACTAGAGAAAAATGATGAATAGCATATACTGCTGTCAAGTTGGCAGCGAAATAATTAAACTTGTACATAGTTTAAATCTATGATTGAACAGGAATTAAATGCCATCATGTTGCTGAGGTAAACAACATTAACATCAAAGCAAAAAACCAAAATCCAAATTTAAGAACTGTAAATTTTAAAATAAAATTGATATACCCGTACGCCTTAACCGTTGAAGAGAAACAAGCTTAGAAAAATTAATTTTAGCCCTCTTACGTGGTTCCACATCTTCCCATGTCTTTGCCTTTTTCTTCCGTTGTATAGATTTTTTTGCACTCCTTAGCTAGTAAGTGTTTCTTACGAAAGTTGTTTACATGGCTCGTAATTTGACATTACCACACGCAATCTTGTTGCTAGGGGCGACGGGCGGAAAGTGAATTGTTGCTAGGGACGACGGGCGGAAAGTTACTTTACCGCCCGCAAATGCTTATTTGCGAGCAGAAATGACCAAGGCCTCCCCGCTTTATAAATATTCGGTTGCCATAAACAATAACAAATGCGAATCCCTTTCTGAAATAAGCACCATTCTTCAAGTCTGTATTTACATAATATTTTCAGGTAATATCACAATTAATATAATTAAATTGATATAAGTAACCGTCGTGCAAAAAATAGCATGCAACACACGGACCGTAAAGGCATTTACGGGTCTCGAAAACTTAAAAACCCTCGGCTGCGCCTCGGGTTTTCAATCTGTTTCCTCGACCCGTAAACGTGCCTTTCCGCCCTTGTGTCGCAATATACTATTTGTCTGCTATGTGGGAGAAGGTGTGTTTCGTAATAAAAATACGCAATTTCTTGATTTTTTTAAGTTTTTAAATGGTGATATAACAATTTTGCAAAGAGGGCTTCTACAGTACAATTTTAACGTCAGACTTGCCCTTACCACACCCCCTAATTAATCGTGACCACTGTATTGCAAAATATTTTGCAGAAGTAACGGTAGATGGATAGAATAGGCTTCAAAAATTTGCACATGCAAGAAATTCTTAAACCACAGGGAAGTTGAAATGTGATTTTAGTCTGAATCACGCATCCCGACTGCCTAAAGTTTAGAATTTAGAATGCAAAATGTTGAGATCAGTTACAGGACTAAAATAAATAACATAACATTTAAGTAATTTTTTTAAGGAATGTATTTCATATTATTTTGTTAGTGCACTTCTTACGGCCACATTTCGTTATACATGGGTTTAAGGCGTGTTCAGCGTTATGTTATAAACTTATTGCAAAGTAACCTATCCTCTTGGCGTTCTGCGTTCTCCTCAGAGGACGGCATGAGATCTGCAGTACCAACACCTACATGTCTTTAATACATTGAAAAAATACTTCAGACAATTTGATTTGTATTATTGAAGAGAGGAAATGTCAAACATTGTAAGTGCAATTTTTTTGGGAAGTTACTTTTTTCTAAGTGGAATTTTTTGGGAAGTTGCTTTTTTCTATAGTCACGTTCTATTTCCCCAGGTGCATAGGCTTATATGAAGTTTTGTTCTAAGTTTCGGGTCACTTTCGTGAAATGTCATGGAATGTGGAAGGTCTTGGTATAGTGCACATTCCTGCGCTGAATAAATTGTTGTAGTGACCGCCACCAAGTTTCGGATAGACTACCTTTTTTAAAGTTGGTTCTAAGTAATTAAATATTTTCACGCAAGTAATAGGCTATCTTTATTATCTGATAAATCGCTATAAAGAAAATATGGAATACATATGCGTTAGGCCTAAGTGAAATGGACAATTTCATGGATTTAAAAATAGTCTCCTTCGGTTTGTTATTTCAATCTCTTTGTCCAATTTTCAATGATGTATTTACCGCACTTTTTTACATTACACGATTTGTTTTTGCTATAAGTGTTGACGCCATTATAATATGCTGATTTGTTTTTAAGTATACTACCTCATATTAGGCTATCTTGCTATTTTATACCCTTCTATATCTTCTTTTTTCGCCATTTCAGTGCAAGGTAAGAATAGCACAAAGCAGTTTGGTATTATAGCTTTATTTTACTTTGATATTTCTTTATCAATGAGTCCGGTGGACAGAACTTGTTCATTACCTTTATGTAGTTACAATTTTGTGTACAAGCTCATGATTATCCACAAGCACCATGCATCAGTTAACACAAAACAAGGAATTGATTAACTCCCATGTGATAAGTAGGGCAGTAAGTAGTACGGTAAGTAGGTAGGTAGGCCACAACAGCATGAACGGGAAATAGATAAAAATAACACAACAATAGAAAATATATGTGTTTTCTTATATTATGGTAGTAGCGGATAAAGTAGCTCCATTCCATTAGTCTCATGGTCATTACATTTTACATCCATTTTTATTTGTTATTATGATCGTTATTATTATCGTTACTATTATTATTATTATTATTATTATTATTATTATTATAATTATAATAATAATAATAATAATTATTATTATTATTATTATTATTATTATTATTATTATTATTATTATTATTATTATTATTAGGAGGTATGCGAACAATGTACTTGATAATCTTTATTCTTGAAAGATCTGAATAACTTAAGTTAAAATAGCACAATGATTTCATATACGATATAAGAAATATTACATGTTACCAAGTTATAAAATTGTTAATAGAAATGGCTTGTGCACTGATGGGGAATTGGTTGATTACAAGTTGAATGCCACCCAGAAGAATATCTCAATTCCTGGGCGTTAAAAAACCTCCTGATACCCGACATGTTCCATCTCATTAATTAATTGGCAGGATAGCCTATATGGGGCTCGAAGACACCATAAATATTGGAGGCGTGCATTTATATCCGGATATAATGACCACATTCAACGCAGCAGACCACTAGGTACGACACCCGTTACCCATTATAAATTATAATCTAAGTTACTTTCTATTAGGCGGGTCTCAATTCACTACAAAATAATCAGCTTGAAGATCTTCATGGAAAGCCATTGTCATGCCAGTCTATTATTTAAAAACTACAGTGGAACCTTCGTTTCAGTTTAGTTTGCGAAACGTTATACATTAATTCAAATAATCGAGTCCTCTCTTTGTGACATTGCCTACTCACATTTCTTTACACAAATTTTTATAGCATACGTTTCCTCTCCATTGATTTCTTTAAGCATACGCCACCAGTACCCTGGCAGGGTTTACTGGTATCCCATTACTTTTCGTATGGGTAGCCCCATTTTTCTATGTGGGACACTTTTTAGGCGTAGCTACAATGATGACGAGGGTGATGATATGAATGCCAGAATTATGACCACTAAAACACGAGGCCGCTCTCCTAGGATGTGTTGCCAAATACATTTTTAATATTGCCATATTAAAAGAAACTGCTTCTAAGTTATTATATCATCAAGCTTCCTCAAACTTCCCTTAAAAATAAATATCATTGGGACTCATATTAGTAATAATTATTGTTGGTGCGGTGATTTGTTCATATTAGCAAATTAGTTTTACGTCACAGATTTGAACCAGTAACGTGTAGAATCTGTTTGAAGTTAGCGAATCATAGTGCTCTAATCTTTCCAGTTGATGCTGAGCAGTTAATACACGTTGCTTAATACCATCGTTAAACTTCGAAATTGAATTATCAGTTGAAGGATTTAGGTTATCTGCACGTCCAGTTTAGGTCTGGAGAGGTCGTAATATGTTCAGAGCTAACCAGAAATGAAGCCACCGGGCTTACATCGTGCATAGAGTGCGACCGTTACTGGCCAAAGGGAAATAGTTCGTCTTGATAATCTTTATTTTTCGCCGGAGATTTAAATAAGAAGGTATCTTAATAAAAACATAATTTCAGTATTTCACTCACCTTTCCTGACGACTTTTGTCTGGACAGAACTTCAGAACATTTAAGTTCCCTTAACACTGACGTAGGTTTATTAGTCCTAAGTTCCAAGGCTAAACGAAGACTGGAACTTTATGGACTCACTTCAATTCTCACACGATTATCATTGAGAATCAGAACTCTCTTAGGAAAGGTTTTATTATTATTATTATTATTGTTATTTAAAACTGTTCCAGTTTAGCCTACCGATACTTTCTAAACAATCCAAACAATTTTTTAAAAAATTAATTTATTAGAGCAGGCCATTATGATGGCGCATGAGTGTGCAAAAGCTTTCGGACTCAGTTTCTTATTTAATTCTTAATTATGATACTTTAGAGCATAAGTTCCCAGGAGGAGGCATGCAACAATTTGAAATTCATATTTTGATTTAGCGTTGTTGCCTTGTTTCCTTGTCGATCGACATTAATCAAACAAATAGGCTACATAGACACATACTGTAATTAACAAGCATAACATAACAGTATAAATATAATTTTACATTCTTATAAATTGTAAATATATTTTTCCTGTCATATTAAAAAGTCATATCTTATCCTCAACAGTTTTATAATAATTTGGAAATCCAAATAGGTACGAGATACGATAAATTTTCCTTACTGTGTTGGCTTGGAAATACCGTACTGCTATGTTTTCATTCCGTCAATTGTTGATCGTGACTCCAAGTGCGATGGTTACGCTTGTATTTCGTGCTTTGCAATTCTGTTTTAAAGCAGTTTGAGTTCTGTGTTGTCAGTGATGTCTATGTTCAAGAAAAGGCTGTTTAATGAAGTTTACATTAAGTATAGCATCACGGCATTAGGTGAAAATGGGATTCAATTGCCGCAGTGTGTTGTGTGTCATTCGGTTCTCAGTAATGACGCTATGAGACCTGCCCGCCTGGAACGGCATTTGACTACAAACCATGTGGCACTGAAAGACAAGCCAAAGGAATATTTTGGAGCAAAACTTCATTCGTTCAAATGCGTGAAACTTGATTCTACAGGTGCTTTCCATCAATAAACTACAAATGTTTGAGGAAGCTTCATAAATATAATGTAATGTAATGTAAGCCTATGTGTTTATTATAGTAATTAACTTTTTACAAATTCCAATGCAAACAACCGCATGAGTCCGCATGGACCGTACATGCTTACGCAAAAATACACACAAAGAAAAGAACAAATAATATAATTACAAAATAACACAAACAAACTAAATCTATTCCTCACCCTCCACAACCGCTCTCCAATTTGTCGCATTTTCAACCCTGAGCTGTCTCGCCTTCATTAAAAACATCCCAATGCCTTTTTCGACGTTTTTTCCCGTCAGTAACTCCAAACATTTTTTTGATCCCTATTTGATTCCATAAATGATAATGGTAAATATTCTTCCTTCTAATTTTCCAAACCTTCACAATTCACCAAAATATGAAGCCATGATTCTTCCCCCTTACATAATGGACAAACTCTCATTCCGTTTTCATCCGTGATCTTAATCATTCGACACGCACCGAGTATAATCCAAGAGAGCCCCAGTTTAGTGACTTTAGATCCTTTTCCTATGTATTGCTCCTTCCCCCACTCAAATTTTAACCGCGATTGTAATTCAAGGGAAACCATAGTCTGACATTGCGCATTTGTCTGTTGTCTATCAATATCCTTCAAACGGTGCTTAAACTTCCTCCACAAACTTCTCCTATTTCCATGCCCATCCATCCAAACGTATCCCTTCCCAATTGTTTCTAATCCCTTTCTTAATTTGGAAGCCCACGTATTTCTTCTTATTCTTAGCTGTTCTTGATAAACATATTGCTCTAATTTGAGACTGATCCCCCAGCATAAGTTGTAACCACTATTTCACCACCCTAATTTTACACCCTATAGTCTCACTATGCGCTCCAAACTCTCTCATAATGCCACAGTTTTCAGTGGCTCTCCCTAACCCCCAAAATCCCTTTCATAAAACGTGTCCTGACCTGATCTAGATTCCCTGTTTCTTCCCAACCCCATATCTCAGCTCCATAAGTCATCGTCGATCTCACTATTGCCTCGTACAGAGTTTCCATAACAACTATTGGCATGTCTGGAATTTTGCTACTTATCCGAAGAGTCTCAGCTGATTTCAGTCCCGCTTTATGTTTCGTCACCTCAATGTGCTTTGCCCATCGTCCGTTCATAGTAAGCGTCAATCCTAAATACACGAAGTTCTTCACGTTATCCAAAGATTGTCCCGCATATGTCCATGTCTCTTCCCTGCTATAAACTGATCCGTTCTTAAAGGCCATAGTCTTAGTCCCCGAGGGTGGGGGGTGAGCGGGAGCTGAGGGGCCCGTAGAAGGTACGGTACCTTTTATTGGGTTTTCGCTTATATCTCAACAACGGTGCATCGTAGACGAAACGTTACTCTATTCAAAATTCTAGCTGATAAAATTTCCTACAAGTCTGATCTTACACATTTTTTCTATTCCCAATAGATTTTGAGATATCCGCCAGCGAAAACAGAAAAAAAAATTTAGAAAATAGCTCTTTCTCCTCACGCTTTACGACATACTTTGCCTTCTAGCGCTTCAGCTCTTAGGGATACAGCAATGCCTTCATAAAAGAAGTTGTACGGTAATAAATTCCCTTTAAAATGAGAAGTCATTTGTTATTTTGTATTCAAATGTTAAAGAATTATGACAGTTTTAATTTTCGGACAAATTTAAAGATTTTGACAGAAAACAGTACATCTCACTTTCTCTATATTTAGAGGGTATGTCTTTGTATATAAGCTGTATATTGTGTATTTACATCGTGAACAAATTGAAGAAAATATTACACTATAATTAAAGTTGCATTTTTAAAAATCCGATCTCGGTTCAAGCACAGTACATGTAATGGAAAATACATTACAGTCCAGGCAACAAAGGGAAAATAGGGAGAAGAAAATCATGTAGTTTTGAAATTTGGCAGAGATGTGGGGCAAAGTGTCCTAAACAAAATACTAAAAGTTCCCATGGATGGGGAGTGAGTGGGACTTTTAAATGTTGTTTCTCTCAGTGTTCCCAAAATCTACGGGTTCTAGCAAAAAACAGTTTAGCACAAAATTATACTACATAAAATTTCCTTCAAAATTTATCTGATTCATATTTCTGTAAGATTAATAGTTCAGGAAATATGAGGATATGATGTATGACATAGTACTGGAAATTATATTTTATCAGACCTGTTATATTGTATTTCATTTATAATATACAATTGCCTTCTCCATATGTTTCACTTTGTAAATACATAATATACAGTGTATATACAAAGATATAACCCCTAAATAAAGAGAAAGCGCGAAGTACTGTTTTCTTTCGAAATCTCGACATCTCTACAACTTCTTTTCTGAGGACATTGCTAAAAATTTAAGGGCTTTGAAGCGCTAGAAGGCAAAGTGCGTCGAAAAGCGTGAGGCGAAAAATTGTTTTTCGAAAGTGTGCTATTTTCGATGGTGGATACCTCGAAAGCTATTGGGAATAGAAAAAATGAATAAAATCATACTTGTAAGAAGTTTTATCAGCTTGAATTTTGAATAGAATAACGTTTCCTCTACGATGCACCGTTGGTGAGATATAAGAAAAAAACTAATTAAAGGGACCTTCTACGGTCCCCCATGCCCCCCGCTCACCTCAACGCTGCCAAATGTCAAAACTCACGTTTTTTTTCTATTTTTCGTTCCAAATTATGGTTTTCCTACAACCTGATATCTGCATTGCTCTGTCGACTTGTTTCTTTACTTCATAAATTAGACTTTTAGTGTTTGTTATCATAGTTCCTAGGTAATTAAATTCTGAAACTTGTTCAATCATTTTTGTTTCCAATTCTAATTGCATCTTAATGTTTCTCTCGATACTGTTAGGCACATTTTAGTTTTTTCTGTATTTATTTCCATATTGTATTTGTTTGCTGTTGTATTGAAACGATGTAGGCCTAATAGCCTTTGTAATCCATCTTCTGTTTCAGATATGAGTACGGCATCATGTGCGTAGCATATTATTTGAAATCTTGTGTTTCCCATTTTATAACCCCAATGTTTCGGCAAGTTCTCGATTGTTTTGTCCATTATAAGATTGAATGGGAACGGGCTTAAAGAGTCACCCTGTCTAATACCATGGGAGATTGTTATTTCTGCTGTTTGTTCTTTTGCTTTAATTATTGTATTACAGCCTGTATTACTTTCTATAATGGGTTTGGTCTTATGGACACTAGTTTTAGTTACAATATTTGTACGACATCTTGCAGTTTTACTCTATCGAAGGCTTTTATTAAATCCACGAAACATAAAAATACTGGTTTATCAAATTCCCACGATTTTTCTACAATTTGTCTAATTATATATATATATATATATATATATATATATATATATATATATATATATATATATATTACATCCAGCGTAGGTCTGTTTTTCCTGAATCCACGTTGTTCTTCTTTAATGGGTATTACTGTGTTTAATTTATTACTTATTATCTTAGTAAAAACTTTCAATGTACTGTTGAGTAATGTAATTCCACGATAGTTTTCTGGCTTTACTTTTTCTCCTTTTTTGAATAATTATAGGTAGGCCTATGGTTTTGTTTCCAATTCAATGGGATGATGCCACTGTTTATTATATTTTGAAACATCTGTTTAAGAGCCATTATTAATGTATTTCAGCATTTCATTTGTTATTGTGTCAGGATTTTCTATTTTTTAATTTTTGTATTCAGCTATTTTATTTTCATTTTCATCTTGACTATATAACTTTTGGAAGTATTCCTGCCAACCTTGTAGTGTTATTAGTATAGTGTCTTTAATTTCCATTTTATTTCTTCTTAGAGTGGCCCATACTCTCCTCTGCCCTCCATAAAGATCTTATTCGATGTTCTATGTCTTTGGAATATTTTTCCAGTATTCCTGTTCGATTTTCCCTATTTTTAAGTTTGCTATGTTACGTTCTGTGGCTGATCGAAAAGTTTAATTTCGTTGCATTTCGTCAGCAAAGCCGGTAAGTGAAGGTCAATAACATCCACGATACCCTTACGCAATAATTCCGCCCTTAACTCTTCCTTCTGCAAGGAATCTGGAGAAATAGTCCGCTCTTTCATTGTAAGATACTAGAAAAATCTTGAAACTGAGTAAAGAAAAGGGTCAAATCCGCAATCGAGTCTACACTGCTACCACCTTTGTGGTGCAATACTGTTCCATTTATTAGATTCCGCCACAGAGGAAATCTTTGAGCCCAAAATTAAGAAAAAATTTCAAAAATGTTCAATCACAATCGCTATAAAATTTATTGCTTCCAGCGTTCAATTCTGAATATGATAACAAACAATGCAGAGCAGATTAGGTACAAAATGATTCTGTCATCAGTAGGGCTAGGATTTTTATGATATAGCATATTTTTCTTGGTAAGACTGATATGTTCCTTAAATAGTCATAAATGCTTGTTATGAGAAAGTAATTAAATGTGACTACTTTCTTAAGTCGTATTTTTGCATATTTTTTTTAATTTTCATGTGATACAGCATATTTTAATAATTTAATGGTCATATTGGTCATATTTTCACTTTTTCAAGAAGGAAAGAACTTTTCTTATAGAATTTCTTTCTTACATATTCATTTGAGTTGACAAATTTCTCAGAATTACATAAAGCATTTTGTTTCCTGGAAAAAGGGTAATTCTACCTTCTTCCTCTATTTAGTTTGAACTCGATAATATGGACGCTACCTTAGGTATTAGTTAGAATCTGTGTAGTTAATCTGAAGCTTTCACGGCCGGAATCTTGGTGTTCGAAGCATCTTCCGGGCTGTGGGCCGTGGTCCAAAGGCAAAATAACAAGTCTCGCCAGACGTTTCGCTCCCGCCGTGGGGAACTTCTTCAGTGGCTGCTACCTTGACGTGACGCTGACTGAGTCAGTCTGGCGAGACTTGTTATTTTGCCTTTGGACCACGGCCCACAGCCCGGAAGATGCTTCAACACCTAGAATCTGTGTATTGTTGGTGACAAGCAGGTAGCTACTAAAGCATGTCGACCGGACTTCATGTGTCTCAGTCATTGTGTTATTGAATCTTATTGAAGTCGGAAGAGTGTAGGAGAGTTCAGCTCAAATGCCTAAAGTGAAGGAAAGTGTTAAAGTTAAATTAAAACAGTACGTGTCTCAATTCGGTGAGAAACTGTTTTCGACTGATGGAAAAATACTGCATTGTAAACTGTGCAACGTAAGAGTAACCGCAGAGAAATCATTTAACGTCCAGCAACATATGGCAACAGCAAAACACAAATGTGGTAGGCCTGTACAACGAATTGAAGATGGAAAAACACAACAGCAAATGCTCCTAGGGGAATCCCACCAATCTTATTCACCATTCTGCGAAGAACTTTGTACAGCCTTCCTTTGTGCCGACATTCCTCTAAATAAACTGAATAACCTAAAACTTGGTGGATTTTTAGAAAAACACACAGGCAAATCTCTTCCCGATTCTTCCACATTAAGAAAAAATTACATCAGCCAAAGCAATGAAAAAACCATGCAACAGATCAGACAACGGTTTGCAAATAAAAAAATCGGGTAACAATTGATGAAACCTCAGACTAATGTGGGGAGATATGTTGCAAATGTTATTGTGGGAACTTTAAAAGAAGATGCTTTGAAACTTTTCTAATAAACTGTGAACATTTAGAAAAAAACATTTTTTCTACTGTTCGACAGGTCTATGGGTGTCATCTGGCCCCAAGGTGTTCAGCATGACAATGTACTGATCTTTGTAACTGATTCTGCACCTTATATGGTGAAAACTGCCGATGCACTCAAAGCATTGTATAGTAAAATGGTGCATGTAACTTGTGTAGCTCAGCCTTACACAGAGTTGCAGAAGAGATTCGTCCTCATTTCAATGAGGTTGATACTTTAATTGGGTGTGTGAAAAACGTCTTTTTGAAAGCCCCTTCACGTGTTGCATCTTTTAAGTTGGTAGCTCCAGACATTTCCTTGCCACCTTCTCCCATTTTGACAAGATGGGGAGGGGGGGGTCCTGGATTGATGCCTGCAACAATTACTGCCAGGACTTTGAGATTGTGAAAACATTATTGATTCACTTAACAGCAAAGATGCCACTTCAGTTAGACTAGCCCAAGAATTAATGTCTAATACCGATATTTTAGGCCACCTTACATACATTACATCAAATTTTGGGTTTCTTCCATCCACTATAACTGCTTTGGAACAATTAGAAGGGCCACTGGTGAAGCAGATAGAACTAGTGAAAAATCTGTGAAGTAAATTAGATGTTGTTAGTGGTGAAGTGGGCCAACAAGTGTCAAAGAAAATTTAAAATGTGTAAGAAAAAGCAAAGGGTATCATACATTGCATTCAATTTCAATAATTTTGTCGGGTGAAAATATTTCTTTTAATGACTCAGAATTGGATCCAAATGATGCAGTTCTCTTTAAATATGCTCCTATTGTTTATCCTGGGTACGAGGCCATATGGGCACATTAGGGAACGTAAGAGCTGATGAATTGGCAAAAAATGCTGCGACCTCGAATTTAAATTTTAGCTAAAAATTGTGTCCCCTATCTTATGCTGAGAATAAACTTAGAGATTATATTAGGACTGCTTGGAATGAACATTGGGTGTCCAGCTCCAAAGGGACCACTACGAGAGAAATATTCTTTCCAACAGTTGAGTGTCGCCTACGCTGTACGAGTGTAAAACCGGACTTCATATTCACTCAGTTTCTGTCTGGGCATGGCAAATTTGGTTTTTACTTTCAACGTTTCATGATCCAAAGAGAGAACGGTTATCAATGTATATGTACTGTTGAACATTTAATTTTTCATTGCCCAGTCCTAGAGCATAAAAGAAGAATATTGGACGCACACTTAGATTATTGTAAAAAGAAATTAGACAAACCACTCTTTGATATTTTTAGGAAAAAATGATGTTATAGAGAATTCCAAAAGTTTTTGTGTTCTATTTTTAAGATGTTATAGTTTTCTTTTATAATATAATACATTATATATATTAGTATATTAGTTATCTTGTTATCTTAGAGTAGTAAGGCCTGCATCCAGCCTATGGATAAGAAGTAGTAATAAGTTATTGCAAATATATTGTCTTGTAACTATAACCCATATATACCTCCGGGTGGAATAGGGTTTAAGTAATTGTATATTCAATAAATAATATTGTGTCACTTGAAGTTGAAAGAAGATTTTCTAAGTACAAGATTTTATTGTCTGATAATAGGAAATATTTTATATTTGAAAATTTGCACAAGGTATTTGTTGTTCATTGCAACTCGGGGCTCACAAAGTGAATGAAGAAAGAAGCGTAATAATATGAAATTTTCTTACTTTATCTTGTTTCTCATGTGTGCCTTTTATTCTTAAATAAATGATTGTCATAAACTGATTTACTTGCTTATTTTACAATTGAAATTATTAGGCCTACTTATTTTAGTAATTACTGTAATATTTTTAGGTTATATTTGTTTTTCTATGAAGCATACTTCCGTAACTTTTCGGTCATAACTGCATATTTCATTTTGCATATTTTGATGGTTTTTAGGTCATAAAAATCCCAGCACTATTCATCAGCAATCATATTTCGATTATCCAGGGCTGAGGGCCAGAAATTATGAACAGAATAAAAGGGTCGATCTTTCTGTCATTATACTTCATAACCAAAACGTAATTAGTCAACTGAACAAAAACGAAAATTAGTTATTACTGAACTAAAGACTGGTGGGCCATAAATTAATACAACGGAAGAAATCTACGAGAAGAATAACTCAAATTAACAGAACATACCTGCAAAGTAAAGTTATGTGCCCCTTGGTTTCACCACCCTTGCCCGGCACAATAAGCAAAATGTTACACTTTTCACTGCTCGTTAGATTCTGACCCACGGGAAACGCCCACCATTACCACACACCAAAGCCAGATAGCACTCCGGAAATTAACTTATGGCAAAATAAAGTAGTAACTATTGGGGGCAAGATTAAGTTAACCAAACCGAACCAAGGCAAAACAAAATGTACTATATCATAACAACGAACAAAATTGAAACATAATGATGTAGACATGTAAGTACCGTAGTGTATGCAATAAATAAAAGCAATAAAACACACCGAAATTCCGAATAGGGTGCCGGAATGTGTCTGAACGACAAACAACATATTGCTTTACAGTGTCCATATACGACTTTGGAAGTTGAAAATACAGTTAGCTTTGACAAATAACACTACCCACATATTTCTTTAAATATGCTAATCAAACTAGACCTTTGTTCTACCGTAAGCCCTGCTTAATGAATCCATCAGGAGCTTAACTCGGAAATCGGTTAAAAAATAACTTATTTTCTGCATAATCATAATTGCAATTATCACTGATTAAACAAAAGCATTCTGGCACTTTATTACATCAGTTTACCTGATCTATATTATATATGCACAAATCTGACAGTTAATGTAACCGATCGTAATGTAAATCGATTTAAAAAAACTTATTTTCTGCATAATCATAATTGCAATTATCACTGATTAAACAAAAGCATTCTGGCACTTAGTTACATCAGTTTACCTGATCTATATTATATATGCACAAATCTAACAGTTAATGTAACCCACGTTAAACTGTAGCTATATTAATTATTTGAAATTAACTTATTAACTTAATAGCAGGCAATAACATACGAAAAGGGAATACACATACTGTATTTCCTATTTGCTGAAAATATGGAAGCTAATCGTAACATAAGGAACGTGCTAGATTTATACAGCACGCACAGGACATTTCACCTATCCTGCTAGTGTGTCCTCAGTATTTCCTACCTGAGTTTTTATTCAAGATTGATGATGCAGAAAGGCTTACTGATCTGTACACAATAATTTAATTATTACTGGATTGTAATTTCTAGATTAGGATTATTCTTCTGAACTTACTATATCCTGCTGCATTTTATTCCCGAATTATACGGATAACATTACTTTTCTCAGCCATTAAATGATTGTAGAAGGATTTAGTTCCGGGTTATACGAACTGGCAAAATAATGTAACTGTATCTTTTAGCAGCCCGGTTATTAAGGACTGCAGCGGAGTATAATAAACAGTAGCAATGCAATCTACAATACTCATTGCAGGTAATGTGATGTCTTGAAATTAGCGCAAAAGCATTTTAAATTCCTCGGACTCGGAATGGTAATAATAATGTGGTAGATTACGTATAGCTTTTTAATATCTCTCTGAACACATTAAACATGGCTACTGTATGTAGCATAAACACGAAGTAGCACGGGGAAGCTCGCCTGTTAATTACCTTACCTGACCTGCACTGTGGGTTCCAATCTAGCCTCAGGAATGGGTGTGTTTTTATGAATTATGAAAAAAATTCCAGTAAACAGTTACAATCGCGTTGGAACAGTGGTTATCAACTTATAACATAATATAAAGAGTGTCCAGATAACATTTTTATAGGCTATTTACTTACTCACATAGGCCTACTCAATGCCAATAGACAAATCATAAGCAAACTAAGGAAATATTATCTATTTGATGAACCCCAGAGGTTCATTGCCACACTTACCTGTGCCCATCATTCAACCCTATTCTGTGGTGACTCCAACCATCTCTCGCAAATCCTACTTCCCTTAAATCTATCTTAATATTGTCCTCCCACCTACGTCTAGGTCTTTCAAGTTGTATTTTCCATTCGGGTCCTCCAGTCAAAATTTTTAGATATATCTTTCCTCCCCCATGCGCGCAACATGTCGAGCCCATTTCATATTCCGTGATTTAATTGTCCTTACTGCATCCGGTGAAGTGTAGGCCTAAAGGTTATGAAGCTCGTCGTTATGCCGTTTTCTCCAGTCGCCATTTTCATCTCTCTTACACCAAAATATTTTCCTAAACACCAGATTATGATTTTCCCGAAGTGTAAGCGACCATGTCTCACATTCATATAATACAAGCGGCAGGATAATTGTTTTAATAAACTTTTATTTTTTATTTCTGGACAGAAGACGAGAAGATAAGAGTTTCTGGAGTGCATAAAAACACACATTTCCTTATTTGACTCAATACTTAACTGTTACCTTAACATTATTTGTGTCTAATTATTGCTCCCAGATATTTGAATTTCTGCATTTGTTTGAACGATTTGCCGGCTATTCTAATACTTTGTAGCGCATTATTTTGACGTCTCTTCACTAGGCCAATGTATTTAGTTTTTTTTTTTCTAATTAATTTCCAATCCAACATCCCTACAGGCATCGAAAATACTTTTTGTAATTCTCTCGATTGTGTTTATGTCTTCGCTAAACAGACAAACGTCATCTACGCTAAAATCGCGTGACTGCCATTTAGTTCTAACCCTATTTTGTTTTCCTGAACTTTCCTAATGGCATATTCCAAGGCAACATTAAAAAGTAAAGGCGATCGTGCATCTTCTTGCTTCGAACCGCTTTTAATGGCAAACCTATAAGATATAAATTTCCCTACCCTGACTCTGGTATAGGTTTCATCTAGTCACATGAGATTAATATACATATAATTAATATACATATAATTAATATACATAATAATATACCGGTATCAATAAACTATTGATGGCAAAGATAAATTTTTTGTGTTAGATTTTTAGATAAAATAACTTAGTTTTCGTTCATGCTATATGGTGGAAACTTGAACTTTCTGCACCTAGTGCCGGTACCGTAAACTGTCTGCGACATTTATTATTTGTTAATTGAATTTTATATGGTTTTAATTCCCTTTTATTTCTTAATATTGACTTACCTATATTATATAAATTTCTCTACCCTGACCCAGCTATAGACACATTTAGATCAGCTAACATATTTATTTACTGCTGTATACCTTGGAATGTAGAAGGCTTGTCATTATGCGCATGCTCACTGCCTGCCCTGAGGTAATCGTAATACTGATCGCCTCCAAGAGTAAAATTGTACTTCATTTTAAAGTACCGGTACCTTAGATTTTAACAAAAGCTTTCTAGTTAATAATTATTTTCACGTAAGTTACATATTTATTATCCACTACATAGCCTGCTATCGTAGAAAAAATAGTATGCAAAGTGAAAACAGTTGCTCGACCCTTCAACCGCGCAATTAACATAATAGTATCGTTACAGAAACTCGATATCGTAAAGAAGTTGAGGCTCACCGAGTTACATCAAGAAAATGCGTTCTTTAGACATAATCCTTGTATGATTTTACTATCGGAATAAAGCGTTTAAGATGTTCTTTATAATATGTTAGAATGGCGTTTTTGTGACAATTAGTATTCTCCATATTGAACTACTGATCCCCAGGGACAATTCCAAAGTTTCATGAAATTTCTTTAGAAAACGTTTCTGTTAATTATTCCTAGTCTATAGCAAAACTATTGAACAACTTACAAAAACGCTGTTTGAAAATGTGTAACTAGGGACGAAATATTCCATTATTTACATTTCTTTGTAAATACGGAGGCTATAGTAGGCCTACGTGTTGGTTGGGCGAGAGAAAGCATTCTAATGCTACCTCTGCTGCTGGACACCCTCTCCTCTCATCATTTCCTACATACAAATATTTAACAAACTTTTGATCTTCTTTAATCTCACCTAATAGAGGTTAATGGTAAATGCTAGTTATTGCTAACAATTAACCAACGACCAATGATTTTGTATGTTCTGATAGGAATCGTTCAATAAAACAGAACTAGCATTTAGAACAATTGATATAATAAAATTGAAAACCCAGTTTTAATTTATTTAATACTAGCTTAAAGGGTCCGGCGTCGCACGGGATTTATATTTTGTAATCAGAAATTAACTTTTGAAGACTTTCAATTTTAAAACTCTAGATCCTGATATAGGTAGGAAGAATTTTAATTAAGAAGAATGACTTATCACACTCAAACTATTACCTCAGAAAACGCTTGATATAGCTTTTTGTCGCTCGAAGAGGATGTACAATTTTGCACCCCATCCCTTCTACTCACCAAGCCTGGGAGGGTTTGAAACGAGAATAAACAGAAATTCCGGTAACATAAAATTGTATTGTCTTTACAGAATATTTTATTTCTCACTCTCATGTTACCACACAATCGTTTCGGGGCTGAAATAAAAAATAAATTAAATATAGCTTTCATATTTTTTCCCCAAAACATGGGACATAATAATTTACAACGCGTATAGGACTAAAAATGTTCCACCATATTTTGTCTACTTTTTACATGATTAGGGCCTGTGATAAACATCCATATTTCTCAACTAAAAGCACAAAGTCTACAGCTATGAATAACGTACCACTGGATATAATTTTTACCGACTTCTGATATGACATAACTTACTCTTTGTCACACACTCAGACTGCGACAGCAGGATTAAGCTGTCCCCGCAATACGACCTCTTATTTTACATCAAAATGTGAAGTGAGAAAATGGTATTCTCTATGTCCAAGGCAAAGAAAGTTATGTGACTGCATCACATTGTGCATTATTTTCGTGGATTTTATTCCTCAAAATTTATTTACACCATGAATTCTATCGATAGCTTCCCTAATTTGTCAAAGTCCCGTATAATTCATTTCCAAAGCTACCTGTGAACACTGCCAACAACACACTGTTGTAATGAGAAGTGTACATGGAATTTGATTTATATTTAATAATTCTGTGTAAAAAGATATAAAGTATCCTCAAAAACATTTTATTTTTGGTATTTAAAATAAAAAAATAAGAAAAACTTCTTAGGACTATGTTCACCAACACGGATAAAATTTATCGGTATTGTGGATAATAAAAACTAGAATAACCCATTATCTCAAATAATGTGAACCTTTCGGGGTTCACCACAAAGTTTGTCACCTTGGTTTCCCAAGCTTGGTTTTTGTATACTACTAGTCTGACCCTTAAATTTTTTATAAGAGAACCAACGTCATCTGGCGGCGGTTGTGTAAAACCGCGGGGGAAGACTGTCTATTGGCTACGTCCGGACGTGAAATGTACACGTTGCCATAGCAACGGAACGTTTCCCCTCACGATGTCTCTAGCTAGTAGTTCTACAAATGTTCACTAGATGTCTCACTATTTTTGGGGGAGGCGTGTCGCAGATAATTTCGTTTTCCCCTTGAATCTTGTGCACAAATTAATGTGGTCATAAATGTCCAAGTACGGCATACGTTCCTTTGTCCATTAGGGTGCCTTATTCTGTGTTCTGCTTCATATTTCTCGTCACTGTGATTATCTCTCATGTTGATCAGATGTTCCAATCGCGTACGCGCCAACTTGATGTCGCAGTTAGCTTGGTTTATCCTGGTTTGCTGGTAGATATTTCACCGGTAAAGCATTAGCTTGGATATTATCGAAAAACCAAGTTACTGTAGCTGGTGAAACGCAAAATGGACAACATCGCAGCTTTTCAGTCTAAACACCAGGATCAGACAGATTAACGGCGTTGGTGAGCACAGCCCTCAGTGTGCACCTACATTATGAACCGGAGGTACTGTCAAAATTCCAAACCTCTGCCTATGATAGTTTAGGCTATACGTTGATTTTCTGTCAATCAGTCAGTCATTCATTACCTCAGGACAAAGCCTCTAATAACTTATATATAAAAATGTTACAATTTGAACTTATGTTTTTTGGGATCCAATATTAGATTAGTTGTAACTAGTAATCTTTGTCAAGAATTAGGGGGTACCCAAAATAAAATAATTAATTTAACTAACCCTGGTCTCTGCCCTGATTTAAAATATGAGGAAATTAATCTTTTGGCCGTTACTCAGGAATTCAGTTAGTCCTTTGCCATTGAGCCTAAGGGCGAAGTCTATAAGCTACTGACAGGGAAGCTTACTCTCCCAGCTCTCTGGAAAACGATCCAGGAATGGCTGCCATGTTTACAGTCCCCCAAACCTCACCTGTAACCGTCACTTTAAGCTGACACAGCTGACTTTCTGTACCTGCTGGCCACTTGAACACGTAGTCTTTCTTGCAATCTCTTTCAAAGGCGATCGTAGCACCAAGAATGTTAGCAGAAGATATTTCGCGTGGCCGCCAAAACATATCAGTATTGCGAAATTCCACTTTGAATAATAGTAGTAGTGTGGTTTTGGGGCGCTTCAAAAGCTGAGGCCATTGGCGCTCATCCATGTTGAATAATTTAGTATACGTATGCTTATTACCAGTGCTTGGTGTAGGGTCACAAAGTTGCGAGAATTAGGTTTTGAATACACGGAGCATAATTGTCGTCATGACTTGATCAGTGCCAGCGTGCAATAGGCCCATTTTTCATAAATCATAACAAAGTTCTTTTACTTCCTCGTTGCTTCTTGGCTTGGGTCCATACATTACTTTACTTGAGACCCTGTAAGCAAGGAATCCATTGTATCCCTCTTATTTTATTTAGTTAATTATCTCAGGATTCATATTACTCTTTAATCTACTATTTTGGAATTCACAGTACGCCTACAGAGAAACGTGTCGAAAAATTGAAAACTATTCTAAAACCATTCTAACGGTTCTGTTTTAAAAATAGGCTATACACGAAATGCTTGTACTAAGTGTTAAAACTTTTATTGGAAACATTTTTTTGAAAGAGTCATCTAGAAGGTTATCCAGCCACCATTCCTAGAAATTCGGTCTTGCATAATGAACAGGCTGAAACATCTGAATATGCACGCCCTCCTCTCTTATTCTATATCAGAATGTAAAGTAAGAAGAATAAATGATTAGGGTAGAGAAATATAAGTGAGTGCATTACATTAGATTTTACTTGTGTTGTGTATCCTTGGGGGCAACCAACGATTTGACATGAAAATAATTAAATTTTTGTGGACTTTCTCGGAAACGACTCTAACGGCTTTGCTTAAATTATTATACAAAACATATTACATATGGTATGGTATATGTTGTACACTAAAAGCTAAAACTCTTATTCCAAACGTTCTCCCCAAGATTTTATTGAAGGGTAACTTTAGGCTACTTATATCATACACGAACGTAGGTCTTTCCTCAATCCTCAGGAAAGATGCAACATTGAATGAGGTTGAGATAACTCAATGCGCAATACGGCCGTGTACACCAATCCAGAATATATTATAAGGAATCTGTTTACTGTACATTATACTTTTTTATATTTGGGAATGAAGAAAAGCGTAAATCAACTTTCTTTAAGTGTTTGCACTTGAATACTGTTCACTACCACTTCTGGAGTTATAATAGGTCTAATAATTATATCGTTGGTGCCTTTTTGCGGTTCTATAACTCAGGCAACATGTATTTACCGACTGTGGGTCTCGGACCCCGGTGTGTGAGACTTCAAATTATATAAACATATTATTAAATTTCCTGAAATAGTTTTTACAATTATATAGCGGTACGTAAAAATGTATAATCTCGTCGCTTCCTTTGATTTTAGCCGTGAAGCGAGTTAGGGAGCCTTTAATAAGGATTTTTCTTTTCACCGGGAGGTGATCTAGTACGTTTTTGTTCACAACTGGGCGGCTTTTGAATAATAATTACAAGAGAGCAAGACAAGCCCCGCTGATTACTACATCACGACAACCTAAGACGCAGGATGACTGTCAGCCGATTAATTACTCTGAATTGATCAAATTAATCTATCATTTCACGTATTTAACGTTCTGGACTCTTGTCAAAGGCTTTCTTCCTATAAATTTTACTGTTTCCTAATAATGTCTTAATCCACGTCGTGCACACTATAGCAGAGCGGAAAGTCATGGCTGCTAAGTGCACGTATGTGTGGAATAGGTATTGGATGAGTGGTTAATCAACTTCTGTTGCACTTGGATCAGCGTTAATAATTATTGTCTGGACTGGTTATGAGATCAATTAGCTTAAATGCTTCGTTGCTACTAATCAAAACCGTGTAGTAACGAATGCAATCTAAGCGTTTAGACTTCATAAACTGACTGGCCACATAGAAGCAGTAAGATTAAATCCGATTATCAGTTTAAACAAACCAAAGCAGTCATTAAATATCAGTCTGCATAGCATATATCGAGCCAAGCTCTCCAATTTTGTATACGTGTATTAGAAAATTCTGTTGTTTATCCTAAATGTTCGACACGGAAATAAAGGCTGTATTCGATTTCCGAAGGAGGATTTTTATATCCAATAAAACCATGCCTCAGTAGTATTTGGACTTGCGAAACTTCCTTTAAGCAAAACGTTACATGTTGTACCTTCAAGCTCGTTCAATAAAATAATATGCGTAAGTGTTATAATCAGCTCTACAATTATTCCTATTATTTTATTAATGTTCTAGACCTTTTGATGCATCTGCATCATCTTCGGGGCAGGGGCATATCCAAGGATTTTCTTCGGGAGGTGCTATAAGACAAGCATACTATTATAACACAATTATTCAAGCTTCAAGTATTAGAAGAACAAACGATACTATAAAACGATCCTCAACTACAATATGCAGGTATGTTTGTTTTTGTTTGTTTGTTTATGCTAAATCACAGTAACACCTTAGACTAACTAAGGTAAAGACATTAAAACTGCCGAGTCATGGAACATTATTTAATTTTCTTGCTTTTCCGCTATTCGAAAATTTGCCAAGCATCATGTCAACCACTGCCTCCTGTTGCAGCACTGCCAGCTTGATCAGTTGTTGTAGCTAAACAAGCTAAGCTTGAGCCGCATAGGAAAATATTCAATGTTAAACTGAATTTTGTACGTAGCCTACTGTTTACAAGAAGAAGCTACTGTATTTAGACAAAGCAGTAACCGCATTTATATTTCACGATTCGCCTTTCAGATTTCATGAATCTGGATGTGCAATTAAACTGTCTGCTATCTGCCAAAATAAAATATCCTTATGTGCAACGTATTAGCATGTCTCAGTATTTCGAGAGGAGCTGAGTCCCTCTCAGTGTGGAAGTTCCAGCAGATCTCAATACAACCACTTCACTGAACAAAGTCAATGTTTTGTAAGGATTCGTTGAGCGCTGATGATTTGTGTTCAGTGAGGTGGTTCTATTGGTATGTGTTGCAATTTCCACATTGGTATTTGACAAACTGAGGGTGATGTACAGGCGTAGGTAAATTTCGAAGTTCATATTTCTGTAAGATTTTAGTTTTATTTAGATTTACAATAGTTTCATATTTCTTTATGTTGGAACAGAAGGATACAAAGTACATTATTTTTAACCATTCACACCCATTAATACTCATAAGCAAGTATTAAAAAAGTTGTTCGCTCCTTGTGCTATTGATAGCAGTATAAAAAATTCAGACAATAGATTTTGGTCCGGGGAATTTTGCATTGTGGTCATCTACTCTTCTATTATTATTATTATTATTATTATTATTATTATTATTATTATTATTATTATTATTATTATTACTGTTATTATTGCTATTACTATTACTAGCGTTGTTCTTCCATATTTTAATTTCATAACCAGGCCACCAACGTGATCCATTGATTAGATCGTTCACCTTCCACCGCTAGGAACGAGATCCGAACGATATACTCGGAAGTTGAAGTGAACAAAATGGGATCGGTATAGGTTTTCTTTTGCTGCTACTGTTTCATTCCACTATTGCCTCATTTCGTGAACGAAATTATAGTTGTGAAATATTAAGGAAAACAACTCCATATTTCTGGTGAAGTCTCGAATGTGAACAACGAACAATTCCGGCCCTATAACCTACTATCGTGTGGCTATCTATACCCTTTCAACAGTGGCGTAGCCAGAAAATAATTTCGGAGAGGGTCGAAGGTGCCGGGGTGTTTGGGGGTATGGTGAACCCCCGGAACATTTTAAAATATTGAACTAATGAAAAGCATATTTTACGCTATTTTAGCACTGAAAAACTAGTTAGCAAATTGTTACTATTCTCTAAGACATGGGAACTAAAACAAGCTATCGTTACCTAAGTAATAATATTTAATACTATTTATAAGGAAAGTTAAATAACATACGGAACACTGGAAATAGTAGGTCTGCATTTTTAAAATTCAGTATTTCATTACTAAATGAAATAATTAAATATTTAAAAGAAGAGATTAAAGAACTACAACACTAATCTAATACAAATAAAGAATATTAGGTTTTGATTTCAGTTGTCCGGACCACCAGGACTCCCCCCCCCTCCCGAATTCCCTGCTTAGCAATGTTGGATTTGAAGCTTCTTCTTGTCCCTTGAAATGTTGCAATTATGGAGATTCGACGTCTCTCATCTTAACCGACGCTATGTTATGAACCCGTTAATGTTGTTTACAACTTATTATAGGCCTACTCTGAAATCAGACGAATTAATCGAATATGCTTAAGTGCACCTGCTGAAAGAGGGCGATTGACCTACAACCCTCATAAGTACTGATGCCTCGCCTGAAACAGTTCATGCCTTGCCTGAAACATTAGCGAACAGTAGCTGACTGTGAACTGGTGTTTCGCTTTGATCTGTTAATGGGGTAAGCTATACGGAATGAAGTGAACGTGATGTTACGGAATTAAATTTCTGAGCAGATTCTTTGTAATTACCAGTGGCAATAATAAGTAATGGGATCAAGTAATCCCCCTACACGCAACAGCGGCATTAGTTTTCATCTTACACGCGGGTGTAATTATAAACTTTTAGAATATATTTAAAAAAAAATTAAGTCTTATAAACCATGCGTTTAAAACCACCGTATATTAGCTGTATTTTGTAAGTATAGTTACAACTATAGGTATATATATAGGTATAGGTAGGTATAGGTATATCTCAAGTGCTGTGCTATTACACCTATATGGCGATAAGAGTGTCGGAGAATGAAGGAAAAGTTTGAAAAGTCAAGAAAAGGGCGAATCTTCTTAAATTCCTGAGATTCTCCAATACACTTTAAGACATGTGAATAACACAATATTTTTCCTATGACAGCGATTTATCTAATAATAAAAATGGCATAACGATGCACTTTAGACACAAGACCAGGACCTACCAGGGTACGTAGATTAGGTATTACATTAAATTTAACTGCTTCATGAATTATCCTGTTACCGGTGAAAAAATAAAAATTATCTGTCTTAATGTGCAATCTTGTAATAACGTTAATGAACTTGAAATTATTTTAAATTGAGATTATGTTTCTTGATTGTGTGAACCTGAACGTTGATGCACTCACGACTCAACAAGTAAGACTTATAAGTACCAATACTGGAAGATGTTGTATTCCGCCTTACACCCCTCAATTAAAGAGTCAGATATAAAACCTGGGGTGCTGCAAAATAGCTCACAACTTTATTGTAATATTACATGAGAAACTGTATATATATTTCTCATAAAATTATAATCATTTTTATATTAGGCCTAAAAACCAAAACTTGGCAGAAAAAATCACACCCAGGAAATTTGTACCAAATTGAATCGAACCCAGCTCGATGAGAAAAGTGAGCATAACAGCGATAGATGAATAATATTATAAATTATAATGCATCATTAATTAGGCTAATTAGTGTATGTAGATATACTGGTACCTGAGTCTCAGATAATCGCGGTTCTATTGTATTTGTCTTCTATTACAGCTTGAACCTGAACCAAGTTTTAACGAGAACGAAGCAGCATTCAATTTCACAGTAAGTTAATTCTCATTCTACCATTCCAACTTTCCCTTGCCCTACCGCCTAGCAGATGAGAAAGCTTTTCTTTACTTCCTTATTAATATCTCAAGATCAATTAAAACTTTCTACTATTATTAAGGAATGATGGCAATCCTAGAAATTAGAATATCATCAGATTGATATTGACAAGTCCAATTCACTTAAAAAATATCGTTTATGGAACAAGTGTAAATGTAATTCAGAACAAGGAAATAATCAGTTGTATCGTCCCAATTAAGGTTTAGCCTATACGAAAACAGTCCTATTCGAGATGGCCCGGAAGCCGGGAAAGGAAACGGCAGTAGCGGACGCAGAATTTTTTTTCGGGGGGGGGGATTTGAATAGGTAGAAAGACTTACATACATAATTACCAGTTTATAAAACGGCCACTTAGAGTGCATATATAGCCCTTTTTCAAATTTCGGGGGGGGATCTATCCCCCCAATCCCCCCCCCCTGCGTCCGCCACTGGGAAACGGCATGACAATGAGGGGGAGATTGAAAGTGAAGTGAGTGTTGGTGGAATGAAAAGGGAAAACGGGAGAATCCCCGAAGAAAACCCCAACTTCACCATGAATGACACGCCTGTCTGTCTCGGGATTTGAACCCATGACCGCTTGCATGTTAGGCCCATTTCATTTGAGTCATTTTATTATGATTTTATATTTTCCTAAGCTCTTCTTATTATGAATAAAAAGCTGTTAATATTTATTAATCTCTAGACCAAAAACTTGGTGGGTAATTTCTTCTAATTAGAATTACTACATCTGTACAAATAACCAAAAAGTTTATCAGTACCGGTACTAAGAAAAAAATTATTTTGCTAACAGTGAATATACTGACTGGAAGAGGTATAACTGCATAGATTCAAAGGGGTAGTAGAGCATGTCATAGTTTCCTCAGGAATAGGCTATAAAAATTGTGCATAAGAACTCGTTTCCAGGCAGACACTATAAGAGACTAAGGATGGATACATGAAAGAGTAAAATTCATTTAAAAATGACCAATAAAAAGATATAGAAACATTATTGAAAGGTGTGCTTCATTGAGAAGTTATGTGTGTTCCTGCATTAACTATCACTAGGGACGTCTCAAGTTTTTACAAATATTAGGCCTAACTAAGGAATTTTTCTTTTACAAAGAATGGCATTGGGTGTGTGGAGTTCTAAATGTAAATGATTAAAATGTTTTGGTCATTCATCAATGGTATTATAGGTGCATTTATTATTGTTTAGTTGCTTCGATGTTTTTTTGAGGGAAATTCGTCCAGCTAAGTATGAATGGTCCAGCGATGTAATTTTCTCCAACGATTAATCATAAAGTGAAACTTTCCAACCGATAATTCAATCCGTGAAACAATACTTATCAGTAATTAAAATATTCATTTTCATCAGATAAGGGTTATAATATTAAATATTAAATATGGCAGATTACGCTCAGCATATGCTAAACACCTGCTTAGTAGTGATCATAGATTGGATAACTTAAATAACACCCTGGAAGTCCTACATATCTGTGATAAGGGTATTAGACTTAATATATTGGAATTGTTTCAAATTTATAAGAATAAGAATAACATCCTCAATGAAAACATAATTGACCAAAATCATTTATTTGACCTAACTACAACTGTGACCTTGGATACCAAATTACAAACATATAAACAACATTATTTCAGAAGAATTGTGGTGTTCAATACAACTCATCAGAACTTAAGATGGCACATCAAACACGCCGAAATGCATTTTTTATTTAAATAATGACGCATCTTGGTTCCACACAGAAGAATCCAGCTTTCTTCTACATCTTTAAATGCTGTTTTTGAGTGGATCAAGGTAAGTTGTGTGTTAAAGGTTAAGGCGGAACTTTATTAAATATTTAATACTTCTCAGGTAAATGTGACAAAATAATAAGTGATGTATAGAGAAGTCTGATCATCTATAACTCATTTGGCATTTGGTATTCAGAAGTCTTCCATGCGTCGCAAATGACTTAGGTTAGAGGGAATCTATTACAGGATTTAATATATTCTTCTAGGTACAACAATAATCATATAGTAGGTCCGCATTCACATTCCAATTATAAAAATTTACAATTTCCATGATAATTTTTCTCTAAGTATGCCTGAAATGTTTTATCTACTTTATTCAAATTCAAACTTAACGATCCAAGAAGGTTAGAAGACAAGTGAATATTTCAATTCAAAGTTACTGACCTGTACACAATTACAGAGAAACTGAGCGCTCGCAAATCACTGCTTTCTAGATTATTATTAGCTTAATGTTGCCTAATACTAGTGTTTATTATTCGACCTCTCGAGAAAGGAATAATTTTCAAAGGTAAAGAGGCCTTTAATTTCTAAGTCTTGCCTTTTTTATGGCAATATTTTCCTCCTTCCTTAATTTAATACGATAAGGCCCAAACAAGGCTTCTTTATTAAACGGAAGTAGAGATACCATCTAATAAGAATGGCCGGTTTAGAAAAAAAATTAACTTGAAAACTATTTTCGTGGTAACTGGTAAGTGGAGTCGGGCAGGACTTGAATATAATATATTCAGAAATTACAGCGGACGGAGGGGGAACAGGACAGAACCACGTGTGGCCTTTGAAGACCACCACCGGAGCGCCGCGTAGCGTCAAAGAAACGTGTTAATTTATGGGCTTAATAGGATGTGAATAAAACGGCCCTTTCAATGTAAAATACGTTTCACACGTAACAGAGAGAGAGAGGGAAACTCACCTAAGAGACACTTTAAAAACCATTCCCAAACAGTTAACAAAAATTATGTTCAATATATTATAACCTCCTGAATAATCAAATCCGAGAGGACGCATGCAATAAAACAATCTAGTCGTGTTCCAGGAGACTTTAATGTTCTATCAATGCTCATCTTGGATTTTTAATTCATTTCTTTTTTCAATTTCAACTTCAGTTTATGAGCAGTCAGAACATTTTAACGACAACGAAGTATTCAGGTGCTAACGATAAAACATGCGAGCGGTCCGGAGTTCGACAGTTAAAAATCTTGGTATTTATCCACTGTACATAGTAGTCGTATTTTACATAATTAAATTTGTACTAGCCTAAGCTATATCTCAAAAGTAATAAAATATTTACCTAAAGGTTCCGGCGTAATGTAGGTTACTGTAGGTCTACGGCAAGTTAGATACACAATGTTATAAATAAGTTATAAAATTTAAGGACTACCAATCATTTTCCATTGTTCGTTTAAAATACCTTTAAAATTTAAAAGAATTGCATTAACATTTTCACATCTACCTGTGTAAATACTGTAAATTATATGCAATATAAACTTAAATTATTATCTTCAGAATAAAATAATATTTTACACATTCTATTCTTTCTCGTGAATTGAACCACGAACATCCTATAAAATAAAACTGACACGTTAATCCCACGAGAGTTGACGAGTTTATCGATAGATTCGATGAATAAAAATGTAACGGGTTATACAAACAATAATCACCTACTTATTTTGCTATATAATAACAAAACTAACAGCTGCGAGATCACGGCATACCATCAACCATCCATCAATCGATTCGAGTTACCATGTTGAAACAAATGCTTACCAACGGTGCAATGGTAATAGAGAATTCCCAGGCAAAGTAAAGGAATATAATCTACCTTATGGAACCCGAAGATTCATTGCCGCGGTTACCTGAGCCCATCATTCAACCCTATTACTGTACGTGCTAACTCCATCTAACCATCCCTAGCATGTCCTGCTTCTCTTAAATCTATTCTAATATTTTCCTTCCTCCTACGTCTACGTCTTCCAATTGGTATATTCCCTTCGGGTCTCCCAGTCAATATTTTTTAGATATGTCTTTCCTCCCCCATGCCCGCAACATGTCCAGGCCATTTCATCTTCCGTGATTTAATTACCCTTATTATATCTGGTGAAGAGTACAGTCACGAAGCTCGTTGTTATGCAGTTTTCTCCAGTCTCCATTTGCATCTCTCTTAAGTCCAAATATTTTCCTTAGCACCCTTTTTTCGATTACTCTCAAATTATATTCTTCCCGAAGAGTAAGCGACCATGTCTCACATCCATATAAAACAAACGGCCGGATAATTATTGTCTTAAAAATTTTTATTTATAGATTTCTGGAGGGAAGACGAGAAGAACAAAGTTTCGGAACTGCATAAAAGCAAGCATTTCCTGATTTGAGTGTACACTTAACTTCTGCCTTAATATTATTTGTATCTGTAATTATTGATCCCAGATACGTGAATTTTTCCACTTGTTCGAACGATTTACCGGCTATTCTAATATTTTGTAGCGCATTATTTTGACGTTTCATGACCATATATTTAGTTTTTACTGTATTAATTTCCAATTCAACATTCCTGCAGGCATAAAAAAGACTCTTTGTATTTCTCTCGATTGTGTTTATGTCATCGCCCAACAAACAAACGTCATCTGCATAAGCAAAAATCGGGTGACTGTCATTTAATTCTAGGCCTACTTTGTTTTCCTGAACTTTCCTGATTGCATAATCCAAAGCGAAATTAAATAAATGGTGCAAAAATACGTTGCACAAACTTTCTCGCATATACGTGTTAAAGGCTAGCACAGAAAAAATTAAATTAAAGAGACAATTAAATTTTATTTATTACATTTTCATAAAACTAAGAAGTATCTAGAACGGAAACCATCAGAGTCGATCTTCATGTTTAATGCTTTTACCGTGAAATAATAATAATAATAATGAATGACAGTAAAACTGCATATTATTAGTACTACTAGTATTACTAAGGGGAAAATTAAAATATAAGTCGCACCTTGGGATAAATCGGCACCACCCAACCCACCCACCAATACAAGGACAGTTGGTCACTCTGCTTCGCTCAGAAACAAAATACATCACACAGTAAATGCAAATGTGAATATCGAATGGACGGAGCTTAAGGGGCGACTTATATTTGAATTTCGCTATACTAAAACTAAAACTAAACTCCGTGGCACTACATTCCTTTAGGGATTTGGTCTACCAACCGACCGGTGTGTCATCTACCACAGGCAGATGGCAGGGTTGGGGCATGTGGTCAGCATGCCGACCCCCACGACCGTTAATGGTGGTTTCCATGACCGGAGCCGCTACTTCTCTATCAAGTAGCTCCTCAATTTGAATCACGAGGAAGTGTACCCCTACCAGACCCCTCAACCTCAGAAAAATCCAAGGATGTACCGGGGATCGAACCCGGACCGACGGATCTGACGCTAACCACAAGACCACGCCGGCGGTCCTACTGCTACTACTACTACTTAGGTTATATTGCACGCTTTAACTGCATTGTAGGTCATGTAATGTGTTTAGTATGTTTGCGTGAACTATTAGTCTATTGTAACAACTCATTCGCGTCATCTGTTTCTATTGTTTAGTGATGTCTTCGTATGTGGCATTCAGTTTAAACGATTATAATATCCAGTGACGTAGCGGCGATGAGTTATGGAAAATAAGCAAGTCCTATAAACCCGGCGTTTGCTTTTGCGAGGTAACCATGAAAAACCCAAGTCAATTTGGGCGGCCACGAGGTTTGATTTGAACTCAGGACCTCTTCCCTGTTAGCCCATAGGCCTACCACATCGCTGTAATTGGTTTAGTGTGTTCAATGCGACTGAGCTAAACTGATTGCATTTCACAACAATAAGTACATTAGGCCTATAGTTTTCTTGTTGCTAGTGGCAACAAAATGCCATTCATATTTTAATTGATATGTATGTTCTGAAATTCGCATTTAAGCTGTACTTATTTCGTTTTTATCTTGATATCTATTAATTGTATAAAGAAATGTTTTAAACAAAAAATGTCCATTTTAATTTTCTCTACAACTTTACTGTGGTAGGTTTTCATGTATCACTTACTGTAATGGATATAATCTAGAAAAACTGAAAATGGATACGAGTAAAGTGCCCCTTAAGTCATTTTTGCGGAAATACGGATATAGCCATTTTATTAGTCACAGATAAGACTTTACAATTCTAAATTTTTATTAAAATCGTTAGAGCCATTTTTTCAAAAAACAATTTTTTAAAAAAAGTTTTCATGAAAAGTCCCCTTAATATTTCAGTTGTAAAACTAAATTTCTGGGCGGTTCGACAAAATTTCGAAAAAGTTCTTAATTCAAAAAATGAAGTAAATACAACGAGCCGTTTACCCGCTGTGCTTGTCCACGGACAGACGGACAGACGGACAGACGGACAGACGGACAGACGGACAGACGGACAGACGGACAGACGGAGAGATAAATTCCTCGGTAGTTATTATCTTCGGCCATATCTCCCTTTTTGTGGATCGGTATAGGCCTAATAATAGATTCTTTACATTCCTTTGGCAATTCTTCCTTTGTACAAATCATAAGAATGAGTTTAGGGATTTCTGAGTTTAATTTATCCCCCCGCCTTAATTCTGCTGGAATTTGGTCAACGCAAGGCGATTTGTGTTTCTTTTTCTTTTTTACTTTACCTACAGCTGTTTCTACTTCTGTTAGAGTCGGTTCAGCAACCAACTGTTCCGCTGTGAATATTTCACTTTCTACATTTTGAACATCTCCATGTACATTTAATAATCGATTAAATAAATTTTTCCACCTATTCAAAATATTATTTGGAGCCGCAAGTATAGTGCCATCATAGTCCTGAATTATGTTTGCTGTAGGTTGAAACCCTTTCTTGAACTCATTTATTTCCATGTAGAGATCCCTAACATTTTTCTCTTTACTAATTACCTCTTGTTCATTTACTTTGTCTTCGGGATAATTTATTTTCTTTGTTCTAATGGCTCCAGAGTTTTCTGTTTACGATTGATTGAGATTTCCGACGATAGTTTCATTCGGGTTTTGCAACCATTGTAGTTTCGCCTGCTTTCTTCCATTTACCAATTTCACGCTCTCATCATCGAACCACAGTTTATTTGGTTTCAGTTCAAGTAGACCTAATTTTTCTTTAGCGTATTCTTTCGTATTGACTTTAATACTTAACAGGATTTATCGACATTCTTATCATCCCTAGCTTCTTTTTCTTCAGTGTTTTCCAGAGCTGCAAATCTATTTGAAATCTCAACTACGTAAGCATTCATAATTTGGTCATCATCTTGCTATTTTCAGATTGAATCTCTCTACATCAAAATTTTGCCTATTCCCTTTGTTTAATGCAAGTTTTTCCCGAACAGCCGCAACTACCAGATAACGATCCGAATCACAGTTAGCACCCCTAAAAGGTCGAATATCGATTATACTAAACTGCCTCCTTGCATCTGTTAGCACATGGTCGATTTGATTATGAGTCATTCCATCTGGCGAAGACCATATGTATTTATGAATATCACGATGTGGGAATAGTTTTACTCTATGATTAAATTTCTACCGGTGAAAAAATTCACTAATCAAACCCCATTGTTGTTGCTCTGCAAGTGGAGGCTTCCGTTCCTAATCGTGGGCTTCAAAAAATATATTCCCCTCTTACTTTCGCATTGAAATCTCCTGGTGCCATATTCACATGATATGCTGGAAACTGATCCAATGTTCGTTCTATTTCTTCAGAGAAATTGTCCTTTATCATCAACGTCTTTATCCTCTTTTGGTGCACGGACGTTCATAACTATCATTTCACACCATCATGTTAACGAATCGGAAGTAAGATATTTTAACACTTAATACCAAACATTAATACTTAGACAGATATATAAGCATTCATGAGCCACAGATTATTGTCTCTGTTGGACACTACATGAGAATATTATAGGAGAAAAATTCCTCCGGCACTGGGACTTGAACCCAGGACCTTTGGCTATTCGCGCCAATGCTCTACCAACTGAGCTAAGCCGGAGCTCAATTCACAGCGCCAGATGGAACTTCTCTCCTATGATTGATTGCCCTAATGGTCTACCTGGTCTGTTAACTGTACAATAACAGTGGGAGCCCGGTCACAAAAATCACTACTTAGTGTGCCTCACAGTACTGCATATGACATAACTTGTCTGTCTGTGAGGTAGACCTTTAGGGCAATCAGTCATAGGAGAGAAGTTCCATCTGGCGCTGTGAATTGAGCTCCGGCTTAGCTCAGTTGGTAGAGCATTGGCGCGAATAGCCAAAGGTCCTGGGTTCAAGTCCCAGTGCCGGAGGAATTTTTCTCCTATAATATTCTCATTAATACTTATTTGTAACGGTATACCTACTAAGAAAAATATTGGTTACTTTCTCATGTGTTGTAAATAGGAGCATTAAAGTAATGCACGTGTACAATACTATTCAGTATTATCTTATTATTTATTTATTTATTGAATAGTCTATCCATCATACATCATCACCCCTATTTCATGCAAAGTTTAGTTTTACAGTTATTGTTGGTATAAAATAAAGCTAAATTTTCCGCATGTTATAATATCAGTGTTGCTTACCATTTATTAGACATAACATGCTTTATCAATATTATAAACAGAGTGGGCCTACAGTGTCCATAATAATATTAATAATGAATTATTCAATAATGTGAAATAGCATAGATAAAAGTAAAGGTAAGTAAAGTGAACCCTGTATGGGCCGTGGAGACCAGTATGGTTTCCAGGAGGTTAAAATTCCCGGATTGAGACATACATACGGCACATGAAGGTGGCAAGGTTGTCAGCCCTACGCACCGGCCGTTATTTACCCCAAGAATACTCCTGGTACTCATTTTTGTTAGAGCCTAAGTCGAGCTCAGGGCCATAGTGGTACCAGAAGGATTAAGCCAATTAAAAAATCTCAACGAACTCATTGGGAATCGAACTCGCGACCTTCCGGTTTCTAGCGTACTGCCATAACCACTACACAACGGCGTACAGATTATACAAAAAAAATTGCTTTCGAGCTTTGTTCTATAAAAACAAAACTAACAGTTATGAGATCACAGCATACTGTGAATCAACCATCCATGAATCGATTCGAGCTACCTTGGTGTTATCAGTGCTACCACCAGTGCACATAAACATAGTTGGGTCATTCTTCCGATTGTGGGGAATTTCGTGTCCCAACCTTGCCAGTCTCGTAAATTAGAAATTTCCTCCCTTTTTACTATTTACTCGTATGTAATCATCATTTATCTAGTTAATATTTAAAGAAGTATATTTTTATTCTGATGTATTGTGGTATTTAATAGCTTGAAATGTTGACAGGAACTACAAATTACCCATGAAATCAATGTCCCAGCTCGAAGTATTGCATGTACGAAAGCTAAGAAATTGACTGAGAAGTCTTCTAAAAAAATTGTAAATACAGGAACTGCAGAAGGTATGCTCACTCTCATTGATGATATTACGATAATTATTTTATTCTTATTTGTACTGTGTTATTTATTTTTATTTAAGTGCTTAACTGAGTGTCCCTGCATTACGCCAGTCAACACCGCAACGCACGTAGAAATTAAATTTTCGCCAACTATGCTATTGCGGCATTACCTACGGCCATAAGTTAATTGGGAAGAACGATGGCAACAATGTGGCAACCACAAAAGTATTCCTTGTGTGATTGTAGGAAGCGTAAGAGCAAAGAAACAGATTTTTGAGGAAAGTACCTTCATTGCATGTCAACACCGTAACTTAGAAAAAAGTGTGAGTTTGTGATTTTTATAAATATTTTTAGTCTAGCAAAGAATTTTTGGCTGTATTTGAAGATAAAGCATGTGACGAGTCGTCGTTTTTTTCAGTCTTAACTTCGAAAACTTATGAAAAAAAATGTCAACTCCGTAACGGTCAACTCCGTCACGAAGAAATTCGTTACGGTGTTGAACACTGTTACAGTAGTGACTTTATTGGCTTGCATATGTTTAATTTAATTTAAATTTAGCTTATTAATTGTATTTACCTATTTATATGAATACATTATCGAAAACATGACCTCATCTTGAAATGAATGTCCACACCATAACGCAAGTGCCCACACCGAACGCAGTCTCCACCCCATAACAATAAGTAAAATGGCAGTAAAATGGCAATAGTTAGCACTAATTTTTTAATTTCTTTTTCTTAATGAGGAGGCATTTATGCACTCTATTCTTAGCATGCATGGGTTATGAAAATAAATATTTTACATTAAAAAGTCTGACCATAGTAACAAAATTTAGCATTAAAAAATCTCGATTCTATATTCTAAATTAAAAGTTTTAATTTTTTTTGTCCATTATAGTAAATATTTGAGATAAAATTGATATAAGGTGAATCGCAAGGTGATGACCTATAGAAACAATGAATAAAAATGCTTTAATATTTCAAATTGTTAATATTAGGGCCGGAAAACACTCCGTTACGGAGTTGACTGATATTTGCACCTACTGATATTAAAAAAAATTATATCTAAATTAGTGATTAACATTGAGCTCGGCCAAATCACTGGGAATAGGTTAACATCATAATAAACGAGATGACATCAATAAAACACAGTTTTGTGACAATTGTAATTCCAGCTTAACAGTGGATGAAAATCCCCACAATCGTGAGAATGACCCAGTTAACTTCATTCAGGTAAACTAAAAGCAGAACAGAATAAAAGCACATGAACTGGCTTGCACCGAATCGAAATTGTGTTCTTAATCAATGTACATTTATATTATTTCAATTTCCAAACAAGTTATGTTGTATAAAATAATCTATATCGTGCCGCTTAGTGGCAACAAATGACTATTAATCACTGCACACTGATACTTGCGTCTCCAGTAACGAGCAGACGGTTTTATTACGATAAAATACCGTCCTCGTGATTCCTATACGAATATTGCAAGATAAACGGCCTTGATTGGTCTATATCCGAGGAATTGCTAAACTTATTGGTCAATATCAAGCACGCGGCGTATGAGTTGAATAGTCAATAAAAATAATCTTTTTCAAATATATAACCTGAAGTAACCTGTAAAAATGCTTTGTTTCTGTAGGCCTACGACCTTTAATTTTTTTTCGGTTTGTTCACTTTTTATTATCATCATTATTATTATTTTTTAAATTTTATTTTACCTTCGTAAAACATAAAACATACATTCATAACTGATGCCCGAATGAACAATAGCTCGTGCTCGGGCACAGCTCAGCACAGCAACAGAAAACAGTGACCACTGGAAATTAGAAAATAAAAAATTCAGGGCAAAACGACGCTACATACAAAACACACACAGACAAATGGCATACACAAATACACTCACAAAACAAGGCAAATAGTAAATAATATAAATCAAAAGCAAAACATATATATTAAACATTATGTGCTAGAGAGGAATGACAAGCACGAGTAGCCAAAATAAAAAGCAAAAAATTGGGATATTGTAAAATGAGCCATGCATTAGGTTGAATAAATTTTATAAGTTTGTTTCTTGAATCTGTGTAAATTTAGTTTATATAGTTCAGGATGAGCTCTTATTAGTGAGTTGTATAATCTTGGGCCGAAATTTATACTGTGATTTAATCCAGCAGAGGTAAAACATTTTGGTTCATATAGAATAGAATTTTGATTCAGTCTGGTAAGGTAGTGATGAGGCCTCAAGGTGTCTGCATTAGGCTTATTAATAGCAACAGACATTGGCACTTTTATTATACGAAAGGTAAAGACCAACCGAGCTCAATAATGCATTGATCTCATTTTTGCAAGAAATTGACATTGGCCCTTTTAGAACCAAGCCACAGAAATAGACTAGCAGGGAACGAGATTACAGCTGACAAAACAAAACAAACCGCGGCAGAGAATAAACACGCCCAACGAAAACAACAGAATGCACAAACAATCACGAAACGTCGTGTTGGAAAGACCAGAGCATGTAAGTACCAAGTAAACTTAAGATTATATATTAGAAAATATAAAAATGGGTGCCGAGAGGAGTAGTCGAGCTTTTCGATATCGAGGACAAGTATACTACACATGATACATGGTGTCTGGTTCGCTGTCCTCACAAGCGCATAGATCGTCGTCTGTAAGATTGAAACGGATTAAGTTAGCGGCAAAGTTGCCGTGGCCAGTTAATACCTGCTTGACGAAGTGGTCCAATTTAATCCATGGCATTTTAAGTCTATTTGTGATACTTGGGAAAAAGTCTTCAACCCTTGAAATCAGCTGATGAAGCGCCAGTCTTCACAGCTTTGCCAATCTGATATGCATGTTGTTCAGCACTCGGATGCCTTTCAATTAAGATAAGTCCTCTGATATATCTATCTATTAGCCTTTCCAAAGTCTTTAAAAGAAAGGAAGTCAGATTAATAGGTCTAAAATCCTTGGGCCAAGGTACGAACTCCTACAGGACATAGGAATAAAAACTAGTCTTGCCTGCCTCCACAACGAGTGTTCATAACCCATCGCCAGGCAAGATCTGAATATTCTTACTATGTTTGGATTGAGGAAATCATTGTCCTTGCTGAAGCAGAGCGGGTAAATCCCATCCCTCCCTGGACTTTTAAAAGGGGCAAATGATTGAATTATCCACTTTATACGCTTGTAGGTGACAATATCTTTGGCAGTCCGCCAGTCCTTTCTTATTTTGCTATATAATAAGTAATAACAAAACTAACAGCTGCGAGATCACGGCATACCATCAACCATCCATCAATCGATTCGAGTTACCATGTTGAAACAAATGCTTACCAATGGTGCGTATAAGACATTACTTACTTACTCATTGGTAATAGAGAATTCCTAGACAAAGTAAAGGAATATAATCTACCTTATGGAACCCGAAGGTTCATTGCCGCGGTTACCTGAGCCCGTCCTGAAGAGCAGGCCCGCAAGCCTGACTCCTCATTAGTTACCTGTGATTCAGGGAAATGCGTCCCAAGCAAGAATCGTAAAGTTTCCTCCTCCGAGCCAGTATATATCCCTTAGTGAACCCAATTTGGCTCTCGAGTCTCGCATTAGGATTTTATGAAATCTAGCCGCACTTGGTAGATCGTTAATACTCTGACAGAAATCTCTCCAGGCTTCCCCGGAAGACTTCTTCAGTTCTTGCTTATACTTACCCTGTGAATTCATTTGCAGATTCCAGCTATCAATATCTTGTTTACCTTTAGCTCTATTATAAAGCCGTCTCGTGGAGTTCCGAAGGTTTACTGTCCTGACTACACTAGGTGGACAGTTATCCTCAAAGGAAGATCTGAGGGTCGCACTAATCCAATCACTGCAGTCCAACAAGTTTTCCTTGTTATAAGAATTTCTAGGCATTCCCCCAGCGATTCTGCCCTCAGATCCTCGCTATTAGAGTCCCATTTGGTCCTCCTGGGTTCCCTGAATATTCTCAGATTAAGGGAGCCTGCCAAGCGAAATTTTATGTGTCTGTGGTAGGAAAGGGACGGTTCACTACTGACCCTACTGACCCTCCAACCTATAAATACGATACATACTCTAGGCCTATCTATAGTGCAAGCACTAAAAATAGAGAAGCCTGCTTCTTTCAAGCCCATGATACAACTTTCACGAGTACATGGTTCCTTTATCAGGGCGATATGTATCCCTCCAGTCAGTAGCCTTCGGGTATGAATAATGTCATCATTAGCTTTCAAGAACAGTTATCGAGTTGTCAAAACCATAAAAGTGCCCCTTAACCACAAATTCAAGTTCCTCTTCTAGTTGATGCGGCTCTGTCAATCAACATGGCTGTATCTTTAACTATTAGGGTTAAAAACTTCCAAAAATGGTACTGTTTTCAACAGGTTTCCCATGTGGTCGATAATTTCAAGAGGAAGATCATAGTAAAAAAAATTGACGAGAGGAGAGAGGTTGAGTGAAATGTTAACATCCACATAAATAAAATGCAAATGGAGGAAAAAATTAACTTCTTTAAAAGTATGGATTATATAAAGAAGCCTTTCCAAACAGAAACGAACCTCAAAACGTACCCTGTCAAAAAAAAAAAATAAAAATAAAAAAAAAACTACAATTGGAAATAAAGATAGGATCAAGAATACCGAGGAAGACTGAATGCCTAATTTAATTTTGTAGAGTCTTTTGAGGAAGACTGGGTGCATTGTTGCACTTTCTGGCAGTGAAAATGTAACATTTTTTGTGTGTGAGCATTGTAAACAGAGACAATAACAGTCTTCAGATAAGAATCAATACTGTAGTTATATAATTTAAATTTTATCTTTACTTCCGTTTACATTTTTTCAGTCTTTCTGTACATAAAATATGTTCAGTACTGGCAACAGTTTTGCGGATGATTTCGCTTTATTCAATATAATAATATAAACCTCAAAAATAGGTCAGCTAAAGCAAGTTGTGTTAATATTTACTTCCCTTGATACTCGGGTTTTTCTTTTATTTAAGCTAATTAACAGATTATCCAAAAAACTGGCAAAAGGTTAAAGTATCCGATGCGGAGGCAATCTTCCATTTATAGCAGAGGACATTGATATGGAAAAAAGTTATTTAATTTGCAATACACTGAACACGCAAAGAATTAAAATAATTGTACGATCCAACCCGAAAAAAGAAATATATATATATATATATAACTTAATAGATCTACTTAAAAGTAGGCTAATAAGCTTATTAAACTTCAACAATAGGTTATTTACTATTAAAAAGCTGTTGGTGTTTTCAGCCATTAAAGAAATACCGAGCCGAAGGTCTAGTCTAAGTAAAGGCCTCTGACATTTCAAAAGATACCTCGAAATAATGTTTCGCCTATACCATCTCTTTACTTTGAAGTTAATATTGTTACAATTTCCTGGAATTTGTATTCCCAGTAATGAATTTTAGTATTCCTTACAAACAATCAAAAAGTAAGTAATAAAAAATAAAGACTGAAGTAAATAAAAAACTTACGCTGAACGAATAAACTTTCAAAACTAGCAAGCGAGAGGCTAAGATCTCTGTTGAGTAGATCCATTAAAAACACAAGGATTAGCCTGTCGCTTAAAATATTTGAGACTTTTCCATACTGTACATTCCACAAAGGAGTCATGAATCCGAAAGTTCGATTCTAATATTTTGATAATAAAAGCAAAATAATATTTTCCATTAGACTTGTGATGTGCAAAATACATTCTAAATTAGAGTTTCGTAGTACTGTGAAGTTAATATTATCGTGTGTAATGGATTAAAGTTTTGCCTTGGTTCATTCAGATTAAAACTAAGGGAATTCCCAATGCAATGAGGAAACGTGGAGGCCAATGTCGCCTATAGGTTACCTGAGCTATAAATTGAAACAAAACTTGGGCTATTTGCAGTCATAATACATTGGAAATTTAATTAAGTCTGACATGAACGACTATTAAAAGTATATAAAAATTACAAATAAATAGCACAAACTTGAAACATAACTTCATTGCGCACTGTGAGGTCCTGCTAGTGATACAAGAGTCAGAGATTATATAAATCTTTGATAATGCACGCTCTTTGCCTGTGTGTACGGCCGCTCTCACTACAATAACTTGCAGACTACCCTGATTCGTTACGAATGTGTCCAGTGTATTAAACAAATCGTCCCTCTCTATTCAGGTGCCGTATTTTATCAACGAGATACATCCGAAGCCATACCCTTATCAGGTTAATTAGCATTTGCGATGGGTCGATCTTGTTGTCAGTTCATTTCCCTTCCGCTCTCGCAATAAATCTAGTCTATAGTGTGTTGGCAACAATGGAAATATAAAGCCCAGGAGCTGGGTTTTAGCAAGTAACAACAATAAATTGCCTAGTATTAATATCATAATAAATTTAATAAACAAGTATTATAGTATTTTAATGAGCGGAGAGCATACAACTGGACACTGTTTCTTGTAGGCCTGAAACTAGAACTCATAATTGATCTTGAGAAGATCCAGACCACGAATTTTATTTATTGTGACTATTTAGCTAATAAAAAGACATAATTACTAACATCCTACTTACATGCGTTCTTTTAATCTTACTAAATATTCTTTGTATTCTTCTCTAAAACGTTTACAATTGTCTGCCATGATAGTGCATTGATTTCCAGTGTACATGGACCGTACGCATTCAGTCTTCCTTGGCATTCTTGATTCTATCTTTATTTCCAGTTGTAGTTTTCTTTTACACAGGGTACGTTTTGAGGTTCGTTTTTATTTGGAACGGCCTCTTTATATAATCCATACTTTTTATAAGAATTTTATTTTTTTCTCCATTTGCATTTTAATTTATGTGGATGTTAACATTTCTCTCAACCTCTCTCCTCTTCTTAATTTTTTGTTAGGCCTACTATGATCTCCCTCTTGAAATGATCGATCAAATGGGAAATCTGTTGGAAACAGTAGCATTTTCGGAAGTTTATAACCCTAATAGTTAAAGATACAGCCATGTTGATTGATGGAGCTGCATCGACTAGAAGAGGAACTTGAATGTGTGGCTGTGGGGCACTTTTATGGTTTTGGCAACTCGATAACAGTTCTTGAAAGCTAATGATGACAATATTTTATTTGCTAAGACAATTCTTTCCTTGCGCAATGACACTGTCCTGTATTGGAAACATGCGCGAGATTAGGGAAAAAGTCACCAATTTTACATGAATGGAATTTTTCTGGAAAAATACATATTATATTGCTGCGTAAAATTTTTAATAACATTTGACAAATTTATTCAAGTTACATTTCGATACTCAACGATCACTGCAAATATTAACCGCCGAAATGACTTAATAAACGATATGTACTTAAAATGTAACTTAGCCTATATCTCGCTAGTAGCGAACGGAAATCCCAAGATATTAGACGAAGAAGTCTCTTTCATATAGTTCTAGAATTGTATGAACGTAATCTTCTACCATCTAGTGGGGAAAGGGGTAAGCTTTGTACTGTCCGGCACTCCCCAGTCTCTAGATTTTGGTAGATTCTGAGCAAAATCATAGCAAAATCAAATAACAATCATTTTAAGTTAAATGTAATATAATACAGATAACAAGGTATACTTTTGTCATCGTATATCATATTATTTCTGCTATAATTTTACACCTTTTAAAACGGAAACTGGGAAATACGTATGAGTGAGGTATCAATCGAAATATTTTTTTCTCTCTGGTTTGACTGAATTACATGCCGTTGCGTTTAATAAGTACTTTGGCTAAATTGTTTAATTAATGTCTTATATTTTAAAATCAAACAGAACGTTTCGTTTCGATATCCCGATAAGAAGCGATTCATTATTGAACAATTCATAACAAGATTCGGGATTATGGTGAACTTCGAAGTTTAAATTAATGTTAAAATGGTTAATCTGAGTCAGCGTCAAGGTAGCAGCCACTGAAGAAGTTCCCCACAGCGGGAGCGAAACGTCTGGCGAGACTTGTTATTTTGCCTTTGGACCACGGCCCACAGCCCGAAAGATGCTTCAACTTTAATGTTAAAATACCTAAACCATCAAATAAACCTAAGTTGTACAATTAATGAAATGTTAATGTTAGTTTTATGTACATTTTGAATGTGAGATGTAAAAAAATGAATTGAGAAATATTTCAAGTGAAAAATAGCCTATGTAAAAAAAAAAAATAATAATAATAATAATAATAATTGTTAACATAGCTGTAGTCGTCTGTGCATTTACTGAATCCTCACTAAAAGCAAAACTCAGTTGTGAGTAGCCTATATTTCACGTTAAAATCTCCTTACTTATGTGCGAATGGTAATGTATTCGCTGATGGATTGTTTACAGACTGAAGGTGCTTTCCTTTTACCCCTGTCCTGACCTGTACGGCCGTGCTAAAGCTTTAACTTGCATATCAGTGAATCATATACATCATCATTCATTGCTAGTGTATTCTGTGAAATGTGCATGCAATATTTTAAATCATTTCGTACATGATTACTGATTATAAACGGGTATGTAATTACTTACCTAAATTCCATTTTCCTGCCTTTTGTCAAAAAGGGGAAGTGTGAAAGTTTGGCATCGGATTACTAGTATATATTTTTTCTGTAGTCAATATCCTTTTTTTTATTATACCTTCAGCAATGAATAAGAAATCAGTGGACATCATTGTTTACCGACTTCTAACTAAGCACACTCGCTACCCATTATTTGCATAAACTCAGGCTTTAAGTTCTGCTTCTGCGTGATGCTGAATATGCATTTCCCACAATATGAATTCTTATTCTATACCAAATGTGCAGTGATGAAATTAAATTGTTCATGTGCAGGGCTAAGACTTTTCTGAGCGCATTACACCAGATATTTATTTAAGTGAATTTCTATCGCTACTATTGGTACATCCTATGGGTAGCCTCTTTAAGGGCCTTTTCACAGTAGGACGAAATTGACGGTCCCTTGTGACTGTCAACGATGATTGCAGTGAACACACGTGGGCCACCTGTGACCGTCACTGCTAGTATTGCCAATAGTAGCTATGATAAAACAATATGTGATCATTTAGTGCAATGGATTCGAGCGAAGATATTTTATTCTTAGGAATACCGTTTTTGAACAGGATGAGGAGGATGAGGAGGAGGAAGAGGAGGACAAGGAGGAGGAGAGAAATGAAGAGAAAATGTTTATTACACGTGCATTCACTGTAACGTGATTGACTGGCTTGTTTTACACTCTGACGACCTAAGACAAGACGAAAAGAAAGTCTTTCAGTACTTCCGAATGTCAAAAACATCATTTGATGAACTACTAGAAAATGTCAAAGAGGAAATCAGAGGAAAGGACACTGCACTAAGGAACCCTATCCCATCAGATGAAAAACATATCCTTACGTTAAGGTACTGTAGTATTATTTTCATCATCATAGTTGATAGACTTTAAAGGGCAGTAGAATATCATATTTTAGAATATTATAAAAATGTATCTGATAAGTTCATCGTTTTTCTCCATGTGCTGCTGAAATGTTCTGTATTAATGAAATCTAAAATCATGGCTGGATAACTAGTTTCGCTGAGTTCGATTATACAACTGAATATATATATACACACAATTTTCCTGTGTTGGCAATCCGTAGTGAACGCTCCAATTAAAAGCAATGCTTCTCTGGCAGTGACTGGTATGGTCACGGTGTCGGTGGCGCAAACTTTAGCACGGCATTGAGCATTCGCAACGAAAACTTAAACATTGATATCAGCCAATCATAAAAGAGAACGTGAACAGCCGGTAAAATGACTGCAACAGACGAAAATATTTTCATGTTTCTATTAAAGACGTGTTGGCCTTTAAAAATTGAGATCATACAAGTGTATGGAGACATACACAAATTAACAAAATATACTAAGGGCTGTATTTATTAGTGTAGTTCATTTCTTGGGAAACTAATGTTCATATATTTATATAATGATCATATATTTATTTATATAATGGATGCCTTTTACCACACAGACACCACAGTCACCACCGTTACGAGTTTCTCATTCATAGACGCCATCTCTTGGCTACTTCCACTTCCGTCTCCTGTTCTGTGGATTTGACAGCTCTGATTCGTTGTTTCGTTATTTTTCGCATAAACTTAACGCGAAAACTTGGAGTTTGCAAGGTTCTAAGTTAAGTTTAATTTTTCGTCACGTTTCAAGTTTACGTGATTCATTGTGAATGGTCCCATTGAAAAACATGGCCCCAAACTTTTAAGTTTACGTTACGTTTACGGTTAATTTTCTATCTGAATGGCCTATAAAACAAGCCTTTCTCCAGGCGATCACGTAGCAGTGAATGTAGGCCTACGTGTAAGGAACATTTTCTCTTTATTTCTCTCCTCCTCATCCTGTTCATAAACATCCATTTCACTAACTGATCACAAATTGTTTTATCATGTAGCTACTAGAGGTGTACAAATCTCGATTTTAGATTGCCCATACCCTTTTGAACGCCAGGCAAGCAAGTTGCCAGCGTCATAGCTAGGAAGCAGGCAGGTTTCTTTAAGCTTGGTGGGTCAGGTCAAACCCAGCCTAGGCAAGCCAGAATAAGCTTGCGACATTCCTATCAGCTAAACAACTGTAGTTGCTAAGTGTAGGTAATACTTTCTTGCTTTTCTACATGCTGGTAGAAGAAATTCACCATGCAGATAAATAAAAGGTGGATAAAGTATTAAAAATCGTTTTAGCGTCTTAACACAATTATTACTTTTATTATTAGGTAGATTTCGAAGAAAAATCTACCTAATGACTTTCAAAAAATTCGTTCATATCTTTACGTTTCATGCCTCCCTACGTACGAAACCACCGCCTGTTAAAAAAAAATTGTGATATTTATATTTATATACAGTATATGTATATGAATATATATGTGTATATATATATGTGTATATATATGTATATATATATATATATGTATGTATATATATATTTATATATATACATATATATCTTTACACGCTAGCGGCCGTAATTTTTAAGATATTTGAATCAAATTTTATTATGTTATTTCTAGGCCCAATAGTTCAGACAAGGTCGTTAATGAGCAAAATTGGCGCAAGAGGGTGGTCGGGGGAGGGGGTTGAAATTTTAAAACATTTATATCTCGGCCCCTATGAAGTATAGAGGGACACTTTGATTGAATAAATTAGAGTACTCCTTATGGCGTTCACAGTGACACCAACGATTCGGGGGTTTTGGGAGTACGAGTGAGGGTGGGGGTATGGGGATGGAAATTCGAAATTTTCGAAACTACGTCTTGTGGGGTATCGTTGAAAAGCTCTTGATGAGTACTGTACAAATCAATAACTAGTTTCTTGATAGTTCTCATATAAGGCGAGATTTGAATGTTTGAAAAAGTTCTCTTTCCTCTTTTTTGCAGTTATTAGGCCTATTGGGGATTTGTCGTGCCAAGGCTAAAGAAGAAGAGTGCTACGCAGCGACAGTAAATTAAAACAAAAGCACTTCGAAATCTACCTCAGCTTGTGGGCTTGCCTAAAGGGATTTTTGTTATTGTTATTAATGATTTTATGTTTTCTCGAAAATGTTTGAAAATTTTTCCGGTGCCGGACTAGTACCTTTGTTCATTGATAATTCAAACTGTCCACATTTTAGTTTCTCCTCGGCTTCCTTCAGGGTAAAATTCTCTACACACATCTGAAGTTCCTCAACTACATAACTGCACGACTTACCAGTGCACTGCTATACCCAGTTTCATATTCTTTCCGCCAGGCCTTGCAGTTTCCTTAGGTCCTGTGCAACCCACCAAGTTATGAAGAGCTTGTGACTCATAGCGACAGTATTTCTTATCATCGTTGTAATCTGGCTTGCTTTCAAGTCAAGCAAGTTAAAAGCTGTGACTGGTTGCAGAATTTCAAAGGGGCAAGCAAGCTAAAATCAGAATATGTTCACCTCTGGTAGCTACTATAGGCAATACTAGCAGAGACCGTCACAAGTGATCCACTTGTGTTCACTACAATCACCGGTGACCTTCAAAAAGTGGCCGTAATTAATGTACAGTGTGAAAAGGCCCTAATTTGATCGAATAAGTCAACTCTAATACCATGCAGTTTTGCATGCAGCTATGTGCACAGCAATCACTAGTGTTGAGTCATGATGACCACACACTGACTTTATTACCACGCAGTATGACTTCCATGTGGTGAGTTCAGTGTAAGATATTTTACGGGCTTCTGATATAGCATACCCAGTTAAGTTAAAACACATAGCATAATGAATAGAATGAGAAAGTGTGAAGACTTCGCCGCTAATACAATGGTGGGTATAGGGAGAGCGGCGGTCCACCGAAACACTGGCAGCACCTTCGTTTGCGTTTCAACTTCTCAATGCTGCATCATGATAGTTTGGCATCTTATGATTAAACTCGCAATCTTTAATTAACCTTTGGTCCGATTTCTGTGAAATTTGTGCAGAAATAATCTGCACAACACAGTCCTTCTGATGGTTAAAACAGAGATTTAAAAAATGCTGACATAAATGTTTTTATTTCATTATATAAACATCACCAATTACATAAAATTCATGGAGGGTGAAACGGAATTTGACTATGCGACAATTTTTTTCATTTTTGTGTCCCGTAAAAACTTCAAGCGAGAAAGTTTTAGTGAAATATTTCAACTTTATTTTAAATTCAGTACCACCTTTATATCTTGAATGGTTTACGAGTAATTGAGTGGTAATTATTCCTGGCGCACAGCTGTCTGAATGATGTGGGACGATCGTGAAATGTTGAGGGTGAAGCAAATTTGACTATGCGACATTTATTACTTTATTTTTGTGTCCATAAAGAGATCAAGCGTGTAAGGTTTAGTGAAATATTTGGATCTTATTATAAATCGAGTACCACCTATATATTTATAATGTTTAACGAGTAATAGTAATTACTCTAAAGCTAAAGCTATGAGAATGGTATTGAGGTATTGGCAGGCATCTTTTCCATAAAATACCAGCAATAACGTAAAATGTTTACATAATTTATTCGTGGACTCAATAATAATACTATATTAACTGACTACTTGTACCCATACTGCAAGATTGACCCGTTGGGGAAAAGGAGCGAATGAAGCTTTTTTCTAACTTAGTAAATCTGCACTACTTTTATTTATGCATTTATTGGATTATTTATCATATTTTCTGTTCACTTATGTTAGTAATTTTTATGTATAATTATTATAGCAAATGTCTTATTAGTTTAATATCTTGATCCTTTTTTTAATAATATAATTTAACAACATAAGACGTACATCAGTACAGCAAACGGCGAATGGTCGAGGGTTTGAGCAAATAGCGGGCTGTAGTTAAGGCAAGAGGATTTAATTTTTTTATGAAAAATCAGGGAAAATGCTTTGAAATATTGTGTGATATATGTAGAATGCATTGCAAAACAATTTTTGCGTATGTGCGTCTTTATCGGATGTTGAGACGCCAATTTTAAAGATCACGCGCCCTATTTTTGTAGTGCTGCTTATGAAATTTTCCGTGCCCTGCAATTCACAAACCATCCCTTAGTTTATATTATCTCTGTTCACATAATTTGTACACAGATCTACACTTTTGACCGTGTTTCACCTACGTAACTTACCCCATACAGCCAGGAGAAAATTAATATTAATATAAATAATATTACTATTAATACCATATTAATACAAATTAATAGCCTACTCAGTATTATTCTATACAATGTAATATTAATATTAATTTATAAAATATCCCTTAGCTGTTTTCTACCCTAATTATACGTTGTTATTTCTATACAAATGTACATTCTTTAAAAAATTCTCATCATATTATACTAACATACCCTCTACCCTATTTTCTAGGCAACAAAATATTAGACCAAATCATCCCTTAGCTGTTTCATACCTATATTATATAATTGTTCATTGCTTGTGAACATCTTCGATTTTTGGAAAGATGTGGAACGAAATGTTATGGTCAAGCTTCTTGCAATCTGAGAAATTACTGTTACACACGGCCATGTTTATTTATGGAGATGAGATCTTCCAAGACGTGTAAAGCAGCCCGAAAATTGTCAAAAGTATCTAACAATTCAATTTAGATAAGGTGAGTCAATTTGAAATAGATTAATGTATTATTTTGTTTAAGAGTGTTTGCAATTTTTCCTATACCGCCCGTAGTAATCTTGCTCCCGCGAATCTCAAGCAGAGTAACTGCTACCTAGCGGCGGAACCAGTGAACTACCTCAGTCATCACACTTTCTCCTCTATTCATTATGCACATAGTTTAAAATGGATATACCGGTATATGCTTTAATGAACCACAGATTATTGTCTCTGTTGGACATAACACTTAACTCATAATATTTTCATAATATTCTCACATAGTTTAAAATACAATTTAAAAGAAAGATTATTTTAGGGGGAGGAGGATTTAATGGTCGAAATTTCCTCACGTGTTTACTGGTTTAACAACATTTTATTAACCGAAATCAATTTCAAGCATTTTCATAGCCTGTTGAAGTACACACCTAAAGCGGAATTACTTCACAATAACGGTTTCAGTGACTGTAGAACACAAGTTCCGAGTTCTAGAAATTCCGTGGATTTCCGTGGTTTTCCGAGTTTTACGAGGATATATTGTAATCGATAACGGGCAAACAACTGAAACCTTAATCTAGATGACAATGCCAACAAAAAATATATAAGTCTGAAATTCCCTGGGAATATTAGGATCATAGAACAAAGATTTTTAATAAATTAAAACGAACTCATTTTCTCCGGATTTCCGTGGTTTTCCGAGTTTTCTGGGGATATGCTGTAATTGATAAGGGGAAAACAACTGAAACCTTAATCTAGATGGCAATACCAATACAAAATCATATGAATAACCAATTTCCTTTGAATACTAGGAGCAAAGAACTAAGATTTAAAAAATTAAAACAAAGTAATTTTCTCCGGATTTCCGTGGTTTTCCGAGTTTTCTGGGGATATGCTGTAATTGATAAGGGGCAAACAACTGAAACCTTCATTTAGATGGCAATACCAACAAAAAACTATATGAGTCACCAATGCCCTTTGAGTACTAGGAGCAAAAAACTAAAATTTAAAAAAATTTAAACAAAGTAATTTTCTCCGGGTTTCCGTGGTTTTCGGAGTTTTCCGGGGATATGCTGTAATTGATAGTGTACAAACAACTGAGACCTTAATCTAGATGGCAATACAAACAAAAAACATATGAGTCAGAAATTCCCTTTGAATATTAGAAGCAAATAACAAAGATTAAAAAATAAAACATTGTCATTTTATCCGTACCGGTAACTTATATAGTTTACGTTGGTATTCCGGGTTTTCTGGGGATATGTTGTAATTGGTAAGAGGCAAACAACTGAAACCTTAAATTAGATGGCAATACCAACAAAAAATATCTGAGTCAAAAATTCCCTGGGCATATTAGAAGCAAAGAACAAAGACGAATTAAAACAAAGTCATTTCTCCGGATTTCCGTTGTTTTCCGGGGATATGCTGTAATAATTGATAAGGGGCAAACAACTAAAAACTTAATCTAGATGGAAATACCAACAAAAAATATGTGATTCGGAAATTCCCTGGGCATATTAGGAGCAAACAACAAAGAAAAATTAAAATAAACTAGTTTTCTCCGGATTTCCGTAGTTTTCCGGGGTTTCCGGGTAAATGCTGTAATTGATAAGGGGCAAACAACTAAAAACTGAAACTAGATGGCAATACCAGACTTATATATTTTTTGTTGGCATTGTCATCTAGATTAAGGTTTCAGTTGTTTGCCCGTTATCGATTACAATATATCCTCGTAAAACTCGGAAAACCACGGAAATCCACGGAATTTCTAGAACTCGGAACTTGTGTTCTACAGTCACTGAAACCGTTATTGTGAAGTAATTCTGCTTTAGGTGTGTACTTCAACAGGCTATGAAAATGCTTGAAATTGATTTCGGTTAATAAAATGTTGTTAAACCAGTAAACACGTGAGGAAATTTCGACCATTAAATCCTCCTCCCCCTAAAATAATCTTTCTTTTAAATTGTATTTTAAACTATGTGAGAATATTATGAAAATATTATGAGTTAAGTGTTATGTCCAACAGAGACAATAATCTGTGGTTCATTAAAGCATATACCGGTATATCCATTTTAAACTATGTGCATAATGAATAGAGGAGAAAGTGTGATGACTGAGGTAGTTCACTGGTTCCGCCGCTAGGTAGCAGTTACTCTGCTTGAGATTCGCGGGAGCAAGATTACTACGGGCGGTATAGGAAAAATTGCAAACACTCTTAAACAAAATAATACATTAATCTATTTCAAATTGACTCACCTTATCTAAATTGAATTGTTAGATACTTTTGACAATTTTCGGGCTGCTTTACACGTCTTGGAAGATCTCATCTCCATAAATAAACATGGCCGTGTGTAACAGTAATTTCTCAGATTGCAAGAAGCTTGACCATAACATTTCGTTCCACATCTTTCCAAAAATCGAAGATGTTCACAAGCAATGAACAATTATATAATATAGGTATGAAACAGCTAAGGGATGATTTGGTCTAATATTTTGTTGCCTAGAAAATAGGGTAGAGGGTATGTTAGTATAATATGATGAGAATTTTTTAAAGAATGTACATTTGTATAGAAATAACAACGTATAATTAGGGTAGAAAACAGCTAAGGGATATTTTATAAATTAATATTAATATTACATTGTATAGAATAATACTGAGTAGGCTATTAATTTGTATTAATATGGTATTAATAGTAATATTATTTATATTAATATTAATTTTCTCCTGGCTGTATGGGGTAAGTTACGTAGGTGAAACACGGTCAAAAGTGTAGATCTGTGTACAAATTATGTGAACAGAGATAATATAAACTAAGGGATGGTTTGTGAATTGCAGGGCACGGAAAATTTCATAAGCAGCACTACAAAAATAGGGCGCGTGATCTTTAAAATTGGCGTCTCAACATCCGATAAAGACGCACATACGCAAAAATTGTTTTGCAATGCATTCTACATATATCACACAATATTTCAAAGCATTTTCCCTGATTTTTCATAAAAAAATTAAATCCTCTTGCCTTAACTACAGCCCGCTATTTGCTCAAACCCTCGACCATTCGCCGTTTGCTGTAACTGATGTACGTCTTATGTTGTTACAAGGGATGGTTGGATGGAGTTAGCATACAATAGGGTTGAATGGCGGGCTCATTAAGAGCGGCAATGAACTTCAGAGATCTATATAATGGATAACAGGCCTATTCCTTTAACTTGCATAGGAATTGCCAGTTACCATTGAGTGAGTAAGTAGGCCTAATTAAGTAATAATAATACAAATAATAAAAAATATTTTTTATTATTATCTTTCAGTGCAGACAGATCCTGCCAGGAGAACATGATTAAGGAATAGGCCCATCAGTTGCACGAGTCAAACATTAGATGCTGGTATTGTACTCAGTGGATTACGGGATGCAAATCACAGCCTTAACTCAGTGAATTCCGGTGCTTGGAATGAAAGCATTTATTTGCTTTGTAGTTGCCGACAAACCACAGTGAGTGACGTCACAGCATTTTCTGCAGCTCACTTGCCGACTAATTCACTTTTTGGTCAATGACCTCAACTTTTCTACTCGACATTAATCTTAAATTCCTTGTACATCCATTCTTGTCTTTATTTTATAACACAAGAAGTATTTATTTCTACCGTAATTGAAATTCGCAAAAGTAATTACGTTTGGCTATTTCAGTTTGAGCTAAAGTCTAGAATTGTTTTACTTGTAGGCCTACAGTGAATAGCTGATTACTATTTTTTAGCAATATTCTTATAATAACATCTAACTGCTATGACACTACATCCCTTAGAGGGACTAGGCTGCCATGCGACCACTGCATAATTCATCATAGGCAGATGGCAGGATTGGGAGGCATGTGGTCATGATGCCGACTGCCACGTCCATTATTGATGGCTTATAGGTTATCAAGTAGCTCCTCAGTTTTTATTTATTTATTTATATTAATATTTCCATTTAGCAGTATGCAATTTCAATAGACATAGTCCCAAATTAAAGTAGATAAAGTATATAGCTCGTTCATTAAAAATGACATAACATCGTAAAACTGTAAGATATATTTGTAAAAAAGGAGTCTAAAGTTAGGTTCACACTATGTAACTTGTTTAATAAACGTATTACATGTAACAAGTTATATGTAACATGTAACAAGTTATACGTAATATGTAACTAGTTATATGTTTTACAAATAGGTTATATAACTTTTTTATATAACTAACGTTTAGAGAGACAAAAAGACATTTGTACTACACAGTAGAGATGTGGGCCGGAAATGTTCCCAGTGGGTATTTATAAAATCTCCTTGGGCAGGAAATATTCCCAAAAGTGAGCATTTATAAAAATCGTTAGTTTTGAATGTTTTACTGCTTATTAACGGTCCATGTTTATCAAGGAACCGTCTAGGGAAGTATTACCTTTTCCTATGATATAATTTTTCACTTATTGTCAGGACACTGTACCCTAAGTCATCTTCTTTTAAAAAATAATAATTCGTAATAATCTCTTAGGTTTTCTTTATAAACTTATATGTTATAAAGTGATGCCTCACACTTATCTAAACAGGATAAGTAATTTAACGTAATTGTTAATAGATCGTATTGGTATTTAAAATAAAATGCCAGAAACTAACACCTTCAATATTACACAAACACATATTTAAATATAATTAGTTACAGCTTAATAATTAATCATAAATCAGTCCTACGGTCTAGGCTTATCCTACTGCAGTTAAGGGGGAACTTGAGTTCTTTCATGATTTATGAGGGCTAAGAGGAACCTGCAAATTGGCAGATATGGCCATCCAAATCTTAGGAGCTGCAGTCACTTCTGCCACCACAAAACGTACATTCAGTACGTTTTCATGGATGCAATCTAAAAAGAGGAAAAGCCTATCATCTGAGCGAGCGGCTAAACTCACTTATTTTTCATACAACTGGAAACTGATGAATGCTCAACCTCAGAAGAAGAAAAAGAAGAGTGAATCTACTGAAGTTCAAACCCAAAGTGCTGGTAATCCAGACGATCCAGATGAAGATAAGGACCAAGAAGAAAACCTAGAGGATGATGATGATGATGATGAAGGCCATGATGACAGTGATGATATTGGCATTCTTTCTGATGAAGAAGAAAAAGAAGAGGATGATGATGAAGAAAATCTAATGGATTTCAGTGGAAACGATTAGGCCAACTTCTAAGATGAAGTCAAGGTCACACATTTAAAGAAAGCAATTAGGCCTATCCCTAAAATTTGTTTGGGTTCGTACAGTTTATGATTATTACTGTAATTTGTATCTAATTAATAGTCAATCTCTTCAATGAACTCTTTTGTTAATCTTCTGTATTGACCTTCAAGAACCAGGGCAAATTTTAATTAACCTAATTTCATTGTTAACTATGTGAAAACCCAGTATTGCAATATTTTATACGTAAATAATTAATGTTCATTTTTTATGTTCTTTCATTAATTATATATTAATCTTTGAACTTATGATAGTTTTTAGTTTTAAACTAATTATGATCAAATTTAAGTAACAAATAGGTATCTGAGTTATCTTTCTCGTAAATAATAAATTCCAGGGAATTTATGTAATTGTGGGAACATTCCCTGGGAATATTTCCTCGAGATTAGGTTCCCGACAGATGGTGCTGTGGAATATAAGCGATGTGGAATATCATTAAGCATGAAATAGGTAAAAGGAGGGAAACGGAGAAAAACCATAAAATCAATAACAACGGTGTTATATCATCAGATCCAAAAGAAATAGCAGAATTGTTCAACAGTTATTATACAGACATAGCACATAACCTCATAAGTAACACTTTCACTGCCCAAACACAAGACTCAGACAGCAGTAATATTCCACAACAGCGAAATACTATTTATTTAAACCCAGTAACAGTGAATGAAATCACATCAATTATAAAGCGATTGAAGAATAAGAAATCAGCAGGAATAGATGAGGTCTCGGACAGTGTTATTAAAAACTGCCACAGACACATTGTACATCCATTAAGTTACATAGCAAATCTATCATTAAGCTGTGGTCAGTTTCCAGATGAATTAAAAATTGCAAAAGTGAAACCACTGTATAAAAAGGGATCCAAAGAGGAAATAGAGAATTATAGACCAGTATCTCTACTCTCAGGTTTCTCAAAAATCTTAGAAAAGGTTATGTATGCAAGACTTATAGCATTTATAAAGAAATATAATATCCTAACTAATATACAACACGGGTTTTGTCAGGGAAAATCCACAAATACTGCGATAATTGATTTTCTTCAAGAAGTATATGAGGCCATTGATAGGAACGACACTAGTGTAGGACTATTTGTAGACTTATCAAAAGCATTCGATGTAATAGATCATAACATCTTACTCAACAAACTTCAAACTATTGGAATAAGAGGATTAGCATTAAAATGGTTCCAATCATATCTAGAAAACCGCAAACAAGTTGTAGAAATCGTGCACAAAGATGAAAGGACACACATAATAAATAATGTACTGTCAAGTGAGAGGTATATCAAGTATGGGGTTCCACAAGGTTCCATCCTTGGACCGGTATTGTTTTTAATTTACATTAATGATCTAGATATTCAGTCAAATCACACAAAGACAACTCTTTTTGCAGACGATACCAGCATCCTTTTAACAGGTGAAAACAATGAAATTGCTAGACTTAATATGACAGAAACAATAAGTAAACTTCATAACTGGTTCGAAAGGAATAGACTTATAGTTAACAAAGAGAAAACAGTTGCAATAAACTTTCAGCATGTACAAAATAAGAATACAGATTTTCCTAACATCTCATATCAGGATAAAACTATTAGTTATGTAGATTCAACAAAATTCTTGGGGGTATGGATTGATCAAAATCTTAAATGGTTCAAGCATGTTGATGTCCTCTCGAAAAATTTGAGTAAAATTTGTTATGCCCTATGGTCAGTGAGGAAAGTATCCAGCCTAAACACAGTACGCTCACTCTATTATGCCTACTTTCACTCCCTCTTAACTTACGGAATAATCTTCTGGGGAAATTCAACTAACAATGAAGCTATATTTAAATTACAAAAAAGAGCTATAAGAATAATGATGAAAGCAAACAACACAGCCAGCTGCAGGCAATTATATAAAGATCTTCATATATTACCCTTCCCCTGTATCTACATATTAGAGACACTTATATTTGTAAAAACTAATCTTTCTTAATTCCAAACAAACTCAAAGGTACATTCCTATAATACAAGAAATAAAAATGATTTAGTGAGTATACCACATAAAACTAGCTTATTTGAGAAAAGCTTCACATATACAGGACTCAAATTATACAATGGTTTACCCCAATCCATTAAAGAAATACCTGCACTATGTAAATTTAAAAGAAAGGTATGTGAATTTCTTCACAGCCACTGTTTTTATTCAATGGATGAATTCTTTGACCACTATCATTCATAAGCAGTTTTATTTTTCATATTTTTTTATTTATCTTGATTTCAGATAGCCTGCTAGAGGATTTGCGGCCGGATAAACCCACGAGTTCATATAGTGACAGTGTGAAACATGATATGGACCAAATGGCCTCATGTAGTGATGACTTATGGAAAAATGACTTAATCATTAAAATCTCCATGTACTGTAGAACTAGGACAGGTGTTGAATTATTCTGGTAATAGGGTCATGCAACAGTTAGGACTGGCTCAATCTTTCGGAGAGCGGCTTGGTTGACTCTGGTTCCCTGTTGCTAGGGTTTTGTAGGTGGAGTGAGCTCGCTAAGGCTGGAGGAACCTTCATCTACTTTTCCTGTTCTAAATTTTATACTTATTTATTTACCTTCATTATGTTACATTGTCATGTAATTATGAGTTACTATTTGAATACTACATTAACAGGTATTTATCCTATTCCTAATTATTAATTTTTATTACTAGAAGAGATCATTCAGTATTTATAACCTATTGATATAAATAATTAAACAACAGGATAACTCAGCACCTTTGTATTTGTATTTGTATTTGTATTTTTATTTTTTGTATTTTCATTTTTTATAATTTTACTTATCTGAATTGTAAAACTGGTACTTAGGATATAAATTAATATAAGTCAATAATTTGCTAATATCTATATTTTATACTCTGTAAAGAAATTTTCATATTGTACATATTTCTTCAACTGTAAGTTTATATTTGTATTTGTAATTGTATTGACGTGTCCCATAACATGCATATGTTCCGATGGACTTAATAAATCAAATCAAATCAAATCAACTGAACTCTGGCGTAGCTCAGTTGGTAAGAGCATTGGCATGGATGGCCAAAGGTCCTAGGTTCAAGTCCCAGTGTCAGAGTAATTTTTCTTTTATAATATTATCACAATATTATTTCAACTAACTTCTGTAACTTGTTACTAGGTATTGATGAATTTAATTTTTCTGTTCGTTTGTATAAAGAAACTGTCCACCTGACCACAAATAATTAGATTTATCCAAAAGTTCAATCCATGCAACCTTTACTATGCTTTTCAGATGTACAATGGTATAATAATAATATATCCTAATCTCACACATATGCCCCTCTACAAAACTCTCATGTGTAATATTAACAATTTTCATCAATGTTCCATATCTTGATGGCACTGATTCTCTTCCTTTATCTTAGTTTTACCTCTCCCTTTTAGGATTTAAGCGACCCAAGCCGTACGGGCCTTACAGGGCCGCAACCAGTTGGGAGAGGGATTATCTTTGGAACACAAACATACTATTTTGACAAGATAAGGACAATGAGGGCCACCCCGGATGAGTGATTAGCCCAATGCCTGGGCCACCTCCGGTACAACACGAACACTGCGAATAAGGCGAAAATGGGATGAAGATGATAATTACGGCCAGATCATATCTGGGGACCACAAAGGCCTAAAGTTACCCAACATTTGTCTCACAGGTGAGGAAAACCTCAGATAAACCCTCTTGGTAACTTGTCCCGACCAGGAATCGAACCCGGGCCCGCTGCTTGAGAGGAGCGAACGCATCCCCTTTGCCACAGCGGTGGACTATGGCGCTGATTTATCGTATAAATATATATGTACAAATATTATCACAGAACATATAGTAGTAAAAGCTATTATCGAACACGCTGTACTCAATTACACATTAAAACTAGCAAATGTTGACTTAACCACTTAGAAATTTTTTAAATAATTAAAATTGTATTAAATTTGTATATCATTTATAACAATCGGTTGGTTAGGTTGTAAGCTGTGCACTGTCATTCCATTGTCTGTTGCATCTCTATTATGCATATGTAAAATTTCAGCAAATTTTTGTTATTAATATAAAATAACTCTTAGGCGCCCTGAAATCCAGTAAAAATTGTAGATTAATTGTAGATTAATATTAACCAAATTGGTGATGGTTCATGGTAGTATCGCGTTGCATTAATTGAGCTTTGTGGAATTTATTTCTCTCTTGGATATGTTAATTTCGATCATATCTAGGTCTTCATCAGTCCCTATCTATGACTGTAAATTTCGACGTCCAGGTTGCCTGAGTACAACTGTACTACTAAAAAATTCCACAAAGTTCAATTAATGCAACGCGATACCACCATGAACCATCAACAATGTGGTTAATATTAATATACAATTAATCTACAATTACTGGACTTTAATGCGCCTACGAGTTATTTTATATTAATGGCAATAATTTCCTGCGAAGTCGTTGGCAAATTTACATATGCATAATAGAGATGCAATAGACAATGGTTTGGCTTTTACATACCATAATATTTTCATAATATTCTCACATAGTTTAAAGTACAAGTTAAAAGAAAGATTATTTTAGGGGGAGGAGGGTTTAATGGTCGAAATTTCCTCACGTGTTTACTGGTTTAACAACATTTTATTAACCGAAATCAACTTCAAGCATTTTCATAGCCTGTTGAAGTAAATAAGATTGTCTTCAGCCACATGTGTAAACATTTTTAAATTTTATATCTAGTCTTTTACACTTGTAATTTATTTTTATAAGGTGCACCAATTTAGTAGTAGTCTAGCAAAGCACTTTCAGCTTTACTGATTAGGCTACTTGTAAGCTACAAAGTACAGTTCATCCAGAATGTGACGCCTCTGCAACTTCTCCCTACTGCAGTACGAATATCCTGTTCTTCACTCTTAAAAACAGACATTAAATTTGGTCTCGATTTTACAAACAAAACTGTAGAATAAGAACAAATGTCAAAGAACAGAAAGAATATGCACATCAAGAAAGGAGTTCAAGCAGACTCTTTGAGTCCGTTTCTATGAAAGAAAATACATTAGAATGATTCTTGGTTCTAAAATGGCGAAAACAATATCAGTCAAGAACGAGTAGGCCTACGATGTAAGCTAGAAGTGGAAAATACTAAATACTATCTGGGATTAAAAATTACTACTGTTGTAAAGCAGTCTTGCAAAACGATAAAAAAAGGTACATGAGGAGAAATGAAGGCTTAACCAGTGCAGAAGGGATGATACAAATATTTAGTCCAAAAATAGTTGTTCAACCTGTTTTCACTTAAGACTATATACGAGGAACCTACTAAATTCAGCAGAAATTAAAATTTTAAGAAAGATTAACACGGATTGATGATTATTGATAATACCACATTATAACAACGATCTACAATAACAAATTGGTGCGATTAGCTAGATATGGTAAGCCAGATAAATGAAGAAGCCTTGGAAGGCCTAAGAGAAAATGGAGTGACCTGAGTATGCCGAATAGTTAAAACAAGTTACTGACCTTCAGCAGAAGAAGAAGAAATGAACAAGGAGAACTTGGTATATGCCTAAACCTTCTGAATTGAATCCTTTGTAAACTTAAAAATTTATATATATATATATATATATATATATATATATATATCTGAATTTTCAATCCTGATTTGGGAATCAAATAAGCCGTTTCTGTCTGCGGGTGAAATATATTTTCACACATAACTTTATAACTGGTATTTATTTCCAATACTATTTTCATTACTATAACAAGTAAGGTATTAAAGGTTCACTGTCCCTATTTGCAGGTATTGGAAATGTTCTGCAAGATGGGCAGACGCCTTGTACGTGACAGAACATAAGTTCAATTCATTTAAAGATATGAGCGGAATTTCTACAAAGGAAATTGATACGGCACAGGTAAGTGCTGGCGTCAAGATCGAACATGATTCAAAATAATTATTGTCTTTGTACAGAAGCATCTCGTAGGTGTAGATCTACACAACAATTATTCTAGACCAATTTGTTGGTATATTTTGATTTATGGAGGTTGCAGACTTCACTACCTATAACTGACAACATTTTATGACAAACTTCTCGTTGGCGACTGAAAGTCGGGGACCAGAATGACGTTTCTTTGTACTGTATACCAAACCTCTGCTTGGGAATATATCCAAACATAAAGATGTGGACTCAATGTCTGATTATTCTGCATTAGTAGAACGCTATATAATGACATGGATTTATGGTATTAAAAAGTTGGAAAGCGTTTAAATATGCTCATAAAGTTTTTCATTGAGTTGCTGATAAGCCTTTTTGTAGTAATTGTTGTATTTATAATATAAACTATTAGTTTCTTCCAGGCTACTCAAATAAAGGAGCTATGTCATGTAAAGTTTTTCGTTCCCGGATTTAGATTTAACAGTCAGATTTTATTTTTAAATGCGTTTAAAAATAAATTACACTACTTCATAATTAAATTTCTGTATTATTTGTATTATTTCTTAAAATGTTATCCCATGTCCAAATTATGCCAATTCAAAATATGAATATTTTTGCCGATAGAAAGTCTATATTCGACATTTTAAACTTGACTCCATGTTTATAAAAGCCAATGTTGCACAACTACAACACTGGATCGTAAGGCTTTAATGATCTGTTTAAAGTCTCACAATTTTATGAAACTATCCATTGATGCGTATGTCAGAAAATACCAGAATCATCAACATTCGGCGTCATTATTATTATTATTATTATTATTATTATTATTATTGTTATTAAATTTTATATATCTATTATTATGAAGCAAAGAATGCTTGTTAAAGTAGGTCTACCGCACATAAAGTCAGCATAAAGAATTAATCTTATTTCTCCCCTACTGGAATTTTATTTGTAGCTTCATGAAATTACCGCTGTTTAGGTCTGTGTATCAAGTCATTCGAAATTAATTTTTATTCTGTTTAATTCTTCATAAAGTCAGACCTCAGCTTACAATTCAGAATCAGAATAATCCGTTCCTACATATTCTCTGTCCTCCTTTACGAGTGTGGATTCAAATTCTGAAAAACGGATTGAGGTATTTAGAGCGTGGGCTACTGCGTACCCCCCATCCCCCCCCCCGTGGGATTTTTTCTATCCCACGGGGGGGGGATGGGGGGTACGCAGTAGCCCACGCTCTAAATACCTCAATCCGTTTTTCAGAATTTGAATCCACACTCGTAAAGGAGGACAGAGAATATGTAGGAACGGATTATTCTGATTCTGAATTGTAAGCTGAGGTCTGACTTTATGAAGAATTAAACAGAATAAAAATTAATTTCGAATGACTTGATACACAGACCTAAACAGCGGTAATTTCATGAAGCTACAAATAAAATTCCAGTAGGGGAGAAATAAGATTAATTCTTTATGCTGACTTTATGTGCGGTAGACCTACTTTAACAAGCATTCTTTGCTTCATAATAATAGATATATAAAATTTAATAACAATAATAATAATAATAATAATAATAATAATAATGACGCCGAATGTTGATGATTCTGGTATTTTCTGACATACGCATCAATGGATAGTTTCATAAAATTGTGAGACTTTAAACAGATCATTAAAGCCTTACGATCCAGTGTTGTAGTTGTGCAACATTGGCTTTTATAAACATGGAGTCAAGTTTAAAATGTCGAATATAGACTTTCTATCGGCAAAAATATTCATATTTTGAATTGGCATAATTTGGACATGGGATAACATTTTAAGAAATAATACAAATAATACAGAAATTTAATTATGAAGTAGTGTAATTTATTTTTAAACGCATTTAAAAATAAAATCTGACTGTTAAATCTAAATCCGGGAACGAAAAACTTTACATGACATAGCTCCTTTATTTGAGTAGCCTGGAAGAAACTAATAGTTTATATTATAAATACAACAATTACTACAAAAAGGCTTATCAGCAACTCAATGAAAAACTTTATGAGCATATTTAAACGCTTTCCAACTTTTTAACACCATAAATCCATGTCATTATATAGCGTTCTACTAATGCAGAATAATCAGACATTGAGTCCACATCTTTATGTTTGGATATATTCCCAAGCAGAGGTTTGGTATACAGTACAAAGAAACGTCATTCTGGTCCCCGACTTTCAGTCGCCAACGAGAAGTTTGTCATAAAATGTTGTCAGTTATAGGTAGTGAAGTCTGCAACCTCCATAAATCAAAATATACCAACAAATTGGTCTAGAATAATTGTTGTGTAGATCTACACCTACGAGATGCTTCTGTACAAAGACAATAATTATTTTGAATCATGTTCGATCTTGACGCCAGCACTTACCTGTGCCGTATCAATTTCCTTTGTAGAAATTCCGCTCATATCTTTAAATGAATTGAACTTATGTTCTGTCACGTACAAGGCGTCTGCCCATCTTGCAGAACATTTCCAATACCTGCAAATAGGGACAGTGAACCTTTAATACCTTACTTGTTATAGTAATGAAAATAGTATTGGAAATAAATACCAGTTATAAAGTTATGTGTGAAAATATATTTCACCCGCAGACAGAAACGGCTTATTTGATTCCCAAATCAGGATTGAAAATTCAGATATATATATATATATATATATATATATATATAAATTTTTAAGTTTACAAAGGATTCAATTCAGAAGGTTTAGGCATATACCAAGTTCTCCTTGTTCATTTCTTCTTCTTCTGCTGAAGGTCAGTAACTTGTTTTAACTATTCGGCATACTCAGGTCACTCCATTTTCTCTTAGGCCTTCCAAGGCTTCTTCATTTATCTGGCTTACCATATCTAGCTAATCGCACCAATTTGTTATTGTAGATCGTTGTTATAATGTGGTATTATCAATAATCATCAATCCGTGTTAATCTTTCTTAAAATTTTAATTTCTGCTGAATTTAGTAGGTTCCTCGTATATAGTCTTAAGTGAAAACAGGTTGAACAACTATTTTTGGACTAAATATTTGTATCATCCCTTCTGCACTGGTTAAGCCTTCATTTCTCCTCATGTACCTTTTTTTATCGTTTTGCAAGACTGCTTTACAACAGTAGTAATTTTTAATCCCAGATAGTATTTAGTATTTTCCACTTCTAGCTTACATCGTAGGCCTACTCGTTCTTGACTGATATTGTTTTCGCCATTTTAGAACCAAGAATCATTCTAATGTATTTTCTTTCATAGAAACGGACTCAAAGAGTCTGCTTGAACTCCTTTCTTGATGTGCATATTCTTTCTGTTCTTTGACATTTGTTCTTATTCTACAGTTTTGTTTGTAAAATCGAGACCAAATTTAATGTCTGTTTTTAAGAGTGAAGAACAGGATATTCGTACTGCAGTAGGGAGAAGTTGCAGAGGCGTCACATTCTGGATGAACTGTACTTTGTAGCTTACAAGTAGCCTAATCAGTAAAGCTGAAAGTGCTTTGCTAGACTACTACTAAATTGGTGCACCTTATAAAAATAAATTACAAGTGTAAAAGACTAGATATAAAATTTAAAAATGTTTACACATGTGGCTGAAGACAATCTTATTTACTTCAACAGGCTATGAAAATGCTTGAAGTTGATTTCGGTTAATAAAATGTTGTTAAACCAGTAAACACGTGAGGAAATTTCGACCATTAAACCCTCCTCCCCCTAAAATAATCTTTCTTTTAACTTGTACTTTAAACTATGTGAGAATATTATGAAAATATTATGGTATGTAAAAGCCAAACCATTGTCTATTGCATCTCTATTATGCATATGTAAATTTGCCAACGACTTCGCAGGAAATTATTGCCATTAATATAAAATAACTCGTAGGCGCATTAAAGTCCAGTAATTGTAGATTAATTGTATATTAATATTAACCACATTGTTGATGGTTCATGGTGGTATCGCGTTGCATTAATTGAACTTTGTGGAATTTTTTAGTAGTACAGTTGTACTCAGGCAACCTGGACGTCGAAATTTACAGTCATAGATAGGGACTGATGAAGACCTAGATATGATCGAAATTAACATATCCAAGAGAGAAATAAATTCCACAAAGCTCAATTAATGCAACGCGATACTACCATGAACCATCACCAATTTGGTTAATATTAATCTACAATTAATCTACAATTTTTACTGGATTTCAGGGCGCCTAAGAGTTATTTTATATTAATAACAAAAATTTGCTGAAATTTTACATATGCATAATAGAGATGCAACAGACAATGGAATGACAGTGCACAGCTTACAACCTAACCAACCGATTGTTATAAATGATATACAAATTTAATACAATTTTAATTATTTAAAAAATTTCTAAGTGGTTAAGTCAACATTTGCTAGTTTTAATGTGTAATTGAGTACAGCGTGTTCGATAATAGCTTTTACTACTATATGTTCTGTGATAATATTTGTACATATATATTTATACGATAAATCAGCGCCATAGTCCACCGCTGTGGCAAAGGGGATGCGTTCGCTCCTCTCAAGCAGCGGGCCCGGGTTCGATTCCTGGTCGGGACAAGTTACCAAGAGGGTTTATCTGAGGTTTTCCTCACCTGTGAGACAAATGTTGGGTAACTTTAGGCCTTTGTGGTCCCCAGATATGATCTGGCCGTAATTATCATCTTCATCCCATTTTCGCCTTATTCGCAGTGTTCGTGTTGTACCGGAGGTGGCCCAGGCATTGGGCTAATCACTCATCCGGGGTGGCCCTCATTGTCCTTATCTTGTCAAAATAGTATGTTTGTGTTCCAAAGATAATCCCTCTCCCAACTGGTTGCGGCCCTGTAAGGCCCGTACGGCTTGGGTCGCTTAAATCCTAAAAGGGAGAGGTAAAACTAAGATAAAGGAAGAGAATCAGTGCCATCAAGATATGGAACATTGATGAAAATTGTTAATATTACACATGAGAGTTTTGTAGAGGGGCATATGTGTGAGATTAGGATATATTATTATTATACCATTGTACATCTGAAAAGCATAGTAAAGGTTGCATGGATTGAACTTTTGGATAAATCTAATTATTTGTGGTCAGGTGGACAGTTTCTTTATACAAACGAACAGAAAAATTAAATTCATCAATACCTAGTAACAAGTTACAGAAGTTAGTTGAAATAATATTGTGATAATATTATAAAAGAAAAATTACTCTGACACTGGGACTTGAACCTAGGACCTTTGGCCATCCATGCCAATGCTCTTACCAACTGAGCTACGCCAGAGTTCAGTTGATTTGATTTGATTTGATTTATTAAGTCCATCGGAACATATGCATGTTATGGGACACGTCAATACAATTACAAATACAAATATAAACTTACAGTTGAAGAAATATGTACAATATGAAAATTTCTTTACAGAGTATAAAATATAGATATTAGCAAATTATTGACTTATATTAATTTATATCCTAAGTACCAGTTTTACAATTCAGATAAGTAAAATTATAAAAAATGAAAATACAAAAAATAAAAATACAAATACAAATACAAATACAAAGGTGCTGAGTTATCCTGTTGTTTAATTATTTATATCAATAGGTTATAAATACTGAATGATCTCTTCTAGTAATAAAAATTAATAATTAGGAATAGGATAAATACCTGTTAATGTAGTATTCAAATAGTAACTCATAATTACATGACAATGTAACATAATGAAGGTAAATAAATAAGTATAAAATTTAGAACAGGAAAAGTAGATGAAGGTTCCTCCAGCCTTAGCGAGCTCACTCCACCTACAAAACCCTAGCAACAGGGAACCAGAGTCAACCAAGCCGCTCTCCGAAAGATTGAGCCAGTCCTAACTGTTGCATGACCCTATTACCAGAATAATTCAACACCTGTCCTAGTTCTACAGTACATGGAGATTTTAATGATTAAGTCATTTTTCCATAAGTCATCACTACATGAGGCCATTTGGTCCATATCATGTTTCACACTGTCACTATATGAACTCGTGGGTTTATCCGGCCGCAAATCCTCTAGCAGGCTATCTGAAATCAAGATAAATAAAAAAATATGAAAAATAAAACTGCTTATGAATGATAGTGGTCAAAGAATTCATCCATTGAATAAAAACAGTGGCTGTGAAGAAATTCACATACCTTTCTTTTAAATTTACATAGTGCAGGTATTTCTTTAATGGATTGGGGTAAACCATTGTATAATTTGAGTCCTGTATATGTGAAGCTTTTCTCAAATAAGCTAGTTTTATGTGGTATACTCACTAAATCATTTTTATTTCTTGTATTATAGGAATGTACCTTTGAGTTTGTTTGGAATTAAGAAAGATTAGTTTTTACAAATATAAGTGTCTCTAATATGTAGATACAGGGGAAGGGTAATATATGAAGATCTTTATATAATTGCCTGCAGCTGGCTGTGTTGTTTGCTTTCATCATTATTCTTATAGCTCTTTTTTGTAATTTAAATATAGCTTCATTGTTAGTTGAATTTCCCCAGAAGATTATTCCGTAAGTTAAGAGGGAGTGAAAGTAGGCATAATAGAGTGAGCGTACTGTGTTTAGGCTGGATACTTTCCTCACTGACCATAGGGCATAACAAATTTTACTCAAATTTTTCGAGAGGACATCAACATGCTTGAACCATTTAAGATTTTGATCAATCCATACCCCCAAGAATTTTGTTGAATCTACATAACTAATAGTTTTATCCTGATATGAGATGTTAGGAAAATCAGTATTCTTATTTTGTACATGCTGAAAGTTTATTGCAACTGTTTTCTCTTTGTTAACTATAAGTCTATTCCTTTCGAACCGGTTATGAAGTTTACTTATTGTTTCTGTCATATTAAGTCTAGCAATTTCATTGTTTTCACCTGTTAAAAGGATGCTGGTATCGTCTGCAAAAAGAGTTGTCTTTGTGTGATTTGACTGAATATCTAGATCATTAATGTAAATTAAAAACAATACCGGTCCAAGGATGGAACCTTGTGGAACCCCATACTTGATATACCTCTCACTTGACAGTACATTATTTATTATGTGTGTCCTTTCATCTTTGTGCACGATTTCTACAACTTGTTTGCGGTTTTCTAGATATGATTGGAACCATTTTAATGCTAATCCTCTTATTCCAATAGTTTGAAGTTTGTTGAGTAAGATGTTATGATCTATTACATCGAATGCTTTTGATAAGTCTACAAATAGTCCTACACTAGTGTCGTTCCTATCAATGGCCTCATATACTTCTTGAAGAAAATCAATTATCGCAGTATTTGTGGATTTTCCCTGACAAAACCCGTGTTGTATATTAGTTAGGATATTATATTTCTTTATAAATGCTATAAGTCTTGCATACATAACCTTTTCTAAGATTTTTGAGAAACCTGAGAGTAGAGATACTGGTCTATAATTCTCTATTTCCTCTTTGGATCCCTTTTTATACAGTGGTTTCACTTTTGCAATTTTTAATTCATCTGGAAACTGACCACAGCTTAATGATAGATTTGCTATGTAACTTAATGGATGTACAATGTGTCTGTGGCAGTTTTTAATAACACTGTCCGAGACCTCATCTATTCCTGCTGATTTCTTATTCTTCAATCGCTTTATAATTGATGTGATTTCATTCACTGTTACTGGGTTTAAATAAATAGTATTTCGCTGTTGTGGAATATTACTGCTGTCTGAGTCTTGTGTTTGGGCAGTGAAAGTGTTACTTATGAGGTTATGTGCTATGTCTGTATAATAACTGTTGAACAATTCTGCTATTTCTTTTGGATCTGATGATATAACACCGTTGTTATTGATTTTATGGTTTTTCTCCGTTTCCCTCCTTTTACCTATTTCATGCTTAATGATATTCCACATCGCTTATATTCCACAGCACCATCTGTCGGGAACCTAATCTCGAGGAAATATTCCCAGGGAATGTTCCCACAATTACATAAATTCCCTGGAATTTATTATTTACGAGAAAGATAACTCAGATACCTATTTGTTACTTAAATTTGATCATAATTAGTTTAAAACTAAAAACTATCATAAGTTCAAAGATTAATATATAATTAATGAAAGAACATAAAAAATGAACATTAATTATTTACGTATAAAATATTGCAATACTGGGTTTTCACATAGTTAACAATGAAATTAGGTTAATTAAAATTTGCCCTGGTTCTTGAAGGTCAATACAGAAGATTAACAAAAGAGTTCATTGAAGAGATTGACTATTAATTAGATACAAATTACAGTAATAATCATAAACTGTACGAACCCAAACAAATTTTAGGGATAGGCCTAATTGCTTTCTTTAAATGTGTGACCTTGACTTCATCTTAGAAGTTGGCCTAATCGTTTCCACTGAAATCCATTAGATTTTCTTCATCATCATCCTCTTCTTTTTCTTCTTCATCAGAAAGAATGCCAATATCATCACTGTCATCATGGCCTTCATCATCATCATCATCATCCTCTAGGTTTTCTTCTTGGTCCTTATCTTCATCTGGATCGTCTGGATTACCAGCACTTTGGGTTTGAACTTCAGTAGATTCACTCTTCTTTTTCTTCTTCTGAGGTTGAGCATTCATCAGTTTCCAGTTGTATGAAAAATAAGTGAGTTTAGCCGCTCGCTCAGATGATAGGCTTTTCCTCTTTTTAGATTGCATCCATGAAAACGTACTGAATGTACGTTTTGTGGTGGCAGAAGTGACTGCAGCTCCTAAGATTTGGATGGCCATATCTGCCAATTTGCAGGTTCCTCTTAGCCCTCATAAATCATGAAAGAACTCAAGTTCCCCCTTAACTGCAGTAGGATAAGCCTAGACCGTAGGACTGATTTATGATTAATTATTAAGCTGTAACTAATTATATTTAAATATGTGTTTGTGTAATATTGAAGGTGTTAGTTTCTGGCATTTTATTTTAAATACCAATACGATCTATTAACAATTACGTTAAATTACTTATCCTGTTTAGATAAGTGTGAGGCATCACTTTATAACATATAAGTTTATAAAGAAAACCTAAGAGATTATTACGAATTATTATTTTTTAAAAGAAGATGACTTAGGGTACAGTGTCCTGACAATAAGTGAAAAATTATATCATAGGAAAAGGTAATACTTCCCTAGACGGTTCCTTGATAAACATGGACCGTTAATAAGCAGTAAAACATTCAAAACTAACGATTTTTATAAATGCTCACTTTTGGGAATATTTCCTGCCCAAGGAGATTTTATAAATACCCACTGGGAACATTTCCGGCCCACATCTCTACTGTGTAGTACAAATGTCTTTTTGTCTCTCTAAACGTTAGTTATATAAAAAAGTTATATAACCTATTTGTAAAACATATAACTAGTTACATATTACGTATAACTTGTTACATGTTACATATAACTTGTTACATGTAATACGTTTATTAAACAAGTTACATAGTGTGAACCTAACTTTAGACTCCTTTTTTACAAATATATCTTACAGTTTTACGATGTTATGTCATTTTTAATGAACGAGCTATATACTTTATCTACTTTAATTTGGGACTATGTCTATTGAAATTGCATACTGCTAAATGGAAATATTAATATAAATAAATAAATAAAAACTGAGGAGCTACTTGATAACCTATAAGCCATCAATAATGGACGTGGCAGTCGGCATCATGACCACATGCCTCCCAATCCTGCCATCTGCCTATGATGAATTATGCAGTGGTCGCATGGCAGCCTAGTCCCTCTAAGGGATGTAGTGTCATAGCAGTTAGATGTTATTATAAGAATATTGCTAAAAAATAGTAATCAGCTATTCACTGTAGGCCTACAAGTAAAACAATTCTAGACTTTAGCTCAAACTGAAATAGCCAAACGTAATTACTTTTGCGAATTTCAATTACGGTAGAAATAAATACTTCTTGTGTTATAAAATAAAGACAAGAATGGATGTACAAGGAATTTAAGATTAATGTCGAGTAGAAAAGTTGAGGTCATTGACCAAAAAGTGAATTAGTCGGCAAGTGAGCTGCAGAAAATGCTGTGACGTCACTCACTGTGGTTTGTCGGCAACTACAAAGCAAATAAATGCTTTCATTCCAAGCACCGGAATTCACTGAGTTAAGGCTGTGATTTGCATCCCGTAATCCACTGAGTACAATACCAGCATCTAATGTTTGACTCGTGCAACTGATGGGCCTATTCCTTAATCATGTTCTCCTGGCAGGATCTGTCTGCACTGAAAGATAATAATAAAAAATATTTTTTATTATTTGTATTATTATTACTTAATTAGGCCTACTTACTCACTCAATGGTAACTGGCAATTCCTATGCAAGTTAAAGGAATAGGCCTGTTATCCATTATATAGATCTCTGAAGTTCATTGCCGCTCTTAATGAGCCCGCCATTCAACCCTATTGTATGCTAACTCCATCCAACCATCCCTTGTAAATTCCACTTCCCTTAAATCTATTCTAATATTGTCTTCCGACTTATATCTAGGTCTTCCAAGTGGTCTTTTCCCTTCAGAATTACCAGTCGGCCTGGGTGACGCATTTAGTTTCGCGCTGCCTTTCTGTGCAGAAGGTTTCGGGTTCGATCCCGGCACAGGTCGATGGATTTATGTGTTCATAAATATGACAGGCCCATGTCAGTAGATTTTTTGGCATATAAAATATCTCCGGGACACCTGCGACGGTCACAGGCCTAAGTAGCAGTGCATCCCCGTCGTTAAAGAAACCATATATGAACCTTCGGATCTCCCAGTATTTCTTTTTAGATGTCTTTTCTTCCCATTCGCGTAACATATCCAGTCCATTTCATTCTCCGTGATTTAATTGCCCTTATCATATTCAGTGAAGAGTATAGCCTGCCATTATGCAGCTTTCTCCAGTCCACGTTTTCATATCACTTAGGTCTGAATTTTTACCTAAGTACCCTGTTTTCGAACACTCTCAGATTATGTTCTTCTCGAAGAGTAATGGACCATATCTCACATCCATATAATTATAATACAACCGGCAGAATATTATTGTTATATTATTATTGTTATTATTATTATTATTATTATTATTATTATTATTATTATTATTATTATTATTATTATTATTATTATTATTATCCAGACTGTCTCCCTGAATTTCAAACGAGTCTGATATCAAATGAGTTGGTGATTGTTGTTGTCATTAAATTTCGTTATAGATGGATTTAGCCTATTCATCGAGTCTTTTCGTTATCACCACTTTGAGATATTATCCCTTCCATAATTTTTGTTTTAAGAATTCGTATAATGCTATTTTAAATCGACATTAGGCCTATGTGAAATTATGCCCTATTACAGTCCTGTGTGTCGGCTGCGGTGGTCTAGAGGTAGCGTGCCCGCCTCTAGATCCGAAGGTCGCGGGATCAAACTCGACCGCAGTCGATGGGTTTTTCAGGCACGGAGTACTCCGGGAGGGACTTTAAGCTGGGCGGCCCGTATCGTAGATTTACGGCACGTAAAATAACTCCGAGCCTAAGAACAGAATTTCTCAGCCCTTTCACGTCCAAGTAATACCTTAGTTTCCGGAGGGCTTACCACCTGTCCCTCTGGCCTCTCTAGGAAAATAAGCGTAACAAAATTCACATGGGTAAACAGAAACCTCCACTTGGAGGCCCTTCGCCCCAATATGGGGGCATAGGATTCGAGATATATATATAGATAGTCCTGTGTAATAAGAGTCCCTCAAGGGTCAATATTGGGACCCTCTGTTATTATAATTTCCTACGAATAATATTCATACTTACAATTTATCAGAACTTCCCATATTGTAAACTAATGAAAAATACACTGTCGGTCAGGTACTCCTGAACTCCTGCGGGAGAAAATCCCGGCTCATAGGCTACGGTTACAGAACGAACGAATTGTATAAAACAATTGTTTGAGGGGTTACATATAGTTTTGGAATGTGAAACTAATTTTAGTGACGACTTTATCTTACTCTAACTACCACTTAATACGAAGAAAATGCCGCTAGCTATCTTTTACTTGAATTGCTGATCTGTAAAAACTCTGAGGGGTATTTATAAGCTAGCCGCATTGTTTGTTGGTTATGTGAGTGTAATGCATATGATTTATTATTTTTTTTCTTTCTTTCATCTATTACAAGGCAATATCCGAATGGTAGGAGACAATATGTGCCAGAATATGCATTGGTGAAATCTTTTATCATTTGTACATGATAAAATGAAATAGGCTATTATTATACATATAATATAGGCCTATTATTATTCGAAATCAAGTAACACCGGGAAAATATAATTCACGTAGCCTAGAGACCGAGAAAAATGTTTTTGGAATGACATCTGTCTGTCTGTGGGCACACATAGCTGGTAAACGGTAAGTTATATTTACTTAGACATACCAGCTTAAAAGGCCCGGCGTCGCCCATATTTTAATTTAGTAATTTGAAATTAACTTATGAAGGATTTCGATTTTCAAACTATAGGGCCTTGTATAATATGTACAAAGAACTTGAAATGAAGAACGACTTACCGCACTCAAATTATCCCTCAGAAAACTCTATAGAGGCTCATAGAGGATGTCGAATGTTGCATTCCGTTGCTTCTACACACCACGCCTGGGAGGGGTTGAAACAAGAAGATACATAAATTCCAATTACATAAGACTGTATTGTCTTTATGGAAAATTTTATTTCTCACTCTCATGTTACCATACTACCGTTTCAGAGCTGAAATTAAAAAAAATGCAATATCACTTTCATACTTTCCTCCCACAAAACTTGGGACATAATATACTGCGGGCATAGCACCAGTGGCTACTTACAACCTGTAAGTACTTTAAGACCCGGGTTTTATAATAAACCACTACTACTGGTTTACTATAAAGCCCGGGCTTTATAATAAACCACTACTACTGGTTTACTATAACGCCCGGGTCTTAAAGTACTTACAGGCAGTAAGTCGCCACTAGGTTCGTATCTCATATTGAGAACGCCTGGTGATATACTGGGATTGTGAGTCAGTTGGAGAATTTAATGTTGTACCGGCACGTTGTCATGGTAGCTCAATTGATTAGAGCATCGGCACGGAGAGCCGAAGATCCTGGTTCAAATCCCGGCTATGGCATTGAATTTTTCATTCTGACTTCACCTTTCCATCTTAGCCTACACACGACCAGTGTGAAAGAATTATCATTTATAGGATTTGTTTACAATTTTTTTTAAATTTAGCCGGCCACAGGCCAATTTTCCTTACATTATTTGTATTTTTTTACCGTTTTTGTTTTTACCTAGTTTTATAGTTTGTTTACTTTGTTATTCGCATCACACACAAACACCCGTGCCCGAGGCGGGACTCGAACCCACAGTCTCCTTCACTGCGGCTCCAAAGCAGCATGCCTTAGCTACCACGGCTAAGGAGACCGGCAAATTCGTAACTTATCGCCACTATGTCATCCATTATCATAATCCCTTAAAATGAATATCAGTCAAAAAGACATCACTGAGCAGTGAAAACAGATGCACGCGAATGAATTGTTACAAGTGCCTACTGATAAGTCTAAATATACATGCCATAATTATGACCTATATGCAGTTAAATCATGTAGTATAACTTCAAGGTAATATTAGTAAATAAAGCCTAAAGAATATAACAGGCTTAAATACAGGTTGTTACGTTTTCTTGACCATATTTTTATATTAAGAATTGAAAAGTATTTCGATCTGTATTAAGTAAAGATATGTCAATGACCTACCTAGTAAAATAATCACTCATAAGTAGGAGGCGGATTTCTATGACATGTCATATTTTTCCCCTTTGCATTATTTCAGGTTTCCGATTAATTTAAACCCGATTCCAAGCTTCCTGGTGAAAATGGAACGGCTTTTATTGTGCATATAACTGCATGTTTAGGACATTTTCAACTATTTTAGCATATTTAGGTCATATTTTCGGCATATTTGTGTGCATATTAAAGAAATGATGAAGTTTTTATATCATATTTTGTAAATTTTGCATTATAATGATACTTTTTGAGAATTTACAGATATTTTAAATAATTAACATTATATTTTAATAAAATGAATTGTAATGAAAATTTTTAAAAAATATACACAATGTGTAAGTGGTAAAATCATATTTTGAATTTTATTCGTCATATTTTAATGTTTTTTAGGTCATAAATGCATGCATATATCCTATTTTTTAGGTCATAGAAATCCGCCCCTACTCATAAGGTACCAGGTAGGTCACTGACATATCTTTACTTAATACAGTAATAAAAAAACTGGGCCTAAGTTATACATTATATTGAATTTGTTTAGTTTGCACTCTATTTTTTATTTATTTTCTTGACCTATAGGCCTGAATATACTTCTATTAAATAGTCGGAGCAATTTATTCAGTTAATACGTGTGGTGCTATGAGGAGAATAGTACCTATATGAAAAATCGATAAGATCCCTAAATCTGTGTAGCCTGAAGGTTGCACGTTACTTCTTGAATGGTAAGTTGATAATTATATCGGTTCCTGTCGTCAAGCTAAAATGTCACTAACACGAATCTTAACACGTAACCTACTATTGAAGAAAGTTTTTGTGCCATATTTGCGCCGTTTAGTTTTATTTTATATGATTCGTAATGCGAAATTAATAGCTTTGTTACTGCTTGTTATGGTTATTATTTACAACCATTTTCATTGAAGTCACAGATGTGATCAATTACATAATGGCGTGTATGAAAAGAATACCTAGCCGTTCTATTGTAAAGAAAATTCTTGAATCATACGCTTACATACCAACACTTATGGCTTGGTTTCAGCATTTCTCAGAGACAACACTACAGTACACACCAGTAAAAGTTTACAGATAGGCCTACTTTTTTTTGACCCCGCCTTCCAATCCCGGATTACCTGAGAAATAGGCTATATCTCCGATCTCCAGTAACCGATTTTGCGTTTGTTCTAAGATAGTCGCGTCTTCTTTTCTTGATCTTAGGACACAGGGGAAATATATATATATATATATCTCCCCCCTCTCTCTCTCCCCCCTCTCTCTCTCCCCCCTCTCCCTCCCTCTCCCTCCCTCTCTCTCTCTCTCTCTCTCTCTCTCTATCTCTCTCTCTCTATATATAAAAGGCTTTGTCCTGACTGACTGACTGAATGAATGGCTGACTGACTGATTGACTGAATGACAGGAATCAACGTACAGCCTAAACTATAACAGGTAGAGACTTGGAATTTTGACAGTACCTTCGTTTCATAATGTAGGTGCTCACTAAGAAAGGATTTTGAAAAATTCTGATTCTAAATGCCAAAAATTAAATGTTTTTGAAAATACTTAATACCTTTTTACATAGAATTATCAATTCCAAATCACAGAATATATTGTTGCCAAATGGTATACGATGGGCTTGGAAAAAACAAATGAAATGCACTTTTGACAAATAAGAGAAGTTATCAAAATAATTCATGTTATAAATAAATATTACAGAATGAAATCCACTAAAATAATGGAATCACATAACTTTATCTACCCTGGACATAGAGAAAACAAAACGAGGTATGGTAATGTGTATATTATTATATTATATCGCAGGTTTTTGGAGAGAAAAGTATGAAAGTGATAATGCTTTCTGTTGAATTTCATCCCCAAAACGGCTTTATGGTAACATAAGAGTGGGAAATTTCCCGCCTCGATATTACAATTTTATGTTACAGGAATTTCTGTTTCTTCTTATTTAAACCTCTACCAGGCTTGCTGTGCACTGTACAAGCGATGGGATGCAAAATTATAGATCCTCTATGAGCCATAAAAAACTATATCAAGCGTTTTCTGAGGGAATAGTTTGAGTGTAATAAGTCGTTCTTCATATTTCAAAATAAATGCCTATATAAGGACCTAGAATTTAAAATTGAAAATCCTTCATAAGTTAATTTCCAATTACAAAATACAAAACCCGGGCGACGCTGGGTCTTTTAAGCTAGTATATATATATATATATATATATATATATATATATATAAGGCTTTGTCCTGACTGACTGACTGATGACAGAATCAACGTATAGCCTAAACTATAATAGGTAGAGACTTGAAATTTTGACGGTACCTTCGTTTCATAATGTAAGTGCTCACTACGAAAGGTTTTTGCAAAATTTTTATTTCAAATTCCAAAAATCAAATGTTTTTTTGAGAATACTTAATTCCTTTTTGCAAAGAATTATCAAATCCAAATCACAGTTCACATGACAACATAGGCCTATTGTTGCCAATGGTCTCAGATGGGTTTGAAAATAAATGAAACGGGACTTTGACAAATTAGAGAAGCTATCAGTATAATTCATGTTATAAATAAATATTAAAGAATGAAATCCACGAAGATAAAGCAGTCACATAACTTTCTTTACCCTGGACATAGAGAAAACAGTAGGAGGTATGGTAATATGTAAGGTATATTATTATATCGCAGGTTTTTGGGGAGAGAAGTATGAAAGTGATATTGCATTTCTGTTTAATTTCATCCCCAAAACAGTTTTATGGTAACTTGAGAGTGATAAATAAATATTCCGCAAAGACAATACAATATTATATTAGCGGAATTTCTGTTTCTTCTTAGTTGAACCCCTACCAGGCTTGCTGTGAACTGTACAAGCGATGGGATGCAAAATTCTACATCCTCTATGAGCCATAAAAAGCCATATCAAGCGATTTCTGAGGAAATAGTTTGAGTGTGATAAGTTGTTCTTCCTGTTTCAATTTATAAATACCTATATAAGGTCCTAGAATTAAAAAACCGAAAATCCTTTATAAGTTAATTTCAAATTACAAAATAAAAAACCCGGGCGACGACGGGCCTCTTAAGCTGGTGTTTGATAATTGTTTTAGGCTTTTTAATCAGTTAATCGGGTATGCCGATCTGGTATTCACCTTATAGAGTGAGGGAAACCCGCGAAAACCTCACTCAGATCGGTTGCTGCGAGGCTATTGGAAAAAGGTGGGACCTTTCTGGAATGGAATGGACATTGCCCAGGAAATGGGAGTGCCAAGACAGGAACCTGTTCGGAGAGAATGAGAGTAGAACCTGACAAGAGAATTTTAAACGATCGGAACTCCAATGAAAAGGACGGAAAGGTCCTTTTCACAATAAATAAAATCAGGTAAACTGATGTAACAAAGTGCCAGTATGTTTTTGTTTAATCAGTTATCATTGCAATTATGATATGCACAATATGTATTTTTTTAATTGATTTCCAAGTTAAGCTCCAGATTTATTCATTAAGCAGGGCTTACGGAAGAACAAAGGTCTAGTTTGGTCAGTTTCGAGGAAGCCATGGTCATGAATTGAGCTTCTGTTGGTGTACTCTTCAGTAATTATGCCTTATTAAGGAAATAAGAGTATAATTGTTGGTTGACGAGGTTTAGTATCATCAGTAATTCTTCATTCTTGATTAATTATTGTTATTTTAGAACTGCGAGTGAGTTTTGTGTATATTTTTCTGCTGTACTCGGGTTCCGAGTGAAGCTAACCTCAATATGGAAGTCACCCTACAAGAACAACCAGCTACTAATGTTTCATCTAGTAAATCTCCAACTAGTTACGCGCAAGTATCACAAAATACTTTATTTCTTAAAAAAGAAAATGCTATCGTTATAGATTCAGCTGATCATGCTCCTAGCATTGCCTTTGTACAGATAATTGCAACCAAAGTCAACCCATCGCTTATAAGATTTGCTTCAAAGATATCAAACAAAAGACTGTGTGTTTATTTTACCAACAAAGAGACAGCAGACGAGCTTGTAAACAATCACAAGTCAATCATTGTTGAAGGACATGAATTTCCAATTAGACCATTAATATCATGCAATAAAAGGATAATTCTCTCTAATGTGTGCCCTAGTATCCCTCATTATGTCATCGAAAACAAACTTTTGTCCTTCGGAATAAAGACAGTTACACCAATATCGTTCCTACGTGCAGGCTTCTCTGATCCCAGACTTTCTCATATACTGAGTTTTCGACGGCAAACGTTCATTGCACCTGAGGACGAAAAGAAACTCCCAGAATCATTTCAAGTACTCTTAGATGATCTACCTCATTGGATTTATGTATCCTCTGATGCTCCCATTTGATTTCAATGCAAGCGACAGGGCCATGTCCTTCTACCAGCGAAGTTGTCAACGGTTATTTATCCTCACAGATACCTAGTACGTCATATCAAATCAAGCTGACCCTCCAGCATTACAAGTAATTAATAATGACCCTGTCAGTTCCCCCCAACCACTCCCTTCACAGCTCGAGAGCATGGAAAATGTTCCTGTTCGCACTTCAACTGCACCGTCGCTTATACCATCTGATTTCCCAGCTCTGCAACCAGAGACAACAACCAGCCATCCGACATCAAAAATGAAGAGACCGTTATCTTCTACCAATTCTAATACCACAAATTCGATCTCCCTAACTGACAGTGAAAATGAGACCTCTGGTAATGTGTCGGAATTTTCAGATTCTGATAAGGTCCCTGAAGTACTGGGTAAGCCACTTAAAAAAGCGAGTAAACAGAGTAAAAAAATTAAACCTAACACAGATTATATAGACGAGACCATATGGAACGATACAAAAGCAATGATTGAGGCAAAGAGCTCAGAGTTTCCTCTCTCAATGAATCAGCTTTTGCATTATTTTGATATTACTAAAGGAATCACGGACATCACTGATATTACAAGAAGTGTTACTGATAATCCAGCTGCCTTAGCAGAGATGCTGAGACAGATCCACAGTACACTACCTAGTAAAGCTGTTAAAAATCAGTGCACTCGACTAATGAGGAAATTAAAAGCGGCTAAGGTTGTCAATACCGATACTGAACAACCAACAAGTTAAGAAACTTTATTCATACTTAATTATAATGGATCTTATTCAATGGAATTGTAGAGGGTTCTTTACAAGAAGAGCCTATATAAAACTCCTTCTAAATGACTTCAAACCAAACATATTGTGTCTTCAAGAAACGAACTTTAAAAACCAATATTGTGCACATCTGCGTGGATATAGATCTTCATTTTTAAATAGAAACAATGCACACATAGCTAGCGGTGGAGTTGCTATTTTTGCACGATCAGAAATTTTCTTCAAAATATTCCTCTTCAAACCACCTTAGAAGCTACTGCAATGAAAGTTAAATTAAATTTTACTGTGACTATTTGTAATGTTTACCTTCCTAATAGCATTAACTGTTAATGAACTGGATAATCTTCTCGCTCAGCTTCCCAAACCTTTCATAATTCTAGGAGATTTTAACAGACAAAACATGTTATGGGGATCGTTACATACATACAGAAGAGGAAGAATTATTGAAGATTGGCTGGAAAACCATGATGATCTTATTTTATTAAATACAGGAATGGCTACCCATTTTAACATCAGTAATGCAACGGAAAGTGCTATAGATTTAAGTTTTTCATCCAGCGATATTGCAGCTAGTATATCCTGGTCTTCAGTTCATCATCTCTAAGATAGTGATCACTATCCTTTGACCATAAATTTTTCTAATTCCCAACAATTTATGGAAATCAAGACTCATCAGAAATGGATCCTTAATAAAGCAAACTGGTCTCTTTTTCAAAATGTTCTCAATGATAATATCGACAAACTCCCTAAACTTACTTCTGTGCAAGTACCTCATATCAATAACATTGTCAAAGATTTCACCAATGCAATTATATCTTCAGCTCAACTAGCAATTCCTAAAACGTCTGGGACTATACGCAAACGTTCACTTCCATGTTGGAATGACGACTGTACATCGGCCATTAAAAATATGAAAAAATCTTTTAGAAAATATAAGAAGTACAAAAGTGTGGAATATGGCATTGCTTACAAAAAAACAAGGGCAAAAGCACGCCTCATGCTGAAGTCTACAATGATTCAATCCTTTAAAGACTTTACTTCATCTATTACCAGTCAAACTTCGCCTTCAATCCTATGGTCCAAGTATAAATCCATCATTGGATCAAAAACATTTTTTACTCCAAGATATTTGGAAGATGAGAACGCAATTAAACATGAGGATCCCAGTTCTATTAGTACCCTATTCGCCAACTGCTTCTCCAATAATTCAAGTAACAATAACTATGATCCTTCTTTTTTAAAGCAGTTCTCATGTAACGATTCCTCAAACGAAGATATTCAACTTCAAATGAAATATAATGAAGATAAATTTAACCAACCTTTTCTTAAGGAAGAACTCCTTCAGGTGTTACATAAAACTAAAAGCCAGGCTCCGGGACCAGATGACGTACACAGTACTTTTCTTAAGAATCTCTCAGACAAAGGAGTAGATTACCTTCTCCAACTCTATAATTTTATATGGGAAACTCAATCCTTTCCCGACCAATGGAGAGAAGCTATAGTTATTCCAATTCCTAAACCTAATAAGGATCATTGAAAAGCTACAAATTTTCGTCCAATCTCCTTAACCAGTTGTTTATGCAAGCTTTCGGAAAAAATGGTTTGCTTTCGCCTCAGATGGATTTTGGAAACTAATGACTTACTATCACCTTATCAAAGTGGCTACCGACCTTTTCGTTCCACAAGTGATCATCTAGTGAACATCGACACTGAAATATGTGATGCACTAGTATTAAATCATCACGTAATTGCAATTTCTCTAGACATTGAGAAAGCTTATGAAATGATTTTCAAACCTAGACTAATAAAAATTCTTTCAGGATTAAAATTAAGAGGCAATACTTTAGCTTTTATCATCAACTTCTTAGCTCACAGATATCTAAGAGTGAGAATTCAAGATAAACTTTCTCCTCCTATGGAAATGGTGAATGGTCTCCCTCAAGGGTCAGTACTAAGTGTGCTTCTGAAGTCAGCAGTTTGATTGAGAAGCCAATAAAAGCATTCCTCTTTGCGGACGATATCACTCTTCTCTGCAGTGGGAATAACATTCAGCTTACTGCTAATATTATTCATAATTCTTTGGATAAAATCTACTCCTGGGCAAACACTTCCGGCTTCACCATATCCAAATCAAAATCTGAATTTATAGTTTTTTCTAGAAGTAGAAAGCTTCACCAAATAGACGTTAACCTTAGTATTGGTGGCCACAGGTTGCACAGATCAGATACTTGCAAAATCCTAGGCGTACTGTTCGATAAAAATCATTCATGGAAACAACATATTACTTCACTTAAATCGGAATGTGCATCTAGACTGAACATAATTAAAACGTTATCTTCCATTAAGTGCGGTGCCGAATCAACATGTCTAATAAACGTCTATCGAGCTCTAATTCAGTCCAAACTGGATTATGGAGCTATAGTATACAGTTCGGCAAGCAAACGCCTTCTCCAAACGTTGGATCCAGTTATCAACACTGCAAGTCGTCTAAGTTTGGGAGCCTTCAGATCCAGTCCAAGTAGCAGTCTACTTGTGGAAGCTGGTCTTTTTCCCTTGGACCTGCGACGTAAACAACTATGTCTAAACTTTTCATACTCAACATTTTGTTATCCTTCTAACCCGACCAACAATTACGTCTTTGGTGTTCCAAAATCAGAACTTTATAACTCTCACCCAAATTGTCCAAAACCATTAAGGGAAAGACTCCTGGATTATAACTCAGAATTCAACATTGAAAAAGCTAATATCCTCCCAAGGCGACTCCATCCCCTTCCTCCTTGGGAGCCTTTTATTCCCTCTATTAATACGAAGATTACACAAATTCCCTGCCCTACAACTATACCTAAATCAGTGTTACAGCCTATGATCTCGTCACTCCTTGAAGAGTATAAGAATTGTCTCAAAGTATATACTGATGGCGGGGAGTTGCGTGTGAGCAGCGGTAGAGTACGGACGTGTTTGTGGAAGCCGGTACGCCATGATCGACATAGCAGCTTACAGAGCGAGAATAGGGATGTGGAGTGCAAGGAAAATGAACATAAATAAAGGCGTAAGTGAAGCTGAAGATGATAAATACAAGAAGTTGTTGCTAGGAATAATTATACTTGTGTTACTAGTGATCGGAAATGTGGAACTAAACCCGGGTCCTGGATCAAGTGATGCAAAAATAGACAAACTGCAAGCGGAGTTCGAAAAACAAAGCAGAGTAATCGCAGAAGGGAGAAACGATGTTAACGAACTGAAAACCATGTTCACTACCTTCATGGAGAAGTTTGAGACAATTTCAACTGACATAAAAAACGCTACGGATTATTGTGTTTCTATGAAAGAAGAAATGGACAAGTTCACTATAGGAACTATAGAACGTTTCAAGAAGTTGCAAGAGAGGTGTAGGATGCTAGAAGATCAGCAAAGAAGGAACAATATAGTTATTTTCGGCGTAGATGAAGTGAGAAATGAAAGAAACATTGAAACATTAAACATCGTCACGGACATATTGTACAATAAACTATGGGTGGAAAATATAGACTGGTGGATTGACTCAACTATCAGGATCGGTAAAAGAAGTGGTAGACGACCGATTGTCGTTAGATTCACATCTTTTAACAAGAAAATGGAAGTTCTTTCGAAGTGTAGGCACCTAGCTGGCACAGGAATCCGAATTGAAAACGACTACTCCCCAGAAATAAGGAAAACGAGAAGTGAACTCCGGAAATACCTCATCGACGCAAAAAAGAAAGGTCATAAAGCTTTCTTAAAACACGACAAAATAATTGTAAATGGGAGAGAGTTTAACTTAGAATATTGCAGAAATAATGTACCTATAGAGGGCAAGACATTGGAAGGCGAGGTTAAAAATACCAATCAGCGCAATCAAGGCCCAATACCAAGCAACAGCAATACCAATACCGCTGAGTCACATCTTCCGACACGCGGAGAGTTTGAAAATGCAGAGGCAATGAAAACAAAAGTCACTGCCACGACCTCTACACAACCGAAGACTACTGCTACAACAGCTGATATTCAGTCATCGCCAGAAATTGCTATGTCACCAGCCGGAAGTATACTACAACTGGATAAACGACGTCTCAGCGTTGAATCTAGAGATATACGAACCTGGTTCAACGCAGCTGACGACCCCCCGCCAACAGTGGTAACAAGAAGCCGAGCGAACCTAAATACAACACAGGGTACAAAAGACTGCAAATGACCACGTGAATTACGCAAACGAACACCCAAAACCTATTCTGACCCTGGAAAGAAACTAGATAATTTACGAATTTGTTATTGGAATATTGAAGGCATTAAACAAAAAATTAGCAACAAGAGTTTATAAGATTTGTTACATCAAATTGACATATTAGGGCTTGGTGAGACACGGGCGCGTCCAAGTGAAAATTACGACATTCAAGGATTTATACATTTTAGGCAAGATAAGCTTAGAAGGGCCGATAAAGGTCGTTACCCCGGGGGATTAGCTATATATGTAAGAAAGTCTATTGAAAATAGAGTTTTCAAAATCACAACAAAATTTAAAGACATAATTTGGCTAGGTATACATGGTAAAAATAAAGCAAATGTGATATTGTGTCTAGGAATAACGTACCATCACCCTAAAGAATCGCCATATTATAATGAAAGGTTTTACGAAAAATTATCAGAGGAAATAGAATATATGCAAGAAACATTCCCAGGGTCAGAACAATTGGTTTTGGGAGACTTCAACAGTCGTATAGGGCAACTAACACCAGAAATATCGGATTTATGTGAAGACCTTGTTTGGCAAGAGTACAAGAGAACCAGTAAAGACAATATTATAAACACTGAGGGAAAAAAATTAATAGAATTTTGTGAAAGTTTCAATTTAACAGTGCTTAACGGATATTTTGAAAGCGACAAAGAAGGTAACTTTACATTTATCGGTTCAAATGGGCAAAGTGTTATAGATCTAGGTATTGCTTCCAGCGATTTGATAGGAAATATTTCTGACTTCAAAGTCGGTGAAACACTAACAAGTCCGCATCTACCAATTCATGTGAGTATAATGGACAGTCACACGTCCAATCAAATATCACCCGATATAGGTTTATATAGTGAAGAAGGCGTCAGAACCAAACGCATAAAGTGGCGAAATGGTTTTGAAAAGGTTATAGCAGATAGATTTGAGGAGTGTTCAAATGTAATTTGTTTAATTGGGTTAGAAAATGCACTAGATCACAACAATGTAGAGTATATTTTAGATTTGTTACAATTTTTCACATATAGAGTATGTTATGATGCAATACCCATACCGGCAAGAAAACACAGAAGTAATTATAACGGCTGGTACAACAACGAATGTGCACAAATGAAAAAACTGGTAACTAAATATTTAAAGAATTACAAAAAAAATAGCAACGATGCAAATAAAAATAAATACTTAGAAGGGAAGAAACGTTATTTAAATTTTTTAAACGAAACTAAACAGAAATGGCAAGATAGGAAATCGGCAGAATTAGCAAAATTTGTACAACTAAATGATGCAAGGAAATTATGGGCAGCCATCAAGAATATGGTTAAAAAACCTGTGCAATCTGGCAATATCAGCCCACAAGAGTGGGAATCATATTTCAAACGTTTATTTCAGTCAAACGAAATTATAAATATTTGGACTGGAAAAATACCAAATTCCCCCGAAATCCAAAATGTAGATGTTTTAGACGCAGAAATAACACGCGAAGAGGTATTAAAACAAATTAAAAAAGTGAAGGCAGGGAAGGCCGTAGGTATAGACGGGATAAATGGAGAATATTTTAAAGTCTTTTGTAAGAATGAAAAAAATGTGAATATTTTAGTAAGGTTATTTAACAAAATTGTAAAAACAGGAACAGTGCCCAAGACTTGGAAAACAGCAATTATACATCCTATTTTTAAAGGCAAAGGTAGTGTTAATGACGTTAATAGTTACCGTGGAATTGCACTACTTCCAGTGCTGGGAAAGATTTATTTTGGCATTATAGCTGAACGTATAAACACATGGATAGATAGATACAAAATACTTTCAGACTTTCAAAAAGGCTTCAGGAAAAACTGTAGGACAACAGACAACATTTATATACTATCCACGTTAGTTAATAAATATCTAAGTGTCAAAAGAGGTAGGTTGTACTGTGCATTCATAGACCTGGAAAAAGCCTTTGACACAGTAAACAGGGAGGCATTATTTTATAAATTAGCTGAGAAAGGTATGAGTAGAAATATGATTAGAAATTTGCGTGAGGTGTACAGTAACACAACTGCTTGTGTAAGGTATGATACAGACAGAGTGACAAAAGCCTTTAACCAGTACATGGGAGTTCGTCAAGGCTGTCCCATCAGTAGTCACTTATTTAATCTATTTATAGATGACATAATAAAATACATTTGTAGAGGTAACACACATATGCCAGTAATAAACAATGTAAACATACATGGCTTGCTCTATGCAGATGATTTGATATGTAATGCAATTACAGTAACTGGGTTACAAAAATCATTAAACGCTATCGAAGAGTATTGTAATGAATGGCATCTTAGAGTGAACGTTAAGAAAACGAAGATTGTGGTATTTAAGAATGGTAATAGGCTAAAAAAACAAGAAAAATGGCAGTTGAACGGAGTAACCTTAGAATGTGTAAATGAAATCAGCTACTTAGGTGTAATATTAGACTCGAGAGGAAAGTGGAATAAACAAGGACAGAAAGCTATCATGCATGGTAAGCAAGCAATGTCAGCAATAAACATGTGTCTTACTAAAACACCAACTATGCAAGTGAAAACGCTAAATACCATTTTCAGCTCTTTGGTAGAATCAAGAATATTTTATGGGGTTGAGATCTGGGGGCTTTATAAAAACAGTTGGGAGCAAATAGATACTATAATAGACAAATATTGCAAACTAATTTTAGCACTTCCCAACTCAACACCAAAGAAGGTAGCAATGGTAGAACTGGGTAAATGTAGTAGTAGAGGAGAAATTATGGTAAAGATTGTTAAATATTGGCTCAGAATCTTAAAAATGGAGGAAAATGAAATACTTAAAGTCTGTTATAGATATATGGAAACCAATTTGAATAAAGTAAATTGGGCTTCTATACTGAAACAAGAACTAGAGAAAATTGGCTTAGGCTATCTGTGGGAAGTGAATGCAAAAAATGGAAATAGGATAACAAGTATAATAAGGCAAAGATGCAATGACATAGAAAAACAATATATGTTTAGCTGTATGAGCGAGAAATCTTCACTGCTATATTACAAGGAGATCAAAACTGTTTGGGGTCAGGAATCATACATATCTATTAATGATAGAAAAGTCAGAGCAGGTATAGCATGGTTTAAACTAGGGATTTGGAAACTCAAGGGATTAAGAGGTAGAGCAGAAAAAGATAAATGCCCACTTTGAGGAGAAAATGAAGATCCTAAACATATACTTCTAACATGCAGAGAGACGAATTGGAGTGACAGGCGTTCTATGAAAACAGAATGGTTGCAGTTTAGCAATGAAATTGTGCTGGCTAAACTATCAAGAACTACAAATGTTCAGGCTCTAAGAAAGCTAGGTTTTTATTTATGGAAAGTTAAAGAAAAAAGACACAAAAAACAAATGTCGTCATAGACAAATAGCGAAATAAATTTTAATGTTAAAACTGTCAAGATACCTCTGCAAAAGCAAGAGGAAGTGTATATATCCTGTATGTAATTGAGTAACCATGTAATTGCTCGAATTATGGCTAAACGACCAACGGTCACTGCCATAATTCAACACTGTAATGTACCGCAACTAACTAATAAATAAATAAATAAATAAAAATATACTGATGGCTCAAAACGTGACTCAAGATCAGGATGTGGCATAGTCATTTCCTCAAGTGTTCACTCCTATCGCTTACCAGATTACTTCTCCATCTTTTCATGTGAAGCTTGGGCTATTCTCAAAGCTATTGAAAAAAGCACTATGAGTAATAACTGCTCACAAATTGTTACCTTCTCAGATTCTATGTCAGCTCTCGGTGCCATCTGAAACAGATCTACAAGGAACCCAATCATCCAAACGATTCAGGAACGTTTGTTTTTCCACTCAAAAAATGGTACCAAAATCTCATTAGCATGGCTTCCCGCACATAAAGGTATTTCTGGTAATGAAAACGCAGATACAGCAGCCAAATCTGCAACAGTGTTATCACAAATTGAAAACGGTTTGAATGGTACATTAGAGGACACCAAAACAATGATCAGATCTGAAATTACGAAGCACTGGGATGAAACATGGAAATCCACTCCTTCAAAACTGCAGCTCGTCCGGAAATCAGTTACTGAGCCAGCCATTCCGAATTCTCTCCTCTGTAGAAGGCAACAAGTCTTGCTGACCAGGCTGTGGATTGGCCACTACAACCTTAGCCATGGCTATCTTATGAAGAAAACTATTAAGGATCCATGCCCGAAATGTAATGGGGATGTAACTTCCTCCCATCTTATTCTGGAATGTCCACGGTTATTGCACGTAAGGCGTCTGTTAAATATCAAAGGAGACTTATACAATATATTTAAAAATAATGAAGGATGCCTTAAGGTTATCTCACTTTTGGAACTGTCACAGTTAAAATCATTCATATAATGTCAAATCAAATCATAGTTTGTCAATAGTTGCTAAAGTTTTAAGTTTAATATGTTTTTCTTCTTACTAAATTTCAAGTTGATTATGTTTTTCTTCATACTTCACTTCTTGTAGAACTTGTTCAATATATATATGTATTTAATTATTGTGGTCGCTGGTGACCCTGGCAGTTAAAAAGCGACCTTAAATAAATAAATTTTTAAAAGAAGGTCTAGTTTTTTTAAATCAGATTAAAATCGTCCAGCATCAGCTGTACTGTACAGATTTGTGATATCTTGACAATCGCACACTCACATAAAAGTAAATAAAAAGTCAAATTTGTCGGCTCGGGATTTGAACCATTGAACTGCAGAATGTCCAAGACGTTACCATCTTGTCCACCAGGGTCAGATAAACAGTCTAGTTGGATAAGCGTATGTAAAGCAATAATGTTATTTGTCATAGCCAACTGCATTTTAATCTCCAAATCCTTATAAGATCACAGTAAAACAATTGACTATGTTGTCATGATAACTGATTTGACTTTCATAAATTCTTTCGAATACGTATATTTACAAAAAATAGGCACTAAATTGGGAATTACTCCGAAACCGTTCAACCGATTTTATCCAATATCAACAGACATGTTCCCATGGACATTATAAATGTGTACACCAAGTTTCATGAAAATCCGGTAAAGCATGTTTGAGTTACCGCGTCTTTAAAATAGACACTAAATTGGGTTTTACTCGGGTACTCGGGTACCGATTTGATCCAATATCAGTAGACATCTTCTCATGTACATTATAAATGGTTATACAAAGTTTCATGAAAATCGAATAAAGCATATGAGTTGTCGCGACTTCTTATATATTAACATAAAAGGCACTAAATTGGGCATAATTCCGCTACCGGCCTACCGATTTGGTTGAATATGAATAGAAGTCTTTCCATGGACATTATAAATGGGTATACCAAGTTTCATAAAAATCCGATAAAGCGTATTTGAGTTATTGCGCCTTTAAAATAGACACTAAGTTGGGTTTTACTCCGGTACCGGTCAACCGATTAGGTTCAAATTAAATAGGATACTTCTCTTGGACGTCATAAATGCGTATACGAAGTTTCATGAAAATCCGATACAGCGAATTTCAGTTATGGTGCCTTAATAATATAATACTATTAAAATAGGCACTAAATTGGGCATTACTCCGGTACCGGTGAACCGATTTGGTTCAATAACAATAGAGTTCTTCCCATCGACATTATGAATGTTTATACCAAGTTTCATGAAAATGCGAAAAAGCGTACTTGAGTTATGGTGCGTACAGACGCATGGACAGACGGACAGACAGACGGACAGACATTTTTTCGTCCCCCACACAATCTCATAAAGTACCATACTGGCACTTGATAATCAATGTCCAGAATGGGGTTGACAAGAGAAGGATAATGCGATAAATATGCCATATTTACCCATGTAAAGCACTGAAATGAAACACCGTGGTCTTGTGGTTAGCGTCGCTGACTGCAGATCCGTCGGCCCGGGTACGATCCCAGGATTTTTCTGAGGTATGGGAGGTCTGGAACGGGGTGCACTCAGCCTCGTGATTGAAATTGAGGAGCTACTGGATAGAGAAGTAGCGGCTCCGGTCATGAAAACACCATTAACGGCCGTGGGTGTCGGCATGCTGACCACATGCCCCAATCCAGCCATCTTCTTATGGTAGATGACGCAGCGGTCAGGTGGTAGGCCAAGTCTCTTCAGGGATGTAGCGCCACGGAGTTTAGTTTTAAAAAAATTCCGGTCTCCTTAGCCGTCGTAGCTAAGACATGCTGCTTTGGACACACGGTGAAGGAAGCTGTGGGTTCGAGTCCCGCCTCGGGCATGGGTGTATGTGTGTTGTACGGAAAGTAAGTAAAACAAAAGGTAAAACAAGGTCAACAAACGGTAAAACGAAACAACAGTCAGAAAGATTGGCCTATGGCCGCCTAAATTAAAAAAATGAAAATGAAGAATTTTTTTTATTTAAATTCTAACTTATTATAAACAAAATTAATGAACATTAAATGAATATCTTTATTTAATTATAAATTGAAATTAAATTAATAAGTGCAGTATTGTGCAAAATGTTTCAATAAAATCATTATCTATCTATCATTATCTAATTATAAATTGAAATGAAATTAATAAGTGTAGTATTGTGCAAATGTTTCAACAAAATCATTATCTTCTTCGCGAAATATTTTTACAATGTGTACGTATAATAATAAAAATGGTAATACAATATTATAGCATTTAAACAAAAAATGTGAGCAATAGTACAAAATAAAGAAATACTACTTTCCTTGACGATTACTATTAGTGACAAATATTGCAAATAGTATAATAATTAAACGGCAGATTGATAAGAAAATCTGTGCAATGCAAACCGAGTTAAAGTAAAGTTACAATAGATGTAATGTAATATTTGCTATGAAATCTGAAGATAAAGAATCCCTTCCTATCATTATTTCCATTTAACTTCTTATGAAACAGGGTGTAACAGTATACAAGATCAATGTCGCTTAGAATTCGCGACGTTACCTTACGATCGAATGCTATATTTACTTCAAGAGAAGTTGAGGTTAGCATAGAACGCAATGATTAGCAAATTGACAGATAATTTAAAGTATAACTTTGAAAAATGTAGTGAAATGCAGTTACGTTAAAAATCAATAGTTGCATATCTGCCACAGTATAATGGCTGCTGTACCGGAAGATTTACAGCACGTGGCGTGGAGAATAATTCTACGACGTCCAAGGTGAAAATTCAGAAATCTGAATTCGAGACGATAAATGTAGCTCGTAATCCCAGACAGTTTGGAACAGGGTAGATCTGCTCGAAGCTGCGATCGGTTTCTAAGTTGAATACGTAGATTGTGAAACAGTTCGATTTTGCCGTTAACTGCAGAGCTAACTAGTATGTCTGAGGCTGATAGATACAGAGAAATCCAAGCTCCGAGAGGGCGCAAGCGAAGACGATCTGAACTGTACGAAGACTGGTAGATGAGTGAGATAGGCAAAATGACCGAAAATGAAAGCTGCCAGACAATACAAGTGAATCATGGAAGATGACGTCAACATGGCTTGCTTGTGACTTGAAGTCACAAAACCGGAGTACGATGCATCGAGTAAGTCTTCGATTCTAGAGAGAATGAGCCTTCCCAAGATCTTCCGCTGTATCGGGAACAAGAAAATCGGTCTATATGATTTCGATAAATTTGATTCTTTGTCGTAAAACGTTTCCATGCACTCAGAAAAAAACCTAGCGCATCAGTTAAATATGTCCAGGAGGTGTGCGTGCAACACTGCACTACCCTTAGTTATTTGTTCCGAATTAATCCCGGCTTTCTTTGTCTTTGTGGAGTCAAGTTCTATCTGTAAGTCCGCGTTATCAAATGGCTGGATATGTTCTCTGTCTTCTATGACTTCTTGAGTATGTCTTCAGATTTGTCTTCGTTCAGCTGTCTCATTCTGTAGGTTATCATCTGGCACAAGCGTCGTACGTAGTGTGTCGGCTATTTCGTCACATGCTTCTGCTTGTCTCCCTTCCGATCTTCTGAGACTACTGGTTATAGTTTAATTTCTAATTTTGTTTACTTGCATGCGATAAGCCACTTCCCAGGTGTTGGTCATGCTTTGCTTCGATACAAAGTCATGCCAGCTTTCTTTCTTGGCTTCGTGTACTGCACGGGTGTATCGTTCTCTGTGTTGTCGAAATGTCGCGTAGAGTCTTTGTCTTTCCTATCTGTCCGGGAGCGTTCTCTGTATGGCCTTCTAGGCCGCCTTTCGTATAATCTTGCTGATGTCTCTAATTCTAGTCGCTACGTCTGTTTTGTTACCAGCGGCTCATTGTTCGGAAGTTTCTCCCCTATTCATGTCTGGTAATTGTTCCAGTCTGCGTTTCTAAACGCTCATAATTCTGTTTCTGTCCGTCTTGTTGCTCTTATTGGTATTTTTACGACTCGGTGAGAACTTGATGTCAAGTTTAATAGTTGCCACGACTGTGGGACCAGCTCCTGTGTGGTTGTTATGTCTATATACGATATTCTTCTGGTCGTTGTCAAGCTGAGCTCATTCTTCTATAGTGGTCTCAAGAATGACATGCCATCGAGACCTCTTCGCAAGGCTATACAATTAGGACAACCAAAATTTGCAACGATAAGGATAATTCAGTCAGTGAAATGATAGTATGCTAGGCCCTAACCCCTAAAACCGAACCCATTATTTTCAGAATAAGAATCACTTGGAAATACTAGCCTATATCTAACAATTTTATTTATAGTAGCTGGTAATACAAAATGTTCCATAAAAATATAAAAATGGATTACAACAGAGCAGAAAAGAATAATGTAGGCGACACTAAGCGCCGTTATGCTTGGGAATATAGTTTTACAAGTCCCTGCATCTTTGATTGGAATTCCAGATAAGTGTATGATACAAACGTACGGACTGAAGGTCCTGTATCAATGTGCGTCCTGTCAGTTCATGTTGCTACGATCTTTAAGTAACGTAACACAATATAAAAACTAAAAGAAAAATAAACCAAGGCAGAAGCAAAAACTGATGGACCGAGCAAGAAACAAGGCAAAGAACATTAACGATAAACAGAACAAAATGGCCCATCAGGAAAATAAGACGAAACAAAAGCATACCTGAGAAATTAAAGTAGTACGCCCATCTGGATCCTGGCTCTAGACCGGCACCACACTTTGATGTTACTTCACTGAAATCTGGCGATCGACTCCTCTTCGGAAAAGTTAGTTAGGTTAGTTACTATTGCTGATGCAATTTTTTCGCCCTGTGCAGTTCCCTCTAAGATTAAACTGGGGAACAAGTTTTTTTTTTCGTGGTGCCTAGAATTTTTTATCTGATTCTGGGTATTTTGGGGTTGCTGATTCCAAAAATGCCATCCGTTTTGTTCTTGCAGCTCTAGTTTATGAGATATTGATGATAATGGCTGCTTTGTTTTTACACCACCATTTGATTTTTTCCAAGCTCTAGTCATGTTGTTGTTTGCATATGTACTTTAACTATTCTGGCATTTATTTCTATTTTTTATAGGCACTGACATGGCTTCATCACGAAGAAAATGTGTGAATGATCCTGATGTGTTTTGTTTCATCTGTCGGGAGTACACATTCATTCAGCAAAGAAAACCCATAAATGACTTTGTTAAAAGAGCTTATTTGGCCTATTTCAAAGTAAAACTGGGAGACCAAGATAAAGCTTCGGCACCTCACATTGTATGTAAAACGTGCACAGAGCATCTGCGACAGTGGACAAATGGGAAACGGAAGTGCTTGAAATTTGGGGAACCAATGATATGGCGAGAATAAATAAACCACAGCGATGACTGTTACTTTTGTTCAGTTAGTGTAAAGGGCATCAATAGTGTGACAGCGTAGCATGAGCGTAGCACCCAGGGAGTAGCAAAATACCAAAAGCCAGAAACTGTAATTATACAAAAGAATGGAGAGACGGGAGAATAGCAATGATTTAGATAAAGTTCTAAGAATGCCAGTTTATTACAATTCAGTGTTGGATAAATAGTCGTGGTTTGAGCTCACAGACAATAACCTTACATGCAATCATTGTGTAATGCATTCTGAGAAGCAGGAATGCCTAGCATAGAGCGTACAAAATAGAATATAATGTAAGAAAGAGCTGAAGGCTCGGAACTAGGCATTAACGTCCGGCAAGCATCCCTCCGAAAAAAAAAATAATTTAAACAAAACGAACAAATAAAAAACTGAATAAATGCAAAAACGCTGGTGGGCAAAACAAAACGAAACCTAAATGAATTAAACAGAAAACTCACCAGCAAAACTATAACTTAACAAAACATACCTGCTATATAACTTGAGTGAAGTGAGATTGAATTACATAATGTAGTTACTGACTGTACTGATCCACACAAGCACGGAAGCAAGCGGCCTGCTTCCCGAGAATCGGAGCTGAAGTTCCACACTCGCCGATCGTCAACCAAGAACTGTCCCCGCGATCGGGAAATAAAAACATCTTGCCTGGAAACGCCCCCTAAAGATAGTACAGAGTAATTCGTAAAGGGGGCGTTCGCGGGCAAGGAAAAATCGATAGTAGGAAAAGCCTGAAGGGCGAAAATACAGAACACACACTAAACAAAAGACAGGATGCTTGCGCGAACAAAACAAAACGAATGTGTACGTAAACACAAGTGAAAACAATATTAAATACACACACTAAACAGGTAAGCAAGAATATTATGAAAGAACAACAAGTAAATAAAGAAGGTAATTAAATAAGAAAATTACTAAAGTGTCGGAAATAAGCGGCACAATAGCAATAACCGGAATAGGTGGATATATCCCGATCTTCGCTCTGCAAGACGCCCCGTTCCACATTCAGAGGAAATACCTGTTCCAATATTTACTGGTCTTCCAGTATCATCAGAGTCATCGGAAGAGGAGGAATTACCTGAAACCTATGGTGAGAAATATGATAGTGATTTCGCAGGGCCTTCATCAGTTGCATCCGGTTTTAGTCAAGCGGAATTGAACGATCTCATAAGAGATCTAAGTCTTCCAAAGAAGTCGTCTGAATTGTTAGCATCCAGGCTGGCAGAGAAACAATGTCTGTTACCGGGAAAAAAAATCACAGTCTATCGCAAAAGAGAAACAGATTTCCTGCCGTTCTCACTACAGAAAACCAATTTGTTTTTTGTACCAATGTTGAAGGACTGTTAATGAAACTTGGTGTAAGAAAATACACACCAAGTGAATGGCGGTTATTTATAGATAGCTCCAAACGCAGCCTAAAACGTGTCCTTTTACATAATGGGAACATATACAGGTAAATCCCAATCGGCCACTCAGTTGCTATGCGCGAAAATCAGCTACAGTAGCCACAGTGTTAGAGAAGATCTCATACCGCGATCACCAATGGGTTATCTGTGTCGACCTCAAGATGGTGAATTTTCTTCTAGGACAACAAGGTGGGTACACCAAATACCCATGATTTATATGTCTATGGGACTCTAGAGATAAAGATCAACACTGGGTGAGAAGACAGTGGCCTCTTCGAGAAAGTATGATCGTTGGAGAGAAAAACATCATCGCAGAACCTTTGGTTAACAGAAACAACATCATATTGCCACCACTGCATATCAAACTTGGGTTGATGAAGCAGTTCATCCAGGCGTTGAATAGAGATGGAGCATGTTTTGGCTACTTATGTACGAAATTTCCTGCATTGAGTATGGAGAAATTAAAAGCAGGTATATTTGATGGACCACAAATCCGCCAACTCATAAATGACCAGACATTTCAAGACTCAATGAACGATACTGAGGCAGCCGCGTGGTCATCGTACTGTTAGGTGGTGAAGAATTTCCATGGAAACTATAAGGCTCCTAACTATGATGAACTAGTGGAGAATATGCTCACTGCCTTTTGTGCACTTGGCTGTAACATGAGCATCAAAGTACACTACCTGCACAGTCATTTGGACATATTTCCAGATTGTCTTGGAGATTTAAGCAAGGGACACGGTAAACGTTTTCATCAAGAAATAAGTACAATGGAAGAACGGTATCGTGGACGATGGGATATAAATATGATGGCAGACTATTGTTGGAGCATACCTCGAGAATGTCCAAGATCATTGCATCGGAGGAAATCACAGCAACGGGGATTCAGCGACCTGAAGAAAGAAAATTAATGATTCTAATGCGACAAATGTATAAATAAATAATGGTGGTTCAATAGATACAGTTGCTTCATGAAAAAGAAAGTGCTTGATCCTTCCTAATGTCTTTTGTATTTAATTGTATGTGAGTGATATAGTTCCTAATGTCTTTTGTATTTAATTGTATGTGAGTGATATAGTTGTATATGCTGACCTGTATGGTTCGACTGGCATATAATGAGAATAAGCCCTATCTAAAAAACTAGAGCCGATTGGGCAAAACTGAAAGTATTTTCGAAATCAGTGACCCAAATATACCCAGAAATAGCTAAAAAATTTAAGGCACCAAAATCACTGTTCCCCAGTGTTATATTTTTGATATCATATCTTACTACTTTCCCGTTGTACGTGTATGGTTCTTCTATCAAAGGGATGAATATTTCTTCCACGTTTGCTTGACATCTAAGTTCGTCAGCAACCAACTCTGATCGGTCCGCATTTATCTGCCATAGCTTAAGACATGGGGCGTTATGTCCCCCTAATCTTTTCGGTCACGCAGTCGCAAATACCTCTGTAAGGCATTCGAGATTTGAGGCCTCGTGACCGTTTCTAGTTTACTTTGTGCGCATATTGCGCATTTTGGTTTCTTGTTCTTGCTTTGACATTATTTTACTCGATGTCCTTGTTGAGCACAGTACGAGCATGTGTCCTGTTGCTGTTTGCAGTGTCTTGCCATGTAGCCAAGTCCCTGGCATTTATAACACCTGGTTACGACCAAATGGTCATAATTTCAACAGGTGTTAATCCTACAAATACTCGCCCTTTGTCTAGCATTGTTTTCGGAGGGCAGGGCTGACCTAACATACCCAATGGTCAATGTCAGGCAGCCGTCTACCTAATTAGAACTTCAGTTCGAGGGATTTGCAGTTTTCATCGTCATCCTCAGCGTTTTGTCCGATGACGGTTTTCATGACGCTTTATTGTCAAGATTCCTTGGGACATTCAGGGTAACAGCCTGGATCCAGAGGAATGGGGATGGAAACGCGACAGTCATGGTCTCATTCCTATTAAAATTACAGAAGTCCCAGCACCACAGTCCTTGCTGCACCTGATACTCTGCAGTTGCAAAAAAGTGAAATGTTGTTTAAATTTGTTGGGTGTGATTTGTATTGCCATATACGCTTGTTTCATTATGTAGTTCATTGGCGCGCATGTGCGGTGGTTGCTCGGTTTTGTCTACCTGTACGCGATACCGGCGTTCGTTCACCAAGAGTGATACGAGCACCCGTCGTGATGTGAGCTTTAACTTTGTTATGGCATCCTGTGTTGTAAGATATGGTGAGTTGAGCATTTGTTCGTCTAAATTAATTTGAAATATCCCTTCAGGATTGAGCTGGAGTTATTCTCCTTTGTTAAAGCCAAAATTGTTTAAGGCACTGCAGTATGACAAGTAAATTCCGTAATTCGGATTCTTTCATTCACCATGTGCGCATTATGGCAAACCGAATATTCTAGTTAGGCTGTTGTAGAAACTTCTGTGGTCAGCATGATAGGTCATGTGGCGTTGATGTATACAGGATTCTTCGTATTGGATGTGATACACATTAGTTTCATGTTGTGCTTACGTACTAATTATGATCACGTAATGATTTCACGTTTCAGCTGAGTGCAGGGTAGTATTTTACACTAAACGAATGTTTCATTTATTTCGCTATGTTCTAATAATAGCTCTCTGTTTGTATATTGGTTCTAGAATACTAGTAGTATTGCGTACCGGGAAATCAGGTTAGGTTTGTCATCTTAAATTATCTTGATTTTTGCTTATTGCTTGTTCTGAATTAGTCAAGTTCTGGGAATGTACTATTGTAAATTTTTCAGCCGCTAAATTATTATAGTGCAACTATTTATAATAGAAATTGTATTCAGACTGTTATTTTGTATTGCAAATACGTTGTTGAATATGGGGGTGCGTACCATTTATAGGATGTAATTCGTCCTCAAGTACAAGATGCACGTAGTTTGTATTCCTTGTAGAATGCTTGTCTATTGTGGTCATTAACTCTGCTACTCTCTTTGTGCACGCGTGATTTATTGATATCTTTCTGGGTGCTAGATCCTTAGCTTGTTACGTTTCGTCAAGTACTGTAAGTGCCTATAGTGTTTGCAATTTTAAGATGCTCCCGTTAATTCTAAATTCACATTTCTTTCGTATTGCCTGTCCATATTTGTCAGTATAGTGTATACGCATGTCTGTCAGTACATACATTTTTCTCTATACTTGAATAGTGGTTATATATTTTCTGTACCTTTCGTCTTGTCAAATATTAAAGCCTACCGTAAGCTTATATTGTAGCCTTTCCAACCGTATGTTTTGGTAGATATTTCTGATTTTGAGTTCTGGTCCACCGTACCATTTTCTTAAATCTCCCGATATATAAGCCTTTGCATTATTATATTATTCTCGGATAATAATTATTTCTTTTCTTATTCCAAACTTTTCTCAAACAAATATTTACCGCATTCTAGTATTTCTGGCCATTTGAAGGATTTTCTGCACTCAGTCCAGATTTTCTATCCTAGTTACGTATATTACCTTAATATCTCTCACCATATATTATAATTTATTATTAATGTCAATGTGATACGTATATATGGATCTTATTGAGATTGTTACGCCTATGGTTGATGTTTTGAAATACATATATTTCTTATTTAACTAAAACTAAATATATTTAGGTGAGTTTTATGAATATATAGACTGAAAATACAAATAAATGTTTATACTGTTTTCTGGAAAAGGTTGAGTTATTTATAACTTGGCATATCCTATCCCACCTGGAATTTAGAAGGTCTCGCGGCTCTAGGTTAAATCCCAGTACGCCCTTCCTCAGATATTTTCAGGTCTGTCTTTAGAAGTTAATTATAGCTAATTATATTTGTTAAAGAATCTAAACTTCTACTTTCATTATTAATTGCAATATATATATATATATATATATCCCCTATATGATAGCATTTGAATTTTGTGAGCTGAGTAATTGTGTTATTTATCTATATTATTTTATTTTACATAGTTGCTTCTTTTCTTTTCTTTATATATACACAACCAGTAATATTTCTTATACAAACAGCAATATACACACATATTTTAAAAATAACATTGAAAAAGGTTGCAAAAGTGCATGTACCTGCAGAAAATCCGGGTTGAACTGCACCACAATTTGTAAGAATTGTTCAGGGATTTCATGTACAAACCCCCTTCAATCGAAATTGAGGAAGAAAGCGATGGAGTTGGCATCGAAGCTGTTGAACAACACGATGAATCTGAACAAGAAGAATATGACTTTGATACGCACCGGAAGTAGATGTACAACCTGGACCTTTTAAACGTTTAAGGCGCACATAATTCATACATCTCTCACTATATATTTCCATCTCCAAATATTTCTGTAGTAAAACCATATTAAAACCGATTGTTTCTGTAATATCACCATAATAAAAACAATTGTTTTTGTAATAAAACGATTTTGATTATCTGAAGCTTTAATTACTTAATTTCGCTATTTATCCGTCTATGTAAAGGATCTATGTACAATATATTGTACATACCTATACATAATTAATAGGCATTCGTCATTAAAATACATAAATTGCTACATAAACCGTCATCATGCGTCAAAATAGGTTTTTAAATTTTTGTGTTTTTTATTGAAATTCCAAGTACTGTAGTAACTGTAATACTACATGTAAATCAAAGATTGAACGGTGTATCTTGTAGAAATTTTACGCTCTTTTGAATGGTGATAGACAAATCTTTGTGAGGAGTTGGTATCTGGGGAATTTTTCAAAAAAACTGAAAAAAAAAGTGCGAAAATTTCGTGCTTTTTGCTCACAGAAAGTTGTCCCTAGGACTTTCGAGGTCGAAAACTTAGCTTTACACTACTCTTACAACACCAAGCAATATGAAAAAGAAAAATATTTTACCCCGATTAATGCAAGGTGGAATGTATCTATATACTGGACTATCGATTTCAATTCTCATAATCTTTCGAACACTGAATTTTTCCATTTATTTATTTGTTATCATTTTTTCAGCGAATTTGCGAGCATCGTCGGCAATTATCCCCCCAAACGGAAATCAATTGGTCGATCTACATCTCAAGCACAAAATAAAAAGGCATTACGAGCTTCAGAAACAGACGAGCGACGGGAAGCAAGATTAGAAGCTGATCGAATACAAACTGCTCAAGCCCGTTCTTCTCAAACGAACGACCCGCAAGAATCACGATTGGAAACTAATCGATTACGCACTTCTCATACCCGTTCGAATGAAACAATTGATAAACGGAGAGCAAGACTGGGAACCAATCGAGAACACAATGTTGGATCCAGATGGACACTGGACGCTGATTTGAATCTTGCTGCGTTCCATTACGATGCTGATTATGATTACAGTCTTCATCGAAGTGGCGTTACTGGATAAATGGACAAGTTATGCGAATTTTCCCGGGCACTGAAATTTAAGAATGAAACTCCAGGAATGTGTTGTGCAGGTGGAAATGTGAAATTATCAGAATTGCATTTACCACCCGAACCATTATCAACGTTGGTATCAGGTGACACAAGCCAGTCGAAACATTTCTTGGAAAATATACGAGGTACAATTCATGTTTCCAAATGACATTGTTCTGTGCAACAGAAATCATACGTGCCAATTACATGTTAACGTTCAAAGTCCTTGGGCAAATTTATCATCGTGCTGGATCACTTCTACCACTGCCAAATTCTGATCACAATATTGTCGATTCAACAACAGCACTAATCGAGAAATTGTTGCTGCATTACAAAATTTATTCGATCAACACAACGAATTAGTTCGACTGTTCAGGACGGTCCTCGAGCGAATGCCAGCTGATGATTACGTTGTTGTTATTAGACCTGACAAATCACCAGATGGCCAACACGAAAGAAAATACAATGCACCGACAATTAATGAAGTGGCGATCGTCATAGTTGGTGAAGAATTTAACTCGCGTGATATAGTTCTTCATCGCAGAGATGGCAATGTTCAGCGAGTCTCCTCGACTCATCGCTCATAGGACGCATTGCAATATCCAATTTCATTCTGGCAAGGAGAAGATGCATATCATTTCCACATCAAAATGAGAAATCCACAAACACATGAGGAGACTAATAAGAAAGTCAGTGCCATGGATTACTATTCATATCGATTGATGATTCGTGAGAACCTAGACAGTCACATTTTGAAATGTCGGCAATTGTTCCATCAATACATTGTCGATATGGATGCAAAAATCGAGACCGAAAGACTTCTCTTCATTCGATTGAATCAAATCAAACTGCGCTCAGAAGAATATATTCATTTACGCGATGCAATTGCTACTGATGGCAATCCCAATGAACTGAGGAAAATGGTCATACTGTCGGCTACATTTACAGGATGCCCACGGCACATACATTAATACGCACAAGATGCAATGACTTATGTTCGCGCATACGGCCGTCCTGATTTATTCATAACATTCACGTGCAATCCTACGTGGGATGAAATTAAAGAACTTCTGTTGCCTGGACAATCGTCTTCGGATCGCCATGACACCATCGCAAGTGTGTTCAAACAAAAATTGAAATATATGATGGATTGTATTGTCAAACATAATGTTTTTGGAGAGACACCCCGTTGGATGTATTCCATTGAATGGCAGAAAAGAGGATTACCGCATGCACACATTTTGATTTGGTTGATCAACAAAATTATACCAGACAAAATCGATGAAGTCATTTCAGCAGAAATACCAGATGTCAACATTGATCCAGGCTTATTCGAAGTCGTTACCAAAAACATGATTCATGGTCCATGTGGCGCGATCAACAACAATTCTTCGTGCATCAAGGATAGAAAATGCACGAAACGCTATCCAAGAGACTAACACGCCGAAACTATCACTGGAAATGATGGATATCCACAATATAGTTGACGATCGACTGAAGATGGTGGCAAATTCATCAATCTAAAAGTGCGCAACAATGATATAGAAGTCGATAACCGTTGGGTTGTGCCGTATTCACCATTACTCTCAAAGACGTTCAAAGCATTCATCAATGTCGAGTATTGCAATTCAGTGAAATCGATCAAATACATTTGCAAATATGTCAACAAAGGAAGCGATATGGCAGTTTTTGAAGTGGGAAATGCATCTGCACCAATCGATGAAATCGAACGATATCAATTGGGACGCTACATTAGTAGCAATGAAGTTGTTTGGCGTATTTTCTCATTTCCAATTCATGAACGTCATCCAACAGTTGTTCATTTGGCAGTACATCTTGAAAATGGACAGCGCGTGTATTTTACAACTGAAAATCTACATGCAAGAGCATTTTCGCCACCACAAACAACGTTAACTACGTTAGACTCATTGTGCACGGATGATTTATTCGCAAGAACGCTACTTTACTCAGAAGTGCCAAAATATTATACATGGAATGCATCAGCGATAAAGTTTCAACGTCGTAAACAGGGCAAACCAGTTTAAGGACATCCGAATATATATTCGTCCGACACGTTAGGCTGTCTGTGTACAGTTCATCCAAAAAATGAAGAATGTTTTTACTTGCTATTACTGTTAGTTAACGTGCGTGGAACGAAATCCTTCCAAGAACTGAGAACAGTAAATGGTGAAGTAAGTGCGAAATATCGAGAAGCTTGCCAAGAATTAAATCTTCTTGAAAACGATCCCCATTGGGACACAGCACTCGCTGATGCATCGAATACAGCTCAACCACACCAAATAAGCACGTTATTTGCTATATTATTGACAACGTGTTTGTCATCCAGTTCGAAAGATCTTTGGGAAAAATACAAAGATTACATGAGTGAAGACATCCTACGTCGTTTGCGAGCTACGAATCCTGACATGCAATTCACACGAAACGTGTATAATGAGGCATTGGTTTCGATCGACGATATATGTTTGGCAATCGCTAACAAAGGATTGATGCAGTTGGGAATGTGTGAACCGAATCGATCTGCAAATGTCGCGTATGATCGTGATTTGCAACGTGAAACACACTTCGATGTCGATGATTTGGGTACATTTGTTGAAAGTAATCTTCCGAAATTGGTTCCAGAACAACGCATTTTATATGACACAATCATGAAAGCAATTACAAATCAAAGCGGCGGATTGTATAACATATATGCGCCCGGAGGTACAGGCAAAACTTTTCTTATTTCAATCATTTTGGCAACCATACGGTCCCGAAATAAAATTGCACTGGCAATTGCGTCATCTGGAATTGCGGCAACACTTTTGGATGGTGGTCGAACAGCACATTCAGCACTGAAATTGCAAACCACTGAGACGCCAACATGCAATATCACCGAAAATTCCGGAATAGGCAAAGTTTTCCAAACATGTGAACTTATCATATGGGACTAATGTACAATGGCTCACAAAAAAGCATTGGAAGCACTTCATCGTACACTGCAAGATTTGAGGGGAATTGGAAAGCCCTTCGGTGGAGCACTCATTTTATTGTCTGGTGATTTTCGACAAACTACCAGTAATACCTCGTTCAACCCCCGCTGATGAACTTAATGCATGTCTCAAATCATCAGTTGTATGGGGACATGTAAAGAAATTGACTTTTAAAACCAATATGCGTGTTCAACTACAAAATGATGAATCCGCCGAACGTTTCGCAAAACAGTTGCTGAATAATGGGAATGGGAAGATGGCAATCGACAGATCTACACAATGTATCACGTTGTCAACAAACTTTTGTAAGATGACATCAACCAAAGATGCACTGGTTCAAAAGGTTTTCCCAAATAAGGCGCGGAATTACAAAAATCATCAGTGGCTCAGTTGCACGTGCCATATTAACTGCTACGAACAACGATGTCAATGCCATCAATTTCAGTACCGGTATTCAAAACGGAATACCAGGCGAAGCGAGAACGTATAAGTCCATCGATACTGTGATTAATCAAGACGAAGTTGTCAATATTTATTACCCAACGGAATTCTTGAATTCACTCGAATTTCCAGGTATGCCACCGCACATTTTAACATTGAAAATTGGCGTGCCTATCATTCTTCTCCGAAATATCAGTCCACCACGACTTTGCAACGGTACAAGACTTTCGGTGAAAAATATGATGAACAATATCATCCAATCTAACTATTTTGAATGGGAAATTAAAGAGGGAAGATACACTGTTACCACGTATTCCAATGATCCCAACAGATATGCCATTTGAATTCAAACGTTTACAGTTTCCGGTGCGACTCGCTTTTGCAATGACCATCAACAAAGCACAAGGACAATCGCTGCAAGTGTGTGGGCTAGATTTGGAGAATCCGCGCTTCTCACATGGACAACTGTATGTGGCCATCTCACGCGTCGGAAAACCTTCTGATTTATTCGTGTACGCACCAGACGGAAAAACAAAAAATATCGTGTATCCAAAAGAATTCGTGTATCGAATAAATAAATGGAATTAAAACGACACTTTGAAATGTTTTCCATATGAAAACGAATAAGTTTTAATAAAATTGACACAATGTAAATTGACTGCAACGCTCGACGGGTAATAATCTATATATATATATATATATATATATATATATATCTTCTATGTACATAAAAATGGATGTATGTGTGTCTGTCCTTTATGCATTACTATACAATTCATCCGATCGCCATGAAACTTTGGGAAGTTGTTGAGTACATTCCCGCAAAGTTTTCTGGCATACTACATTTTTAATTTTAGCTTTCGTTTGCGAGTTATGAGTGAAAACGGGATTGAGACGTACATTTCTTGCGCTTTCGAAACATCAGTTTTCAGTAATACATTTCAGTTGTCAAATCAATTGCAGATGGTTTTGCGTACTTTCGTCATACCTTGGAAATAAAACCATCGCGATCGTTTGAATGTTGTAAGCCCACCCTGGCCGATTCATTTGTTTATAATGTCAAGGCACGCAGACAGATGAAATTTTCACCCTAGACGGAAGAAGAATAATGAATATAGCCCTAAATGGACAAACATTGTGCAGGGGTTTTTATTGGGCCAGGGAACTCGAACCTGAGGTTATTTTTCCCATGCTGCGCTTTCTAACCGTGGAATTCACTTCAAAGCCGGATTTAGGCTACAGCTGTTTCATTAATTAGGCCTATCAATCGTTTAGTTTAGACCTATGAATGTTTCGTGTGCAAAGTGTTAATAAATATAATAGTTTAATTATTTTGCTCTTAATTTTTAATCTTCCGATTAATTATTGTGGGCGAACGCCGCGGGGACCTGCTTTAAGCTATAAAAAGATATAGCCTAACTAGCATTTTCTGAGGGAATTGTTTGTGTGTGATAAGTCGTTCTTCCTCATTTCAAATTCTAAATACCTATATAAAGACCTTAAAGACCTAGAGTTTGAAAATCGAAAGTCCTTCATAAGTTATTTTCGCATTTACAAAATACAAAACCCGAGGGACGCCGGGCCTTTTAAGCTAGTTTTTTTATATAATTAAATGCATTGAGTACAATTGTCTCTCTTTACTTGTCAACACTTGCCCACACTTACGTTTTTTAGTACCTTGATTACCATCCATTGTAACAATCTCAACACAAAAGAAAAAATAAGAAAAAAGGGTAACAAGAAAAACAAATGCAGTACGAAAAAGAAACCCAACAAGAAAAAAGAAACGTAATACGTATAATAATAATAATAATAATAATAATAATAATAATAATAATAATAATAATAATAATAATAATAATAATAATAATAATAATAATAATAACAATATAACAACTGCACTAAATAAAGAATAAAATTATTATATACGCTGTAAAGATAGCCGCACTTGGTATAGTTGAGGAAACTTCGAAACGCACCATGCAGTAAGGGATCATATACTATCGGCCAAGCACGAGAAAAACTCTGAGCAGAACGAGGAGCGGTACTTGACGTCATACCATGCTACTATTCACTAAGAAAGCACTGTCACCTTGCAGCTTGGAACACACTGCACACTGGAGGCTAATGTTTACAACTCGCTTACAACAGAGAGGCTCGTCTTTCCTCTGCCCAATCAGAACGCTAGTATCCACCTGCTTGTGAACCAACCCCTCTCACCGCACTCCGCTTACAGAGGTTTACTCGTGCTTGGCCGATAATACCTGCCTGACCTGGGGACGGGATAGGGTGGAGAAGCTATCTCCCGTTCCCCTTAATGAACGGCATTAATGTCATTGAATATAATATCTATTCACATGTATTTGTTTATTGTTACAATAAATATTACGTAGTTTTATCATAATGCATTTTGAAGCAACTAATTTACAGAGTGGTTTGGTTATGTATATATAACAAGGGATATGTTAATGTAATAGCCCATAAGACCCTTCACTTCACTCTTAACTTGGACCAACTAATAGTAGTCTAGTATTTCAATAGTAGACTAGTAGTCTAGTATATCCAGGATCGAATCCAAGTACACCCAGGATTGTATAATAAAGAGTAGTTAATTTTCTAGTACAGTAAGAATTACAGAAGAGTAGAAAAAAGATTATATGTCTAGAAGAGGAGATGGAGAGAGTGAAGAAAGAGAGAAAGGAAAGAGGAAATGGGGGAAAAATTAAGAGAAAGTGTTTTTTTCTAGTTTCTACGTGATTTATGACGTCAACAGTGAAATCATAATGGCCGCCATCTTAATAGGGTCATTCTAGGAAATACGAAATCGGATTATTTACGTCTAGGGTAGAAAATATCAGGTACTTGTAACGCTTCAGATTTTTCCTGCCACATATGTTTTGAGTTAATTAAATATTCATTTTCACGTCAATTATTTAAATCATACTAAAGCAACCACTTTAGATTAGATTACGAATTATTGTTTTTATTAATGAATTTTTCGGTGGTAAAATAAGTGAATGTTATTGAGGATTCAAGGCAGGCCTATAATACATGTAATCTGGCATCACATTAATGGAATATTTGGGGTCATTAGCATACAGTTCTTTTTCACCTGTAACGAACTTTAGCATTAAATAATCTAGTCTACTCACAGACCTCACACATTGCAAAATTCGAGAAGAAGGATTTAGATTTAGGATTATGGGAGATGGGAGTTACCTAGCGATATAGGCGACCAAATTCGATTCCAATTAAATTAGGAACAGATTTACTCCGTACTAAATTTACTTTATGGTATTGTGTATAGTACTTTTCTTAATTATTTTAAATTCCATACGCTTAATTACTGGACTACCAATTATGTAAAATAAAAAAATAAATGAGTGAATAAAAGATTATAGCGTAGGAGATTGGGATTGCGTCTTGTTAAGCCTGGATATTGGCGGCGGGATTGTGTTGTAATCGGGATGATGACATACTCTCGGCTCGTCAGAAGATGCCGCCGAGGCGAGAAGAATGAGATAATCTTCGCCGCTACCTATCTGCAAGAATGGAATATGACACATTTCAATTACCGGGTAGTCTATAACAGCGTTTTTCAACCAGCGGGCCGCGGCCGGTAATGGGCCCTCGGATGACATATGCCAGGCCTCGAGAGCTTTTCATAGAATTTGAAGGCACCAATGTTTTGAAGTTTTATTTTTCTAAGCAAGTTCTCTTGTAATATTTTGGGCCCCTTGTTGGAAATACTGTGAGCAGAAAATTTTAGGCGTCTTAAATGCGGAAAAGAGGGGGTTTGCGAGGCGATGGGCTTACCACCTGTCCCTCTACCCTCTCTCGGAAAATAAGCATATCAAAATTAGTGTAGGTAATGAAACCTCCACTTGGAGGCCCCTTCGCCCCACCTGGGGATCATAGGGTACCAGATACAGATACAGATAAATGCGGAAAGCTCAGACCCAGAATACAATAACATATAATATATGCTATGACGTGTTAACAAAATGTTAGTATGTTAGTGAATAAATCGCGATCTTTTAAAAATTAATGAACAATTCGCGTAATTTTAAAAATGCAAGAACGGTTAACGTAAATCTGTTTTGGTTAACAGGAGATTGGATAGGAACTTTTTCGTTTTTTGCCACTTCCTGGTGACTAACAGCTAACTCAAATAAAACAGCCGTAGAAGTTTCACTAATCCGTCAAAAACTAAGTTTAAAAAATGCTATTTGAAATTAATAAAGTCGTTACTGTGAAGTGTTTGAAAACTTAAAAACACACACACACACACACACATATATATATATATTTACATAATTGTTGTACTAAAATAAGTTTAAAATTTATTCCTACGTGTGTTTTTCACATTTTAATTACGTTACGTATTTTTTACTTACCTTGTTCTTGCGTACTTATGCCTAATTGTTTTGCTTGTTTGATGATAGTAATTACCAACTATGCAACTGATTTCTGATTTCTAAGGGCAAGGGCCTCCTACTGACCTAAGAGTAGCTCGGTTATTAGTTATTACTAGACTTCGGACTTTTAGGTCGCTAAAATGCTGTTTTAGGTACCTAAAATAGGCTCTAAAAATTGGAAAATAGGTTTTAAAAATCGTAAAATAGTCTCTTATAAAATTCTTAACAATTTGACAATTTTCTGAAATATATCAATTGCAATGCAGAATATTATATTTATTGAAGTCACAATCAATCAATAACCATGATAAAACACAGATATAGGCTACCATAACTTTCATTTAGGCCTACTATATAATTTTAGAAAGCAATGTTCATGAATTATTGGACCTGTAAACAACACTGATCAATTCCTTACAATTCTTGTCCGTAATTGGCTTCACAGTAAACAACTAGCACTTTTTCTAGATTTTCTAATGCAAAACAATGTCGCCTATCGCTCAGCACTAACTTATAGGCTGAAAATGAACGCTCCACATCTATTGAAGTAACAGGAGCATATTTCAATTTTGGCACTAAGTTGATTGGAATATCACACTGAATGTCCGTTGTCTTGCCTGCTAGAATGTCTGAAGCAGCACAAAGGCTTTTTAGACCTTTATTTCTCAGCAGAACTTTCTCCAGTTTATCCCTTACTATATCCCCTATAGGACCAGGAACTGCTTCGATCTTTTTCTTCATATCATTGAATACGTCCATCTGCTCATACAATGCTTTCCCGGCAGCTTCCAGTGATGCAATGACATGCACAAGAAAAGTATAATGTGACCTAATAAATACTAGGTCCCTCTGAATTCTAGAATCTTCCATGAGTTCCTTTGCTGAGATAATGCTAGCAGAATCATCTGGTAGATTTATCACAACATCTTTAACTTCATTAAAGTGATTGCTGTAATAGTCGGCAGCCTCCAACCATGTTCCCCAGCGAGTAAGAGCAACGTTCGGTAACCTCTCTCGGAAAGCCTGAACCCTTGTTGGTGCCTTCACAAATACCTTTTTTACAGTAGAAATCAATTTATTTACCCTTGGAAACTGTAGCCTGATCTGCTCTGCAACACGATTCACGCCGTGAGCAAGGCAAGTAATATGAGTGACAGAGGGATAAAACACTTTCAGTAATTGTACTGCAGCAATCATGTAGGCCGCCGCATCAGTGTAGATCAGTAATATCTTATTCTCATCGAAACTGTTGGGAAACAATACTTTGATGCCAGTGTTCACGAATTGTGCTACTGTCTCTTGGTTGGTTCGGGTCAATTGTTTGCTGCATATTAAATAGGCTTTAGAAGGAGAATCAGAACTCAGCTTTCCAACAATTAAATGAGCTATGTAGCGTCCCATACTGTCAGTAGTCTCATCTACCGAAAGCCATATATGTGAATCACCAATGTCTGAACGTATTCTACAAAGAGCCTCTTCGGATGTACTGTCCACATAGTTTTTTCTGATGGTGGATTCTGAAGGAATATTCATCTGGCAATATTTTTGCAAGAAACCTTTCAAATGGGGATTGTCAAGAGCATTAAACGGGATGTTTGCTGCAATGATGGCTCGGCAGAGGTCTGCGTGAAATTCATTTTTGATTGTTGAACTGTTTGGTTGAGTTAGAAGAGACTGTTTTGATTTTAATTTTCGCGTCACGTTTCTCTGATGTGTAGCACCTTGCACATGTTGAGTAAAATGAGATTTTTTGTCACTGGATACCTACAAAAAACGAAATGAAAACTGATTGAAACCCTTTTACTACCTTTGCATCAAAATAAATTAGTGTAAATAAGTTATAAAATAATCGTATTTATTGTAATGTAATTTTATTATAGCCATTGATTAATACATGATTAAAATAGGCATAGTCAAAATATAAAAATTACAAACAAATTAAAAGCTACAATGAAGATACTCCTGTACAGTATAAAAGTTTTTGCTTAGGAGCAATCCTTAAAGGCACCAATGTTTCTAGTATTCCTAACATTTAATGGAATTTTATTAAAAAGTTTAACATCCATGACGATATGGCTGTTTAGAGTCCTTGTTAGTCTACTTCTTGGTACAGTTAGGTTATTATTGTTGCGCGTCTCATGGGAATGTATGGCGTTGACAGGAACAAAATCTTGTATATGTTGATACACAAATAGCACAGTTGAGAATACATAAAGAGAGGTGACAGTTAATATGCCAAATTCCTTAAATATAGGCTTACAGTGTTCTATAGGGCCACATCCCTTAAGTATACGGACTGCTCTTTTTTGAATAGTGAAAACGTTACTTGCTGAAGCACTGTTTCCCCACAATAGAATGCCATAGTTCAAGTGTGACTGGAAAAATCCATGGTACGCATTCAATAGCGCTCTGGCTGGGATTAGCTTTTTTAGTCTTCTTAATAAGTAGTTCACTTTAGACAACTTGCTACATAAGGCAGAAATATGTTCCTTCCAGGAGAGCTTACAATCTAGAATAATGCCTAAAAGTTTGACATGATTTTCACTGCGAACATTATTATGAAGACTGAAAAAAAAGTCTTAGTTTTATTCAAATTAAGACTAAGACCATTTGCGTTGAACCATTCGGACAATTTGTGCAATGTATTTGCCATGTTACTTGTGTTCTCGTCAAAGGCTTTCAGAGCAGTTGTGTCGTCGGCATATGAAATAATTTTTTCGGGTAAAGCTGCTGGTAAGTCATTCATGTAGACAATAAAAAGGAAAGGGCCTAAGATTGATCCTTGGGGAACACCTATATTTATATACTTACTCGATGATTTTTTACCATTTACTTCAACAAATTGTTGTCTTCCCATGAGATACGATTTTATAATTAACAATTCCTTTCCTTTTATACCATAGAAAGACAGCTTTTTTATCAGGATGTCATGGGGCAAACAGTCGAAAGCTTTGCTGAGGTCGCACATACAAATAGCTGCATTTCTCTTTTCCTCAAATACTTCAAGGACCCAAGTGACCAACTGTTCGATTGCCATTGTAGTAGATCTCCCAGATCGAAAACCAAACTGTTCAGGGCATAGTAAATTGTTTTCCTCAAAATATCTTGCCAGTTGTTTAAGCATAACACTTTCGAATACTTTTGAGAACACTGGAATCAATGAGATAGGTCTATAATTGGCTGGAAGATTTTTATCACCTTGTTTGTATACTGGCAGAACTTTAGAGATTTTAAGCGAGTCCGGAAAATTTCCCTGAATTCCCTGAATTAAATATTTCGTGCTTAGAATAGGCATAAGATTTTAGCGATGCTAGTTTTTAAAATCAAAATCTTGAGAAAAGTCTAAAAATTAGCTTAGCTTCAGTGTTAAAGCACTGGTTTGAAGTTTTAAGACATTAAATCCGTCCCAATAGGGAACGAAAGGACATAGCTACTCCAATTTATTTCCTTCCAGTTAGCGGATTTTTTCCGTAAATAATAATAAAACTATAATTAATATACTCACGTGTTTGCTACAAGCTTCACAATAAACAACGCGTTCATCTGTTGTAAAATGTTGAAATGCTTGTAGCCATTGGTGTATCAGAGAAGCCCTCGAAGTTTTAATTTTCGGCATTTCAGAATTCTTTCAACACCACAGTACACACGAAAGTGAAGACCATACACAAACAAAACTGTTAACAGAACTGAAACCTTCCGTATGTAGCATTGTCGGCAAAATTCCAATATAATTCGCCCCATAAGCTCCGCCCATTCGATATTCACATTTGCACGGACTGTGTGATCTATTTTGTTTCTGAGCGAAGCTAGAATCAAAGACACCGACAATGAAAACCTAATCCCTGTGCTCAGAAGCTAAGCACGCTAGCATATTCAACCCCTTGTATCCCTCAGTGATTCAGAGAACCAGTTTTTTTTGTTACTGGATGTGGGAGTCGGAAGAAAAACGCTACATTTTCTTGGGAATTCCAAGGAATTTTTCTACTGAAGACGGAACATTCTTTACTATTTAACCACGTCACAAATGTGTCATGTATTGCACATTCCGAACTAAAAATTTAGTACGAACTGAAAATCAATGCTAGAATTTATAACAAAAACTAACTTATTTTTAACTTTAGAGGAAAAAAAGTAAAATAGGCAATATTAGGCTCTAACGTAAAAATAGTCTGTTTTAGGTCCTATAAAAGTATCAGTTTTAGGCATAGTCACTTATGAAACATGCATATACAAATTTTCGTTATACAAATATACAAATACAAATTCACTTAAGGATTAAAATAGGTTTTTACCTAAAATCCGAAGTCTAGTTATTACTCACACGGCAATAGACCGGCAAAACAGGCAAAGCCATATAAACCCATAGGAACTAGAGACATAGGAAGACCTCAACGACGATGGGAAGATGACTTCTGAGCCGGAACAGGCCAATTTGGCCTATCTTGATGAAGATGAATAGTTGAAAATTCCTAAATATGCAGTTATATGCACAATAAAAGTCGTTCCATTTTCACCAGGATGCTTGGAATCGGGTTTAAATTAGTCGGAAACCTGAAATAATAGGCATGAGTTTAAGCGATTAATCTCTTTTAGAGTCCGTACTGGTGTCTTTATGGACTAATGCGATTGCAGGTTCCCATGACCTATTTGCCTTTTCACATCATTTGCTAGTTCTTATGTGATCTAAATACTTATAATACTCTCTACTATATATACTAATATACTATAATACCTTTAGCTCTTGGACTACGCTTTAGTTCCCACACATGCGCTGTCACCTTAAGCTGCAGTGTTTGGCTTCCTATTTGCCTTCCTAGTTCTCTCCACACACTCCTATTTCTGGCCATGATAGACCAATGTCTTCCTACACTTTCGTAAAAGGTGTCTCTTTTCCGTTTACTTGTGCGCGGGTCCCACATCGTTGTCTGCTGTGTCCATCTATTTCACATTTCTACAAGAATGCAGTAGACTTCGGCGTCGTCACCATTTCATCACCACTCCTGTCCTCACCGGGATCAGTAGTCTGAAAGCCAGATCTAGGTTTTCAAAATTTGTAAACAAGAATCAATACTGATTCTAATGCTAATGCTTCTCCTCTTAATTCTATGGCTGTTTTGATGAATACCCAGGAGTAACTTCCATAGTCACTCATTAGCAAAAGCACCTGTAGGTCTATTTCACATCGGGTGGCTGATACAGTGATACGTTTCTCATGGGGAACTAGAACTGTAGAGTATGTATGTAGCCTACTGTTTTAAAAATGTTATAGAACTTACTTCCACAACTGATTTGGAAGGATCTTTTAAGCTATTTTATAAAATAGCGCTTGCACATTACGTTGGTGTTGTTCGTTGCCAGTATTAACTTGTTATCAAAAGATTCTTTTTTACAAAAATGGTACACTAAAATATTCATAGGAACCGGGAGATTAAACAGAAACATCAAAATGCTATGAAAACAAGTATAGCATATGTCGTTAAATATTCTTTCTAACAATATTTTCTGAAGAATTACAATTTCCGGAAACATTTACCAGTAATCTAAGCAATTTCTGAGTGCCCTTACTGGCGCATTCTGTATGGTGCTGGCTTTCTGTGCCCGAGATCTTAGGTTTGATCCCATCCAATTATCCGTGCAGAAATGTGACAGGCTGAAGATTTACAGGAGAAATAGAGGCATGTAAGATAACTCCTGCGGAACAAAATTCAAACATACCAGCGACGGTCATGGGCCTACGTTGCAGTAAACACCCTTCGTTAAATAACGATAAAACCAGCATTTAAAACTTGTCATACATTCCCCATTTTATATAAGTTAGATTATTTAGTTCATTAGTCAGTGACCAATCCAGTGTAAGAATGTATGGTAGTTCAACCAATCGCAAGTGTCTCTCGTCATATTTTTATCGTTCTATTTTTATCGTTTTCATTTTAACGCACTTAGGTACATTTGTTTTTATGTTAATTCATAATGATTTTAATATAGGCTACACTCAAACATATAGATATCTGAAACTTCTGTGAAGAATAAAAATTAGTCGAAGCACTATACATTTCGTATACTAACTAATAAGTAACCCTACAATATTAATTACACTAGACAGTGTAATAGCAAAGCTTCTAGACTAAAGCAAACATAAAGGAGTTTACTTTCTTGTGAAAGTTCCGTGCTTTGTACCTTTATCCTACTGGAAACAATATTATCTACAGTAGGATGAGATTTGTGTGCATGGCAGGCAATTCTAAACTTTTGGAGAGAAATATAAGCATATTTAGTGAGAACAAAACAATTTAAGTAGGGTGTTAATGATTCCTCCATTTGATCGCTAAGTAGTCACAATCAATACAATTCCAGGTTCAAATACATCTGTGTCGACTCTAATTGTTTACTGATTTGAGGTCAAAGAGTGAAATTGAGCATAGACCTATTGCAGAAAAATCAGAATTAAATAAGTTAAACTTTCATGGTTGTAAACTTAGTATCTTAAGAACGAGTTTTAAATCTTAATAGGCCTAAGTGCAATAAGTTTCTCATACACTCAATGCAATTTGACAAATTGATGAATTGGTAAGATTATATATTACTTTATTACTCTCAAGTTGATTTATTGTGACAGTTAAGTGCTTAGGATGCTTTATTTTTTATCTTTGTCGAGGAGCAGCTCTCGTATAAATTGCAACATAGACGAAATGTTGTTTCTGCTGTTTCCATGTAATTGCACGTGTTTGAGTTTTTGTCGCAGATATTACGAGTTTCAGACAGTGATTTATCTCAAGCTTCCCATTAATCGTTTTCTTCCTACTCAGTAGTTACCGGTACCAAGCATTCTTACAATGAAGCCTTTAGCGTTGTATTGCAATTTACTTGCTGCAATTGTACAGTACATTCTTTGACTTAGGTGACTTTATGACTTGAGAATTTGAAATAGCCGATAAATTAACGAGTGACATAGACCCGACGGAATTTATATAGAGGAGTTCAAAGTCACTCGTGGCATTACAGTGTAATAAAAGACACATTTATTATGAATCTATTTGAATTATTTTAATATCACCATAGAAATCTGATGTGAATCACATAACTTTCTCTATCGAACTAAAAGTTTGGCTTTTAGTATAATATATTATAGAAGCCTGCACGATATGGCATAAATAATATATTATGCGTTTTATGATATGCATACAGGGAATTTAAAGGTAACCATTGAGCGGTTTTCGAGGATCGCATCCTTGATGGATACACAACCCAAATAAAATTTGATGAAGGCCTAATACACTTTATATACCCCAAACATGATAATGCATCTTTCTCACTTCACACTCTGATATACAATAATAGAATAATAGGCATTATTGCAAGGAGTAGGTATTCAGTTACTTCAGCTTTATGCAAATCTTTGTTTACCAGACAAGACTGAGTTTCCGAGAATTAAAAAAAGAGGACGAGTTCCTTCTGAAAGCAATAAGTAGTCTAACAATGAACAAGGAAATTGAACGCTAAGATACTAGCATTCTAACTTATTATAAGATACTTGAAAATCACAGTGCCCTTTATCAAGCGAGTTAGATGGTTTTTGCTATGAGACGGGCGTTCCATGACGTGTGTGGGCTAAGTGTCGGGCTGAGCGGGGCCTGTAATTCCGCAGTCACCTGCGGCAGAGTTCTGCTTTCCACTACCTGACTCTGCCTCACAACACTTTGATTCCCACTGATCATTTCCATCACATCAGACTGATTTATATTAGACAATGTTTGTTTTTTGTGCGTACTAAATGCACTGGATTTGTAGCTTCATTTCAGATAACGTAATGATTTATGCACACTCATTCCAGTTATTAAAAAAATTAAAAACAAACCCAGCGCCAAATCTACATTCTCCACAGGATCATTTTAGTTAAGTATATTCCACTACTCCATGATAAAGGCAATATAGTTCAAATAATTGGTCTTAAAGTTTTATATTCCATTTTCAAGGTTTCTAATGTTAATATTTTGTAAAGTTATTACAGATTGGTCAATACCAGTTTTTATCTATACTTGAGACTCGATATCAATAAAGGATTTTGCTTGTTTACTTGGTATTCCGATATTTTCATTCTTGAAAAAATGTAAAAATTTTGAATACTTTGTTTTTTATTAAATATGGGATTTCATGTTAACATCAGTATCTATTAAAATATATTGTGGAATATAGTTCTCGTTACTAGTTAGATATGAATTTTTCCACAAAGAAAATGTTAAGGTATTTGCACATTGAAAAGTCAATAAAGACAGTAACTTAATTATTTTGTATATTTTTTGGCTAAAATGTAAGGGTGAGCCCATCTTTTCTCAGTCACATGTGAGTCCTGCTATACCTGCTACCTGCTGTTTTGAAACTTGGGAGGTGAGACATGTATTCTACTCCTTGCGACCACTTAAAAGATCTGCTACTTCTGGCAAGCTGTCAGTATTAATTTTTAAATAAGCCGTTAGCATAGTATCGAAAAAATCGAGCTTATTTGTAGTAGGATTGTTCTATAACGATACCTCTTGAGTATCGAGGATATTGAAGTATCACGAATATTTAGAACCCACCTCTAAAGATTAATAATTTCATTTTCTATTTTGTTCCCTAAGTTTATATTTGAACGGCTTTTTCCTTACATTAATTTTGTTCTATTTCCTGCTTTTCGACGACTCATTCCTTCTTCTCTTCCAATCTTTGCCTGCATATTATGCTTTTGTGGCGTTCCCTCTATTTTTTGTGGCAATCGACAAAAATTCGTTTCTACCGAAAAGTTATTTAAAAAAAATGCTGGTGCAGATAAGATTACTTTAACGAAAGAGATATATATGAAAGTAATAATAATTATTGTTATTATTTATTTATTTATTTATTTATTTATTTTTAGCCTATACAGAGTATAAAGTTAAAACAACATCTTTCTAAGCTTAAAGTTTTTTTTTGCCTCCTATCGCCTATATCAATCCAATCCATATTCTGTAGATCTCTTTCTTTCACTTCTGTGCTGATCTCCTGCATCAATGAGTTTGGAGACCTGCCTCTGCTTCCAGGTGTACACCATTCCATGCTCTTCTTCCATTCTTCTTACATTTCCATACCAATTCAATTGTTTATTTATTACAAAGTCCAAAATAGAATTATTGATAAGCATTTTTTCTCTTATAACTTGATTCATTTTCTGATTTTGAATGTGTTGCTGACCGCCGTAAGAATTCCATTTCCACTGATAACAATTTTGAATTTAATTTTGATTACACTTCCCTGTTTCAGCTCCATGTGTAACAATATTTCTTACTATTGAGTTGCACATTTATTTTCCTTCTCTAATTATATTTTTATCCCTTAAAATACCATTTATCATTGTTATTGTTACTCTATCTTTATTAATCCTGTTCTTAATGTCATTTTCCCGTATATCTTCTTGGCCAATTTTCACTCCTAAATATTAAAATTCTTTACATTCCTTAATGAAATCTGTCTTATCCTCTAATATCAAGTTTTTAGTATCTGTTCGACATCACATATAAACCGTCTTCCCTAAGTTAACTTTCAAACCCCATTACTCATATTCTTCCAACCATTTTCTCATCATATATTCCTTGTCTTCGTATTTTTGTTCAATTACTACCTAGCCGTCTGCAAATAACAATGTATATATTGATCCATTTCTAACAGGTAATCCAATCCTTTAACAATTTTTGTTCAATTTAATAATGCCCTCAGCAAATATATTTGAATAAAATTTGTGATAAGCAGCATCCTTGCCGAAGACGTTTTGTAACTGTAATATCCTCTTATACGAATTTGTCAATTTTTACTTTTGACACAGTTATACAATTATTTCATTGCAGTTATGATTAATTTTCTAAATCCCATGCCGTCTAATGTTTCTCACGATTTTGTTAAAGGTACCATCGTAAGCCTCATCTTGATCCACAAATGAAAAGTGAACCACTTGTTTAAAATAATTTGTTCAATCAGCTTTTTTACCACTAATATGTAATCTACTATAGATATTCCTGCCCTAAATCTGCCTAAATTTCAGGTTATACATTTTTTAATTAAAACAAATAAACAAACTGCCTCCCATTGGAGGACTCAGTATACTCACAAAATAAAAATAATAACAAAAATGATAAATTAAAAAAAAGTTCAAAAAGTACGTAGTCCATTAATGAAAAACATGGTTGTGGAGGATTTGACATGATTTGTGTAGGACCGATAGCACAATGCAGTCCCTCAAGGAAGTAGGTAGGTTGAATTCCTTCCTGAAATCCTCTAAAAACTTCGGGATACTGTAATTCCCCTATAATTTTTACATTAAACTTTTCTCCCTTTTTTTTATGACTGATATCACCCCAGTTTTCCATTGTTGTGGTACTTCTTCCCCATTTAGATATCTTTCGAAAATACTTCTTAGCAAGTCAGTTAATTTCTCTGTTCCGTGTTTAATTAATTATGCTAGAATTCCTCCTACACCACAGGCTTTTCCATTATTTAAGGAGGCAATTGCCATTTTAACTATTTCAGTATTCAATTCCAATCTTTCTGTATTTCCATTGAATGGTTCATCAATGTAGTCTGAAACTCTAGACGATCTTCATTCAATAATTTTTCAAAATATAACTTATATTTATTTAGAGGAATACCGTGAACCATTATTTTATTGTTTCATAGACGTCTTAAATTTTTTAATACTTCCCATGCTTCTGAGCATTTCTTTCCTTCAATCTGGCTTTGGATTCTTTGGCATGTCCGTTCTCTCTTTTTTACTTTTCCTTGTGTTATCTTATAATCAATTTTATCTGTCATACTATTTGTGATCAACCATTTCAGGTACTATTTTTTATCATCTACTTCGCTTTTTATATCTTGGTTCCAGTAAGTACATTTACTTATTTTCTGTTTTATATTCCCCTAACGCTTCTTTCGCGGCCAAATGTATATTCTTCATAATATATAGAGCTTTTGAATTCTTTTTCATTTTCTTTTATCTTTTCAAGTAATATTTTCTGATAAAGAATTAAAGATATACAGTACTGTCCTCCCATAGTAATTGTATGTTATATTCTTGTATACAAAAATTTCCCGATTGCTATAATATTTAACTGTTGTTAATGTTATTACCTTTTTCAATGTCATTACAAAAGGTAAATAATAATGATGATGATAATAATAACAATAATAGTAGGCCTAATAATAATAATAATTTAACATTTTCAGAATGGAATGAGACTGACTTACCAAACAAATTTTTGATCACTATGTAAGCAAAAAACTAAACCAGCATTTTTCAAGGAAGTTGAAGAAGATTTGAAAATACTCAATTTCTAAAAGGAGGATATTGCAAACAAAGAAAAATTTAGGAAAGCCATATTTGATGGCGAATTTCCAGAGAAACCCAAGAAGAAAACGGGAAGTACATGGACGGAAGAATGGAAACAGCATCATCGCGAAAGAATGAAGAAGTTTTGGGAAGACAAGAAGAAGACAACTGTTTCTCGTGGTCCTAAGCTGGCCTAATCGAAAGGGAAAAAATAGTAATAAAGAAAACACCAACTGCCAGCTGGAATACCAGTTACGCAACCGTTTACATCATTCACTAAATATGTTTCCACAGGACATTTACAAACATAAGCTTACTTCATAGGCTTTCAATATAAATTTTATAGTTAGTCTCATCACTAAAAATAAACAAACTACAGTAGGTCTAAATATTGCAAAACGTTTCATTTTTTGGTATTTTTTCTTTTGTTATTAATTCTGTTGTTAGTAAATTCTTATTGTTCTTTCATTTTGTCTATTTTAAATGGTTTGTATGCCCTTTCATGACCTTTTCTCCTTTACTTTTCCTTCCCATTTTTTCGTTATTGTATTTAATAATTACTCAAGTTTTTAAAATGCTAATTTCTTATAATATGCTATAAATTTATTCAGTTATAATATTTTATTATCCGTTAAGACTTCTCTCCAATAACTTGTTTCTGTTCATTCAAATAGGCATCCTCTTTATTATTGCAAGGGTTCCCATTTTTCAGTTTCCAAATTCCAGGTAGCCACCATGCTAACCCTTCTCGTTTCTTTGGTGTTATTTAGTAAGTATGATCCCGTTAATATTTTCATTTGTATAAAGTCTTTTGATGTCTTAAGAGTTTCTCATCTCACCATATCCCCTATAAATCTTGTCTTTAATTCACTAGAACGGATTTTATTATTTTAAACCTAGTGAATATAAGTTACTTTACGCAAGGCATTTACTCTCTGCCATACACAACCTTACAGCTGTATGGATTTTGACCAATCTTTGGTTGCGTTTGCAAATTTATATCCGAAAAAGATCCAATAACACAATCATTCGCAAATAGTAGTCCCAGTATTTTTATTCCTTCAACCTATGGCCTATGGTGCTAATTGATTTCAATGATTTACAAAGTTATTAAGTTCGGGCTAATTTTACAGTCTTGTCTTAATCCTCTTCTGTTTTAATAAGCCTGGAAACCTTGCTATTCTATAACTTCTCTTTAAAACCTATGTCATGGTAAATTACTTTAACACATGAAATTAACTGCACCCAAAGTGGATAATACACATAATTTATTGAAGGTAAATATTTTCGCCTTACATAAGTGTTGCTTCAAAATACTTTTTATCGGGCATTTTCATCGATGAGTCCCTGAGGTGTAATAATAGAAATAACTCATGAGTGAATTTAAAGTTGCAGTCCATCCATTTTATGCGTGATAAACTGTGTCACTATGATGTTGCTGCATATTGACTGGAAGAGGATCCTGCGTGTATTTTGTACCAGAGAAAAAGCAACATCGTTTTGTACTATTTGAGAAACCCCTTTTTCTCTTTTAAACAAATTGGTAGGCCTGCCCTCCTCTGTGCCCCAGTACAATGCCCAAATAGTTATGCTGAGTGCACTTGATGATTAAGTATGAAAGAAAGTTTATAGGATACATTGTTATTATTTTTAAGATCCTCGACTAGCAGTATCTCTGAGAAAAAAATTCTCTAGTGGATAGGATTATTATATAAGATGGGATATGAGCAATTGTAGTATAGTTTAGAGTAAAAGCAAGTTAGTTCTCATTTTGTGGTTTTTCATACAATTTAGGAAATCCAGTTTCGTTGGTAGAGGGGTGTACTTTTGTGCTTGGTTAACCTACGTGCAAAGTTATATGGAATTGGCCTACTGTTTAGAATGTTAAGAGATAGGCCTTTCAACGCTTTTATGAGATTCTACAACACTTTTCTCGTGGTTAGACCACTGTTTCGCTGATTTTTATTTGTACTTTAAAAAGGGGAAACATTATTTCAGTAATTGCTGAACATTTTTACGTCTTATGAAAAATTACTAGGAACAGCTAGGATGTATAGGCCTATTAAGTTAGTTTTATTCATTAGTTCCAATCATTACTCAAATCTACACATAATCTGATATGCCTACCATTAAAAAGTCACAGTCATTCTCCACATTATAGGCTATGTTTCATCTGCCTCAGTTACAGAAATCACAGTGTCATAAAATGATGGATAAACAGGCGATACGAATTAGAAAATATTTTTATTATTACTGTGTTTATGGTTCTCTGCTTCTATTGATCCCGGAACATTTCATTTGCACAAGAGGAATGTCGTTCCAGGGAACAAATGAGCGATTTTAAAACTAGCTATACGAGAAACAATTGGTAAAACCACAACATAGGAAGATAGTTCATCCCCAAGTGTTGCAGATAGCATCAAAATCCAATTTTACCTGTCGGGAGTTGCACTGTTGCACTGACCCCCTAAACTTAGTTACGAACTAATATAATATGTGGAAACTGTAAAAGGAAGTGTATATTCTGAAAGCAGCAAGTATTCAAGTATCGATGGTCAATATATTCAAACATATATATGACTGCAATGCACTTTCTACTATGGATAGCAGAGACGTTTAAGGAGGAGTAGTTTTAATTTAAAATTTTGTAAACAATAAGTGAAGCAGTTCCTTGTAGTCCTAATTCAGTTTCGCCATAAACAATGTGAGGCCTGTTTATTATGTTATATTTCATGAATAAATTATCACCTTTTTCCCTTTATACAACCCCCAGCCTCTTACCCTGCGGCATACTTTAATTGTGGTATGCAAAAACCCGAATTCCGTGACTTAGGTATAGCCTACTGTATAAACACGTTTATTACAATCTCCAAAACTCCAAACATTTACTGTAGGAGAGTAAGGCCATGAGTACTAGATGCCATAACACTACTCTGCATTTTAAAAGTTTTTTTTTCGGTAAGAGGTGCAATAGGTGATCTTAACTAGTTTTCGGTCGCTGGACACGAATCCGTTGGCCGATTCTACATATCACGTCACGTTTTCTTGCAATAGGTGCATCAAAAGAGAGTGATAAATTATTGTATAGGCTATACTAGCCTGGGATAAAGAGTAATGTAAATTTTGATATTTACAGAGAAAAATCAAATAATATTTTTGAACAGTATACCACTACTTTGTGAGCCCAGGCCAAATAAAATCAGGTAATCTGATATAACAAAGTGCCAGATGAAGTTAATTGGCCATGTTGAAGAAACTAGTGAATTTTAGACCATGGTTTCTTGAGAAAGTTTGATAAGCACGTGTGAAGGAATATGTGGGATAGCTACAATATTAACAGAACGAATTACAGAAAATTCCTAACGTCAAAAAAAGGCCTATTCCTTTATTTTTTGTCAAAACATCTGAAGCCGTAGAAATCCTCAGTGAAGAAATAAATAAATCAAAGTTTATTTTGGAGAGGAAATATTAAAGATTTGAATTTTGTTGGAATTTTCTCATTGGTTATAGGATACAATCTATAATTCTGCCAAATTTCAAGTTTCAAGCTCATCTGGAAGTGAATAAACCTCAATGTTAATAAGTTGAAAATTAGACCGTCGTAGGTGTGAAATGACGTCAGGGCCTACGCAGCAAGTTTTCCATTCTTGTGGGGCAGCTAGAAACATCAAATTTTGCAGGCTTATGGCTGTTGCATGTGCCAATATTCCTGCCACATTTTACGATTCTATCTGTCCTATGTGTGAGAAATATTAAATAATGTGTGGAAAATATAGAAAATTTACTTAAATTTACTACAACTAAGGGATAACCAATGGAGACAGGAAAAAAAGTCATAAGACCAAACTTTTAGATCTATCAAAATCCGTTGCTGCTGCTGAAATCGGTTTTTTGATAAGACTTAACGTTTAGCTCCTACAAACCTCCAAGGAGTTCTACATACAACGTAAAGTTGCGTCCGCCATGCCACATTTTTAGACAGCAAAGACGCGAAAACCAGATATGATAAAAGAAATAATGACATTTCTGAAATAAAGAGACCTTATTTAGTTAAAATCACTTATTAATTTTTTTGCCGCAAAATCATGCTGGTTAGTGAATTAGAGAACGCTAACACGGGGGAGTTCCTGTTTTATTGCTCCGAATAAGTACACTTAATGAGTAATGGTTGCACAATTCCAAACAGAAATAGAGTTACACTTGATTATGGACATATGTGGCAATATTTCTTTGATGTGCCGCTGGAGCGCCTTTACCGGCCATCGACTTGCTTCCAGGCCGGTGGACCGTGCGTTCTCGGCACATCGGAAAAGTAATTTGAGTAACATTTTAAATTGACACGGTACTATTAAAAACATTCATGACAACATTCATGTTTTCTGTGAACAAAACACGATTGGTTAATAAACATTAATTTATTCAAGTAATGTTTGCTGAAAGTTAAGCTAAAATTGTGGGTATTAGAACAGAAACAGTGATATATCGGTTTTTTAAAAAATGAGGAAAATAAGATAACCCAGTTAGATTTATTACGATAGTTTTGAACGAGAATAGGCTAAATCCTACTTGAAGAAAACGTATATAAAAGTATTAAAATCTTAATTCAAATTAAGTAGGCTGCCAAAAATTAAGTAGTTTATTCTAGATATACTGCACTTCATGCATTTTGCATGAAATTATTCATTAAATTATGGTGTTATTTAACTTTGCCCTTTATTTCATTTTTAATAGCACTTGGTCCACTATGGTTCTCAGCTATTCAATTGTTCTTTCAAAATCATTCCGTGAAGTAACTGAATGGCATTGGTGTTGGATACGGCACACTTAGCTGTGTGTCTAGTGTAACTGCTAAAGCATGATAGCTTGGTGAAGGCAATTATCTTCATTACGGTGGTGTCCCCTATCAAACATACACTCTACTTCATATCTGAAAGCCTATTACAGTGCTAAGTGATTTATGTTGCCTTACCGTATGCTTGTAATAGCTGAAAATAAATGAAGGAAATAAATGAAGGAAATAAATTTTCGTAATTCTGAGTAACTTCACTTCTGCAGAACTCTTTGTCAATAACCTCTAACTGAGCTACAGCAACAAAAACCCTACATTATAAGAAATATCTTGAAAATAGTGACAATGCCGACCTTTTCTTTTAATTATCCATTCCGATTTAGAAACCGTACAAACCACACCAATTACTGGATTTCATAAATGTGTTTTAAGGTAGATTATTAAGAAAGATCACCTAATAGAATCGTTACCATAGTGCGACTTCCGGAAAATTTCTTCTTAGTTTTACATTTCATTGTCCCTAGGCTCCAAAGCTATCCTCAACTCAAAAGCTTACGAAAACTTATGATAACGATAACTCCCTTAATTTTGCATAAATTACTTTGATACTGATACGTAACAGGCCTGTATTGACATGGAAAAGCTCGGTTGTGTTAATTAATGGGCAGAATTGGATCAAGATGGTAGAAGTGGGGAAGGCTTTTGAAAATCTGAAAACAATATAATAGCATTGTTCGCTAATCCGAAAATCTGCACTGACCGCCGACACGGCAGATGTTCTTGTAATCGCGTGTTGCCGCTGTCATACACAATCCTTAAGTGAAGTAAACGTGCTGTGTTACATATTTGGCAATATTGTACTGGACTGCAGACAAGTGTGAATGCGCCTAATCACCTTTCTATTCACTGATTGACAGGTCAGAGAGGATTAGAGTGGCAGCAGGTAGAGGGAGTTCTTGGAAAAGAAGTCTTTAAAAAGTTGCACCCACAGTACATAATTTTTAATGTTATGAAGACCTCTTTTACTAGAACTGCAGCTTACATTATTTTGCCGACTCCCTTTCCGACTTCCTGACTTGAAGGAAGTATTTGCCCTGTTTCAGCTACAATACAAAGAAACTGGTCGTCTTGTGGACCCGACACTAATGTACAATCACTTGCAGCTGTGTTGTGATTAGTAAATTCCATGGTAAATAATCTCAAGAAAATAAATAGTCGCACTATTAGGAGACGGCAAAGAGCCTACCCCAAAAGCTCAAACATAATCAGTATAGATTTTCTGATTAGGGAACAGTACTACTGTTTTCTTTTGAATAAAACGAAGTCGTCTTAACATGAAACTACTTTAACTCCCCTAATATGAGAAATATTGAATTCATTTAGTTTTAAACCTTCTAAAAGTAATACGAAAAATGTTTGTTTGAATAGTTCTTTTGTAACACCAAGGATTAGTTCAAGGCGCGGAAAAAAAAGGGCTGAAGGGAAACAAAATTCATCACTCCCTTAGAATGTACAGTATCAAATCAGTTCAAGTTACTGTAAATCTTATAAGGTAAGGTGGTACATTTTGAATATTGTACAATATTGAACGAACTTAGATTTTTATCCACTTTTTGGTTGCTAATGTTGGTCAACCTGTTTCGAATTATGTGGCGTTCAAACTGATTGTTTTGTTAATCTTTGTCCTCGAATGATAAGTTTTAATCTGTCTGGTTCGGCCGTAAATGACTATTTTCCAGTCGAAAGTAATTAAGCCTACTCCAGTTTGAAAAATGGCCCGTTATAAAAGAGCTTATAATTCCACGTTGTGTTAATGCTCTACATGGTTAAGGAATTATTTTGAACTGATACCAATGAATGGCGTAATCTTTGATACGGAAGTAATTGGCACAAGATGTGTCATTTGTGAGCGAAATTGGCAACTATGTAATAATTTACAAAACGTAGCGCGAAGCAAAAATACGAACCACTTTTTAGGCACAATTTCCAATAGTAGTTTAACCCGCCACCACTCATTTATGTCTTGTATTAAACGCACTTTACCAGATATTTTAATTCTCTTAAATATGTTTGTTAATAGTTCCATGTCATTTCTGTTGGAGCAAAATACTTTAAAGAAATATCGGGGAAATCCATCGATCCCAGCAGCTTTGTTGCCTCTTACATTTATGACATATTCGATTAGTTCATCACTAGAAAAGTCAGTATCCAACTCATATAGGCTATATAATTAATCCTAACCACTTCCATTTTCAATTCCTCGGCAGTATTTCTAAAAAATCAATAAATAATTATTATGTTGTACAGCGGTTCGGTGTTGGAGATGGTTGCCTGGGCGCCACAGTATAATGCATATACTGAATATTTCTGTCTTTGTGTGTCGAACTCGCCTCCGGTCAGTCAGTCGATCGTCGAGCACTTCCCTCTAGCTTCAGGGTAGGAAGCGAAGAACACCTTAATATTATTGCTTGAATAATAATGCAGTTTCTTTGAAAACTGAAGGAATATTCTGTTTATTCAAAACGTTGGAAATACAAGTCCAGTCATTGACAATAATTACAAAATTTGTTTGTGAATAATTAATATTGTTACAAGTTCTCGGTAGATCGTTACTAGTGATACAATTGCTGCCGTATATGATTTTGACTAATCGCGATTGAAAGTAAGAATCCTTCTAAGTCGATTAATTCCCCAGCGAAAATTTTATAAGTCCAATTAATTCTGTGGGCACGAGGCCACAAAGATAAGTAGAGTTGACTGCTATAGGCGCACGGCCTCGACGTAGAGTGATTGATGTAGGCACGCGGCCTCGACGTAGAGTGATTTTGACTGTTCTAGGCACGGGGCCTTGAAGTAGAGTGATTTTACAGCGCTCCGGTAGGCCTAAGGAAAACTTTCTTGGACCAACATTTATCCCTACTCTTCTTAATTATTATTCGTGAATCCCGGCACGTGGTACTATAGATCAATTCTTATTGGCAATTCTACCGACCAATAATAATATGTTAGTCTCCCACGGAAATCAATTGGATTTCCCTTATTCTCAAAACCCACAACTTAGCGTCTCGGATTTCTAAGAAGGTTTAAGTGAAAAATCGGACAGCGTGTTGTATCAGTAGCAAAATCAGAAGCTTGGCCTACATATGATAGCCGACTTCTTAGAATTACTTAAGTGGATCAGTACCCTTTGATTAGATCTCGGGAGATTCCCGATACATTGTACCTGTGTACCTGCATTGCCTTATCTCGCACCCGCTAGGTCTGCTAGGGAAATTCCCAGCTTCTCCGTCTATTCACTGCAATCTCATTTTAATAGTTATTTAAAATGATGTTGTTAAACTTTTTACCTTTGCCTTCTTTCTAGTTAATAATATTTATAATGAATGTTCCGTCTTTTCACGGTCATTTTAAGACCAAACACGGGCTATGAGATTTTATGATTTTAGTTTGAATAAATTTGGGCAATTAATCTGTCATTTATTATACTTAATTTGGTTATCTTGTTTATTTTTTTTTTGCCGAAGTATCTGAACTGCAATATATGCCCCAGTCTATTAAGACAGGAATCATCATAGCCTATGATTGACTTACTGGCTGAATATACTGCATCTCTCCACAAAATATTATACCTTATTTTCCTCCAGTGTTGCAACCATCTTAAACAAATACATAACTAATTTAATTCCTATCCTGACACGAGACTTCACCTTAAATCCTGTCCCACATGTACAAGTTTTGTGACCCTATCACATTCATGCCTTCATACATCTTGCGGTTTTCTGTAGTGTTACGTTGTTTATACGGATTACTTGGTTTATTGCACGACCAAGACATTACAACAAAATTTTACGTAAACACCATAAATTTACCGATATACCCTCGTGAGACCATGAAAATTAAGCTCAAGCAGTTCTCACTGAAATTTACACTAAAATATATTGAATACACTGCAATATTTTCATAAGGCCACGAAAAGGAAGCTCGATCGGTCCTTATTAATCATTACACTGAAATACATTGAATACACTGCAATATTTACATAAGGCCACGAAAAGGAAGCTCGATCGGTCCTTATTAACATTACACTGAAAGATATTGAGTGCACTGCATCATTTTCATATATTTCACCCTCATTCATACACATTCCTCTAATCCTCAACCTATGTGGAACTGATAACCTATCATGCCAGTAGCTATTTTACCACGTAAAATATACATTACATGTTATAGGCCTACATTATTCCAGCTCAGTACAATGCCTTTTCGGTTATTCCTTCCTTTCCTCTATTTTGTTCATATATACAATACGTTTGTCGATAAATGACGTCACACAAAATCACTGATCATCTGAATACATTTTACGGATTTATATCCTTTATTGGTTCTGCCCAAAAATTGTCTACTTCTATGAATAATTTAAGATAACTAGAGTCAAAGGTTAAACGTAGTTTTCCATGTGCTTTTACTACATCACAAATCGGATTTATTGCTTACCGGCTTCATCCCTCATTGAAATTGGTACAGGCCTTCTCTTATAGCGACGCTCAGGAATTTCTTGTTTTAATTTAAATTTGTGTTGGTAACCCCGAAATAGGCCTGGAGTTGAACTGAACACTGATTTGTTCTTATAAAGCATGTTATATAAAGTCGACTTTTGACCATCTGACAGCACATCAATTTCTTCTACTTTCTCTCTGAGAATTAATTCGATATCAACATTTTCCTCTTCATTCCTTCCATTCGGACTAATGTTAGTAAAATTCGCGTGTACCGTTTCACATTCATTTTCATCTACATAATTATTAGAACCCTTAATGCACAAATGATATTCTTCGTCCTCTCCAACAATATCAGATTCCATTCCCCGTAACTCTGCGACACTTTCGTCACAATCAGCCTCATTATCACCTTCATATATGAATACGGCCGGTTTATTTCCCATAGGCCTATATTCCTCGCTACTATTTCCCTCTTGCACTCCAACTGATTCCACCACGAAAGGCTCACGTAATAATACATCTTCATTTTGGCACTCCAACTCCTTAGTAATTATATTTTCATTAGATAAAAACGGTACACGTAACTTTTCTTTCTCATCTATTTCCATTTCTACCCAATTTTCTTCAAAATTTATTCTCATTAGTTGATCTGTCATAGAATCACAACCCAGAATTAATTTATGTGCTAAATGTTTTATTGTCAGAAAGTAGACTTCTAACTTCTTTCCCTCAATTTCCACTGGCAACATACACTGATGCTCAATTTTATGGGATTTGGCACCAATTGCAGTTTGTGCGTATAGGCCATGTATTTTCAATTCCTGAACGCGCACTCTTGCTGCTTTCAGCGTTTCATAGAATTTTTCGTTTATTAGAGAAAAACTACAGCCAGTATCCACCAACATATCGACTACAAATTGGTCTATTTTTACCCTTATTAATGGCGGATATGTGGGTGTTATACCCTCTCTATTTGCACATCCTCCTACGCACCCCTTCTCTAGTGTTTTATTTTCATTATCAGGTCTTTTTAATCCTTGTAATCCCTCGGTCTGTGTGACGTCATTTCGACCTCCAAATGCGTCTCCTAGTAGTTTAAAGGCCTGTCTTGCGCTACATGCCTTTCGTCATTTCTGTGACGAATGTCTCCCTGAATATCATTGTGGTTTCCCGTGCTATGCGCCTGATTCCTTTCACCTTCTATGTTAATGTCCCCCTGGTTTTCTGGAATTCGCTCTCCTATTTCGTTCTGCATCCTGCCATGAAATCGAACATTATTTATTTGTCTGTCCTGAGGCCTATTTTCTTGATTATTCCCCCTCCAGTTTTGGTTCCCATTATTTCTATATGAGTTATTATTAGGGGGTCCTCTGTTCGATTCCGCATTTCTGTTGGCATGTCCTTGGTTCCATCTACCCCTGTCATTATTTGGACCTCCTCTCGTATCTTGATTCATTTGCATATTATCCGGTCCATTTTGTCTCCTATTATCGCTACGCTCTTCTCTGTTAGTTCCTACCTCGAAACTCGACAATAACTCCAAAGCCTTGCTATAAGTTTGGGGACATGATACTATAAGCAGGTTACATATTTCCGGCTGAAAATGTCTCGTCACAAGCTGAATGGCCTCGCGTTCTGGCATTCCGGGGTCTAGTAGCTTGATTAGGCCTATAACTCTTAGGAAATGGTCCGATAGAGAGACGTTGCCCCTAGGTGAATATCTCCCATTATAGGCCTCATTTCTAGCTAAAGCTCTCTTCGCCTCACCCCAATATCTTGCTAAGAATAACTGCTTAAAATCCTCATAGTTGCACTCCGGGTGTACTGTAAGTTCAAACCACTCTTTTGTTTTTCCTTTTAAGGCTCTACCGAGGATCAACATTTTGTACTGAGATGGAATAGACCGTAAAGTAAAATATTCTTCAACAGATTTCAAGAAACTCTGAGGGCTCGTATTGCTTTCATTGAAACTGGGAAGTGATACCTCATTTCCTATTAAGTTACATATATTAATCCTATTATCGCTAACTACCGGCATGCTGGTGGCTACCGTCTCGTGTACTGTATTACAGGACTCATTTGCAACACTAGGAGGCCTATATGTATTTCCTATTCCATTACATATACCCTCACTACAATTTATAGCATAGTTATTTGCGACAGGCCTATGATTTTCGACCTCCTTAGCTACCGTGCTTACTTCTTTAGAGATTTCTCCTATTTTCTCAGCTAATATATTTTCTAAATGCACTACCTTGTCATTTACTTCTGAGATTTTATCTCCTAACCCTACTTTTACTTTTCCCACCTGAGTCTCCATATTCTTTTTCAAGCTAGACTCCGATTTCTGTATTTCCTTCTCCAAAATTTTCCTTTCATTGAATAATTTTTATTCATATTTCTTGCCCTGAATCTCTATTTTCCTATCTACCGATGCCATATTATTCTCTAATTCAGACCTAATTTCCCCTTGACTTTCACTAATCTCTTGCCTCATTGCTTTTTCACTTTCTTTAGGTTCCCTACAGAGTTCTCCCCTGATTTCGTTGCATAAATTAGATTGGACCTCTTTTATATCATTAAGCTCCTTCTCAAGCCTCTCTATATTTTGCCTATTTTCTTGGTTCGATTGGTCTATCCTATCTCCCAGTTTCTCTATCTTTTCCCCGGTATTTTTCTCTAGTTCCTTCATACTTTCTCTAGAATTTTTCTCTAGTTCCTTTATACTTTCCCTAGTTTCATTAATACTTTCCCTAGTTTCATTGATACTTTCCCTAGTTTCATTGATACTTTCCCTAGTTTCCTTACTCGATTTTTCTAACCCCTTAATACTTTCCCTAGTATCGTTACTTGATTTTTCTAGTCCCTTCATCATAGCTTCCTTAGATTCCCTCATCATAGCTATCAAATATGCAATAGAATTCGGGTCTATGGTTTGATTCATTTCCCTAGGCCTATGTTCAGTTACACTCTCACTCTCAGTTAGCTGAATATTTGTTGCATTATTTTCCTGCCCATTATCAACTCCCTGCTCCAAAACCCCGTCACCTGTCGCGACACTGTTCTCATTGTTAATTTCCATTCTACAATTATTTATTTCCTCACCATTAAGCAAGTCGTGCCCCTCTCCACCTTCCATATTAATTTTCTTCCTAGTAATTTTTTTCCGTTTCTAAGCCACATACATAAATTATAAGGGTACTGATACACTCTTACGATTTACCTTACCTTTGGTTAAGAAGTTCAACATATAATGCATAACATGTATAACTATACCCTTGCACAATAAATATTCGATATGCCTGAGTTCTTTTAATTTGAAAAAGATTTTATTTTACTTGAAATTATTCTTTAATTTACTTAGTGAGTTTCAGTTTAATTTTACTTTGATCTTAAATTGCAAAATTTTAAAAAATATTATTCGATGTCAGGCTTACTAATTTATTTAATTAATATTTACTGTTTCTTAAATTATTGATAGTAAAATTGTTTACTTTACTGAAACTCTATGTATATTTAAGTTCTTATCTGTTGGTGATTTTTGATGTTTTCTGCGACGGTCTCCGGAACTGATGTACCACGATCTTGAATTCCAGCGGTGCCTTTACGGGTGACGTTCTAGAAATTCTGCGGTGTCTTCCTTCCGTTTTGGAATGATTTCTGAAGTTGGTGATCCTTGATGTCCAGCTTCACTCGTGCCCCACGTTGGGCGCCATGTACAGCGGTTCGGTGTTGGAGATGGTTGCCTGGGCGCCACAGTATAATGCATATACTGAATATTTCTGTCTTTGTGTGTCGAACTCGCCTCCGGTCAGTCAGTCGATCGTCGAGCACTTCCCTCTAGCTTCAGGGTAGGAAGCGAAGAACACCTTAATATTATTGCTTGAATAATAATGCAGTTTCTTTGAACACTGAAGGAATATTCTGTTTATTCAAAACGTTGGAAATACAAGTCCAGTCATTGACAATAATTACAAAATTTGTTTGTGAATAATTAATATTGTTACAAGTTCTCGGTAGATCGTTACTAGTGATACAATTGCTGCCGTATATGATTTTGACTAATCGCGATTGAAAGTAAGAATCCTTCTAAGTCGATTAATTCCCCAGCGACTAATTCTGTGGGCACGAGGCCACAAAGATAAGTAGAGTTGACTGCTATAGGCGCACGGCCTCGACGTAGAGTGATTGATGTAGGCACGCGGCCTCGACGTAGAGTGATTTTGACTGTTCTAGGCACGGGGCCTTGAAGTAGAGTGATTTTACAGCGCTCCGGTAGGCCTAAGGAAAACTTTCTTGGACCAACATTTATCCCTACTCTTCTTAATTATTATTCGTGAATCCCGGCACGTGGTACTATAGATCAATTCTTATTGGCAATTCTACCGACCAATAATAATATGTTAGTCTCCCACGGAAATCAATTGGATTTCCCTTATTCTCAAAACCCACAACTTAGCGTCTCGGATTTCTAAGAAAGTTTAAGTGAAAAACCGGACAGCGTGTTGTATCAGTAGCAAAATCAGAAGCTTGGCCTACATATAATAGCCGACTTCTTAGAATTACTTAAGTGGATCAGTACCCTTTGATTAGATCTCGGGAGATTCCCGATACATTGTACCTGTGTACCTGCATTGCCTTATCTCGCACCCGCTAGGTCTGCTAGGGAAATTCCCAGCTTCTCCGTCTATTCACTGCAATCTCATTTTAATAGTTATTTAAAATGATGTTGTTAAACTTTTTACCTTTGCCTTCTTTCTAGTTAATAATATTTATAATGAATGTTCCGTCTTTTCACGGTCATTTTAAGACCAAACACGGGCTATGAGATTTTATGATTTTAGTTTGAATAAATTTGGGCAATTAATCTGTCATTTATTATACTTAATTTGGTTATCTTGTTTATTTCTTTTTGCCGAAGTATCTGAACTGCAATAGTTGTTCCGAACTGGTAGGAGAGATCTCACATTTGATTGCTCTATTATTCATTTTAACCCTTAAAAATCACCACAAGGACTTAACATCAATATTAGCAAATAGTTCGTTAATTTTTCTGGATTCATTTACTGCAATTTTTTTTTCTTCCTTCCTTGGTTAGTAGGTCCTTATAATGGGTTCTAGCTTTGACATACCTGACCTTATCATCTATATTTCCAGAGTGTTTAAGTACTCCCAAAGCACCTTTTAACTGCTTTCCTGTAAGCAGAATATTCCCTTTCCAGTTATTATTATTATTATTATTATTATTATTATTATTATTATGCATTATCTTATTTCTCTTTTTCTTCATGTTTTACCAGCTTTATTAAGCATACAGTTTAACAGTTCAATAGCTCCGTTGATATCATTATTGAGTAACTGGCACTAAATCCCGATTTTTAAGATATCACTTACTCTATCTTGTAACTTAAAAGAAAATTCCTCTTTGAGTTCGTCTTTCCATGTATACATAACTGGCATTTCACTATCTGCTTCAGAGGATGCAATCGGGTTGGGTGGGTAAACTTTAAATTCTAAAGAAATATCCGTGGTCTAGTGTTTGCTGACTACAGTTACGTAGGTCTGGGTTCCATCCCCGGTATCTCCTCAGACTCTTCTGATGAAGGGAGGTCCGGAACAGGGTGCACCCTGTCTCGTGAATCAACTGAGGGGCTAATTGATAAAAAAAAGTAGCGGCTCCTGTTCAGTAAGTTTTCAATAACGGCTGTGGGTGTCGGCATGCTGACCACATACCCCTTTTTGCCATTAGCCCTTGGTAGATGATGCAGCGGTCGGAGGGTAGGTCTAACCTTCCAAAGGGATTTAGCGCCATGGAGTTCGCTTTGGAGTTGATAGAGTTTATCTTTGTCTGTGTATTATTATGTATTATATTGTATTATTATTGTCATATCTTTTCTGTCATTAGTGAAATTCTTTTCTTTCTTTTCTTCATGTTTATATAGCATTATTATATTATAAGTTATCGTATTATGTTTTATTGTATTATTAGTGTTACATTTCTCTTCCTCTGTCTTGTGCATAGTAAAAGCACGAACGGCCGTCTAGGTCTGTGCGTTGGATTTGTTCTATGGATAATGTATTTAATATGTATATAAGAATAAAGATGCACCTTACCATACCATAATATTATTATATTGATCAATTACAGTAAGAACATTTTCCGTTATTAAAACTTAAAAATCTGAATACAAACGGTTAATATATACAATATCATTGTTTACAAGTTAATTGAATCTCGCAAGTGGGCAATTCTACTCACATGACTTTGTTCATGAGTCATGACTATGAAATAAGTTACTAATTGCTGTTCATATTTACTATTTCTGGATGTGACCTAATTATGGAATTATAGAATCTTAGACCATAATAATTGCTATGTTTAGAGCCAGAAGAGGTGAAGTATTATGATCTATTAAAGGCAAGATTTTATTTCTTCTTGTATTGTAGGTATGTGTATCAGATACGTGTACGTTTCGGTATTTGTGGAAATATTTTAGAACTTTGAGCTCATAGTAAATTGGACGACATTCTGCAGAAAGGATCTAACCCTCAAATTTAAAAATCGGAATAAATGCTACATTTTTGCTATTGAACTATATATTTATATTGTGCAAACTAACCAACCCTCTTCATCCATTTATATGTCATCTATGAAACAAACAAACACACTCTGAAAAGATCCAGTGGCTTTTTATTTAACTTTAAATGCCTGTTTTTTAGCTTAAAAATCATGTGGGTTGGTTCCTTTCTGCAGAATGTCGTCCAATTGTTCTATTGTCATAACAATACTTCAGGTAATAATTCTCTTTGATACTCTATAGTCAGGGCCGTAGCTAGGCGGTGGCGAGGTGGGCCCCCGCCAAGAGCGCAAGTACAAAGAGGGCGCAAAATTAACCATAAAAAATCCCGTCTTTTTTATACTGGTGCAGTTTATCAAGCAATAAAAATTCCACGTTAATGGAAGAAATCTTTCAGGTTATTAAAAATTACTGCACGTGAACCATCTGTAGCATTATGCCGATTGTCTACAAACAAAAAGCTGTCATGCAACGTTATTTAATTAACACGTTTCTTATATTGACAGAGTATGATAACATAAATCATGAACAGTATGGAAAGATGCAACGACAATAAAAATTAAAATGTACGTTATTATTGAGATAAAAGTGGTTCAACTCAATCCCTTTCCAGCTGACTGTCGTCCTCAGTGCTACTGCTGTCGGCAGGATTCATTACAAGAAGAAGAAGATTTGGGCAATCAGTCATGATTTTCAGAGCCCCCGACCATAGGCCACACTCTATGTACAATCTGCATTTTGCGATCTCTGGTTCATTTGCTTTCTGTAATACTTTCGTAGCTGGCAAATGTTATTTCTTCTCGATTAGTCTTTCTGGACATAATTTCAGCTTTCTGTTCTCTCTAGCTGACTTTCGTTCTAAATTTCATTCAATCTGTGTGTTTATGTATCTCGATTTTTGTCCCATTCTTGTGGTTTCTTGACTTTCTGATTTTGTAGTTCTGCGATGAATTAAAACAAGAACTACGACTTTCAAGCTGTTATACCATTTCTTTGTATTCCCTCTTTGCCGTTCCAGATCTTTCCTTCTTCCTATCTATCTCTCGGCATCTGCTGGGGAGAGTCGAGCTAATCCAGCAGCGCCCTGGAACCCTTAGCAGGGGCCCTCCCGGGGCATTTAGTCGCCTCCGAACCCCGAAGCGCCATGCACAACGCTCCGGTACCTAATTCAGTGTAGGTAATACCCAAGATCAGTAAACTATACAGGTTGCGTATTCCGGGATAGACCAATCGCAGCACTTGAGTGTGTGACGTCACAAGATTCCAGATCTCGCAATTTTCAGATTTTACTCAGTCTAGAAAATCTTACACCGCGTGATTAAACTCGTAACCTTTAATTAACCCGTGGTCGGATTCCTGTGAAATTTATACAGAAATAATCTACACACATCAGCCCTACTGATGGTTAAAACAGAGCCTTAAAAAAGCGGACACAAATGTTTTTATTTCATTTTATAAACATCACCCGTTACACAAAATTCATGGAGGGAGAAGCAAATTTCACTATGCGACAATTTTTTGTATTTTTGTGTCCCGAAAAAACTTCAAGCGAGAAAGTTTTAGTGAAATAATTGAATTTTAATACAAATGAAGTTCCAGCCCCAAATCTCGAATGGTTTACGAGTAATTGAGTGGTAATTATTCCAGGCGCTTCTGTGTCGGAGTGATTTGTGACGACCGTGAAATGTTCAGGAAGAATCATATTTGACTATGCGACAATTTTTTTATTTCTGTGACCAGAAAATGATTCAAGCATGTGAGCTTTAGGGAAATATTTGAATTTTATTATACATCAAGTACCACGTTTATATTTTGAATGGTTTACGAGTAATAGAGTGGTAATTACTCAAGGCGATAAAGCTACCGGAACGGTACAGAGGTCTTTTTTATTCTATAAAATAGGCCTACTAGCAATTACATAAAAATCCTTAAATATTTTAATCGTGGACTCAATAATAAAGGATATTAAGTGGCTACTTGTACCCATACTGAAAGATTGACCCGCTGGGGAAAAAGAATGAATTAAACTTTTTCCTAATCTTGTAAATCTGCACTACTGTTATTTAGATATTTGTTGAATTATTTATTTTATTTTTTGATCCTTTGTGCTAGTAACTTTTATTTCTAATTACCTTATCAAATGCCTTATTAGTTTAATACCTTGTTACGCCCTTTTCATATTTTAATATAATTTATCAACATGAAAACGTATTACAGTTAAAATTGAATTGCCGAGGCTTTAAGAGCATGCTATCGGGTTATAGTTAGGGCAAGACGATGATACTTTTAAATGAAAACTTCATGGAAAAATCCTTTGAAATATTGTGTGATTTATGTAGAATGCATTGCGAAGCAATTTGTGTCCTTTTTTTTATGTTGAGACGTCGATTTTAAAGATCCTGCGCCTCTTTTCGTTGTGCTGCTCATGAAAGTTTCCCTGCCCTGCAATTCACAAACCATCCCTTCGTTTATTAGGTCTATATTATATCTGTCGTCACATAATTTGTATACAGATGTACATTTTTGGCCGTGTTTCACCAATCATTACCTACATAACTTACCCCATATAACCCGGAGAAAATTATTATTAATATAAATGTATTGCTTTGATTACAATATTAACACAAATTAATACTCTACAATAGTCTACGCAATGTAATAATAACATTAGTACTGTACATGTTAATATTGATACATAAAAATTCCCGTAGTTGTTTTCTACCCTCATTATAAGGTACAATTTCTATAGAAATATAGGATACATTCTTTAACAAATTTTCATCAAATTATACTAACATAACCTCTAGAATGAGGAATATTTTCTAGGCAACAAAATATTAGAACAAATCACCCTTTAGCTGTTATATAGGCCTACCTGTATTATATAATTTCTATTCAAATCTAGATCCTTTGGGAGATTTTTACAAATGCTGTAGAATCAGAGGAACATTTAAGTAACTTGAATAACAGAACAGTTCACATATTAGCTGATTTCTACAATCTACAAAATTACTGTTACACACTGCCACAGCACATATCTGGCCCGGCATAATGGTTCAGTTAATTGCACTTTCTAAAGCACCTTCCATTTGTATTATTAAAAACAGTATGTACTGGTAATATCTATCCTAAAGGACTGCGTTCAAGCGGCCGAGATCAGTAGGTAGAAGCTTTGTCAGCGGCACCATGCTTGAAGCGCCAAATCATTCTGACACCTTGAAGCGCCCGAATAATTACCACTCAATTACTCGTAAACCATTCGAGATATGGGGCTGGAACTTCATTTGTATTAAAATTCAATTATTTCACTAAAACTTTCTCGCTTGAAGTTTTTTCGGGACACAAAAATACAAAAAATTGTCGCATAGTGAAATTTGCTTCTCCCTCCATGAATTTTGTGTAACGGGTGATGTTTATAAAATGAAATAAAAACATTTGTGTCCGCTTTTTTAAGGCTCTGTTTTAACCATCAGTAGGGCTGATGTGTGTAGATTATTTCTGTATAAATTTCACAGGAATCCGACCACGGGTTAATTAAAGGTTACGAGTTTAATCACGCGGTGTAAGATTTTCTAGACTGAGTAAAAACTGAAAATTGCGAGATCTGGAATCTTGTGACGTCACACACTCGCCTGCTCGCCGCAACCCCCTGTCCTATAAACTCGCCGGAATACGCTACCTCTGTAGTTTACAAGCCTTGGGTAATACCAACCACGGCCCGCCAGAGGCCAACCCAACTAGTAGACTACCACGCGCATGCACGTGGGGGCTCACAGCCCACTCCCTGGCTACCTCAGTCTCTCCGCGCCGCAGGATCGCCCTTTACGACACGGTGGGCGAGACCGCGGATCGGGTAGATCCTGTTGCGCCAGGACGCCTACCTGAGGTACGTAGGACGCCCTATATGGGTCCGGGCCGTATTCATGGCCCGAACTTCGGTCTCCCTCTCTCACACGCGCCCTTTCACAAACAATGGATCGGGTGGAGGTGTGAGGACCTAGGTTGCTCCTAGAAGTACTAAACAACCCTTCACCTTTGGTCCCATCCCAAGGGACGGTACTTCAGTAGTCTCCCCGCCTGCATCCATCATCCTTTGCCACGATGCCATGGTTCGGGTAGACAAACGAAGGCCACTAATATTCGCCTTCCTGAAGTACAAAGTACGCATCCTGTACGTGGATGAGGACGAATCCCCCACGCACCTCTGTCTCACTGCGCACAGGCCCCACCATACCACGCCCGACCCCAGAAAGCATGGCAGGGGGGCGAACGTGTGCGCTAACTGTCGCTAGGTGGTCCCCCAGAGGTACAGGTTCCACCCCCCCGGCATTACATTACCGCCGGAAACTTCAAAGTTTAACTACTGGGGACATTCCTTTTGTCCAGATACCTGGGATGGGGCAATGATATCCCAGCAACTGTGCACCCTGAAGTACTAATGCACAGCCCTCGTATTGTCCGGAAGGAGGTATTCGGCACCCCGTGCCTTATTTCCTCCAACTCCGCTCGCCCAACACGGAGCCCACAATCCGCAACCCTGTGGATCCACCCGATGGCCTCAGAAGAATGGCAACCTCAAGATAGCCCCAAACATGCCGACCCGTCAATTGTGGCACTAGAGCTATCCCAAGGTCGGGGCACCCCGACCCCCGGAGGGCAACCCCACGGGCGGCAGGATTGATTACAAAGCGATCAACAATGGCATCGCACAATATGCTACATGCAAAAATGACTGACCAACTACATTATAACAACGTAAAAAGCCGAATGCGCAGATCTCAATTTCATTTTTTAATACTATTTACTAATGTTTATAAATAAAGTGTGAACTAAAATTTATTATTTTAAAAATGTTTAGTTTTTTTAATCACACAATGTATTAATGTACCGGTACATCAAAATTAATTTCTGTAACTTTACATGGAATATGTGTTGTGATCAGTGGCCGATGCACAGCTCTGCCAGCTGGCAGTACACATGCTATTTGTTTTGATCAAATTCCCTTCTAAGGCCGGCGCTGGTATAGTCGCTGGTATTATTTTTAATTAGGCCTATATTATATTATTATTGTATTTTATAACTATGCGATATTGAAATTAAGCAGTGAAACAATATTAGTCTTTGTGTTGTTTCGTCTCTTGTTGATGTTGGCGTTGCTTCTGTTGTATAGGTAAGAATGATTTCGGTAAAAAAAACGTGCCAACCATCACATCATAGCTTAGTCCACATTATTAGTTTTCATCTATTAGGCAGTGGGTTTTTACAGAAATGGGACAAAAAAACCTTTTGGAAGCGAATTTAAGAAAATCAGAAAACGAAAAGACAAAAGATGTAGCATCGGCGCTTGGAAATTGGCTGCGAAATGAAGATAAGGAAATTGGCGAAACTTGTACTAGTAATGCACTTCACGAAGAAGAAGCAAAGGAAGACGACCAAAAAGAAAATTAAATAGAAAATTAAAAGGAAGATAGTAAGACTGAGACAGTTTCAGAAGACGACCACAGCCAGATCACTCCAATGGAGTTTGGATCACGAGGCTGAGTGCACTCCGTTCCAGAACTCCCTCCTTCAGAAAAATCCGAGGACGTACCGGGGTTCGAACCCGGGCCTACAGATCGATTTAACTGTTAATAAAAAATACTATGCATTTTTTCATTTTCTCATTGCATGTTGCAGAAGCTGTTTTAAAAAGTTTCTAATCGAAAAAAATACTTTTACCTATATTAATGTGTTAAACAGTTTAGTAGGCCTCAGGTCTATTATGTACTTTACTTTTGATACTAGATTTTATAATTGAATTATTTTTTAAGTAGTTCAATCGTCTGAAAATAAGATTTTAGTACCTTGAAAGTCCAACACTTGGTTCATTTTCAAACTGAGGTTTAGGTTTTCTTTGATAGTAACAGTGTTTTTATATTAAAATAATAAACAATTTTACAGATATTTAAAACAATTGTTCATACCCCCCCAGTATTGGTGGGCGCAGATTGTCAAACTCACCAAGGGCGCAGAAGGACCTTACTACGGCCCTGCTCTATATGCTTTTTCAAGCAAACTTTTATTATTCTCTTTTTTAATAGATTCAGAAGAGTCAATACAGTAGTGCCACTTCATTTCCAGCCAATGATACCGTATTGGATGACAGATTGTATTAGAGCTCAGCAGAATATCCATAACTTCAGTCGGTAAACAATGCCTTAGGCTGACAAATGTCTACAACTTTTAGACAGTCTGGTACATAAATATGTTATGTGTTTGTCAAATTTCATATGTCGATTTACAATAATACTAATGGTATTAGATCTGATTTGTTTTTTTCACAGCTTGGCAGGTACATGAGTCAAATTAAGAAGAGTTGGTATCATGGATTCTTAACCACAAGTTTTGATCCATAAATAATTGTGGAGTACCAGCAGTTGTTAAAGAGAATTAAAACTGTTTGTTTTATCTATGTTTAATACTAACCTATTGAATTTAAAGCAACTTTTAACTGTTCTAAAACCCGTATGAGCCAATTTATAGGTTACCTACCAAGTTGGAGTTAGGCCTATATTAATGTTTTCATTCCAAACATTACAACTAGCATTATTAGTGTTGCCAATCTTATGAGCACATAGCATTTCTAATTATATTTTTTTCACAGTGTAAGTTGTTTGTATTTCTTGTTTTTTTCCTGGTTGAGTGGAAAATGAGGCCTTACGGCCTTAACTGGGCCAGGTAAAATAAAAAATTGGGAAATTGGTACATTGCGACTCACCCGAGTCCCCCACTCCTACTCTCAATCCCTCCCCTAGCGGTGGCATTTGAACTACTAGAAGCGACGGTAGCGCCATCTCTTAATGAACTGATGAAACAGAAAAAAATAATTTGTTTCTTCTTTATTCTCTTCTTCTCTTCCTTTCCAGTCTCCTTCCTCCCTTTATCTCACCTCCTCTTCACCCTATCTACCTATTTGAGACTTATTCCTAATAATAAATTTTGGATCGACCGGGATTCGAACCTAACATTATAGCTAGGAGTCTTGACCACTACGCTACGAGTGAATGTTGAGCACTGAAGGAAGCTTTACTATATTAGAGTTATGTTAAGGGGATTTCATGAGTTTTAACGCAAGAATCGGCTTTTTTAAGTAGTGTTGGTACAAGGGAATTTTCCTGCATCAATTAAGCCACATTTTATGTTATAATACGGCGTTTTTTAGAATTATGAAATATTATGTATGGTACAAGGGTATTTTTTGTATTGTGAAATAGCCTATTTTGTTGGAAGAGTCGTTTTTATAATTGTGGAATATTATGTGGAGGTGCAAGGGGCTTTCTTTATTGTGAAATATTAGATGACATATCAATTGCAATTATGCATTACCGGCGTTGAGCAACGGCTACAGGCATGAAGGTATGCGTTGCGGGGAAGCGGACCAGTCGGCACGCGGGATGCAGCCAGGCGGGGAAGTGGCCAGGCGAGTGGCGAGTGGAAAGGGGAGCAGGGTGAGTCGCAAAGTACTAACTTGCCCAAAACTTATTATTATATTGAGAAATTGCGAGTTACTCAACAAATTAGCTTCAACAGTTTACTGAACTTTCTTTACATTTCTCTTTGATGTACACTCACGAACAAAATGATTCATTTTGTTGCATTGATTGTATATTTTGTCTTATGCCGGGCATGTTTTAGGCTTGTGCTTCGTTTTATATCGTTTGCATACGTATTTACTGATATTTTGAGCCACGTTATTCTTCTTTGGTTTCCTCGTCATTATTTCCGTGCTCCTTTCATGCTGCTGCTCCTGAACTATTTTATAACTCTTACCCACATTCACAGCTTTCTCCAATGTAAGATATTCTATGCTCAGAAGCTTTTTTATAACGTTCTCCCAGGACAATTTTATCTTTGATCAAGCTGTCCTCTTGTTCTCCAAATCCACAAGTCTTATCTAACTTCTTAATCTCCTCCATATAGTGATCTAGATTTTCATTTTGTTTTTGTTGCCTTATATAGAATTTGTAAAGTTCATAAACAACATTTATTTTCGTACCACAATCGTTTCAAATTAGGCAACAACTTTCTCATAAATTTTCTTCTCATCTTCTGTTAACAAACAAACAACAAACAAACATGAAATTATTAAATATTTCAATACCTTCTTCTCCTATAGCATTTAAAAGTATTGCCTCTTTTACATCTGTAGGCTTTTTATCCTTATGCTTATCAGTATTATTATTAAATGAATGTGAAATTATTGTAAACATATTTTCTTCCCGTTTCTAGCGATAGCGGTAAGTAACTCTGTAATGTAACTTCCATATTGCGAGGTAATAATTTATACTGAACTTGTTTTTATTAATTGCTCATAAAATGTACTTATCAGACGATAATAAAATTGAACATGTCGAGTACCAACCAACTGTTCTTAATTTTTACTTCCTCTGCCCGTACCATAGGTACTATAGGTAGAGGAAGTACCCCAAAATTCGAAGTTGAGTTATTAGCATATATACACGTTTCAAGGCCCCTTGAATCCAATTTTTGGAAACATGTCTGTGTGTCTGTGTGTGTCTGTCTGTCTGTTTGTGAACAGCCTAGCTCAGAAACGGAAAATCGTATGAAAACAAAATTTCGTATTTGGGTCAAGTACTTTCTGAAGATGTGTGCCCAAGATTGGCGACAAGTTTCTCTTATTTTTAAGGGGACTTGACATGAAGAAATTTTCGTTTTTCGCGATTTTCTCGAAAATGGCTCTAACAATTTTATTTAAATTTTGCACAAGAGTAGCTTATAGTGAGAGCTAAAACGTTTATTTGAAACTTTTTTTTTTCGAAAAAATTCTCTGAAGGTACAAGCCACCCACTGTTTGTAGAAAGTTTGTGTTGCGTTGTGAACAATTGAATACGCGCTCTTTCACGGCCGCTTATCTATATATATAAAAATGAATGTATGTGTGTGTGTGTGTGTGTGTCCTTTATGCATTACTACACCATTCATCCGATCGCCATGAAACTTTGGGAAGTTGTTCGGTACATTCCCGGGAAGGTTTCTGTCACACTACATTTTTAATTTTAGCCTTCGTTCGCGAGTTATGAGTGAAAAACGGCAAGAAAACGTGAATTTTTTACGCTTTCGAAGCATCAGTTATTCATTTCAGTTGTCAAACCAATTGCAGAAGGCTTTGTCTACTTTTTGTCTTACTTTGGAAACAATTGCATCGCGATCGCTTTGGAAGGCAATGGATATCTCATGTTATTATAAACGCCAGAGAAGTTAATGATAAGGTGATGATAAGGTAATATTAAATATTTATTTAACGTGGAATATGCTTCTTATGAAAGATGGTTTACAGAAAATTCCGGAGAAGTTGCTTAGTTCGGGGTTCAGGCTACAACATTTCTATATGTAATCATAAGTAAAATCTCTTATGTAGGGTCGTTAAATCTGCCTGAAATGTAACGGAATTATAAGTCTGGACAAATGAATATAGAAACTATGGCCTCAGTAGGCTTATTCCATTCTTCATCTATATAAATAAAAACGAATATATGTCTGTCTGTCAAATACATTTACACACATTTTTTTCATCGTGAGTTTAATCGATTTCAATTCTCATAATCTTCTGAGATTGCAGCAACGCTCGACGGGTAATCTATATAGATCTTCTACATAGCCTACATAAAAATGAATGTATGTGTGTCTGTCCTTTATGTATTACTATGCCATTCATCCGATCACCATGAAACTTTGGGAAGTTGTTGAATACATTCCCGCAAAGGCATGCTACATTTTTAATTTTAGCTTTCGTTCGCGAGTTATGAGTGAAAACGGGATTGAGACGTAAATTTCTTGCGCTTTCGAAACATCAGTTTTCAGTTGTCAAATCAATTGCAGATGACTTTGCCTATTTTCGTCATACCTTGGAAATAAAAGCATCGCGATCGTTCGAATTTTGTAAGCCCACCATGGCCGAATCATTTGTTTATAATGTCAACGCACGCTGACAGATGAAATTTTCACCCTAGACGGAAGAAGAATAGTGAATATAGCCCTAAATGGACAAACATTATGCAGGGTTTTTTTAGGCCAGGGAACTCGAATCTGAGGTTATTTTTCCCATGCTGCGCTTTCTAATCGTGGAATTCACTTCAAAGCCGGATTTACAGTTGTTTCATTAATTAGGCCTATCAATCGTTTAATTTAGACCTATGAATGTTTTGTGTGCAAAGTGTTAGTAAATATAATAGTTTAATTATTTTGCTCTTAATTTATAATCTTCCTATTAATTATTGTGGGCGAAGCCGCGGGGATCTGCTATAAGCTATAATAAGCTGTAGCTTATCTAGCGTTTTCTGAGGAAATAGTTTGTGTGTGATAAGTCGTTCTTCCCCATTTCAAATTCTAAATACCTATATAATGACCTTAAAGACCTCGAGTTTGAAAATCGAAAGTCCTTCATAAGTTATTTTCGCATTTACAAAATACAAAACCCGAGCGACGCCGGGCCTTTTAAGCTAGTATTCTATATAAGAATGAAGTGAGAAAGACGTATTGGAGGGAAATATTCGATAAAGTTCGGAAATTATTCATAACGACGGAAGTTTCAATAAAACGTCTGCAGTCACTTGTTTTTATTTAGTTTGTTATATAGTCTGCATTTTTATTAGTCGCATCATTTTCAAAGAAGAGGTTATCAGAAATTTATCGTATAATTAGCGTTAAATTGTGTCTTGCGTTTCTGTACAAGGATATGTGAATACTGCTAACTTTTATTTGGGCAGAGGAAGTTATGTGACTTTCACATCAGATTTTTTATTTAGAACTTATTTACCATTGTTTACGTTGTCACCGGCAAACATGACCTACATTATCTCTTTTCTCCAACATCTATAATTCAAAGTTGTGGAAATTATTACTTTTAACAGTCCAGAATATTTTATCCAACAAGACTACGGTAATGAAAGCTAAAGAAATTATAAAATTGATATTCAATAGGCCTAATCGATTTTATAATGATACAACGTGAGACAATTTTTTTTTTTTTCATCTTTGAAGTGCAAACTTCTTTCAAATCGGTCGTAAAGTTGGTCCCTGCTAAAATCTTATGTAACGGATTTGCTCTTAGACGTAACGAGAGTACGTCAATACAAATGAATGTAGAAAACACTGCCTCAGTTCACCACCTATACAGAAGGTCTATGCAGGGTGGAGATTGGATGCAAGATGATGGAATTTCGAAGTAATGTGAAAATATTGTAATTCAGTGTATAACATAAAGTACCATTAGGCACTATAATGTTGTGTATCTAAGTGTAGTAGGAATTATGGTGCTAGTATAGGTTTTAGGTTTCCTCAAGATGAAGTTCTTATAGAACAAAAATAGCCTATATCTGCAATACAGCACGAGCATTTCATTCCAAATAAGCATTCAGTAAAAAGTACTAAGCTCTTTATTTTCAATATAACTCAAGACAGTAAAATTTAAGAAATGTAACGGAAAGTGAATATATTTGTTACAGGAATAATTACAGAGACGGGAACAGTTATTCCTCCTAATACATGAAAATTAGATTATGTTGATCTGTTATACATTTTAATGGCCGGTTTGTGTTTGCATTATAATGCCTATGAAATAACGATGCATACCGATTTCATTGTGTGATAGATTTAGGTAGCACGCACAAGATGTTTCAAGTACTCTGCGGCTTCGTCCCTGGTACAGCCTACCCGACTTCTTTTTCTGATTTTAGAATTAAGTAGTACTGCTAACATTCTAATGAAATGGAATCTTTGGCAACCGTGCGAAGAATATTTCCGAAATACTTTAACACAAGACGCCTAGCATATTGTTCGTGAGTTTGAATTTATAATCATTCGGATTATACCTACTACAGAACTTACATGCAAAGAGTTGCCTACAAAATGTAGCCTAATGTCTTTTTTAATGGCTTTATAGGACTCCAATGCATTGAAAGTTGTTTCTAACCTACTTATAAGAGCAAGGTTCATCTGATTAACTTCCTCTTTTATTGCTCCAGAATATAGTTAATGTGATTTCTTTGTACTATACTAACATGGTCCGTTATTTTATACTGCCATCTTATCTTTCTTCTCTCTCTCTCTCTCTCTCTCTCTCTCTCTCTCTCTCTCTCTCTCTATCCCTCTCTCTCTCTTTCCTTCCCGTTGTCTGTTTCTCTCCATCGCTGTCGGCCATATTAGCTTTGAGGCAATTTTCACTTTCGTCATGGATGGATGAAAGAATTATAATTTCACGTATGCCTTAATTAGCCTGTTCACTTGCACTCCAACAGGTTTATTAACGTCCTGACATCTATACTGTGTTAGGTAAGGAGTTAATAGGTTAAAGCTGAATGAAGATTAAGCAGTTCGAACGACGTAACTAGTAATAACTGGAGAGATTAAAATAATGAAGCCTTCATGAGTATTAAGTTACACATAGCCACTTGACGGTCATTTGTTTAGAGTAGGTTGCACACCATGTTGTCTTGTGTTTCCTTGAAAAGTGTTAAAATGGCTGCTTATGTAGCATGCAGGGTATTTTTTATTTTCTTCCATATAATAATTTTATTATCAATAATAATAATAATAATAATAACAATAACAATAACAATAATAATAAAATAATCATATTAATGTTTTATTTTAACAAAAAGTTACGACCAAAATTATTTTTCTCGCCACAACTAGAAACTAATTGCAATATTGCAAAAGACGGAAGGCTACAATTTATTACAGAGCGTATAAAAAGGTAGGAAAATCGCAGGGAAAATATTCCTTGCATATAGAGGTCGTCACCTATATGCCAGAACAAAAAATGTGCAAAAATTGAGATTTTGAGTTATGTGCAACTATTTACATTTATCTCCATTTCGCAAGAACCGTGAATGTTGTATCTTCTTTCCTTGGTGAGTAATAGCTAGTTCCATTTCCATGAAAGTACAAGTTATGCTTTATTTGTTATGCCACTATCACGAATGTGACACATTCGTGTTTTTGTATTCCGTCCTGTACTTCCCTATTATGTCTACATCACGAATGGGCCACATTCGCGAATTTAGTAGAATAGGCGCAGCACTTGAGGAGGGATGATTCGGTGTGTATGTACCACATTCGTTAAAATCGCAGTACATATCTGGTTAAATCAATGACAAAGGTTTCAACATTCGCTAACACATTGGTGGCAGGCCCTGGGTATCTATGTATCTGAAGTGTGTAATCGGCCACAGATATCTTTATGTTAACAAAGAGTTGATTTCTCACGAGTTACCTTTTATAGTTTAGGTCATGGGTAATAAAACATAGCCATTTATCACTGGATAGAACGTGCTCTTTAATGAGTAAAGAAAGTGGATTCTTTACTTTCCTAAAACCCTTTTATTCTTATATTTTTTGTTTAAAACAATGACAGCAGACATTATTGTGCAGTCTTGATTTTGTTTTGATTGAGCAGAGGATAAACTTATTTGTTCCCAATCTTTATAAAATTAATAACATAGAAATTATAGTACATAATACTGTATGGTTGTATGCAAATCATTTTGCAGATTTCTTAGTAATACTTAATACAATTCTTTAAAAAATCCATTTAATGCAGCAAAAACTGTTGTGCGCCTGTTTCTAAATACAGCCCTATTCAATGCATTTAGCACCTTTAAATTTCACAACTTGTCTCCAAACTAAAAAAAAATCCTAGAAAGTAAGCGTTGGCCTAGAATTTCTAGGAAGGGGGAAAAGGGAATGTAAAAGCCGTAATGCCCTAAGCAGCACACAAGAATCCACCAGGGAGGCTTTCAGAGGACACCAATAAACATAGATTGCAAGAGGTGTCGTATTTTAAAGCATTTTTAGCACTGTTCAGTGCACTATAAAGTTTGTATTTCAGAAATTATTTTATTTTGAAAAATTTACGGAAATTTAAATCTTTACATGTATAAATGTATATTCAATGGACAGCTAAAGTTAGAACAGAAAGAAAAGAACCAGGAGTTCATGTTTGCAAGCAGTAGTCAAGGGTAGTCCCATGCTTTTAATTTTCTGTCGAGAGGGATATGAAAGAAACAGGGTTAATGAGAGAACAAGGGAAGAAATGATACGTAATCTCTATATACTTTTGGTGTTCATGAGTTGTTAAGTCACGACCAAATACGAAGTTGTTCTTAGCTGGAGAAGCCTATGAAGCACTTTTGCTTTTTAAGACAGGTCGCGAGAGGAGTAAGGAAGAAATTATAAGGGGCATAAAAGTAATCCTTATTTGGGCCTCTCCCACTTGGGTTTATTTAAGGTAACAGATGGATATATTATTTGTCTAGATGGCATGCTGGCCATTAAATTTTCAGTTGTAATTATTCATATAGAGATTGAATTACGAGAGTATGATTTGGGAAAGAGTAAACAACCGTAGTACGGAACAGTATATGGAATAAGAATAAAATTAAGATTATTATAGTTCAAGTGTAGGAACTAGATACAGTGGTTCCCAATGTGGGGTCCGCGATGGTGTTTTAGGGGGTCCGCAGGCGGTTTAAGAAGAAATAGGATATCCCGTAATTTTGAAGTGCTTAACCGTGTTCCCCACTACTTATCTATGTGAAACAGCACTCTCCCACCTCACGTACTTGAAATTAAAGTTGAGAAATAATCATGAAGTTCAAAGTGACTTAATATTGAAATTATCAGACATTAAACCTAACATTGCAGATCTAATTAATCAAAAGCAGCTTCACTGTTCACATTAAGGAGTAAACTCTGTTTGTTACCATTGATATTGTTATTTTGTCTATTTAATTTAATAAATTTGAATTAAAGTATTTATTTGCCGTATTTTACGGACTATAAGACGCTCCGGACCATAAGACGCACCTTGATTTTAGGATGGAAATTTAAAGGAAAATAAATCTAATTTGATTCTAAACGAAGCATTTTAAAGGAGATAATGTGTTTCATTGAATAAAAAAATTATAACCTTGTACAATGGAATCAGTGTAAATCACTTCTAACTTAAAACCTGCGTTGTACAAAAATCTCTTCTGTACAGGTGGAATCGCGTAGATTTTAATAATTGAACTGATTTCTCATGAAATACTGAAAATACCTTTACACCCTCTAACCGTCAATTCAGCATACGGTTAGTGTACGGGACAAGGCTATTTAGAAGTCATGCTCATCATTTAAACCACCCGGCGGAGACAACTCCTTTCGTATAAAATAACTCAGCATTACTTTCTTTTCGCATTGTACACCTGGCTTCCAGCTACCTTCATTTTACGATTGTGACAATGCACTAATATACAGTCTGTGCCACCTTCTTTATAATTATGGTGTTCTGACAGTATTTACCGTTTTAATATTTTTTAATGTGCTTCGGACCATTAGACGCACCCAATTTTCAGTGCGTCTTATGGTCTTATGGTCCGTATGGTCCGTAAAATACGGTAGTTTTGTTTCCAAACCCAGAGGGGGTCCGCGAAATTTTAATTATTTTCAAGGGGTCCGCGGACTGAAAAGTTTGGGAACCACTGAACTAGAAAGTTAACTCAACAAGGAAGTTGGATTAAAGAGAGAAAATTTGTATAGAAAAAAATAGAGGAAGAAGATTTATTAGTGAGGAAGTTAATTGGGGTGAAGATAGTTTTGCAATGAGATTCATGTAGAGGAATTTAGAAACGTAAATGTTCACTAAACCGAAGTAGTAAAGTGTATGTACTGTGGAAAAAGAGAATGTTAAAAAATATTGGGGTGAAAATAGTTTCGCAATGATATTCTTGTAGAGGAATTTAGAAACGTAAATTTTCACTAAGCCGAAGTAGTAAATGAGGAAGTATTGTAGAAAAGTTGAGTTAAAGAAAAGGAAAATAATTTTCTGAAAGTAAAGTTTGAATGCAGATCGAACTAAGTTAAAGTGGAGTAAAGATCAAAGTGAATTATTTAAATAAATATAAAATGAAACGTAAACGTGCGTTTTGCTTTGAAAGGTAAAGGTTAATAATTGAAAGAAGTAAAGGTAAAGGTTAAGAAATTGAAGAGGGGAAGAAAGATAAAAAAAGAAAGAAAAGAAATCTAATAATTCTTATGAAAAGTAATTGTAAATGAAAACAAAAAGAATTGTTGGTATATGGATACTTGGGTTATGTGAAAACCTGTAATCCCAAATAAACGTAAAAAGGAAATCTAGGAGTAGGCCTTAACAAAGAATAAAATATGTTACCTTTAGTACGGAGCTAGTTCTAACCCGGAAGGCCTATAGACAGCTTTTCCTTCCACGGAATCGTGGTTGGAAAAGCTCACTCAGGATCTGCTTCGTGTGAGAATTAAACAAATTAAAAAATACACTTCACTGCACCAAGAAAAATGGTAATTCAAACCAATGAGAGCTGAAGCCTAAAAATCAGTAGTCCCGAAGAATAGTTAATTATACTACAGTGAGTCTCTCTTGGACTGGGGCCGGGCCGGGCGAGCGGTGAAACGTGACTGCTGCAGTGAGTCAGATATTGCAACATTCCGCTTGGCCAGCAGTTGGAGTGCATGCTTGTGAAGGTGAAGGTCAAACACGGCCTGTGCTCTCGTGTTATAAAGTTATATAGTGGTCTTTGTCTTAGTTCACATTTATCATTATGCCTCGATCTGTGTTCACAGTACAACATAGGGTATTTATGTACGATAATTATGTGAAAACAGAGTCTTGCAGAGAAGTCGTTAGACGATTCAGAACACAATTTCCATATGTAAATCATCCAGGCAGAGAAACCGTTTGACGACTAGTAAACAAATTGAGAGAAACGGGTTCTGTGCTCGATAAGAAAAAAAGGGTAAGAAAACGTGTGCTTACTGAGGAGAAATTAGACGAAATAGGAGAAAGATTAGAGCATACGCCAACAAAATCCCTAAGACATCTTGGACAAGAAACCAGTGTTTCGAAGGCCTCAGCATGGTGAGCTGCGAAACTGTTTGAAACCATACAGAGTAACAGTAGTGCATGAACTTAAGCCACATGATCCTGAGATGCGGTTACGTTTTTGTGATTGGATGTTGCACAACGTGAATAATGGAATAATTGATCCGAAGTTAATATGGTTCACAGATGAGGCCTGGTTTCATTTAAATGGGTATGTTTCGTCACAAAATAACAGGCATTGGAGTCAGGTAAACCCCCATCGCATACATGAAATTCCCCTGCATGACGAAAGGGTAAGAGTATGGTGTGCAGTGAATGCCTACAGAATTGTAGGACCAATTTTTTTTAATGACACAGTTGATGGACAAAAATACAGAGATGATATACTGACACCATTTTTCGAAGACCTGACTGATATTGACTGCCGACAAGGGTATTTCCAACAAGACTCTGCAACTGTGCATACAGCTCAACTCTCGCTAAACAAAATTAGTAAAATTTTTGAAGATCGGGTCATTAGTGCGGACTTATGGCCATCACGGTCCCCAGATTTAACTGTTTGCGATTTTCATTTGTGGAGATACTTAAAAAATAAAGTGTATGAAAGAAATCCCCACACGTTAGACGAACTAAAAAATTATATCCAAACAAAAATAAACTTAATATCAGAACCGCACCTATTGCGTGTGAATGAGAGTTTCCTATCTCGATGCCAAAAATGTGTGGATGAAGGAGGAGGACATTTTCAGCATCTCCTGTATTTTCGCTATTTTCATGGTCATGCACGAACAAAGTGAAAGAAGCGAGGGAAGTGCCGTGCAGTTCCTACACCTCGGGGCGCAGGGTGACGACTCGGCGGCCACATGCACTTTTGCCGCTAGCCCGGCCTCCAGTCGAGAGAGACTCACTGTAGAATAATAAACACAGAAGTTAACTCAAATTAAACGACAGATCCACTACCAAATCCATCCATATTAATTCAAGCCATACCCAGTCAACATTAATTGTAATTATTATTCATAATGGAATGAAAAGATAAGACCACAAAATCATTAAATCACATATTACAAATTGACAGAGAACATATCTGCAGTGAAGTGACCCAAAGACAAAACCTAGCTTTCCCAGGATCTGACTGCTTGGTATCACACGTTTCTTGTCCATTGCACGAATAAGAGTGAGAGCGAGCCTAAAAATTGCTCCGGCTTATATAGTCGAATCTCTGTTACGCAATATAACTGTTACTCAACACAGTATCACAAGAACGAGATTTCTAACGTCTTCATTAGCCTCTGATGTAACAAAGCCTATCTGACGTAACAGAACCGGGCAACAGTTTGTTATTTCAGGGCTATACAAGATTTTCTCCATTTATTATTCCAGGACTGTACAAGATTTTCTCCCAAAAAATCCTTCCCAAAATTTAATCCTTACAAATTCCCATGTGACAATTGTAACCCAAAACTATACGAAACAAAATGTTATCACAACTGGTGTCTTTATCACTAAAATTTAAGTTTCTTTTGATAAATATACTCAGACCTCCACATTTTATGGAACCTCTACAAAAGATTGAACACAACGAAAAGTTACCAATTTTTAATTGTTCTAGCTCTGTCTCTACAAAGTGGTGTTCCGTTAAACAAATAATTTGAATTTCCTGCTTGTTAGAATTAATTGCATCCAAAATTGCCAAATTAAATTCTTCAATTTTGTTTTCAAGTCCCCTGTATTTAGATGAAATAATGCAAATCATGCATTAGTTCTATCTGAAGGCCTGGATGTTTTACTACTGCTTACTTGAGGTGTAAGCATACAAGTTGTTTGTTTCTTTAATTTAATTTCCCCCTAAATCGAGATTTCAATTCTGCAGTAAATTCAAGTTCAAGCTTTCTATTACTACTACTACTACTACTATTCCTACTACTACCACTGTTACTAATAATAACAATAAACATAATAATAACCTAATAATAATAATAATAATAATGAAAACTCCACAGACTTTTTTGCTATGCCTGCAGAACATTTAGTACAGAAGACCTGAGGCTTTCTCGGCGCTGATTATCTGTAATGGTTTTTACTCAGGGAAGGCCACAGAGATGTCAGCGACCGAAAGCTTGGATGTTTTATATCCCTTCACTTGGCTTATAGCCCACGAAGCAATTATTAATAATTTTTATACTCTCGAATTAGTCTCTCAAGTCACAGACAGAATTTCCAAACTTACCCAAATATATCTCTCTATATATAAGAGGCTTTGTCCTGACTGAATGACTGACTGACTGACTGAGTGACAGAGAATCAACGTACAGCCTAAACTATAACAGGTAGAGACTTGGAATTTTGACAGTACCTTCGTTTCATAATGTAGGTGCTCACTAAGAAAGGATTTTGAAAAAAATATATTTTAAATGCAAAAAATCAAATGTTTTTGAGAATACTTTCTCCCTTTTTACACAGAATTATCCCTTCCAAATTACATTTGACATTAAAACATATTGTTGCCAGTGAGTCTCAGATGGGTTTGGAAAAAAAAATGAAACTCGAATTTGACAAATTAGAGAACTATCAATATCCACGAAAATAGTGCAGTCACATAACTTTCTTTACCCTGGACATAGAGAAAACAATACGAGGTATGGTAATATATATATATATATATATATATATATATATATATATATATATATATATATATTAGTATATCGCAGGTTTTTTGAGAGAGAAGTATGAAAGGGATATTACATTTCTGTTTAATTTCATCCCCAAAACGGTTTTATGGTAACATGAGAGTGAGAAATAAAATATTCCGCAAAGACAATACAATTTTATGTTACCGGAATTTATGTTTCTTCTTATTTCAACCCCTACCCGGCTTGCTGTGTACAAGCAATAGGATACAAAATTCGGTATAGGATAATTTTCACGCTTGAGAAAATTTTCTTGTGATTACAGGTATCGATATAATTCATTAAAATACGTTATGTTCAGGTACTGTGGACCATGCGATATCATTATTATTAGGCCTATAAGAGGGATAATCAATATAGGCCTAAATATGGTCAAACGTTGTTCGATTTGGACGAAACTCACTATACAGGGGTTTTCTGGGCCAAGAACTTCGAATCTGAGATCGCTTTTACCAGACGACGCTATGTAATCGTGGTATGTAATTCACGTGATTTAAGTGTTAATAAATATAATGATTTAACTATTATGCTCTTAACTTTTAATTTTTGAAATAATTATCGCGGGTGAAGCCGCCGGCACATGCTAGTCAATAGATAAATAGAAAAAATATAAGCAGATAAATACACTAATATCCTGAAAATAGAGGGTGTACGCATAGAAGGCATAAAAGCAGAAGGCATATGCTATTAAGGAAGGTTTGGCGTAAGGTCACAGAGTTAGAGACTGAATTGCAATGCACGGAGTATAAATTACGTTTTGGTTCGTGGCGTGAGAGCGTGCAATATGTTTCATAACTTATTTAATTAATTCCTCGTTACTGCTTGGCTTGCGTCCATATATACTATACTTCAATCCTGTAAGTAAAGAATCCATTGTTTCCTATTTTTACTTAATTATTTCAGGGTTCATATTAGTGATAATTTTGCTTTTTTGGAATTCACAGTACAGAGAAATATGCCGAAAATTGATTGTACGAAGCGTTCTCTTCAGAAGGAACTTAGAGAGATTCAGATGTGAAAGGAAACAACACTGCGTTTTGCAAATTTCGCTCAAAAGGTACACTGGCAGATAGAACTCGATTGTTTGAAAAACACTGTGATAGCAACAGGCACAAGGGAAATATTAAATTACACATTCAATATCAAAATCAGACATTGATGATCAAACCGAACGTTATCGACATTTAGGTATAGTATTGGTACATACTAACATCACTTCAACAAGGTCGAAAATAAGTATTGTATAGTTTCCTTGAAAAACATATGGCTAGAAAAGTTTCTCGGGAGTCGACCATAAGAAAGATTCCTAAAGATCTTGTTATGACCATCACTGAATCGGATTAGAAAAGTGGTGCAAGGCCAGAAAATATGGGTTTTATATAAGTTATATATATATATATATATATATATATATATATATATATATATCTATATATAACTTATATATATATATATATATCTTTAGAACATGTAGATTATAACGCAAATTGTAACATAATGCTACGCAAATATTTTCTAAACTAGAAGTGTAATCCATATATTTATGACTATATGTAGATTATGTAGATTATAGCACAAAGTAAAACATACTGCTAGGCAGATACTTTCTAAATTGGAAGTGTAATGCATTATGACTATAACTAGATGATGTAGATTATAACGTAAATTGAAACATAATGCTAGGCAAATAGGCCTAATTTCTAAACTAGAAGTGTAATGCATATATTTATGACTATGAGTAGCCTATACCCTTGACTATACCATTTGTTATCGTAAATATTTCCCCCCCCCCCTCAGTAACGCTCCTAGCTTGTTCTTTCTTACTTAAGCTTACTATCTTCTGTTATTCTTATACCCAAATAAGTGACTATATTTCGTTGGTACAAATTCTTATTTTTTTGTAGAAATACGTCATTATGATGATCTTGGATTTTTTTAAATTAATTTTTAGTCCATAATAGAGACAAGCCTCATTCATAGAATTAAATAGCATTTTATCCTAAACCCTGAGCACTTTCTGCTAATAAAACTGAGTCATCACCATAACCGAGATTTTTTATTAATTTTGTATGAATAGGCCTACAGGAACTAAACATGAGACTGATGATTTTTAATTGCTGTAGACAAGGTTTATCCTATGGCAGTCTGCTGCAATATTAGAAGGAAACCACGAATTATGACTTCGCTATTGTCTGTCCTTCAACATTAATAACCTTAACCATTAAATTTCAGTCGATGTTAATTGGGATGGCCAGAAGATAGGAGATAGTTCACAACTATGACATTTTAGCACGTATATTTTGAGGGATTACTTGAGGCAAAATATAAGCCCTCTGCTTAGGTCTTCATAGCCTCAAATTAAACGTTCACAATAACAAAAGTCGTCCGTCCGGCATGTTCAAAGCCGGTAGTTGACATGTCTTGAACATAATAATTACGCGAGCAGTGTGAGACATGCGAGAAAGGTTCGTAATTTCAACTAAAATTTATATCAAATTTGAAATGTACGTATCTCTGTTGTTATCTGGTCACACTACAAAATTACCGTATAACAAAGCGAGGAAGATGAATTAGCTCTGTTACGGCCTAATGGAACTAGGTACTAATTAAGTAGTCCTGTTTTTTAGATTATAGATAAATCCTAGTAGAGGCGTGAATGCATTTTACATAAGCATGCTGTTTCTTTAATGTGCTTAAGTTTTCAAGAGCTTATAGAAGAGAAGGGTGGATAGCATTCGCAGTGGATAGCCTACTCCATACCCGATTCCAATATGTGTTTTTTTTCTTTCTTTCTACGACATGGCTCTAATTTTGGCCCCAGTTTGGCTAATAGCTTTATGAAACAAGACTCAAAATTATCATCACTAAATAAAAATTAGAAAAAATGAACTTCCAAAGTACCGGTACTCAAAATTCCAGTTAGAAAGTTGCTAATTCGTTAAAATCTGTACAAGGGAAACACTATCAATTTGGCCTATATACTGTAGGCTACGCGTTAAATATAACGGTTTACTACCCGTATACCAACGTGAGATTGGATTTAAGTTAGTGCTTTTGCAGATATACAGATGTGTTAACTTTATTGTCACCTGAAGAACTGGAACAATTTACACTGTCACAAAAACACTGTAAACTAAATCTGATAAGTTGTTACTGGGGATAAGGTCGTTAATTTGATATAGGTTTAGGAAGGTGTACTATTTCCCCTTTAGCATTATGATAGTGATATAAGTTGGTTGTGTCACCAGAATTCCATTTGTACAACCCTGAATATTAGTAATATAGACGGAACGTCTGAAGCATTTCCTGCAAAAGTAGCGCGAGAAGCGCGGAGTAGGCATATGCGTTTTTCCTGGATACGGGCAAGCGAACTGGCTCGACACTGCATTGAGAGAGTAGCGTTTGTGGGATAGACAAAGTCAGTCGCCATATAGCTTTTTGGAATATAACAGTGAAGATGTAGGACCATGGCAGGTGATATCCGTCTCAAGAAGATGCCGGCGACAAGAAGCAGCAACTGAAACGACGTTAGTAACCCCATCCTGAGATGATAATGGGCGGTTTATGGATGGTGCGAGTAGCGGGGTGAAAGGTTGATACGCCGAGAGGCCCCGTATACAGAGTGAGTACCACCCACCGAACCGAGCCCGTTACATTATGGCTTATAATATGAAATGAAAGATAAATATATTGAATTAAGAAATATTTATAAAAGGAACGCTTCATCAGTAAAAGAATTAGTTACTTTTCCAATATAGTCAGCAGTTCGCATAAGAAGTCAAAGTCTACGTGGTCAGTAATACCACCCTGTTAAATATGAATTCTAACCATAATAAAGTTAACATTAACTTGGATGCTGCAGAATTCAGTTCATTTTTTTATTAACAAAGTTGAAAACACTGTTAACGCAATAAATAAGTTACATAAGTTTCATGGCAGCTTTTCGTTCAAATATTTAACAGTTCAGGATGTATATTCCACTATTTTAAAACTTAATTCTAGCTCCTATCGCTATTTTTGTTTTAATTTAAAAATTCTGAAATATGCTGCTGTGTTTATATGTGAACCATTGGTTCATATTGTAAATCCTTGTATTTATCATTGTCAATTTCCTGATGCCTTCAAAGTATGAAAAAGGTAATTAAATTATTACAATAATTATAGGCCTATTAGTATGGTGCCCATACTGTCAAAGGTTTTTTTAAATGTTATTGAATCAACAGATAACTAGTTATTTTGAAGTAAACTTGCCCTTTTCTCCAAACCAATTTGGTTTTAGAGCCGGTCGTTGCACAGTAAACACGGTTTTAGCTCTCGTCAAATTGTCTAGACGCTCTTTATAGAGGCGATTTTGTAAGTAGTCGATTCTTTGACCTTTCTAATGCCTTTGACACAGTCTCACACAGTATTCTTGTAAACAAGCTTAGATTTTATGGTTTGATTAATTCAATTGTTGACTTGATGTCTTCTTATTTAAGCAATGGATTACAATCTGTCTGTTATCTAACCAACTTTCTCAACTTTCTCAATTTTCTGTAATTAAATATGGTGTTCCCCAAGGTTCAATTTTGGGGCCTTTTCTTTTTTATATAGACCTATATATATAAACGATCTCCCAGATTATAATAAGGATGAGTGTGCAAATATTTATCTATTCGCTGATGAACTGACATTTAATATTTCTCATGATACAAATGACTGTCTCATAAATAAAATTGATGCTTTACCTACTAAAGTTAAAGATTGGTCTGAAGCCAATAAATTAAGCCTTAACGTTCACAAAAACACTGTACATAACTTTTAGCTACAATAGAGTTATTAATTCTCAGATTTAACCGGTTAAGTTCCTTGGCATTCATCTTAATTCAGATCTCGGATGGCATATCCATACTAATGCCATTGCATCTAAAATAAGCAGAGGTATTTTTATGCTTAGGGCTCTAAAATATAGTATTTGTATACGATCTCTTTTAACTGTTTATTATGCCCATATTAATTCTAACTTCAGTTATGGTATATTGCTTTGGGGGGTACTATACTTCTTCTGATAAAGTTTTCGTTTTATAGAAAACAAATCTATTAGAATCGTATATGGAGCTTCGTCAACAACCCATTTTAAATTATTGTTGATCAAACATAGCATTCTGACTCTTCCAGCAATGTTTGTTCTTAATTGCCTACTTCATGTATTTAAACAACTAGACGAATTTACTAAATATGAAGATGTCTATAACTTTGATACTCATAGAGGAATTTATATATTAAAAAATGTGAATACGCTACAACATTTAATACGGTGAAAACGTTTCTTTAAATCTGTATAACAGCTTACCTGTCAATATAAGACAAATATCTTACTGTGCTTTTAAGAGAACTCTGCAATCTTACATAAGAAATAATCCACTATAGGCCTACCGCGTCCAGAAAATTTATTCTATACATTGGATGTGAATTTTAATTTTTAACTTCTGACGTTGCTATACATTTTCTTTTAATGTGCTGCCAAAAATAAATCTATCTATCTTTCTATCAAACGTCTCAGCCATCCCGCTCGGTTAATATTGACTTAATAACTTAATTCCCAGTATCTGAGGCATGTTGCGACTACTTGCGTCTCCGCATAAGTAATCGATGTACCGATCGCCACTGAGATTAAAATAGTAGGCTACTTCAGAATATTATGTAATTTGATAACTTATCTGTTTTGTTACAATATTCTACGCAGAAAATGTATAATAATGTTAGAATGTTATCCTCAAAAGGGACATATTTTACAACCTATTTCAATGTATTGTACAGTAATTAATACCGAAATTTAAAAATTGACAACGTATTTCAGTGACATTTATAGTTTCAGTTTTCTTCCTGTTATTTAGATTTTCTTTAATGACTCAAAACTTAAGTTTGTGACGTGTTCTTTTTGCAGAAGTCAGGTCAGTTGTCAGGTCAGTTATTGGTACTGTACAAGCTCATGACAGAATCAACCACCCTGCACCAGGAACGCTTTATTGTTTCATTGAAGTTTATTGAACGTGAACAAAACCAACGAATTTTAGACGTGATCAATTTCTTTTGATAAACTTTTGTTACATTTTCTAACTAAATTTCGTACTTTGTATTCCAAGATCATACGACTTGATAAACTATCTTAAGAAGAAGCTTCGCTCTTTCAGTTTGGCTTCTTTTTAATTTTAGAGGTGAAACATGTGACCGGTTTATATTGTTAGAAACCCGTACAATGGGAGGCAAGAGACCACCCTAGCGACGAATTAAGTAATTAACGCAGCTTAGCCCGCGGAGATCCCCTAGCAGTTGGAATGACAAGGTGAGTGGCCGCGCGAATGATTAATCAATCGAGTAACAATACATACCGACAGATGGCAGGGCCTTTTTCTATTATTGAGCTGTCTTGTGCCGGAATAGAGCTCGCCGACTTGTAATATGAGTATATTATCCATCCAATTCAATAGCGACTTGCTACTATGGTTCACAACGCCAGCCAATTGACGTACAAAGTGAGGTTTATAGTGTTTGGGAGTAATAGATTACATCCAATTTTCGTGAAATAATTAACTTATTTTGAGAGCTATCCGCATATGGCAGACAAGTCGAAACAGTTCCATAATTTGTGCGAAGAAAATAATATGTTCATTGCCGTGACACATCTCCGCATAGAATTTTTATTTCTATAATAAATTGTGAAGTTTCGTTTAGTTTATTTTTACCACCCGTCCTTTAATTTTAACCAGTGGGGTGCAAACACAATCCAATTATTCCAGAACAGTATCTTTAAATATTATGGGAAGTCCCTAAATTATTATTGCGTCTTTTAGTATAGCATGCAGTAGGCCTACTAAGAAAGTGCCATGAAACGAAAAATGCCTTTTATTCGTGCAGTATGAAACGAATCAACGTGCGAAAATACAGAAAAAATCATACCGCGAAGACATTTCTTAACCACGATCGCTCGAGCTTATGGTTGTCACGCCATCACTCGTGCGCTAGATTTGATCTAACATGAGTTTTATTTTATTTTATAGCTATTAAATGCAATACTAACGCATGGGTAAAACTCAAAATAGTCGGCCGCAGTGGTCTAAAGGTAGCGTGCCTGCCTCTGGATCCGAAGGTCGCGGGATCAAACCCGGCCGCGGTGGATGGATTTTTCAGGCCTTAAAAAATCCTGGGCACGGAGATATCCGGGAGGGATTTAAGCAGGAGGCCCTATTAGAGCTTCTGGATAACATCTCTCGGAAACAATTTGGGAAAGGAAGCCAAGAGCTTCTCCACCAAAAAACATCCTATCCCAGGAAAAGGAGTAATGGAACTGACTAAACCCAAGAAACTCAAATTCCTATGATAGGAAATTGGGATAGCACAAAAGATCTCTAGGACGACTGCGATGCGAGGGCGATTAGATCTCTCCAACTCCCCAAGTATACTACTAAACTCAAAATAAGTTCATATGTAACCATTTAACATTTTTAAAAGCAAATACAGTTATATTTTCTTTTTCAAAACATACAATGTTTAAAAAATGCTCTTTCGAAAAAATTATATATTTTACAAATACCTAATTTTAAATAATATGTGTGAAATCTATATTAGAGACAATGATCAATAGCATAGACATGAAAATGATTAATAAACTTCATCTTATATATGAGGGTAATTTATAAATAGGAGATATAAGACAATTTTTTAGCCTAAACCCTCAGTAAAAGTTAATCAACTAATGAAGCGAAAGACTAATAACTCTATATTATTTATAATATATGTGAAAAATGAAATAATTATGATAGTATGAAACAGAAAAATTAAAAAATTAAAATTGAAGTAAACTATTAATCACCGTGTATTTTGTTACATCACCAAGTACTAATGAAGATGGTTAGGTTAAAAAGACCTGTTGGCATATAAAAAAATAAAATATAATTTAATTAACGTATGAAACGTTAATATGTCAGATTAAACGTATGTAATATAAATAAAATAGACCTAATATTAATTAGTAACACACCAAGTATATTATAGATCACCAGTTAGACAGATTAAAATGGCTTTTGCCAATGATAAAAAACAGTTGATATTGATTAATTTATTTATAGATTGGTGGTCAATATCATTACAGAAAAGTCATGAGTTCATTAAAAATCACCATAAAATACCAATTCATTAAAATATATTTACTACATCAATAGACAAAATTAAGCTTGGAAAAAGAAGCTATGTATAAAACTTGTATTTACAGATATCTACAAATATACAATGTTGAAAATTCTTATGTACATATTAATTTAACACATATGTGTGTGGTACAATTATGTAAAAAATGCTGAGAAAATTCGCTCCTCAAATGTCTAATATTGTTCTAAAAAGTTGATAGTAGCTAAAAGTGAAAAAGTGGTAGATTATAGGTACCATATATTACTCATATCATACAATAGATGATATATGTCAAACACAATTTTAGATAATTCTAACCTAACTTGCATAAGCGGTGATGTATAATAAGATCGTATATATCTCAATAAAAATAGAGAAATGTGAGCAGTTATCTATTTTTTTTTTCACTTCTTATCTGGTGGATAATGTCAGTTATTATCACTTAATTCCAATAGAAAACACTAACGAGTGTAGATGTGCATAATTAGTCAGTCGCTTCTTAGTTTGTAAAGTTGATTATCAGGATATGTACATTTCGGTACAGGATGTACCATCTTCAGTCCTTGAATCTTTAAAATAACAAAGGAAATAAGAAAAATTAATAATCTACATTATAAGTTGTAATATGAATATTGAAGTGAATTAATTATTATTATCTGTAAGAACTAACCTTATAATTCAATTGAGGCCTTTCATATAGATGTTTTCATGATGAGTGCTTAACTGCTACTAATGAGTAATGTATTCACAGAAGATAGCTAGTTTAGTAAAGTAAGTTCGAAAAGAGGGTTGTGTTCAATCGTGTTTTCGTTAAGGATATTGTGTTTGTTTTTATATATTTCTAGTGATTCTAAAGTGTTTAATTTTCTGTCTTTTTTGTGCTTATGGATAACAGATAATGTATTTTCTATTTTATCATGTTTGTGGTTGTGTGTAATTAAATGTTTAGCATATGCTGATTTATATCTTCTGTGCTTATAGTCAAGCATGTGTTCTTTAAATCTTGATTTGAATTTATAACAAAGATATTAAAAAGAAACGACTTTCACATTGCTTACAAAACGAATAATAACCTGAAGAACAAACTTTATAATTTAAACAATAACCAAGAAGATATATACGATAACAACGGCGTATATAAATTAGAATGCATAGATTGTAACAAAGTATATATAGGACAGACTGGCAGAAAATTCAAATCAAGATTTAAAGAACACATGCTTGACTATAAACACAGAAGATATAAATCAGCATATGCTAAACATTTAATTACACACAACCACAAACATGATAAAATAGAAAATACATTATCTGTTATCCATAAGCACAAAAAAGACAGAAAATTAAACACTTTAGAATCACTAGAAATATATAAAAACAAACACAATATCCTTAACGAAAACACGATTGAACACAACCCTCTTTTCGAACTTACTTTACTAAACTAGCTATCTTCTGTGAATACATTACTCATTAGTAGCAGTTAAGCACTCATCATGAAAACATCTATATGAAAGGCCTCAATTGAATTATAAGGTTAGTTCTTACAGATAATAATAATTAATTCACTTCAATATTCATATTACAACTTATAATGTAGATTATTAATTTTTCTTATTTCCTTTGTTATTTTAAAGATTCAAGGACTGAAGATGGTACATCCTGTACCGAAATGTACATATCCTGATAATCAACTTTACAAACTAAGAAGCGACTGACTAATTATGCACATCTACACTCGTTAGTGTTTTCTATTGGAATTAAGTGATAATAACTGACATTATCCACCAGATAAGAAGTGAAAAAAAAAATAGATAACTGCTCACATTTCTCTATTTTTATTGAGATATATACGATCTTATTATACATCACCGCTTATGCAAGTTAGGTTAGAATTATCTAAAATTGTGTTTGACATATATCATCTATTGTATGATATGAGTAATATATGGTACATATAATCTACCACTTTTTCACTTTTAGCTACTATCAACGTTTTAGAACAATATTAGACATTTGAGGAGCGAATTTTCTCAGCATTTTTTACATAATTGTACCACACACATATGTGTTAAATTAATATGTACATAAGAATTTTCAACATTGTATATTTGTAGATATCTGTAAATACAAGTTTTATACATAGCTTCTTTTTCCAAGCTTAATTTTGTCTATTGATGTTGTAAATATATTTTAATGAATTGGTATTTTATGGTGATTTTTAATGAACTCATGACTTTTCTGTAATGATATTGACCACCAATCTATAAATAAATTAATCAATATCAACTGTTTTTTATCATTGGCAAAAGCCATTTTAATCTGTCTAACTGGTGATCTATAATATACTTGGTGTGTTACTAATTAATATTAGGTCTATTTTATTTATATTACATACGTTTAATCTGACATATTAACGTTTCATACGTTAATTAAATTATATTTTATATTTTTATATGCCAACAGGTCTTTCTAACCTAACCATCTTCATTAGTACTTGGTGATATAACAAAATACACGGTGATTAATAGTTTACTTCAATTTTAATTTTTTAATTTTTCTGTTTCATACTATCATAATTATTTCATTTTTCACATATATTATAAATAATATCGAGTTATTAGTCTTTCGCTTCATTAGTTGATTAACTTTTACTGAGGGTTTAGGCTAAAAAATTGTCATATCTCCTATGAAAATGATGTCAGACATTTGATGGAAAATCGATATTAGAAAAAATTATTACAATAATTTATGAAAATAATGATATAAATACAGATTTTAAATGTTCTTATAAAATCTATATTAGAAAAAGTAACACAATAATAATAGAAATAATAATGAAACCACTGATTCACAAAAAACAAAGACTTTATGCAGGTCTAGCACTAGGCATGGCCTAACGGTCTGAGTCTGAGCGTACTTTTTAACAGCAAACAAAAATAGTCTTTGGAGTGTGTTCTTTGCATTTAGGCTTTTTATAGTTGTTACATCGGTTATCTTTATTATTATTTTTGATATTATTATTATTACATTAGCCTATTATTATAATTATAAGGTTATTGAAAGTGAAAAAGTATCAGAAAATTAATGATTTGTTCAAGAGCTTTAACGTAAACTTACCTTTCGTACACAGGATGAATGGTCACACCAATAAAGGCTCAACGTCTCTCAAACAGTTCAAGAACTTACCTGAACTATTAAAGTAGGCTGCGTTGTAGTGCAGAATAGTCATTTTTTTTATTAAACATTCCACTCATACGCCGCGTGTTTGATATTGACCAATACCATTTAGCAATTCCTCGGATATAGACAAATTAGGATAGTTTATCTTTGAAATGGTTGCTATTAATACGAGGATGCGATTTTACCAGATGAAATGTCAGCTCGTTACTGGAAATGTAGGTATCAATGTGCACTGACAAATACGTCACATGCTGCCAGTGAATACAATTAAATAAACGTTATTTTATACGACGTAACTTGTTTGAAAATTGAAATAATATAAATGTCCATTGATTAAAAGCACATTTCGATTCGTTGCAAGCCAGTTCGAGTGCTTATATAGCGTTTTGATGTAAGCAACTACCACGACGCCCACCATTTTGTGATGCGCACTATTCGTAGCATTGGGAACACGGATCGATTCATCGAATCGATTTTTGGACTGTTCATTCATCTAGTATACAGTAATCTTAAGACTGACAGAATATTGACAACAAAGTAAGAACATAATTATTGCTTACAAAATCCGTTACATTTTATTCATGTAATAGCTTTAATAAATCATAGAGGAGATTACGAGTTTCATCAGATACACTCGTAATCTCTCGTGGTATTATCTATGATAACAGGCAGAAGAAGTGTGTCTCTGTGGTTTCATAATTTGTAGAGCATGAGTTGGAAATTGTATAGAAACAACTCACAGCGGAAGTATGTCACTGTAGGCAAGTCTGTAATGCTGAATTGGGAGTATTGTATAAAGACAACAGGCAGAGGGAATTTGTCACGCCATCACTCGCGTATTAGTCGCATACCGCAACACTTCTTAATAATGCCGCTAATGACATATGTGTGAAATAATTTTAAAGTTGTGTCTCGGAAATATTAAACTTCATATTTTGTTGAAGGCATTGCTAGAAGGACAACTTTCTACTGTATGATATAAGCAAATTATTAAATTATATACCAGGGGTGACCACAATGAGGCTCGAGAGCCGCGAGGAAGTGAAAACTTATTTCTGATTTAGCGCAGAGTGTATTTAGTTTTCAGAGCAAATTAAGACTCTTTCGGAAAGACCTTGAGACTAAAACATTCGCTCATTTCAAATGTTGAAGAAAATTACTGAAAGCCTTCCTGGCGTTCAGGTGGAAACAGAACATTCTTTGTGTAAAATATCTGGTCTTGCTAAAAAATTCAATGGCAGATTTAATGGTTTCAGAATTCTTAAACCTTCATTTCCATTCCTGGAAAATCCTTTGGCTGTTGATGTTGTGGGCAATGGCTGTCCTGCTTCATGCCCACTTACAAAGGATACAGTTTGAGTAGAGTTGGAGCTACTAGAACTGCAAGAGGACGAAGGACTAAAAGGACTTAAACGAAGAGGTGTTTCGGCCATAGCATTTTGGAAGAAAGTTCCAGAAGGAAAATGCGTACAGACAAAAGAGTGTGCTAAGAGACTTATCTCGATATTTGTGTCTACTTATGTTTGTGAATGTGTGAACTGAACGCTTAAGTTCATTAAAACTAAATATCGATCAGAACAAACTGAAGAACATTTAAGTGAACTCGTGCAAATTGCGCATACCAATTATCAGTCAGATTTCAAATAACAGCAAAAATGAACAATCGAAAAAGCATTTCTCAAAAGTACAATCTTATTTCTTGTTTTCTAGTTGAACAATAATGTTTATGTGTAGAGTAAAAACTGTTTGGTTCGCTTCGAACAGCTTCATAAATTTGCAGCTCCCAAAGTTAAGGTTAGTGGCCACATACAGAATTGTTAGTTCCGATCTAACGACGCGTGCGATCGCGGGAACAGGAAATGTAGAAGTGTTGTAAAATTTTCCTCTTGCTAATCAATACTAACGTGGAATCAAATTCAGTAAAATGGAACTCGATTTGGGGCGGGGTGGATGTTTAAGTTTGCGCGTGAAAAAGTGATGAGAATCTGACCCAAGTGTAAAGGGGAGGAATCTTGACTTCTTACCCGGTGAACCCTGAAGGAATGGAAGAATGAAGGTAAAAATATCCATCGGCAACTTTTAGGGCATCGAATAAGAAACAATGGGCAAATCTGTCTTACTAGCAGGCAAAATAGATAAGGAGAGGGTTGTGCAATTTCTAGTGAAGGCGAGATAGCTCAGGTTCAGGGAGAGCAGTAGAAAAAAGGCATGAGTAACAGAAATAAGCAAATTCCAATATAGGCCAGGCAACAAACGCAAAAAATGGGGGTGTAGGTTAATTAATTTCCAGAAAGCTGGAAATGGTTTTAATCTCTTCATTTGTATGTCAAAAGGGTTTATTGAAGTTTGCACCAATTTTCTGCTTGTCCTTTATGAGGGGTGTGCAAAAAACCTGGATTTTTTTCATTTTTTCACTATAAACTCCTAAACGATGCATTTATAACAAAATATTACTCTTTCTAAATTAAAGTAAAAGCCTTTCTGGGTCGAATGAGCACTTTACATATAAAATTACATAAATACTTTACGAGGATATGCGAGTTCAATGAACAACCATATTTCTCATTAAAAGAAACCGTGTTTGGAATTATTAAACCTTATTTCCCCATTGCATAATGCATTATTTGCAATAATAGATTTGGACATTATAGTGCACTGAATGTTGTGTCAGATACACTTAACATAAATAGGGCGATTTTGAAAAAAGAAATGAGCAAAGAGTTGGCTCATCGAATAAAAATTCCTTCCTTACCACGGATATATTTGTCTACATTTCATAAACTTTAGTTTAAAATTCCAATGCAATTACTGGAAACATGCGCTTATATCTCGAAAGCATTATCGGAAGCAAGTTTGGTCAAGTGAAGTTCTCCAGAAGGAAAAGAGTGTTACCAATTCGAGGCTTCACAAGCAATGTGAAGTTGCATGACGAAGTACGATAGTTCCAATAGACTCATACACCATAGGAGAATTGCATTTCCCCCCAAAAGAATCCCAACTCAGAAATTCCTTTACATATGAACTGGCTCCTTGCCCACCACCTTTGTTTCGTGAACAAGGAATGATGAGAAAATCACATAGATCTATTTACTATGATTTGTTTGAACCAGTGGACACCCCTTCAAACATCTGAAGTGCTCTCTATGTGAATGACGGCGGGTTCCTACTTCATCGAGTACCGTGGGAGTTGAAAGAAAAGTTATCTTCAGTCCTGAACAAATACGTAGAGTATGTCAAAAAATACTTTATTGCGCGATCAGCCATAGTATTTGATGGCTATCCAGAACACCCTACAGAGAAGAGCATAAAATCTGCACAACGCCTTAGAAGGAACAGTTTATTGCAGAGAACATTTAATTTGATGAAACAATTGTTGACAATGTCAAAAGATAAATTTCTCTCGAATGAAGGGGACAAAAACATCTCATCTCAACGCTAATTTATAAATTTCCATGTGAAAACATCGCTGTCGAACACTGCAGAGGATGCCGACACAGCTATTATCAGAAGGGCTGAATGGGTGTTTGTGGTAGGAGTAGACATAGATTTTCTAGTAATGATTACTGCATTAGCTCTTAATAACGATCGGTTTTGTTTAATGAAGCCTGGAAAGGGAAAGTCATAGACCGTCTTCTATTCCCCGACACGGTTCAAAGTGTCAAATAAAGTTCAAGAAAATATAATTATTTCTTCACGCTTTCAGCGGATGCGATTCAACATCTGCCATCTTCAGACAGGGGAAGATGAAACTGGAAAACCTTCTCGACAAAAATGCTGAGGTACAAAGGACTGTCGAGATGTTTAAAAACGTGATGCAAATACAGATGAAGTCGGTGCTGACAGCGCAAAAGCAATTGCTGCTTTGTATGCTGGGTCGCTTCTTCAATCTTCCACTCTGAATGAAACACGCTTTAAACTGTTTACCAAATCCTTAGCACAGAATACTTTCAATTTGGCTACTCTTCCTCCAACTGAAGAAGCTGCTCGACTGCACGCAATGAGGGCTTTCCTACAAATATGGTCTTTTGATGGACACAGTTCAGTGGGGTTGAAAGGTTATTAAGCATGAACTCCTCCCATTACCATCAACAGCTGAACAAGCCCCGCAGGTCCTTATTAATATGCTGCCTCCAAATGTTCGAAGGGGTGCTGAAATGCCTGTGGTTGCAAGAAGCAAGGGATGAAATGTTCCAATACGCTATCGTTGCAGAGGGGCGTCCTGTACAAATACACCAGATGAAATTGTTGACACACCAAACTTGAACGACGGCGAAGATATGATAACTAACAAAGATGTTGAATTGGAAGACCTTCTGAATGAGAAGGAATCTCAAAGGGACCAATTGTTCCAGTCAGTTTCTACTTCCAAACGTAGTAAATTCAATTAACCTTGTATTTTTTTTTATTTTAATTTTAAATCTTTGTCAGTTACCTACAAGTCAAACCTTACATCAAAGCTTTTTGTACTTTAAGTCATATTTTCGTTTTAATTGCATGCTATATGGCAATGTGCGTTTTTAATTTCAAAACCTTTGATTCACCAAACGCCAGTAGAAATGAAATAGTAGACGACGTTTGTTGAAGATTATTACTAGTGTTGACATATATATAGTCTGGTACAAGAATTGATAGGCCCTACTATACGATATACAAATATATAATTTATTTAATACAATACATTTGACAATGCGAAATTAAGGTTTAAAAATTCAAAACACGAATTTTTTAATGAGAAAAGTGGTTGTTATTTGAACTCGCATATTTTCCTAAGGACATTTCGTAATTTCAAATGTAAGGTGCTCATTCGACGCATAATGTGATGTACTTGCATTTATAAAAAATGTTAATATAAATGAGTCGGTTAGATATTATTAGTGAAAAGCTGAAAAAAAAAGTCAGAAAATTTATACGTGTTCTGGACACCCCTCATAGAGCACAAGCAGAACATTTGTGCAAACTTCAGCAAACCTTTTTTACATGGAAATGGAAAGATTAAACCCGTTTCCAGCCTACTAATGCTATGTCTAATAAAGTAATATGCCTACAAACCCTATGTACTATGCCTCGTATGGTATGTATGTGTATAGGTACATATGTCTATACACATTTAATATATATAAGGGGTGGATCTCTGTCACCTTGGCATGGCGCGTCCTCAGATTGTGTATAGAGGATACGGCTTTCAGGTACGGAGGGTAGCTGCAAAAGTGTCGAATAAACAGCGGACAGACGATATGAGATGGTCCTCCAGCTTGGGGGGTTTGGATTGAGGTTAACAACCTCTCCCAGTTAAAAAAAAAGGAACGCTGCCTGATTTATGCATCCTATCAGTGTAAAATTTTTCGGAGGTAAAATAGTCCCACGTTCGGATCTCCGGGTAGGGACTACACTGAGGGAGTCTAAAAATGATATTTTATAGGACTAGGGCGCTTAAATCGGTAACTAGAGAATTAGAGAAATACAGGTTAGATTTAGTAGCATTACAGGAAGTTACATGGGAGGGTGAAGGTTCAATACAGAAGACGCGTATACCTTTTTCTACCGGAAAGGGAATAATAACCATCATTTAAGAACCGGGTTCTTCATACATAGGAGAATTTATTCAGCCATTAAGAAAGTACAGTTTATTAATGATAGAGGACTGTGGTGTGACATCATATTTATGAATGTTCATACACCAACAGCACGATGGTGACAAGGCCAGTTTTTATGAGGAATTAGAATGAAAATTTCATCAGTTTCCGGCATATCACATGAAAATTGTGCTAGGAGATTTCAATGCGGAAGTAGGAAGGGAGGTTATTTTCAAGCCCACGATTAGGAATGAAAATCTCCACTTGGAGAGCAACGAAAATGGAATTAGACTAGTGAATTTTGCCACAGTTAAAAATCTAATGGTAAAGAGTACAAAATTCCCACATCATGATATTCATAAATACACATGGACCTCGCCAGATGGAAAGACTCACAGTCAAATCGACCATAGATGCAAGGAGGCAGTCTAGTATAATCGACTTTCGAACTTTTAGGGGTGTTGAGTTGTTGACTGCGATTTGGTAATGCATTAAAGAGAATATTAAAATAGCAGCAAAAGAATAGTTAGGGCCGCTTGAACTGAAACCAAATAAACCGTGGTTCCATGATCAGTGCATGAAAATATTAACATTCAAACATTCATAACATTTAAATGAGACATTTGTGGAGATTTGACAGTCATTGGGATATTGACAGGCATTCAACATGGATACACAACAGGGATACTGCTGCTTTTTCTGTGAATAGGACAGCCGTGACAGAACAAAATCACTACATCTGTAAACAGTGGCCTCCAAGGAAAAAATCATACCTTGCACCAAAAACATTTCACTTTAATCTCGGTTTGATGAAAACATTTGTAAAAGCTCTGGACAGAGAAAGAGTGACTCTCTTCCATCTCAGGAACAAATTCAAATATTTCAGTGAGGAAAAGGTTAAAGAAAGGTGTTTTATTGGCCCACAAATTAAAGCAGTCTTTCGTGATGAAGAGTTTGAAAATAAACTGTCAAAAGCAGGCTGAATGACATTCAAATTCCCACCTGGGGAGTTCATGACCTTGTCGTTGGTGGTGGAGCTTGCGTACCCCAGTGATCCTGAGAGCTGTGCCGACGGTAGCCTAGCTACTGGTAAGGTCTGCCTTGTCGGATTGGTCTAAGGAGAAAGATTTTATGTAAAATGTGACGGAAAATATTCCACATGGGAGGCGAATAAATGTTTAAATAGGCAAGCCGGTTAGATTCAGGGAAGAAAAGAAAGAAAAATAAATTTATCTAAACTAGGGTTTAAAGGAATAACTGACAATAACATAATAGTTTATCTTTAGGGAAAAGAATGTAAAGTGAGTGGTTGTAAATTGTATAAAATAAATGTGTTTAAGGCCTAAGAGATGAAAAATTGTACTTTACGTAGAGGTATAAACCTAAAAGAAAGAAGGTAATAAAGAATATAGGTGAATAGAAGATACATTTTGTCAGCGTAAAAATATAAAAGATAAGAAATAAATTAAGCATAATATAAATAGTGAGTTAGATTAAGAATTGCAATTCTGGTTAGGAATAGGTAAAATGCACAAATCCAGTCACAGGACATATTGTTCTTTCAAAGTTCCTACAGGTTATTCGAAGTGAGAGTGTTGCAGTGAAATGGCAATCGAATCAACTTAATACGGACACAAAAAGGAACAAGGAGATTGATGAAACCGCCGGTTAAAAGAAAAAATTAAGTCTGTCCCTAACCCAATTAATTTTGTTGTTGTTGCATAATAAACCAAGGACAAATTAATTTTCGTTTTGCTTCTCAAGAGTTTGAACTTAAATTTAAGAGCTTATTGTGAATATTGTAAATAAAAATTGTGAATAGTTGAAAAGTAATGACTTCTAAGAGACACCCCATCCCGTCACCATTGAGTTTATACGGACATAACTTTAAGAAATGCTTCACTGAAAGAATTTCATTGAAGAATTATCTATGTGGGTGAAACCCTTATGGAAATAAATGTAATGACAGAGGGGTAAGAAAGATGCTGAACACTCTGTACTCGGAAGTTCATGCTGATGAATCAATTATGTAGTGTATGAAGTCAATAGAAGTGAATGACCCAATGTTCAATGAAGTACTGTGTATTCAGCGTAGTGAAACATAGTCGTGAGAGTGATATAGGCCTAATGATATTTTGGGACAGTTGTGGGCTAAGTTTTGTTGTTGTTATTATGTGTATTGTACTTGTTGGTATAGCTAGACACACTGTAGATAGGATAAGGAAGAACATACAGAATCCAAACCCTCCGCAGATCAATCTTTTCGAGATAGAGAAATTCAAATCACTTGCCCACACGGTGTTAAGAAAAAAAAGACATTCATATAATTATCTTTAATAACAAATCTTGGTATATAACAAGTATATAAAAACGTGAGATGTTGAAACTACTCAGAATAGATAAGGGCTTTATAATATTTAAATTTTCGAAATATATGTATATATATATGATGTATGTAAAAAATTACTATAGAATTTAATGTGAACCCCTCTATCAGAGAAGAGCCTCACTACATTAAATATATTCTTAAGATTTAGAAAATTAGCAGTCTCACAATTGTAATCTACTTCAGGAAAAGAAAACTTTACATAAAAAATGCCTGATCAAACAAGAAATAATACTGAAAATTCTACACATTAAATTTGATTGGTTGGTCAGAAATAACACATATCACATGAGAACGGTTTGACCCTTGAACAAGGTGACTAGATGAGGCCTTCAGAATCCTTAATTAAACAAACAATATAATTGGATGTATTCCAGGCATTAACCCACTCGACTAAAAATGAAATTCATCCCGAAATATGTAGATAAATATCTACTCAAGAAAAGGTTAATACTGTATATGCTTCTCACGTACTTAGATACTTAGAAATAACACGTATCACATGAAAATGGGTTAACTTTAACTAACTTGACTAGATAAGATCTTTAAAATTAATTAGAAAAACTAAGTGATTAGGGCTCTTCAAGACACTCAGTCACTTAACCATTAGCATTGAAACTGTCTCTCGGAAACAGAAAATTCCTAACAAGTTATGAATAAGAATAGAGTTAATTAACTATTCCAGCAAGGAAATTAAGATATTTCAATTATCAAAAGGTATACTGGAATCTTATGACTTTGATTAATAGAGCTTAATTTAATAATAATGCCAAGTGAGTTTAAAGAGAAATAGGTATTATGCATGAGAATTGGTTTTCTACAACCCAAATATGCTCCTCACTAAATATGGCTGTCACTTAGAAATAACACTCATTACATGAAAATGGTTTAACTTTAACTATTTTCAAAAATGAATATAATTACAATGCTCAACAAACTTGACTAACATTAAATATTTTTGAAAACGAAGAGGAGAATATAATGTTGAATTTAGAATACCAGACAAATAGAAAATGAAACAGAAAGGAATTTACAGAATTTGAATATTAAATATGTATTTTTATAATCAAATATGTAATTAATAAGTAATTATGCTAGCTTTAGTTAAGATGCACGACCAAATGACTTAATTAGGCAAGGAATCCAGAATCAATGTTAAATTGCAGCACAGATGAAAGGTTAATAATGAAAATCTAAGATGCATACAGTTTTACTATTAACTTGAAATTGCTTAGAACAAACCCCCTAATTATTAAACCATGCTGAGAAAAAAATATATATATATAGAAATATCAGAGAATATATGATTCGAACAAGGTTACAGCAGATTACAGAAATTTACGTTAGATTGACTTTGGTATCTAAACATGCTTGGGACGCCTTACAAACAAGTAAAGTTATACCTAGGCATCACGGAAAATCCGCTGTGGCTACACACCAATTAATACTTTAAGAACAACAGGGAAATGCTTGCTTTAAAAGGCAAGATTGATTAAATTAAAGTGAGAAGAGCAACTTTAACAGAGCTAGTCAATTATGTGGGCCCCTGAAATCGTAGTATCTAGAAAGCTCAGAAGTACGAGTACAATTTTACATTACTTGAAAATTTTGCATTATGAATGAACTCAGCCTTGCGATACTTTATAGGGGAAAAATCCATTCCATAGCAATAATGGGAATACCTTAGACAGAAAATATCATTAACATGCCAAAAGCCAATTATGCTATTAATGAAACTAATGTAAGCGACAGGCTAACAGAGCAATCACATTACGCATTACCAAATGCCATTATGCAGACGTGACCTTCTGAACGGCAAATATGGCGGCCAATCGTTAACTAGAATTTGCCATACTAAAACCCTAGAAATAGGCAAATATAACAGCACGACTCACTGTGCAACAAGATTAATATGTAATGAAGGAATTACTCAGAATACTGGAGTTACGAAGAATTATACATTACACGAAAAATGGCTCATCTGCATGAGATCCTAGAACACATGGTGAATGCTTCGTGGCTTTAACAAAACAATTTTCGTTCCATTATGAAAAGTAGTTATTAGAGTTGCAGAAGCATCATACTATTCACACCAATCAGAGAGGAGATTACGGACGTCGAAAACCCACTGCCGCGACAAGCACATCGTAGCTGAACAGGCAAGTCAAACTAGGTGGCAGCCCAAAACAGGATGAGAATACTGTACCATGAGGCACACCAGTGAACCGAGGAGGCGGATTTTTAAAATTCGGCTCTCACAGTAATATATTTTGAGGTGTTAAATACTAATTTAAGTGGAATTCTTGAATTGGGGATATTAGTCAAATATAAATGCGGCAAATTAACAACTACAGTGTGGTGTAAATGGAGTCATCTCCATTAATATCAATTGATATAAAATGATGAGAAATAGATTGATAGTAATTAAATACGGCAGAAAATAACTTTTGAACTAACCAAGCAATTTTATTATAAATTACATGATAAAAAGCAGGAAAAATTAACAAATAATATTACATAAATATGAAATTAATATCATCAATACTTTAGCTGATATTAATTATTTTATAGTAAAGAATAAAATACACTAGGACTCAATAGAAGTTAGCAGACGGAATACTCAGAAATATACAATGCAGCCGGAGTGAAATGTATAGCAACTCTGTGGGAGATAGGTGCCAGGTATTGTTAGAAATGTACTCGGCTATTCAGTCAAAATGTAGTAGAAAGGAAAGATTATGAGCTGAATAGGCACTTCACGAGAATGTACAGTGAAAGTTGCAAGGTCCAAGAACTAGACAGAAATTCGGAGAATCAGCTGATGGGAGAAACAGAAAAGCATCACTTCCAAGCTAAAAACCACGCTAATCGAAACAACCAATAGAATTTAAGTTTAGGATAGAAAAAACTGAATTTAGCTATAACAGTGCATATGATTGGTTTTGTGTAACTATGGTAAAGAGGGGAAATTGAGAGGAGGCTAAGATCATGGCTTTTACGAAACCACACTTGTGTACGAAGGACTCGAGGAGGCAGGTCATATTCCTGCATTTCTCCTCGAATTACACATAAGTCGTATTGACATTGTGGTCAATCCGACTGTATCTATATAAATAACTTCACTAAATTACCGAAGTGTAAACTCTATTATACATTTATTCTTGCAGTAAGAGCTTATTATAGCTACTTACTAAAATAAATTCAGTGAGTGTGCCAAGTAAGTACTGTTGTGATAGTGACGTCATCATCATTACAAGATTACGTGGATACCGCGTGTCACTACTAGGAAGTATTTACGTACGAGTGCGAAGGCCAATATTAGACTCCCTTCAATATCCCATCAATAAAATTAATAATTTTACGAAGTAACATTTATACATTGGAACTTTGATTGGAATACTAAATAAAATTGACAGTGTTTTGATAAATATTTAATTATTGATAAACAGTAAATATAGAACCTCCACACCCAATTTTATGCCCCTGAGGTAAGATAGAGAAAATCGTAGCAACTCCGACTGAGCAACCCGAGGTTCCACCAGGCTGAAGAAGACAACATTCGCAGTGAGTACAATATTGTGGGGGTGGACCACAAACCGATTGCAGCATACTGGGAGAACTCATACACCGAGGGCTTGTAGTGTGAAGTACTGCATCAAGTGATAGTTATATATCTTGTAGAAGTTAAAATGTAGAGTTCAAATATATTATGCAGTCACAAATTATATAAATTTCATTGCTAATAGCTTGAATTATTATTAGGTTGAAATTATGTTCACAATCAATGAGCGTCCTTGCTTCAGTAGGCCTAATTAATGTTCACAAAATTATGAGTTTAGCGATGTTGGGTTTGAATTAAGCACAATTCTTTAATGAAAAAACTTTGAATCGAAGTTCTCACTTCGTACAAGATGGTTAATCTTGCATGCAAGACAGCCAATATGAAAGTGGCTTCACATACCTTACTTACTGATGATGTGGAACTCGTAGAGTACTTAAGACTCGTAAACAAGACTCGTAAGCTCGTATTTGAAGTGACTATGTAGGAAATCATAGCATTGATTAAAATATATGAATGAGAGCTAACTAGCACAGGAATATGTGTGTCTTCTAGAATGGCGGCTTGATAAGTTTAACGATTGGTTGATGTACCTTTACTTAGTATATGAATGTCGAGTTCTTATAAATCCCGTGAATAAAGATGCACAGTAACAACCTGGCAGTGATGTAAGATTTTTCTTAAATTAGCACTTTTTTGAAGTGAAACTTCTTTAGCCGTGGTAGGGGTAAATCCAGAGCTTGTGTCACGCTCAAAAGTCGTCACGAAATTAGTGTCACACTGAAAACCGTCACGAAATTAGTGAGGTGTGACGGAACGGACTGCACAGAAAACAATCAACTCAATGATTAGGACTAATCAACTGCTATACGATTTAAAGGACACAATAAATCAAAGGGGGAAACTACCGATAGAAGGTGATGGAAAGGACATTTTTCAGACCTAGTACGAGGACCTGCAAATGGGAATAGTAGTACAGTGAGTCTCTCTCGACTGGAGGCCGGGCTAGCGGCAAAAGTGCATGCGGCCGCCGAGTCGTCACCCTGCGCCCCGAGGTGTAGGAACTGCACGGCACGTCTCTCGCTTCTTTCACTTGGTTCGTGCATTACCATGAAAATAGCGAAAATAGGGACTTACCTTATTACAGGAGATGCTGAAAATGTCCTCCTCCTTCATCCACACATTTTTGGCATCGAGATAGGAGACTCTCATTCACACGCAATAGGTGCGGTTACTCTGTATGGTTTCAAACGTAACAGTTTCGTAGCTCGCCATGCTGAGGCCTTCGAAACACCGGTTTCTTGTCCAAGTCGTCTTAGGGATTTTGTTGGCGTATGCTCTAATCCTTCTCCTATTTCGTCTAATTTCTCCTCAGTAAGCACACGTCAGGAGTCAGTCAGGACAAAGCCTTTTATATATATAGAGAAGAGATATAAAACTAGCTTAAAAGGCCTGGCATCGCCCGGGCTTTGTATGTTGCTTGTAATTCAAAATTAAATTTTGAAGGACTTTTTATTTCTAAGCTCTAAGTCCTTTCATAGGTAACAAGAGTTTGAAGCGAAGAAGAACTACTTATTAAACTCAAACTATTTGGTAAGAAAATGCTGGATATAGCTTTTATCGCTCATACAAGTCTTAGAATTTTTCAACCCAATACTCCTACACACCATGCCTCGTAGGGGTTAAATTAGAAGAAACAGAAATTACGGTTACATAAAATGTTACTGTCTTTACTGGGTATTTTATTTCCCACTTTCATGTTGATACAAAATTATTTCGCAGCTAAAATCAAAATAATATCAATATCACTTTGACACAGTTTTTTCAAACATGTGGGACGTAATTATTACTGCGCACACAGGGCTGAAAATGTTCCATCATATTTTGTCTCTTTTACATGTATAGGACGTACAAGAAACATCCCTGTTTCTCAACTAATACAAAGCCTACAGCAAAAAATAACGTATCAGTGGATAGAATTTGTTACAGACAAATATCACACTCGCTACCCGTCAGCCTGAGACAAACGAAAATGCTGTCCCCACAATACGACCTCTTATTCTACATCAAAATTTAAAGTGAGAAAATGATATCCTCCATACTCAGGGTAGAGAAATTTATGTGATGCATCACACCCGATATTTATTTACCTTCATTTCATTCTGTATAATTGATTTACAGAAATTATATCCATAACCTCTCTAATTTTTTGTAAAATCCAACTCCATGGCCCAGTTAGTTGACACTTCCAAAGCCTTATGCGAACACTGCAAAACAATATTGTTATCATGAGAACTTAATAGAGTTTGCTGAATTCAGTGTAATATTTTCAGAAATGATATAATTTTTCAAGGGAACGGGTGGTTTGTTTGAATTTTAATACTGACCGAGTTACTTTCCAGGTTGAACTGGGTATCTTTGCAAAATTTTGTGCAAATTGGTCGAAGCATGTAGATTTGTAGATTTGTTTAGCGAACATACATATATAGGCCTACATACATACATACACATACAAAAAAACACACATTTCAATCTTATATAGTAGATATAATATATATATATATACTGTATACTATGTAACATTTATAATATATATGTTATATCTAATATAATATGAATACATTATTTCAGATACATAGACTAAATTAATTGCCTCAATGAACAACATTCCCGTGCTCGGGTACAGTTCGGTTTATTTTAACATACACGAATAAATAACACAAGATGTAACTTCTTATAATTTCAATCTCAATTAATGAAGAGCAAATTGGGAAAGATCTAACAACATGTGATATAAATAATCAAACACACTCTTAATTATCATATTAATATCAGATTGAAATAAATTACAACTCATTTCATAAGATACTTAATGCTTTATTGAATTTTTTGCTGTTCTTGCTTTCTAATTCGCGATGTGACTTAATTATAGGGTTATGTAGTAATAATAATTGCTGTTTGAAGCCATCAGTTGTAAAATATTTTGTATCTATCAAAGGCGAGGTTTTACTCCTTCCTGTATTATGTGAACGAGATACGGTTAAGTTTCGGTATTTGTGAAAATATTGTAAAAGTGTTACATGAGGCCATATCCTTCACGGGAGGTTGATCTTATGGATGTGATATTTTATTCAACGTAGGCGTAAGACAATTTATTTCTCTGTGGTCAACTTACCATGTTTTCACATTACCTCTTATAGCTACGTTCATTGTTTCAAATAATAAATATATGCCTATACTATTACTATATCAACATATCACAATGTTGATATCCAACCCGGTACCCCTACACTAGTAAGTTAAATATCTTGTCAAGACTGTAGAGAAAAGAAAAGGCTGGTGAAGGAATCAGTATAAGTTTGGAGAGATATTTATCAGTGTGGTCATAAGATTACGATATGACATTTAAAATAAATATAAATCTTAGAACGTTAGAAGAGAAGAAATAAGGAGTCTGGGAGATCAAGGGAAATTACAGAAAAATAGCGGAATCGAGTAAAGCCCAGCTAGTATGGGAGACGAGATCTCAATCTGGAGAGCACAGTAAGAAGATAAAATTAAAATTAAGGCAGGAGGGGAATATCTGTTTAAGATAAAGGCGAAATGGGCATTATAAAAGTAAGAAGAAATGAAGGGGAAACGTATAATTCAAGATATCGTGAAAAAATACAGGGATCTCGGTAAAGAGTGGATAACAAGAAGGAACTTGTTAAAAGGGGGAAACTATCTTCAATTTTATTGTTTGTTATGGTTGCTGAACTAGCAATAATGTAACTATTGAAACTTAGTACAAATAAAATTTAAATATCTAGCTAACCCAGTTTTTGTAACCTGGATGAATTGTTTTTGAGGATTCCTTATATGTCTCGAATAAGCCCAGCAATACTTATAAAATACAATACTCAATGAATACATATTATTATGAACTCGTCATAATAAATATAATATTACACAATAATGTGAATATATTTAAAACCTATTCATCTGTAGCTGTCCCTCGCTTTCTAGCAATAAAGCAGTGGGTTTACGTTAAATGTTCTAACCAATTCGGAACACAATGTCAAGAGTACTGACATAATTCTCATATATTATGAAGCTGTGCACCTGACGATCATTCATAAATAACGTTATACTTGTAAGATATAATTATTGTGGATTAATGTGTTGTGAACCATAATTACGTGTAATACGCTTTCAAGTCCTTGAAATTAAAATTCCGGTAGAAAATTAAATAATGTTTAACGAATGCAAATTGTACATTTTACGCTGAATCATACAGATGTAGCGTGGCATCGTATAAAATGTGTATGATTAGAATATACTGGTAACAAGAAATTACTCTCTTATATTGATCATTCTAATATACATGTAATGGCAAGCTTAAGCGAGTCAATTAGCCTTGTATGTCACAAGCGTCTCGGCATAATTCCAACATGAGAGCTGACCAATCAGGTGGAAGCCTTCTCTCTATCACATCAGCCACTTTACATCGCGTGACTCCTGATTTTAAAAATTCAAGTTTCAGAAACGCCTATGTCTGTGTCAAGCTGAAGGATGAAACATATATATTATAAATGTATGTGCGATTTACTCGAAAACGGTTCTAACAATTTTGTTGAAATTTTGTTCCAGTGGTGCCTATAGGCTAATAAGAACCACCACTTTTATCTGAAAGAAAGTTTTCACAGTTAACAAAAACAAGGTACCATCTGGAAAAAAGTTTTCATCGTCTGCAAAAACTAGGTATTATTTTATCTTGAAAAAAGTTTTCATTGCCTGCAATAACTACAATTTTATATGGTGAACAAACAATACACCTTTGTGTGAGGTTGAAAGAACTGAATATGTCCCCTTCAATATGGCTTCATATTCCATATATTCTTTTGAATATGATATCTAAAAACATATAACTTATACACAGTACACAACAAACAATTCACAACTATATACGAGTAGATTGTAATATGTGCCGAGCCTTCGATTACTCATCATCATCATCACCAGCTCTACGGTCCTTTAAAGTGGACCTTGGCTTCCCGTACAATTGTCCTCCATTCGGTTCTGTTCTCAGCCCTGGCTTTCCAATTTCGTATACCCATCTTTATGAGATCATGTTCAACATCATCAAGCCATCGCTTCTTAGGTCTTCCTCTCCGTCGAACACCACCCATGTTTGTGTTTAAAATCTTCTTTGGAAGTCTCTCTTCATTCATTCTTTGCACGTGGCCCAACCATCTTATTCTCATTGCTTTTATATGGCTTACAATATTCTCCTCTCTAAGTAATTCTTGCACTTCCTTGTTGGACCTTATCTTCCAATTCCCTCTCACATACACAGGCCCATATATTCTACGGATAATCTTCCTTTCAAACACTAGAAGGCGATGTTCATCTGCAACTTTCAGGGTCCATGTCTCGGCACCATATGCGACAACTGGCCTCACTAAAGTTTTATACAGCTTTATTTTTGTCCTTTTAGATAAGAGGTTTGATTTAAATAAATTTATGTAAGAAAAATATGTTCGATTTCCTCTCATTAGTCTATTACTTATTTCTTGTTCTATATTATTATCTTCATTTATTATCACCCCCAAGTAGTTAAATTCATTTACATTTTCAAAATTATTATTATCTATTTCTAAATTGTGTGTTTCTCTTCTGACTTGGTTTCCAGACATTTTCAAATATTTTGTTTTATTTTCATTTATTTTCAGACCCAACTTTTCTGCTTCTATCTTTAAAGTAGCGTATAACTCTTTCAAAGCTACAATATTCCTTCCTATAATCACAATATCATCTGCATATCCATAGACCTGCTTGGATGTATGCACGATGGTACCATTAACTTCAATATTCCTTATTACTTTTTGCAGGGCCAAATTAAAAAGTACCGTAGACAATGCATCTCCTTGTTTTACTCCAGAATTTATTGCAAATGGTTCAGACATCAATTTTCCGACTCTTACTTTAGCTTGGTTATTGTCTAATGTCATTTTTGCCAGCCTTATTAATTTAAGTGGAATACCAAATTCTTCCAGAATGTAGTAAAGCTCTCTGTGCTTTAAGCTATCAAACGCTTGCTGAAAATCTATAAATAACATATGTACATCTATATTATATTCATAGCATTTTTCTAGGCATTGTCTTAAATTGTGGATTTGGTCTATAGTACTTCTGTTCGGTCGAAATCCACACTGGCACTCACTCAAAATCTCCTCTGCATATATTTTCATTCTTCTTGACAAAATTGATGATAATACTTTATAGGCTATGTTTGAAAGAGTTATCCCTCTATAATTTTGGCAGTTCAATTTGTCCCCCTTCTTGTAGATGGGACATATAATTCCTACATTCCAATCAATCGGCATTTTTTCTTTCTCCCATATTTCTTTTAATAGGTTTAAAATTCTGTCCTTCAAAATTTGTGGGCCATATTTCAACAATTCTATTGTTATTGTATCATCCCCTGGTGATTTATTGTTTCTCATATTTGATATTGCTGTTTCAACTTCTTCCGCTGTGGGTGGATGAACTACCGGTTGAACATTCTGGTACCTTGGAGAGAAATTAACATCTTCATTATCTGTGTCTTTATTTAACAATCCCTTATAGTATTCTGCCCATCTACTAATAACTTCCTTATTTCCACTAATTAGATTACCATCATTATCTTTACATAGGTTTAATTTAGGTTGGAAACCTTTCGTTATATTATTAACACTTTGATACAATAATCTACTTTCCTGTTTTGCATTTGCCTCCTCTATTTCTTTTATTTTATTATTCATCATTTCCCTTTTCTTTCTCCTGCACATTTTGAAGGCTAGTCTTCTACTTTCCTTATAAAGCTCGCAGTTACTTCTGGTTTCTCTTTGTAACATATTTTGTCTGTGCTTGTTCTTTTCTTCGATAGCCCGTCTACAGTCTTCATCAAACCAATCTTGATTTCTTGTAATTTTCCTCTCTCCAATCACTTGTTCAGCTGAGGTTAACATAGCAGATTTTATTGTCTCCCCATTCTTGTTCTATTCCTTTCTCATTGCCATCGTTAAGATCCAGCTTTCCCTTTACTATATTTTGATACGTTTGCGCTGTTGTTTGTTCTTTTAATTTCCCTATATCCCACCTTTTCCTCTTTTCTTCCTTATTCTTCATGGTGTTTGAAATTCTATGTCTAAAAACTGCTTTGACCAGAAAATGGTCAGAGTCGCAATTTGGTCCTCTACATGTTCTCACGTCTATAATATTTGAAGCCTGCCTTGATGATATCAGGACATGATCTATCTGGTTCAGTCCCCCGCCAGGTACTTTCCATGTTCCTTTATGAATTTTTTTGTGTTGGAAACAGGTGCTTTTTATTACCATATCATTCATGCTAGCAAACTGGCGAAGATATTTCCCATTTTCATTTGATTCTTCGTGGAGGGTGAACTTCCCTGCTACAGCTTCCATAAAATTTTCTTTCCCGATTTTTGCATTAAAATCCCCTAAAACTATTACAACGTCATACTTCGGGGCTCCTTGACAGACTGAAGTCAATAAATCATAAAACTGCTCTTTTTCCTCCTCCTCCTTCTCTTCTGTTGGCGCATGTGCTGAGATTAAGCTGACATTTTTAAAAAGTCCTTTAATTCTCAATTTACATATTCTTTCATTTATTGGGATAAAATCTAAAATACTCTTTCTTATCTTCTTATGTACCATAAAACCGGTGCCAAATTGGCCAGTTCTTTCCTTCGGACCGCTAAAATATAATGTAAAATCCTTCTTATCAATTTTACCCTGTCCTTTCCACCTTATTTCTTGCAGGGCTATTAGGTCCAATCCAAAAGTACTCATTTCATTAGCTACCTCATTCATTTTCCCTGGTTGAAGCATTGTCAAGACGTTCCATGTGGCTAAATTAATATCATTCCTTCTTATCATGTTCCTTTTTCGATTGCCAGGTCGTAATCCAGGGTATCCATCATTCCGAGGCAACTGTATAGGTTTCTGGACCTGAGATTGTTTTACAGGGGTGAGGTTGTCGGCCTCACGCCCCAACTTCCAACCTGGAGGGCCAGGTAATTTGTTTTCGAGGTTGTCTTCCCCTAGCCTTTGGAGGACCAACTCCTACTGCAAGGCAGCAGTTCCCTAACCTTGATTGAAGCCGCCCACTCTGGGTCAGACGCTTCAACTTCGATTACTGCCCTGGATATATATTTTCCTATATAGAACATCTTGTCTTGCTACCCAAATCTAGCGCGCTCCGTATGTTACGTTTTGTTTTCATTTTTCCCATGAAATGGAAGCAGTAGACCTAACTGATGTTTGCTAGCTTCTCGTAGGCCTATGTTATATCTACTATTTAGTTAATGCTTTTAAATTAATAAGCCGATAACTGTAATTTAACTGACATTACCTGTTAAATTTGTAGAGGCAGAATATATACTTGTTTCTGGGATGTTTTAGCATACAATTTAGTTCATATTCTAAAATTGGTATAGCTATATTTCATCAAAAATTACACAGGTCTGCAAAAAAAAAAAAAAAAAAAAAAAAAAAAAAAAACAATTCTTTTTCAGCTGCATGAGATATTTTTACTAAATTATATGTTTTAAAATGCACTGATTCCAAAAATGGCATCCATTTTCCCCTATCACGTAAGGTTTTTTTGCAAAACTAAAAGATACACAGTATTGGTAAAAAGCACTCATGTATTAAGATGAATCAAACATAGTAATTTTTACAACAAATGAATCATCATTTTGTGACATTTATTCACAATTTTATGTTTATTCATCTTTTTGTGAAACCTTTTCTTCTTCTCTTTGATGCTTCGCCGGACTCGTTTCCGATTTCCATCTTTGGTTTCCCGCTTCAGCATCCAACAGTAGTCCGCAAGCATATTGACATCCCATCTTCCTTGGTACCGTCTCTCGATATCACGGACATCCTGGTGAAACTGTTCACCCATTTCTTCACTGTAAGCTCCCAAGTTTTCAGGAAAATAGTCTATATGGATCCTTAGCATTTCCCAAAAATCTTAACACTACACCCTTGAACGATTCCCAAGCTTCTTTTCCCTTCTCATTCATACTTTCTACAAAGAGGGAGTCGGATAAAAGTTTTCTTATGTCGGGACCAGTGAAACTTGGCTTCAGACAGCTTCGGGAATTTAGAACACAGATATCTAAAACAATTCCCACCCTTTTGCAGTGATTTTACAAACTGTTTCATAAGCCCCAATTTAATGTGAAGAGGGGGCAATAAAACCTTTTCTGGTGGAACCAGAGTCGTATTGATGACGTTTTTCTCGCCGGGTTTTAGGGTTTCTCGCAGTGACCAGTCAATTTTGGTCCAATGCTGCTCTCTGGCTCTACTATCCCACAAGCATAGAAAACATGGGTACTTTGTATAACCTGACTGCTGACCCAAAAGCATGGTTAGTATTTTGAAGTCCCCACTGTTCCGTCTAGCATTCCGTGTCTGGCCGGATTTGAAGCATCAGCTGTTTTCGCGAGGTCATTCGCCGTGTTGCTATGGCGACAAGTATGCTGACTTCATTTCTTTTATTTTTTGTGTCTTCAATATAATTTTAAATATGTTTATTATCTGGTTTGTTCTATCTTCCCATCAATTCTCATCAGAAAAAATAATTGACTGTCGCTTCTTTCATTTTTGGATAGTCATGTCTATAATCTCCAACCCAAAGTTTCAGTCTGATTATTTTTAGTATATTTTAATCATAATTTTGTGTTTTTAAGGAAACAGTTCAGTTTTAAAGTAATGCTAATTAATTCTCTTATTTATGTTCTAGTATTTTAATGTAACTTATGTGATTTATTTCCAAGATTGATTTATTTATTGTATTCTTGGCCAATGGGATTCTTGCTTTTATGTCACATGTCGTGACGACTGTCATTCGTTTCTTAACATTTCATTCACTCTCATTCGAAGCATTCGCCATGCTGGTTCATTCAGTTCAGAATACTGAATCTAGTTTTATTGTCGTGCTGGGAATTGAAGTATTCCCAGCCCAGTTATTGCAGAGACGCAATTAATATCTTCATCAAAGTCATTTATTTTGTGATTCGATTACAAACGTGTGAATCCAAGTTTTTCACTTCCCTGTTCAAACCGAATGGGCTTGAATGTGCAACTCATTAAGTAACAAGGATTTACTGTAAGTACTGTTGTGAAGTTAATATTAATTGAGTGCTTAATATTAGTTGCAGTGACGAAGCAACATATCAAAGTTCGTCTTCTTCTCGGTCGTTGCAGCAAGCCGACCTTAAAATAATTGATGATAGTGCGCATTCATTTCAAGCAAAGTGAAATTCTTATTCATTCGTTTGAGCAAGCTCGACTATAAATAATTGCTCTGGTCCTCCGAGTCATTCACCAGTCTTGTAAGGCAAGCATGCAAGATCTTCCAAACATCTTCTACACACCTTGTGAGGGGCCCATGGTTTGTCTTGATCCCCAAGTTTTAATTTGAAGTAAGCAAAATAAACCTTCTTCACAAAATCATTAATGTTTCTCTGTTGACGTTTCACAGTGCATTCACCACAAATAAAACAAAAGCTATCAGGAAACATAACACAACCTCTTGGAGCCATGATTACGAAATAGAAACAACAGCACTGTTCAGTTTGAAAGCGATGTGTCTACTGATGGCGGCTCTACTTTCATGTGCGATACTGAACTTCTTTGACTTGTGCCGCCCCCCTCAACCACTCACCCTAACAGTTAACATTATATATTGTATAGATAAGCTATAATTGAATAAATTAATGTAAAAATCAATTGTTTATGATAATTTGTAAGATAAAATACCGGATTTTGAATAAACCATAAATTTTATGAAAAATAAATATAACCACTTCACTTACACAAAAAGTGGACGTGATAGAAGTTTTTTGGTATTTTTTTAGGTATTAGGAAGTAAAATTCTGTACGAAAATTAAGAGACATCCTATGCAGTTTTTTAGTTGCAGACCTGTGTTATCCGTTAAAATAACTGTACATGTAAAATAAGGCGTGACATAATAAATGTAGAGTGCATTGTAGTCTATTAAATATCGTGGATGGTGAGGCAGTGGGTTCTACTTTCATTTCCCCTGGCTTGACGTATTTCTGTTACATCTGTTTCCCTTTAATGCGTTTTTAGCTAATGATTCACTATAAGATCGATTTAACGGACGTTTACACGTCAAAATTGTTCGGGTTATTTTTAGTAATGAGCTGTTCTTATCGTGGATTCTATTTACCTAAATCCAGGATCTAGTAGGCAAGAACAGGCTAGTGGTCTAGTCTTAAAATTATTAAATTTTGAAGAACAAGAAGAGGACTAAATTGAAATTATTTATGTTTGAGGAACCTACTTTGAGTTGCAGACGGTGGATCTAATGTTGCACTATTCGCAATAATGGTAGTGTGCACACCGATCTCCAATTTTCCCCAGGCGTGAGTTCCATTCTATAAGAACGTGTAATTTGAATCACAATTTATTTGCCCCTTTGGTGCCGCCGCACATTTCTTGTAAAAACGGTATATACTGCTCACTAATATACGGGTACTTCTCATGTTTTCATCAGAAATTAACGCTACATTGTGTAACATATCTGAAATTAGTGTTTCGGTCAATTAAAATTCTTATGTGATGGACATATAGTATTTAAATAGTTTCTCTGTGTCAAGCTGGAAAACATCATTTCTCTAGCGAGAAGAATCGTGAGTTCGTATCTCATAATTATTAGTTATTACCGTTCTGTCATCTATACAAATGCACATCCATTTTTCTATTGTAGTGTTTTTAATCCATTTTGTGTTCATGGTACCATGTTAGGAACTCTATCTTCATGTATCCATTGTCGGTAACCTAACCTTCCTATGTTTTTTGTTTTCTTTACAGCCCGCATGGGTCAATATATCAAACACTCTTAACTTTTGATATAAGTTATTTAGTATTGTATACATGTAATATAGTCAATTTTTCTAGTTGAAGTTTGCAATTCCAGTCGTACCTATTATGGTCTAGCTATAATAGAAAAATAGTAAGCATTACACATGCGGATTGGAGAGTCTAGGAAATTTAAAAGAAGCTCGTCTTCAGCTTTCCTTCAAAACTCGTACTCTATTCTCGACCACAATGGTATCGCATTATTCTATTTCGTCTACCTTCCTCATAACCTACATGTAACGCCTAGGCCTATAAGGAACTACGATCAGCGTGCACATTTTCAAAAATAATTCATTCGTCAACTTGACACGAAAAATTTGCTCTAGGCGAAAAATGGTTTTAAAAAACCCTACTGCCAAAGACTCCCTACCTCCAAGAACTTCTACCTAATGACCAAAGTTTCCAGCACATATCACCAGTTCGCTGTGAGTCAGGAAATACAGAAGCCGTTTCATTTGTTTCTGTTAGAATGTTGTAGCATTATTTGTAAGGTGTGCGCAACTTTTTATTCATCCTGAAAGTTTTTCATAAGTGACTTTTGTGTCACAAACTCATAAGAAGTCTGGAGTCACATGATGGCCTGTGAAATTTTGCCTAATAATTAGGGAAGATGGTCCAACGCTGAATAGGTAGAGATGCCCCACTTCTTTTTCAACAAATGTATTGAAATTAGTATGGAATTAACGATACTCAAGTATTCTCTATATCGACACAATTTTCCTAGCCAAATTTAGATTTCTTTTCATAGCCTTCCTGTTAAAAATTTGATTTATCTACCAGAAATGTTCGCTCATCCATTCTGGAAACTCCAACAAAAGTTCTTTCGGAACGTAGTCCTTTCTACCAGCAATTTCAAAAATGCATTATCAATAGCCAATAAGAATATTCATGGACAGATTTTTACTTATGATGAAAATATGAAAGGTAGACAGTAACAGTCCTTGAAAAAGAAATGACCAGAGAAGCCCCAGAAGATGTGAGAAAGGCAAACAACACAGTTTCCAGTGAGTTGGATGAAGATAATAAATACTTGCAAGGAATGTTAGAAATATTACCATTTGACGAAAAAGGAATGCGACTGGATGCAATTTGGTCCATATGAAATGAGGCTTCATCAAAAGTGACAATATTTATAAAATTTTCAATCAACTCTCACAGAAAAAAGTGAATTGAAAATAGTACATTAAATTTGCGAAAAAGTAGAAACAAAGAAATTAATCAAAAGAGATAACATTAAGAGAGTATTCTGTTAATATTGGCTTCCTATAATTCCTTTGTTATGGTCTAATGTGTTTTTAGTTCATATAATAATGGGCAACTTTCCCAAACTATATCCCATAGATGCCCTTCTGCAATGTGTTCGTATTTTGTTATTAATGAATTACGATAATTTAATTGAACAAAAATTAACCAATTTATTTATATTTGCAGTGAAGGCTCACTATTAATTAACTTCATTATCACATGTTTTGTGTGCCATTATTAAGTAAAAATTTGAGTGCAACAAAAGTGTGGCATCTTTACCCATTGTACCATAATGTTTTCGTCTTTTGGTTTGTCGAAGCTCTAGTGTATTATTTATCCTGTGAAAATAATAAAATACTTCCACTTAGCTTTGAATTAATTTTTAATTTAAGTAGGCCTACATTCTCTCTGAGGCAGTAACTCGGTCTACTGTTTTATTTGTTCTATAATTATACATTGGTGAAGCTTGAGAGAAAATCGCATCAGAATAAGGATACTGTAATTAAATTTCTAAACATACCTCCCATCTTAGTTAGTATACATTACAGACGTGCCTATTCTTTGCACCGGTGTTTTCCTAACAAAGTTATATCGTAACTAATTTGAAAGAATTTTATAGGTAGTGTATATTTGATTATTATAGTAATTTTGTATTGCAAAACAAGCGTGGTAAAACATGCATCATTGTAACGAAAAGTTTGAGAAATGAGCCGAAGGCACTTAACGCATATGTTTAACGTAAGCTACTGTTGGCTTCTACGCTCGGGAAAAATACACGAAAAACTTACGTGTCAAATAATTGCATACAAACAGCTGTTCGAGATGGTCTAGTGACTAGCTCAATATTGTTGCCGATCGAACATCGATTACTTGACCCATGCGCAAGTAGTCACGTCATAGTTAGCTATTGAGAATTAAATCCTAGTCTAAATCAGTATTAAGAAATAAAATGGAAGCAAAGATAGGTAAGATATAACTGTAAATTTCAACTAGCATATAAGATTACAGCCTATTCCATGTCTCCAATAATAAAAGGTACGAAGGATGGAGCATGTCATGGCAAACATAGTTAGATATACCGGTAGGTTACATAAAACGCTGCTTCTCCTTGTTTTAAAAATATAGACAAGTATCCTAGTTAACATTTCCGAAAATGAGAACAGAAACTCTACTTAAAACGCTCATGTATTTCTTTCAAACACAAAATATCATTCGTTCATTCTAAAATTTCAACTGATTAAAAAAATTATTGTTTACGTTTTTGTTGGCCTACTTGAAAGAAAGGTGATATTTTCCATAAGGAACAAGCTATTACTCTTCAATATTTTTTTTCCATAAGGAACAAGCTATTACTCTTCAAACCTACTTCCACCCTGTTAAGTAGTAGAGGAAAAAATTAAGTAAAGTGTATTCATTTGATAATTTTTTTTTTTATGTCCCACAGATATTGCTGTGACATCGGCTGACCTTGGATTATTATAACTCAAATGTGAATACTTCGAATATAAATTTATGTATTATCAGAAGAAATTATTGCAATAGATAATGACTACGATATTCGCTCAATATTATGTAATATGATTTTACGAAAAAAGAGTACACTTTCTTTTATTGGTGCTTAATTTGGAAGCACGTTCATAATAATTCCCGCAAACAAATTTTTGTGCAACTCTGTATAAGTAATTTTTCCAGCACAGCTTGGATACAATTTTGTTACTTCGTTTTCACCGAATTAATCACGCATAGACCTAACATTCAGAAATCATTCCACATTGCAGATTGCATAGAATACAGATTATTCTACTTTTAGCTGACCGATAAGAACGAATTCCTTAACCATTAAATTGATAATGCATCCTAAATGAGACAGTAGGTTGTCTTAAGTTTATAATAAAATAACGGAAAATAATTCGGAAGAAACTTAATATTTTCTCTAAAATTACAAAGTAAACTGTGGACCTGATCTTGTGTTAGCTGTTTCTTTGTAGTCTGGCACGGGATTAAAATTTGTTTGAGAATTTGTTAGGCATTTTAAGGGTTAAAGTTATTTTCTCTTCGATGCCGTAAATTCTTCAGTTCTGCTTTGGCTGTTCAGTAACTTCTAATTCTTGCTTGCCGTCCTGATATTTTTCGCTTTCACGTAATTCAATTTTGTCGGATTAAAACAAATTTATTATTACTATGCAGTAAACTTTAGGGTCATTTCAGTCATTGTACCTGATTTATATTAAATAAAATTGTTAATGGATTATTGTTATATGTGGATAGTCCACAAGACAACAGCAGGATTGTCACAATTTCAGTAGTGCAAAATATTATTGTTATTATTGATATTATTTAATTATTATTATTGTTATTATTATTAGTTCTATGTACAGAAGTATTTTGAAAAACTTAGGAAATCGAAAAGCATTGTTACTGTTGTATCCTGTGTAGTAAAATTAATTTAAAAAGTCTTGTCGATTAGAAGTAAAATAGCCTATTTAGTGGGGTGAACTAGCTGAAAAACATTTCACATCTGGCAACCAATGTGCCACTTTGGATTCAGATAGTACATGGGTAGACGAGTCTAAAAAGCCCGGGACACAAATTTTCCTGGCCCTCTAGCGGTTTTAATGACGTAATCAATATGGCCGCCAAAGTTGTATGACACGCTCCTACATTTCCCTATATAACTTGGGTTTGTATTTTGATATTAACCTATATTATTAGTGATTATTAATCAGGAGAAAACGTGATTTCCAGCGGTATATCGACATTATTGTTTGCGTTCATAATACCAGAAATATTTGTACCTGAATTAAAATTTTTGTTTTTGATTTTGATTCTTTCGAAACATTTTGCTAAATAACTTTGAATCCATTACATGTAGATGAAAATGTGTTCTATACTTTATTGTTTGTTAGACAATTTCCTTTCGAACGGTATATATGACTTATATTTTATCACAAACAGTTCCTGAAAATTTTCCAAAACAATGTAGAGTTGCACTGCGAGTCGTTATGGCAACAATTTAATTTATATGGGTTCCGAAAAGTAAAAGAGGGGCTTTATCACTGATTATGTAGCAGATGTAATTGTTGTAATTTTGTATGTATAGGTAAGTAAATTCTAGATTTTTGGGGGGTACTTTTTGAAATCGTAGCCCCTTCAAAATTTAAATTTTGGGGGGAACTTCAAAAATGTAACAATAAATAAAATATATTAAATTAATAAGATTCCATTCAGTAATACTAAATGTGTTGTGTGAGGAACTTCACCGTGTTAAGAAGATATTGCAGAGAAACGAATGATTTATGAACCCACTGTAAATTTTTACAAACAAAAATACAACCTTACATCTATCAGTGTGATGGGTTTAATGATAGGGGCCCGAGGAACCATCCCTCATATAATGGCCAATGTCTGCCATAAATTTAGACTTCCTAAACACATTCTGGAAGACATTGCTTTGGCAGCATTGAAAGGATCTTTGGCCATATTTCGAAATCATGCATATGGACCATATATTTAATTTATTTTGCTTGTGTTTGCTTACATGTGTATTCAAGTGAAACATTATTATGTTACATAGTCGGGTTCATTAATTTAAGTTTATATTTGTTAATTTTTATTCTATATTTCAGTGATTGGTACTCTTTGTCGTAAGGCAGCCTGTAAGTGTTACAGGAAGAAAATGAAAATAAAACAAATCTACCTCATAGGAAGACAGAAATTACCCAATCATGTCAATGAAGAGGAAGCATGAATTGGTTGATGCTACGACTGACCCAGTGGTTGCTCCGTTTGTATGAGTACTGTGTTTGTTATGCCAGAAGCAATCAAAAGAGCGCTTGATCATTCCGAAGTATGAAGGTTACTTAACAATGGCAAAGAATGTTTCATTTTTGCTGAACATGGTGGGCTTCCAAGTGGTATAAGTAATTTGAATTAGTTGGACGATGGAAGTTGTCTTTCACATGCTGCCCACGCAGCGAAATATCACAAATCCTGCAAGAACAAATATGATAGATAGATTATCTGGTGAAAAGAAACAGAAAGGACGTCCCCATTGCTCAGACCAAATTCCATCTACATCATAATTAACCTGATCATCATGATTTTGTTCAGATCTGGAAAAGGTGTGCTCGTTTTGTGAGAGAAGGTAGAGACAAACTTGTGACTATATCCACGCTGGGAATTGGGCCTACAATTCATACTCTTGCTCTACAATTGCAGGATGAAAAACTGTTGAAGAAGATATCGTCAACAGATTTGAATGCCATACTCGCTTTCTAACATGTGCGAAAGCTGCTGAACTTTCTGGAAGAGAAGATTACCATAATCCTGAAAAAGTTGTTTATGGTACAGTTCTAACGGAATTGGTTCAATACATGCAGGATTCGTACTCATCCAGCAGTACTTCTCCAGTGTTCAAACTTTCTCATCTTACAAAATTAGTGTCTCAGCGCATGATGGAAATGGGAATACAAACTCACAAAAATAATACCAGTAAAACACGTCTTAAGGAACAACTATTATCATGTATACCTGGTCTGAAAGCAGATAAGTCGGGATGTGAAATTATTTTCACTTTCGAAGGGGATGTCGGCGATGACATTCGCGATGCCTGGGAATTTAATGACTTTAGTGATGGTATGTATCTGGGACGGGCAGTAGGTTTATTACGAAGACAACTCTAAGAACCTTCTCTCAAATGCATAAGTTATCTTCGTGATGCTTTGTGCCCACGTTTTTATCATCTTTTAAATTTGATTTCTCTTCAAATCCCTCAAGTAAAGAACTGAGCCTAGGGGCTGCTACCATCCACTTAAGCAGAGCATTTTTACTATCAAGGATGCAAAATCTCAACCTTCACCCTTTATAACTTTGTTATTGTTTTCATAAGCTGGTTGTCAGATATTGCAGAAAACGTAGTAGCAGTTTTGCTGCTCGTAAAGTTGCCATGAAGAAATTCAGCATGTATATCTGGATGTTTTTTTGAAAGGTCCTGTAGAGAACATACGAATCTGGCAACCGACGAGAATAGTGGAGTGCGTCCAACGCAAATGTCCTCAGACATAACTGAGCTAAAGTATCGACGTACATTGTAAAGTTAAATGTACGAATACTCAATGCAAGTTGCACTAGAAGGGATTCCAGTTTGATAACTATGTTTCAAGATTGGAACTGAGGACAATCAGATGTTTTCGACAAAATCCACAGTTCAATGCATTCGCCACCGATTCTTTCACAACATGCTTCGTTGAATGCTTTTACCTGTAGACAACGCAAGGCAGTTAAGTAACTTCATGTGTATACCGAGATCTTTTTACATGCGACGATGTAAGGCAGGATTTTGCAATACCAGAACTTGCAGTACCAGCGGTTGTTACTAATTCAGTCCATCCACTGCCAGTTAGTCACTTGCCAAGTAAGTTAATGACCATCATTGCTATGTGAGTATTATGCGATCCTCGCCACATTTGTCAGGAAATTTCCATTGCAGTTGCTTCCCAGTAGCATATACTGGTTGGTCATATGTAATCACGGGTGTTTGATTTTCATTTAATTTTGCTTTAGCCATTAGTATGATGTCCATCATATTAAGTACCATTGCTGGAGTCGCAATTCCGTCATTTAGAAGTGGAAGCAATAACGCATTGCACCTTATTTTTCTCACATCAGGTTCATTTTGGGCATGAAAAGTCGAAAACGATACACTAGGCACATGCTCTATTCCTTGTATGTCTTCATTATGCATTCTCTCTAGGACAGACTTAAGCCAAGGATTTAAAACTTTCCTAGGGGTGAAGGCAGGATCATGGTCAGTGTATTGTAGATTAACAGTTGGGAAAGGTGGGTCACTTGTAACTTGACCAGTGGCAGGAAGAGTAGTGTAATATTCAGGGAGGCAATTGACAGTTTGTTTGTTCCACTGCTGGATACGAACGCTGTCATCGTCAATCTCCATATTGCTTCACTGTGAGGATGCTGAATAATCGTAACACTTGAACCATGGAAAGAAGTAATGATAGTAGAAGAAGACAGATTGTGCCCGTCCCAGACACATACCATCACTAAAGTCATTAAATTCCCAGGCATCGCGAATGGCATTGCCAACATCCCCTTCAAAAGTGAAAATAATTCCACATCCCGACTTATCTGCTCTCAGACCAGGTATAAATGATAATAGTTGTTCCTTTAGACGTGTTCTATTGATATTCTTTTTGTGAGTTTGTATTCCCATTTCCATCATGCGCTGAGACACTAATTTTGTAAGATGAGAAAGTTTAAGCACTGGAGAAGTACTGCTAGATGAGTACGAATCCTGCATGTATTGAACCAATTCCGTTAGAACTGTACCATAAACAACTTCTTCAGGACTATCGTAATTAGTCAATGTGCCAGACCCATCGGTCATTATAATTTGGAGGGACTGAATGAAACTTATACCACACGTTCCTGAGGTCATGTGGAGCAAAAAAGTCGGGGGGGGCCATCATGAGGAGGTAGCTTTCAAACATGGCGGCCATTCAAAATGGCGGACGACTGTGAATTTTTAAATTCAAATATCTCAGGACTGGGTTCATCAATCTTGAATTTTGTTTTTTCAAAATGTAGGTTATTCTTCTGGCTACATGTTTGTTCAACATGTATGTGGCCAAAAAACCAATATTTATTGGTCAAAATTCTAAAAATCGGAAAAATAGATTTTTTGACATTTACATTTTGAGGTTTATTACTCTAACCGTTGAGTATATCGAAAAAGTGCTTGAAACAAACGTTGTAGAGACACATCTCACCTTTAAAACGCAAAAATTAAATCGAAGATCGGATCAATAGAATCCGAGATATCCAGATTCAAAGCGGGCGGAGCGGGGTTCAGCATGTTGACCGAGCGCTCGGTGCAGCCTAGTGAGAGGCGAGACTTGGCGTAAAATCCTGCGCTTTATTTATTTTCAGCCTCAGTAATTGCTTTCTTACTAGATAAATTTACATTATCTACTAATGTGCACTATTTTTAACAGGATTATTAAACACTTTCTCATAAATACAATTAACAACTATATTGTTTATCTGGGAAATGGACGTCAATAATTACCAACTCATATAATATACTGTCAAGGCTTTTATATCCGATTTTTAAGATGAAATCGTTAAAGGAACTTCAAATAGTCGAAATAATTAAAAGAGGAAAAAGTATTACAGTTTAGGTATGTATCGGAGACTTTTATCAATACTTTCAGAAATGAACACATGATGTAAGCAACTAAGAAATAAAAATTCCCATAAAATGCCTTATACAATATTATTAACAATGTTGAATTAAATCTTCTTCACTAGAATCACTGAAGTCAGGTATTATAATTATTGCTCTCGTCCTCAACTGCCGTTGCTTCGGCAAACCCCTTGCACCCACAGCTCTCGATGATTCAGATTTGAGTTGCTGAGCACGAGTAACTTTCTGGTGCACAGTTGATCAAAATTCCGGCCTGGTAGTTGGCACGTTTATTGTGTTTTCTCAAGGTGTCTTTACAAAGAGACATTTGGAAGCTCTCAATCTGGCCCTCTGAACATCTGGTAACGCAGCTCATTTCATCTTGCGTTTGGGGGCATACGACTGGAAGACAAATTCTTCTTTGCTGTCATCAACATCATTATACATCATCCAATCTTTGCCTAACTTCCTGAATGCTTCAATAAATCTTTGTTCCTTTTTGCACAAAAGCTTTTAACTTTCCCCTTGCCAGCTAAAGCACTGATTGTGTCGCAGCCAGACCAGCAGTAATACCCAATAAGAGCTGTAAAAAGCTGTTCGCCTAAGGTAGATACTATCTGGGAAACTTGCATATCTGTTAAAACTGTTTTGTTTGTTTCCCGATTCAGAAGTTTTTGCTTTTTATGGTTTTTCAAAAACCTACAGCCAAAACTAATACATCTGTATTGATTGAAAAGCAAAGAACTGATTCAGATGATGTAGCGGCGTTCCTTGCATTCAGCATCATTCTGGAATCAGCTTATTCTTGAGTGCAGAACAGCTCAGGAATATTTTTGCTCCTAATATAAATTATCATGAAGCAGATCTCACCCACTGCTACAAAGATTTCTAGGTTTCCAATTATGTTTTCAAATTTCTCCTCTTACAAACTGCAAAAAAAGAATTTTATCATTATATTTTTGCCGTAACTGTTCCTTAGAAGCGTTCTCTAACAAACCACTCTCTGACCACCCTTGATTTCACTTAATTTGATACCTTCAGCTGTTCCGCTTTTTTCCCGCTCCAAAGATTTGATCGAAACCTCTGAATAATGTATGTCAACCCTCCGACCTATATTAAAAACCTGCTTGAGAAAATTCGTTGAGAATTCGTAAAACTTTTTTGTTATCCTTTGATGGACTGAAGCACGGCCATTGAATCAATGATGCAGGCCGAATCTTTTTCCGGCAGACTGGCAGGGGTGGTGTATACTTCCAAAAAATTAGATAACACTGATTTGTAGGTTTTCTTCAAAGGCCCATTAACATTCACCGGCGCCAGAGGATATCTGAATCCTTCCATCATGTCAAGTTGTTGGTTTTCTGCAATAAAGGTCATTTTGCTGAATAAATTTCGATTGCACTGGAGGATTACTTCTTTGTTTCCAACTTTGGTTTTTTTGCTCTTCTTTAGTCTACTAATCTTAAGACCCACTTTCTTAATACGTTTATGATACCCTTCTCCTTTAGCTAGCCGAAATGTGAACTCTTAATAAGCTATTTTCCCCTTGTTTTCCGAATCAATGTGATCAGAAGAACATATATTCCAGTAGGCAAATGTACAATATCTTAAGGGTTGGGATCGAAGGGGTTCGTCCACTCGGCTAGAAGTTAAGTGAGAGTTGTCACGTCTTTCTCATCTCTAAATGTCCTTGGGCTTTGGAGGTCAGGGTGGCACTGATCTGTTTCGCTGGATGATAGAATGCTGAGGAGGTTCTTTAGCTCTGTACTCAGCATTAACATATTACCGTACTACAGCCTACTTTTTCAGACTGAAATCCTTAGTACCTTCAGGAGTTTGGGTGTCGTTGTTTACAGTCTCTTTGATGGCTTGGTACACTGGAATTCTAGAAAATGGGTTGTTGCTTCTTATTTGTACTGAAAACCTCCTTCTACATAATATTGGTGAACATATGGGCTCTCCTTCTAGTTTAGATAATTCAAGAAAGTGTTATGATAGATAATGTGAGTACAGTGGCGGACGCAGAATTTTTTTCGGGGGGGGATTTGAATAGGTACAGAAGGAATACTAAAAAAATTAATTAACTTACATATATAATTAGTTTATAAAACGGGCCACTTAGAGTGCATATATAGCCTTTTTTCAAATTTCGGGGGGGGATCTATCCCCCCAATCCCCCCCTCTGCGTCCGCCACTGTGTGAGTAGTTCACTCTATCCAGCGCAAAAATTCAAGGCACCATTTGTTCAACAGCAGCTAAAAACAGAAAAAAAATTCCTTCTCGATTAGTCCGAAGAAAAACGGAAAGTAGCTCCACTAGGGCGATATATTTCATCCGAAAGGACAACATTTCTTCATTACTTGTAAGAAGATGTATCAAGTAGAGTGGCTTGAACATGTTCATCTTCAAGTACAGAGTTAAGGGATGTATAGTTCATAATTAGATATGTTCATTTCCCAGGTAAATTGTATAATTGTTAATTGTATTTATTACTCAAATCCGATGCACCGAGAGCTGTGGGTGCAAGGGGTGTACCAAAGCAACAGCAGATGAGGAAGAGTGAAATGATAATAACTGATTACAGTGATTCTTGTGAAGAAGACTTATTTCAAGATTGTACATAATATTATAGGCTATAAGGCATTTTATAGGAATTTTTATTTCTTAGTTGCTTACGTCCTGTGTTCATTTCTGAAAGTATTGTTAAAAGTCTCCGATACATACCTAAACTGTAATACTTTTTCCTCTTATAATTATTTCGACTATTTGAAGTTCCTTTAACGATTTCATCTTAAAAATCGGATATAAAAGCCTTGACAGTATATTATATGAGTTGGTAATTATTGACGTCCATTTCCCAGATAAACAATATAGTTGTTAATTGTATTTATGAGAAAGTGTTTAATAATCCTGTTAAAAATAGTGCACATTAGTAGATAATGTAAATTTATCTAGTAAGAAAGCAATTACTGAGGCTGAAAATAAATAAAGCGCAGGATTTTACGCCAAGTCTCGCCTCTCACTAGGCTGCACCGAGCGCTCGGTCAACATGCTGAACCCCGCTCCGCCCGCTTTGAATCTGGATATCTCGGATTCTATTGATCCGATCTTCGATTTAATTTTTGCGTTTTAAAGGTGAGATGTGTCTCTACAACGTTTGTTTCAAGCACTTTTTCGATATACTCAACGGTTAGAGTAATAAACCGCAAAACGTAAATGTCAAAAAATCTATTTTTCCGATTTTTTTAGTTTTGACCAATAAATACTGGTTTTTTGGCCACATACATGCGGAACAAACATGTAGCCAGAAGAATAACCTACATTTTGAAAAACAAAATTCAAGATTGTTGAACCCAGTCCCGAGATATTTGAATTTAAAGATTCACAAGCGTCCGCCATTTTGAATGGCCGCCATTTTTGAAAGCTACCTCCTCATGATGGCCCCCCCCCCGACTTTTTTGCTACACATGACCCCAGGAACGTGTGGTATAAGTTTCATTCAGTCCCCCCAAATTATAATGACATGGTCAATTTTGGGGGTCTGGCACATGGACTAAATCTTCTCTTCGAGAACGTTCAGCAGCTTTCGCACATTTTAAAAATGGAGTAGGGCATCCAAATCATCATAAACTTGTCAATTTTTATGTAGATGGAGTTTGGTCTGAGCAATGGGGACGTCCTTTCTGTTTCTTTTCACCAGATAATCTATCTGTCATATTTGTTCTTGCAGGATTTGTGATATTTCGCTGCATGGGCAGCATGTGAAAGACAACTTCCATCGTCCAACTAATCCAAATTACTTAAACCACTTGGAAGCTCATGGTCAGTGTATTGTAGATTAACAGTTGGGAAAGGTGGGTCATTTGTAACTTGACCAGTGGCAGGAAGAGTAGTGTAATATTCAGGGAGGCCATTGACAGTTTGTTTGTTCCACTGCTGGATACGAACGCTGTCATCGTCAATCTCCATATTGCTTCACTTCAGCAAAAATGCAAGATTCTATGCCATTGTTAAGTAACCTTCATACTTCGGAATGATCAAGCGCCCTTTTGATTGCTTCTGGCATAACAATCACAGTACTCATACAAACGGAGCAACCACAGGGTCAGTCGTAGCATCAACCAATTCATGCTTCCTCTTCATTGACATGATTGGGTAATTTCTGTCTTCCTATGAGGTAGACGAAAGCAATATCTTCTTAACACGGTGAAGTTCCTCACACAACACATTTAGTATTACTGAATGAAATCTTATTAATTTAATCTATTTTATTTATTATAACATTTTTGAAGTTCCCCCAAAATCTAAATTTTGAAGGGGCTACGATTTTAAAAAGTACCCCCAAAAAGTCTAGAATTTACTTACCTATACATAAAAAATTACAACAATTACATCTGCTACTTAATCAGTGATAAAGCCCCTCTTTTACTTTTCGGAACCCATATAAATTAAATTGTTGCCATAACGACTCGCAGTGCAACTCTACACTGTTTTGGCAAATTTTCAGGAACTGTTTGTGATAATATATAAGTCTTATATACCGTTCAAAAGGAAATTGTCTGACGAACAATAAAGTACAGAACACATTTTCGTCTACATGTAACGGATTCCAAGTTATTTAGCAAAATGTTTCGAAAAAATCAAAATCAAAAACAAAAATTTTAATTCAGGTACAAATATTTCTGGTACTATGAACGTAAACAATAAAGTTAGATATACCGCTGGAAAGCACGTTTTCTCCTAATTAATAACCACTAATAATATAGGTTAATATCAAAATACAAACCCAAGATATATAGGGAAATGTAGAAGCGTGCCACAAAACTTTGGCGGCCATATTGATTACGTCATCAAAACCGCTAGAGGGCCAGGAAAATTTGTGTCCCAGGCTTTTTAGACTGGTCTACCCATGTACTATCTGAATCCAAAGTGGCGCATTGGTTGCCGGATGTGAAATGTTTTGGTATAATTTTCAGCTAACTCACCCCACTAATTGTGCTGTTCAGTTTTCTCGGCACCCGTATTATATGCAGTCTCATAATGTTTTGGTACTTACAAGAAAAGTCTTCGCTTCTCGGTAACCTTTCCGCCATATTTGTTTTGTTTGACCACCTGCTAGAGTTTTATTTAATCTCGTTGTTTATCTCGGTGCCAGTATTTTTATATCTATTTATTTAGTCGTTTTGGCGGTGGTGTCGCTGCCCTCGCTTCTCGAGGGGGCGTTTCTTGGCGAGATCCATAAGATGGGACTGTCTCAGGTTGCCGTAGAGTCGAGTCTGTTTCAGGATGCCGTCTAGACAACAGTCCGTCCATCTTGTTAGAGTTATGTGAAACGATCTATTTGTGATGTTTCTCTCTAAATACTGCAGGTATATCCTAATTTAATTATGTCTTTATTACATTTTCGCTTTGCTGGTGGCTTTTTGTTTGACTTTTTAATTTATATTTTCTATTCACTTTATGTTACATTAAATTACTATTTACCTCCTGTTTCATGTTCTTTCCTGCTCGATAGCGTAGGCTAAATTCTTCTGTTCTGCTTTTGCTGTTCATTAATTTGGGCTAATTCTTGCTTGTGGTCCTGATATTTTTCGCTTTCACGTATTTCAGTTTTGTCGGATTAAAACAAATTTATTTTTACTATGCAATAAACTTTAGGGTCATTTGTGTCATTGTACATGATTTGTATTAAATAAAATTCTTAATGGATTCCGATTAACCCCGAATGCCTCTAGTAAAATTTCACTAATGTGTCTACAAGCGTCGCAAATGGGGTAGCATTCCTGAAGTCGATCTATGATATTACATTATTTCGGTCTTTTTCGTCAAGCTAAATTTAAAAGCAGGTTGCATAATGTGTTTATAAGCTTTTTATCACCTCTTCCCATATTCGGCTTCTTACAAATTTGTATCTAGTTCAGGCTTAGTTCTTGTATGCCCTTCAGGTTAGCTTATTTATTCACGTTTTATAGCTGTAAAGCTTCAGCGGTCTTTCTGAGAGCTTTAAGCTTTTATTTCCAGAACTTGTATTTTGCCGTTTTATTCATATTTTGTATTTCTATTCTTGATCTCTGCGTCCTCGAGGAATATTTTCGTTAGAGATGTAAGGTATTTTGACTTTGTTCTGGACAGTCTTACTACAGTAGGTCTCTGTGGGTTTTGTGCTGTCTGGACTATAGGTTTTATTGGCAGAATAGCTTTAATTGATTTAGCTTCCAAATTTAAACTTTCTATTATTCTTGCTGATTCCATAATGTTATTCTGATATTAACGATTATTTGGGGTGTTTCATGCAATATAAAGGCAGTTTTCAGGATTAATCAAATAGTATACTTCACTTTCTTTTGACTCTTTTTAAAACAATATAGGCCTATATATTTTTCCATTACATTTTTGCTTTTAAAACTTTCTTCATTTTTGGTATATCGTCGTTTTACATCCGTCCCCGTGTTCTGGTGTTAGTTATTCCTCTCGATTTTTTGCGTTTTTTTTTTGGCATGCCTGCAGTATGTTTAATTTGTTCATTTATGTCTGAAAAAAGGAATAATTATTTGACATTCAATAAAAAGCAAGAAAAAAACTTCAAATCCAAACTAAGCATTTTAATGTTCTCACGCAAAAACCATTGATTTTATACTAATATTGTCTTGTTGTACCAAAACCTCAAAAATATGTGCCGTTCAGTTTTCTCTGTACCCATATTATATGTAGTCTCATTATGTTTTGGTACTTTCAAGCACGGTCTTCGCTTCGCAATAACTTTTCCGCCAAATTTGGTTTGTTTGACTATCGGCTAGTGTTTTTTTTTTAATATCGTTGTTTATCTAGGTGCCATTATTTTTATATATACTTGTTTAGACGTTTTGGCGGTGATGTCGCTGCTTTTGTGGCGAATGTTGACCCATTAGTGAAATTTTACCAGAGGCATTCGGGATTAATCGGATAACCAGAGAAAACACTGAAAATATATCTACATATAACAATAATCCATTAACAATTTTATTTAATATAAATCAGTTACAATGACAGAATCACCCTAAAGTTTACTGCATAGTAATACTAAATTTGGTTTAAGCCGACAAAACTGAATTATGTGAAAGCGAATAATTTGAAGATGGCAAGCAGGAATTAGCCCAAGTTATTAAACAGGAGAAGTGTGGTCACCCCTTCTCAAAACACAAGAATTACGGTATCGAACAGGCAGGGACATGAAACTGGTGGTAAATAGTACTTTAATGTAACATAAAGTGAATGGAAAATACATATTGAAAAGTCAAACAAAAAGCCACCAGCAAAGAGAAAATGCAATTAAGAAATAACTAAATTAGGATATACCTGCAATATTTAGAGAGAAACGGTACAAATAGATAGTTTCACATAACTCTACCAAGACTGTTGTCTAGACGGCATCCTGAAACAGACTCGACTCTACGGCAACCTGGGACAGTCTCATCTTATGGATCTCACCAAGAAACGCCCCCTCGAGAAGCGAGGGCAGCGACACCACCGCCAAAACGACAAAATAAATAGATATTAAAATACTGGTGCCGAGATAAACAACGAGATTAAACAAAATACTAGCAGGTGGTCAAACAAAACAAAGATGGCGGAAAATTTACCGAGAAGGGAACACCATGCTTTTAAGTACCAAAACATTATGAGACTACATATAATCCGGGTGCCGAGAAAACTGAACGGCACCCTACGCGCACCCATTTTGCTTCTGTGGAAGGGTGTCGAGGTGACTGGTCACCGTCTAATGAAATAGTGAATCCTTTAAAACACATAGCTTATAAGTAACGCCCTGTAAATGTTCTAATTTATTTTTTGTGTAAGCTATATAATTTACCATGTTTTAATTATTTCATATTATTTTTATACTGCTATGTAGTGATTGAGAATGATTTCCTTATTTTAGGGTGTAAAAAATGAAGAAGCGCTCCAGTGAAAAAAAGGAACCAAACTATAATTCATTATACACAGTAAAAGGCCCACCAGGAGTGCTGTTAACTTTACTGGTAATTTAAGTGAGCTTAATGAGTTTCTTGACAAGCAACATGAGTCCAAAACGAAATTAAAGTATCCTAGAAAATCCCACTATAGAGATTTTTCGATATATATTCGCAAGTACGAAGAGCGCGCGAATTTATATGATGAAACTCGTAAACTCGTGTGTGATTTATTAAGACTGTTCCGTGAATACAATTATCAGATTATACAAATAACGTTTGATATCTTACTTATGTTGTTTAAAATCAAATCACTATTGTATCAGTTGTCAAATCACGGCATGCTAAAGGAATGAACAAACCTGATAGGCATAATAACTAATGCTGCCAACAGCGGTTAAGATATGCTAAAATCAGAACAGGACAAACACGGACGAAGTGGCTAGCGCCGAATCTAAATTGTGTTTTAATCAATACAATTGTAAATAGTTTCCCCCACCTAGGAGTTGCAAGACCTTGTAGTCGATGGTGGGGCTTGCGTGTTTCTTAGATCCACTACGCTATACCAGCGGTAGCCTAGCTATAGTGGAGCCAACTTCTACATATACAACTTTCTTCAAGGCAATGCCGACAGACCCTCATAATCCGCAGTAAATAACTTGAAATGAGGGTGTCTTGGACAATAGAGTTGTATATTCTGGATTTTCAGCATGTTTTCTTGGCGTTGAACTTGCCTGACAGCCAATAGAATTTCGTGTGCAACCAATCAATGCTCATTTCTGAATTTTTGACATACTCCACGTGGGCACCAGACGAGTGCCTTCAGTCAGTATACCATATGCCATATACCACTCCTTAAGTGCCAGACAATGGCTTAATCCTCAAAGCGTCCCGACTGTCTACATAGGTCTAGCCTCCACTATACCGGTAGGGCCTCCCATGCTGGGCAGGTTGGTGGGGAGAAACCAGACGAAGAAGCAACTCAACCCAACTCTAAGGTGTAAGGCGATCCGTGCCGAGGGGGTGTATGGCACAGGGGATGATGTGTCATGAACGGTGCCTCTGGAATACCTGACGTCCTTCCAGATTATTTAGTCTTACCCAGGCATGTGGGGCTCTGCCTGGGCGGACTTATAGATCCCTAACTGCTCGTGGGACATAATAGACCATTTTGAAAAAAGAAGCTCCAAAGGAGCAGAAATTGAAGACTAGGGGACCTCAGCCACAGGAAACCCGAAGTCTAGGAAGGAAAGATACAAGGGGACCTCAATTAGGGGCATCTCAGATGTTAGAAGCTGTAACCTTACGGGGACCTGATGAAATGGCAACCCAAATGGAAACTGAGGATACTGCAGGGGAAACAACAATCCTCGCAGGAGAAGAAATGATAGAAGCAATCTCACCGGCAATCTCAGAGGCAGACGCAAGTTCGAGCCTCAAGAAAACCGCAGTGAAAACAAAAGATATCAAATCTGTGCAGTCATCGGTCAAGAGACTGTTTATTGGAGAAAAACGCCCCTCTGGTGCGCAGAGGCGCAAAATGTGGATACAGGAGGCGATTGCCGCTGGGGAAAGGGTAATACCCAGGCGAGAGCGTGCCCAGAAGAGGAAGCCCTCTGATAGGAGTACGCCAGACTCTGGAAATACTACTAGGCAGGTTAAAAGACATGCTGGAGACAAGGAATCTCATGAAAAGAAACAAGTAGAAAGTGAGACCACACCTGGTCCTTCTCTATCCTACAGGGAAGCACTAACCACTGTAAAGATGGCTGTGGTCCCTAAAGGATTCCCAGAAGAGAAGGTAACTGAAGAGCAATTTGAACTCATTCAGGAGGCAATTCTGGAAAGAATTAAACCATCAGAAGATGGGGAACATATACAGTTTCTTTCCAGTAATCTGGCTGATGGCACAGTGATTTTTACCTGTGCCAATACAAAAACTAAAACATGGTTAGAGGAGATTGTCCCAGAACTCCGACCATGGACAGGAGCAAAACTTAAGATTGGTCCAGCCAACACGATACTAAGTATCGCTAAAGTGATGGTGTGGATACCGAAGATTCTTAAGAAAAAAGGAGTCTCTCGAATTCTGGAGCTACTTCGAATCCAGAATAAAGGCCTATAGACAGAGGAATGGAAAAGCGTCAGTAGTAAGGAAACAGAGGATGGACTAACTCTGGTTTTCAACATTAACGAAAAATCGTTCAAGATCTTGGAGGCAATGCAGTTTAAAGCATACCTCGAAACTGGACGGGCAACCTTCAAGACTCTGTCAAAACCTCCGGGCTACAACTAAAGGTTATTCAAATAAACCTGCTGCCCGGGACAGCACTGCAGTTCTGAGAAGAAGACTTGAAGCAGAGCAGATAGATTTAGCCCTATTCCAAGAACCCTGAAACATCAAGGGCAGAATTGCAGGGCTAAATACAACAGAAGGTAAGGTATTTTATAAATATGTACCAAATGTAAGACCTAGAACATGTATATATATATATATATATATATAATTATACGCGGAAATATTTCATTTTTGCCGCTATATGATTTCTGTTCTGGAGGCACGACTGTAGTACGACTCAGGCAGGGTGGTCAGAGTTCTAAAGATCTCATTTTGGGATCTGCATACCTACCATATGAACCTGAGGACAGACCTTCAGAGGAAGTTAAACGTTTGGTATTGTACACCATAAGGGACAATGAAGACCTCATACTGGGTTGCATCACACAGCTTGGGGAAGTTCAGATACCAACATTAAAGGTGAGTACCTTTTTGAATTTCTCGTCTCACATAATCTTTTTATAGTGAACAAGGGCTCTGTCTCTATCTTTATGACAAGAAACAGAGAGGAGGTTATTGATATTGCTATTAGTACCTTGAATGTATTCAAGAGTATCTTGTATAAAACAATTAGAGGAGGTAGCTGGTATAGTTCAAAGCTGCATCATCTCCTCCTATGAAAATAACTGTCCAGAGATTTCTAGGGCTAAACACAATAGATCGTCTTGGTGGAATAAAGACCAGAAAGAAGAAGGAGGTTAGTAAGGAAACTCTTTAATAGAGCAAAAACTTATGGCGAGTGGGATGTCTATCATCAGTCAGTCACTCAATATAAGAAAGAGATCCGCAAGGTCAAGGAATCTTCTTGGAGGGAATACTGCGAAGAGATGCAAGAGATCTCCGACAGTGCTAAACTCCATAAGATAATTGCTAAGGATCCTATAAATCCATTAGGAACTATTAGAAAGCCTAGTGGAGAATTCACAAAATCACCAGAAGCAACTCTGCAAGTCCTATGCTTGGAACACTTCCCTGAAGTTACTCTGTCTTCAGGGGATCTGCCTAACCCCAATTTATCTAGGGCCTCTGGTAGACCAGATAAAGATTGTTGGCAGGTAGCCAGGGAAGTGATAACATATGAGAAAGTTCGCTGGGCTATTGATACGTTTCAACCGTATAAATCCCCGGGTCCAGATGGCATATATCCTATCTTGCTGCAGACAGGAATGGAGATTCTTGTACCCCTCCTGATCAGATTCTTCAGGGCGAGTATAGCCTTCAACTGTATTCCTAAACCCTGGAGAGAAGTAAGAGTAGTTTATATTCCGAAACCAGGTCGAATATATTACTATATTACGACAAGGCTAAAGCATTCAGACCTATAAGTCTAATGTCCTTCCTGCTAAAAACGATAGAGAGACTGGTCGATAGATATATCAGGGACAGGTGTTTGAGGACTAAAACCCTACAACAAAACCAGTTTGCATATCGACCAGGAAGATCTTGTGAGGTAGCATTCCATCAACTTGTAAGCAGAATTGAAGCAACATTAGAGGGAAAATAAATAGCCCTTTGTGCTTTCCTTGATTTTGAAGGAGCTTTTAGTAATACCTCCTTCGAATCTATGATTAAGGAATTGATACAGCATGATATAGCAAAAGAGGTAAATCCCACAATCTGTAATTAGGTTAACTCTGTGCTAAATATGCGAATAATTAAAACCTCGCTGTTGGGGTGAACATGGCTAAGTCTGTAACACCTGGGTGCCCATAGGGAGGGGTACTATCCCCCGCTGTTGTGGAGCTTAGTTATAGACGAACTATTGACAGAACTCAACAGTGAGGGGTACTACACACAGGGATATGCAGATGATATTGTAGTACTTATTAGAGGCAAATTCCCTAGTGTGGTTGCTGAGGTAATGCAGACTGCTTTACACAGAATAGAGAAATGGTGCTCAGGCAAAAACTTAAGAGTGAATCCTGAGAAAACTGTTCTCATACCTTTTACATACAAGACAAACTTAAGGAGTATAAAATCCAAGTTTCATTGGAGAAATACTTGCACTTTCAGACCAGGTTAAATATCTAGGGTAGGGTTGCCACCTTTTGGTATGACTAAGGAGGGACACTTATCGAATATATGCATATCGCTGATCTTCATACCTAAATTTGTACATGGAACAATTTATTAATAAGAGAAAGATGGCATATATTCGTTACAAAGCCAAAACTGAATAGGCTATGTAACAGTAATACTAACATTAGAAAAGAAAAGGCTAGAAAAATAATATAAAAAAATATATAATGCGTCCCTTTTAGACATAATTCGGGATACTGAAAACGTTCTTAAAATGCGGGATGTCCCGCCAAATTCGGGACAGGTGGCAACGCTAATCTAGGGGTAAAATTAGAGCCTAGGTTAACCTGGAACAAGCTTGTAGAAAAAATTGTAAACAAAGCCAAAATATCCCTGATGATTGTCATAAGGGCTTGTGGGAAAAATTGGGGTCTTAAGCCCAAGATCACACATCGGCTATATACAGCAGTGATTAGGCCTAGGCTAACCTATGCTGCTATTGTTTGGTGGCCAAAAGTTAAGCAAGTAACGTGCACCATAAAATTGGCAAGGATACAAAGACTAGCAGGACTAATCACAACAGGGGCCATTTCAAGTACCCCGACTGCGGCACTGGATGCCATTCTCAACCTTCCGCCTCTGGATAAATTTATACAGGGGAAGGCAAGATGGCATCGCACAGAATGGCTGCAAGTGAGTGTTGGAACAACCCATATATAAATTTGGGACATTCCAAAATTAACAAAATGGTCAACTTAGGAGAGATAGGCAAAATGTTTTCAGACTACTCTCTTCCTGAATATCATTTTGAAAAACCATTCCAGGTTACTATTAACAGCAGAGATGAATGGAAGACAAACAATATGGTAATAACCTCAGGACAGAGCAACTAACATGGTATACAGATGGCTTCAAGACTGAAGTAGGGACTGGAGCCGGCATATACGGTTGTAAACCCAGGAAAGACTTAAGCTTTCCCATGGGCAAATATATGACTGTGTTCCATACAGAAACTCTTGCATTACATGCCTGTGTCCGTGAAAATTTGAGGTGGAAATACAAAACTCAGAGGATCTCAATCTTCACGGATAGCCAGGCAGTGTTAAAGGCCCTAATGTCTTGTACCCTTAGGTCTCAATTAATCAGGGATTGTCACAAAGACCTTGTAGAGCTGGAAAAACGGAATGAAGTAAAACTCTTCTGGGTGCCCGGTCACGAGGGTATACCTGGTAACGAGAGAGCGGATGGTCTGGCGAGGGCAGCGGCAGCAGAAGCGTATATAGGCCCGGAACCATTTAGTGGAATATTAGGAAAACTAACACGCACTGCATTGAAATCATGGGTAGATAGTGAGCACACCAAGCTGTGGAACTCATATCCAAGTGCAAAACATTGTAAGGGATTAATTCAAAAACTTTCCAGGAACATTGCAACTCAGATATTAGGACTGAAAAAATCCGACCTGAGGATTGTGATAGGACTACTTACAGGACATTGTACACTGAAGAAACACATGCACAAGATGGGCATTCATTCTGGCAGTACCGAATGTAGACTCTGTGGCCTTGTAGAGGAAACCGCTTGGCATGTTATTCACAATTGTGAAACTCTCTGCAGGAGAAAGGTCCAAATTTTTGGAACTCCTGAAATCCAGCAGATACCAACATCAGATAGGATTGTGAGGCAACTTCTTACTCTGGTCAAAGGCACCGGACTATTTGATTGACTCCAAACCGTGATGCAGGAGTTAGGCACAATGGACCTTAAGGTCGAAGTGTCTGGGACTTTGAGACCACCTCAAGTATATCATATCACATCATATCATAAATAGTTTCAGTTTTCAATTAAGTCATGTATAAAATAATATGATTTCATCCCATTCACCGATAGCACTACATACAAGTGTCGTATAATAACTGCATATTGATACTTCGACGAATTCAGGAGGCCTAACAAACTATTGTTTTTTCAGATAAAGTTGCATCCTTGCGATGCTTGCAAGTAGCCTATATTATAAGATAACGAAATATTATAAGTAAAATTATAAGATATCTAATATTCACGGTTCTTTAACCGTGAATATTCGATATCCGAGGCATTGCTAAACATTATTCGCCAATATCAATTACGCCTCCAAAGGCTTGTTCCGGTCTCATGATTGAAAAGTCTGTTGTGTCCATCTTTTCTTCGGTCTGCCTTTATTTCTCTTCCCCCTAGGTTTATAATTTAATAGTAATTTTGGAATGCGATGGTCTTCCATTCTTTCCACATGTTCTTTCCATTTGGCCCTGTATTGGTGAATCCGCTCAGTTAAATTGAAAATGCCAAGCTCATTTCTAATGTCTTCATTTCTTTTCCTGTCTAACATTGTATAGCCCGCTATATTCCTTAAAAATTTCATTTCTGCAGCTTCTATTTTTCTTTCGTCATTTTTTCGTAGTGTCCAACATTCCGAGCCATGTTGATATATGGCTCGGAATGTTGGACACTACGAAAAAATGACGAAAGAAAAATAGAAGCTGCAGAAATGAAATTTTTAAGGAATATAGCGGGCTATACAATGTTAGACAGGAAAAGAAATGAAGACATTAGAAATGAGCTTGGCATTTTCAATTTAACTGAGCGGATTCACCAATACAGGGCCAAATGGAAAGAACATGTGGAAAGAATGGAAGACCATCGCATTCCAAAATTACTATTAAATTATAAACCTAGGGGGAAGAGAAATAAAGGCAGACCGAAGAAAAGATGGACACAACAGACTTTTCAATCATGAGACCGGAACAAGCCTTTGGAGGCTTAAACCTTGAAAGCTGATGATGATGATCAATTACGCGTCTTATGAACGGAATAGTCCAAGTAGAACTCAATACAAGTTAAATTATCCTGACCAAATTTGGCTATTTATTTAATAAATAATTAACCTGAAAAGAAGCATGCATTACACGTGGTATTCGACTGTATGATTCTACGCGTAGAAATATAGGCCTAACAGTTCCATTTTGAGATTTTCTTTCAAAGAAAAGATTATAATGCAATAATGGTAGGGTATGTACCTAGGTACTTACCGGTAAGATGTCTATAGTTATCAATATAAAGTACATTGGATTCTCGGAAGCAGCTACAACATTTCGGGCTTCGCGGCATGAAACAAAACTATCACGTTTGCCCACCTAATTTTTATAGTCTATCTGTGAAGTAGCCTACGATTCTCATTGGCCTATGTTTTAATTTTCAGCTAATCTTTTGGTAAAGAATAGAGAGATTCAATGGGAATTGTGGTAATAATTAGAGGAAATTAGCACTTCCCAATGCAACATCCTTCTATGTATACCCTTAGCAAGCAGGGATGGCGGTTGAGGCCAGGTAGATTCCTTCACCCGCAAGCACCCTCACATTTACAAGGGTAGGAGATTAGGACCAACCGTAATTTCCGCCCCATGAGTCACCTAGTATACTTCAATCAGTCAATCTTAGATTTTTAATATGTCATTTGATCTTAAAATGTTTGTTATATATTAATTCTACACATAATTACAAGAAAAATGACACCAAACAATGTATAATTTACTTTAATAGGAACATAGGGCTTGAAAGCAGTTTTCTCGTAAGTTTTACTCATATTTATGTATTTGTTAGAAATGTTCCTATTAAAGTAAATTGTACCAATTTCACCGACCTCGGTTAGAATGCCCGGTTACTTGACCACAATAACCATGGTTAGACGAAAGCCGTTGCACCGACAATTTGGCCTGGTTAAGAATCCATGGTTATCTGCCGCCTCCTCATCTCGCCATTATTCCTCTCCGGAGCAATTCGTCTGTAGTATTTAGATAGCAGTGACTTGTTTGTTGTTGTCTTTGTAGCGTCATATTGTATTACAAAAGGGATTTTTCATTTTTGTAAACATGGAAGGAAAAGCTATTAAACGAGCAAGGGCACAGAATTTTAGTGTGTACGAAAATTCAGTGCTTGTTGACTTAATAGAAAAGCACAAAGGCACAATTGAAAACAAGCAAACAGATGGAACTACTCTCAGAAAAAAGAGGCCTGGAAGAAGCTATGATTGGAGTTTAACTGCGTGCTAGGTATTTATTTACTTACTTACTTACTTCATTATTAAAAAACAAAGTACTGTTTTCTTCTTTGTTCTATGCCAAATAAACCAGCGCATTTGCTTATACTTGTGCTTATCCACAGGTGTTACAGAAAGGACTGCTTCAAATTTGAAAACAGCATATGAAAATATAAAAAGGGCAAGGAGGGCTTCGGCAAATGAGAAAGAAGAAATGTATAAGTGGCATACAATCATATCGCAATCAGCAGTCGATTTCTTGGAGACACGGGAAAATTTTTGTTCGTTGGGAAGTCCAATCTTTCTCCAAGACGTTCCAGAACGGATAAAACTGTCTCCTTTTTTAGACGATATTTCCTCTGAAATACTTCTTCAGTCAGGTCTTCGAATGGATCAGGCCTTTCCCTCACTACTTTCTGATTTCTCTTATGATGTTCGAGATACCTAGCATACAACAAATAGTTATCCAACTCTATCTTGATTCTTGAATGCTGCAGAAGCAGACGCCGCCTTGTGGATACTATAAGGCCGGGCGCAAGTTGAGACGCAGTTTGGTGACGTGAGGTGACGCAGAGTGACGCATGGAAGCAGGATTCAATCAACTGCGCGCAGGGAGAGCGAAAGTTGGCAGGCAGTTCTATCACAACTGCGTGTCTATGAGGTAGTGAGCAATGTGCACCATGACTGCCATGTACATAGAATCTTTACAAAGTTCAAGATACAAAGAACAAATAATTTCAACATCATTAAACGATAAAATTCCGAAAAGCATTGTTTAAAGAAAACAAAGACGCACGGAGAATTTATCCTTAAGGTCGATTTTTGTAATGAAAAATTTAGGAATTATTACCATGTAACCCTGAACATTTTTCTGAGTTGCATGGCTTCATCAACGAGTTAATAGATGCTGAAGGATGCAATGCGTCAAGATCTATTGGAACTGAAGAAAAACTATATAGCCGCATTTTTATGGTGAGGAACAGTGGCGACTCGTGTATAGGCACTGTAGAACTGCAGCACCCCTATTTCCACATGATATTATCGATAACATTTAATATCATGAGTCCTTTTTCTTTAATTCTTTTTTATAGTTTAGAATATATAATCCTTAAACTTAATGTCAGTACCATTCCCCAGTGCGCTCCAAAGTTCCAGCGGCGTGGTCTTTGACTGTTGTGCGCATGCCCACATAGGAAGGGGATGGCCGCGGCTGGCGCGCAGGCTGCGAGAGAGAGAGAGAGAGAGAGAGAGAGAGAGAGAGAGAGAGAGAGAGAGAGCACTGTCACTTCCACAGTGCCCTTGTGTTGTGCTTAAAAACCATGTACCATATTCTTGAATGTGATAAAGTGTAGAATTAGATAATTATCTTGTTTCCAGCTATTCTATTTGATTCATTCATTTCGGCACTTTTATTTAACAGAAAGCTTGAACCATGGCAGATCAAGGAGAAAATTATTGATCTTTTGACGGAAATTAAAACAAGAATAATCTATTTAATTTTTAAACGAATAGATCAAGCTTGAGCTTTAACAATTCAAATTACAGTAAGTAAAAAAGTTTGATTTTGTTCTTTCAGGGTCTTTTCAAGTTTCTGAATAAATTTTCTTTTTAAATATGTATGTTTCCTTTTGCACAATATTTAAAACGAAGGCTAAACATTTTCTGGAGCAGCACCCACACTAATTTTAGCTACGAGTCGACACTGGGAGGAATGTATTAATTTCCTACAAATTTACATTTTTTATGTAATGTTGCGAATACTTACAATCAGCGATCATATATACATATAATTAATAATTGTGATTTGAAAATTCATCTTTAAGACATAATAAATATATAATTTTTTATAAATATAATACGTTTTAGTTTCTTATTTTTAATGTCACTATAACACTCAATCATTCAATTTAATTTAAATTAAGGTTACTTTTCAAATTCCGGTGAGATACTACGTTTAACACTGAACGGGAAAACATTATAAAGCGAAACGTAACTAATTGGTAAAATCATTTTGAGAAAATGTTTCATTTCAGAAACGTTTGTTACGGAGCATGGAGCAATTTTACTGTACATAATTATAAAACATTTATGAAAGTAAGTTGAAAATATATTCCAAGATGACACCTTTCATTTTATTTTTAATTACAAATCTGAAACTTCCCAACTAATTGATTCTTGTCATATATTCTTATAGTTTATACTAGTTATGATATAATCTGTATAGAAAAATACACATTTATACCTGCTTATGCAACTTTTTCTTTTCGTCGAAAATCTACTGCACATAAAATGTTATCTAAAACAAATGAAGGGTACAGCGGAAAACGAAAAAGGAATTTATAGGAGAACAAATTGAACACATTGTATAGAAATTAATTCATGAAACGCGTTTGATTGAAAATAGCATAGCAACAAACTGATAAACAATAAATATGAATACTTGAAGAGCGGACATTAATCTTTCACCTGTACAAACTGCATGCAATACGATCCTTTTTCCCTTTTATATAATTTATTTTACCTATAATATTACCGCTTCTCCCTAAACTAATTCCAAAATTCCAAAATTCCAAATTCACTAGTAGAAGGCATTATTATCTCAAAGTCCATAAAAACGGAGACTACTACCGCTTTACCCTTGTTCCTTTCAAATAAATTAATCTTATTTAAGTAAAAAAAAATATAAACAACTTATCACAATTCTTTCCAATGCCCTTCGCAATTTCTTCCCAAATCTAAAATTTTAATGTGACGTGTCTTACTATTTTTTTCTCCCTCGACCTGCCTCAATTAATTTCTCCTCAATGGTGGACAAACAACTTTTCACGCGCAGTGAAAAGTCACTAGTGAGAAACTGTGGCACGATCACAAACCTCCGCAGCTCACGGACGCGTTGAAACTGCTTCACTTCACCCTGCGTGCGAACCTTCGCTGTTGTATTTAATTCTGTGTTTCACAAAACTCACGGTTAAGTCACCTCACCTCACGTCACCAAACTGCGTCTCAACTTGCGCCCGGCCTAAGAATACATACAGCTATAAGCGCTCATGTATGCGGTGTACTCCTGGTTAACAACTTAACCGTTCGCTCAGGGCCGGTTAGCTAATTTCTCCCGGTTAGTGTCGTTTAACTCGTAAGCGGGCTCGATGAAATGGAAATTCGTGAAAATGCCTGGTTAACTACTAGGTGTTATTTAAACGGCCCTAACCGAGGTCGGTGAAATCGGGCATAGGTGACTCATGGGGAGGAAATTACGGCTGGACCTAATCTCCTGCTCTTGTAAATGTGAGGGTTCTTGCGGGTAAAGGAACCTACCTGGCATCAACCGCCATCCCTGTTTGCTAAGGGTATAAGTGGCCGAATCACAATTTATGAAAATCTTATCTAAGATACGAAAATCGAATAAGTCTTTATAATCTTAAATGTACTACTTTAGGTATTCCATATTTTGTTAAAATATTGAAACACTTATTTTGTATAATGAAAACTATCACTTAACTCAACATTGTCTATTTAATCCCATAGAAGTCGTACATTGAAAATCTGAGCTACAACCGTCTCAATATGTCTGCGTGTTTAGCCTATGTTTATATTGATGTGAAAGGCTCGCCACCGATCGAATTTCACCGTTAGCTTGGATACAAAAGATACCCATTGCACGAAAAAATTAGGGAAAGGATAGTAATGGCCAAAACTAGGCCTACTTTCAACAAAAAGTGAACTTTGTTGCTACAAAGGCCTAATGGAGTGTTGCCTTATACGGACCCGAAACTTGGACGCTGAGGAAAACGGAAAGGAAATATTTAGAGAGCTTTGAGAGAAGGAAAAATTAGAAAAGATTCGGTGAATAGACTGAATAAGGAATGAGAGGTTTAAAGAAAAGTAGATGAGAAAGTAAATATCTTGGAATTTGTAAGGGAAGGGGAAAAAAAACTGGTTAGGACACATCATGAGAAGAAGAGGGTTTTTGCTAGTTAATATCGAAAGATAATAAAAAGGAACAAAAACTTGGTAGAAGAAGAACTGAGACACTAGATGACCTGAAGAACTAGGCAGAAACGAATCTGACAGAATTAAAACCGACGTGATGTAAAACGTTTTTATCAAAAAATCAAATGGAATTTCTGCAATCTTAGGTATGGTAATGCAGCAATATTTCCAAGAGCACACGTGAGAACCACTGAAACGTGAAATTGAAATTGAAATCGATCTGAATGTGATTGATTGTTTTCATGTGATTAAAGACGATCCCACTTTTTAGGTGAAGTGACAATGAGATTCAAGTCGATCTGAATCCCCGTTTTCATGAGGCATTCTAATCAGTAAGCGTCTTCAGATGGATTTGAGTTCAGTATGAGAACATAATAGGCCTAATAGACCCTCCTTTTCGCTTAAGTATGATAACAATTAAGGAGTTCAGAACGCAAGTGGCGTCACTCCAAAAATATAATATTTCTGAAACAATGTTAATTGTTTTAGGGGGTTGGTGCAGTTAAGTTCATGCTGCAAATGTTTTATAATAGATGGCAGCGCTTTACAGAATCTGAATGAGGATACTTATTCCACATTTAGTGACTTTCTCTTAGTAAAAATAGGATATATTAAAAAATTTAATGGGCTTACACCACTTGTGCTGTATAATATTTGAATACAGCATTATTCTTTGTGAATAAAACAAACGTAGTTTAATTTTGTAATGATATTCAAATCCCAGCTCTCTTCGCCTCCTTATTGAAATTTCTCGATGCTAATTGGGATTCCTCCTCCCAGCGCCAGTGTAGTGTTGAGAGGCCTCGTCATGTAAATCTCTTGCGGAACTTTGACGGTATTCCTTGCCTTGAGAAACAACCAATTATATTAACATAAAAAATAAATTAATATTCAAGTTAAGAACTGCGGTAAGTGTAATTAAAGATTTCCTTTACTGCACACATGACTAAGTGGGATGTACTGTGTATGATGCAAACCACCTGTTCATGCATTGCTATTTAGTACAAGAAACTATTTTCTCTTCTAAAAACACTTTACATATCCTCTTTAACTTGTCCTTAATAGTAAACTACCTAATGACATTTTTTGGATCGAGTGTTAGCATCTTCAATATATTATCTAAAAACTGACCACTCAAGATAGAATCTGGAAATAAAAATTATGCTCGTCTCACTCTAGCACGTTTCCTGTATGACCAAAGAGTGAGGCAGACACAATGTTTTTTTTTATTATTTTCTGTTTTGTTGTTGCTGTTTTATTAATACTTAAATATATTTTGTAAAATTATTCACATTTATATAGCCTAGTTTTTATTTGACCCCTTTCCCATTAGAAATTTACAACTAATGATACGCCACTGCCCTAAAAAATTTGCGGTGGTACTCAAGTATAAAAAGAAAGTTGGGGATCACTGATCTCGATCACAGAAATGAAGTTACTACCATTTTGCTATATGGCACCAGCTTACTTAACAAGTTGGCCTACATGCAACAAAAAGATTTAAGTCACAACAAAGTGAAGATTTTTCGGTTTCGGCTGAACAAATTTAGTAATGCTACAAATTGTGTCAAAAGTAAAGAATGCAAATCCATGTTGGCATCTATTAGATATAATGATTGATTTTTTATCTCCAATATAATTTTGTGAAGTCCATTTTGCTGTAGTTTATCATCTATTTGGGGGTACGCCATAGCATAGTGGTTGAGGCGCTGCGCTACAAACCGGAAGGTCGCGAGTTTTTGGAGATTTTCAATTGACCTAATCCTTCTGGTTGCACTCTGGACCTGGGGTCGACTCAGCCTATAACAGAAATGATTTCTAGGAGCAATCCTGGGGGTAAAGGCGGCCAGTGCATAAGGCTGACAACCCTACCACTTTGATGTCCCGAATGTCTAAAATCTGGGAGCCACAACATCCAGGAACCCTCTAAGCCTCAATGGCTTTTATAGGGAACGCGTTACTTTACTTTATCATCTAATTAAAATCACACACGATATAATGTTCACAGAACGCTTTAACTTGAAAGTTTGCAATCAGAAATACAAAAACCTTTCAATCGATGATAATAGACAAGAAACAACAAATAAAAGTAGTAGGTCCATCTTGTTTCAATGTTAACGTTGTGTGTAAACAATCAACTCACGTCATCTACTTGCACTTAACCTACATAACTGGTTGAGAACACAGTTTTCAGATACCATCGATTTATATTTTGTATGATGTGGCAATGTGGCATGTCACAGACATTTGGTTGTAAGTAATCCTGCTTCCAAAGGTCATTTCTGATCCATCTATCATGATTCTTAAAAAGTACTATTATGTTACAGGATACGAAGAACTACTTGTACGCTTGTTGTGAAGCTAAGAACTTTGAATCATGCTAACTGCTCCACATCACACAACTGAACTTCAGTTCGATTAGCTATGTTTGCATAGTTAAAACTGTCCCATTGTAAGCCTATTCTTTACAACCCGTTCCATCTTAATTTAAGAAAACTATTCAATTTTAATAGATGGTGCCCACAATGTAAATAATTGAAAATTATTATTATTAGCCTAATATAAATCGTGTGATTTATTAATGGCCTATGTGAAAAATTACGAAGAATCATGAAATTCTTAATATCAGTAACCTACTATGCACAAAGTAGGCTAATATTTTAGAGAAAAAATCATGTGACATCGGGATTTGAATCTGTGACCGTCGGCTTTCCGTTCAAATGTTCTCCAGAGTTCGACTCACAGCGCCAGATGGAACCTCTCTCCTTTAATTGTCAATCTCACTGAAAGACGAGTAATAAGTTATAGGAGGGATATTCCATTTGGGCCTTGAGTCGAACTCTGCTAGCTTAGTTGGTAGAGCATCGGCTCTGAAAGCCGAAGGTCGTGGCTTTAGATTTCCCGTGTCAGACGAATTTTTCTCCAAAAATTTTATCACGTACCGGTACTTTAAATCAGAAGCAATATTCTGTGGTTTCATCAATATTTCTTTAGACATAGACAAGGCAGAATTTAACCTTGTGAGTCCGCGTACTCTCGAGTTCATAGAATCGTGTGAAAGCAATAACAGTTCTAAGTTGTATAAACATGGTTATTTACTGATGATTTGGTACTAACTTATATAATATAATTGGCGAGTTTATCTACACCATACGGCGTCTCTTGCATCCACGTTTCCATCTTCTTCTGTCACTCCAAACCTCATTTGCCTATCTTCCATGGACTGTCTCACACAATCATTCCACAATAGTCGCGGTCTTTCCCTTTTCTTCCGCCGAAGAGGCGGCCAGTTATATAGTTTTAATGACCACCTCTCAGGAGTCATTCTTCTAAGATGGCCATACCAGCTTAGGCTTCTTCCTTCAATTGAGTCTATGATAGCCTATTTACTGCTGTCACTTGCATCCGCTCTCGTACAGTTTCGTTTCTAATTTTCTGAATTTTAAAGACACAGCAACTTCTTCTACAATAGTCATTTCCAGAGCTTTTATTTTTTTAATTTATTGATCTTTTAATTTATTGATACCTCCCACAACTCAACGTCATATCCGAGTGTACGTTATTGTTCCAAATTAGAGAATGTCTTATGGCAACTCTTCATTTCTGTAGTCTGTCTAATTTACATCTCACTTCTTCCTTCGTATAATATAATTGTTCCGAAGTACTTATAAGTTTTACAGCACTTGATAATAGATCCGTCTTCCAATATTATGTCAATTCCTACACCTTCAACAACCATGTATTCAGTTCCATATTCATCTTGTAATTTTCCAAGCCTGTAATTTATGTCACTTTCATCTTCGGCAAAAATAATTTGATCATCTGCAAAACTAAGTGAATACAATAGATCATCATTTATCTGTACATCCATGAGCCACATTTACTTCTCCAATTTTTTAGAGTCTCGGATAGGAAGTTTTTAAACAATGTAGGTGCTTGGCAACAACGTTGACGGAGACTTTTGTCCACAATGATACTATCTGAGAGCATGTTTCCAATTTTGACACAGGCCTAACTCTTATTTCCTGAATACAAGTTACTAATAGCATTTATGTTTACTTTTTTGACGTCTTTTCATAGCTACCCACGTTTTTAACAATGGAACGCTGCTGTGAGCTTTATGGAGATCAGTGTATACTAAGTGGGTATCTAGATTGTGTGCTAGTCTATTATCAATCAATTTTCTTAATGTAAAGATATTGTCGATGCAGGAACGTCCAGCACGGAAGCCGCTCTGCTCTTCTAGATCCATAAAATCATTTTCGATTCTCATCTTTAACACTTTATCATACAAACGCCCAATGGTACTGAGGACAGTGATGCCACGGTAATTGCTAATATAACCTTCTTTAAAATGCTTTGGTAGTTCATCTAGTTTATCGAAGCTTGCACACTTTATAATCTAGCATGGTGAAATTTTATGTACGTAGGCCTAATGTTAAAGATTTACTCTTCAAATTAGATGAAAATAAATATCTTCATGTTTAAAATTTATTCACTACAATTTAATATTCCCTATGAATATTTCTGTGAAATTTGTAGGCGCAGACTGCATACTCGATTCTCAAATACTGTAGTCAAGGCCCTCTCTAATCAATATTAAGGATGGAATAAGCTTACTGAGGCCGTAGTTTCTACATTCATTTGCGCAGTCTTATTATATTTCAGTGACGTGCAGTTTTACGAAATGACCCTTTATGAGACTGAAACGTTATTAAATAAGTTTACATGTCCAAAATACACACTTCAATAATTTACTAGTTTAAAGGATTCAATATCCATTAGGTCAAATTGACCAGTCTTGAGCGTTATACTGTTAATATACATGACACCATGTAATTTTTCTTCCCTTCAGAAAAGAGACTCGCTGGGTTTTAAATAAAGGAGTTTACTCATCCGAGTTTGAACCTGCGAACTTCGGTCTAGTGGGAGGTAAATCTAGCCACTTCACTTTTAGATCATATTATAAGAAAATAGAGTACGGTATTATCATGCTTTGATTGCTTTGTACTTCGTATAATTTCCCATTTTACTAATACTTTGGCACGAAAACCTTCCAGATGTCAACTAAAAAAGAAAATGTAATGAGATTAACGGAGTACGCCATCAAGCAGCGGAGGGCGAGAAAATGGATTTAATTCGAGGTGTTCTGGTGTTGCTTGCTGGAGATTGTGTTTCCGCCTCTTCCGGGTGCTACCATATCATTATTCTTATATCTTACTAATGAGAATATTATTTCAATTGACGATGGGATACAGCACATTTCGCATAGCTTCAACAAGTCCGTCGCCATTATGCCTCTTCTAAATTACTACTGCTGGCTGGACTCCAAGAAGTGGGGCGACCTTTATTTCTATTGACGTCAAAACTATAATGCTACCACTTGCTTCCGGTGGGCTGCTTTCTTTACGATACGCCCAACAAATTACACGAATAACATAGTCAGGTCATCCGAAGAGAATATAAATTATTTCAGCATAGAAACATCAATCTTTCTTGGTCAAAATTCAAGTTCTCACCACATGTGTATTGCAGTTAAGGAGGAATTTTCAGGGTTAGAATTCTTACTGTAGGCTCCATTTTATAGTCTAGATACACACACACATACAGATGTACACAAAACTCAAGAGAGAGGCGAAGGTAGTTCTGTGTATATGAATGAATATTGAGTAACTATTACGAGCCATCCGAAGATCTATAAACTTAACATTAAAATGATTACATTTGGAACGCTGTTAAACCGAAAGTGACTTCAGAAGTATACTTTGTCTCTACGCAGCTTACAATGATAAGACGTATTAAATAAATATTAGAAATAGTGACAATTAAGAAGGCTTGTGTTAAAGCTTATCATATTTTGACAGTATGTTTGTTATTCTTTGTGAATAGACTGTCAAATCGCCATAGTAACAACTAACTCAAATTCTATGAAGGGACTATCTCCGAGATAAAAGGCTTGTATTTTTTAGAGCAACATTAGGCCTAAATATTCGCAGAATGTCACGAAACAGAGGACATTTTAGGCTTCGCCTGATATCAGTTGGATATTCAGAAAAGGCCTCTTTCATGGCAAAATGTATTATTTCTTTAACCACATATTCCTCCACTCGATAAGAATATTTTAGTATGGTTTGTAAAGTAACATATTTCTAGCAAAAGAATTTTTATAACACTACCCGGCATGATTTTTGCGGCGAAGCATCTAATGAGTGATTTTAACTAAATAAGGTCTCCTGATTTCAGATATGTCACTATTTTTTATTTATTTTATTTATTTATTTATTTATTTATTTATTTATTTATTTATTGGTATCACATCTAGTTTTCGTGTTTGCTGTCTGGCGGAAGAAACTTTAAGGTCTGTGTAGACCTTCTTTGAGGCTTATAGTAGCTAAACGGTAAGTGGTATCAAAGTTTGGTATCTACAACTTTCTGCACGTTTCTACAAGTTCTTCAAGTTTGGTCCTAAGACGTTTTGTCGCATCTCCATCGATTATTCCTTAGATTGAGTTAGATTTTTTAGTCTAAGAAAATTGTTTATATTTTCCTCACATTATGTAATATTTTACACACATAGGATGGATAAAATCGTAAAATTTGGCAGGAATATTAACACTTACAACAGCCACAAGCATGTAAAATTTGATGGTTCTATCTGCCCCATAAGTATTAAAAAAAAACTGCTGGATAGCCGTGACGTCATTCACATCTACGACAGTCTAACGTTCTACTGATAAACATTGATGTTTTGATGTTTATTCACTTCCAAATGAAATTTGTCAATCTTATAGATTTTAGCCTATAACCGATTGGGAAAATTCCAGGAAAAAAAATTCCCTCCAAAATAAACCTTGAACATTAATTTTTTTTACTGCATATTTGTACGGCTTCAGATGTTTTGACAAAAATAAAGGAATAGGCCTAATCTTGAAATGAAGAATTTGATGTAAATTTGTTCTGTTAATATTCTAGTTATCCCACATATTCCTTCACATATGCTTATCAAACTTTCTCAAGAAACCGTGGTCTAAAACTCAATAGTATCTTCTTTATGGCTCCTTAGCTCCATCTGGCACTTGTTATATCAGTTTACCTGAATTTATTTGGCCCGCGCTCCCAGAAAAGTAGTGGAAGAATATGTATTGAACTGATTAAAAATTTTCTTTTCTTTTTCTCTGTAAATATTACCAAACTTATCCTAATTTTCCAGTACCGGTACTCTTTTCCTATAGGCTAGTCTATGCAATAACTTATATCTCTCATTTTTATGTACCTATTTCAAGAAAACGGGACGTGATATCTAAAAACAGCCAACGGATTCGTGTTCAGTGACCCAAAATTGGCTAAAATATCCTATTACACAAATTGCTAAAAAAAGTTTAAAAAATGCTTGACAGTGTAATCTATAGGCCTTTGTTGTAGCTGTTTAATGTGAATTTAAGATATTTCATAGGTTTCTCAAATATTTTATAGGCCTGTTTGGTTGTTTGTTTTTATGGTTCTTTTGAAATATGATTGGTTAATATATTTCAATTTCAGCTGAAAGATTCTATAGGCCTAGGTTTTGTGTATTAAAATCAGTGTCAGTTATGTAATATATACACTTTGTCCACATATTTGTTATGAAATATGCATAAAAACGTAATTTCCTCATTACTAGTTTAAAAGAAGAGTCCATAATTCTTTCAAGATTAGTAATTTCAACTTTGTCCTATTTACTCTCGGAACGTGTACTCACTTAACCTAAATGCAATAATCTTGAGGCATGTAATTGTTTTTTGTATATATATATAAATGTATATAAATATATATGTATAAATATATATATTATGTTTCAATATTTTAAGTAATGCTTTGGAGATTTTATATGCTATGGCATTTCTAAAATTAATAACTGGTGTGTTGGGATAGTTTTGCTTATGTGCTTTTATTTGTGCACGAAATATTTAAACAGAACAAACGCGCGTGAAAGTCAAAATTAATTTTGTAAATTACTTTTATATAGAGCAATTAAAGAAAATTTAGAGTTTACGCTTTGAATACTTCTCTCTATTGAACCGTGTTGTATATATATAATAAACTGGTCTAAGGCTTCTAAATTCTGTGTAATTTAAAAATCTCTTCAATTAAATTTAAAATAAAATTTCTAACTTATTTTGTAATAAGTTATAATTAATATTACCCACGTGCAATAATGTTAACTACAAATTTTCTAAAGTAGCCTTAACTGTTTGGTCTGAAATAGTTATACATGCGTTATACATAAAATTATAAAATATAAAATTGTAAATGTTATTGTCAAACAAAACTGTCACATAAATGGTTTAATAACTCTCAGTAGAAACGTGACCTAAATATTTTTGTTGCATGCAGGCCTACTTGTTAAGAAAGCTGGTGTCATACAGCAAAATGGAAGTAGGCCTAACTTCATTTCTGTGTTCGAGATCAGTGATCCCCAACTTTTTTTTAATACATGAGTACCACTGCAATTTTTTTAGGGTAGTGGCGTATCATTAGTTGTAACTTTCTAATGGGGAAGGGGTCAAATAAAATCAAGGATATATAAATGTGAATAATTTTACAAAATGTATTTAAATATTAATAAAACAGCAACAACAAAACAGAAAATAATTAAAAAAGACATTGTGTCTGCCTCACTCTTTGGTCATACAGGTAACGTGCTAGAGTGAGACAGCATGCGTGAAGGAATGAGTGGGTATTGTTATTTGTCAAAGCTACCTGTATTGCAACTTCCAAAGCCATATATGAATAATGTCAAAAAATATGTTACCATGAGAACTGATTTGCTTTTGATAATTTTTTTCTAAAATATTGCCATAAAATAGGCACTAAATTGGGGATTACTCCGGTACCAATTTGGTCCAATATCAATATAGGCATCTTCCCATGGACGTTATAAATGCGTGTACCAAATCCGATAAAGCATATTTAAGTTATCGCGGGTACAGACACACGGATAGATAAGACAGACAGACAGACGGACATTTCCCGTCCCCCACACAATCTCAATAAAGTAACCATTCTGACACTTAATAAAATTAAATAAATAAAAAAATTTACTCGATAATTTTTGGGACCTAGCAATAAAGATTTTTTTAAAGATTCCAAATATGAATAAGAATAAAAATATTTTTTTTTTTTGCCGTTCACCATACAGTACAAATAGCTTCGTCAATGTTTTATACTTACAATTATACTTAAAATCATTTTAAAATGTGTCTTAAAATATTATATAAGAGCATGTTATTATGTTACTATCTGTATTAATGTTATTAATTACTGTATAGATATTTGGTTCCAATATTGATACATGTTAATGCTAGTCTAGTCTAATGCAATAATACCTGCCAAAACAAAACAAATTTACATATTTCAATTCTTAAACTCTTTAACTAAATAAAACACTTATAGTGTTGTATGAATGAACAGTTAACCTATGAGAGTATGTTGAGAAGTTTTCCTTTACGTAACTAGTGCCCTCTACAAGACTCAGTTGGGTTTAATCTCAGAATGCATGTTAGTGCACTTTTCTGCCACCTAAATACTAACGTAGAATTAGTTGCATCTCCCCACAACAAAATGTCATGTATCAAATGAGAATGAAGGAAAGCGAAGTATGAAAATAAAATTAAGTTTTCACTGACATTGTCTCTCAATTTAAGAGCAAAATAAAACTATATCCAGCTTTTTACATAGAATTTTAATATGCTTGACCCAACTCAGTTTTTGCTCTATGTATATTAATATTATTATTGTATCTTCTATTTTTTTTTTATAAAACCCTATTTCACCTTTCGGTATGTTAGGGTTATAGTTACATTTTCAATTACATCTTTCTTATATACTCATTCCTTATGCTAGGATTATATATTAATACGATGTAGTCATGAACAAAGATGGATAAATAGATCAGTTTTCGAAGTGTGTTTAACTTACATTAGATAGAGAAAATACTTATTGTTTAAAATATGTATATTGCAAGTAGTTTAAAATATTTATTTTCTTCTTTTAAAATGTTATGTTTAAAAATAATTTCTTCTGTTTTATTTTAATTCAGTTTTAACAGATTTGCCTGCAACCGCAGAGCAGATTTTTTAGCATAGTAGCATTTTTGTTTTATATAATCCAAGGATCTGTTAGTATTAAGAATAGTAGTATCATCTACATATACGGTAATATTGTCCTACAGAGCAGATATGCTGGTAGATCGTTAATGTAAACAGTGAACAGAGAAGGTTCTAGTATGGAACCTCTAGGCACACCTTATTTTTAATTGGTAGGAAGTCTGAGGCTTTATTATTAATTTTCATAATTTGTATTCTATTACATAGATAATATATTACTAAATTAAGTGTTTTCTTTTCAATTCCATAGTATTCTAATTTTAAATTAATATTTCATGTAAGATAGTATCAAAAACTTTATTTAGATCTAAAAGAGTTGCGCAAGAATACAACTTACTTTCAAAACCATTTTTGGATTTCAGAAACAATGCTTTCGACTACTTTAACTATTGATAATTTTGACCTAAATCCATAGTGCGCATTACTGATTAGATTAGTTTAAAAACAGGAATATAATTTATTGAGTGTGTAAACAAATTTCAACTATCTTTGACAGTATTGGATTAAGGGAAATTGGACGATAATTATTACAGTCTAGTCTGTCCCCTTTTTAAGAAAAGGCCAAGTTACTGTTACTTTTAAGCAGTCAAGTAACCTACCCTGATTTACTATTATATTAGTAAGAATATTTCAAGGAAACTGGAGTTCTCTTAAAATAGATTCAATCATAAAACTTGAGGGATCATGATTGTCTTCTCCTTTCAAGTTACTGACCTTATTTATTTGCCTTATTTTAACATTATAATCTCTAATCAATTTTTATGTACCTAAAATTGAGAGATTTGTTTTTTAATTATCTTTCAATTAAATCTAAGGCATCTATGTTGTTTTGACGTGTTTTATGATTGTCTTTCTCTACTAGGCTTAGGTTAATAATGTGAGCATTGAGGAGATACTGGTATGTCTTCATAGTTTATTTTATTTTTTATTACAGTCCAAGCATCCTTACAACTATTCTCAGAATTAAAAATAAATTTGTCGTTTGCCTTGCACTTTGCAAACTTTTTTTTATATATTCTGTTTATTCTATCACATAGGTATCTATAATTGATGTCTTGTTTATGTTTATCATGACACAATTGAAGCATACTTCTAATTTTATTAAGTTATGGAATATACCAATTATTTAGTGCTCTTGACTTGTAATTTGAATAGTATTTCCTCTTTCTTATTATTTTTGAGCAGCATTTATTGAATTCTCTAGTTAAAATATGTAAGAATAAATCATAAGATTTATTTACTACTAACTTACTTCTTTAATAACAATAATTTCATACTAATTAATTCGATTTAGCCTATTTCCTAATTCATCTATATCCTTATGACTGTCTAGTCTAACCCTATAATATTTATAAATTACTTGAAATACTCGGGTTACTTGTAAGAGAATAAAAAATCTACATCCATTCTCATGGCTTACGATTTATTCATCTTGTAGACCTTGTTCACATGGCAAATGCTGTTTGAAACCTGTCTGTAGTGTAATATAAATAATAATCATTTCAGGGAGCCTTCCATTGATGAGTAAATTTCTATTATCATTTCTAACGATCTTAAAATTATTATACTCTCAAGTTTTTGGCCTGCTCGGTTTAGGCAATGCTTTTACCTAACACATTTTAGTACATCGACCTCCTTTGTGAGAGATATTTCAAGGGCACGGAAATAATTTTGCATCTACATTTTTATACGTACTTTAAATCAAGATTTTCTTCCTGCCTTCAAACGATGTAGGTACTTTATGATGTCATATACTTAAGGAGAGCAGCATCATCCAACTGAAACGACTACTTCCTTTATATCTTCGGTCATAAAAGAAATAAAAAAAGGGTAGGCCTACTGATCAAAACCTTTAGGCCTAATAGTGCTCATATTTTTAAAACGAATTTCAACATTGACTTCGAATTTCGTTATTTGTTACATCCTTCTTTCAGAATTTATTAATACAATACAAATGGATTAGGCCTAACTATTATGCCCGGAGATTACATAATATGTAAGAAATGGAAAGTAGATTGAGGAAGAAGAAGAATGGAAATAGAGAAACTTGAACAAAAGAAGATTAACATTGAAATAGACAATTTAGCTGAAAATGAAACGACTGGAAGAAGATAGTAAAAGAAGCAGTAGAATAAGGAGCATTATTAAAGGAGGGAAAAAAGAGAATAAAATGTATTAAGTGAAGTGCTAAAAGTGAAAGAGTAAAAAGATTGGACCCGGGTGTTTATGACAGAGAAGGCAAATTAAAAAGAGAGGAAGAAGAAAATAAGAGAATTCATTAGAAATACAAGTTAGCCAAAATAAAAACGAACACAAAATTTATACATTCTTATTTCTTAAATATATACGGTACCATAATGATACAGCGCTTTTGTTTAAATTAGAACAATTGTTATATAATGATGGGTTTTCTATGTTATTTTATTGTTAATGTTATAAGTTAATGGAACTCAACATGCATAATATTACTCTTAGTTTGCATTACTACAATAGACTGGATGAAAATTTAATTAATTTGGAACTCGACCGAAGGAAATATTAGGCCGAATTTAGACATTACAGAACAACAAAATAAAAAGAATTACAATTACTTTGGACGGACTAAGCTATTTATTTATTTAACTATGCCTATAGTTTCTTCACGTTTTTCTTGTTTTTATAGTCTGCACCGACATTGTGATGCTTGTACCTCTTGCTGAAATGTAAGCCAACGCAGATAAAGAAAGAAATCAATAATGGAAATTTTCATGGTCATTTTCATAAAATGTTGATGTGAATGATTCGTACCAATGATGAAACCTCTTTATACTGTAGTTTACCAAAAAAATATTTGACCAAAATTGGCGATGAGAAACAGGAGACATCACAAAATGACTGCTTGTTCACACAATAAAACGATAGAAATATCGCCAGAATCAGGTCACATTTACTCTAATATAATAAAGAATATTCACGCTTGACTTCCTTCACTCTTAATGGATAGGCCTATTTTTAACAACAGTTTAAAATCCGCAGTTGTGAAAATAATGCTAAAACTTATTAAAATTGCAGAAAAGAAACAATCTGTAAAGTCCTTCAGAACCATGAGTTTTATACACGTCTTATAGATCATATCATGTAGTCTACCACTTATTTACAACAATTTATTTAATGAAAAAGTTTGACTTCTACCGCAAAAATTAATCGAAGGTGCAATTTATGAAGTAGTTGCCTGGATTCATGATACATTGAAAAGAAAGGAAATAGGGCTAGTGGTCTCTCTAGATATGGCTAGCGCCTTTAATCAGCTTGGTGGCCAAACAATGCTCCACTAGCTAAGTATAAAAAGACTGTTCAGGAAACGTATACAAATTAGTAAGGAATTAGTTCACAAACAGGAGAGCATAATTAACAATAGGCTAAGTGACTGTACTGTTACTAAGATCATGACTAGAGGCTGCCCGCAAGAACAGGAGTGCAGCCCATATTTCTAAATTATACTGTACCTACTGCAGCAACGTCTCCCAAATGTGACACCCTGGTAGAGTATGCTGATGATGTCATACTACTGGTGAAGTTAGACAGTACAACATACTGTACTTCAATAAATGGTCCAAATTATTTTGCACAAACTTTCTCGAAATACGTGTCAAAAGCTAAAAAAGAAATTAGAGAATATTCACTTTTTAAATACGTTTTTATAAGACTAACAGGTATCTAGAACGGAAGGCATCAGGACCGATCTTAATGTACAATCCTTTTTCCGTGAAATAATAGTGATAATAATAATAATCATCAACAAAAAACTGGAATTCGGTCCAAAACTTGTGATTATCACCATGAGGCGTGGCAGAAAACACACTTCTACCCCAGGTAGTAACAAATCCACTGATGTCAAGAACAGTACATCCAAACTTTCGGATTCTGAAGAACTGATCCGCAAACAGAGGGAGTCGGATACCTCTGGCCAACTTCGCCTAAATACCAAAACCTTCTTCGGAACACTAACATAAATACTGTCTTACGAGCAGGAAAGTTGTATGAACTAGATCAAACCCTAAACGAGCAAAAATACAAATACTGACACTCCAAGAAACAAGACTGGCCGACGAAAACGCAATGGATTTCGGGAACTCTTCAAAAGTAAAACAGACTAACGAATCCTCAAAAACACACCACTTTTAGGAGTAGCTTTTGCAGTCAAGAAAACATAGGCCTACTCAACTCAATAACAAATGTGAAGCCTGTAAATAATAGAGTTATGACAATCAGTTTAAAGTGTGCAAATAAAATATACACACTAATCAATGCACACAATGTCATGTCTATCAATGATAATAAAACGGACCGTCAAAAAGTAGACAAATCCTGGGAAACACTAGAAGATATAATATAAAAAATCCCACAAAACAACATCAATATCCTACAAGGGGACTCCAATGCACAACTAGGCAAAGAAAGAAAATACATGAAAACAGTTGAAAAATACCCAGTACATAAATGGACCAACCAAAATATCACTTTTGGATTCAGTGAAACACAAAACGTTTATTTACGTTAAAAGCTCAATTAGGAATATGGGAATCGAAAGCATTACTTCCTCTACCAATAGTACCTATGGCACGAGCAGAGTTAGTATAAATGACAAGATACCCTGCCCTGTTTTCCAAAAAGCCTGCTTAAGAAGACCAGAAGACAACAGCTCTCATCGGTATGAAATGTAATATACAGATGGCTCTCGCTTCCAAGATCCTTCAACTAGTACGATAAAAGAGGGAAGTCCATCTGTAGTGTTCAAAATCTCAGAGAAACATTTCACAAAGCTAAGAAAGTTATTCTCCCATTGCTCAGTTTTCAATCAGAGATAGTCGCGATAAGGGAAGCTTCGGGATGTGACAACAGCGTCATAATATGTGCCTATACAGTATAAGGTTTTCTTTGCCAACTCTAATGCTCATTTTAAATATGTTATTTGATTGAATTTAACTTTATTTAATAACTTAATCGTAACAACATTTATATTTCAACCCCAAACCCGTTATATTATTGCACTAGCTTACTCAATGGAGACGGAGTGGGTAAGACTATTCTAAATTTTGCATAAATAATACATTATTATCTTCTCTAACAACAACTTTTATTCTCTTAACAATTTATCAACAATGAAAGTCATTCAACAATCATCAATCACATACAATCTTCTTTACCTTCATTAAAAAATCATCTAAAACTTTCGTATAGGCTAGATGATTTATCCTTGAAAGTTCAATATTATTACATCGAAATCTTACACAGAATTGTATACATTCTATAATTTACTTTTATACACTGTTCCGTTCACCTTCTATTTAAACTCCTTGAGGGGTAAAGAGGATAAAAAAATAATCAAAATACGACCAGTATATACTAAACTAAAGAATCACGTAAATAACGCAACAGAAAAAAATAAGGGACGTAGATCTTACTCAGCAGACAGATATTTAAAGGCTCTGTTTGTGTTGGGATGCGTAGTGGTGTTAATAACCCGCCGTTCAGTGAATTGTTCGTGATAAATTGAGCTCCGGCAAGTGTTGCATTATTTTGTGATATTTTAACCTACTTTCTTCATCCTGCCTTAAACAAATTACACTTTACTTCCCAAATAGCACTATCTATCCAATCTAAGAACTGAACGTAGTGTTGATATTACGTAGGCCTATATCGTAACAATTAAATAATTTAAATGTATTACATACAGCCATCAACCTACAAGATAGATTCTAGGACATAGTAATACAAAGAAAATCATAAAAAACAACAGATAAAAATGAAATTTCGATATTTTCAAAATATTCTCTAACACTATGAATAGGATTAATGGCAAAGATTTCTGCAAAATCAACCAGAATCTAGATGAATTAATGTAGTGTGCTTCATGAGATAATTTAATAGACTTAAATAGTTTCAAAGATATTGAATCTAAGGAACTTATCGATTTTGTCAATCTGATTGATGGTTCGAGAAAACGGTAGTTAAATCTTTTATTTCAGTCAATAAGGTTCGAATTTCATGTTCTTGTAAGTTAGGTTCGATTCCAACAAGCTTGGTCTATATTTAGGCCTACCGTGTCATGGGAAGAGGAAAAGTAATGAAATCACCTATCCAGGAGTTTTAAAGTATCCTTTTAAAGGTGAATTTCCTATATAAGCCTGTTTATCAGGAAGATGAAATTTGGTAGGATCTCCGCATTCTCTAGAGACTTGGGATTACTGAAGCCGGTTAACCTTTGAAATCCATGATTGACTCTGTTTCAATTTCAGTCATATCTGAATTCTTTGATGTTTTGATTAAATCTGTCACTTCCAAGGTAGTGTATCTCTCTTCTCCTTCCATTTCCTTCGAATGATACTCATCTCCCTATCAACTCCCTAAAGAATGGCCTCTTATTAGAAAAATTCAATTCTATTCAACTATATCTACTCCGTTTCACGAACAGCCACCTAAGATTTCTGTTCAAATTAAACTGAAGTTTTAACGTTCATTGGTGCTTCTGTATGGTGGTCAACATGTTAAATGCAAAGAGAAAAATCAACTCCAGGAGCTATTCTTCTTTGACCTGATGACACACAGTGCTTTTTTTGTGACGGTACGCAACGGTACGCAGTATCGGCACCTTTTTTCCTATAAAAAAAAATTGGATATTACCCGGAATATTCCTTTCACAATTCCTATAAAATTATGGCCTGTTACTTAAAATCAAGTTTCTTTGTTGGTTTTGTTAGATTTCTACATACATAATAGCCTACACACGAGCACATGATAGTTTCTGTAAATTGCCGTGGCTGCTGGACTGCAAGAGAGTTGGGGTTGGTTTTTCCAGCCCTCAGCAAACTGCTCCTGTGGCCAAGGCCATTCTAAGAGTACAAGTATTGCACCAAGTGCAGTTAATGCTAATGTAGTAACAAACAAGTAGTAAATAGCTAACCACCATATTTAATCAGGGGTTAGTACGTGTTTAAATTTAACTACATTCGTTGGTTACATATAATTTGAGAAGAAAACCCTTCATTTGTGTTGCAGAGGCAAGTGAATTCACAGTTGTTTAGTACAATTGTAGGATCAAGGTTTGCACGTGGTTCACAAGTAGAGAAGTGAAATGAGCAAAATATGTAATTATTTTGAACCGGTGCTCAATAAAAAAGTGCATGACGATGGTTTTTGAAGTATCTCATAAAACTGCAAACAGTGAATAAAATTAATCTTTAGAAAACGTCGCAAGTACCGGTAATTTTACTGCATGTACCGGCTACCGGTACCGGTAAGCCATGATAGGCCCGACTAATCGACATTAACTCAGAAAAATGACTTCTGGGAGAAGTGTGGGAGCTCCCGTGTGATTAAGTTAAAAAGTTTCGGTGAGTACCGCCACCTTTTTTGTTAGAAAAAAAATGCACTGCACACAACAATAGTATAATCTACCACACATGTTTCCTTCCTGCATTAAATTAAGTTCATAAGTCTATACAGAGCTTATGATTCTGTAAATAACCCCATTTCAGTATTTTATTGATAAGCATAGCCTATGTCTTCCTCTAACAGTTCGGCAAGTTATGTGCTGTTTTCGAAACCTTGGTTACGTTTCATCAAAATGTAACCAAAACTTTAGTTGCCTGCCATAGTTGGCCTAAATTAAGATTTGTACTGGAGTTAATTTTTGTATTCCTATTTTCATTACTTTAATAAATATTTTACTTATTATAGTTATTGTCTACGCGTAAGTCTACTGTACTGTACCGTATAGTGTGCAACAACGTCAGAGTTGGTATGATAATTCTTTCACACCGGCCGTGTGTAGGCTAAGGCGGAAAGGTAGAGTCAGACTGATAAATTCAATGCCATAGCTGGGATTTGAAGCAGGATCTTCGGCTCTCCGTGCCGCCGCTCTACCATTGACCCTTCCAAAGTCAAAGTTATAATATAAGTTAAAAATTAAAATAGAAGTTAACATTCGCCAACCTTTTAAATAAAGGTAGGTCTACTAAAAGATATGGAGCACATCGCAAAGACTGAGGGCCTACTGTACAATTTTAATGCTATCACTGCAAAACTATTTTGTGTTTTAGTTCATCTCCGTCTGCTTCTATGTACAAGCACAATTTCTTACAGCTTGATACTAGAGTCAACAGGTTTACAGATATGGAGCAGTGATGGCTAGTGTCATACAAATTTGATTGAACATTAACCTAAAATGCTTACTGAATTTGTAAGTTAATTTTTTAAATATCAAATTTTGCCATTGGATTAAAAATGTTTTGTCTTTTAGAAAGCTCAATGCCAAGTTTGACACAGGCCTAAGAAAACTGATCCTAGTAAAAATAATTTATCCACTTGAGACCGGAGGGAAAACTTTAGCATTTAAAACTGGTAAAAGGACGCAAACAATTGTTCTAAGTTACTTTGTCAAAACATAGGCCTATAATATAAAGTTCATTGTAAACCCTTGTTGAACAATTTTGAAGCATTTATGTATCTTTGACAATGTGATCAACCTCACTGGAGGAAAGATGATTTGCCAATAAATTCGTAACCTGAAAACTTAGAAAAGTTTTTTTCCAAAAGTTAGGTTTTTTAATAGTGAAAAAATAAATAAAGCATTAGGCCTGCTTTGTGCAAAACAATTTTACGCTATAAACAATTTTATTTCTAATGAAAAAAGCCGATAATTTTATGTGGAAAATTGTCCAATTTATGATAATAAATAGCCTATTGTAACTTCTGATATTTTGTATAAGCTTATTAAAGTTTGTTCACGATTCAGATTAAATTAGGTTCCATCTTTTCACCGGTTATTTATACTACGTATTTTACTCTTTGCATATTCTATGTACACTTAATAATTAAAAAGAAAAGCCATATGTCATATTTTATAATAGCAGCTTATGTTCTGTAGTTATCAATCGCAACTTGATTAAGCAAGTTCATTTTCAATTAAATTTGGAAACCTTAAAAAAAAAAAAAAAAAAAAAAAAAAAAACACCTTATTTCTAGTTTAGAACTTTATTATGATACACAATTAGTTGAGTTAGAATTTGCAATTTACAGTTGCCGCACTTTAAAAGCATTTTGGAAGTAGGCCCAAGAAAAATCCATGAAATCAATGAAGAAGCGGAAAAATCATTTAAACTGTACTTCTTTCATTTACATTTCAGAATGAAAGGTTCGTACAATTAACAGAACAAATATAGCCTAGGCCTAAGTAATATTGAATAGGGCCTACGTAGAATAATTACAAAGCATTTAATTACGTGTTCAATATTAAGAAATAACTCAGCAATAGGAGAACTTACGCACAATCCTGAACAGTACTTGAATAGAGGGTGCCACATTACCCACACCACTCTTTTTCCCTAAAAATCTGAGCACATTCAACTGATTTTAAAGAATGTTAACAATTTAATTATATTTATTACCTTGACATTGTAATTACTGTAGTACACATAACTCCAAAAACAATGAGTAAACTAATTATTTCATTCATTAATAATTCACATTCAAACAAACCTATTAATGTTTTTAAAGTTTTACATCATAACTTATATAACTCTTTCTGTAATAATTTAAAAGAGTAAATAAAATAAATAATAATAAATAAAAACAAATTTGTGCGATATAAAATATCTTTAATGGACACTTTTTGTAACATTTTAGAGATTTTAAATAGAATGCAATTAGTTTGAAATGACGCATAGTATAGACCTAATGCATAGGCCTACATGTTGTTTTGTGAACAGATAGTTCGACATATGTTGATCGGGTTAAAAGCTGATAGGCTATGTAAGTCGGTTCAAAAACAGCTTTTGGGGAAACTTTTATAGCCTAAATAATTTATCAGTCTAAAATCAGTGTAATGTAGTATTAATAAATGATACTATTTTGAAGATGGCTTTATGTAATTTATACAGTCACAAGACCTATAGACAAAATCTTCCTTTTTTCTTATTTATTTCTTTCTTTCTTTCTTTCTTTCTTTCTTTCTTTCTTTCTTTCTTTTTCCCCACTTAGTTTAATCTCTCCCGCTGTAGGGATGAAAGATAAAATAAATTTAAAATCTGAATTTATAATTTTACAAACAATAAAAAGGAGAAAATAAATACAGTATTTGACCTTCCTTGTAATTTCATTATTCTCTTTGGAGGGTTGATCTATTTTCAGAGTGAGAACCTGAGTCAAATAAATTCCAAGTAATGATGAAACTCTATTCATCATAATGGTTATGGAGATGAATGGTCTGCAGTTGCTACATTCTAAAGGTGTATTATCCGAGTTGGCCATGGCAGAATAATGATCATTAGAAGGTTGGGCAATGCAAAGGATAATGTTTTATTTGTATATCAGTGGATGGGTGTGCCTGCTGATCAAACCCAATCAGTGCTGAAGGCAGCAAGACCTGTGAGGAGCGGGTAGCCAATTGGAAAGCGAGGTACATTATCACATGAGATAGTGTGCATGACCACAATGGCTGCACGTCATGCGCTCGATTACTTAAACACAATGTTATGAAAAATGGCTGCTATATATTTTGCCTTTAATCTAAATACATACCATTACTTGCTTTAATGAATTGCCCTTCGATTATTCAATCAGGCTGTAGTGTCCATGACAGAGGATCATACGTGTCGCAATAAAATGGTATGAAATAATCCTAATCACGGATTTTACTTAGGTTCTGCAAGAATTGAAATGTTAGACTGAGTACTGCACTTCTTTTTCACATATGTAATCTTTATAAATCATTACTAATACACTGGTTTCTTGGCTTTTTGCTAGTCTAGTTTTCTTAAGTAGGCCTATGTTTCTTAAATCACCTACTAGCAAGAAAATAATTACCACAGCAAATTTAATCCTTCTATTGTAAATACCAAAATTTTCTTTCGTAAATTGCTTAAATAATAACAATTTCTACTCTAGTTACGAACAGAAACAAAATCTAATTTAAACAAGAATGTTTAATATATTTTAGATATAGGTGTAAATTAAATATCTACAACCAGTCTCGCAGTAGGCCGATCCGAGTGAGAATTTTCTTAATTTCGTGGAATTTAAATTATATTAGGCCTATTGGTATAAGATTTTTACGATAGTGTTTTTTTTCCATCCATTTCGAACGTACTGGACAAATTGAATATCATCAAAATTGAATATGTACCGGTATGTCAATATATTAACAAAGTCCCTAACTTTTGATACCTATTATTACAGACATTGAATATAACCACATTGGCTAATTTAAGTTTTCAGTTGGAATCTTATCTCTCTTTGCACATTGTGCGCGATTCCTTAATTATTATTATCTCTCTTTACTTCATTTTTAATATGTATTATTGCAATTTCAGGTATGGAATATAATCATAGGCCTATTTGCTAGATGAAGTTTTCAATAACTGATCTAGGAATCTAGCGGAGGTTAGTATCCGCACTGTCCAGGAACTAAGTACCATGCGACTAGTTGTGCCTGCTTAATTTACAGTAACAAGTGATAATAAGAACATGCACAATGAGCATAAGCAATTTTATTATTTACAAATACTAAGTTACAATATTTATTTACATAATTTAGTTTGAAATTAATGGTAAATTTTGAACAATTGTTTAATGTTAATGCAATAGTAGGACCATCTTTGGAAGGGGGAATAACATTCTAGGCTCTAGGGGGAAGTGGAATCACTGGAGATGGCTCGATCGATCGATCTACTGTCTCGGAGGAAAATTAAAGGACAATAATGTAGAATACAGTATCAGTATTGCTGTTCTTGTGTGAAGACTTCCAACCTCCATGCTATTTCAGATCAAGGATGTCGATTCCAGTATTTGCTATTAAAGTAGATCGTGTTCTCCTGAAGGAATGTCCCATGTATTAATGTCAATCTTTAACATTTAGAGACTTTGGAAACTTTGAAGCTATTTATTTACCTCAACAACTTGAATTATACATTTCCCATTGCCACAGCTAAACAAAAATCAAAGTGATAGAACTTTGAATAGAAGGAGGGAGAAAATTTAAATCTAGATTCAACGAACATCTACTTGACTTTAAACACAGGAGACACAAATCTGCATATGCTGAACATTTAATCACATATGGCCATAAATTTGATAAGATAGAAAATACGTTAACAGTAATAGGCCTACACAAACACAAAAACGACCAAAAACTTAACACTTTAGAGGCATTAGAAATATACAGAAACAAACATAATATTTTAAATGAAAACATTATTGAACAGAACCCCCTTTTTAAACTCACTTCTACACCTTTAAGTTCTACACATTCAGACACATGATTCGCTAGTATTGCTTTTATGTTTTCATGATTATTTTGACTGAAGATGGTATATACGTATACCGAAATGTACATATCTACTCTGTATAATTAGCAACTTAACAATGAAGTGATCGACCACTCCAACTATACGATCTACAGTTGCAGATTCATCACATCACTTGTGGAATATCTACGATATATTGGAAGATACTTAATATTACTGGTTTTTATATAAGAACTGTAAGACCAATACAAATAATATATATTACGCCTTTTCCACAAAAATCTGCATGGACGTATATCAACACGCTTATAATCCAGTAAGGTTAGAATCACCAAAATAAGCTATTAACTACAACATCAATGTACTTGACTGCATTAATTTTTATTGTATCTATTTTTTAACACATCAAAAAGTTCTGTAGTCCTACAATTTGATATAAATAGCCACTTTATAAAGTGTGTAATTTGTCATTCACTGTCAATATAAGAATGTCACAATATTGAACTTTTTGGTCAGATAAATTGGTTATTCAGATAAACTGTACCATTGTACTTTAAATTTACAACTAATGCATAACTACAGTAAGTTATTTTTATATTATTAGATGTGGTTAATTCGGTACTGGTATTCTAACCTAATTGATAAGTTATTTGTTTTGACATACAATCTAATACTGTATAACACATATTATCGAGATATTCCACACATAAGTTATTGCTCACTTCTTGGTGTTGCTTTATTAATGAGGGCATAAGGCTAATTTTAATACTTCTATTCAAGTTTCCCTCATTTGCAAAATGAAGTTCATTAATAATGATAGAACTTTGTTTGGCCATAGTTGTAGGCCTACATATTTTCGAAAATCTCGAAAAATAAACTTCTTCATCCGGTTAATCAATAATAATTTTAGACACTCAACTGATATTCGTCTTTGTATTGGAACTATTTACAACGACGACAGAACCCCTCTCTTCAATGTCATCGATAGTCAAATTTGCAAGCTCATCCCATCGACAAGATCCAGCAATTCCTATAATTATGGGTAATTTCATCGCTAAATACCTTTCATCAGAAGCATCAATTAAGAATGTGTTCTGCTAATTTTAGCTACAGGTAAAACAAATTTCTTCCTTAAAAATTTTACTGATGTACAAAATGTTCCATGTTAAAATTATTCTAAGCTAACCTGCCAAAAGTTGTTTTCATATAACGCTCAGTTGTTATTCCGAAACTATTATCGTTAGCGTTATTTTTACTTTATCCACCTCTAAAATTCCATGTTATTTTTCAAGTTAAATGTATGTTTTGAGGTCCTCTGTAATAAAAATTATATTTTAAGAAACATGTATGTTTGTGTCTGTAGGCCTACTGTTGTCAGTGATCGGTAACGAAACGTCTTACAAGGAAACATTTTATATTTAGGTTAGATATTATCACCTGGAGATGTGTCACGAAGATAGCGACTTTTTACATTAGGCCTAATTCAAAATTTAATTTTTCGCAATTCCTGAAAAAAGGACTTTATCGATTAATTACAATTTTGTAAATGAGGTCCTTGTACTAAGACCGCTATGTGTTTTATTTTAAATATATTTTTCGCAAAAATTCTGTCAAGGGTAGTTATAACGTAAACCAGTAATCCTTTTGTACCCTCAAGCTTTAAGTCTTGTGTAGTAAACTGTACATCTTTCGAAGAGTGAAATGTCAATTTTTGTTTATGTAAAGTCTTTCAAAATTAGTCCTTTGGAAGGGTACTTGCTACAACCTCATGTAGGCCTAACGGAAGTAGGCTAAATGCAGTGGTAATATGTGGAGTCTGGACAAATTATCGTAGAACCACGGCATCAGTAGGCTGATTCCATTCCTGATATAAAATAGATGGGCTTTGACTACAATGCAGGGAGATGTTTGTAAATTTATTACGTTACACCTTGCTTTAGATGTAAAAATTTAAGAGGGAATTTATGTTAAATTCTATATGCTATATTAAATTATGCTATATTAAATTATGCTATATTAATGTTAAAATAATCACTAAATAGTAAATTATAAGGCACGGGAAGCGACTATAGGCTTACATAATACCTTTACAAATATTACAGAAAAAAGGAATATTAAAAATATTATATTAATTTTAAAACATTAATTATAACATACACAGCCTACATAAATAAACTTCCTTTTCTGTTTATCGTTAGATTTACGCATCTCGGGCTCAAAACTTTTCACGCACTCTGCGACTGCGTCCCCGATTTAATCTACCCGAATTTCATTATCCCAAAATTTGCAGGGAATAACACTACAAAACAATGTGTACGAGCGAGCTGTATTTATTAATGGCGATCCTGATATTATTTCCTACTTTAGCACTACTTAGCCTCCATTGGCATAGGCTGGCAGATCCATAGTTTATTTGCACATTTTGTAGAATAGGCTTATAGATTAACTTATTTAAAATGTAATTTCCACACTTCACTAACATGGCCTTCTACATTAATTATTTTATCTTAAGTAGGCCTGAAAGCATCTGTTCAGGGTTACATCAAGAAGTTTGGCCCAGTAGACAGTAATAATGATATTATGTAATGGATGCGAAAGAAATTCAGTTCTTTTGATAATATATTATGTAACCCTACTTCATGAGTGTCATGACTGCTGGGTAATTCCTAATTGCAGTGCAGTGTTCGTCTCTATAGTAGGTCTACTTAAGTTATTTTTTCCAAGCCTTAAGCAAAGAAGTCCACTTATGCGATACTTTTTACTAAGCTGTTTGGTGGGATGGGCAAATTTACTGGAATCGCGTTGGCGGTTCAATTACGCAGCCTAAACGCGAAAATATTCCAACACTTCTGTTATATTTCCCAGTCTGTTAGTAATCATACCGATTCCAAAACAACTTCAAAGAACATTTAGAAATAAAAATAAATTGATTTTTTAACTTCTGCCTCCAAAAATAGTGTGTTTACCAAAAAATAGTATTTTTTATGTGATTAACTTCCATTCATGTGAGACATGGTCGCTTACTCTTCGGAAAGAACATAATCTCAGAGTGTTCGAAAACAGGGTGCTTAGGAAAATATTTGGGATTAAGAGAGATGAAAATGGGACCGGAGAAAACTGCAAATCGACGAGCTTCATAACCTGTTCTCTTTACCTAAGGTTATGTGTAATTAAATCACGGAGAATGAAATGGGCTGGACATGTTGCACACATGGATCGGAAAGACATATCTCAAAAGTAATGACTAGGAGACCCGAAGGGGAAAGACCTCTTTGAAAACCTAGACGTAGGTGTGAGGACAATATTAGGATAGATTTAAGGGAAGAATGATTTGCGAGGGATGGTTGTATGAAGTTTAACTGAAGGAAAAACGAATGAAAGCTTATACAAAATTAATGGATGTGTGAATGAAAAATAAACTAGGTGTCCTGACGCATTATACAAGTGATTGCCACAAAATATTTAATAATGGTTCATCGTGCTCTGACTTGGGGAGTAGCATCAGCAATAAATTATACTTAAGGGATTAGGTGTTGCCAAAAAGCCTATTGTTCAACTTTTCAGCAGCATGGATTAGCACAAAGTGTAGTTAAGAAGACGTCATTGGAATTTTGTGCAAGAATAAATTACAAGTTGAAATTGCATTATACTATGTTATTAAGATAATTTCAAATAGTTGATTACAAACTAACATTGAAAAATTATAAACAGCTTAAAGTAGGAAAGTCAGTTTTCTTGAATAATTTATAGTAAATGTAAAATTAACACATAGAAATTAATTTTAGGAAGACATATAGCAAAGAATTTGCAAGCTTATATTTCAGGAACTAGAGCATAAAATAAAATAATGATCACTTAGACAGAAATTAAGAGTTAATGATGATTCATAATTCAGACGAATACATTGGATATAATACGAGTTGTATTGAAGGAATAAATCATTTTAGAAGAAAAGTTTTATTCGTTTGAATTAGAATAAATTATCATTTATTTAAGATTAGTAACTATTCCGCTGTGCATGCAATTAGTTAACCTACATCCATGCTAATCTATAAAACCCAACGTAGGGCCATTCCAAATCGTAAAGGTTCCTAGCCAACCCCTGATGTGTAGTGTTACCGAAACCTCGGTCACAACAGTTCGATGGAGTTAGCACAGAATAAGATTGAATGGTGGGCTCGTGTACGCGCGGCAGGGAGTCCGGGTTCCATAAAATGGAACATAGAAGAGCATGTCAGTCATTACGTTTTTTGTATAAAATAATTAATTCCCATATTGATGATACAAACCTATATATATATATGTAGGCTATAAATTCTTTCCATATATATATGTACCCAGTAAAAATAGTAGATTAAGAAAACTATTTTTTACTCTTAGAGTAAACACAGACTTGCACAAAAATTCACCAATAAACAGAACTTTGAATAGGTACAATCAAATCCACCCACTTAATATAGATATATTTGGAATTAATCTTAAACAACTTAATTCTGCTGCAAGCCAACTGTTAAAACTTGTCCAAAATGGTAATTCATAGGAATCTGTGTGTGAATAGTAATACCGTATATGATATTGTCAACAAACATATTTTCATTGTTTTATTTTATTTGTTTTACTCTTACATTCTTCATGTTTGCTTTCTTCTTATTTCTCTTATTCTCTTTACTCTCTCCTATTCTCTTTAATTCTTACCTTACATTGGTCATTATCCTAACTTTCCTACTTTTTATTATACCTATTTCAAATTTGTGTTATTGTAAGTACATGATTTATTGCTAGCATAGCCATAAACATTGTAATTGGGTGTATACTTGTAATGTTTATTCTTGATTAAATAAATAAATAAATAAATAATACTCCTTTACCTTGCTTAGGAATTGTCTATTTAATTGAGTAAATATGAACTAAGACAGTTGTAATAATACGAATTGTGAGAGAAATAATTTTTAGGCTCACATAGCCTCGGACTTCGGGAGGACATACAGCTTTAGATGCTGGAAAATAGGTGAAGCTTCATTAGTTTTTTCTCAGCAATGAATTGTTCTGTAGCCTTGCAATCTGGCATGCTCTATATTAACTAGTTCTAAAATAGCATATTATTTTCAGAATTAATTTAACTATTACAGTTGAAATTTTGCATGCAAGTACTTTTGATATTATTGAACAACACTGTCTAGGATCATTTATTTAGCTTTAATATTTTATTTTTTAAAATATTTCTTATATAAAAATTTCTAAAAAAAAATAACAAGTGTTGAATTATTTAAAAAACAAAATACTTATACTTCAGATAATCCAATAATCCTAGATTATGTTGATCATAAGATATTTACAAATAGATAGAGAAAAGAATCGCTCAGAAATATTGGTATTTAGGAAAATTAACAAGGAAACGGCACTTCAGTGCACAAAATTTTGCTGCCAGCTTTAATGATAATTACCCAGTAACTGTAATAGGTAAATTAATTCTGAAAATAGTATGCAATTGTAGAACTAGTAATTATAGAGCATGTCAGTTTGCAAGGCTACAGAACAATTCATTGCTGAGAAAAAAATAATGAAATTTCACCTATTTTTCAACATCGAAAGCTGTATGTCCCCTCTTAAAGTGAGAGATTAATAATACAAATATTCATAAAATTAATATGGTTTTATGAAATTTATATGTATGTTGCTAACAATTCTTTTTAGCCTTACCAGTGTTTAAAAATTTTGCGACTTTAGCTTAAAAGTAAATTAATGTTCCCTGGAAGAATAAGCAAGAAGTGGATTTTACTGGTGTATGAGAGCATTTTAAGACTTTAGTGATTTTAATTGTAAGGTCGATAAATAGTAAAATAGTTTTATTCCTCTTAAATAATGACTCTTTAGAACTAAGAGACTCTGATTGTGCTTCAGTGAAACCGAAAGGTGTAGGAACAATTTAATATCCTTAATTGAGAATAAAGGTATTTCATAATTTTTTTTATTAATGGAGCTCAACGGTACCGAACAACATGATTTAATACTCTAGATTACTCTTTAACGTGCCGTAAATCCACAGTTTATTGCCCTTCTTGGAGGACATCGTGCCCATGATTTCTACGTCCTGAAAAATTCATCAACCTTGGCTGACTTTGAAACAGTGACAGAATACCCAAGGGCTGGCATGCTACCTCTGCACCACTGAAATTTGTTTTTTTTTTTTGACTGCACAGTAATCTATTTATGGTTTGAAGTTGCCCATAGTTATAAGAATTTATTTTAAAATTATATATAGGGTTCTTGTAAGTTTTATAACACTTACGCTTAACCGACAGTCGACTGCGGTGATCTAGAGGTAGCATGCCCTCCTCTAGGTCGCGGGATCAAACCCAGCCGAAGTCGATGGATTTTCCATTGAGCTCCATTTATACCTGGAGTTAGCACTACAGCCTTTCCCCTGTACTAAGAAGTGAGGCCACTTTTTCGACTAGTCTCGCCCGGAAACTATGGCAAGAAACTATTTGTCTGCTCAATACGAAACGTCAAATCGCCTTTCTTGTATGGAATTATCACATGTTTGGTTTTAGAAATTGAAGATGTTGTTGACGAATCATTGTAAGACAGTTCTTCTTGCATGCATTATAAGAATAATTAATATTAACATATTAAAAGTATGTCATTATTATAATTAAGATTAATATTAATACGTATGTTTTTACCCGTGACTTCTGTCGTTTCCATACATGTAGGCCTAACCGACAAAATAGCATGTATTCGATACTACACTTATTACATTAAATTAGTATTACGTTGAAATCTTTAGAAATTGAAATATATTGTTCTACTTCAAAATCGTCATCATTCATTTTAAGTATATTTTATTGTGATAATAACGTTTAATACCATATTTAGTAATTAATCCTTAATCCAGATGTTAGAAATTTTTAGGATAGGCCTATATCATAATTCAGGTAGGACGGCAATGCATGGAAAAATCGAAGAACTAATAAAAAAACACAACAATGGGCAGACTTAGTTTTGTATAAAAGAATGAGCTGAGGTAGGTAATGATTGAAACTGATTAACTTAGATTAGAAGTATTTGTAAAAGGCTCTCAGGTGTAATCTATTTAATAAGTAGATTAAAGAATTGTTTATCTGGGAGCAATAATTACAGACACAAATAATATGAAGGCCGAATTTAAGTTTAGACACAAATCAGGAAATGGTAGTTTTTATGCGGGTAAGAAACTCTTAACTTTTCGTCTAATGTCCACAAATCCAAAAATAAAAATTTATACTACAATTATCCTGCCGGTTGTATTATATGAGACATTATGTGAGACATGGTCGCTTACTCTTCGCGGAGAACAAAATCTGGAAGTGTTCGAAAACAGGGTGCTTAGGAAAATATTTGGGCCTAAGAGATATGAAAATGGGGACTGGAGAAAACGGCTTGAAGACAAGCTTCATAACCTGTACTCGTCACCGGATATAGTAAAGCTAGTTAAATCATTGAGGATGAAATGGGCTGGACTTGTTGCACGCATGGGGGAAGAAAGACATATTTAAAAAATATTGACGGGGAGACCCGAAAGGAATATACCACTTGGAAGACCTAGACGCAGGTGGGAGGACAATATTAGGATAGATTCAAGGGAAGTAGGATTTGCGAGTGATGGCTGGATGTAGTTAGCACAAAATAGGGTTGAATGGCGGACTCAAGTAAGCGGGGCAATGAACCTTCGGGTTCCATAAAACATAATATTCATTTAGCTTGCTTAGGAATTGTCCATTGCCATAGAGTGAGTAAGTAAGTAAGTATCTTCAGATTATGTAAAGACTGCCTAATAATGCATTTTTTCAGAGCATAATAAGTTGTGATCTAGTAGTAGCCTATGGGCAAATGGTGTAGGAATTAATCAAGTATTATTTATCCAGAAAAAAAAAAACAATTAGAATAATAACCAATGCTAAAAAAATAGAGGATTGCAAACCACTATTTATTGAGACAGGCTTACTAACAATAATAAATTTGTATATTTTTTATGTCTTGTCATTAGTAAAATATAACATAAAAAGCTATCAAACATGAAGTTCTTATTTATCAGACCAGAAATCAAAATAAATTTGGGACAACATTATATAAAAAATACTATACAAACTTCAAGAAATGTCCCCAAATTTGTTTTCACAAAAAACTATATTCCTAGCTTTAAAAAATCCTTTTTTATAATGTTAAAGTATACTTAGAATCAGATTTACAAATAGAATAGAGCAACTTAGCGTAAGTAATTACATGTGTAAACTGCAAGTATATGTTATTCATTTAGTGTCACTTGGGTTATGGCATTAGTATAACTTAGAATAATAATTTTGACTAATATAATTAAGTTTATAAGATTGTAAATATTCATAGCATAGATTCTTAAATATGTGTATTGATGTAAATAGCTAATGAGACCGATTGCAGTTGGTACTGCCTAAAAGTGTTATCAAATATCAAATATATTTTAATTTCTAAACATTTCAACATAATATTAATTTAACGTAACTCTTGATAATGAAACGAATAATTATATTCAAATATCACACTTAACTAGCAAGGAATAAAATAGTTTAAAACATAAGAATCTGGGCCCTAGTAATAAATGTTGTATTGAATACGCGCGATTTTGTCGGTTAGACTTACATAATGAAAGAGAAGTCATGGGTAAAACCATTCGTATTGATAAAAATAAATTATTTAGATTTAAAGGTAAGGTAATGTTCACTCTATCGCAATAAATTTTCAGGCATATATGCCTACTTGACATTTCTTGCTGAGCAGACAATAGCTTCTTGCCAGATTTTCCAGGCGGAGCTAGTCGAAACAGTCGGCCTCACTTGCTGTGCTGGACTCCTAACTCCAGTTCTATTCTAGCTCAATGGGATTTTCAGAACGTAAAAATCCAGGGCACGGAGTCCTCCGGGAGGGACTTTAAGCTGGGAAGCACTTAAAAGAACTCCAAGCCTAAATTAGAGCCTCAGGACGAAATTTATCGGCCCTTTCACGTCCCAGTAATACCTTAGTTTCCGGAGGGGGGTGATGGGCTTATCACCTGTCCCTCTGCTCTCTCTAGGAAAAATAAGCGTAACAAAAAATAAGCGTAACAAAATTCACATTGGTAAACAGAAACCTCCACTTGGAGGCCCTTCGCCCCAACATGGGGCCATAGGATTCGAGAGAGAGAGAGAGAGAGAGAGAGAGAGAGAGAGAGAGAGCGAGAGAGAGAGAGAGAGAGAGAGAGAGAGAGAGTTGCTTAACCGACAGCACACTCAGGTTTGCACAAATGTCTATAGGCCTTTGTAGTTATTACATGGTTTTAAACTGTTTTAGCTTTCCCATAGTGTTTTTTTTGGAGGGGGGGGGGCGGGCGAAGTGTTCCCAGGACCAAGAAAATTTGAAAAGTTTTAATTTCTAGAGTGAGCTCTACATTGTAAAAATTCATTTAAAGATAATGTACTCAAATCCATTTCACTGTAGGCTACATTGCGCTCGCATCCATTTACGCTTTGGCAATGTTTGAGCAAGAACCGATTTCGCGATTGTTTGAGCGCCATTAGTTGCAAAGTGCTTAGCAGATCGATACCACTCACACCATTGTTACTGCAGAGACATGCCGCTCATTATTGCTTGACTAATAATCATCCAGCAATATTTCTGTGGAGCTAATGTCCTTGCCATTAGGAAGAAGGTATACAAGATATTTAATAAAAAATTAGATAAGGAACTACATTACACGTCAACTGTGTATCTAATTCTTCGGTAAGGTATTCACTTATTTTTCCAATTTATCAAATTGTTTTAACTAGCCGTTTACAATAACTGATTGGGCACAATTTGTATGCTTTATGCGGAACTATATTTTTAATCTATTTATGAAAGCACATTATTCTTCTCATAAATGATATTAAGCGTAAGGGAAATCTGTTCAGGAGAGATTAATTTAGGAACTTAACTAATAAAATGGATTGACTTAATAATCATTTACTGGGTTTTATGTTGTCATGTAACCATTAATATCCAACTCAACCAGGAAACACAATTCCGATTAATATTCAACCAGGGAATATAATGCTCTTTCGGATACCAGGAAACACATACTATAACTCATTCAGACTAATGTTCATCTACGAAACAAATAACTAATTTAGATTACAGTAATATCCAATTAGGAAGCACGTAGCTCTTCAATTTTAATAGTCAACCACGAAACACAGAACTCATCCACATTAATATTCAACCAGGAAACATATTGGCCTAAGTCTCATTCAGAATAATCATCAGTGAGTCACCACCTTACTCATCCAGATTGTTATCCAACCAGGCAGCAACATATAATTTATTCAGATTATTATTCAACCAGGAGAAACATAGCTCATTCTGATTAATACTAAACCATGAAACACAGAACTCACTCAGATTGCTATTCAACAGGAAATACATAGTCCTCACTCATTCAAAATAATCATCAATCAGGAAACGCATAACTCATTCAAATTATTACTCAACCAAGAATCACATATCTCATTCAGATTAATAGTAACTAGTAATCATAACTCAGTCAAATAAAATATATTCAACCACGAAACACAATATAACTCATTCAGATTAATATTCAACCAGCAAATACATACGTCCAACTCTTGCGGAAGAATCAAGTCAGGAAAAACATTAATATTCAACCAAGAAATACGAGCACTTAGGCCCCACTCTTTCAGAATAATCATCACTCATTCAAATTAACACTCAACCAAGAATCACGTAACTCATTCAGATTAATTTTCAGCCAGGAAATCATATCTCATTTAGATTATTCAACCAGGAAACACATAACTCTTTCATATTAATACCCAACCAGAAAAAATAACTAATTTAGATTAATATTCGACTAGGAAATACAATTCATTTAGATTTTCTAAGGACAATAGCCTGTAGGACATTCCTTGACTCACTAACTTCTTAAAACTTTCCTGTTTAGGCTATCATCAGTCATTCTTAAAACTTGGATTGCATGTGTACATTCAACTTAATGTTATATTTTAATTTGGGGTAATTCACCACCTTGTAAATAGCTATTCATCATTATGAAAACGAATATTAAGAATACACTAAAAGAAGACCGAGATCTGCATGTAGAGCCATTTTTAAACAGCTACAGATTCTTCCAATCTGTTGTGAGTGTGCGTGTGTATATATATGAATCTCTGATATTTATATTAAAAAAAATTGCAGAGAACAATAACCTCATCTTCATTAATTCAATTCTGAAATACATAATTACTACAATAGACAAAATAAAGATTTGCACTTAAATAGAATTAACACAAAGATTTCCAAAACAATGTGACACTTATGAACATAAAACTTTACAATAAATTGCCAAATTCCTTCAAATTAGTAAAAAAGTTCAACATCATACAAGTCCAATGTAAAACAATATTTTCTTGAACACTGTTTTCATAACATAGAAGAATATTTAGCTCATTTTAGCTCATTTAATTAGTAACTCTGTTGATATATTACTTTATTACAGTTTGCTTTTAAGTGGTAAAATCAATCTGTTTTATCTTAAGCTTATGTTTTATACCCTTTTATTTTAAACTCCCAATGTTAACATTTTATTAATTTCATTGTGTTTTTAATGTTTAATTTCCGACGTTTCCTATGTCATAATACAATGTTCTGTTCAATTTATGACTTAAAAGGAATAATTAAATAAATATGGTAAATTAATAGGCCTACTCAGGATCTACGTAATCCTTGATAATTTTTGCACTGTGTCTCTGGGATTGCCTTGATTTGTCATTAGTACCATATTAATGAATTCTCAAAATGATCTATCTCGCAATGAGTTAATTTTCATTGTTGCCGGTATAGCCTGAATTAACAAGACAGCAAGACAACCATATATAACTTAGTTTACCTGTTGCAATTTCCGAAGGTATAATAGTACCTTGGTAAATTATCCAACGAGCGTTTAGTGACAGTTATTAAGATACGAGCATATTTATGAAACGAGCATAGTAAGTTTTATAATTTCCATACGAGTGTCTTAAGTACCATTATAGACAAGTTGCATACGACTGTTTTTGTTCGATCTTAATTAGATGTCTAAATTTTGGATATTTATAACAGCCCTCCCTCGTAAATGAAAAGCAAACGACTATTGGTAGTTAGTAGTTTTCTCCTTTGTGATACATGATATTATTATAATATTAATATTTTATATTATTATAATATTAATATTTTATATTATTATAATATTAACATTTTATAATATTACTATTTACATGAACAGAATTCATTTTACATCGAATACAGGTTGTTTATCGTGGAGTTTGAATTGTTGTTTCAAGGCTTGAATATGCTTTCGTTTACGATATTTTCGATAGTTGGGCAATATGTTATGGTGCAATTCTGTACACTAATCGATGGCATTATGATACTGTTACTTTACATATAATAAACATAAGAGATTGTAGTATGGTCAAACAAAAACGTAGGATAAAGACTATAGTTTTTAAATATTTATAATAATAATAATGTTTTATTTTGCCTGGCAGAGTTAAGGCCATAGGGCCTTATCTTCCACTCAATCAGGATGAATAGGCAATACATTAAAATAAATCTACAAAACACAAATACAGTAGATATCATACATAATAATACAAAATGCTAAAAATAGAATAATAATACAATATTGATCTGCCTATATTAAAACGTAATACAAAATTGCGTGACGTTGTAAACTAGTATACTGCACCAATTCTGCGTTTACTCTTCACTATTTTTTAAAATACAAATGTAAAAGTTAGGCTATGTGTCATTGTATAAGGTAAACATCATTGTTTGAATATTTTATTATCGTTAAAAATATAAGCCTATATCTAGCAGAGGGTATAAGGTGGAAAATATAATGTTTATACAAATACTTGACAAAGGGAACGAATAGAAATTGGGTCAACCTGCTTTCTGTGTGGATGATCTACTACTAAACCATGCCTTGTAAACAATGCAGGCAGGGCAAAGTCTACCCCAGACCCCCTATGACCCCGCTCGATAACTCAGTGCAATAATTTAAAAACATTACCCAGTCTTTATTTTGTTTTGCCCTGGGTCTTTTACTGTTGTTACCCTAACACTATCTTGAGAGCATTTTTGGTTTGGTGATGACGTTTTTTAATCAATCCCCACTAAAATAGTTGGCCTATTCCTCTTAAAAAGCAAAGACGATATTAAAAAGAATAAGTACCATTATGCCTGATTTGCACCATTTGAGTAAATATAATCGGTAGGTTATAAGCTGGGAGCAATTTCTAACAAACCATTCCAATAAACGTCAAGTGTGATACATGACTCCGTTTCCTGGAAGAACCCAAGTCTAGACCACTTGAGGCGTTTTACTGCGACTAGACAGACTGGAAACTAGGCTCATAACAATCTTTCACGAGGGTTTTGTCAAGTAAGGATTTTCGTTATTCATGATAACACGTAAGTAGAAAGTTAACATTGTTAAATGTACATAATGATATGAATTGCAACTTACGATATTGGTTATCTAATCTGATAATTTATTTAAACCTTCTTTTAATAAACATTGATAAAGTAATATTATTGTGTTCCACCTTACCATAAATACTCATATTTTGTAGTAATAGCTTCATTCCTAATATGATGTATACGTATTATTACTAATGAAAAATAAGAGAAATGTTTAACAACAAATTATTATAAACAAACTGTATTACAAACAAGATAAGACTTCATTTTAAGGTACTATTTTTTACGATTGTAGAATGGTTATTACCATACTTCGCATGTTTTAATGACACTTAGTTTAATATAATATAGCAATTGATGTATTTGATTTTCGTAATGGTATTGTAACAACATAGTCGGCCACGATGGTCTAGACCAGCGTTTCTCAACGTATGGTCCGCAGACATAATTAAAAAATATAAAGCAAGTGGAACGTAAAGAAGTAAAATTTTTTCACATATTTCATTATAATGACCTATAATTAATACCCCAAATATTAAGAATATAGGCCTTCTTTTAAAAATGGGATGTAAAATTAGGGGTCCGTAAATTTTTTTGGCAATTTAGAGGTCCTCAGGTTCAAAAAGGTTGAGAAACGCTGGTCTAGACAGAGGTAGCTTGCCCACCTATAGAATCGAGTCCTCCGGGAGGGACTTTAAGCTTGGCGGGGAGGCCGTAAATGAAATTAGCTTCTGGACAAAAATTCGACCCCTTCACGTCCAAGTAATACCTTAGTTTCCGGAGGAGTGTTGAGAGGCGATGGGCTTACCTCTCTCGGAAAATAAGCGTAACAAAATTCACATGGGTAACAGAAACCTCCACTTGGAGGCCCTTCGCCCAGCCCCAACATAGGCCTAGGGGACATAGGAAATCAGATACAGATAAAAACAGATTTTTAATATTATAATATAGGTTTTCAGTTTTCCGTCTATATACTACAAGCATAAAAATGATTATACAATTAAAACACTTTTATGTTGGGCAATTATAAATTAGAGCATTACATTATATGCAATTATTAACATTTTAAAAGCTTCAAATATTCAAAGAACTGTGCAAGCACTGTCATTAATTTGAAACACAAGTATGTCAATCAAATAAACATAGCTGTGCAGTATAAATGTTGTGCTGTAGGCTAGGTAAATATATATAATATTAATCGAACTTTAAACATCATAACATAAAGTTAAAGTAAAGTATTCCCTATACAGGTCATGGAGGCCCAAAGGGATCCTGGGGATTGAGGCTTCCAGATTTTAGACATTCGGCACGTGATGGTGGTAAGGTTGTCAGGCTTACGCACCCGCCGCCTTTACCCCACGATTGCTCCTGGTACTCATTTCTGTTAAAGGCTGAGTCGACCCCACGGCCATAGTGCCACCAGAAGGATTAGGCCAATTGAAAACACAAAAGACCTCATCGGGATCGAACCCGCGACCTTCCGGTTTGTAGCGCAGCGCCTCAACCACTACGCTACGGCGTACTCCATCATAACATAAGGAAGTACCTAAATATTTACATTGGATTATATTATCTTAATTAGAGCTTAGGCTACTCGTAAAAAAGTATAGGCCTACATACATAAGAGTCGGTTTGTTAAATGTGGCTGGACTTGCAGTCCCTCTTGTACAATATTAATTTTAAAATCACCTAACTGCACACCAAATTTACGTCTTGTTTTTGTTTAGTCCTAAAAATCAGTATAGGCTTATAATAAAAACTTACTTTAGCCTTACGTCAAGAAGCATAAAAATGTACATAAATAACTACACTTGACTACACACTTGTAGAATTATCATAGGTCTGACTTGTACTAGGGGTACGCCGTAGAGTAGGGATCACTTTACTTTACTGACTTGTGCTAGGTATTGCTGGTAATAATTAGTGATGGATGATTTTGCTGTTATATGTAGCTACACTCAGTTCCTCTTGTAAATTCTTCATGTTCAATTTTTGTAGAAATTTTATCTGTATGTAGTTTGTAGGTTAAATCGAAATGAGCATTTTGGTGTCTTGATTACATCATCATAAGTCGTTTATATGTAAGTGCTATCCTTATATTGATGTTGACACACTGAGTGCTCCAATGCCAGTCATAGTTATTTATGTTTATTTTTACACTTTTTTATGTAAGCTGAAGTAAATTTATATTATAAGCCTATACTTATTTTTAAGGACTAAGCAGAAATATATATGTACATTTGGTGTTCAGTTAGGTGATTTTAACATGAAGATTATTCAACAGGAACTGCAAGTGCAGCCACATTTAACAAATCGACCCCTTGATGTAGGCCTTTACTCTTTTTACGACTAAGCTTTAGTTAAGAAATATCCAAAGAAAATATTTAGGTACTTTCTTATGCTATGATGTTTAAAGTTTGACTAATAATAATTATACACCATCAGCACAACATTTACACTGCACAGCTATGTTTGTCTTATTGACATACTTTGTTTCAAGTTAATGGCAATGCTTCCACAGTTCCTTAAACATTTGGAACTTTTAAAATGTTAATCATTGTATTGTAATGCTATGTGCTATAATAAACAATACACGGATAATTTATAACTCTGCGGCGTAAAAGTTTTCTTTGGATTGTATAATTCTATTACTTTTGTACTAGCGGTAAGAAGGCGGAAAACTCAAAACCTATTGTAATAGTAAATTATAGGAACTTATACAGTGCGTTTGACGTAAGAGTTGGCCAATCTTTCAATTTTCAGCGTCGCGTCGGCCACAGCTCTAACTTCCGAGCGAACGGGCGAAATATCGACGAACATAAAACCGCTAAGGGTGTAATGATTCAGGTTCTCACGATTACAATTAAAATTACAATGAAAATAACCACGTGTACCTCATCACAAGAGACGTTGGATATGTTCACTTCTTGCAACCACACAACACTGGCACCTTTCAAGGAAATTTCCTTTCACGCGCATAAGTTCAGCTTCCGAGATAGAGTTAATTTCTCTTATGATGTTGTTTTTAAGTTCTTTTAATATACGCTATGGGGGTTTGAACTCGACACTTTATTTCTCTATTTCCCCCATACATAATAGTCATATATTGTTAGAAGAACGAACAGACAATATCACAAGATAAATTAACTCTCCTTCGGAAGCTGAACTTATGCGCGTGAAAGAAAATTTCCTAAAAAGTGCCAGTTTTGTATGGATACAAGAGGAGGGCATTTCCAACTTCTCTTGTGATGAGGTGCTTGGTTATTTTCATAGTAATTTGAACTGTAATCGTGAGAACCTGAATCGTTACACCGTTAGCGACTTTATTTGCGTAGATTTTTCACCCGATCGCTCGGGAGTTAGAGCTGTAGCCGTGAGGCAGAAACCCGCAGGATTAGCCAACTCTTTAAGTTACATGAAACGCACTGTAATATAGGATGTAACATAGGCTAATCATTAGCTTAGTTTAACATTCTACATTTATAAGTAATAATGATTAATTTCTTTGAGTGTAAAACTGCAATTTTGGCTTTGCAATGTGAGTGAGAATATCACAAATGACGAAAATACGATTGTCTTTCTAAATCTCCGCCAAATTTTTCCGTCACATATTCCCTTTAAATTACTCTTCAGCCACAAAAACACGGCAATGATCTAGCTGGGAATTTATGCAAGTTGACCGATAGTCAACAGAAAATTTGATCACAAATGGAATTAGAAATAATCCGAATAATAGTCAATGTTGGAAATTAAAAAAAAAAAAAATCCCAACTACTTCGCAAAAGTCATAGCTTAATCAGATGGAAAGTAAACAAATTGAATGAAGACATTTTTAAAACCCCATAATAATCAATGAATGCTTTAAGGTGACAACTGTACGCATTTTCTTATTGAAACGCATTGCACTTACACTTAAAATAGTTACATAGTGATTTTTACTGGAGCATAAACGGCTCCACAACAAGACAATGAAGTTGTGAACTTTATTCAGATTTTACTCTTAAAAAACAAATAAATGATTGACTTTATGAAGAAAAACAAGTACCAAGGGATATGCGTACAGCCTATTATATGAAAGGAGCCTGTAGTATAAACTTACTATGAAGAACAACATTCTGCATAATATAAGCTTACTGTTGATTATATAGAAAGAAAACTGAATGTTCTGGGCTAATTAGAAGTTAAGTTATAATTCTTCAAAATAAATAAATAAATAAATAATAATAATTTCAAATCTTGGAATTATGTTAATCTAGATTATAGATTAAATAATTCTACGATACAACATAATTTTTAAAAAGCAGCTTTTTATCTCAAAGGTAAATGAGGTTGTAATAAAGCTTCATGAAAACCTACATCTTTCTTGGTATTAGCCTACACGTGAGATTAGTGCAAGATAAGAATATTTACATACATTTACAAATAGATTGATGCCCATTATTTCATTTCCTTCGGGAGTTAAGGAAGGATGAAACCCTCACCGGTTAAAGAGTTAGAGTAATATTACAATGGACACTGTTCAAGCGGCTAGAGTTTATTGTTATTTGAAATGTTGCCGGGCACTACATAAATTGTGCTTAGTCGATTTGATTAGAAGGTGTTGATTCCAGTTGATTCCTAGACCTTTCAGTGCGAACAGATTTTTTCTAAAATGAAATATATAATATCCAACCACAGAAACCGCTTGACCGATGAACACCTTCTTTTCGAACACATGACCTGAACAAAGCATAAGAAGGGTCGTTTAGAACTGTGCCTTCAGAGCCCCTAACATATGTTTTAGGATAATCTCTCATCTCTGAAATATCACAGGAGGTAAAGAGAACGTTTTCATAAGTGCTCAACGCTTTTTCTTGCGGATTTACCTTGAAGCATGTCCAGGCCGATATTAAAAGATAGAATATTGTATCGTACTTCCAAGCCACTAAGTTACAAAGATGAAACATAAGAAAATTTTCAGTGCCGATTACATAAGAAAACGAAAAGGCTGGTTTCCAACACCACACTTCGATTACAATTTGTCCATTACATAAAAGCCCGATTAAAAAGATGTGATTTATTTATATTAATAATTACCGATGTTGTACCCATATCATGTTTCCTAATGTACAAGAAAAGAGAGAAGACAACGTCTACATATAACTTCCCAAAAATGCGCAGTGGAAGTATTATTCTTGTGTAGATTAAATGTGGAAGTAGGCCTAAATAACGTTAAAATCAATTAAAAATTTATTTTCGTGTTTTAATAAAGTCCATAGTTTAAAACATAATTAGGTTAATAGTCTCAACAGAATGACAACATCTCACAGCCAGAATACTATTAAAAATGACCTGTCTGTCACCCAGTATGATAAAATAAAACTAGCTGCGTGACAAATAGGCGTACACTTATCTTGACGTTGTCATGTTTCTTGGTGTACGTGGTCCACGTATGAATCTTTTCATTTATTTGGCACGAAAAAATGCCAACATTATTGAAAACCCGGAAAGGAAAACTCATTCTTGATTCTTTCCTCGGCTGCTTGTGAACAAAGATTAACGGATAATATTTACATATCACACTTAAAGTTTAGGGAGAATTATTTTTCAGAAAAATACTACCATGGTAGAAACAATGTATTCGTATTTTTTGTTTATTTCTACCGAAGGAATTTCCTCTAAATTCTGCCCAGTTACACAATTTTTTCTCCGTATGCCCTTAGTACATAGCAAACTTTTCTAATTTTACACTAGCTCTATTTTGTGTCTGTTGAGATTGCGGCCGATTTTCAGTTCATGTGTACGACTTCACAACTTGAAAATTTTCGGGAAAGAATGACCAACAAAAGGAAATAAATCGGCCATTTAATGTCACATACGGTAACGGGTGCGATTTAATATGTCACTGTTAAACTAATACCTCTTTTACTAACCTAATTGACACTAAGTTGTCATTAGAATCTAACTGTCACTGCTATTCTAGGGAAGTTATAAGGAGTATAGTTCGTCATTTTGCATTAACTAGCGAGATTCTTCACCCGAGGGATGTCCAGTGTCAAAATAAAGCATTTAATATTTTAAAATAAAATTCGGGAAAAACGGGCATAAGAATGCCGTTTGGTGGATCCAATGTGGAGTGAAAGAACTGATCAAATCGGCATATAGTGTTGGAGAGATTTACTGAAAGTGTAATATTGAAAATATTATAGGAGAAAAATTCCTCCGGCACTGGGACTTGAACCCAGGACCTTTGGCTATTCGCGCCAATGCTCTACCAACTGAGCTAAGCCGGAGCTCAATTCACATCGCCAGATGGAACTTCTCTCCTATGACTGATTGCCCTAATGGTCTACCTCACAGACAGACAAGTTATGTCATATGCAGTATGTGAGGCACACTAAGAAGTGATTTTTGTGACCGGGCTCCCACTGTTATTGTACAGTTAACATTCAAGACAGATATATAAGCATTCATGAGCCACAGATTATTGTCTCTGTTGGACTACATGAGAATATTATAGGAGAAAAATTCCTCCGGCACTGGGACTTGAACCCAGGACCTTTGGCTATTCGCGCCAATGCTCTACCAACTGAGCTAAGCCGGAGCTCAATTCACAGCGCCAGATGGAACTTCTCTCCTATGACTGATTGCCTGGGTTCAAGTCCCAGTGCCGGAGGAATTTTTCTCCTATAATTTTCTCATGTAGTGTCCAACAGAGACAATAATCCGTGGCTCATGAATGCTTATATATCTGTAATATTGAAGTTTAAATAAATGAAATCCAAACTTCCACATTTAAAAAAGAAAGATTAACCTTTCAATTAACTTAAAACCAAAAGTTTGTCAGAAAAGAAAAAGACCGGCCGAGAAAGCTTACACAAATTCTGACCAGCCGCAAACGCAACGTCGCAACTACAATGCTATGCCTAAATTCGCCAAGTCTTAATATTTATGTGTTGTGAAATTGGGAGCAATAAATTAATTGTAAAATAGCTTTTCCTCTATCTTACAGATTTTTTCTTTACCCATTACTGCACCCAATAATATAGGCCAACTGCGAAATTAGGTCTACTTCAAAATAGGAACATTTGTTATATATATTAGGCCTATACCAGTTAATATACCAGTTAAGAGATAGTTTCAGTAAATGTAACAAAAGGAAAGCAAAGGAAATAATTAAGAAAAGGGTAATAATAGGAAGTCATTGAGAGGAAGAAACCAGTATTAATGTTTAACGTAGAGCGATAAAAGAAAGAAGCACATAGGCTATCTATGTTTTTGTAAAATGAAATTACGTTCAACTAACAAAGCTTTCTTTATAATAATACCATGCCAACGGATATTTTGACAGCATGGTGAGGAATAAATAATAGAAAAAAGTCTTCTTCCAGCGTTTTTCTGTGTGAGATTCACTTAAAAGTTACTCAGTTAAAGTTGAGTCCAAAGAAAAAAGCATAATTCATTGTACCCGCAGTTCTTGGATGATTATCCATTGCATGTACTCTAATCTTTTTATAGTTAAAGTGAAATTCAGTTGAGGCCTGAGGTGTGCCTCAAGGTGCAATTCCAAGCATATGGAGAGTTTAAAGTTCATAGACAATGCGACATCATTCACCGACTGAAACACATATGCTGGAAATAAAATTTTTCCCCTCAAAATTAAGCTGCCTTGGTTGTCTTAAGGGGAATAAACCTACCACATCCAGGACATAATAATTTTCTATTTTTAGGTAACTTGACTCAGAACTGAGTTTAGATATTACCTTGAAACCTAGACTATTTTTAACTTGAATCTTTCTTTATAATTATGATGAGCGGTTTCTGAAATTGTAATTGGTTGCCAATATAGATATTTTTGTAGTATGGTACAATATATTTTAAAAATATTTAAATTAATTTTTGTATTTTGAAAGCTATAAACTTAACAAAAGAAATGCCTTCTGTCTTTCTTTGCTGTATTATGTTAGGAATGTGTAGTAGAAATTTCATTTCTGCATCATCAATAATGTTAGAGCAATCTGTACCTGAAGGTAGGCCTGTATAAATGTCGAACTGAGAAAAATGTTGTTAAAGTTTCCAATTATTGAATTCTTAACTCCTTAACATATTTAAAACTGTCTTGGCCATACTCTCCATTCTCCTCATCCTCTTTGGCCTCATCCTATTGTATCTACTCTCCTGTCTTGCAGTCTTATCCATTTGCTCCACCATTCTATCTGCTTTCTTAATGTGAAAGTTGTCTTACTGTTCATATTGCAATTTTTTAAATTATTGTATCAAATTATTACTCGAATGAGCAAATGTTTGTGTTCGGGTTCAGTTCAGTTATTTAGGCCTATATTACACAACAAACAACACCCAATTACACAAATAACTAACTTAAAATCGAACAGAATAAAAGTGATGAAAAGAAGAAAAAATGCAAAGTGGGAAGAACAAATTTGAAATCCTGTTGTATGACTAATAGAATTGGTCTTTAAATATCTACTAACTTATTTATTTATTGTATCTCCAAGTCTTTATGAACCCTATTTTGCCAGAAAAGGCATGTTAGGGTTAATATCTATTAATTACAGAGTAAAATAAATTGTAACCTATGAAATAAGGTTTTTCATATACATATACAATTTTTTGCTGTACATGTTTACTATTTCAGAATGTGATCTAATTATGGAGTTTTAGTCTTGGATCATAATATTTGCTATGTTTAGAGCCAGAAGAGGTGACGTATTTCGGTTATATTAAAGACATTTTATTGCATTGTAACCTGGATCTAAGTGCCGCTACTTAAGGAAAATTAAAATTGAAGCATTAGATTTTAGAATTTACATTTATTTTTAATATATATTTCCACATATTTTTGATTAAAAGAAACCAAAATACCTCAATTTCGATATTTGAATCCAATGTTACATGGTTTACTCCCCTTGAAGTAGTAGTCTATTTCCCAATCTATAGCCCATTTTCTTCTAAGTTCAGAGAAATAGTATTAAGAGGGGTTCATATTTACTGTCAGACAATTTCTTAACGTCCGATAAACAGTTAGTCTCTTCTAACTTACTTATACTTGTAACAAAAATTATGAGAAAATATTTTTTTTAATGTCTATCTTCTTGACTAAGTTTCTCCAAGAGTCAAAGCATATTTTACGAAAGTTTAATATTTACATACGACTTCATGTTTAAATTTTACTTACAAATCTTGAACTATGTTAATACTGTATGTTCTGCTTATAATGTTTATTATTTTCTGGGTAGTGCTTTTCATCCATTTCCCGTTCAAGCTACCTTAGTAGGATCTCGAGTTTCCTGCACCTATGCGTGTTTTTAACTACTTACCGCATGTGTATCAGTACATCAGTGCTCGCTTTTACCTTTTTATATATTTATTATTGCAAATTTGGGATAAATCAGATTTACTACTTCAATTTTACAATTGAAGAGCTTTTAGCAAAAACAACCTTAGTCCAAAAATTTGAAAATTGAATTTCCTGTATCATTGGGTGCTACAACCTACTGGTCATTGTTTAAACTACATGATATGGCTAAATCTGCTATAGTCCCTCAAATATAGGGTTACAAAGTTTACCAAGTTTAGCAAAAACAACCACTATCCATTCTGTTTTTTGCAAATACCTAGTGATTTGGTTTTTGGACTATGGTTGTTTTTGCTAAAAGCTCTTCAATTCCAATCTTAATGAATTTTAGCTCGTATTTATTTCTTAATATTTACTTACAATAATTCATCAGGCAGCTATGTAAGACGTAAGACCTCCCACATTCCATGGAATTAATAAGTAAAAATCTATGTGAGCTACCTGCAACCTTACTGAAAAATACAGTCTAATGTTCCACCTGTAAACCGTCTAGGTGCTACTGTTTGGTGCATGGGGCACTTTGATAATACTTACTTACGATATATTATATATTAAATATATCTATAATAAAATAAATAAATAAATTTATTTATTTATTCTAAATAAATATATTTATTTATTTTTCTAAATAAATATATCAAGAATAAAATAAATAAATAAATAAATATATCGTAAGTAAGTATTATCAAAGCGCCCCATGCACGAAACAGTAGCACCTAGACAGTTTATTTATCAGGTGGAACATTAGACTGTATTATATATATTAAGACATTAAAAACCTTAAGGTAAATAGGCCTATATGGAATTCAAACAATTGTAGAGAAAGCTTTTAAAGATTCTATACATATAGGCATACTACAATATTATATTTACAGCAATTATATAGTAACATTTATTTAGGACTATTGCATTTTCAGTAGCACAAAAATTGTGATCTTAAACTTGTCTGTGTTAAATAATAGACTTCTGTAGTCGCCATTGACACAGAGCAGATATTTTGCAGTAGCTCTTTCCTCCTTTTTATAAAAGAATTGCTCTTATCTTATCGAAGGCTTTTTTATTTAGGTTATCCATGTGTTTATTCGGGAATTTCTTTGGATGTGATATTGTCAAGGTTCTGGTTCATTATCCTAAATTTCTGTTTCTGGTCAAGTACTTGAAATTTCTTTCCAGCTACCCACGTGAAGTTTGGTGAACCTGATTCAGTTTTATTATTCTCAGGTAATCTGAATGTGAGAGATGTCGAACCCGGTACTTTAAGTGCATGTTTCAACAGTATGCGTTGGCCTTTCTACAATCTCATGAAAAACCTAGTCATTCCTCAAACCTTCACTCTAATATTAATATACGAAGTTCAAAATAAGTGTGGTGCTGTAATATTTATGAAGGAAAAACACACGTTTGCAGATGCTTTGTCTTGTTCGCATAATACGAACAGCAATGCCAAATGCTTACACAGATAAACAAGGTGCTCTACTCTAGCTTGCGGGCATTGTAAGGAACATAGCCCATGTGCTGATGGTTACGATAAATAAGAATTTCTGACATCATCTGCCGCTATTTACTCCATCTGCTCATCTATCTTCATAACTCAAGTGTATTTTCCTTCCATATCCAATGGCAGATTTTTTATCTGCAGCACCATAGTTAATACTACAAGCGGCATAAAAATTTAAAACGACACGAAGTTGATAAAATTGATCAGCAAATATTTTTCAGGTCTAATAACTGCGTCCAAGTAGAGAAACCTGACTAATTCATGAATTACACATAGCCTATTTCTCCATTCGTGAATAAGCATTCATGTTGCTTGATATTTAAAACAAAAATATAATATATATAGTGTGGGTATTACTTTTTAAGAATTTTGGTTGGAATGACATTCTTTATGTTTTAAGTAAATGTCAATATGAACAGAGAACAAGTCAACCGTATACAATTATTATACTAATGAGAAATAGCTATTAAAAGTAACACACCACCAAAAATTGAGTCACTAAAAATATGTAATATACTCCTCTATTGAATAAAATGCATGCATACATAGATATTTCTTAAGAACAGTTTTGAATTGCTACTCCATTCTTACGACGCGTATTTGATATTGACCGACAACATTTACAATGACTCGGTTATTTAACAGTTACGGTCGTTTATTGCAATATGCTAGCTAGGAACTCAAAGATACGATTTTATATGATGAAACGTCAGCTCATCTCTGGAAAGTTAAGGTACAATATGCAGTCATTAATACGTCACATGCTGCCTGTGACCAGAACAAAAACACATTATTTTATACAACAAAACTGTTTCGGAGATTGAAATAATATAAATGTGCATTGATTAAAATCACAATTTCGATTCTGCGCAAGACAGTTCATATACTTTTATTTTGTTCTGATGTTATCTTAATTGAATTAGATTAACTGTTTCTCATAGACAATATTGTAGCATCGGTTAGAATCTGGTAACTTATTCTATTTATCGATCATTTAGTACGCTGTGATCACACAGCAGACAGAATGTTGATTGCTTAACAACTACTCAAGTATGAAAGTAATTATTATTTATTTAATCCGTTACATTTTATTCATGGAAGCTTCTTATTAAATTACTACGAGTTATTTCAGATACATTCTTATTCTCTCGTGGAATTACCTATAATAATTTATTTTATGATAATACTTTTCATTAAGAAGACAATAGGCTAACCAATTTAATGCATTCAGAATAAACACCTTCTTGACAACCGGTTAATGAAGCAGAAGGTAAATGAAGATCGAGTTTGTATCTACATTGATATTACAGTAAGATGAATTTCATTATTGTTGGAAAATGTACTTACATTATAATTAATATTAAAAACATGTACCTTATACCACAGACTATCGATACAGAGAGTTTATATTCTGATACAAGGTCGCTATCTGTTTGTTTTATTTAACTGCCGTATTAAAAATAATGATGAATATCCATTTAGCTTGTATCAAGTGCATTTGTACAATTTATTTTACATTCATGGTCATAGATAACATTGGTATGAGTTAATTTTTCACTAGTTATACAATTGAATTTTAACAAAGTGCATTTGTACAATTTATTTTAAATTCATAATCATAGATAACATTGGTATGAGTTAATTTTTCACTAGTTATACAATTGAATTTTAACAAAGAATGGATCGAAATATTGTTAAAACCCTTAACACAACATAATGAATGGTAACAGATAGTACACCACTAAATGTATGATAGCCAATGCCCTATTATCAATTGTAGTTCTGGTATAACACAAAAGAATGTCAACCTCATTATTCTAAGTGTTAGATTAATATTAAAATAAAAAGATTGCAGAGCAACTTCTGTTTTATAAATGCACTGGATGATTTACAGTTGGCAGTCCTTTTGATGGTGGATGTTGTTACCTCTTAGCACACGTTTATCATTCAAACAATCTGCATTAAGTTGTCGAAAAGTTGTACCCATTTTGGCACATAACTATGCCATCTTCAGTTCTAATTTTTTAAAAGAAAAATTAGTAATAATTACACTATATTCCGTATTATTATAATAAAGCATTAAACCTTTTCCTTACAGATATGTGTAATTCATTTACTAATCTGGGCAACGTTGCTAGTTGTGCTTAAACATGAGTATTCATCATGAGTTTTAATACGACAATTAAAAAACAATAGATAGGTACATTTATCAGAATATAAACTCTCTGTATCGATAGTTTGTGGTACAAGGTAGTACGTTTTTAAGTACAATTTTAAATATGCACCACAAACTGATAAGAAATTTATCAATCATTTCTTGGATTAGGCTTATTCACATAGAAGATCATTAGAGATAAAATATATTCGCAAGGGACTGTTAAGATTTTAAATTTCTTAAATAAAGGTTCCAAGAATCTCTTTTATATGTGACAGCTATTGTCCAAATGGTTTTCCTCTGTAAACGAAATTTGTTTCTACTGTCAACCGAATGCCCCCATAATTGTATTCTATAAACTATAGCCTATCACTAATGTTATGCAACGAAAATATGCAAATTAAGCTAATTTTGTTGTATTATTTCCAGAAAGATCTATTATAGATCTCATTTCAAACGATGCAGAGCTCAATTTCGCTGATATACGAGTATAATCAATGTGCTCTTTCTACCTTAACAAATTTTCAACTTCTAGGCCTAAAAATATTGTAGCGTAAGATTACTTCCACAAAGTCTCTGGATTTTTACGTACCACAGTTCCTAGAGATCCTGCCTGGGGGAGGTAGTGCACCCTGATTGGTCCAGCTCTTCTATCCCACTCAACGTGTTGCCTGACTCTGTCTCGCTGCGACATTATCCTTCCACTCATCTATTACAGTGTAGTATTTTCTATGACTGCAAGCGTGATCTTCACTCTGTGCTCAACAGTGGATCACTGATCTATGCGCATGCGAGTCGGCGCAAGCTATAACGAAAAGTTCGCTGGCTGGGCTAAGTCTCAAGGCAAGAGACTTTGTGGAAATAATCGTACTCTACTATCAGATTATGTCGAAAGCCTTCAACATTTCCAATATTCAGCACACAAGATGCTGATCTACATTTCTGGAATTTAATTATGTTTGTCTTAACTACATTAAAGGACAATTAATTTGCTTTGAACCAAGAACTTATGGCTCAAAGTATATTATTTAAATTGATTTCGAGTTCACTTAAGTTTTTAGTTGAAACTAGACCTATGTCGCTAGTATCAACAGCAAACAGAACTGACTTTGACAGATTGTTTATGATCATTGGAAAATCATTTAAGAAAGAAGTGGTCTTAATATAGACCCGTGGGAAATTTATTCCATTAATTTATGTAGGCCTAATTGATATTTTCCGAATTTATGACAACTTTTTTTTGCCCATTTGCGAAGGTAAGGAGAGAATCAGTTTAACGTTATATTTCGAATACTATAAAATTTAAGTTTCGCTACAAGAATTTCATAGTTGACTGTATCAAATGCTTATGTGAGGCCACAAAATATTCTACCTACTTGGAATGTTTCATTAAAAGGAGTTAAAATCTAATTTGTTAGGTCATATCTAGCAGAGTAGTTGAGTTTATGATATGTAATGGTGTTAATGCTTGATATTAAATTAATGTAAAAAACATATCTAAACATTATGCAAATATAAATAACAATATTGCCCATCTAACATTATCAGTGGAAATCTGTTTTCCCAACTTGTACTCTTTATTAACTAACACTTGGAACGAATAGGTTTATCTTGATGTTGGCACTGTATTAAATATCATTTTAAGTGGTGAAGTGCACCTTTGTTAGTTTGTTTTTTTCACTATATTATTTTGCAAGAAAGAAGAGGTTCATACATATGTTTCCCAAAATATTAATCTTCAATTATGGACTTTGTTTCAAGCTATAAAGTTTGTTTATTTCTGCGTAGCAACACATGTAATTATCATTACCTATCATATTTACAATTTAATAACTAATTTGAATAGTTGTTTTAGTATGAAATTAACGTTATTTGGAAGAAATCTGCTTACCCATATGGAACCAGAAACAATTTTTATATTTTGAAGTTCAAGCAGTAGGCCTGGTGCTTCCTGATGTGAGTGGCTGTGAAATTTAGCATGGGTTCCACTGATTTTGGACAACCTTCCACATCATTAACTCTCCCAGGGAATTTAGTTGACTGTGTTTTATGTGGACTACAATTTACTAAGGGTGGAATCAATATCCATATTGCTAGAAGCCATGGATCTTCACGAAATTCATCCGCCACAGATATTGGTGAGCTCACTGCATCTTCTGCACTTTATATTGATGGCAAAGATCTACCACCCATCAGTAGATCTACTGTGTTGGAAGGCCATAGTTGTCCGTTATGTGGTCTTTGTTTTATTACATCACGAGGACTTATACATAATTCCAAGAGACATGTTGAATCGTCCAATAAAGAAAAAATATAAATAATTCTAAGAAATATCTCTGAAAATAGTCAAGATAATATACATGTAGGAAGTCAGAAGATACTTTGAAATGCTACAACAAGAGACATGCAGAAGGATATTCATTTTTGGCGTAATAGATTTCATAATAATATTAAAACGTTTGACTCTACCATCTTTGAAGATAAGACGAATAGTTTTCTGACATTTGTGTACGAAGCAAATTCAACATTACCAGGTCCTGAACATCCTGCCCCCCGATATTTTCTAATGCGAAGAGAGGGAAAGACAAAGTGTAACTCATGAAATGATTTCTTCTAATCCTCAGAGATCATCCAAAGCTCGTAGAATGAGAAATATGAATAGGTATGTGTATGAAGTCGCTCAGTCCAACTATTATAACAGAAGGAAAGTTATTGTACGAAAGATGATGAATTCTGACAGCCCAAAGCAATGTCCCATTAAACTGGATAAAAATGAAGATAATTTCAACAAATATTTGGGACCTCCAATAATAATGTCAGATAAATATAACCCCAACATGAACCACGAGATAACGTTTTCAAATTTTCTCTAAACAGTGTCAAAAGAGCAATAAAAGGGATGTCATTCGACACCTCGGCTGGACCAGATCGAATACTAATAAAAACTATTAATGAATTTGACATTTCCGATGTCTTGAGACTAATTATTATTATAGTGCTAGTCAGTTCCTATGTGCCAAAATAATTGAAACATGGTAGAACAATACTGATATATAAAGGAAAGGGAAATGTAAATACTGTTTCCTTTTGACGGCCAATAACAATCTATTCTGGAAGAACAGTAGAACGAGTTTTGGATCAAGAGTGGGTTTGTTTCCAATTTTTCAGGATGTCATATAAATGACATGGTTGTTTAAATGATGCAAAAATGAACACTAAAGATAGTGTAGTTGCATTTTTGGACATTTCCTGTGCTTTTGACCATATTGGTCATGCACATATTAATAACTGTCTTTCAGTACACGGAGTATCTTCCGATCCCTATAACCGAATAATTAACTTGCTCACAGACAACTGTATTCAAGTGGAGGTTGGAAGTCAAGGAACTAAAAGATCCCAGTCCACTGTGGTGTATAAAAAGGAGGCACATTTCCCCTGTACTGTTTAATATTGCTATTGAATTTATATATAAAAATATATGATAAGAATTTTGCAGGAAAACATGGTTGTTACTTAAATATACTGAACCTCTTTGTTTGACCGGATTTGCAGATGATCAAGCTGCAGCATTGACACAGCTATTCGAGTAATTGATGCCACTGAAAACCTTTTGACCTCGATTGGATTAGAAATTAACGCTAACAAAAGTTCAGCGATTTTAATTAACAATGGAAAACTTCTGCAACAAGATCTTCTTTTGGTTTCAGAGAATTAATTTCATCTATAACGGAACTTGAAAATATTAGGTATTTGGGCTGCAGCTTTAACAATGAGCTTCTGTTTAATAAAGATGCGCTCATGCCATTTGAACAAAATTTAGAAAAACTATCCAAGTCACTTTTACTGAAAGCCAATCAGAAGTTTAACATAATTAATCAATATATTTTTCCTTCTCTAATTTACCCTCTTCAGACAGCACCCTTGAATAAAATCCCATTGTATATTCTTGATGGTCTAGATGTTATAAAAAGACGAACTGTGTAGGAGATTGTTGGTGTTCCTAATAGAGCAGCCAATGCTATGTTATTTTCCCACGGAACTTACGTGGGCTTGGGCTAATTAACAGTAAATGGGAAGCTCCATTGCAATATTTATCCGTTGCTCACAAACTTTCAAATTGTGAAGATCCACGTTTACTTGAAGTTTCTAACTCCTAACAAGAAGTTAGAGGTAGCCTTGCTCGCTTAGACGTGCCAATGGAAATAAACAAATGGCCATAAAAGTTCTAGACAACTTAGAAAGTTAATGCGCCTTAAGTCTTTTGGCGAATGCTCATCTATGCCTTAAAAGGTATCGGAGTGTCACATTATAAAGAATATCTTGTTGTTAACAACTTCATGGTGGAAAGATGCACCTAATATCATCTGAATGGACAGGCATGATGACACCGAATGTTAATTATGCGAATCTACTTGGAGTCCCCGGTAATAACTGTTATTAATGGATCATCCCTTTGCAGAAGGTGTGTAAAGGAGTCGAAAACAGAGTGACGTGCACGGATCATGTCCATTTAATTCACTGTTGTTAATCAGAGACATCATCGGGTGAAACACTCATTGTCCAACTTCCTGACCAATAAAGGACATGAATGCTTTGAGGAAGTTCATGCTGTAGATGGATTAGGATCTAATTGCTTCATAAATATTATAGCAATCAAGAAAGGAGTTAAAACAGCTTATATCCTTGATCCAGTCATTCGCTATGAAACTAACGACGATGTCAAGCCGAGAATGTTGACATGGAGAAGAATAGCTTCTACAAGAGCTGCATTCCATTCCTTAAAAAAAATACGACGCAAGATTTGGTGGCTGTTATTTTTCAGTGTATGGTCTTCTGTTTGGTTCCAGAGGTACGATCTATCGCTCGGTTGCACAACAACTGCAAAAACTGGGGATCACCAACTAAGAAACGAAAAATCTTACTGAAAGCATCATTGTTGATTCAATATAGATCTTGAATCACCATATTCACTTCAAAAAGTAATTGTGAGCTTCTGTTTAGAAGAGTATTGTAAAACTGTTTGTATTTATGTACACTATGTAAGTTACTTAATAATTGTCTTGTTAGATGGAGTTGGTAAGCTGTGTCCGATGGCAACTTGTGAAGAGGCAAGCAGCTTCATTTTTTATGTTTCTAATACATGATTTTATTCTTCTTATCTTTCTCTGCATTCATTTTTCAATTTTTTTAGAAGACTGTTAATAACCACATCTACATAGGTATATTATAGAAAACGATTGTTTTATCATCTTTTATTTGTATAATGACTTGACTACGGAGTATTTAAGCCTATGATGGAAATATACCGTATTTCATTGAATCATTACATAGAAAGCTATTTGGGACACTTATTTTTGGGGTAGTATGTTATAAATATACTTGTAATTACATCAAAACCAGATGGATTCTTATTCTTTAGAAAATCCATTATGCTTACTATTTTTGGTTCAGTTGTTGGAAGTAAGTTGGAACTAGGTAGTTCCTAGGTAGTCGCTATTTCCACCCCAGGGCCATAGTGCCACCAGAAGGATTAGGCCATTGGAAAAATCCCACCGACCTCATCGGGAATGGAACCCGCGACATTCCGGTATGTAAAGCAGTGCACAGCGTACCCCATAGTATTGACGACGACTTTCTAAAATTGAGAAATGAAACTTAGATTGATTAATACAAGGTTTTGCTATGTGAGAACTCTGCTATCGAAGATAATTAGGTATCTTTAGCTGATTCAATTTTCCAATTGAAGCAGCCTTTATGATAAATGAAATAATTACGTTGTAAACATTACATATTTTCATAGAAAAGAGAAACATTAGCATTATAAAGCAAACATCAAGTAGAGAAACAATATCATTTTGAGATGATAAATTGTTAGCATATAATATTTAATTTTCATTTTATAATATCTCGTGTAAAGGAAAAGAAGATATAGACAGTAAAACATTGATATAAAATTATACGAACAAATGAAACGAATTTGAAAAATAAAGTGTGGGATCATTAGTCTATATATCACCAGTTGTTATAGGCTGAAGCTGGACTTTTAAAGATCTAACTCAACTAAACTAAGGGAGAGATTATTTTACATATTACATCATTATCTAAATGTAATTAATTTTGCTCTGTTTCAAAATATTTATGTTACAATTTGTTTAAATATCTATCATATATACATACTTATATGTAATACATAAACTTACAAATAATATACATACTTATATACCGGTATGTATTGTATATGTATGTGAGTTACTAGTAAATTAGCAAGGGTACATCTTGCCGATCTAATATATCATGTGGATTCATTTTGATTAATGTGGATGCATGTGGATTTACTGTGGATCAATATGATATAAATTTACTTAACAATAAAGTCTTTATGTTATTCTCGATGCTAAATTGAAATTTTTACCTTAAACCTAACCCTGAAGCAAGATTTGAAACTTAACACTGAGTAGAGAAACTTAACATTGATTTGACATATCTGTGGCTTGTTTCTAAAAGGGCCAACGTCATAAAACTTGCTTTTGAGATAACTAACTTTGAATTCTTTGTAGAAGTAACAATTTATGGTGAGAACTTCCTACATTGCCCCTAAGGTTTCTGTATTATGTCTATTAATAGAAACAGACATTGGCACTTTTATTATACGAGAGATAAAGACTAGCCGAGCTCAATAATGCATAGATCTCATTTTTGCAAGAAATTGACATTGTCCCTTTTTAGAACCAAGCCATAGATATGACCATACATATTCAAAATGAAACGATTACAACTTATCACAGATTCATGATCTTACCCAAATCAGCCAAAAACAATTAAAAGGCTTGATATTTAAAAAGCTAAAAATCCGACTTCGAAGTTCATTTCATGATTAAGGTGCGCCACCCGGGAAAAAATTACCTCAGTTTCGAGTTCCCAATCCCCCCCCCCAAAAAAAAACCGCATAGTGAGTTTCGTACAAATCATTCAATGTTTTCCCAGTTGTGAATTCATGATTCCCTTCTGTCCTATTATGTAAAAAACTAAGAGGTGCCCGCGGCTTCGCCCACGATAATTAATTGAAAAATTAAAAATTAATAGTATAATAATTATTAAAGCATTATATTTATTAACACTTGCACGCGAATCATTCTTAAACTAAACCATTAATAATTAATGAAACAGCTAAAATTCCGGCTTTAGAGTACATTCCTCGATTAGAAATCGCCACTTGGGAAAACGATCTCAGATTCGATTATGCAGTTCCAAAGATAACTGTGAACCACTGCCTTCTAAACTGTATAATTCTCGTGCGTAATTCTCCAGACGGCGGTGGATAATACGTATCGTATTCTCAACTGTTTGTTGACAGATGAATGTGATGTGAATTTTATTTGATAAATTCAGTGTAATTTTCAGAAATTATATAATTTTTCAAGAGAAGGAGTGATTGATTTGGATTTTTACTGTCCGCGATACTTCGAGGATTAAACTATCAATATATTAAACCTGATACCCGCGGCTTCACCCGCCATTATTAATTGAATCCAGGATTTTAAAGAAATTTACACTGGCAGTGTATTAAAAATGTTTGTGGTTCAGAGCTATGAAAATTGTAAGTAAAAATAAAATTAGAATATTTGTTCATTGTGTTCATTTCACTTAGGCCTTATATAATAAAGAAACGGTTTTACTAATTGTGTAGTCGTCATGAAAGTTTACACTGCGAGAGACGAACATCGCCGAGTATACCCGATGTCTCACGAAGCGGGCGAGCGAGCAAGCACGCTATTTAGGGCCGTTGAATTGTATAAGAGTAGAAGATATTATCTCTGCGAATCGTAAACAAATGAATCAAGACAGGAAACCAGCAAGGCATCTTCAATTAATCCACAATAAAATTGAATACATTCTTGTTAATAGGTGGCGCTGGATGTTGCACGGTCACACAAACACACACACATGTACCGGTATATAATATATATATATATATATATATATATATATATATATACTAGCTTAAGGGGGACATACAGCTTTCGTTGAAATTCACAGGTGAGGAATAGGCGAATTTCATTATTTTTTTTATCAGCAATGAATTGCTCTACAATTTTTAAATCTGACACACTCTTTATTTCCTACTTCTACAATTGCATACTATTTTCAAAATTAACCAGACTGTTACAGTTACGGGTAATTATCGTTTCAAAATGGCTCCACGTTTCATGCACTGAAATGCCGTTTCCTTGATAATTTCCACAAATATCAATATTTCTGAGTGATTATTTTTCTGTGTATTTGTTAATATCATACGAACAATGCTGTCTACAATCATTCATTTAACATTAATAGTTCATTTTTTAAGTATATTTATTTAAATGAAGCAGAAAAAAATACAAATTGATTTTTTTTAAATCCTTACACTTTAGATGTTCCAACGATTGTAGATGATGTGTTCATATGATGTTTCAAATAGATATAAAAAAGAATCACTCAATAATATTGCCATTTGTGGAAATTATCACGGAAACGGCATTTTAGTACACAAAACATGGCTGCCATTTTGTAACGATAATTACCCGTAACTGTAACAGTTTGATTAATTTTGAAAATAATATGCAATTGTAGAAGTTGCCAATAAAGAGTATGTCAGATTCCAAGATTGTAGAGAAATTCATTGCTGAGGAAAAAAATAATTAAATTCACCTATTTCTCACCTATGAATTTCACCGAAAGCTGTATGTCCCCCCTTAAAAGGCCCGGCGTCGCCCGGGTTTGGTATTTTGTAATTCTAAATGAACTTATGAAGGATTTTCGATTTTCAAGCTCTAGATCCTTAAAGTATGTAGAATATAAAATGAGGAAGAACAATTTAACACACACAAACTAATCTCCCGGAAAACGCTTTATGTAGCTTTTTATGACTCATAGATGACTTAAAACTTTGCACCCATTTGCTTCTATACACAATACCTGGTAGGGGTTGAAATAAGAGGAAACAGAAATTCCGATTATATAAGATTGTATTGTCTTTGTGGAAATTTTTATTTCTCACTCTCATGTTACCATACAACCGTTTCGGAGCTAAAATTTAAAAAAATTCAATATTTACTTTCCTCCCCCAAAACCTGGGACATAATATACTGCTCGCATATGACTAAAAATGTTCAATTATATTTTTTCTCCTATGATGAACATCCCTATTTGTCAACTAATAAAAAGCCTACAGCTGTGGATAACATATCAGTGGATAGGATTTTTTACAGACTTCGTTGGCACCCAAGCAGGCTGAGACAACTGGATTAAGCTGTCCCTGCAATAAACCTCTTATTCTACATCAAAATGTGAAGTGTGAAAATTATATTCTCCATGTCCAGTGTAGAGAAAGTTATGTGACTGCATCACATTGTGCATTATTTTGGTGGATTCATTTTTCATTATTTACACAATTTATTACATCGATAGCCTCAGAATTTGTTTAAGTCCAGTATTTTGTAGCTCCCAAATCCCTATGTGAACACTGTAAACAATATACTGTTCTCACGATAATTGAACTGCATATGGCAAAATCCAATGTAATATTTTTTATAAATTATATAATTTTCGAGGGAAGGAGTAGTTTGTTTGAATTTTAACGTTGACCACGTTACGTTTCGAGATGAACTGGGTATGTGTGCATAATTTCGTGCAAATAGCTCAAGAAATTTAGATTTGTAGGCCTATAGGGAACATACATACCCACACATCCACATACCCACTTTCGATTTTATATATATTTAACATCTCGTATGTATACACAATTCATGTTATTTAGAAAATGTTTGTGATTTCAGGATATAGGCTACTAGGTCAATTACGTTCGTAAACTGATGCGAATTACGAATAAATAACTGAAGAACAGTAAATATGGTCGTGCAATTTATGAGCAATGCATTAATAAGTAGACCTAAATGTTTTTAATTTCAACTAAAATTTTATTTGAAAACATATTAATATATTTAAAAATATATATTTTAACATTGCCAATACCTATTGGCATACATGGAAGTCAGACTTGGATAATGACGAAAGAGGCAGACAAAGGCTGCAGGTCGTTGAAATAAACTTGAAGGGCAGTGAAAATGTGACGCTATTGGAAAGAAGAGAAAATGTATTTTTGCTGACCCTATTGTACGACTAAATTACTTTAAAGTCAAATAGTCCAATATTACAGTCCAATTCCTTATTTTAAAGTATAAAAATGATTTTCTTCTGCATCTAGTGCGCATTTGCATATAAAAAATAAGAGTTTAATAACATTTTAAACTATCATTGGACCGCAATGAAGGTAAATAATTCTATTGTAACCTACTGGATTTCCGTGTCTATAAAATCGGTAGTGTATGCACTTAACTTTAATGCCCCATATAGTTTACTAACAGCGGGTTAAATTTAACTTTCATAGCGTGGGTAATTCATGTAGCTCTAATGATTATAAAATACGAATAATAAACGACCATCAACATTTTGAAGCTTAGAGCTCATATATTAAGCTTGGAAATAGAGCACTATTGTATTCTAAATAGCATTTAAAATAAAATGGCCGACCAACATAAGAAAAACTTATGGCCATTATAAGCAAAACTTAGTTGGCCATGGTTATTTAAAAGCCTCATTCTTTTAATATGAACAGTGGCGTATACACTTGAAGATTTCTTGTCCTTTTGATGAAATTACGAAATACTCAATTCCTGCACTTTCGTTTTGGTGAATAGTGTTGCAAATCCCATATGAGTCCCCATATGAGTCAAAAAGAATGGTGAATTAGGCCTATTGATGGTAATTTCGGTAGAGAATTATTACTTCTCCTCTAAGTATGTTCCAGCATCCGGATGTACTGAACTAATCACATGCAATAGTGAGTTAAACATTTAAAGTAGATACAATGAATATGTTAAGAATGTAAAGAAATTCAAATGGGAAAATATGTAATAGTTTTATTTTAGATTGTAAGTAAAATATACCTTTATGCAACTTATGGAAAGATTTAAAAGCATTTAGTATCAATCCTATCATATCTGAAGCAATTCAGAACCTATACGAAAACTCTACAGGAAGAATACAGATATAAAATTATCTCTCACCTGGATTTAAAGTTATGAAAGGATTACATCAGGGAAGCAGTTTATCACCGACACTATACAAAATATATAGAGAGAAAAAATATATAGAGCGAAACCATTGGAAAATTGAAGACATTGAAAATTGGGGGAAAAAAAAATGTAAGACATGGGAATCCCAATAAATGATAGTATTCCTATATTCCTTACAGTTTGGTGATGACCAGCTAATTTTGGCACAAGATGAAGAAGACATAGAATACATCACAAGGAACTAAATAGAGGAGTATAAAAAATGTGGACTTCAGGTTAACATGAATAAAACAAGATATATGGTAAAAGAAGACATAAATCAAGATTTGACCCTGGAAGAAGGGATGGGAACTATTACACACACTGAACTTACAAATACCTAGGAGTCAAAATAACATAAGACGGCAAACAAGATAAATAAATTAGTTCAAGAATAAAAGCTGGAAAGCTCGCTATTGGAACATTAAATGGGTTTCTGTGGGATCGACGGATTAGACAGGAAACAAAAGGACAGAATTGTCAGAGGATGGTGGAATGGAAACCATCAGGAAGAAAAGCAGAGGGAGACCGCCGACCATATGGATACAACTAATTCAGGCATCAATTAGAAGAAGAAATATTGAAGAGAATTTATGAACACATAGAGATAATTGGAGAAAGAAAATTATATTATACTAGCTTAAATGGCCCGGCGTCACCCGGGTTTTGTATTTTGTAATATGAAATTAACTTATGAAGGACTTAAGATTTTCGGCCCGGCGTCACCCGGGTTTTGTATTTTGTAATATGAAATTAACTTATGAAGGACTTAAGATTTTCATACTCTAGGTCCTTATATAATATGTATGTAGAGTTCGAAATGAGGAAGAACGACATATGACACTCAGACTATTCCCTCAGAAAACGCTAGATATAGCTTTCTATGGCTCATAGAGGATGTAGAATTTTGAATTCCATTGCTTCTACACACCATGCCTGGGAGGAGTGCAAATAAGAAGAAAAAGAAATTCCGGTTACATAAGATTGTATCCTCTTGACAGAAAATTGTATTTCTCACTCTCATATTATCATACAACCGTTTCGGGGCTGAAATAAAAAATAATAATATCGCTTTCCTCCCCTAAAACCCTGGACATAATACACTGCGGGCATAGGACTGAAAATGTTCCATCCCTTTTTGTCTTCTTTTAGATGCATAGGGCCTCAGAAAAACTTCCCTAGGCCTATTTCTCAACTAATGCAAAGCCTACAGCTATGAGTGACGTTTCAGTGGATAGGATTTTTTACCGACTTCCGATATAGCATACTCACTGGCAAACACGTAAGTTGTCCCTGCAATACGACCGCATGTCGAGGGTAAAGAAAGTTATGTGACTGCTTTATTTTCGTGGATTTTATTCGTCAAGAATATTTTAACAATTATGTATTAAATACTTTGATAGTATCAGCATTTGTTAAACCCAGTATTATAATATAGTATCCAAAGCCCTATGTAAACATCGTAAACAATACTTTCGTTATCTAAACAATTGACATCAGAACTCTCTAACTTTGCCTCATTTCACATTACCGACTTTTCCCGTGGATTTTCCAAAAATTTTCTTTCACACAAACCTTGTTGTGACAATTACGAACACAACAAAAAAAAATCAGCCAAATCGGTCTAGCCGTTCTCAAGTGATGCGGCAACAACCCTTTTGTAAATTCATTTTTATTAATATAGATGTGTAATCTTGGGGTACCGGAAAATGTAAATTGAAGTACATTGCAAAACCGGATAGTAAAAATAAGCATGTCACTTTAATGAATTGGATATTTATGAATTAAGGTTAGGCCTAAACAAATTGTGCAGAAATTAGATAAAATAATTCTCTGGCCACCTCCTATTAACAACATTTCTAAATTAAACCCCATAGCATTGGTTCTTTTTCTGCAGCTTCGTTTGAATATGTTTAAGTTTGAGTCCTTGGATGTCTGGTGGAGAAGGCAACACGCTCACAAGCAAATTCAAGTCATACGTCAAAAAGACTTTGGTCACTCACAAATTACCACCTGTGCTGCTTGGACTGAGGCAGACATTTAGCTGAATATCTCCATCTTGAGGTTCCTCGTCTTGCAAGGTCAGCCAACAACCAGTAGTCAGTGATAGTCACCACAGGGACAGAATTGGGGACGGTCACGTACGTGTGAGTATGAGTGCATCATCATGGTAGGTGGGACTAGACACTTGCGACTAAATACAGGAAGACCCTACCGACCACGCATGCGCGGCAGTAGCCAAGCAGCCGACGTGTGTTTTGTTTGCCGATAGGGGGTGTATAGTGTCCACTTGGAATGTTATGGTTATATTTTTACAGATGACAGTCTACGGTATTGCACATGTTGCACACAGCACAAAGCTTTTACGTTCATAAATATGGACAGGTACTTCTTTTCGGATATTTAGAATTAATTTAGAAGGCATAATGGCATATTTTTAAAAATAATAATAACTTATTACAAATTAAATAATCTTTGAACAAATTTACATATTTTTCAATTACAGTACTTGCAACTGTATTCTGAGCTTAGGCAGATGTTGGTTTTGTCAGGGATCGTGGAGTTTTCTTTTGTTTCTAGTTCAAATCTGTTTTTATTACATGATGTCAAAGTGTCTCTTGGTATCAATTTTGTTTGCAGACTCATTGGTTTGCTCAACTGCCTTCATTAGAGCCGGCATAGGGGCTGTCTGTTTGGCTAGAGCATCTATTTGTTGTTCTGTACTACCAGAATTGATTATTTTTGTTACCTTTGCAATTAAGACTGCCTACCGTCGATGCTGTGTTGATCGCGTTGATGTCGGTGAAGACCCTGCTAACGAGAAAGATGTTTACCACACTGATCAAATAAATGAGACCCAGTATCTTTGGAGTGCCGCTTTCTTGGCGCCAGTTCATATAGCTTTATATGGTGTTTTCGTCTTACATGTTTCCGAAAAGTATCGCCTCGTCTGCAACAGAACGCGTGATCGGTAGAGTTTTACAGAATACCCGTCGGCTGCTTGAACACAACCGCGCATGCTTGGTTGGTAGGGTCTTCCTGTATGAAGTCGCAAGTGGACCAGATGCGGGGTATGACACCTCATTTTGTCCTATGAACCCCCTATTTTGTTGTGACTGCCTCGTTATGGTAGTTTTCTGGCGGAGAAATGAAACTAAGTGAAGAGACCAAAGTTTCTTTGGTTAGAGGTGAGCCCCATAATATTTCTGTTTCCTAGGGTGGCGAACCTCTACCTGAATGATGTGGTAAAAGATTGAGGTGCGGGTAACCCAAAATGTCGAGCAATGTACATTTTCATCCTCTCTAAATGATCTTATGCGAGTCTCCCGTCTTCCAACCAGTCGCCATTGCACTATTAAATATGTTCTAACAAAATTAAAACATACGTTTAAGTCCGTGGCAGGTGATTGTACCGTGACAAAAGGGAAATTTGACTATTTTGTCTTGATACGCCTGGTTTGGAAGCAATTCGGTGGGCACTCAATAGAGCGCGCTTGCATGCTCGTTGAGCTTTGCGAACTGACTGCATTACTGGCTCGTTTACATTGTAATTTTTTATAGAGCAGCACCTTCCCCCACTATTCTGGCCATGATCTCCTGTTGGGTTGAGCTTGGAGGTTGTTCAAACTAAACAGATTTTAGGATTAATCTCAATTTAAGTTCATTGCAAGCTAAATTTTGGCCAGTTCTTTTAGTATTTATGAAATTAGTAAAATACGTGACTTGAGTGTAATCAATTTTGCTTCGGACCCACATTTCAATTTTATTTGTATTAAATAGTGAAAATTATACCTTTGTTCGTACAAGCAACATGTCTACTTAGATATTCTGTTCAAATGAGCGCCCTTATTCTCTCCCGCGCCTGAGTCAGCAATTATAACCAGTTTCGTAACATGATGCAAGTGTAAAGGTAGTTGCGAGCCAAGGCGTATAGAATAGGAGGTGGGTCGGACTGCGGTTCTCCCCCACCACTCACCCGCTGTGATGACGTGGCTGCAGTCCCACAGTTACAGCCGGTGCAGTCCTTATAGCTTACTTCGCCTACAGTTTCGACTGATATCGTTTTCATGGGCGCCTATACCCGGGGGCATATATATTAATATATATATTAATATATATATTAATAATTATAGCCCGGTGTCGTTCTTTTAAGACATATTGAGTAGGCCTATAATTGGCACTGTTTCATGTGATATTTAACTTTTCTTATAAATACTAATAAGTGTTCTAACTTAGGTAACGATTTCTTGTTTTAGTTTGCATGTCTTAGAGTAAAGAAAAAAAATTAGAACTTGTTTTTCAGTGGCAAAATAGCATAAAATATGATTTTCACTAGTTCAATTACTAAAAACATTCCTGGGGTGGATCTCCGGCCCCCTTTTCTTGGGGGTATGGTTTTTTTTTATTTAACCACTTTGAAACTGCATCATCAGAAACTAAGCCGAAAGCAAACTATCGATGATTTATTTCAACTTACAATGTCACACTTGTTTGCCCTCCCTCTAGAAAATATCATATGGGCGCCCTTGATCGTTTTGAAACCAACTTCTATTGAATTATAAATGAATGGATTATACATCTGAAACATTGTCATACTGTTACCTTTGAGTTGCCTGATGCCAAGGCAATATATGAATAAAACAATGTATAAGTTACAGTACGAACATTATTTCCAAATGACTGTAAAGGCAACAATGTAAATTACCATGCAAGATTTTAAAAAAGTTAAAATATATTTTAAAATGCAGTTTATGTTATATATGTAGTATTTTTGCAGTCTTGTAGTTACTTGCATCTTCAAAAACGGAATTCCGTCATTCCTTCTTGCTTCTTCCTTTTTATTAAAATCAACTCGATTTGAGCCTTGGAAAATACGCCACTGAGCACATTCTGGACTTCTTCAGATACAGTAACTGCAATATATATTTTTTTAACTGTTACATTCATCAACCTACCTTTTGTTTATCTGTTCCTGTTCTAATTTATACAATTCAATACAATATACAGGCGCGTGGATCGGGACTGCAGCTCCGTCACGAATCAGGTTCCCCCACCACGCGGAAACCAGTCCGACCAACCACCTATTCTATACGCCTTGGGTGCGAGCTAGCGTCACGCCGTGTGCACGGCGTCCCTTCAGGTCAGACTGCATCGCGTTAGAAGCATGGCTGGTGTTCTCTCCAATTCGCGCGGTTTCATAGATATTGCAACGCCAAGTTCAAGTGCTCTTAAAACCCACGAATTTTAGTACAAAGCTACAAGTATTAAGTTTTGTTGTTTTCTCGTAATTATACTTCAATAATTACCACAGTGTTCCAATCTTTTCAGTTAACATATCCGTGTGTTAAGCTCGTTATAGGCTTGCTTGCATTGTGCAACCGTGTTCACAGTGAAGTAACCTAAACTATTGCAATTTAAGCTTATTCTTAACATTTCAGTTAATTAGCAGAATTTAACTGACTATATTAACGATTTACAGTGTTTCAATGTATAATTTATTATGTGAATTAATTACACATATTTTCGCCCACGTGCTAAGTTTCCCGCCAATTTGCATGGCATATTTCAGTTATTATTCAAGCATATATTTCAATCACTTATATTAGTGCTTCGTGTGAATAAAGTTGTAGTGTTTTATACATGTTAAAGATTGTATTCCAGTTCAGTTCCGTGTATCCCTGTTCCAAGTACCTACGTTAAGTCCACTGCTCACACAAACTTTCATTAATTTACTTAATTGTTCCTCCACCCTAGTCCCAGAGGTTAAATCCATTAATTATTACGATATTTCCTATGTAACCCAACAACCTTCTTATGTGAGAATGAATTAACATTGTATATAAATAGTGTAATCAAATTGAAAATAACCTTTATAGATGTGAAATTGGTCCAAATGGTTTTATTTCAGGTTTTCAACCATGACTAAATTTTGAAAATGACTAAGAAACCAAATGCATTTTTTGTGTTTTGATTTGGAAATTTCCGCAATGACCTCTGGGTAGGGCTCGCTTATCAGATAGCTTAGCTTTCTGTGGGTGGTTTCCCTTTTCCTTCCACTTTTCCCTTAGCGCCTGGTACTCTTAGCGTACCATATCTCCGAGCTTGCACGACCGTTAGGATAAGGACAGAGATTAGGGTTGGAGGATCAACTCCCTTACTGTGTTACAGGAAAACATCACATCAGTGTTGAGAAGTGTCTTGTTGCAGTTAGATTTAAAGTGAAAATCATTTTCTGTTCTTAGTGTAAGTTTCAATAATCGTTACTAATAAAAACCACCAATAGTGTAAAATTCTGTATTTGTGTGCGTGTGCGTGTGCGTGTGCGTGCATACCAAGTAAAATACCACATATTATATCGAAATTGAAGGGAAAGAAATTAAATTCACAAGCTAGAGAACGGTTTATAATGTCACACCTTTTATGAAGAAGAATCAAACAATGGGGAACCAATAATTCCAATAAAAAATGCACAATTGCGAGCTTGGGCAGCGACCAAAGTTTTACATACTACGGAGCAAGAAATAAAAAGGGAAGCTAAAAAAATTGAGGCTGGTGAAGAAACCTCATTTGAGACGCCGGACAAAAAAAGACAGAAAACATGTAAAATAAATATAGATGAATTTGATGAAGAAGTCATTCGTCGAATAATCTATGACTTTTATTTTACAGAGAAGCGTTCGCCCACCATCGAAACGTTGCGACTCAAATTAAAATACACTATTAATTTTGATGGTTGCAACACAACATTGAGAAAAATAATTTTAAAACTCGGCTTCAGGTGGCGAAAGACCAAATCACAGCGCCAGGTATTAATTCAGAAATCCGACATTCGGGAGAAAAGAGTTGAATGATAAAAAATATTCCGAAGTGAAAATCGCCTTATTATTTACATGGATGAAACATGCTATGTACTTTCATCTCATGTCCAAAGTAAATCGTGGAGTGACGATTCTGTGAACGGGCTGCTAACACCTGTTTCTAAGGGACAGCGCTTGATAATATTTCACGCAGGTGGGGAAGACGGTTTCGTACCGAATGCTCTTGCAAAATGGAAATCAAATTAAGCGACAGGGGATTATCATCACATGAATCAAATTAATTATGAAAAATGGTTGTTGGAAAAATTAATTCATAATCTTCCAAACAGAAGTGTCGTTGTGATAGATAATGCCCCACATCATAATGTCCAAATAAATAGGTCCCCATCTTCTAATAAACCAAAACAAGAATTGCAGGAGTGGTTAAGAAGTAACAATATTCCCTTTTCACAGGAGATGTTGAAACCCACTTTAGCCAGACTTGTGAGGGAAAATAAACCAGCTCGTAAGTATTCTGTAGACAATATATTGAATCCCCACGGACACACAGTGTTATGATTACCACCTTTAACTCGATTGAGAACATATGTGCTAAGGGTCAGGTAGCTGCCGATAATGTTACCTGCAAAATAACAGATGTTATGTAATTGTGTGAAGATATTTCCCGCAGCATGGGGAAAGAAGACTGGTACCCAATTTGTCAACACGTAAAGAAACTAGAAGATGACTATTACAACAGAAAGGCTCAATTTGATAATATTATTTATCCACTAGTGATATCCTTGGGAGGCATGAAAAAGGAAGCCGATGATGAAAATACGGAAAGCGACGATGAAATAGAAGGCAACGCTCCACTTGACTGCAGTGACTGTACCATATTGTTTGGCACATATGTTTTTTTATTTTTATTCATTTGGTTTTCAGGTACTTACGCTTTTGTTTACGTTCGCATCATTCCATCTCTGCTCTTTTGTTTTCTTCTATCTTTGCTTATCTTACAAGTGTACGTGTTTCGGGGCGCGTTCAAATGTTTTGTTTTGCTGTTTTTCTACCTTCTCGCGTGCTCTTCTGTCAGACCCTCAGTCTGCAGCTAGGAGCCTTCCCGTGAACATCTTGCCATCTCTTGCCGTCTCTGAACCCCTGTCCGGGTTCATTTTTCCGTCTATCCATTCAGGTATGTTTCTAATTTAGTTATGACTTAAAGTTTTCTTTTCTTGGCGAGTTATTTATTTTTATATTAAATTCTAGTTTTCTATTCGGTTAAATTTCTTTCTCGCCAGGATGTTTTTCTTTCGTTCACTGCTGTTCTATCGTTTAGTTTATTTTCGCCATTGATTTATTTTGAGATGGAACGATCCGGATACGCCCCCTTTTTGATTAATGATGTATGATGATGCTAAATTGTTCAGCTTGTAGTTTTCAAATAGATTTTTATCATTTGTATCTTATATTTTTATAAATAAATTGTTAATGTTCTGAGTCAGTGATTTTTCTGGTTACATTATGCTATTCTCCCCTGGGTTATTTAATGGGTAAATCAAATTACCAGCACAAAATGTGGTAGCAGGCGCACTCGGTCCTGGTTTTGACGTGTTTTTGGACTCCCTTTTCTAAATTTTGGCTTTAATACAGTGGCTTCAATTTATAAATTACGACTTACGATTTTTTCATTAAAGTATGGTGCAATCTAATCTTAATTCCGAGCAACCTTTCAGCTTTAAAGAGATGGAGCTACCCCTTTCGTTCTTGGACTTGGCTAAAAGCTGTCCGCAAGTGGAACTGTATCTCCCTGAAAATGTTCTCGAATTTTTGAAGTATTTAGTCCGATTGGATAGACAGGTAGATGCTTTTAAATTATATCAAAACCAAGCGTGGCAGTGTATTTTTCCCTATGTTAGTGGGCAAATAGTTGATTACATTTCTGAGGCAATAAATTCACAGTGGACGGTGAAGCAGTTTCAAACCTCCATCATCCAGAATTTCTTACCACCTTGTATTTTGCGTGATCTGATTACTGAGAGCTATTTTCGTCCCCAGCGTCCCGGCGAAAACTTTTTGGATTTTGTTGAGGATGTGGAATTAGTTGCCGCGGCCTTGCAGCTGCCCTATGATGAGCAAGAGTCGGTGGCAGTGATTTGCGTTGGTGCTGAGCTAGCAGAGGTCCGCGCATTATTTTTAAGTGAGTCTCCACCCACTACTTTAAAACAGCTCCGGTCTCTCGGCCCTAAATTAAAGGACATTGCCGCTACCCGAGGCAAGTTATCACAAAAACAATTTACAGAGGAGGTTCTTTCGGAAAGTAAGCCTTACGGGGGGAAGAAGCATTTTCAAACTCAAAGGACTAACCTAACAAATAAGAGGGAACGTAAACCACTGTTTTGTAATTATTGCAGACGTAAGGGGCATGTCAGGAAACAGTGTTGGAGAATTAATGGAAATAGGAATTCACATACCCGAGGTGCACCTACTTCCAGTTATTCTAGGCCAAATCCTCATGCAACTGATTTTCAAAATTCTGGATCCCTTTCTTTGGTGCTACGAGACCATTCGATACCCACCATTGATAATGGCAGTTGTATTAAGTGTATCCAGTTAAATCATCAAATACATTCTTTAGGTACTCAGTTGGAAACAGTCGATCGGAATAAACGGGATTTAGAAAATCAATTATCGGAATTCAAAACCACTAGTCAGCAATTACAGGGAATTAATCAGGATTTAGATAAGGAAAATCATAAATTGTATCAAAGGCTACAATCCACCGATCAGCATAAACAGGATTTAGAAAAACAGTTATCTGATTTCAAAACCGCTAATCAGCAACTACAGGAAATTAACCAGAGTTTAGAGGAGGAAAATCATAATTTGAATCAAAAGCTGCAATCCGACGCTGAACAAAAAGTTAAGGATGCGGATCGTATGACTGAGCTAATTATGATCGAAGAAGGTTTGAATAAAGAAATTGGAAATATGACCGAGACGTTAAATGCTCAAAAGTTTAAAATAGCACAATTAGAATTTGAGTGTCAGCAGTGGCACGATGGCGTTAGCTCTGGTCTGATCAGTGATAGTCAGAAGCTACACGTTTCTAATCAAAGTCTTAAGAAAGAAAATAGTAAGCTCTATCAAAAGTTGCGTACCGCCTCTGAAAGACAATCTGAGCTGGAGGAACGTGTAAATGAACTTACGGTTATCAGAGAAAGTTTGTACGCGGAAATCAAAGAGTTACACGACACTGTAAATAGTCAGAGGCAAAGTATAGTTGAGCATGAAAATGTGTGTCATGCATTAACAAATAGTTCTAACTCTGATTCGGGGGCAGTAAAACCCTCTGTTCGAAAAGGTAAGGGTAAACGACATGTAAAAGATTCTGCCAATCCTGTTCTAACCTGACCCGGGGTTTTATTTTCTCTAAGCGATGAATAGGAAAGTTTTGGTCGTGCTTATGTTTCCCTATTGAAAATGGCTTAAGGATTTTGCGTGCCAGGGGTCTCCATGATTTGGGCATGGTGATTTGGGATCTGACGTTCCCGGCTTCCCGAGTCTTAGGTCTTCTTTTCGGCTTTTCTCTATCTTTTTTTTATATAATTATACATATTTTGGTCTAAATTTTCAGTATATATGTATTTTCGCTTGCAGCTTTGCTTTATTTTGATAAAAAGAATATTAAAATTCAATACATCAAAGTATTTTTCTGGCAAAGTTTTGTTTTGGCGTTAAAATTTAAATTCTAAAAGGTCATATTCAAATTTTTGAAGTTTTCTGGGGTTTTCTGGGGTGTTTCTGGGATTTTCTATTTATTCAAAATTTTAGGCCCAAGCCGTTCTAAGTTTGAATATGCGAGTTTTTAATTGTTTTTCAAAATTTAGTATTTGTCCAGTTTGTGGAATTCTTTAATAATCCTCTATTTTGTAAGTTTTGCTAGTAATTTTGGCTTTAGACTTAGCATATTCATACTTATTCGGCATTTTTGTTTTGGGGAGGGTTATATGAAATAACTATGCAATTTTGATTAATATCGGTTTATTCTTCTCTGATTCCAGTTGCCATTTTCAATCCGGTGCTATTATTATTCCTTATTGCTTTGCTGCCACTTGCTGTTGTTTACATGTTACGTCTTTAGCTTGCCGGTCGTTCCTCTCTGATGTTTTGTTATTATTTTCTTGTTTTGTTTTGGTTTAATTTTGTTGAGTTTTCTTCTTCTTTCTGCATACCTGAATATCCTTTTGTTTTTATCCATTTCCTGAAAAGAAATTGTAATTTTCAATATAATTTTTTTTATTTTTCTATCTGAATTTAATTGGTATTTTCAAAAATGATTAAGCAAACAAGCTAAGCTTTACAGACTATTTTCCCCTAGACTGCAGACTCCTAATTACACGCTTTAGCTGTATATTTTGCTAATGAAAATAATAAATATAATATAAACAGTTTTTCTGAACAGTATCTAACTATAAGTCATTATATTTCTCACTACCGAAATTACACAGTTATCATAAATAATATTATTGGTCTTTGGCATTATATCAGAGATAAAATATATTTTCCACAAATCTAAATTTTCAGATTATAAAATACAAAATGCTTTAGCTTGGAATCTTGCTATCATTTATTAGCTTCTGTAAAAAAAAAAAAAAAAAAAAAAAAAAAAAAGGAGTCTCACTTTATACAGAGCAATTAGTGAGTTTTCTTATTCCAAATATAGGTTCTGGAAGTCTCTAATATAGTATAAACAAAACTGAGACATTTCCATTGTTTTGTACCGGTATTGTACAAATAATCATTCAATAAGGCATCAATATATTATAAGCCATTTCTTGAATGAGCTTACCGAAAATGAAAAAAGAAAAAAAAATCAAGAAATATAAAAAAGAAGGATTTACTAAAGAAGTGATTAAGACGTCAAAAAAAAAAATCCTAAGTACCACGATATTGGATATAATATTGGAATAAGTCTAATAAAAAAATAATGAATTAGAAAGATTCCATTGTTTCTTTTAATAGTTCTGCGAAGGATTGTCTTTACAAATATTAAATGTTTTCGCAGTAAACTATGGCATTTCTTAAATGATTTTCTCAAATTGATCTAATAATGGAAAGAAGAATAATTTATTATACAAAACTGAAACTAATTACTATTTGTGTCTAAAACCTCTATAATGGATACCATGCTTGTGTCCTAATGCTCTGTCGGCTCGGTAAAACATTTAGTTCATATTACAGAAGTAGCTGTTACTTCAGCTGTTTTCTTCCGACTTTGAGTTTCAAAAGATAAAGAAATATATAATACAGCAAGGATATTGTAAAAAATATAAATATATTTTTCTAAATAAAGATGAATATCGGATATGACTAACCTGAAAAAATAAGGCTAAAGTAAATTCTGCCGATTTCACTTATTAAAAGGCGTGTAGTTACATATATTACGTGACATAATTATTAATTTGCACGTATGCAATTACTGATTTTCATTTTCATCTGTTGTGTTTGCTGTGTCCGTTGCGCGGTTTGTTCTGTCGTGTGTTTTGTTGGTTGTCTTCTACTCTTTCTCGAGAGGGCACCTCAGCTTTCCGTTCGCAGCTCGCGGGGGTGTCTGCTAATTTCGTGGAGGAGGTGTCATTTTTTGCTCCTTGCTGGCGGACGGCTTTGTTAGTTCGGGTCTCACAGAGCGGGGCGTCAGCATTGTGTTCCGTTTCCGCCCCATGTGGGCGAGGTTTTATTTGCTTTTTGTTTCAGACTCCCAACTCGACAAATTGTTTCTGAAGGACTAATTTCGCTATATATAGGCATAGGCCTACTAGCGATGCGTCGCCCTCCGATCCAGGACAGTGGATGAGTGCAGCGAGCGACGAAGAAATTCCTTTAAAAAAAAAAAAAAACTTACCTTTCCAACCCATGCCGCGCTCCGTCACTCCAATTCCAATTTCCATCAATTCATTTGTCATGTGTTTTAGTCCGGACTATCCAACTATCCATTTATGTCATCATTCATTCATTTCATTTCATTTTGCCATCATTTGCATTAATATTTTCTCTGCATCATCCTATTGTCACCTCATTTAGCTTTTCATCTCATATGTTTCATCTTTTCACTTAATTTATCAATATTTATTAAATTATTGTTGTAATAAAAAAAAATATTTATGTAGTTTAACACTGAAATTATTGTAAATAATAACTTTATTGGGCTTCACCCTTATGTAAATATTCTCCTTTAATTGTTATTTATTCATGGTGAGATTTTTATATTAATAATTACTTAAAAAATTAATTGTATGTAAAAAAAAAAGGGGCCTTTCATATTCTATAAATGGCTATTCATAACTATTGGGGCTTATCCCTTACTTGAAAGATTTGTAAATAAATATTGCCCTGTGTAGATAAATTTTACTTGAAATATTCTAAAATTCTTATTTGTAGTACACAATTTTTCATAAAACTGTAATTGCTAATAGTTTCAAGTTATAAAAACTCTACTATGATTTATAAATCAAAATAAGGTCCCTTCTGGAGCGTCTAAAATTTTCTCTAAGTTAGGGGGCAAAAGAAAATTAAATATTAAAAGCTCTTAAAGCAGTTTTTGAAATGTTATATTGTGAGTACCTGAATATTAATATTCTCTTTGTAATTTCAGTATGTTGTGCTGTGGTGCTTTGCTCCCCCATGGCCATTCTTCAGAATATGTATTTGCACTGACTATGTGGCTTCTTGCTTGCTACTCTGTTTGGCCATCCTCTCCGACTGGCTTCTACTGGCTTCCTGGCTTCTGTGTCCGGGGACGCCCGGGCGCCGCTGTCAAGGTCTCCTGTGCAAGATAAAGCGACTATCACAACATGACCCAGTTCTGCTGTTGTCAAAACAACTATGGAATGCATGCACCTGTCATGCGTTACTCACCGTACATCAACATCTCAAGAACTATGCAGCTTCTGTTTGATGCATGTTTGTCATGCTTCAATTATTCAAATTATTACAACAAGTTATTATTACAAGTTATTATACTACACGATATTGGACATTGTGTTTAGCCAGTGACTATATTTATTGAGTTTTGGACAACTCCTGTTTTGAGATGGACCATGAGTAATAGCAAGCCCTTTGTGTACTATATATATATTTATGCAGTGCTTTTCAAAAAATCTCTTCAAGATTTTTTTTTTTGGTCGGTGGGGAGATTATGTACCATATTGTTTGGCACATATGTTTTTTTATTTTTATTCATTTGGTTTTCAGGTACTTACGCTTTTGTTTACGTTCGCATCATTCCATCTCTGCTCTTTTGTTTTCTTCTATCTTTGCTTATCTTACAAGTGTACGTGTTTCGGGGCGCGTTCAAATGTTTTGTTTTGCTGTTTTTCTACCTTCTCGCGTGCTCTTCTGTCAGACCCTCAGTCTGCAGCTAGGAGCCTTCCCGTGAACATCTTGCCATCTCTTGCCGTCTCTGAACCCCTGTCCGGGTTCATTTTTCCGTCTATCCATTCAGGTATGTTTCTAATTTAGTTATGACTTAAAGTTTTCTTTTCTTGGCGAGTTATTTATTTTTATATTAAATTCTAGTTTTCTATTCGGTTAAATTTCTTTCTCGCCAGGATGTTTTTCTTTCGTTCACTGCTGTTCTATCGTTTAGTTTATTTTCGCCATTGATTTATTTTGAGATGGAACGATCCGGATACGCCCCCTTTTTGATTAATGATGTATGATGATGCTAAATTGTTCAGCTTGTAGTTTTCAAATAGATTTTTATCATTTGTATCTTATATTTTTATAAATAAATTGTTAATGTTCTGAGTCAGTGATTTTTCTGGTTACATTATGCTATTCTCCCCTGGGTTATTTAATGGGTAAATCAAATTACCAGCACATGACTGAAGATTGACTGCAGTGACTGAAGAGGAAGATGAGTACCTGATGTTTTCATGTTTTCTTTAGCTAACAAAATATGTTGTTGTCTCACTCCCTCTATTGGTCCTCCGACTCTAACAAACCCTTAGACTTGTAACGTGGCACAAGCTGGGATATATGGTGCACTAAGAGTACACTGTACACGCGCTGGCCAGAGAAATATTCCTATGTCAGCTCTGCTGCGGACAATGATTTAGGGCAATGACTGTGGACTTTGGGGTGTCCACTGTCACAAATGGTTATGTTGTAGCCAGCTACAGATTGCAAATCTGTTGAGCAACTTTGATTGCCACAACTATCAAACACAACGATTGAGTACAGCCTTCGTACACATAGTGCAATCTAAACACTTGGGCCCGAGAGAAGATTGAAGAGGTTACGACGACGACATCACCCCATCAACCCTTCCCGCGTGTGTGCTGGTAGCTCTGAGTACAACTTATAAAAGGTATGAAACTTGTCTGTATTATTATATCGATACAAGAAATGAGAGTCATCATGTAAACTATGTGATTAAATATGAATGCTTAAACATGATTCTAACAGAATATGAACATATTCTACATGTAATTGTTGTTAATAAAGTTAATGTTATGTCTTCTAAAATAGTTATTATGCAATACTAAAAGGTAGCACATAAAGGTTCAAACTTTCACCATAACAAATGGTGGAGGCGCCAATACAACATCAGAATTTTATTTATTTTGTCATAAAATGGATATTATTTTACTTGCAAAAAAACAACAATTTGTTAAACACACCAACCTGCAAGATGACTGCGTAGCCCGAAGTCTCCACAAAGCTGGGCTTTAGAATTAACGCACCGGGGATTAATTGGGGACGAGTTTATCCATCTATAAAGCATTAAGGCGCCGAAAACTAGGTGGGGTTGAGATGGATTATAGGAATATCGCGTCGAAATTTACGTTGGAACTAGTCGGTCGATTCTGGGATGAGGCATGTTATGCCCCTATTGTAATTCTAGTCATTAGTTTCAGAAACATATTTGCACTTAAATAAATAAAAATTGTGCTACTTTTGATCATTTAGCATTTATGTATCTGAAAAAATATTATAATACTGTATATCAATGGTATTAATCATCGATATAATAATATACATATTTAGCTCTTTGTATAGGCACTCCATGTACAAAATTTAAAGGAAATCGTTAGAGCCGTTTTTGAGTAAATCGCAAGAAAATTAATTCTTCATATAAAGTCCCCTTAAATATAAGAGATGGTTGTCGCCAATCTTCGTGTCACAGCCTCAGAAGGTACCTAACCCAAATACAAAATTTTGTTTTCGTACGGTTTTCCGTTACAAGAGGCCGTATTGCAAAGAGCGCGTATTCACAGTGGGTGTCTTATAACTACCCTTCAGGGAATTTATTTGAAAAATGGTTCAAATAAAAGTTTTAGCTCTTAGTATAAGCAACCCACGTGCAAAATTCAAAGAAAATCGTTAAAGCCGTTGTTGAGAAAATCGCGAAAAATGAAAATTTCTTCATGTTAAGTCCCCTTAAAAATAATAGAAACTTGTCGCCAATCTTGGGTTCACATCTTCAGAAGGTACCTGACCCAAATACGAAATTTTGTTTTCATACAGTTTTCCATTTTGGAGCTAGCCTGTTCACAGTCATCCACACAGACAGACTCACAGACACACAGATATGTGATTCAGGAGGCCTTGAATCCTGTATTTATGTTAAAAATTCATCTTCGAATTTGGGGGTCGAAAATAATACTTCTCTACCTATAGTAAGTTACCTATGGTAAGGGCAGAGGAAGTAAAAATGAATGGAAAAAAATTAAATATATATTTAAAAAAAGGAATATACAATGATATTATAATAAGTTAAATATTAATAAATAAAGGACAAGATTTAAGTGTTTTATTCAACTACTTTTATTATCATGTTTTCTATTATTACGTGAAATAACATATTTATTAATGAATACCACATAGCTAAGGAATTATTCTATAGTATATTGCGATACAATTGCCGTAAGTGGTGTTTACGGATCGAGGAAAGAGTTTGAAAAAACGAGGCGGTCGCGCCGAGTTTTTTCAATTTCTGAGATCCGTTATGCGTTTACGGCACGAGTATTGCATGCTATTTTTTGCACGATGATTATTATATCAATTTATTTATATTAATTAAGATATTAGCTGAAAATATTATGTATGTACACTATTGAAGATGGATGTTATATGTCTTGTTATGGGAACCGAATATTTGTAAATAAGTATGGAGGAATTTATTTAAATAATTGTACAAATTATAGTATTACGATAAATATATCAAAATAAAGGCACGGTGATTATTTATATAAATTTAATTATAATAATTGTGATATTACCTGAAAATATTATGTATATACATTCTTGAAGATAGATGTTTATTTCAGAAAGTGATTCGCATGTGTTAGTTGTTATGCGAACCGAATATTTGTCCTGGGGGGCCTTGTCCATAAAGGCTTGTATTACGAGGTGTGGTGTAAGTAAATTCATAACAGCACGGAAACTCTTACCGCACATAGCAACAAGATTGCTATGCAGGAATGTCAACTTACGATCCACGGCAACAACATTCGTAAGTACCACTAATTAGTTAAGGAGTGCAAAAAGTTTTATTAAATACAATGTGTACATACAAGTTACTGTAGATGAGATTATATACAATTCAGCATAATAATCCAGTGGCCCGTTAATATAGGGTTGGCTCAGTTGTCTCCGAGCTGTGACAGCGGTAGAGTTCTTTCCTCACAGTTGAGTATATGATATCTGTTACATTGAAGGCCACACATAGTAACTTACATCTCCATTCATCTGTGGGTTCATGGTATCTGGTCTGGGTGCATATGCGGTGATGGAAGACATGGTTTGCTGTCCGTGTGAAGATATGGCGCATGTCGAACTGGGGACCTTTCCAACTATCGTCTGTCATTGCTGGTGTTGTCAGGAAGGCTGGATCCACGTGTGCCGCTTTTTCTGCTCTTTCCGCCAGAAAGAGCTGGCGGGCGTGTTCTGCAGGTTGTAGGTTCTCATGAGGCATCCTATGAAGGTTTAATTTTCTGCTAGCATGTAGGTTTTCCTTATAGGTGAGTATCTGGAGATACAAAGGGCTTTCCTCAGGAATTTTGCCTTGACCTTGTCCAGTCTTCTGATATTTTGAAGGGTTAGATACGGCCAGACGAGTTTTATTCCATATGAGGCAAATAGGGACGACTTTCAGCTCGAGTAGTTTTAGAGCTGTACTTAGTGAGAGTGAGCGTATCTTTTTCAAGTCCATAGATGCCTTTGTCGCTGCGATCGCTCTATTGTCTATGTGTTTACAAAATAAGGTTCCAGTTGTTTGCATCATGAGGCCAAGATATTGTAATGAGTTGACAAATTCTAATTGCTGGTTTCCATAGGTTACTACCTCGTCCTTTGGAAGAGACCCTGCTTTTCTGAACTTCATCACTTTTGTCTTTTGGGTGTTGATATTCAGCTGGTTTTCTGTAGACCATGCCTCCAGTTCATTGATGACCGCTTGCAGGTTCTATCTTGAGTGTGCTATAAGCGCCATGTCATCCGTATACATGACCATGTATATACATGACCATCCGTATACATGTGTCAGGATGTTGAAGATTAAGGGGCTGAAGGGTTCCCCCTGGAGTACTCAGTTCGTTTGTATGATCTCTCCAGATTTCACGAGTCCGTCCTTTTTTATTATGATGTCGGCATTAGTATGTTTTCTAGGAATTTCATGAGGCTGTTGTTCCTGCCCAGTAATGGTCGTAGTTTCTGGATTACGATATTTCTGTTGATGCAGTCGAAGGCCTTGGTGAAATCAATTTAAGCCGCGTATATGTAACCTTTGGGGGTTCTAGGGGAGGTTGTGATTGCCTCGAGCACTACTCCAGCTGCTTGTTCGGTGGATTTTCCCGGCATGAAGCCGTATTGGTCATAAGGTATTGCTGTCATTAATTGATCACGTGTTCTGCTCAGTAGTATATTCGAGAGTACCTTGAAAGGCGCACACTCGAGGGCGATCCCCTGTACGAGTCTGGTGATAAGGGTGAACATTTCCTTTGTACATAACCTTGATTATGGATTTTCTCCATTCGTCGGGGACTGTAATAGTTTCTATACATTTATTGTATAGCGTTGTCCATAGGTTTAGGGTGACTGGCAGTGACTGTTTTAATAGCTCGTTTGATATGTTTTCTGCCCCACAGCCTTTCTGCCCTTTGTTTTCTGAATTGCAATGTAAACTTCGTTGGCCATTATGGGCTGGCTCGGAAGGGTGTCGGCAACTTTCTTGTTGGTCCAGTTTTGTTCTCTGTAGGAGAGCAGAGAAGTGTGATTCTCAGAGTTTCATGGTGATTGGTGGTGAGAAGCAGTGTTTTCTTCACTCTACAGCTTTATATGGAGTTGATCAGCCTCTTTTATGATTTTTTCTCTATAGCTAAGAAATTATAAGATCACGTCTGCAATGTTGAAAAAGTCGTTTTGAAAACAAAATAGGGAAAAATGCAAAGAATTTATATTTCTTAAAAATGATCAGTAGAGAATAAAATACCCAAAATACAACAAAAAAAGAATACAAAATAAAAGTAAGTTACTTTGTCCGTTTTGAGGCAAATTCATACCACATCCCGCATTGTCTATGATTTCTCAGAAAAAATATGACATTTCATCAACTTCCGAGCCCTACTTAGCCTATGATAAAGACAACATGGTAAAGATACACGCTTTTTTTCATGTTTAATTGCCGATTAATCCCGTCGATGAAATACGCCACTGTACATATAATGAGATTCTAGTATATTCTTCGCTCTCTGGAGCCACGAATAAAAATGCCATTTGTTAGAATTCGGAGTGGGCGTTATGTTCCCTTTTCTTTTTATTGGAGTATTAAAAAACTGCAATCTCTCCTATAGGCCTCTGGTTACTTGATTTCACAAGGTAAACCTAAGCTTCGGTTTCCATATTGCTCTCTCTGTAATTTGACGATATTGGACGTTATAAAAGAATCGTATTTGCGTGCCTGGAGAACATTGTACCACCTCCACTTTTAGCTTTCTGCATATAATTTATAAATTCTCTCTTGTAGCACTGCGTGCACAGTCACAATAATAATAATAATTGGCAGCCAACTGTGCTTTATTACATAGCCAATCATATTGCTGCCTCCAAGGAATTTTCCATCTGAATTGGGTTACACTACTTGTCTATTAAAATTTAGTATTGCTTTTGTATGAAGGGGGCGTTATGCCATTTCCTCGTGTGCGTGCTGCTTTCAAACTATTTATGTACTCCAACACGAGTTTGAGAATCTATAATTTGTACCAATCCCTGGGTTAATACAAGGGAGTGCTAATGCAATCACAAATTGCATGTGCCGTGTTTGTCCTTCCAGATTTGATATTATCATTAATGAATGGCCAGGATGTACTCCTAATCTTATTACATTCACTGATTTGAGCAAACAAGATTGTCCAAGTTAATTGTCTGGTATTTTATTCTTTTTTTCTTTTCATTTTCTGAATTGTCTGAACTTATTAACCTGAATAATCTAAAAATATTTTTTTCCACCACCATACTAGTATTTTTGAAGGACTAGGCCGAGTGTAATGCTGAATACGAAAAATTATTTACATATATCACTCATTACTTTTATTAATAAACATGAAATGTGGTGTTATTTTTACATATGTGAAGTTGGAGTATTGTAATATGTGAAAATAAGTTATATGGAACCTGAGTTTCTATTTTTTCTTTGCCTACTATATAACTATTACTATAAATGTTGTTACATTTTTAAATAAATAAATAAATAGAGCTAATAGAAATTTAATTAAATTTATGGATACGTTCCTGCAGTTCAGTTAATTCCAGCCACAAAACTACAGCGGCGAAGTCAAAAGTTTTCCACGTGACAAAGTCAGATCCTTTATTTGCTATGATATTGTTTTTCGTTCGTTTCCCGTTCATACTATTGCACCACTCCTCCGGCGAGTCACCCACAGTCGAATATTAATTACCTGGACTTCTTTTCTCTGCTACCGACGCCAGGTCCATTCCCAGAGGATCTAAATAAATGTGACTAAAAGAAGGACCGGAGAAAGAGGCAACATATTTAACGAAAGGCCTCGAAACAAGTTTCGATGCCTTTCGCATTTAATATGTTTTCTTAAAAGTCAGAAAACATAAAGGAAGCGTTTTAGAAAAGAAAAAGGGTTTATTTTACAGAACGGCTGAAGGCCTAGAATACATACATATAATGTAATTCAAAATAAATAATAACCCTTTGAAAATAACATTAATTAAAGAATAATCAGATCCTGAAAAGAGGTTACACAGACAAACTCAATATGGCGATTCTCTATACATGAAAATTTACATTATAAATTTTAGTGACTTACATTTTTTGAAAGAAGCAAAAAACAGCTTCTCCATCCACGGAGTTGTGGTTGAAGAAGGCTCACTCTCCTCGGACAACGGACATAGACACAAGGTTCAGGGATAAAAACTACACAAGGAACAGAGGTACAAGCTGGAGGCAATCGATAGAAAAATTAATTAAGGCCAACATAAACACAGAGTCGTACAGGCATCAACTTTAGAGATCACCGCCTAGCACATTTACATATCGGCCTGAAAGGCTTAATTCAATCTTAACGAATTTCATAACCCGAGAGAATAAATCAAAGATAAGTACATACCTCTAAAAAGAATCCTAATTGAGACTGAAGCCACATCCCACTGAACCAAGGAGTCCCAGGTCGATGTCCATTGCCCGATGGATAGAAACAGAAAGTAGACGACACCCAGACGGAGAATCAAGAAGTGCCGATGAAGGATTAAACGAGAGTGAGATCGAGGCACCATTGTCCTCGGTGATTTATACAAAACAAGCCTTTTGTTACGTCAGAACTCTAAACAATAAGGAAACACTGCACAATCACGGGAGAACCAAAGTTTCCCCATATCACAAGTAACAATAGATACAAAACGCAACAGAACCCAAGACAATGTGTCAGTACGTGACATCCTGCATTAAACCAAAACATATGACGCAACACAGCGTATTAACAATCTGTAATTACAGGGCTGACTATAATATGTTTATAAAAGTAACAAGTAGAAGAACAATGCCTCCTACATAACGATTTCTTCTCCCTAAATTTATATTAATAAATCCCGTGCGCCAAGTGATAAAAAACTGTTTAAAAATAAAATATTGGCGCACTATCATGGTGGAAACTCGAACTTCCGACACTTATTGACAACCTATCTGCGTCTTTCTTTCTTGCTTACTGCACTACTCACCGCACAGGTGAGTCATTATAATTACCAAAGCCTGTAACTTTTGATAGACTATATCCATTATTGCAGGCTTACAATATTATCATATTCGCCACTCGAAGTTTACAATATTTAAATCTTACGTTCTTTTCCTTTCTCTTCATATTGACTTCGGTAATTGATCACTCAATTCAATTTTCATACGAGTATCTTAATTAAAATTATTGGCAAGATGCAAACGACTGTTTTTGTTCGACCACAATTAGTCTAAATTTTTAAATTTTTAGATTTTAGATTCATTCAAACGCTTGCGCTACCCTTCGAATAGCCTGTTTGCTGGTTGTTGTACTTCTTGTCTTCTGCGACAGATGGCAGCTTAGGCGTCGGTCAAATCGAAGCTTCCTTTTGTTCGTTTTCTTGAAAGCAATAGATTAAGACAACACGAAATTAATTCGAAGATATTAAAATTAACACAAACAGAGTTTATTTTATTTTAAATACAGACTATTTATTACGCAGTGTTCAGCTGCTACTCTTAAGGTCTCTTGAACGTCCCGTGTTCGATAATAATTGATAACACACAGATGTCTTGATGGAATTCTGTATTGTTATAGATATAATTATGATAGATTGCCGTTACGTCACATGTAAGAAACGCATAAATTAAAACTAGGCAATAGAGACAATAGGCTCATTCTAAAGTGATGCATGATTAAAGTTTAGGGACAAAACTATTTTTAAAAAAAGTTCGGGACAATTATGGTATTGACTTTTTAGTTCGTTTCTACCGAAGGAATAAGCGGTTTAGCCTTAATCTGCACACTTAAATAGGCTAGTCCTATACATACATCTCCATGCATATTATATTTCTCTATCGCATATTATTTTTCTCTAAGGTACAGAAAAATACGTAAAAATACTAACTTCAGAAATACGGTAGTTAATTAAAAAGAGCTGTTCTATAGTTGGATTCCTTTTGGTAACAACTTTATAATCTCGTATTATTTCATCCCAATGGCGAACGATACGTGGCGTACTTAAGATCATGGCAAGCAGCCGCTCCATACAAAGACAAGCTGCCTACTTGTATAATCGTATACAAGCCCTCGTATACTCGTATACAGGCAACATACTCGTATCTTAATAAATGCCATTATACGCTTATTGCATAATGTACTATTTTGTAATCCTTGGCTTTGAAAATAGAAACACCGGTTCCGATATCTCCAGAACGTGCCCGACTCCATGCTAAGCACTAAACCCTCAAAATACGGAGAAAAAAAAACTCGAATTCTGATATGTGCTGGACTATCAGGTCTGCCGGACTATCGAACTCTGCCGGACTATTGGGTCTGCCGGACTATCGAGTGTCGGATTATTGCGGTGTTACTGTACAAAGTCCAAAGTGAATCACATAATCCGCGAAGTAAAGCAACTTCTTGCCAAAAGTGTCTACATAACTTACCGTTGTAATCTGTTTTAAAACGCGTGACAGAGGTAATTGCTACCGGAAATAGCGATCTAGTAGTGCTCTGTTGCAATTTTGCGGAACCTTTCTACATATTTATCTCATAAACATATTCACAAAATACAAAATAAGCTTTATATTTATTTTAATGTTGTTCGACTGTCTCCTTGAATCTGGGCAGTTATAGACCTATACCTCCCACTCTATAATAGTTATACCTTCCACCCTATAATATGTGAGTATACGTGTTTGTGGGAAAGGGAAAGAGACAGATAACTATTACATGCTGATACCAATTCAGATTCAAATAGATTACAAGATAGCTGCAGGAGTGAAGCTCTAAGGCCGGATGCAGTAAACTGCCGACAGTTTCCTCAGTGATTAGAATGGTGTGACAATGTAGCACTTTTCTTCTTGTGATTGAAAGCCCCTCAGCTGTTACTCTTTAAGCCAGTGAGTAGATGCGGAGATATGCTTATTATGGGAAACCTAACACCGTGAAGAAGTCTCTGCTTGCTAACTTCAATGAAAAGTGGCTCACCTAACATGAAAGAATTGCCGCTAAAGTTTATTGAATAGGCCTATGCAGGATACAAAGACGTACAATCAAACTCTGCTTAAAAAAAAGTGCAAGGATTACCTACCTGAACTTAAGTATTCCGATTTCAATACATTTAACATTTGCTAAATTTACAGATACTCTTTATTAAAATTCTACCATAAAAATAAGACACAATTTCTATCGGTTCCACATGAACACAACTCAAGACGTAGAAAACACTCTTACTTTGGTAGAACCAAAATGTTTCACTTCTGTTGCTCTGTCACATAGCTCTAAGTTTTGGTCCTCGACTGTATAAGTAAAAAATCAAATTAGGTCTTCATCCAGATTTAGCTATTCGTACATGTAGCCTAGCCATGTAGACTTCAAATCTAGAATTAATAAACAATATAAACTATTAATTTTCATCCTTTTTAAATCAGTTCTGTGCCACTGGTTCTGTCCTCTGTTCCTCTATTCCTCTAGTGCTTATTTGTACTATTATAATAATTATTATTACTTTTATCACTTGACTCTCATCTTTTGCCTTTCACTCCTGAGACATTTTCATTATATTAATTCGTTTACGTCTTAGCTTTAAGATCAAGTTGATCTCACGCTACTATCTAAAACATAAACTTGTAACACTGGATCTGCGTTTGAGCATGAGATCCTGCAATTTCGGGGTTTCAAGATCAACCTATGTATCATTTATGTAAATATTAAATAAATGTATGAAAATAAATGAAGAAGGTACGTAATGTATAGCCATTTATTTTCCATATGTTGACCGATTATGTAATTTGGATTTTTTAGTGATGTACTTTTCCTATTATACGCCTAACTGAATACCAGGATACATGAGTATGTAAAAACAGCATAGGCCTACTATTTTTTTTTATTTCGGATGTTTGAAAAATTATGTTTGGTAACGACATTTGCAGTTTCGGGATATCTACATTTCTAAAAATTATGATATCTGGTGGTGTTTTGTGGTATCATTAGATTGGGAGTGATAGATTTGGGAAAACACGGAATGTCCTAACGAAATAAAAATAAATTGAGGTTTTGATACACAAGGGAAGATCAAAGATTGTCCGAAGTAAAAATTGTGAATCTTTACTTAGGTTTTGATTACTAAATTTATCAATAGGCACAAGAATATTCGTATGAACTAGACACGGCTATATCAGTACAAGTCATGATAAATATTAGTCTCGAAACGTTTAGCTTTGTTTCTACCAATTTTCAGTATTTGTCAATCCTCGGATTTCTAATGTGATTTATCATTTACTGTGTTACTGTGATTTGTAAAGTGGTCTGCCTTGTTATGGAATTGAATACTCATTCAGTTCTTCAAGTTCAATGAAAATAAAATCAGGTAAACTGATGTGACAAAGTGCTCGAATGCTTTTGTTGAATCAATTATATTTGCAATAAGATACGCAGAAAATATTTTTTTAAATCAGATTAAAATCGTCCAGCATCAGCAGAACTACAGATTTGTGATATCTTGACAATCGCACACTCACATAAAAAAATTGAAAAAAAATCCATGACAAATTGGCCGGCTCCGGGATTTGAACCTGGGACATCCAAAATACGAGTCCAAGCCGTTACCACTTCGCCATTCTCGCTCAGTTTAACGGTCTGGTTTGATAACAATATGTGAAGGAACAGTGTTACTTGTCAAAGCTAAATAGATTGCAACCTGAAATTCTTAAAATATGTCAACATTTCACAAGATTCAGTAGCAAAGAACTCCGCTAACTATTTCGCAGTAATATACCTTCTGTAGGCCTATATAACAATACTCATGTAGTACTAAATTTAAACTTGATCAACGATATAAACAAACATCAGACTGCATTGGAGTCAAAGCCCTCATGATTAGAAATGCGGCATTGTAGTATAGACATTATTTTTTTTTAATGTTATTTTTATTTAGTCGTTACACTATTACCGGTTAACCAATTTGGCCCAAAGTAAACACGCTTCTTGCCATGGACATTATAAATGCGTATACCAAGTTTCATGAATATACGATACAGCGTATTTTAGTTATCGCGCCTTTCTGATATATTTCCATAAGAAGGCACTAAGTTAGGCATTATTCCGTTACCGGCCAACCGATTTTATCGATCAAAAGACGTCTTCCCACGGACATTATAAACGCGTATACGAAGTTTCATGACAATCCGATAAAGTGTATTTGAGTTATCGCGCCTTTAAAATAAACACTAAATTAGGTTATACTCCGGTACCAATCAACCGATTTGGTCCAATATCAACAGGCTTCTTCCCTTGAACATTATAAATGTTTATACCAAGTTTCATTAAAATCCTATAAAGCGTATTTGAGTTATCGCGCGTACAGGCACACGGACAGACGGACGGACAGACATTTCCATGTCCCCCACACAATCACATAAAGTACCATACTGGCACTTAATAAATTTATAAAGATTCGGTAGTGCGACGTTCATGTGCGTCTTTTGTTTCTACAGGCCTACGGTACATAAGTATTACATTTATCGTGTCTCTGTTGAATGAAATAGATTATCATACTAGAGCTTTAGTAACAAAAGGGCCAAGTTAAAACAAGACCGGAGAAGTGTTCTAAGACCTGCGAATTACTAAACCTCGTTTTGTAATGTGTGATTTACAATATTTTATCTACGTTCAGTGTATTTAACGTAATTTATTTTTATAATTCAGAAATTTATATAAGTTATAGAAGCCTACATATGACTGAGAAATTGTTTACTGACAATAACATGAATCAATAAAATTTATTACTGAAGCCTCCATTTTAGATTTCGCTTTAAAAAGTAAAAATCAATGAAAAAGATGAATAATTGATGGTCCAACAGCTGCAATCCTAGAAGCAGTACGATTGCAGCTTCGGATTTTCTTCCTGAAAAAAAGTTATTAAAATTTACACGAATATCAAGGACTGGTGCTTAAGTAGTGGAGTAAGAATAATTAATTAATGAAGTTACAGTAATTTATGCTTTGAATACACGTTTGTGTATAGGTGTATATATATATATATATATATATATATTTGTATAAATATAATATATATAAGAGGTGGGTCTCTGTCACCTCGGCATGGCGCCGTCCTCAGGTTGCGGATATAGGATACGGCCTCCAGATATGGAGGGTAGCTGTGAATATGTTGAATAAGCAGTCGCGGACAGACGATATGAGGTGTTCCTCCAGCTTGGGGGTTTGGCGTGAGGTTAACGACCTCTCCCAGTAAAAAAAATATTGTTAAGTAACGCTGCCTGATTTATGGATCCTATCGGTGTAAAATTTTCCTGTGGTAAAATAGTCCCTCGTTCGGATCTCCGGGTAGGGGCTACACTGAGGGTGTCTAAAACTCGTAGGAACTATAGATTGGGAACGCGGAACGTTTTGAGCTTATATAGGCCTGGGGCGTGTAAATCTGTAACTAGAGATTTATAGAAATACAGGCTAGATGTATTAGCAGTACAGGAAGATAGATGGGAGGGTGAAGGTTCAATAAATAAAGACGCGTGTACCTTTTTCTACGGAAAAGGGAATGATAACCATCAATTAGCGACCAGGTTCTTAAAACATAGAAGACTTAATTCAGCCATTAAAATAGTAGAGTTTATTAATGATAAGCTTTCTTACGTTCTAAGAGGACGGTGGTGCGACATCATAGTTATGAATGTCCATGCATCAAAAGAGGATAAACAAGATGATGGCAAGGACAGTTTCTATGAGGAAATAGAACGAACATTTGATCAGTTTCCGGCATACCACATGAAAATTTTTCTAGGAGATTTCAATGCGAAAGTAGGAAGTTAGGATATTTTCAAGGGCATGATTGGGAACGAAAGTCTCAACTTGCGGAGCAATGACAATGGGGTTAGACTAGTGAATTTTGCCACCGCTAAAAATTTAATAGTAAAGAGTACAAAATTCCCACATCGTGATATTCATAAATACACATGGACCTCGCCAGATAAAAATACTCATAATCAAATCGACAATGTACTAATATATGCAAGGAGGCAGTCTAGCATAATCGACGTTCGAACTTTCAGGGGTGCTGACTGCGATTCGGATCACTGTCAGGCTGTTCGGGAGAAACTTTCATTAAACAAATGAACTAGGCAAAATTTCGATATAGAGAGATTCAATTTGAAAAAGCTAGGTGAAGACGAAAGTAGGAATGCTTACCAAGTCGACATTTCAAATAGATTTGCAGTTCTAGAAAACACTGCCGAACAAGAAGCTAGGAATGATATGAATATCGATAAAGCCTGGGAATGCATTTAAGACAGTATTAAAGTAGCCACAATAGAAAAATCAGGTCCGCTTGAACCGAAACCAAATAAACCGTGGTTCGATGTCCGCCATGTTGAAGCATTACCTGGAATTAGTTGAATTACCGCCATGGACGAAATAGACTGGAGATATTAGAAAAGTTGACTTTTTTACTGTGTAAACTTATTAAAGAGGGCTCTGTATTAGGTTGAATTAGTAAATACAGTCGCATGTGTAATGCACGGGATTGGTATAAGAGGCGACCATCTTGGTTTTACTCTTGGCAGTTGAAATTTGGAGAGAGAGTGAGTGGACGACCAGTGACTTGGGATCGCATTCGGTGAGCACCTATATATATATATATAGAGCTTATTTGTTTTTTGGAAATCTTTAAATCATGTAAAATTACTTTTTGTGTGCTCACCAATTTTGGCTTCTAAATTTGTATTCTCGGTCATCTAAATTTCGGTAGGAGTATGGACTTTGAAATTGGTCTCCACCATTCGCGTTTTGTGATTATTAATTATGGGCGGTTTTCATAACTTCGTTTAGTTGTGGGATTGGATTTTAGACTAAATTTTTCTGTTTGGTTTTTTCAGTTCATTTGGTGAATTATTAATTTCATTTTGTTGTTTTTTCGATTTGTTCTTCGATATTTAAATAGTTAATGAGTTTTGTGTTAAAGATAGGCTCATGATCAACTGCCATTCTCGGCCATTTATTGGAAATTTACAGAAAATCTTTTATGGCAGTAAAACTTCAGAGCTTCACTCACATGCATTTATATACTGGTTATAAGAAACCAAAACTAATGCAACTAGCCTGATTTTTGTTTTAGTTGTCTTGCTTTAAGCTTCATACATTAGCCTATAATTATAGCTTATATTTAGCCTTCATTTGTAATTACTGGCATTATTCAATAACACAAGTTTCCAATGTTGATCGGAAGTTAGATTTCCTGTTATGATATGGTTTATTGTCTTTGCATTATGGGAGTACGAACTGGTTTCGCATGGAGCTTTGACCCGTGTTAATCTGGTGATCAGTATTAAGCAATGCCTTCATCATTTTTCACTATGCTTTTAAATTTAACTAGCGACTAAATTCATAGTGTAGTAAATGCCATCATGCTTGATCTGAAATCATGAAAACAGTAACAATACTATTTGGTTGAAGTAATGTCCATTTCTAATTAAAGGATCATTAAGTACCGGTACTCTGTATTGCACTTAGAATTAAAATTACAGGTGATATCTTACTTAATAAAAGTTTAATCATCTTCACCGTTAGCTACAGGCATACCAAGCTGAGATAGCAATCGTTTGTGCAGTCAATATAAATTCAGTTATGAATATTTTACAAATTATGTATTACAAATTATTCATTGTGCTCTTCTTTCTTCAACACAGTTAATTAGGCAGATTCAGTTTCCACGTGAAGTTTTAGTTGAAGATAACTGCTTTTTTTGTTATGTATACTGTATATTTACTGTATATTTCCTAACACTGTTTCAAATAGCCACAGCTTGTAGGCGTATGTTTTATGGTTAAACTCATTTATTACGGAATATTTTTTGGTTAGGCCTATAAGTATGGAACATTTACTTACCATAGTCACACCTGTTAATACCTGTTGTATGAACTACTAAAGGCAAGAAAAAAATAAATGTGGTTTACCTTATCTAAAACTTAATTTAGTAACATTCTTACCACTTTGCTTATATTATATCTCCCACGTAATCGATCTGCGGGTAACAAATAGCAACTCCTTGCTTACCAGATTCCCAACCAACCTACATGGTTTTACTGGTAGCAAAGGCATGTGCGAAACCCCGGCGCAGATGATGAGTGCATTAAATCAGTAAATGCAAGAAAGCAAGCAAAACTACAGTGGTTACAGAATCCAAATGATACTACTATCGAAAATCTCAACAATGCTAAATGAGAAAACTCTAGAGTCATTATAACAAAGGAAAGAAACTATCTCAAAGACAAAGTAAATGAATTAGAGGAAAATAGTAAAGACAAAAATGTTAGGGATCTCTACAAGGGAATAACGAGTTGAAGAAAGGTTTTCAACCTAGAAAAGAACATAATTAAGGCCAATGATGCCACTATGCTCGCTGCTCCGAATAATATTTTGAATAGGTGGAAAATGTTCTTTAATCAATTAATAAATGTACATAGAGATGTCCAAAGTGTAGAAAGTAAAATATTCACAGCAGAATAGACGGTTGCTGAACCAACTCGAATAGAAATAGAAACAGCTATAGGTAAACTAAAAAGTCACAAATCTCCAGGCGATGACTAAATTCCAGCAGAATTAATCAAGGCAGGTCCATAGGCAGAGATCCATAAACTCATTCATATGATTTGGATAAAGGAGTTGCCAAAGGTATGGAAAGAATCTGTAATTATACCGATGAATAAAAAGGGAGATAGGACAGAATGTAATAACTATCGAAGAATTTCTCTCTTATCAACATCATACAAGATTCTATCTAATATAATGCTGTCAAGATTAACCCCGTATGCAGACGACATCATTCGAGATGACCAATGTGGATTTAGGCGAAACAAATTAACCATTGATCATTTATTTTGTATTCGCCAAATCTTGGAGAGAAAAAATGGGATTATAATAAGTCTGTTCACCAGCTATACATATATTTTAAAAAGGCATATGATTCCGTTAGGCAAGACAAACTGTAAAATATCCTCATTGAGTTTGGGATACCAAAGAAGTTAGTTAGGCTGATCAAAATGTGTCTGAAATGAAACCTATAGCAGAGTCGGGGTAGGGAAATTTATATCAGATAGGTTTGCCATTAGAAGCGGCTTGAAGCAAGGGGATGTGTCTATTGATGCCATTGCTTTTTTAATTCGCTTTGGAATATGCCATTAGGAAAGATCAGGAAAACAAGGTAGGTCTAGAATTAAATGGCAGGCACCCGATTTTAGCGTATGCAGATTATGTTTTCTTGTTAAGAGATGACATAAACACAATCGAGAGAAATGCAGAAAGTCTTTTCGAAGCCTGCAGAAATGCTGGATTGGAAATCAATGCACAAAAAAATAGTATATGGTCATGAAACGTCAAAATAATGCTCTACTAAATATTAGAATAGCCGGTAAATCGTTCGAACAAGTGGAAAAAATTCAAATATCTGAGAGCAATAATTACAAACACAAATAATATTAAGGTAGAAGTTAAGTCTCAACTCAAATCAGGAAATGTTTGTTTTTATGCAGTTCAGAAACTCTTATCTTGTTGTCTTCTGTCCACAAATAAAAAAAAAATAAAGATTTGTAAGACTATTATCCTGCCGGTTGTATTATATGGATGTGAGACATGGCCACTTACCGATCAGGAAGAACATAATCTGAGAATGTTCGAAAACAGGGTGCTTAGGAAAATATTTTGACCTAAGAGAGATAAAAATGGGGACTCAAAAAAACTGAATAACAACGAACTTCATGACCTGTACTCTTCACCGGATATAGTAAGAATTAAATCACGGAGGATGAAATGGGCTGCATATGTTCCGCGCATGGGGGAAGAAAGACATATCTCGAAAGTATTGACTGGGAAACCCGAAGGGAAAACACCACGTGGAAGACCTAGACGTAGGTGGGGGACAATATTAGGAAAGATTTAAGGGAAGTAGGATTTGCAATGGATGATTGGATAGAGTTAGCACAGAATAGGGTTGAATGGCAGGCTCAGGTAAGCGCGGCAATGAACCTTCGGGTTCCATAAAATAGATAGTATTCCTTTAGCTTGCTGAGGAATTGTCTATTGCCATTGAGTAAGTAAGTAAGTAAGTAAATAAGTTACAGTAGTAGTGTATTTTTACGAAAAGTCTTGAGATTAAAACGTCTACTCTTTAGTCAGAATATTCTATGATTCTGTTCTGATTAACGATAATGCTGATAATTGAGTTTGAAAAACTTAGAGCATTGTTGGTTTTGAGAGGGTATGTTTTACGTTTTGAATTGTTTAATATGTATTTTATGTTTCGATGGTCTTTAAAGAACAGCTATTTTTTATTATTACTTTTATTACAAATTATTACTTTTTATTACTAATTATAAAATACAAATTAATACAAAATTATTACAAATACAAATATAAATAATATAAACACAATTAGTACAATTTCGAAAGAGTATTATTTGCCCCGCATGAGCATAGCTCGTGTTCGGGGTCAGTTCAGTCTTCCTAAAATTATATCTTGAAAGTTATATTAAAAAAACATACATAATATAGTTTTAGACAAAAATAAGAATAAAAATAAATAAGATTGCTTATATGAAATAAATACATGAACAAAGATACGAAAAAATAAATTATAATAACATAACAGAGTTACAAACAAAATACCCAATGTTAAAGTTAGATTTAATCAATTCGAGTACTTGTTTTTTAAACAATTTATTGTTTATTGGTATCAGATTAGGGTTTCTTCTAGTAAAGTTGTTGTATAGCCTTGGTCCGAAATTTATACTATGCCTTAGACCTATTTCTGTAGTACACTTTGGTTCGAAAAGAGGACAAGAGATATTATACCTCCTTGTATTATAGTAGTGATTTCGTGTTATGAATTTTTCATGATGTTTATGGAAATAATTTAATAAGGTGTAGGAGTATAATTGTTTAATATTCAATACATCAAAATCTTTATATAAACTTTTAGATGGATAGTCGATTGATTTTTTTAAACATATCTTGATTATTCTTTTCTGCAACAACGACAATGGGCGAAGTGCAGTCTGGCATATCCCACCCCATCCTATTATTCCATATTGTATAACTGATTGGACTAAACTTAGATATATTAATCTTAAAGTACTCTGTGGCATAATATTCCTTAATATAAAAAATTTATATATAGTTTTCCGTAGTTTAAGACACAGATATTGAACATGTTTTCCCACCGTAAATTTTGATCAATGATAACACCTAGGTATTTTACTTGTGTTGATGAACTTAATTTTGGACATTTACAATTAAAAGGGATAGAACATGAGATTTCATGTAAAATTATATTATGTTGTGCATTTATCGAGGAAAGTCCTTTAGAGTTTAGTGAAAAAGGTAAATATGTTGTTTTATCAATGTTTAAAGATAGAAGGTTTTCATCGAGCCATTTTTTCATTTTGTTTGTTCCAATGTTTGCATTACTAAAAACGTGCTCCCAACTGTTTCCAGAAAATATTATTACTGTGTCATCAGCGAAGGAATAAACATTGCCTTTGTTGAGATTTATATCTAATTTAAGAAGATCATTGATATATATTAAGAAGAGCAAAGGACCTAACACAGTTCCTTGTGGGACGCCGATATTTAGCACTACGTTTTCACTTTTTTCGTTGTTAACTTTAGTGCTTTGGTATCTATTTGATAAATATGATCCAAATAGGTCTAAGGCAGTACCTCTAACACCAATATTTTCTATTTTATTTAGCAAAATGTTGTGACTTATAGTGTCAAAGGCCTTTCTTAGGTCCAGAAAAACACCTAAGCATTTTTTTTCCTTCATCTACGGCTTTAATAATTGTGGATGTAACGGCCCTTATAGCATCATCTGTACTCATATTATTCCAAAACCAAATTGTGATTCCGCTAATAGTTTATTTTTTTCTACAAAGTTTGTTAGTCTATTTTTTATGCATTTCTCTAATAATTTTGCAATGGTAGATAATAAGGATATTGGCCTATAATTATTTAAATTACATTTGTCACCTGATTTGTACAATGGAATTACTGTCGCATATTTTAATTCATCCGGAAAAAAGCCTTGAGCTAAGCATAGGTTGAAAATATGAGTAAGGGGTTTAGAAATAAATCTAATAATTGCTTTCATTATAGTTGATGAAATGTCATCACTTCCAGGAGTAACGCTATTCTTAAGGTTTATGGCAATTAAGATCAATTCATTTTCAATTATTGGCTGTAGGAACAGAGAAGCTGTTGGATTTGAATGTAGATTATTATTGCGAGTAGTTTGCGATGAATATGATGATATGGAGCTTGTTATGTTGTGTCCAATCTGAGAAAAGTGTTTATTGAATTCATTAGCAAATTCACTATTATTGGTAATGGTTAATCCTTCTTCTGTTACAATTTTGTTTATATTCGTATTTTCTCGTTTTAATATATCTGTAGCTTCAGCGATAGATCGCAAAAATATTTTTGGGTCATGTGAATATTGTTTGAGCTTGGTTTCGTAATAATTTGTTTTAGCCTTTTTTACAATCATATTTAAAAGGTTCCTGTATTTTTTATATTGATCTTGTAACATCATATTTAACGGTTCACTTGTTGTTACCTGGAAACAGTAGAGTAAACCTACAATTTTGTAACAATGGTACTGGTAGGTTAAATAATATAGTAATATCATATCGTTCGTGGGCTGCAATAGTGGCACAACTAAAAAAATCAGAAGCTGAGATAAATGAGTTTGAAGTTTCACCTTGTATTGAAATGCATCATTCATAGGATTTATTGATGGAATAAGTGGCAAACGGTACTAAATTGCTCCGTAAGGGTTCAGTTAATAATAACATCATAAAAATTTTACCCCCTCACCCTCCTTGTTGTTTTTAGGACTGATGTTTTGAGATGTGCCACTGTTGCTGAATGTTTCTAATACATTACGTTGGCCTATCTTGGAAGTTTGTGGCTTATGAAACGAATGTACAGGCAAAAAAGTATATAGGCTTTATTAATGATGTAAACAAATTATTAATAAAGTGTAATGAGTAACCAAGTTGCAACACCAAAACCATAACTATAATAGCATAAGTTTCATAGTGAAATCTATTGTTTCAATTGTAATCAGTAACCAAGATACAACACAAAAAATAATACAAAATAAATAAATATCCATACCTTTGAAATGTTAGAATGTAGAAGGTTAAGTAACAATTCGGTCAACTATGGGTGTTCAAACTCTGAAGATCACCTAACTTTTTCATAGATATTGGAAGAGGTTTGATATAATTCTTTGTCATTGTATTGTGAATGTTCCAATACTACATTATTAGTCATCACAACATAAACAAGAAGCAATACCATGGAAATCCATTACTTTATGAAAGTTTAAAGTGAAACCTATTCTTAGGATTCAAATGTTAGGCCATCAAAGTTTGTAGATCGTCGAATTTCTTCTTAGATATTGCAAGAGGTTTGCTGTTTGCTTTTTTTAGTGCTGCTTCCTGGAAAAATTGCAAACTCCTTGTGGGTCTTGAGGCTTTGATGTTCACAGTTTAAAACTCTGTTTGTTTGAAATATGTTTTATAGAAAAACAATCCAATGATTGGTTTTCTACCTTCAGTACAGAAATGCTGTTGAAGAGGACTTTATCATTGTCAATGTTTACAACAAAATTATGAGATGTCCTATCTGCTAGGTCCTTTACATCAACAAAGTCATCATATCCCATTTTGAACAGTTGGAAAGGTTTGCCTTTCTTGCTTGCCATCCTAATTAAAGTTGCGTATTGTGATGGAACATAGATTGGACCTGATTTCAGTGATCGTTGAATACTTTTTTCAATAACAGGGTGAACACAATCAGCTTCATTTTGTGTGTGTTCCACAACCGAAAATTTGTGTTAACCTTTTAATTTGAAATCTTGACACGGCGTACAAGTAACAGGCAACCATGTATTTATTTATTTTTATTTTTTTTTTGCTGTCCGCAGAAATTGTCTGAATACAGTGTCCTCCTCGGCTATTCATGTTAAGCTGCAACAACGGCACAATTAGAGATGTCCCTCAGAAAACAATTAAATACTTCTGCAACACTGGCACAACTTGAAAAGTGTCACTATTGCAGCCAGAGTAAATAACAAAACAGAGCATGCAACAGCGACACTTCTGCCATTTGTTGGTAGAATAATTTACTATAAGATATGCCGCTGTTGCTGCTGGAAAGTAGACCAATCTGAAATTCTGAAGAATGCATTAACTCAAAATTCGTAAATTTTGAGTTGTGCCACTATTGCAGCCCTCGAGCGATATGTTTTAAATATTGATAATTTGTTGTGATCAAAGTTATAGGAGAATTGTTTCATTCATATTTATTGTATTTATTAGAGCATCGTCCAAATCCTCTAGTAGTTCTCTCTCTTTTATATTAAATGAAGTAAAATATCAAGAACTCAACTCTTTTTTTTTTCTTTTTTTTTGCACTCTTAAGAAGTGCATGAATGGCCAATGATTAAATGGATGACAATTATAAATGAATAGTGATGTTGGCTACCAATCAACATGCGATATGGTGAGTCCCAATTAGCCCAACTGCCTTGTCATGGCTATTAAAAATGTAATTGTTATTGGATTTCACACAATATTTTTCCAGGATCTTCATATCCAAATAGGCCAACTTTACCGTTGTGAAATTTTCATGGACTCATGCTTCAGAATGGTATTTTGGGGCACTCTGGCAGCCTATTTGCACACGCAGTGGGTAAATACTTACAAAAACAAGACATCTGAGAGACAAATTAAGATCTTCCCACAATCAACCATTCCCGTAGGACGCCTTGATTACGGCTTAAGGAAGTGGGGGATTAAGAAGTCAACGCAGACACACCTTGCAAGATGTCGGCCTATTTAATTAGTGGATTTCACTAATAAGTCTAACTGGCAGAACTCTTATTACAGCAGCAGACGATAGTGTACCTCTCTCCTACATGATGAAGGGGCGCCAGACGTTTTGACACCGTGACGTTAGGGGTCGCCCATTACGTCGCTTAACAATGAGACTGAGCCTCGCGCTGGGTGGTTTTCATTACCAGAGGGTGGGGGGCAGGAGATTCCCACATCAAAGGGATGCCGCCCCGCTCCTGTCTTATGAAGAAATGGACGCCTGAGAAAAAGGTGATGAATGAAGAATGCGATTGATATTAACTGAGAATGTAGCCAGTAAAACTAGAAACCAACACCGAGTTAGCACTTGATCGGTACCTGAGGCTTATGAACACCGTGAAATACAATAGAGTATGATGTCCATACTCACTGGAATTACACAATTTCATTTTTTCATTTTTCATTATCACTTATTATCATGGTATTCTCAACGCCATCTTCGTCATAATGTTTTCTTTCTTTCTTTCTTTCTTTCTTTCTTTCTTTCTTTCTTTCTTTCTTTCTTTCTGTCTCGTAGTTTTACCTCTCCCTTTTAGGATTTAAGCGACCCAAGCCGCCCGGGCCTTACAGGGCCGCGACCTGTCGGGAGAGGGATTATCTTTGGATCACATACATACTTTTTTGACCAGAAAGGACATGCAGGGCCTCCCCGGTTGAGTGATCAGCCCAAGGCCGGGGCCACCTCCGAGACAACACGAACACATAGAACGATACACACCATTCACACACACACACTCACTCAGGATGGGGATGAAGATGATAATGACGGCCAGATGATATCCGGGGACCACAAGGGCCTAAAGTTACCCGACATTTATCTAAAAGGTGAGGGAAAACCCCGGAAAAAAACTTACCTAGGTAACTTGTCCCGACCAGGAATCGAACCCGGGCCCGCTGCGTGGACTCGTCATAATGTTAACGATCAAAATAATTCATATCTACAGTATTCCAATTTTATTCTTAAAGAGATAGAATCAGGAATAGCACAATAAGATAAATAATGAAAGTAGAGAAAGATGTGATAGAGATAGTTGAAAGTAAAACATTACGTTGGTATGGACACATAAAGAGAATGAACGAAGGAAGATTGCCAAGAGTGGTAATGAATTGGGAGCCTGATGGAAGAAGGGGGAAAGGAAGACCAACTGAAACCTGGATGGATGGAGTAAAAGAAAGTATGGCCAAGAGAGGACCACAAGCTGAAGACACATTAGACAGACAGTTGTGGAGAAATAAAATAAATTAAGTGTGACTTTGATAGAAGCATTGTGTTTATTTATGTTGTCATTGCCGAGTGTTTACTTATTGTCATTGTTTCGTTGAGGGAAACCACAGCCTTGTGGAAACCCCTATAGTCTATATAATAATAATTCTTAAATCTCTTTCGTCGCATAGTAAATTACTTCTTTCTTTCTAAAAAATGTGTCGTTTCCTGTCACCGTCAGGTTTAGTGTTAATCTTGTATAAGTTATATAATATTCCTTATGAATTTCGAGCAAAGGATTTAGAGATCATAACTTAGAGGGAAAATAATTAATTTAAAAAACAGAAACAAACAAACAAATGATGCTGCATTGTTGAACGTAATTCCTGATAAACCCCTTAGGGCCTATATTCATATCAATCAAAATAATTTTTATTTATTTATTTATTTAACCTGGCGGAGTTAAGGCCATTAGGCCTTCTCTACCACTCAGCCAGGGCAAAAACATGAAATACATAATAATAATAATAATAATAATAATAATAATAATACTAAATTAAAACAAGAAATGATATACCTGACTACAAGTAACGTAAGGTACATCAAATGCAAAGAAAAAATACAACTTAAGTACTTGAATAATATATAAAACAAAGAAATGAAAAAAAGTTGAAAGGCTAAACAAGTACATTCTTAGTTATTACAAAATATAATGAAAAAAAATTAATAATAATTAGCATTAATTTTTAAATGTTATTGTATACTACATTTATTAAACGACGCTTGAACTGTGAAGTCGTTTGTCAGCTCCTGAGATAGCTAGGCAGTGAATTCCAGTGACGAATAGCTGTTGTTGTAAACGAATTCTAATAATGTGTAGTTTTCTAAAGAGGCATGAATGGTAAGGGGTCAAGCTGAGAGCGCGTGCCCAAGTTATGGCAGGAAGAAAAGTAATAATAATAATAATAATAATAATAATAATAATAATAATAATAATAATAATAATAATAAATAGTTTATAATAAATTTGTTCAAAATGCTAGATTACAATACAAATCATTATAACAACCGTAATCTCTAATAATAATAAAAATAATAATATTGATGAAGATAATAACAATAGAAGTAATAATAAAATCAGGTAAACTGATATAACAAAGTGCCAGTATATTCTTTTTTATCAATTATAATTGCAATTATGATATGCAGAAAATAAGTTTTTCTAATCAGATTAAAATCGACCAGCGTCAGAGAACTACAGATTTGTGATACCTTAATAATCGCGCACTCACATAAAAAAAAATATATAAAAAAAAGTTGAAGTAAGCACTTCAAAGAAAAAGTACAATAGGAAATATGATATTACGTATTTGGAATTAGGATTTACTTCGTGCGGTGATGAAAGTGAACAGAAACCACAATGCGTATTGTGTTATGAAGTGTTGTCGAACGAGTGTATGAAACCTGCAAAACTCTGACGACATTTAGAAACAAAGCATTGTGATATAAAAAACAAACCAATTGAGTTTTTTTTTTCAACGACGCTTAAAAAAACTAAATTGTGGGAAAGAGAAAGTTTCATCCATGGGTTCAATTAATAGCAAGGCATTGGAAGCATCCTACTTCTTAAGTTTGCTCATAGCCAAAACAGGGAAACCTCATTCCATCGGGTAAAATTTACTTCTTCCAGCTATAAAAGATGTTGTAAAAACTATGTTTGGCCACAAATTTCTAAAAGATATCGATTTGATTCCTATTTCAAATGACATTGTCGGTCGGAGAATTAACGATATGGCAGGTAACGTAGAATCTCAGTTAATCGGAAGGGTTAAGCAGAGTCCTTATTATGCGTTACAAATTTATGAAACTACTGATGTCACAAATGATGCGCAATTGATGTGCTACGTTCGATATGCACATAGTGATAACTAGGAACCGGATTCTTAGTTTTTTACCTATATTTTTCCTTACTTCCAAAACTAAAAGCGCTCATACACTTTTTCGAATCATGTCCACAGGATTCACCCACATTAATTCTGTGGCTCCTAAAATACCTAAATGGGGTATAAAAACCTATATATACCTAAACGGGATATAAAACCTCTAATATCTAATTTAGGCTATTTTTTTTTTTTTTTTTTTTTGTCTGTCAGTTGAGAAATCGATATTTTATGGAGAGACAATTTTGGTCGGGTTGAAATTAATACCACCAGCGTTTCGTTCAACCCATTGTCGTCTAGGATGGACAGTATGAAGGGAGGAAGTGTAAGTGTAACGGCGTATTCCTTTTAAAATATTCGTGCCGTGTATGAACAAGGATATAGGTTTCTGTGTTTTAAATAGCTTGTTTGCATTTAGTACTTCCCTGTTGAATTGAGTGGTCACACTATGAGTTTTAAGAAGGCATGATAATTATGCCGAAACAAATGAAATCGGCATTTCATTCTCCTTGACAATGAAGCCTCAGTTTGGCTTCGAAACGTCGGAATTAATCCAATTCACCACCTGGTTAGTAGCCCGGGAAAATATCATATAAAATGAAATCGAGTTTATTACGGCAGTGGATTGGCGACGACCTGAATTTCACTACAGATGGCAATGTAATATTTTGTCAAGCTTGCACTTCAGTGACATTAAAGAACTTGGGGAAACTTTTGACGCGAATGGGGCCGCGTCAATTGCAAAGGCAAAATCGGTACTATGCAATGACAAGATCAACGGTGCCCTAGCCTTCCTTCAGGCACATTTCTCTGACCTTCCAGAAGCAATTAGACGCTTGGATTCTTCAACCCTACCTCTGAAAGATGCCATCGGCGTAATAAATACACTACTCTAATAACAAGTAGGCCTACCAGAACCCGTGAGTGAAGCCGTCACATTGGGTTAAAGAAAGTACTGGAAAGGAATTCAGGGTTTGAAAAGATGAAAAATGTGTGCTCCATTCTTCTCGGGGAGCACAGTGTCCAATTAACTTTGGAACCTGCCACAATTGCTTTGATGAAATTCGCATCTATGACGTCATGTGAGGTTGAAAGGACATTTTCTGCCTTCAAATGTATTCTATGAGATAACAGGAAGAACTCACAGTTGAGAATCTTGAAATATATTTAGTGATATACTGTAACCAGGAAATGTGAGGCAATCTTATTTTCACTGCTTCTTTTGATTGTTTATGCTTTCATTCTTCAGTTGTAGGCTATAATATTGTCCTAAAGCAAGTTTACACAAATTTAAGTCAATATTATTAAGTTAAACTTTACAAGTATTATGTATTGAATTCTATGTAGCACATTCAAATTCATTAAACCAATTATTCTACCCGAAAACGATATTTTGGACAAAAAACCTAAAAAAGACTATTTCACCTAATGGAAAACCTAAAACAATGTTTTTTAAAACCGGTCCCTAGTGATAACATACAGGACGATATTTTATTTTGCACATCTTTCCCAACCCGAACAACTGGAGAAGAAATGTTTCACTCTCTTGATAGTTACGTAAGAGAGAAAGGGATCCTGTGGGAAAAATGTGTGGGCTTATACTCCGATGGGGCCCGCGCCCTTACAACCAGACATAGTGGGGTTGTTTCTAAAGTCAAGAAAGTAGCTCCAGATATGAAATGGGTGCATTGTTTCATACATAGGGAAGCATTGGCCTCCAAGGAATGCCAGCAGAATTTAAAACAGGTTAGGTTAGGTTAGGTTAGGTTAATGCTGTAAAGCTAGTTAATTTTATGAAGGCTCGACCTTTAAATAATAGGCTATTTTCCGTACTGTGCGATGAAATTGGCATTGAATATAGCCTACACACCTTCTTCTTTATTCTGAAATTCGCTGGCTTTCCAGGGGCAAAGTCCTAAGACGGTTATTTCAATTAAGATACGAAGTTTTATTATTTGTAAGTGAACATAATTCTGATTTTGCATCACACATTCCTGATGAAGCATGGTTAATGGCGTTATCCTATCTTTCAGACATTTTTTTCTAAATTAAATGAACTTAATCTCTCCCTTCAGGGAAAAGCTTTCACTGTTATTTATGCTTACGACAAAATAAAGGCATTCGAGAAGAAACTGGGGCTATGGATTAGTTACATAAAAAAATAGCCAATTTGCACCTTTTCCAACATTGTAATAATTTTTAAAGGAAAATCATATTTCTGTCGAGTCTGAGTTTGTTGAAAGAATTTGTAACTCCCTCGGAAATGTAAAACAACAATTTTGAAACATATTTTCCACATAAGTTGAATGATAAATTTCTGTGGATTCGCGATCCGTTTCAGGCTTACAGTCAGAATAATGATCTCTATTTATCGAAGAAAGAACAGTTATTTGAACTCTGTAGTGACAGTGGACTTAAAATCCAATCCCGTAATCTTAGTTTGTCTCGATTCTGGATCTCATCTTCAGTGAGAAGTGAATTTCCAGAATTATCTGAAGAAGCATTGAAAATCGTCATGCAGTTTTCAACAATTATCTTTGTGAGAAGGGATTTTCATCGCTCGTTCAACTAAAACCAAAATACAGAATCCGACTTAATGTATCTCCTAATCTTCGACTAAATTTGACTAATATTGAGCCAAATATCCAGGAACTCTGCAAGAGACGACAAGATCAACCGTCTCATTAAAAGTGAGTAATAACATAATTCCTAATTATATTATCAAATTGGTAATAAATATTAAAATCTGTTCAAAATATAATTTTACTGTCAATAGTTTACTTCCAATTCAATAATTGTGTTTCCGTCTAGTTAAAAAAGTATTTAGATTTATTTCGTTATAAAAACCCATTATTAATACCCCAGATATTAAGAATACAGGCCTACATATAGCTTACTTTTAAAAATGGGATGTAAAATTAGGGGTCCGTAAAATATTTCAGACATTTTAGGGGTCCTCGGTTTCAAAAAGGTTGAGAAACACTGGACTAAACCATTCGCGGTAGATGTCCTTTGGCCTCTACCCCAGTCCGGGAGAAGTTTTGAGGGGTTTCCCTCGCTCAAAGGCAATTGCCGGATTGGATAATAATCGCCTCACACATTAACACAATCTGCAACAAACATTAGCTTACATCACTACAAATACTAAAAACTACACAAACAAAACTTGCAAAACAAGGACTATCTCTCGCAATCAACAAAGACACAAGAACACAGCTCAAAGACGACACCTCTCAAAACATCCCACACGGATGTACACAAGGGCCTCAGTAGGTACACACAGCACAAATGGTTACCAAAATTTGGTTTGGCTTCATTCCTAGGTACTCTGGGGGCAAGGGTGGTCACACACACACACACCCACACACACAAAAACTTCTTATAGAATTGGTGAAAGATAAGAGTTTATTAACTCTACATATAACCGCAGAATGGTGCTAGTTCAGACAGAAGTACCCCTAATGTTATCTATTTACATAAAAAGACATTTCTAAATCCCAGAATCACTGCAAATAACCACTTATATGCTGACGAGTTCCAGTTGTACATAGATACAATTGCCGGATTGGATAATAATCGCCTCACACATTAACACAATCTGCAACAAACATTAGCTTACATCACTACAAATACTAAAAACTACACAAACAAAACTTGCAAAACAAGGACTATCTCTCGCAATCAACAAAGACACAAGAACACAGCTCAAAGACGAAACCTCTCAAAACATCCCACACGGATGTACACAAGGGCCTCAGTAGGTACACACAGCACAAATGGTTACCAAAATTTGGTTTGGCTTCATTCCTAGGTACTCTGGGGGCAAGGGTGGTCACACACACACACACCCACACACACAAAAACTTCTTATAGAATTGGTGAAAGATAAGAGTTTATTAACTCTACATATAACCGCAGAATGGTGCTAGTTCAGACAGAAGTACCCCTAATGTTATCTATTTACATAAAAAGACATTTCTAAATCCCAGAATCACTGCAAATAACCACTTATATGCTGACGAGTTCCAGTTGTACATAGATTCAAGGCCTGACACATTACATAAAGCAATATAAAAACTATAACAGAAAATTTATAACAATATGAACAAAGCATTTTTACCTAGTACTAAATGCAGAAAAATTGCAGGCAATCGTAACTGGACAGCGAATGTTTTGCCACTTGGATACCAACAGCATTACTCGTGTAGGCTAATGGCAAATGCATCAGGTGTTCCTTTTGCATCACAAGTAACAAACCTTGGCATTGTAATATATATCAATCTTAATAGAACAATACAAACCACAGAGAAACGCAGGAAAGTCTATTCTATAATAACACTCGCTAAAGTGGTCTCCCTTCATACTAATAAAATCCAGGTACAAATATTAAGGATGCACCATTTTGATTGAAGCGACATAGCTACTAATAGTGTTTAATTGTTAAGCATTCAATAAACTGAGTGTGTATGTTAATTAAAACAATTGATTTTATATCTTTAGTGATCCTGAGTAGTTATAGGGGAGGTTTAAATCAAAATGGCCGCCAACCGACGCCGCCCCCAGCGTCGCGACGCCATGACGTCATAGGTATCATATGAAAGCCCGCGTTGTGCCCTTTCGTCCTATGGGGTTCCGACGTCTACGACGCCGCCCCCCGACGCCTGAGTTGTGCCCTTTGTACCGGCGACGCCATGACGTCATGGGAGTGGATTCGAATAATGTAATTACGCCCTTTGGCTCTGTGCTATTCCCGATTCATCCAGACTCCTTGTTTAGGATTTAGGCCCTATGGTTAGTATTCCCGTTACGCAACAGGAACAGTCTCTATACTTAAGCCCTTTGATCCGTCACAGTCCCGTGATGTCATGGTAGTCGATTCGAATAATGTAATTAAGCCCTTTGGCTCTGTGCTGTTCCCGATTCATCCAGACGCCCTAGTTGTGCCCTTTTGCCAAAAATACGTCATGGGTGTCATATGAAAGCGTGAGATGTGCCCTTTCGTCCTGAGATGTTCCGACGCCGCCCCCGACGCCCTAGTTGAGCCCTTTTGGCAAAAATACGTCATGGGTGTCATATGAAAGCGTGAGATGTGCCCTTTCGTCCTGAGATGTTCCGACGCCGCCCCCGACGCCCTAGTTGTGCCCTTTTGGCAAAAATACGTCATGGGTGTCATATGAAAGCGTGAGATGTGCCCTTTCGTCCTGAGATGTTCCGACGCCGCCCCGACGCCCTAGTTGTGCCCTTTTGGCAAAAATACGTCATGGGTGTCATATGAAAGCGTGAGATGTGCCCTTTCGTCCTGAGGTGTTCCGACACCGCCCCCGACGCCCTAGTTGTGCCCTTTTGGCAAAATGACGTCATGGGTGTCATATGAAAGCGTGCGATGTGCCCTTTCGTCCTATGGTATTCCGACGCCACCCCCGACGCCCCAGTTGTGCCCTTTTGGCAAAAATTCCCCCACGCATACTCAGGTCCTTTGCTCTATGACGTCATGGGGTTAGAATTGAAACATGTCACAGCATGCACCAACGTGGCGCTATTATGGCTAGATAGTGTAATAGTGACATACGTACAATATTGCGCAAGGGCACATGATAGTTATGAAAAGATAAAATAGGTTTATACTTACATAAGCAATTCTTCTTCCTTTCAGCATCTTTTCTTCTTCCAGATGAACACTGTTACTATTACTATCGACTAAGTGAAATGACTTTTGTAAGGAATAGGAATTGGTTAAGGTTATAGTTTCATTTCAGAACGTCACAACCTTATTATTATTATTATTGTCAATAAGGTTGTCACGCTCCTATGAAATAAAATGTATATACAAATGGCTTCAGAGTAATAGAGCTGGATGATTTATTTCATCGGTAACCATGTCTAATAAAGACAGAATTTCACAACTTGCAGGAACACTTTGTTTGTTGTTTATATAGTTAAACACTTCACTTTGCAATAGTACAAACTTATTCATAATGTCATTTATTATGATAGAATTCATAACGAGGTAAGTAATGTCATCATTACGTAATACAATACGAGCACTATCGTATTGCATCACACATTCTTTCAAGTCTTTACGTGTCTGTAATTTGAAAGAGTCTTCTTTAAACAGATAAGGTTTAGAATAACACATATTTTCACACATTTTAGGTAAATGTAACAAGAACGAAGAGAGGAGGTAGGGCGACAAAATAACACAAGCACCTTTAGAAGTTCCAATCTCCGCACATCCAGTGTAATTCACAATGGAGTAGAATCCGAAACTGATATATCGGTCCTTTCTGTTGTTGAGGAAATAGGTTCTGCGGGCTAGCACTGTAGGAGCAACTCTTGGGAGTGTTGCCGACACAGCTTCCTTCACAACCTTGTCGATCATCATCTTCTTCTGTTTCTTTACAGATCCTGATGACGAAACCTGAAACACATAAAACAATACCCGTAAGAAATCTAATTTTATACAGGGCCTGATGATGAAACCTGAAAACAAAACAATCAAATAAACAAACAAACAATACAATACAAGCATATGAGTAATGAATATACATACCTTTTTACATTTGCTGGTTTTGCTCTTGCTAGTAGTAGTAGTCTCTGATGATGAAGACATCACGATAGAACTAGGAGGACCTCTCGTTCCAGACACTGCAACGAAACTGAGCTAGTCCGATGAAATCGAGCTGCTTTATATCTTTTCGTTCTGAAATCAGAAAGTAAAAGTTTTAACTTGAGCGCAACCTACTTTTCTAAGCTAACAATAAATCCATGTAGATAGATACTTACAATGCACATGTCCTGGAAAACATCTCTGACCTCCAAACTTCCTCGTTCCACAGAGAGTTCCAAGGAATTTGTGGAAGATGCGGACGACCTCTATGTCTGGAGACGTAGTAAACATGTTTACATACTCCTGCATCGTCCTTCCATTATTCATGAAGTATGTGAACAAACAGGCATAATGTCCACATACTGCCGTTGTCGGTCCCTGGAGTCTTTTAGTGTTGTACAGCCATTGTATAGAGTTTTGTTTTATAAATTTTGTTATCCCAGGAATGATGGGTGGTAGACCAAAAGAATCAAAGTAATAGGCAAAATTCTGATTTTTGAAAAGCACGGCAACCCAATGAGAACCAGGCGAAGAATGAGGATCAAAGTTAATGACATAAATCTTAGGTTTATGCGTTACAACAGATGGTAACATATCGCTAGGGTAAACCCCACCGAATGTTTCTACGTGACGTAAAGCATAGTTTATTTGGTTACTATTCATTATTCTAAAAATCTGTAATTACTCTTCTATCTTTAGTGATCTCGATAGAGTTATCGTATTCGGAGTAGAGGATACAAGTGATGGCTTGTTCTAAAGCCTTATCGAACTTTGCTTCTATTCTAATGTTTCCACTACAGGGCAAACTTCTATGACCATGCGATGCCGAAACATCAGGCGTAAGATCATACATCAGTGTGAAATACCCATTTATATACATGTCGTGAGTGATTAGCATCCCGCTATTGCTATGATGGATCCCCGAACCTTTAAAAAGTGTATCGTAAGCTAGAGTAGTAGTCTTCTCATGATCTGTGGAAATGTGTAATCCTTCTGATGGAATCTGTTGTCCATTAACGTACAAAGCAAAAGAACTCAAAGCAAAATGTCGAAACTCGTAGGGATTGGACTCCACTGTGCCGGAGAAAGAAGAATTTTTCACCATGGAGAAGAGAAGACGCTTAGGTAGAGTACCAATGTATGCATTATCTATAGAAATGGAGCTTGCTCCCGAACTAAACGTAAATGTTTTCAAATCCACTCTTGTGATAGGATAGTGAGCATTATGACCTTTCTCTAGAGTTTTGATGTGTGCTAGTAGAATGCTGGGCGAAGCTTTAATTTTCCTCACGTACAGACCTGCATCGAGAAACTTAAAGAAGACTTTTGAATTGTCGTTTTCACCCAAGAGATAAAACTCTCTCTATGCTTTCGTAAGTCTTATATGCATGTTTACTCCAGGCAGTAAAAGTTTAGACAGATTGAAAATATCACCGTGTAGTTTACCTATCATGACTAATACTTTAGAATTCTTAGACTTGTTGTACCTTTCGGTCCAACCGTCGTTTTTAACATTAGGTCCCAACGTTCCGTTTAATGCCACCAATTCTTTAGGTTGTGTCAAACCTTCGATAGCTTTATCGGCATACCAGAAACCGTTTGTCAGATGAGTTTTAGAAGCATCCTCACCGTATGCAAACAATGTTTCAAGGTAAGACCTGTAATTGTACAAGTCCTCCGAAGGGGTGATTGATGTCCCGTTCAAGGAAACGCTGAGATGACTGAAAAGTGAATGAAGCAAGTTGTTTACTCCTGTAACCTTATCGCCTTCACCTATATCTGCCCCGTCGCTTTTAACGAATTTTCCCTCCACCATGAGTTGTACATTTAAATCTGTATAATGTTCGCTGTCTGCAGCAACCACGAATTCGAGAACGCTCTGTTCCACCGGAGTAATGGCTTTGCATAATGTAGTAACATTTCCCACCACCGATGTTTGAATAGGGCTCCTCTCGAAAAGGTCGAACTCTGACTTTGTCACGGCAAACATCTTTACACGACTGACTACTTTCTCCTCTTTACATCGCTAAATATATCTCGCATCTTAGGAGACGCCCTCTTTCTATTTCTACCCCTACCCTTCATTTTATTCACGAGTTTCTGAGTTGATTCGTTTACTCTATTAGCAATAATATCTTTTACCTTATCACCTTCCTTCCTACTTGCTATATCGGTTAAAATATTTGCTCCTGCCGAAAGAGTTTCACGACCTACCGCTTTAGCACCCGAAAAGAGAATTGGTTTTATCATTCTAAATAATCCTCCCAAGAAACTACCTATTCCACTACCGTGTTGAACATAGGGGCTGCCGCTGTAGAATGGGCCAACATTGCCTAGACGACCTCCCGACTGATTCACGTAGTATGCTGTAAGGTGGTCCATCGCAAACTAACTCATAACACCATCTGCCTTCTCTTTTTAAAATGTAAAACGAGCATCGTAGGTTTAGTGCTATCCGTTATGTTAGCTAGTTCTCCTAGTTTTGTTGTCATTTCTATACCTATCACCTGAAATTCGGAAGATTCGACAGGAACATAATAAACTTCAGGAAAGACATGAGTTGCTGTATTTAAAGGAAACTGAATAATTCTAAGACATTTAACGTAAGCATCTCCTACAAGTTGCGGTTTTATTATATTACAGTATATAAAAACAAGTTCTTTCCTATTTAGATTTGTTTTCACAGATTTCGATTCCGATGTTTCATTTGGTGTCGAAGCTTTCGTTTCCGATACATTCCCTTGAGAGTAACTAATTTCGCACAAGCCCACATCCCAATGATTCCTCTCCAGCTTTATGCTCTGTGCTAACTGCACCTGGAAACTAGCAAGGGTGTTACTAGGAAATGATTTGTACGATGCATCGCTCAGGAGAGTAACGTAAAATTCTTCTTCTCCCATTACGCTAAATCCTTAGCTTTAACCCAGGAATCAAACTCAGGACCGTAACCTCTCCAGCGAACGAGATGTTCGGTACTACCCCTTACTCTACGACTGCGTAGAATTTTATCTATCTTGTAAACAGTGTCTTTCCCAATAGTTACTGGTGTGAGCTCATAACTGTAAAACTGTCCGAAAATAGGACTGGCCTTGAGATCTTCTAGTTCATATACAGGTTGAGGAGAATGTTTAATGACCTTGACGATTCTGAATATTTCTGTAGAATAGTTTTGCTCGAAACCTTTAGCGAATTTCATTTTCTCTCTACCTATTCTTACCGTTTGCCCTACCGAAAACTTTACAGCTCTCGGTTTCACACGAATCTGTTTCTTTGCCATACGTCGCCATATTTTCAAAACATCTGTATCGCTAACCATATTAGGGGCCATTCCTGTTGTATTGTGTACGCTATCGTTATATCCCTTCACAAACTTATCCAACACGTCGAGATACTTGTAACTGTTCTTGAAAGTAAAATATTTGTACATTTTAGTTTTTAGAGTCCTATTAAACCTTTCCACGACTGAACATTTAACATCGGGATTCCTACACACTTGAAACTCGATTTCCTCCTTCTTTAACAAGTCTTGAAAAGATTTGTTTAGAAATTCTTTACCCCTATCGGTTCTTACAGCGACAGGATTCCTAGCGGACTTCTCCAACACCTGTTTAAATCCCTCTGTCACATCCTTACCTCTTTTAGATTTTAAAGGTACAACCCATACGTATTTGGAAAACACATCGATAACAACAAGTAAATATCTTGCGTTGTCATTATGTTGTGCAATGCTTTGTACATCGGCTAGATCAAGTTCAAACACGTCGTAAAGGTTATTTACAGAATACGGATTCCTAGGAAACTTTCACCTGATTGGTTTATGTAAGGAGTAAACATCCTGCTCAACTAACCATTCCTCGATATTTTTATCTGTAATGCTAGAAGCTTGTGAAAGTTTAGCAAGAGTGGAAAAACCCGTAGATGCCTCAGGGTTGTAATACAACTTGTGTAATGTTTCATTCATCATCTCCTTTGTTTATAGGTACTCCACCTAAGCTCTCTCGTTGGAAACAATTTTGCAATGACTTGTTTGTATTTAACTGTTTTAGCGGTTTTAATATCGCTCTTATGTCCTTCGGTCCTAGTTAAAATGTCTTTGTACGTGTCGAGGTCTTCCTGCGTAACAAGATTCATATCCACCTTCTTCCTAGTAAGCAACTCCCATAAACCTGCACTCGCATCGTATTTTATACCGTTAATGATCAAACTATTGTTTAACAATTGAATTTTAAAATTACCTATCATGTACTCTCCCGTCTCCTTATTTTTATAGATTCCAAACTGTGTGTCTACAATCTCTGGCGATGTTACATAAGCCGATAAATATTTACCTGCTACATCACCTATAACGTTACGTTTAGCTTCGTCCTCGGAGATGGGTTTTTTCTCGGGTGATAAATCTCTAACTCTTTTCCTCGATTCAGCTACTTCCTGTTCGAGTATTCTGTTCTGTTTTCTCTTGAATATAGGATCTTCACTCTCGCGTATTTTAGCCAACTCTTTGTACGGATCCGTAACATCAACTGCCGGGTTTGAACCTTCGACACAACGTTTTAAACGCTTGTACTCTTTAGCACTAACCAGAAACATTTTCTGTAACATTATGTTAAAGATCCCAAGACGGATAACACGGAGGACAAGAGAGGAATTAAAAATCCTCCTTTCTGTACCAAAGTTTTCTTTTTCTCAGACAAGGATACGTTCCTATCTAGAAGATGTCTTAAGGAATGTTTATGTTTAAACAGCTTACGTTTAGAACACGAAGATAATTTACACTGACCGTTCAAAACATTAAGAACACAGTCTATAATAGCAAGTATCAGGTTTTTGTTTGCACTTTTTAGAATAACCTTTCGTACCTCGGGAGTTGCCTTTTTAAGAACTTGTAACATATGGTAATTGGATTTTATCCTTTTCATCCTTTACAGGGACGTAAACCTTTGTAACCTCCGAGGGAAATATTTTAGTTCTAAATCTAAGTAAATCGTTTGTTCTTTGACAAACGTCTATTAGTAAATAACCGTGAGGTTTTCTTGTTGCGTCTTGGAAAGCTCTGTAGAAAGACCTCCAATCTTCAGGATACACTTGTCTTGCTAGAAAAGTAATTTGATTTTTATCTCTCAGGTTTCTAAACAAAACCATATACTTTGTGTTCAAAGAGATGTCTCTGCTGTGAGCAGACTGATGGAACAGGTTTTGTGTTATGAGAATAACCGAAATGTTTCTATGATGGCAACCTTTTGTAAATATAGAACTCACTTCTGTCGAATAAGCTTTGTCCAGTAAATCGTCTAGAATAACGAGTCTGGGTTTAGTACATTGTTCTTGTTTAAAGTCAGGAAGACCTTCGTGGTATGTCACGGTAGTATTGAATTTTGTCTGGGGAGGGACAGCGTTACTTCCACTAAAGCACCACAGAATACTTTCGTATTTGCTCACGTTACACAAATGGTGTAAATTATTAATAAGTTTCACACAGAAAGTTGTCTTCCCTGAGAATGACGGACCTGATACAATCAAAGAAAAGGGATGGTCAAATTTTATTACAACCATAACAATGTTTAATCATAGGTGGGGGTCCATCAAAGCAATCGTAAGGAGAATCAGGGTAATGTTTAAAGCATCTAAGACACTTTTTTACAAGATCGTTACGTTGCACACTTTCAGGTAGTTTATGATACACTAAATATATGCTCTCGGCTCCGCATGCCGTTAAAAGTTCAGGGGACAACACCTCCAACTCTTCACCTGTGTGATGAATCAGCGTTCTAAAATCCAATAATTTTCTAATTGACGCACACTCCAGAGACGACGACGAGTCCATACTGAGATGGTGCTCTCGTCTCGTTTCTATTTATACCCGAACGGGAGGGAATCGAACCCTCCGCCAACTCTGCGTCTTTTTCGAAAACAGAGTCGGTATATCTTATTCTCGGCTTCAGACACGATCTGTGGGCCTGGCTTTCTCTTAATTTTCCTCTCTGTCCTCACAGAGATAGTTGCTGCAGGATCACCATTTAAAACCATGGTCTTAATGGCGTCGAAGTTGACATCCTGCAACGTTTTATAATTAAGAGTAATACCTCTGATTTTACACACAGAGGTATTTGCGGTGTTGTTGGAAGGAACGGTAACCCTAAAACCATAGTTCTTAGGGCCCCCGCTTGCAAATTCCGAAATGTACGCGTCCTCTCCATAGTCTGTGAGTTCGCTGGTCATGTCGCCTAAATAGTCGCCTAAAGGCACAGTGTATCTTTTAGCATCGTCAGGCGTCTGTGTATAAATCACACTGTCCGTGTCACAGTAGATGGCTCGACGATCTAGCTTGTCCAGGTAGCCGTAGAGGTTCATTCTACCTCCCGATGTCACATAAGCACCGTGAACAACACTAGTATGAGGAAGAGAGTCCTGTTCCTCCTCTATAGGGATCCAATTAATCCACACGACTTCGTCATTTGCAAAAAGTAGTCTCTGAATTTCAATTCCGGGTGTCGTGAGGAACCTATACAGCTCTTTAGGCTCCGTAATAAGCTTTGTTTTACCCAGGTTAGACCTCTGGACGAGCTTTCCCCAGAAGGAATTCAAACAAAGCTTACTAATGGTCCTTTTTCCAGCGTTCTTCACGATTTGTTTGGGGTCTAACTTAACACCTTCGTGTTCGTAAAACAAATCGATATATTCCTGTTTCTGGGCCTCTGTTTTCACCCAACCAGGGTATCCGCTGGATTCTGTCTTAATCTGGAGGAAAAGGTTGATGTAATCCACGAATAACCCTCCCTCACGAGTTTCACGCGAGTATTGCGTGACATCGTATTCGAGAAATTCGTGGATTGCCATCACCCTATAGCCCTTATTTACAGCTAGTCTCACTTCATCAACTACCCATGTACCAGTGAGCACTCTCTCTTCCTCTTTCGCATGTTTGCAGCTACCTTGTTCGACAGTCATAACACAGGTGCGGCAAAGGGGAAACAAGAGCCTACCATTCCACCTGAATGGTAAAACGGGATGGTAGAGCCCTTGCGGTGGTAGGACAGTGCATTTAATGAGGCCTTCTTTCTTCATCATTGAATCTATATCTGTACACTGGTCACTAACGTGAACAGTGGGGTGACCGATAGGAAACTTGTTGTACTTACAGACGGATGGGTATAGGGACATTATATCGCTGTATAGGATTTTCTCTTCTTTCGTCTCATCCGCCTTACGATAGAGCCGCATGGCTTCTGTACGTCCTCCGTAGACAGAGTTCCTAAGGACCAACGGGACATCACAGACCAAGGGGTCGTCTCTCAGTGCGGGGAACTGTTCGAGAATAACATCGAACTTGCATTCCCACATCACATTGACAAAATAACCCTTTGATCGGATCTTGTCCAGTCGGCCCATGGTGTTCTCGTACCTCTCGGCATGGGATTCTGAAGAATCCATCATAGGTACATCTCGGTTTGGTTGACAGAGACAGCCATGATAATAACAGCCGAGAAATTCAAAAACCTCTCCTGTTTCATCACAGAAACCGTCCACCTTCCATTGGGGAAGTTCGGGAAGCCGTACTTCACGTCCGTTACCCGCATGACGTATAAATACATTCCTCTCCTTGGCTTCGTGGATAAGCCACATCAAAGACTTTTTAGAATGCCTGTCTGCTTTTCTATAGCCACAGGAGGGAGCAATGCCAATGGTCTGAGGTTTAAGGAATAACTGTCTAAATATTCTGTTACAGGCCGATGCAATAGTGATAGACTCTAGGAAAATATCTATATTGGCAATTTGTTTGAACAGATTTTTAAAGAGAGTGCAGGCTTCTCTCAGTACAGTAACATCGGCCTGGCAATACCTCTCCAGTTCTACACGGGTATTGAACGGCAGATCTTTAACGGTCTCGAACCAAGTCTTGAAAGCTTCTCTATCTTTCACAGACATGGTGTCCGGCCCGTAAAGATCTTGGTTCGGGTGATGTGGGAGAATACTGTTGAGGTTCTGTGCCGTATTCCACAAATGGGGAAAGTAGCCCTTAACAGCGTCTTTTAGGTCAAAGGTCTGAGGGAAACTACGCAGAGGCAGCGGAATGAAGTTCAGACTGTCTAGAAAAGTTAGATGGTGCATCTTCATGCAAAGGATCTTGCATCCAGACATAATCAAGTCGGGAGTCCACTGTTGCCTAATAGCGTAGTCGAGAATGAATTGGAGATCGAACGCTCGAGCATTGTGAGCAATAACAATGATCCTATCGAACGCTCTATCCATTCTCAGATAGTCCATAAATCCACGGACTGGATCTTCCCAGAAAGAATGACTGCGTTGCCCGCATCTGACGCACTCTTCGTCTTGCGACGTCTCGCAAAGAGAACAAAACTGCTGTGCACAAATCAGATTGGGGACGTGAAGAAAGGTATTGTCTTTGATACGGGTATTCTGTGTTGTTTCTATGTCGAATATCACATACAATACCTTGTTTGAACGTTTAGTCTCTTTCAGCGGTGCCATGTAACATTCATGTCCTGTCTCTGCTTGAAATTTATTACAAATATTACAAAAAATTTTGAAGCATTCATGCTTCTGCTGAAATGCCTTAAACTTGCCACAGTTTTCGCAATTCTGCAGAGCCATGCATACAGAGCGCCCCTCAATTTTGGTACGCTTATGATTATCAAAACATGCTTGTCCGCGGAACTTTCTCAGGCAAACATCGCAACGCACCAAGTCCTTACTAGAATCGCAAGGAGGCACTGTACGGCAACAGAAGCAGACGTAATCACAGGAATGTTGCGCACCTTTAGCGAAGCCTTTAAGACAGCCTGGACAAACGAATCGTTTAGCCATTGCACCTGTCAAGTTTGTTATGGTATGGTAATGCAAGGTGTCTCGGTCGTAGAGTAAATAAAGTATTTCTTTCCCCACATTACCGCCGTCGTACAGTACAGAATCGAGATTAAAGCCGCTGTAAACTACAAGTCTATATCTATCCTTAATATAGGCCTGAATCTTCTCCAGCTCAGGGATACCTCCACCTCGCGAGAGATCGACACCTGAGTTTCTGATCAGATCGTCCACTTCTGCCTTGAGTCTTTTGCTTGTCATGTTGTGAGAAATATATGTTTTATAAGCTTTACGATCGCTTACTCTAGCAATAGCGATGATTATTGCAAATGCTAAACAGTTCACGACTGCCTGTACGAAGACTACGCTTGTCTTCAAATGGGCAAGTACACCAGTCGTACGCCCCTTCATAGCTACACCTCTATTTCGTCCGTTTCCGTTAGGCATACGGACAATGTCCAGAACCAAACGCAAACGGTCGGTGGCATTGAAACGGGCGTTCGACTGGCATACTTTGCTTACGACTCCTGAAATCACATCTACACTGATCTGATCTTTACGCCTAAAGGAGATACCAATCGGCTTATCGACCTCGTTTTCCTCATTGAAAATCGAGATTCCTACCATGTCATGGTCTCTCGTATCGACTAGGGCATGGTCTATAACAGCTTTAAGAGCCGTCTCAAAGGGGTTGGGTCCTGCATTTTCAGCTGGTTCTTTGAGTCGGACCACTAGCTGCAAGCCGGCAGAGTTGAACCTTTTGTACTCTTTACGAGTACTCTCGACAACTGTAAACAATGGGGAGGGTCGATTCTCCGAATTCGAAGAAGTACCCTCCCCCTCATTGTCAGACATCATATCCAACTCTTCCTCGCTTGCAGCTAGCTCATCATTAGATTCAACTGCGTCGTCCTCCGTGTCTGACAGCGTCACGGTCTCTATTCCATCATCTGAATCAGAACTAGAGACTGTATAAATCTCCGGCCTTGATTCAGATAGTGTAACACTATCCGTTTCGCTCTCAGAATCAGAGGAAATAATATAGATAGGGGCTGACATTATTATTATTATTATTTTTGCTACACTCAAATATGACTGAATCTGTAATGGAAAAAAAAATACAACACATGAATGTAACAGTATAATTAACATATAAATGTATGGTATTTAAAAGCACACTAACACTCACCTTATATGTAGAAAGCGTTGTAGTACACTGAGAAGAGAAGGTAAGATGTGTCTATTTATACTAGCTGTCGAAATGTTATTTTTAGAAAGTATGAATCTTTGGAATTTTCCTGTGTTGTAACGTATTTGTTATGTTTGCGTTATCTCTCTCTCTACTTACTTAAAGATATCTCAAGGTAGCTGTTACTACGTCATCGAAAAGTTATTTAGAAAGCATAACCATGTCATAGTGTTGGTCGGAGAGTTTTGTATAAAAGACATGTATGTACAAGATCTTATCTTAACTTAGGAATGTACGGAAACATGTATCTATACACGTCATCGAAAAGTTATTTAGAAAGCATGACTACATCCTAGTGTTGCTCGGAGAGTTTTGTATAAAAGACATGTATTTACAAGATCTTATCTTAAGTTAGGAATGTACGGAAACATGTATCTATACACGTCATCGAAAAGTTATTTAGAAAGCATGACTACATCCTAGTGTTGCTCGGAGAGTTTTGTATAAAAGACATGTATTTACAAGATCTTATCATAACTTAGGAATGTACGGAAACATGTATCTATACACGTCATCGAAAAGTTATTTAGAAAGCATGACTACGTCATAGTGTTGCTCTGAGAGTTTTGTATAAAAGACATGTATTTACAGGGTTATGTCAAGTGTGTAAGAGGATCTACAGTTGTTCAGTCATCTTGTTCTTCTCCTACTTTAAAAACTTATAAGGTAAGACTACATCTACACTATTTTATGATATAATCTTTACAGCTTTGTGTGATACTTTTATTATTATTAATATAAATAAATAGTTAATCAGACTTCGTTCTCGTTTTTTACAGATGGTCTCTCTAGTTGCGAAATTTAACTCAGCATCATCTTTACCAAGGTGTGTAGGAATGTCAGAGCTCGTAGAGAACGTGCCTTACAATATTGTTTATGCGGCCGTAAAGGAAACAAGATATGGCCGTTGCGTGTTATTACATATTCGAAAGAGCGAAAGTATAGATCTGCTGTCGGTATTCTTACCTAAAAAATATACAGCTGTATTTAGCGAAACAGAGATCTGCGGAATAAACAGTGATGAAATCAGGCTTGATCTGATTTATGAAGGAACTTTCCCGAATTCTAGGACATATAACCTATCCTTGGTTAATGCCTAGGTACTAATGCAAAGCGAAGTGTTTAACTATATAAACAACAAACAAAGTGTTCCTGCAAGTTGTGAAATTCTGTCTTTATTAGACATGGTTACCGATGAAATAAATCATCCAGCTCTATTACTCTGAAGCCATTTGTTTATACACTTTATTTCATAGGAGCATGACAACCTTATTGACAATAATAATAATAATAAGGTTGTGACGTTCTGAAATGAAACTATAACCTTAACCAATTCCCATTCCTTACAAAAGTCATTTCACTTAGTCGATAGTAATAGTAAGAGTGTTCATCTGGAAGAAGAAGAAAGGATGCTGAAAGGAAGAAGAATTGATTATGTAAGTATAAACCTATTTTATCTTTTCATAACTATCATGTGCCCTTGCGCAATATTGTACGTATGTCACTATTACACTGTCTAGCTATAAAAGCGTCACTTTGGTGCATGTCGTGACATGTTTCAATTCTAACCCGATGACGTCATAGAGCAAAGGACCTAAGTATGGGTGTGGGGAATTTTTGTCAAAAGGGCACAACTAGGGCGTCGGAACACCATAGGATGAAAGGGCACATCTCACGCTTTCATATGACACCCATGACGTATTTTTGCCAAAAGGGCACAACTATTGCGTCGGGGGCGGCGTCGGAACATCTCAGGACGAAAGGGCACATCTCACGCTTTCATATGACACCCATGACGTATTTTTGCCAAAAGGGCACAACTAGGGCGTCGGGGCGGCGTCGGAACATCTCAGGACGAAAGGGCACATCTCACGCTTTCATATGACACCCATGACGTATTTTTGCCAAAAGGGCACAACTAGGGCGTCGGGGGCGGCGTCGGAACATCTCAGGACGAAAGGGCACATCTCACGCTTTCATATGACACCCATGACGTATTTTTGCCAAAAGGGCTCAACTAGGGCGTCGGGGGCGGCGTCGGAACATCTCAGGACGAAAGGGCACATCTCACGCTTTCATATGACACCCATGACGTATTTTTGGCAAAAGGGCACAACTAGGGCGTCTGGATGAATCGGGAACAGCACAGAGCCAAAGGGCTTAATTACATTATTCGAATCGACTACCATGACATCACGGGACTGTGACGGATCAAAGGGCTTAAGTATAGAGACTGTTCCTGTTGCGTAACGGGAATACTAACCATAGGGCCTAAATCCTAAACAAGGAGTCTGGATGAATCGGGAATAGCACAGAGCCAAAGGGCGTAATTACATTATTCGAATCCACTCCCATGACGTCATGGCGTCGCCGGTACAAAGGGCACAACTCAGGCGTCGGGGGGCGGCGTCGGAGACGTCGGAACCCCATAGGACGAAAGGGCACAACGCGGGCTTTCATATGATACCCATGACGTCATGGCGTCGCGACGCTGGGGGCGGCGTCGGTTGGCGGCCATTTTGATTTAAACCTCCCCTATAACTACTATCCTGCTTCTTATTTATAACATTCAGATTTTAATGAGAATGCAGATGCAGGATTGGAAAACTTGGATAAGGGACATTAGCAATATCAATACTTTGAAATAAATATTATTTCCAATATCTTTCAAAATCGTAGTAGAAATATTAAAACTCTAAGTTTAACATATTTTAAAAATACTTGTCAAAGATCTGTTCAAAAAGTAAATCTTCAAAATAATGTCTCCACACGAAAAATGAAAGTTTGGATTTATTACCTTGTAATAATGCTTTAACTTTTTACTTGACTTTTATCAATACAAATGAGAATAACTGCAGACAAATCGTAAATAAAATATTTTTTTAACTGCGAGCGATGTAACCACACACTATTTTCAGAAAAAGTTGAAATGGAATGGATCTTTTTTTCGAAATTATTTACTGAACTATCTCATACACTTTTTCACCTTTCAGCGTGTCAAAAAATCTCTATGTTTTATCAACTTGAAAACTTCCGATATCAAAAAAATTTCCGGGGTTAAATCCAGGAACACCAACTCGAATTCGCGGATATCCGGTCAGCCTAATATAATGTCTTATGAAGGCGGTTTCAATTATCACTTCCTATATTTATTTAAATCCAGATTAGTTATTTATTTTAATGTAGGCGTAGGGTAGAAAACTTAAGAAGCAAATTTCTTTCTTGTTAGAAGTGTTGTCGCAGCAAGCATTTTTTTTTAAAGAGGAAGTAAAGCTGAATTATTATAACTTTAGCGTCTGGAGTAATTAACAGACAAATTACTCATAAGTCATTAAAGACATAAAGGTGGAGTTTAAGTTTTAATAAAATCCACACATCTCACTAAAATTTTGCCGCGTGAATTTTTGGGACAGAAATAGAACAATTTTAGACGTAGGGAAATTTGCTCCACCATCCAAAAATGAAATAAAACCCTGTTCTTTCTGAATTTTAAAAAGGTTATAAAAGAAACAGTCTGTAGGTTTTATATTTAGATTATTTCTGTATAAATTTCAAAATAATAAATAAAGGTTCATTTAATAACGTCAATTTAATCGTAAGATAGCACATTTCCATTAATTTGGTCAAGCTTCGACTGTATTAAGGTCGGAAGAAATAATATTGAAAGTGACTTTATAACCATATCAACAATGTTTCCTTCACAATAAGAATTAGAAGTAACAAACAGGAAGAAAGGATAGCTATAAATAAGTCTATTTTCTCCCGATTTTAACGAATATTAAAGTTTTGAGGCCACAAGACTATGGAAGGATTCTCTGTATGGTAGATTAACTCTATATCCTTGACTCCATCCACTATAGAACATTAAGTTTTGAAACATCGACTTGAAATTACACATTTCAGGTTTAGTGTAATTTTAGGACTAGTGCAGCCTATTTAAATTTTTGGCCGAATAGGTTAGGGTCTAGTCGAGAGACTATTTTTCTAAAAATAAGGAACTTTTCCTAAAATTACGAAAACCAAGTGTTCTACGAACCATATATGAGATATTAATACGAGATAAAAAGCCAAAGTTTTAGTAAATTTTAATTGGATTTTTTAAAATGTACTTTTATTCAGTTCACTTTTATCATTCTATCAATAACGAAAAGGCGAAATGCGAGTCTCTCTGATAATAAATATTATTGTTATGGTGGAGTTTATTTCCTTTGTGTGGTTGTCGTGTCTGTATGTTGCAGATTCATATCGTAAATCATCTGCATATGGACGTGTCACACTTGATGCTCAGTCTATGTAAACATATCGAGATCCTGTCATCACATACCATGAAGGATGGCGAGTGGAGCTGCAGATGCATCCAATGAAATAAGCTGACAGAAGGTTTGTTTAATGAAATTCATAATCCAGAGTAGTAGTTAATGAGTCTATGAAAAAAATATGATGAACTAGTTATCACGTGATAACCTTATACACCTTGCTCTTATAAAAAGTTCTAAGAAAATCTGGACGTTTAACAAATAGTTATAGCCTATATACTTTTCAACATACTGTACAACCGTATACAGTCACACACGAATTTCTTAAAACTAAGTTACATGCAAATACAGCTTTTAAACTTTTAAATATATATATATATATATATATATATATATATATATATATTTTATGATCCTTTAAGCTACCCGAAAATGGACGTAATGTGTAAATCAATACGTATTTGTTATGTTTGATTGAACGTATTAATGAATTGAACGTTCATAATCTCTAATGAATTTACTTCCACAGCTATTTCGTAGTTACTTCATATAGTTCGGAATAATTGTTTACGGAAATGAGTAACACTATATTCATTTGCGGGAATTGCAATTAAAGACAGATTAAGTCATTTCTATGTTTTAATAAATCTTTGTTTAGTGTTACAGGAACGCTTTAATTAGGAGCAATTATCTATTCTGGGATTACATTAGTAATCATCATTATGCATCCTTCTAATAATATCTGTGGCGAAAATGCTTTAAAAAATCAGTAGGCTTATCACATACTTACTTCAATTCCGTTGTAGATGGTAATTATACGATAAATGAAAAACATCCCACTGGCCTTTTTTTCCTTAAAAAGAATTGTAAGTTATTTCAATGTTACCTTAAGAAGTTTCCACCTTTCAGGTATGATCTTGGGTGGCCGAAATTTAACAATTAAGAAGATTATATGAAAATAATTGTTAAGGGAAAAACTAAGTGTGTTTTACTTAAAAAATCATTATTGTCTATCTTATTAATTTTTTTATTGTCTTCTACAGTCGTTTTGAAGATGTATAGCCGGTTTCGAAAAATATTGGGCCATCTTAAAGTTACAGAATACAGCGCATGCTCATCTCATACAAGATAACACGTAACTGAATCATTGGAGCTGGCTGTTCTTTTTTTATTTCTTTGAGCTTACTAAATTCGTCCACTTAAAATTTCTTTTTCCTTGCATGATTTTTGCGGGGTGCTGACATTAGCGTGCCTGGTATTTTAGCTTTTCCGCAGTCATTAGTAGACCGCGGATTTTTAGGTACTAAAAACTTGAGCTTTAGGCACCTAAATTAGGCGTTTATTATACCTTGTTTAGGTTGTATAGGTTACAAAATAGGCTCTAAAACGACTTTAAAATAGAGTGACAGCGTAAATTTTATTAAAATATGAATAGGCCAATCATATCTAAAATTTGATATAACTCACATTATTGTGTTTTATAATAGCCTACTAACCAAATAATTAAATTCACTTCAAGTTTAATCCACATTTTTCAGTATTTTGATTCACTTAGATTAATTCTCATACACCATAGTTAGCCGCACAATAGACTACAAGTACCTTTTCTATATTTTCCATTGTGAAACTCTGTCGTTTGTCACTTAAAATCAGTTTATAGGCCGAGAATGAACGTTCCACATCCACTGACGTAACAGGAGCAAATTTGAGCCTGGCAGTATGTTGCATTACAAGTGGATGATCTACGTCACTGCCCTTTCCACTGAGTATATCTGCCGCTGCATAGAGAATTTGTAGACCTGTGTGTTTTTTAAGCACATTGTCTATTTTTGTCCTGACTTTCTCCCCAACTTCACCTGGTGCATTCTTAATGTTGTCTTTAACTTCTTGAATTAAATCAATGTTTTCATATAAGGGGGTCCCTCTTCTTTCCAATTTTGAAATAATCTCCACAAGGAATGTGAAGTGAGCCCTGATATATGCCAAGTCATGCGGTATAGAGGAATCTTCCAACAGCTTCTTTGCTGTTGCAATGTAGGTCGATGCACTATCTTCCAGCTGCATTACAACACTTTTTATCTCGTGAAGATGACAATTGTAGTATTCAGCAGCTTTCAGCCACGTACCCCAACGAGTAAGTACAGGTTCAGGGGGTAAAGGGACATCAGGTAGCTGTTCCTGGAAGGCCTGAACTCTAGTTGGAGCTTTTAGAAATACCTTCTTTATGGTGGAAATCAATTTGTTGACCATTGGAAATTGTGACCTGACTTCCTCTGCTATGCGGTTGATACCATGCGCAAGGCAAGTCTCGTGTACTAGTGCAGGATAAAAAACTTTCAGGAGCTGCATAGCTGCTACCATGTACGCTGCCGCATCTGTGTATGCAAGAAGTACCCTGTTTTCGTCTATGCTATTTGGATACAACACTTTCAGACCATTGTTCACGAAGTTCGCTACAGTTTGTTTGTTAGTTTTCTCAAGTTGCTTCGTGCAGATGAGATATGCCCTAGAGGATGAATTTGGGTCTAATTTTCCAACAATCAGGTTTGCTACGTATCGACCACGAACATCGGTGGTTTCGTCGACTGAGATCCAAACATACGATTCCCCTATATCCTCCCGTAACTTACTCATTGCGTCATCGTAAGATTGCTGCACGTAATTTTTCCTTATTGTTGATTCGGAAGGAACTGATCGATTGCAATACTTCTCCAAGAACTTCCTAAATGCTTCATTTTCAATTGTTCTGAATGGAATATTGGCCGCTATCATTGCATGACACAATTCTGCATAGAAGTTGTTTTTGTTGCTCGTCTTCTCCAAGGATTGACTTAAGAGTAACTGTTTAGATTTTGATTTGCGCTCCTCATTGGCCTTGTGTAATGCCCCCTGGACATGCTGTGATAGATGGGACTTTTTGTCACTTGAAACCTAAAACAAAATATAAAATTTGTAAGGTGGTTATTTACTTCTACTTTAATGTAATATTTTATATTAATATTAATGTATGACAAACTTCAGGCGATTTTCATTGTTTCCATAAAATGCACAACAACAAAAACAGCGAAATGCAATTTAGACTGGGTTCGAAGAGTTCTATACACGTCAGTTTACCGGTAACTCTGATTTACGGAGCAAAGAAATGTCTAACCCTAGCACTTTGGACAAAGAGATTTGATTTATTTAAATATGCCACCAGACTAAATTAATTTGAAAGTTAAAAAAGGGAAGAAAGTAAGTTCACTTCTAGCAGTGTGACGTTCATTGCAGGCCTACTGAATTTAATAAAAATAATACAAACTTGTTAAATGTTTAGACTACATACCTCTTTATTACAAGCTTGCCAGAAAATTACTTTCCCAACCGATGTAAAACACGGAAACTCGTTCAACCACTGACGAATCAAACTTGACTTTGAAGTCCCGATTTTCGGCATTTTTGTTCACTTCACAGTTCACACATTCACACCTTGGAATCTTCCACCAAACTGGTGCAGAGCAAGCGAAAACCATTTTTGGAGGCTCGTGGTCAGGAAGTACCGTTAGGCATTGGTTCGTCACCCTTTAAACAATAAGACTTGTCCTTGACAGCTGCAACTGTAGGGAGAGTGCAACTTGCTTGGACCACTGTGTCCCTAAAATTGAAATACAGTATATTGATCTAAAATGTCTTCGTTTATAATTTTCCGTACAATTATAGCACAAATTATATTTACGTTCCATTTAATATGGAATAAAAAACTAAGGTCTTCGGGATTTTGTGTTAATTAGGTCAAAATAGTCCGTAACGTTGAAATAGGCATTTTTAGGTGCTATAAAATTGTGTTTAATAGACGTAGATAAGTCTAAATAAATAAATAAATAAACTTATTTATTTTCAGATATCTGTCAAGGAATAAAATAGGTAAAAACCTAAAGATCCGCGGTCTAGTCATTAGCAATATCTTTCACCGACCTTTCGCTCTTTCTCACTGCGTTAGCTGTTCTTGCCATGGTTCTCGAAAAGGAAGAACTACACGATAAATTCTTCTTTTTTGTTCTTTGCAGAACTTTAGCACATTGTAAATTATTTTTCTGTTTTGCGATTTTCTAACTTTTCGTGGCGACATTTTACGCGGAGTCTCCGTGAGTTATGTAATTATGTATACTGAAACTTAATTATGCTGTCTGCAGCACGAAACAATGACAACTCAATCACTTCATCAGTTTATAGGCAACTGATATTTCGTGCAGAGTGTACTGCGCAACGCAATGACATCACTGTTGAGGAAGATAGTTCATAAGCACGCCAGGGATATTTGTCTCCGGCATTAAAACCGGAGCCCCGTTTATTTAGCCTATAATTAACGATAAACGCGAAATGTTAAGGAGAGATGCAGCAAAAAGTACATAGACGATTTATCACAAATGTGACTGATTTATGGCTGGAAACTTGTCGTCAATTTTCGCACAAACGGATTGATTCTGCAAAAATCTTCCTTATTACGATTAAAAAGGAAAATTACATTTTTTAAAAATGAGAGACAAATTACATAAATTAGATAATGTTATTTTATAAAAATACCGGTAGTATAAGAATAGTATGAGTATAACATTAACAATTGTCACGACTTTTTTCACGGAATTCCTAAAGTATTTTAATCTATAAATACGGCATTTTTTACATTTTTCACGAATTTTTTTAAAAATGAGCTCCAAAAAAATAATAAACCTGGCCCTGCTTTCTCTACAAATTTAAGAAAGTATATTGAATTAAAGCTATAATACTTTTAAAACTCTAAGTAATAGGCTATAGCATAAGGTTTACGTGTTTACATATAGTTTTTTCTTTTTATTGCAAAGAAGAAAGCAATCGTAAATACAGTACGTGATTTAGACAGCATGCACACGACGTTTCATGTAGGCTATACGTAGTATTGTAATCGTGATAAATGATAGATGTCAAGGAAACGTGTTTCACGAATTACGTATGTTTGTCTGCAGTTCAATGTATTTTTTATCACTACCCCTAGAGTTGGTTTTGTAAAATGTTCCCTATACACGCCATGGAGGTCCAGAGGATTCCAGGAGGTTGAGGCTCCAGATTTTAGACATTCGGCACGTGAAGGTGGTAAGGTTGTCACCCCAAACCTCGTGGCCAGTCAAATTGACTTAGGTATTCCATGGTTTCCCCATAAGCAAAGGCAATTGTCGGACATAGGCTGCAGGCTATATTATTTTCCATAACATATCGCTGCTATGTCGCCCAATACCGTCATCATTTAAACTGAAAATTAATCAAGAAGACATCTGAGAATAATAAAAACAAATGCACAAGAATAAACAGCCTACTGGTGAACTCAAAGATCCTAAACTAGTGATATGGCGAATATGCAGTTAAAGAATTGAAAACAAAATGATTAATAATAATAGTCTATTTTTAATAGCATTCACAATAATGACAATGATAATGATAATAATTAATAATATAGTAGGGTTATGGATTACTATTTTTTTTACAAATGTGGATTTTAAAACATGAAAAATATTCAGATATCGTTGTAAGTTTGCCCATAAAAATATCCGCAATTAAAATAGCAATAATATCTTGTAGCCTAAGTGTACCTAAGTCGTACATTTATATTGACTTCTTTAATTTACACATCTCTTATGATTTATTTTCTTGAACCAAGAAACCTAGAAGCCTATGGATAGTGAGATCACTTATTTATTCAGTTAATATTGTAAAGGTTGTTTATTAATTTTGGTAATTCTGGTATGGTACATACCTGTTTCTTTTGTGCACCTGGGGTCACTATTTACATATGTTGGAAGCTAGTACATACGGTTTTGAATGTAGATTTTGTCTCGACCAACTATAACTAAATCTGTAAACGCCACTGCTGAATCTTTATAACTGGCGCCCATAATTACCTTATGAAAACCTGAAAATCCTTCAATGAAATTGCTGGAAACAGACTAGGGACTAGGACATGACCAACAACTGCTGAAGTCATAATGCCAAAATTCCTATAATTGTTTTATTCTCCAAACTGCACTGAATATAATTTTGGAACTAAGATATTATAATCTTCGAATATTACAATTTATGTACACAATAGAATAGATACCAATAAATTACTGTTTAAAATTGCAAAATATTCAGAACATTTTAAAAGTGTTTTATTAGATGCGGGAATACTCAAATACCCCCTAAACATTACACTTATATACACATTTTCATTCACGCATTACTAGGCTTGAGCCATCGAGTTGAAACAACAATTACAATAGAAAATGTAACTCAATCATTATTCATTGTAAACTGAAGACTCTAATTCAAAATGCATGAAAGTGTACCAAGTGGAGCAATGCAGAACCGACTAGAACAGATAAAAGTTACTTTAAATTACAAGAATCCTTTTTATTAACAAATTTGCATCACTCTGTATCTGACTCATTATTAACTATATTTTCTACATTAATCATTTTACTCCGAAGGTAATTATTAACAAGAAAATGTAGTATAATCCAAAATTCAGATTCATGTCGAAAATAATCAGTTAACTGTTACTACTTTGGGCGTTGTGATCACCCTGTATTTTCATCAATATTTCGATCCATTTGTCCTAATTGAATGCTGAGACTCAAAACATTTTATTTCAACTTTATCCTTTATTAAAATGTTCATCTATCATATTTGAAGCTACGAGGAATGCTGGTGTTGTTTCAAAATTCTATATAATTCGTATTTCATAAAAAGGGTTCTGAACTGGCTAGAACGCAGGAGAACTGAAGAGAAGTGTTTAAAGTTAAACGGAACGGTACAGACGGACAGACTACACATTGCGAACTATTACAAATTTTTATTTTCTTTGCTAAATGATGTGGGCGAGAATTTCAACAGCCAAACCAGAAAACCGGAAGAATGAACTTTATTTGAACTTTATTTGAACTTTAAAGCATACTAAATATTTAGACGGCAATTTTGAATCCAAATTTGGGTGAGAAGAAGTTTAGAAAATTGGATAGTTTAATAAGTTAACATCAAAGAGAAAATGGAACAAACTCACCCAAGAACAGCAGTGGAAAATACATCTTCGTACAGCTGACACGCCCACCAAAATCACTGTTACCTTCAGCTACATGCTTGCTTCACGACTTCCAGTCACTAACTACCGCTCATAGGAAATAATCTTACTATATACATTTTCTTTTATTCTAAGCAATTTTAGACCCAATGAACTTAAGAAACGTTTATTATGAATTATTCGGGCGCCACTCAAACTATGACAAATCTATATTACAGATCTACATTACAGATTTACAATTACATCTAGATTTATCTCTGTAAGAAAAATATTTTTTATATATAATTCCATTTGGAATATAAACATAATTGTTATTCTTCTTGTTTGTGTACTTGTTTTCCTGAAACCCGAATCCGTTTATGTATTGAAAATATTAGTAAAAAATAATGTATTGAACTGGGTATAATAATGATATAAGAAGTTAATAAGTTGCTGAAGAGATTCACCTACAAGCATGTAGTTTATGTTCACATGTGTGGATTTTGATACAGTATTAATTTTCATTGTGGTATAGAGCTAAGTGGATTATTATTATTACTCTATTTTTATTATTATGATTATTGTTATAATTATAGTCCTGATAAAAATCAGGTAACAATAGATGTTCACTATACAATAATATAATGAACTGTTTCAGAATGGTTAAAACATTTTTACTCCTTGCGATGATCGAGTGTTACCGTATGATTTAATCTCTGCCGGAAGAAAAGAACAAGTGGCAGACTTTGACTCATCTTGCTCCATTTCGATATGGAATTATTGTGAATCAAGAATAATTTTAAGGTACTGATTTTTTTTTTAATCATTGGCTTTCTGCCAGATCCGAAATTCATTTTAGACCGGTTGATAGAGCCAGCTCGAAGGCATTCGTAGTGATTGAAGGCTCCTATTTACTGTGAAGTATGCTGGATATCCAGCCTAGATCCAACAGAAGCTATTTGAACTTCCTGTAATTCAGCTTGGTTTTAACTATTAAACTTCTAATCCTTGTATAATTACAGTTGACTAGTGATGTAACTTCGCGCGTATTCCACGATGCTAAGACAATGCCTGTAGCATGTTTACTTGAAAAAGGCGTAGATTATATGTTACAATACTCACAGTTATTGTAGTCACTACTGGCACAATGCACGCAGTGACTGTAAATGAAATATCGCGACCGATTAGTCGGATCTAGGCACCGTACTTGGACTAGCCGGAGTGGACGATTCGCCTCTTGCTAGAAGGCAGCCGCGATTTCTGTTTTCTACTGCTTTAGGGAGACTTTGTACACTAACACATACGCCTGTAAAATGTCTTCTCCATAGGGATGTAGCTAACTAGAACCAGCAGATGTCTCCATTGCTCTAGCAGGTATGCGCTAGCCGTTCGTCACTTGTATTCCCAGTTGCCGTCTGCTTCTACCATTGCCCTCCATTTATACCTGGGCTTCGCACTACATACATTCCCTTGTACTAAGTAAGAAGTGAGGCCACTTTTTCGACTAGTATCGCCCGGAAACTTTGGCAAGAAGCTATTTGTCTGCTCAGTACGAAACGTCAAATCGCCTTTCTTGTATGGAATTATCGCATGTTTGGTTTAGAAATTGAGGATGTTGTTGACGAATTATTATAAGACAGTTTTTCTTGCATATATTGTAAAATAATTAATATTAACATAATTTAAAGTATGTCATTATTATAATTAATATTAATATTAATACGTGTGAGGGGCATACTATTAATTTAAATATGTGACGTGATATTCAAAGTCTTCGGAGAATAATCTTTAATTTACGTAACTCGTTCCTATCTTACTTTCATATGGCAATGACCCAGTTCAGTGGTTACGTAACTACACCTATCTTTTCCACCACAAGATATTACAAGTGCACTCTGACATTCCAATACTATTTCAATAACAACAGCATAAAGGGTGCTCCCAAACTTCTTCACCTTAAATCACTATCAACAGATTTATCTTCTATTTGTGGAAATATTTATTTGTCAAGGGCGCCATCCACAAACACAACCTTATCCATCCACTGATGGTTTATTAACATAATTTTTTCCCTAACTATTTTACTTTACTGAATTCCAACTAAAAACCGGTCACCTATCATATATGCCTTTCAGCCAGCTTTTGGACAGTCGAGGATGGGATGGGTTCTAGTATTTTAAGTGAGTCACAATACATATACTATGAAGAGACTGATAACTACGCCATTTAATATGACACAATTAACAATATTTTTATTATAATTAAGAAATCAATCATTTTGTTATTTTACAGTTTTTACTTTGGTTTACAGTAACCTTTTATTTCTTCAGTAACCACCTTTAATATGGTAGAAAAATTGCATGTGTATGATATATTTTTATCACCACAATCAACATTTACCATATGAAAAACAACTGAAATTTCCCTTTTCATATTAATTATACTCTCTATTATTTCATTTCATTTATAATAACTTTTCGCAAGAATTATTAGTTTCTTCCTTTTTCTTTTTTTTCCCTTTCTTTTCTTAACCTTTTCTTTCCTAAAGCAAAATATCACGTTTATTACTTTAAATTCACTTTTAACTTGGTTCGATCTACATTCAACTCTACTCTCAGAAATATTTTTACTTATTCCTCAACTTTTATCGTTTATTTCTTAAGCCTCTATGCTTTTAGACTTTACTGTACTTTATTCAAGTTTACTTCTTTTCCAAAATTCTTCAACTAACTTTAACTCTTTTCTCTTTTAGGTTAAAATATTAACCACAATCAACTTACTATTATTAGGTGCAATATTCTTTCTCTGGTTTTCAACAATAGGAGTACATCACTTCCACGGTCTCCCTTATTCTTTTTACTTTAATAAGGTGCAAAGCATCGCACACATAAATTAACAAATAGCCATCTCTAACTTAACACTTGGATCTTACTACATTTTTGTTAGTATGACACTTATTCGATCTCCCAGTCCTTTGCTTACGATAGGACGCCTAAGCACGCCGACTATCTTAATTTACGCTACTCACTAACACATCTCTTTTCATTACACCTACTTCCATTTTTGAAATTGAGTTGTTACAATATTTTTGGGAGTATGACACTTATTCGATATCCCAGTCCTTTGCTTACGATAGGGCGCCTAAGCTCGCCGACTATCTTAACTTCTTACTTCATTTTATTTTACCATTTTACTCTTTTTCCTCTTTTTGGTTTTGTGAAAATTTTTGTTTCTGGATTCCCATATCAATCCCATTACGAAACTATTTTTCACCCTTAAGCAACTTTTCTTACCTTTTTTTATTTAAGCTTTCTCTCTAACCTAACTTCTTGTTAAGCTAACTCTTCTATCTCTTGAACTTGAAATACTGTAATCTGCCATTCTATCTCACCCTCAAAGTGAATTTACTTATTTTTCTTTCGTTACACATACTATGATTCAATCTCTATACACATATATTCTAACTTTGCCTGTCCATTGATCATTCCTACATATTTCAAGATAATCTGTTACATCAGTCATAACTTCGAAATATATTGAATATACAGTTATAGTTAAAAAACTATCGTTTCAAAATGTCTTAAAATAACAACCGAGAATACTCAACAGACAGTAATCCAGCGATGTTTTCCACCATTCTTCTTCAATCCTTCTTCTGTCGGTGTCCATCTCCTAACGGATCCCGTTCTAATCTATGTACCACTTAGACTCTATCATATTCGTCTCTTCCAGCTGATGTCCATACAGGCGGCCACAACATAAGCCAACCAACACTCTGGCTCGTCCCAGTCCAACAGCTACATTTCCACAGCCATCGGTCGTTGTTTTCTCGTTCACCCATCTTCCTATTTAACTTTTCAAAGCCGTCTCTCTTCTGTCGCTGCTGTATATTTTGAACTCACGTACTCGCCCACTTTTAAACTGTTCGAATCCATTTTCAACTAGTACAACTCTTCAACGGTTATAGCTCTATAACACAACTTCTTCACTAATTTAACTTTTTGAATTATTACTCGTTCAAGAGTTCACTATTTCAACTGTCCTTTCTCAAAACTGACTACCGACACTGCGTGCACTTTTCAACTATTCACCTCCTGAATTTATAAGTCTTGGTTACTTTTCGACGAACTGTTCCTTGTGCTATTCTGTCTTATTAAGGCGTAGCTCCAACCTTAGCTTCCGTTACAGCATATAATGTACATGCCGGCTTCAGCACGGGCGAAGCCCCGCGCCGAGTAGCGACCACCTCCCTCTTCCTTGTCCTCTGTTGCTCGCTTCGTTACTAACTCAATCCTAAATCCAACTGACTTCCGAGTTCAACTCCTACTGACACACCCCTCTGACTATTACTCACCTCTCTCACACCCTTGCTCGGCAACTTTCAACCGTCTCCCTTTTCAAATTTTTAACCGTCGCACATGCGCAGTTGTTTCTTTTTGTGCACTGGAGCGGCGCATATATTGTCCAAGTTCAACTATTTCGTGTATATATCTGGTCACGATCTTGCAACGTGACATACGTATGCTTTTACTCGGACTTCTGTCCTTTCCATACATGTAGGCCTAACCGACAAAATCGCATGTATTCAATACTACACTTATTACACTAAATTAATATTACGTTGAAATCTTTAGAAATTGAAATGTATTGTTCTACTTCAAAATCGTTATCATTCGTTTTAAATGTATCTTTTTCGTGATAATAACGTATAATAACCTTAATCCAGATGTTAGCAATTTTTAGGATAGGGCTATATCGTAAATCAGAGTATTTAAACTCCCATCAGATGCACAGGTAGGATGGCAATGCAAGTAAAATCAAAGCGCTAATAAAAAAAATACAACAATGGACATACTTAGTTTTGCATAAAAGGATGAGCTTAGGTAGTTAAAATTTGAAACTGATTAACTTAGATTAGCACATGTGGTGCATGCGCAATATTTTATTATAAAAAGTTATGGCAATTACACCTGCACTATTTAGCTTGCTGAGGTTTGTCTATTGTAAGTAAGTATCTTAAAGTTATAAAGACTGCCTACTTTGCATTTTTTCAAAGCGTAATAAGCAGGGCCCGGATTCTAATGACATGTCATATTTTTATTGATGCTGCATAGACTTTGCCAACTGTTGGATAAATCCTATTCATGGCCTCTAGACTATAGAAATTCATTTTTATAAGGTCATTTTTGTCATTTTATGCAATTTTACATTTTTAGGGCATTTATCTCAATTTTATGTCATTATTTTGTCATTTTCGTGTCATTTTCTTCTTTATTTAGTCATTTTCATGTAGTTACATGGAGTGTATTAACTTTTTTCGTCGCTAACGGTACTGTCTTTGAAGTGTTGTTTGTTTAATGCAAGAAGGAAGTGTTGTCATGTCTCAGTCGGAAGTGAGAATCAAGAAACGCAAAAATTTTGTGTTATATTACTTTCGTTATTAGATTGACTTGGCACTAGAATCTGCCACCTGCTTGGATTTGATAGTGCAAACTACTGTTTACCCTCAATTAAACAACAATATTATCCGGCAGATCACAAAAGAAAATGCCGAATTTTGACTCGCCAGTTGTGTCATAAATTTCCGTGAGAAAAGAACATTCACAACATTTCAGTTATTTACAGTTTTTACAATCATGTATAAGCTAGTCTATTACTTTGTGTGGACAATAATAATTTTTTATAGATAAAATATCAGGTTTTAGGTAATTTTTTATAATTATTAAGTCATTTTCTTTAAAATTTAGGGTCATTTTATAGGTCATTTTTCAAACAATTTTAGGTCATCAGAATCCGCGCCCTGGCTAATAAGGTATGACCTAGTAGTCGCCTATGAGGAAATGGTGTAGGAATTAATCGAGTATTGGTTATCCAGAAAAAGACAAATAGAATAATAACCAATACTAAAAAATTAGAGAATTGCAAACCACTACAGAAATTAGAAAAAAATTGATCTGGTTAGGTGTAGGCTGAACAAAACAAAAGGATACCATAACATTATTGGTACAACATTATGTAACAAATTACTTCAAGAAATGTCCTCAAATTTGTTTTCTAAAAAGTATATTACTGGCTTTAATAGAGTCAGATATACAAATAAAATAGAGCAACTTAGTTTAAGTAATTACATGTGTAATCTGTAAGTATATTTTGTTCATTTAGTGTCACTTGGGTTATGGCAATAGTATAACTTAGAATAATAATTTTGACTAATGCAATTGAGTTTGCTAGATCGTAAATACTCACAGCTTAGGTTCTCAAAGATATATATTTATGTCAATAGGTAATGTGACCGATTCCAGTTGGTACTGCCTAAAGGTGTATCAAAAATAAAATATATTTCAATTTATAAACATTTCAACGTATATTAATTTAATTTAACTCTTGAAGTGAGACGGATAATTACATTCAAATATCACAGTTAGCTAAAATATTTAAAACCTAAAAATTTGGGACCTAGTAATAAATGTTGTATTGAATACACGCGATTTTATCGGTTAGACTTACATAATGAAAAGAGAAGTCACGGGTAAAGCCATTCGTATTGATAAAACATAAATTATTTGTAGTTAAAGGTAAGGTAATGTTCACTCTATTGAGATAAACTTCCAGGCCTTCTTCACATTTCGTGTTGAGCAGACAAATAGTTTCTTGACTAGTTCCGCCTGGAAACTTTGGCAACACTTCCTGTGCTGGAGTGTTAACTCCAGTTCGGTTTCAGCTCGCAATGGCTTCTACCGTGCTTTTAAATGGCGTTTCATCTCAGCAGACTGAAAAATTTGTTCGAACTGTTCTATTTTTATGGCGAGTAAGGTGCTACTAGACGCATTTCTTTGTATACTTCCAGAATATATTTACGTGAAAACCATTAAAGAAAAAGTGCAGAAGATAGACGCTATCTAAATCGAAAAGAAGAATTAGCTGACAAATACTCTTGAGAAATTCCCGATATTAACTAAGTTACATTCTTGACACACGAAATGTATCGTTTGGGTATCGTTCAAAGTAACTAATGAATATACCTCTAGGGTTCAGACAGTAAAATACTAATTGATACACGTCATAAAGATTGATATGCGTAATGTGTATTCGCAGAAATTTTCAATTTTAAGTATATTCTATATCAAGTGCACATTAGCCTATACCGTGATATTAAAAACGTATTCAAAATAAAAATATTAAAATATGTTTATGCCATGAAAATAGACTATATCCTCTCCAAAATAGGTAAAAAAAATGGGCGAAGTTGAGAATTGATTGGGCCTTTTATTTTTTTCTTGTTATTTATCATTCTTTCTTATTAATGTTATTACCGATATGCTAGACCGTACGTACATAATTTTCATTTCTACTTAGAGGCAAAATATTGCATCATATAGTAGAATATAAAGGCAGAGAGGCTCTCAATATATTTCCCATTTAAGAATTAAACATACGTTAAATTATTTAGCCTATTAAATTGGTAACGCTATAGTCACTATGTTTCCTTAGGCCGTCAATCTAACTTGGCTATTTATAAATTACAGAATTGATATTTTGATCGTAAATGCAATAGAAGTATACTCAAACAGTAATATACACATATTTATACAACAATGTAAAATAAATAGGCCTAAAGTAATTAAATAAATTAAACAGGGAAGTGATCTTTAAATACAAGGGTGCAAAAAATTCAATTTAACAAAATTATAAATTTAACTCAATGTACTGCAATTATCATTACGTCGCTACATCTTTTTAATTTCTTTTTATTTGTAATTTACTCTTTTTATAAATGACCTATAGCATATTCTCGATGGTCACGGCATATTAAATGTTTAATTAAAAATTAAACAATATCCAATCGCATCACTGCATATAAATATTCATACACTGACAACATATTACTGGCGTGTATATCGGAAATATCTCACAATATTTGTTAATTAATTATTTATTTTTTCTGTTATTTAGAGCATATCTGCTGTAATTTTTCTTCACCTTATTAACACAAATACTTTCTAGAGACCCAGTAAACAAGGAGTAGGCCTATGTATAGTAGCTTCGTGCTCTCTATAAAAATAAAAAATCCCTTTAGGCAGGCCTACAGGCTGAGGTAGATTTCGAAGTACCTTTGGTTTAATTTACTGTCGCTGCGCAGCTCAAAGAACCTATTTAGCCTTGGCATGACAAACCCGCACCCGTGTGGAGTTGCCGCTCCCATCGGGCGCCTCCCCAGGCGGCGGATTGGGGAAAGCTCACCAGATATGGTGGGTACCGGGGAAATAAAATACCCGGGGCGGACCAAAGGCGAAGACCTCAACGGCAGTAATGGCGGAGTAGATGGACTACGGAACGGCATTCCTGGCGGAAGGGGCAACCCGATTTCTCGGGAGAACCGCTGCCTTGCGGTGAAGAGGGATCTTCAAAGGCTAAGGGAGTAAACCCCGACAGAAAACAGGGGTAGGACAGACTCCTCAGCTGTAGTGGAAGCAACTGACCTAGGGGACGGAAACCCCGAAAACAAATGACCCGGCCACCCGGTTAGAGGTTTGAACGTAGGGCTGACATCCCAACTTCAGTAAAAAGTACATTGTTACGAAACAAAGGCAACAGCCTCGGAAGGACGGATTTATTGGATTACGACCTCGGCATCATAAACGGATTAATGATTTAAAACTAGCCACATGGAATGTTCAAACAATGTTAAGACCGGGAAAAATGATCGAAATTGGAAATGAGATTTTAAAATATGGATTGGAAGTAGTAGCCTTACAAGAAATACGATGGCAAGGAGAAGGCAGGATCGACAAAAAAGATTTCTCACTGCTATATAGTGGACCCCAAAGAAGAACTGGTTTGTATGGTACAGGATTCATAGTGTCAAAGAATATCAGATCAAGTATCTTAGAGTTTGAAGCCATCAGTGAAAATATATGCAGATTAAAACTAAAAGGGAAATTTAGAAATATAACTATTCTATCAGTGTATGCTCCACATGAGGAAAGAGCAGAGGAAGATAAAGATGCATTCTATGAAATACTAGAAACAACTATTAGTAAGATCAAGAAGTATGATATGACTATCATTATGGGCGATTTTAATGCCCAAGTCGGTAAAGAGAAAATCCTAGAAGCAGTAGCAAGGAAGTATACATTACACAATAAGTCAAACGAAAATGGAATGATGCTTGGTCAGTTTGCGGTACGGAACAATTTTATTATTAAAAGCACTCAGTTCCCTCATAAAAATATCCACCTGGGAACATGGAAGTCCCCAAATTTTTGTGGTAAATGTTCCACCTATATACTAGTAGTTGTTCGTACACCATATATGCTTGAATCCGAATTGAGATTGTTAGAAGTTATTTTTACTTTTATATCTTCTAACCTAACTTAATATCTGGTATTTAATTAAATATTTTTTATTTTCAGTTCTTTCATAAATACTAAACTTGTTGTTATTTGATGTAATATAATGAGATATATTAGGTTAGGTTAGAAGAAAATTTTATTTCACAATATAGCACTTGAATTTTGTTCAGATATTTGTTCTGATCTAATTCATTTAGACATTAATATGTTTAACAATTGACAATTTTTATTTACGTGTATACAACCTTCAATTTGATTCAATTGTTTTTAAAAACTATAATATATACAAATTTAATTTAAAATAAGTTATTAAAAACAGTACTGATTATTTTATAAAATTATAACCTTAATATTCTAAAATACATTTATAATATACACAAATTTCAATTTTAGGTACAAAGTTTATGGATGACTTTCAAGTATAGAAATGTGAAAGTTCGTAAAACTTTTATTTAGAATTACCCATAAACTTCTTTATGGGAGTCATATAACATATGTTATCTTTTTAAAATGATTATTTTGGTACAATCATACACAGTGGTTATTGAGTTATTGTATATAACTCTTGTCGTTTGATAAAAAATTTTGCATTAAAATAAGTACTTATATATTAATTTTAGTTTAAAGAAAAACTGAGTCGTAAGCTTCTTTGCACATATAAATACGTTAACTTACATATGATTAATTCAGTATAGTTGTATACAGTGCGTGTTGACTTATGTCTTTTGTATAACTTCTTGTTGTTGAACACTTATAATCCAAATATTTATATAATAAGCTTATTCGTTTTAATTGTGATAGTCTTTGAAACAAATTCTTATAAAACGTGGTTTTGTAAGTTATATCTTCAATTTATTCGGTGGTCAAACAGACTGGTGTATTATTGACGGATATGCATTTCGGCATAATCATGCCATCTTCAGCCCAAGCTGTTGTTCTGCTGTTTAATCTGGTGCTCGTGAGGTCTGATTGCGCACTCTGATTGAGGTCTGATTGCGCACCTCACGAGCACCAGATTAAACAGCAGAACAACAGCTTGGGCTGAAGATGGCATGATTATGCCGAAATGCATATCCGTCAATAATACACCAGTCTGCTTGACCACCGAATAAATTGAAGATATAACTTACAAAACCACGTTTTATAAGAATTTGTTTCAAAGACTATCACAATTAAAACGAATAAGCTTATTATATAAATATTTGGATTATAAGTGTTCAACAACAAGAAGTTATACAAAAGACATAAGTCAACACGCACTGTATACAACTATACTGAATTAATCATATGTAAGTTAACGTATTTATATGTGCAAAGAAGCTTACGACTCAGTTTTTCTTTAAACTAAAATTAATATATAAGTACTTATTTTAATGCAAAATTTTTTATCAAACGACAAGAGTTATATACAATAACTCAATAACCACTGTGTATGATTGTACCAAAATAATCATTTTAAAAAGATAACATATGTTATATGACTCCCATAAAGAAGTTTATGGGTAATTCTAAATAAAAGTTTTACGAACTTTCACATTTCTATACTTGAAAGTCATCCATAAACTTTGTACCTAAAATTGAAATTTGTGTATATTATAAATGTATTTTAGAATATTAAGGTTATAATTTTATAAAATAATCAGTACTGTTTTTAATAACTTATTTTAAATTAAATTTGTATATATTATAGTTTTTAAAAACAATTGAATCAAATTGAAGGTTGTATACACGTAAATAAAAATTGTCAATTGTTAAACATATTAATGTCTAAATGAATTAGATCAGAACAAATATCTGAACAAAATTCAAGTGCTATATTGTGAAATAAAATTTTCTTCTAACCTAACCTAATATATCTCATTATATTACATCAAATAACAACAAGTTTAGTATTTATGAAAGAACTGAAAATAAAAAATATTTAATTAAATACCAGATATTAAGTTAGGTTAGAAGATATAAAAGTAAAAATAACTTCTAACAATCTCAATTCGGATTCAAGCATATATGGTGTACGAACAACTACTAGTATATAGGTGGAACATTTACCACAAATTTGAATATACTATACTAGTTGAAATTATCAAAACTTCATAATGAAGTTTATTAATAATGGAAGTCCCCAGTTGAAGGTAGAGTGAATCAAATTGATCATGTGCTTATAAATGCTAGACATTCCTCCTCAATTATGGATATTAGAAGCTGCAGAGGGCCCAATTGTGATTCGGACCATTTCCTAGTTAAAGTAAGAGTCAGAGAAAGATTAGCTACTAATGCATGTAATCGAATAGTAAGGAAGAAAAGATTTGATGAAGCAAAGCTAAAAAATGAGGACCTAAAACAAGAATATCAAAAAGCAATTCAGGAAGGAATAAAAAGGATAAAAGAACAGAACTTGGAAAGAGGAGACAAAGAAGGAAATAGTATTGAAGAGAAATGGAAACAACTACAAACAATAGTACTCTCGGCAACAGAAGATAAAATAGGAATACAGTCGCACACTCGTAATGAGTGGTTTGATCAACAATGTAGTGAGGCCATAAAAGAGAAAAATAAAGCCAGAGAAAAGATGCTGCAAAGAGAAACCAGAAGTAATTATGAGAAGTATAAGCAACTAAGATTGGAAGCGAATAAAATATGTAGAACAAAAAAGAGGGAGATGATTCAGGAACAATTCCGAGAAATTGAACAACTAAATCAAGCAAGCGAAACTAGGAAATTTTATACAGCAATGAATAGAGCCAGATCTGGATTCCAACCTAGGGAAAGGAAATATAAAGATAAACAAGGAAACATCTTATATGATGAGAGGGAAATCCAAGAGAGATGGACCCAGTATTTTAACGAGCTATATAATAAACCAATAGATCAGGAAACAGAGTTTGGCAAAATGATCTATTACAACGTACCATCGCAACAGGACATTGAAAATGTAAGAAGTCCTTCGCTAGAAGAAGTAAAACGCATAATAAGTAAAATGAAGAATAACAAAGCACCAGGAGCAGACAATATTAACAGCGAGCTCATCGTAAATGGAGGACAATACCTACTCACAGCAATACATGATCTACTAATCGAAATATGGGAAAAGGAAGTAATGCCCAAGGAATGGAAAAATGGGATAATATGCCCAATATTCAAGAAAGGGGATAGAACAAAGTTCGAGAACTATAGAGGAATAACACTACTTAATGTGACCTATAAGGTGCTGTCAGGCATTTTAAATGAAAGAATGAAAATATATGCAGAACAAGTTCTAACAGAATGTCAGTGTGGATTTCGACCACAAAGGGGCACTATTGATCAAATATTCACTATTAGGAATATGATGGAAAAGTTTTATGAATGGGATGTTGATCTGCATATGATTTACATAGACTTCAAACAAGCATTTGATAGTGTATCAAGAAATGCTTTATGTAACACACTGGGAAAACTAAACATCCCGAGAAAGCTCATAAACTTGGTACAAATGACTATGGAAAATACTGAAGCTCAAATTATATGTGGGAATAGATTAAGTGAGCCTATTAATCTAAATACAGGAGTAAGGCAGGGAGATGGCCTGTCAGCCACACTATTCAACTTTGCAATACATCAAGCAATTGAAGAGATCGATCAAAAAGGTACAATCTTTAATAAATCCACCCAATTATGTGCCTATGCAGACGATATTACCATAATCTCAAGAAATCTCCTAGCTCTAAAAGAATGTATAGTCAAGCTATCTCAGGCGGCCAAAAGGATGGGATTAATAATAAATCAACAGAAAACTAAATATATGTTAATGTCCACCTCCAAAGAGACTCCTCATCATATAGCCTAGTTGTAGATGATGTGAGATTTGAAAAAGTCAATCAATTTAGGTATTTGGGCACTATAATTGATAGCAAGTGTAATATGCAAGAAACCATTACAGATAGGATACTGGCAGGAAATAGAGCATATTTTGCAAACATTAAAATGATTACAAATCGGCAAATTACTAGAGCAACGAAAATGAAAATATATAATACTATGATTCGACCAGTAGTAACGTATGGAGCAGAGTCATGGACCTTGACAAGCGCAGTGGAGAAGCTTCTAGGATCTTTTGAGAGGAAAACCCTAAGAAGAATAAATGGACCCATTAGAGAAGGAGAAGGATGGCGAATTCTCAATAACAGAGAATTAGACGACATTACTAGAGGACAAAACATAGTTAGATTTGTAAAATCCCAAAGACTGAGGTGGCTTGGACATCTATATAGAATGCCAGAAAATAGGATCCCTAAAAGAATGCTACAGGGAAGAATACATAATAGGAGAAGAGTGGGAAGGCCGAAATTGAGGTGGCTAGATGGAGTTATTAAGGACCTGGAAATTATGAAAGTAAGAGGTTGGAGGGAATTAACAGCTGATAGAACAAAATGGAGAGCTGTTGTCCGAGCGGCCAAAACCCACCCAGGGTTGTAGAGCTAAACAAGAAGAAGAAGAAGATGACAAACCCGCAATAATAACTGCAAAAAAGAGGAAAGAGCACTCTAACGGGGCCTAAATACGCTAACGGTGGATTTAACCAAGAAACTACTGGTCTATAGGCTACTTCTGGTTTTATGAAAACTCATAAGCTTACTATGTATAAAAATCTTCGTTTTACATTACCAATACTTTTTTTTATTAAGTCGGCCGTAAGAAGCGTTTAACCTTCGGAAGAAATTGATATAAGAAGAAATTAAATATTTTTTTATAAAAAGAGAGTATTCTGTAATTATGTTTCAGCTACTTGGTGGAGGATTAGCGGCTCCGGTCATGGAAACCATCATTAACGGCCTTGGGTGTCGGCTTCCTGACCACATGCCCCCCCCCCCCCCCAATCCTGCCATCTGCCTTTGGTAGATGACGCAGATCCCTTGAAGGATGTAGCGCTACGGAGTTCAGTATAGTTTTAGTTTCATAAATACAAGCAAGAAATAATGTTTTTATATCACAAGACAATAATACAAACCTTGTTGATCTCATTGTTCTTTGAGGACAACACTGTTTTTTTCATTGAGCTGTAACTTTCATATTAAACTCCTTTTTACTGAGAATTATTTTATCACATCAATATAAAAGTATACAATTCACCATATGAAATATAAATAAATCTGAAATCTTTTTTATAAAAAGAGAGTTGTTTATTATGTTTTAAATTTATATTATATTTTATTTTTTTATTTTTGCCATGCATTGTTTTTCTAAAGGTGTGTTACTACTATTTTTAATAATTAAAACTCTGTTACATTGGTAATTTTATCCTTAGTTGGTCCACACACATTCCTTTCGGCAGGCCTTCAGGCTGAGGTATATTCTTAAGTATTATTGTTTCTCAAACATTCAAATCTCGCCTTCTATTAGAGCTATCGAGAAACTAGTTTTTTATTTATAGAGTAGACCTACTCGTCAAGAGATCTTCAGTGATACCCCACAAGATGTGGTTTCAAAAATTTCGAATTTCCATCCCCCACCCCCACTCTTACCCCCAAAACCCCCGAATCGTTGGTGTTACTGTGAACTCCATAGGGAGCACTCTACTTTATTCAAACAAAGTTTCCCTCTATACTTCATAGGGGCCGAGATAAAAAAAATCAAAATTTCAACCCCCTCCCCCGACCCCCCTTGGGCCAATTTTGCTCATCAACGAACTTATCTGAACTACTGGGCCTAGAAATAACGTAATAAAATTTGGTTAAAATGCCTTCAAAATTACTGCCGCTAGCGTGTAAAGATATATATAACTTACATAAATAAATATATAAACTTTTGAACGGGTGGTGGTTTCGTACTTAGCGAGGCATGAAACATAAAGACACGAAAGAATTCTTCGAAACTCATGACATGGTACCGATCCCAATATTTTTCATCGAAATCTACCTAAAAATTGCGAACATATTTTTCGGTCTGGGAAGATGGACCGCCATTTAAAAGAACGTTGAGAGTAGACGACAAATTGAAAAACAAGATACGACCGGCAAACGCATAGAAGGTAAATCATTTTCGTAACATCTCTGGGTTTCTCTAGCTGGACAGTGAGCGATCCTAGCAATGCAGCGAAGGGTGGGGGCTGTGCAGGGCTAGATGCTCAGTAGTCAGTCTATCGTTGCCTGCTGAAGTGTTACAAACCTGTGCTTATGTGTGGAGAAGTGTTTAACAATGCAGTCCGGTGTAGGCTATATGAAGTTTTCATTAAATTATTTCCATTTGTATTCGCTTTAAGATAGTACTAGAAATTTATTAGTTAGTTAGTTTCTTTGTTAGCTAGTGTTAATATTGAGTTCTTAAAGTAAAATGGCTCCCACTCAATAAAATCTCCACCGAAATCCAAGGTTTTTAAACACTTTCAGTAGGCTAAATCCCGATCCTTTGCACTGAATTTTTTCCCGCAGTGTAGGAAGTAGATTTTAATAAATTAAAAGAGAAATGCAGGATGTTGAAGCTGGAAGTTCAGAGCTTCAGAACTCCAAAAAAGAACAAAAATCGACCAAGGTCATATACAGATTTGGATGAATTTGATATGTGTGCAATCAGAAAAACAATAAATGACTTTTATATTACGGAAAAAACTGCCAACTGTAAAAAACCTACTTCCGCGTGATTTCCACACCCTAATTTTTAAAGAATCATTTAAAACTCATGTCTCCTTCGCGTTTTTGTGTACATTTTTTTTTACAGTTTTGGTATTTTACGCATATGATTTTACAGTGTGGTATGAATTTTGGGATTTGTTGTCCTTTCATAAAGGTAAATTCTCGCATTCCATCATAGGTATTGTTCATTCGCAAAACTGCTCTACCTGCTTCACAAAAGAAGGGGATGGCACTATTATATTACAGTTGTTTCTTAACAATACAGTGCACTTGTGTTGAAATTTCAAGATAGGGAAGAAGAATAATTACACAACGTTGTACAAATTAGATGTACAAAAATACAAAGTAAAAGTTTAACATGTTTTGTGGAACAGTTCGCATTTTAGTGCATTATTGGAGAAAACATAAGGACGCTCTAAAAATGCAAAAACTAACAGTAGGGCATTTCGTGGTATGGTAACGGGGAATATCCCACTATAGGAGATGAATAGCTTCTACTTTAGTTTGTAGAACTGAGAATCGAAAAGTCCGCATATTTTAAGCATGCATATGTTATTTTTTTCGGTGACCTAAACTGTATTAAAAAACTGCTCAAATTATGTGAATAAATACTTTAAATTATTCCTTGCGTAGCAATATTTAATCAATTGCTTTGAAATGTTCAACCAAGTCCTTAGACTTATCAGTAGTAAAATTACCTCAACAAATAGTTAATTAAAAACAATTAGCTATTTATGCCTTTATAATATATAGTTTATGATTTAAACTCGACAAAATTAAGTAAAATAACGTTAACGTTTATTTCTAAAAGAAATAGTAAACTATCAGTTTTTTGGTTTTGACGTGTGTAGAGATGAAATATGCAAATTGGCAATTAGGTTCCAAAATTTTGAAAATTGAACTCCAAGGATCTTTTACCATGAAACCCAATAGAATCACAAAAAAATATAAGTATATTTTTTCAAGATTAAATAAACTAACGGCTCTCAAAATTTTAGGGATTAGGCCTATCCTAAATGCTTCCGGGGTCAGGTAAAAAAAATGAAGAAAATGGAATGAAAAATGTAGAAATTATAAATATTTCACAGATCGGTCCCCATAAGTGCGTGTACTCATGCATAACTTTCATTTCCTGAGGATGCCTTTATTTTAATTTCATTAACAGTGTTTTTAATATTATAAATATAAATATCGAGGGTAAACAATTTTAACGTGTTCGTTTCAATAGAACATGTTTATAACAATAATTCAAATCTTCATTTAAGCTATTTCGTGAATAGGTTTACCCTTAAAATGTTGATATTTTAATTTGTTGTAACTTATTGTTGTACAGTATAAGCTGTAATGAAATAAATTTCACATCTACAATAATAATTCATGTTATGTGCATTAGAAATACCAAATATTTAAAATGAAAGTACAAAAATATATTTTCCTTACAAAAAATTGTTTTATGCTATTTTTTAAGCTGATGTTCAGTTATTAAGAAGAAGCATTGCACTATCTGGGCATTACTATTAAAGAAACTTTAATGAATTAATTTAGTAAGTATCGTACACGATTTTATGATTTTTTTCTTTCTTTCATATTTCGTATTTTCGGCTTAAAACCCCTTACACCGGTTAAAGGTGGCTGGCTGTTGGCACTTCGGAAATACGAATAGATAGGCTCACGGCATAAACAGAGGTGAAAACTATTTGAACAACAGCTAGTAAAAACGACAGTTTTATTTCAGTTACGACAAAAAATTAAATACGGTATGAGAAATAAGTATTGTAGATTGACCATTGCTATTTGAAAAAGGCGCCTCTTGTGCTCTGAAACCTGTTCGTTGGCGAAGTGTTTGGGGGAAGGGGCGGGGAGTCAGCTGCGTGCTAGACCCCAGACTCGCACTCAACCTACCCATAACAGATCCCAGAGATGTTACGGAAATAATTTACCTTCTACCAGCTAGTGCACCCGCTCTTATCTGTCGGAGAAGATTCCAATTTTTTTTTTTTCCAACAGTAAAGGGCAGACTAAGGCAGAAAATTCCATTATCTCCGAAACTCACTATACTACTAACAGGGCATGGAAGATTACGATCGTACTTACATCAGTTCAAATTACTAGACAACCTGCTCCGCACATGTAAGGAAGAAGCACAAACAGTAAGCCATGTCATATAAGACTGCAATAATGTAACAAAGCAAAGAAATGAATTAGAAAACGAGATAAAGAAAACTGGAAGTATGTTACCTGGCCTGTAACCACTAATCAACTAATGAGTAAACAATTGAAAGCCTTCGTAAAATTCGCCAAATCAATTAACTTTACAGATATTATGTAAATAAGCAGATATAGTTCATGCTTGGTTCAAGTGTAAAACTGTGGAAACTAAGATGTAAATAAGTAGAAAAGTCAACAATATTTCAAGTCAATAGTACATATATAATTACTTGAAGCCTATGTCATACTCACTATAAAATAGAATGATAATGATTAAGATATGAGTGTATAATAGATTAGCAATCAACCAACACTAAGCAAATAAAATTCTAAACAGGAAAAGGATAATGCCATTTACTTTATTGTAAATATTAATACATTGTAAAAATATATAAAAAAAATTGTAATGTAAGTGTAGGCCTATGTAAGAGGATAAGAATGTAAACTGAAGCATTAAGTATTACTTGTAACGGGGAATGCTGTAAGCAAATAAATAAATAAAAAATACATAAATAAATAAATACAAATTGGCAGGCTACATCCCTACTCACTCGGAACGGCACAAGGCCTATGGCGCTCACTTTGAATTAGCTAATTAAATCAAATATTAAATACTGGTTGGCCCTTGCGCCAATTTCGTTAACTTGTATACAGTATGTACTAGGCCTAATGCTAATTGTAAATACTTGAGTAGTATGGTTTTGTGACTGACGTCAGAGGCGGATTGTGCGGATTGCGGATTGATGACGTCACTCCCGGTCAGCTGATCGTGACGTCACAAGTGGGCGTGGCTATGACGTCAGTGGCGGATTGTATGACGTCACAAGTGGGCGTGGCAATAACCACGTGATTCAAAATGGCGTCGGTTCCGGTTCCTATTGCAAATGGCGGCGGTTCCGGTTCCGGGGCGTACGAAGCGCGAAATTTAAAATTTGAAAATTAATAATATAAATGGCGTCCGTTCCGGTTCCTATTTCAAATGGCGTACGAAGCGCGAAATTCAAAATTTGAGAATTTATAATGTAATTGGTTACGTTTCCGGCGCGAAATTCAAAATTTGGAAATTTATAATGAAAATGGCTACGTTTCCGGTTCCTATTTCAGGTGGGCGGATGGCGGTTGATTTGAAAATTGCAAAAGGTGGAAATTGAATATTACAATTGCAAATAGCGGATGGTGGGAAATTTGAAATTTGTATATTGGTATTGTTTTACAATATGGCAGCATCGCTTACGTCAGAGGAGGATTAGAGGAGGATTGCTATGACCTTCCTCAACCGTGGAATGTTTTATGACGTCATCGCTTACGTCAGAGGAGGATTGAGAGGAGGATTAATGACGTCATCGCTTACGTCACAGGAGGATTGACAGGAGGATTGATGACGTCACAGCAGATTTTAATCTTTATGTCTTTTTAGCATGGAAGCATATAGATCACGAAGCGTAAATACGTCATATTCCTACACATAGGTTTTCTGTAAGATGTTTATTTCACTATGGTCCTGGGATCGACTCAACCTGGATACCTAAGGCTGTTAACCTTATTATTATTATTATTATTATTATTATTATTATTATCAGACGCAGTTGGAAATGTAGAGAAGCGTTTTTTTATACCTTCAAGTATTTTTTTTATAATTATATTTCACATACAGTTTTTTCCGTAAGATGTCTACTTATCTAAAAAATAGCCCTGAGGTCAACTCAGCCTAGGTTTACCGATTAGCGTTTAATTTTTACTTTGGTCCTATGGTAAAGGCGGCCGGTGCGTAAAACTCATGCTAGGGTCTTTAGAGGGGATATATTATGATAATAATTACAGGATTTTATAATGTCGATACAGAAAGCCAGTGAATGTTTAATCATATGCGTGCAGTGATTTTGCTTAGGTAGCAGTAGTATCATCTAGCCCTCCATACATGTTATCTCTCTTACTATGCAGCGGTAATATAACGCTGTACGCTTATCGCTATCTTACAACGTCATTCATTGAGACTTCCTTTTAAATCCCAACTCTATCATATTATAAAGTCGCAGGCCAGTACTTTTAAATATTAAATCCTTAATCATAGCACATGTCTTATGTAGTATTAGTCAACAGTATTTTTATTGCGGAATATTGTAATATTTCATCGCAGAGTGGTAGTGAACTTATTTTGTAATATTCCATCACTGAGTGGTTCTGAGTTCGATTCAAAGTCAGTAAAGGCATATTCAGCTTTTCTCACATTGCGGGAAATTGAATATACTGTTTCAGAAAAGCGCTGATAAGAAATAAATATCAAATAACGCTTTAACGTATATTTCTCCCAGTGATTCATCTCCGATGGAACCTTATATTATTAATGTAGTTTGATACAGAGTATGTCAGCATTTATTATATGAAAATTAATATTTTATTTCCGTACTAGAATTAAATATCGGATATCTGTTGATGTCACCAGAAATGAATATTTTTCGCATACGACATCGATTTAATGTGGGAATTCGCGAAATGAATTGTTCACAAAGATGAAAAGCGAAATATCAAATAACTGCTGATAAGCTTTAACGTATATTTACCAAGTCGTGAGGCTAAAACTTTTTCTATCGTCAGCATTTTTTAAACTGCAATCATGCCATTGGTGTAAAATAGATTTTTCCTGTTGCGAGCCTATTTCAAAGCATCATTATATAATCCAAGAACACGCATCGATAGTCTTAATCATACTTGTATATGTAACGATTGTGAATATTCTCATTCTATAAAACTTCGCCATGGCACCTATCCATAACAACCATCACTTGTACGAGATCCCAGATCAGGTGTTTATCATACCTGATGAGGAACCACCAACACTACCAACGCAGCCTAACCCTCCAGAGTTCTTTAACATTAAGTTGTACAACGTAGAGGGACATCACACCGCTGATTTAGAGTTTGGTGTGATTTCGGTAAGAATATACAGCGTGGACCACAGCCCCGAGACATCTGTACTTCTACCATGTGGGAACACTCATTTTGAGAGTGCAGGGGATGATGTGACACACATTCAGGCCCACCACGATGAGGTCTGCGATGGACAACAACATTTTCACCGCTGTCGAACCACCAAAGATGGCTTCTTCAGCACATGGTCGTGGCGTTGCAGCCAGAGCTGTCCTCTGTTCGAGAGGTTCCAAAAAGCTGTAAGTACTAATATCAATACTCATTACATTTATTGTAAAACCCGTTCTTACTATGTCCAGTTAAGTAGGAGTAAATGTTTGGATAAGTTTATAGTACGAGATGTTTTCAAATGACGTTATTAGCTCTTACCATAACTTATTAAAATACATTTTATATATATAGGCTTATATATTTTATATATTACGCTTATTATTCAATTCCTGTTAAAATCTAAAAGTTAAACTATTTTCTAAAGAATAACGAAGAATGAAATCCTCCTCAAGTAAAGTGTTTGTAAAAAATGAAAAGAAAGTTACAACGTTTCTAACCTCACCCCCCGAAGGATAAAAAACCCAAATATAATCTGATGTACGTGTAGAGGAAGTAAATAGTAAATTAAGTAACTGTTCAAACTTTCATAATAGTTCGATCTAGTTTTCATTAGATTTTTTATCTTTTTACTTATATTGACATTGTTCTTCATCACCATTATCATTATGGAAGAAGCTAACTAATTTTACATCTACACTTTAATTCAGTTCGCGAGAAGTATAACCTCGAAAAATCCTTCGTTAGAAGTTTACATGTGCATTTTCCTATAGTAACGATTACTCTCAGTTAAGAGATTTTTACCAACAGTTATCGCCTAACCAAATATTACAAAATCGAACTATCAACAAAGTAATCGTAAAAGTAGCCATAATTATTTTACTGGAGGTGGTAATAACGGTCCTTAATATCATAACATATTGCTTATAGTGTTTATATTTTTTTCAGATGACGGAAGCCTTCTTCAACGATGGCCACTGCAGCCAGTGAACTGTACATCATCCACTAATATATATTGGGTCATGTTTAAAACTTTGTAGTAATACAAATAAATATCTAGTCAGAACAAAATCTGTGTCAACCACAAGTAATTGAAACCAGAGCTATATTTCTATCCTGATATTATTTCTTCATACTTCCTTTTTGTTTCAAAAGTATTACTCCTTACACATTTCCACCACTAAATCAATATTCTATGTCTTCCGAGGCATACTCGTTAATGTATTAAAGTCATAGAGTTTTATCTAATTTTCAACATGTATAAATTATTATCTTAACTTATTACTACTATTTTCCTTCATTTCTTTTATTGTTATCACAAAATTTACAGCCAAGTGAGGTACTCTTCACTTTCCGCTTTTCCTATATTATATCACATGCTTTATTTATTTATTTATTTATTCAAAATCTTAACATCAGTAGAGTAAGAAGTAAAATATGTATTATAAAGAAATCTTTTTCGTTACAACTTCAACAGAATTTTTTCATCTCATAATGTATGCAAAAGTTCAGTCACATCCTTAAATTATATACCAAATTCATTTCCCTCATTACATAACCTTCCATCAAGATGATTATTTATTTATCAAGTCATCAAATATCAAAAAAGTTAAAAAATCTATTTAAATAATTATAATCATTGAATTTTAGCTAATTTGTGACATCATATGTGAAATATTTTTCTTAGCTTCTGGTAATATGCACATTATATTTTATGTATCAAATGATTATGCAAATATCAGAGTCAAGAAAATAACATACATCTTCTAGCATATAGAGAGTAAGTTTCACAACGCAAAACGTACACGTGAGAAGGTGTTGATTAGTCAGCAAAGTATATCAGGATCCAAGTCTCTATACCGTACACCTTCATTAAGGAAAAAAGATATCGCGTATAATTTTCATAATAAGCATTTATATTTTGCATGCTTTTTCCCTAACGTCCTGATTATAATATTCAATTAGATATAAGTTACCATAGCTATGTTATGAATACAATGTTGAGGTTCAGGTTTTACATCTGCTTCATGTATGAAACTTGGAAATAAGACTTAGATAACGCATAAATTTCATAACCTGTTCATGTTTCGCGACACCTAATAGTTATTGGTAATATTGTTTTAAATTTAAAGTCATTACCTAAGTTCTCATCATTACTTAAAATACATTTGAATTCAACCAGTCTTAGACCCATATTTTATAAACACTTGACACAAGTAACATTTTTACGAGATCTTTATCATAATTTACAGATCACCTAAACATCTCCATTTTGCTTCAAAGTGATGTTCTTTACGTATTTCTTTTATAATGTGGTACCATCTCCTTAGTATGCAAAATGTCATAGATTTTTACCTAGTTTGCACCATCATGTTTGAATTAGTTTCTTAGCTTTCCACCGATGTTTAACTGAACCTATACAATAGTCCATCAATTTTTTCTTTTTATCATACAACCTACCTAATTATCCTCACAAAATGGGGTTATTACCAAGTTAACATACATTTTTTATATAATACATCACAAGTTTAGCTTTTAAAGATAATATGCTTAAGTTCTCACCATTACTTAAAATGCCTTTGAACTCGACATGTTCATCATTCCAGTCTTAGACCTAATATTTTAAATGCACTTGAAACAAATATAATTTTTTGCGAGATCTTTATCATAATTTACAGAGCACCTAATAGTTATTTGTAATATTGTTTCACATTTAAAGTCATTGTATCCGTTAGTCTTCACAATATTTCATTTTACTTTTTCGGTTATGGTCGTTCTATATATTACATTTTCTACTTTAGTTCTACTATTGAGGCTTCTTTGACAAAGGCAATTACTTACTTTATCTCATTATAACATATAATAAGAAACCTTATTTTTAGGTAGTAAAGAAGAGGAAGACCTAAATGAATGAATAAAACCAAAGTGATAAAAGCACAATCTTTTGTAAGTTAATTCATAACTAGATTTTCTCACGTTTAACAAAGTCCAGTTTTCCATAACCTATCCTATTCATATTTCCTAGGACGAGGGACTGTTAAATAAAAAAACACATCTCAGGATTATAGAATTTTATTCATTTTATTACATTCATACTAGGATTTCATACACAACGTAAGTACATTAACATTTCACAATGTACATTTCATATTAGACTCATTATGAAAAAGTAATCTGGTTTCACAGTCTCTTAATTCGTCAAGCTTTGGAACACTAAGATCGTTCATGTTTATAACAGATCTCTGCAAAAGTTTACAATGAAGAACATCTACACTTTCAAGAACAGGCTTCAAATCATCGTAGTATAAGTATCCCTCTACCACAGAACTATATGGATGTAAGATTCGATGTGCTACAACTTTACATCTAGGTAAATGTGTTTATGCAGTCAGAGAACAAAATGTACATTTCTACCATCCACCGATGTAAACATGATAAAATCGCTTCTCTTAAGTAGAGAGTGGGAAGGTTTTTGATAGTACGACTCTTACATTCCAGTTTATAAAGTATTCAATACGCTCCAGTCTTACTGTTTACGATCGAGTCATTGTTTGAAACTCTTACGTAATCGTAGTCATTCTATGATTTTTCTCCCCCGCAATTCAGATATGATTTCTTGTATCTCGCTGTGATGAGAATAATTCCCTACCGCAGATGAGGACAAAAGTAAACGTAATCTGTCAATGAGCTCATTCGGATCAGGCCAGTATTTATAATCACATTTACGATTCGTATGTACTTCTCCTGTATGCTGCGACGAAGCCTCGTTGGAAGAGTCGAAATCTTGTTCTTCTTTTTCAACATCATCTTGTTCTTCCTCTTCTTGTTCTTCTTCTTCCTCTTCCGTATCCTCTTCAAGAAATAGTTGTTTACTCATATGATTGTATTTTTGCGTATCGAATCTACATACTTTTTTAACGATGGGGTAAGCATGGTCACCGATGTTCGTATACAAGTCAGGAATTCGATCGGAAACGGTTTTCTGTTTGTTATTAGTCATCCTTTCACGACAAATTGAGCACATGGATAGATATAGAGATATCATATACTGTGTAACGTTTGCAAATTTTCTAGATAGTTCAATATACATTTTATCTCGACCACAATGTCCTATTGCTGTATGGGTGGTATCAATAACGTCGTATATTTCGTCAGCAGAAAGGTAACATTTTATATTAGTATCGCCATCGGTTTTTGCAACAAGTTTCCTCATTCCTCCTAATTCTGATACATCAAATCTTTTCAATCTTCTTTTCTGTATAGCTGTCTTATATTTTGCTTTTTTAGCATCATCCACCTCTCGCATGAGTGAAAAGTATTTTTCCTTTGTTAGAACATTAAAATGAGAAGATATTTCACTCTTAGTTCTTAAAAGCTCAACCATGAATCTCTCTCTACATTTGTTTTTAGTTTTGTTACAAATTGGCCAACTCTCATCCATGATAAGAAGAAACGTAGAATGATACTAAATGCAAGTCACCAATTATGTATATTGTTGTTCACAGCTTCGCAATGAATGTCCTATTGTTGTATGGGTGGTATCTAGTCAGAACTAGTCTTAACTGACTTTTTCTAGTTAGATCTAGTCTTAACTGACTTTTTTCTAGTTAGAACTAGTCTTAACTGACTTTTTCTAGTTAGATCTAGTCTTAACCGACTTTTTTCTAGTTAGAACTAGTCTTAACTGACTTTTTTCTAGCTAGAACTAGTCTTAACTGACTTTTTTCTAGTTAGAACTAGTCTTAACTGACTTTTGTTTTCTCACCTTAACAGCTTGACGGTTGAACAGCAACTAATTGTATTTGACATACATCAATTATTTATTGGTAAAACTCGTGACGTCTAACAAGAAAGATCATTTTGATCATATCTCGCATAATACTTGTTGAATAATGAACCCGTTGGTCTTTCCGGAATTACTAGGCCCACACACACACACACAACAAATACGCATCATCCACGAAGCAATCTCATAAAAGAAGTCTTAACACCGATAAGATTAAAAAGGATTATATCCAAAACACTAAGTTATGTTAGGTTAGGCTAGATTAGGTTAGGCTAGGTTAGGTTAGCAGGATGATATTTTAAAATTATTTCTACATTAATGAAAATTCTAAGATAGGTTAGGTAGATTATGTTGGGTTAGGTTAGGTTATGGAAGGTTAGGTTATGTTAGGTTAGGTTAGGTTATGATAGGTTACGTTAGGTTAGCAGGATATTTTAAAATCATTTCTACATTGATAGAAAGGCTAAGTTCCTTGGCACATTTTATCAATGTTTCTAGAAATAATTTTAAAATATCGTCCTGCTAACCTAACGTAACCTATCATAACCTAACCTAACCTAACATAACCTAACCTTCCATAACCTAACCTAACCCAACATAATCTACCTAACCTATCTTAGAATTTTCATTAATGTAGAAATAATTTTAAAATATCATCCTGCTAACCTAACCTAGCCTAACCTAATCTAGCCTAACCTAACATAACTTAGTGTTTTGGATATAATCCTTTTTAATCTTATCGGTGTTAAGACTTCTTTTATGAGATTGCTTCGTGGATGATGCGTATTTGTTGTGTGTGTGTGTGTGGGCCTAGTAATTCCGGAAAGACCAACGGGTTCATTATTCAACAAGTATTATGCGAGATATGATCAAAATGATCTTTCTTGTTAGACGTCACGAGTTTTACCAATAAATAATTGATGTATGTCAAATACAATTAGTTGCTGTTCAACCGTCAAGCTGTTAAGGTGAGAAAACAAAAGTCAGTTAAGACTAGTTCTAACTAGAAAAAAGTCAGTTAAGACTAGTTCTAGCTAGAAAAAAGTCAGTTAAGACTAGTTCTAACTAGAAAAAAGTCGGTTAAGACTAGATCTAACTAGAAAAAGTCAGTTAAGACTAGTTCTAACTAGAAAAAAGTCAGTTAAGACTAGATCTAACTAGAAAAAGTCAGTTAAGACTAGTTCTGACTAGATACCACCCATACAACAATAGGACATTCATTGCGAAGCTGTGAACAACAATATACATAATTGGTGACTTGCATTTAGTATCATTCTACGTTTCTTCTTATCATGGATGAGAGTTGGCCAATTTGTAACAAAACTAAAAACAAATGTAGAGAGAGATTCATGGTTGAGCTTTTAAGAACTAAGAGTGAAATATCTTCTCATTTTAATGTTCTAACAAAGGAAAAATACTTTTCACTCATGCGAGAGGTGGATGATGCTAAAAAAGCAAAATATAAGACAGCTATACAGAAAAGAAGATTGAAAAGATTTGATGTATCAGAATTAGGAGGAATGAGGAAACTTGTTGCAAAAACCGATGGCGATACTAATATAAAATGTTACCTTTCTGCTGACGAAATATACGACGTTATTGATACCACCCATACAGCAATAGGACATTGTGGTCGAGATAAAATGTATATTGAACTATCTAGAAAATTTGCAAACGTTACACAGTATATGATATCTCTATATCTATCCATGTGCTCAATTTGTCGTGAAAGGATGACTAATAACAAACAGAAAACCGTTTCCGATCGAATTCCTGACTTGTATACGAACATCGGTGACCATGCTTACCCCATCGTTAAAAAAGTATGTAGATTCGATACGCAAAAATACAATCATATGAGTAAACAACTATTTCTTGAAGAGGATACGGAAGAGGAAGAAGAAGAACAAGAAGAGGAAGAACAAGATGATGTTGAAAAAGAAGAACAAGATTTCGACTCTTCCAACGAGGCTTCGTCGCAGCATACAGGAGAAGTACATACGAATCGTAAATGTGATTATAAATACTGGCCTGATCCGAATGAGCTCATTGACAGATTACGTTTACTTTTGTCCTCATCTGCGGTAGGGAATTATTCTCATCACAGCGAGATACAAGAAATCATATCTGAATTGCGGGGGAGAAAAATCATAGAATGACTACGATTACGTAAGAGTTTCAAACAATGACTCGATCGTAAACAGTAAGACTGGAGCGTATTGAATACTTTATAAACTGGAATGTAAGAGTCGTACTATCAAAAACCTTCCCACTCTCTACTTAAGAGAAGCGATTTTATCATGTTTACATCGGTGGATGGTAGAAATGTACATTTTGTTCTCTGACTGCATAAACACATTTACCTAGATGTAAAGTTGTAGCACATCGAATCTTACATCCATATAGTTCTGTGGTAGAGGGATACTTATACTACGATGATTTGAAGCCTGTTCTTGAAAGTGTAGATGTTCTTCATTGTAAACTTTTGCAGAGATCTGTTATAAACATGAACGATCTTAGTGTTCCAAAGCTTGACGAATTAAGAGACTGTGAAACCAGATTACTTTTTCATAATGAGTCTAATATGAAATGTACATTGTGAAATGTTAATGTACTTACGTTGTGTATGAAATCCTAGTATGAATGTAATAAAATGAATAAAATTCTATAATCCTGAGATGTGTTTTTTTATTTAACAGTCCCTCGTCCTAGGAAATATGAATAGGATAGGTTATGGAAAACTGGACTTTGTTAAACGTGAGAAAATCTAGTTATGAATTAACTTACAAAAGATTGTGCTTTTATCACTTTGGTTTTATTCATTCATTTAGGTCTTCCTCTTCTTTACTACCTAAAAATAAGGTTTCTTATTATATGTTATAATGAGATAAAGTAAGTAATTGCCTTTGTCAAAGAAGCCTCAATAGTAGAACTAAAGTAGAAAATGTAATATATAGAACGACCATAACCGAAAAAGTAAAATGAAATATTGTGAAGACTAACGGATACAATGACTTTAAATTTGAAACAATATTACAAATAACTATTAGGTGCTCTGTAAATTATGATAAAGATCTCGCAAAAAATTATATTTGTTTCAAGTGCATTTAAAATATTAGGTCTAAGACTGGAATGATGAACATGTCGAGTTCAAAGGCATTTTAAGTAATGGTGAGAACTTAAGCATATTATCTTTAAAAGCTAAACTTGTGATGTATTATATAAAAAATGTATGTTAACTTGGTAATAACCCCATTTTGTGAGGATAATTAGGTAGGTTGTATGATAAAAAGAAAAAATTGATGGACTATTGTATAGGTTCAGTTAAACATCGGTGGAAAGCTAAGAAACTAATTCAAACATGATGGTGCAAACTAGGTAAAAATCTATGACATTTTGCATACTAAGGAGATGGTACCACATTATAAAAGAAATACGTAAAGAACATCACTTTGAAGCAAAATGGAGATGTTTAGGTGATCTGTAAATTATGATAAAGATCTCGTAAAAATGTTACTTGTGTCAAGTGTTTATAAAATATGGGTCTAAGACTGGTTGAATTCAAATGTATTTTAAGTAATGATGAGAACTTAGGTAATGACTTTAAATTTAAAACAATATTACCAATAACTATTAGGTGTCGCGAAACATGAACAGGTTATGAAATTTATGCGTTATCTAAGTCTTATTTCCAAGTTTCATACATGAAGCAGATGTAAAACCTGAACCTCAACATTGTATTCATAACATAGCTATGGTAACTTATATCTAATTGAATATTATAATCAGGACGTTAGGGAAAAAGCATGCAAAATATAAATGCTTATTATGAAAATTATACGCGATATCTTTTTTCCTTAATGAAGGTGTACGGTATAGAGACTTGGATCCTGATATACTTTGCTGACTAATCAACACCTTCTCACGTGTACGTTTTGCGTTGTGAAACTTACTCTCTATATGCTAGAAGATGTATGTTATTTTCTTGACTCTGATATTTGCATAATCATTTGATACATAAAATATAATGTGCATATTACCAGAAGCTAAGAAAAATATTTCACATATGATGTCACAAATTAGCTAAAATTCAATGATTATAATTATTTAAATAGATTTTTTAACTTTTTTGATATTTGATGACTTGATAAATAAATAATCATCTTGATGGAAGGTTATGTAATGAGGGAAATGAATTTGGTATATAATTTAAGGATGTGACTGAACTTTTGCATACATTATGAGATGAAAAAATTCTGTTGAAGTTGTAACGAAAAAGATTTCTTTATAATACATATTTTACTTCTTACTCTACTGATGTTAAGATTTTGAATAAATAAATAAATAAATAAAGCATGTGATATAATATAGGAAAAGCGGAAAGTGAAGAGTACCTCACTTGGCTGTAAATTTTGTGATAACAATAAAAGAAATGAAGGAAAATAGTAGTAATAAGTTAAGATAATAATTTATACATGTTGAAAATTAGATAAAACTCTATGACTTTAATACATTAACGAGTATGCCTCGGAAGACATAGAATATTGATTTAGTGGTGGAAATGTGTAAGGAGTAATACTTTTGAAACAAAAAGGAAGTATGAAGAAATAATATCAGGATAGAAATATAGCTCTGGTTTCAATTACTTGTGGTTGACACAGATTTTGTTCTGACTAGATATTTATTTGTATTACTACAAAGTTTTAAACATGACCCAATATATATTAGTGGATGATGTACAGTTCACTGGCTGCAGTGGCCATCGTTGAAGAAGGCTTCCGTCATCTGAAAAAAATATAAACACTATAAGCAATATGTTATGATATTAAGGACCGTTATTACCACCTCCAGTAAAATAATTATGGCTACTTTTACGATTACTTTGTTGATAGTTCGATTTTGTAATATTTGGTTAGGCGATAACTGTTGGTAAAAATCTCTTAACTGAGAGTAATCGTTACTATAGGAAAATGCACATGTAAACTTCTAACGAAGGATTTTTCGAGGTTATACTTCTCGCGAACTGAATTAAAGTGTAGATGTAAAATTAGTTAGCTTCTTCCATAATGATAATGGTGATGAAGAACAATGTCAATATAAGTAAAAAGATAAAAAATCTAATGAAAACTAGATCGAACTATTATGAAAGTTTGAACAGTTACTTAATTTACTATTTACTTCCTCTACACGTACATCAGATTATATTTGGGTTTTTTATCCTTCGGGGGGTGAGGTTAGAAACGTTGTAACTTTCTTTTCATTTTTTACAAACACTTTACTTGAGGAGGATTTCATTCTTCGTTATTCTTTAGAAAATAGTTTAACTTTTAGATTTTAACAGGAATTGAATAATAAGCGTAATATATAAAATATATAAGCCTATATATATAAAATGTATTTTAATAAGTTATGGTAAGAGCTAATAACGTCATTTGAAAACATCTCGTACTATAAACTTATCCAAACATTTACTCCTACTTAACTGGACATAGTAAGAACGGGTTTTACAATAAATGTAATGAGTATTGATATTAGTACTTACAGCTTTTTGGAACCTCTCGAACAGAGGACAGCTCTGGCTGCAACGCCACGACCATGTGCTGAAGAAGCCATCTTTGGTGGTTCGACAGCGGTGAAAATGTTGTTGTCCATCGCAGACCTCATCGTGGTGGGCCTGAATGTGTGTCACATCATCCCCTGCACTCTCAAAATGAGTGTTCCCACATGGTAGAAGTACAGATGTCTCGGGGCTGTGGTCCACGCTGTATATTCTTACCGAAATCACACCAAACTCTAAATCAGCGGTGTGATGTCCCTCTACGTTGTACAACTTAATGTTAAAGAACTCTGGAGGGTTAGGCTGCGTTGGTAGTGTTGGTGGTTCCTCATCAGGTATGATAAACACCTGATCTGGGATCTCGTACAAGTGATGGTTGTTATGGATAGGTGCCATGGCGAAGTTTTATAGAATGAGAATATTCACAATCGTTACATATACAAGTATGATTAAGACTATCGATGCGTGTTCTTGGATTATATAATGATGCTTTGAAATAGGCTCGCAACAGGAAAAATCTATTTTACACCAATGGCATGATTGCAGTTTAAAAAATGCTGACGATAGAAAAAGTTTTAGCCTCACGACTTGGTAAATATACGTTAAAGCTTATCAGCAGTTATTTGATATTTCGCTTTTCATCTTTGTGAACAATTCATTTCGCGAATTCCCACATTAAATCGATGTCGTATGCGAAAAATATTCATTTCTGGTGACATCAACAGATATCCGATATTTAATTCTAGTACGGAAATAAAATATTAATTTTCATATAATAAATGCTGACATACTCTGTATCAAACTACATTAATAATATAAGGTTCCATCGGAGATGAATCACTGGGAGAAATATACGTTAAAGCGTTATTTGATATTTATTTCTTATCAGCGCTTTTCTGAAACAGTATATTCAATTTCCCGCAATGTGAGAAAAGCTGAATATGCCTTTACTGACTTTGAATCGAACTCAGAACCACTCAGTGATGGAATATTACAAAATAAGTTCACTACCACTCTGCGATGAAATATTACAATATTCCGCAATAAAAATACTGTTGACTAATACTACATAAGACATGTGCTATGATTAAGGATTTAATATTTAAAAGTACTGGCCTGCGACTTTATAATATGATAGAGTTGGGATTTAAAAGGAAGTCTCAATGAATGACGTTGTAAGATAGCGATAAGCGTACAGCGTTATATTACCGCTGCATAGTAAGAGAGATAACATGTATGGAGGGCTAGATGATACTACTGCTACCTAAGCAAAATCACTGCACGCATATGATTAAACATTCACTGGCTTTCTGTATCGACATTATAAAATCCTGTAATTATTATCATAATATATCCCCTCTAAAGACCCTAGCATGAGTTTTACGCACCGGCCGCCTTTACCATAGGACCAAAGTAAAAATTAAACGCTAATCGGTAAACCTAGGCTGAGTTGACCTCAGGGCTATTTTTTAGATAAGTAGACATCTTACGGAAAAAACTGTATGTGAAATATAATTATAAAAAAAATACTTGAAGGTATAAAAAAACGCTTCTCTACATTTCCAACTGCGTCTGATAATAATAATAATAATAATAATAATAATAATAATAAGGTTAACAGCCTTAGGTATCCAGGTTGAGTCGATCCCAGGACCATAGTGAAATAAACATCTTACAGAAAACCTATGTGTAGGAATATGACGTATTTACGCTTCGTGATCTATATGCTTCCATGCTAAAAAGACATAAAGATTAAAATCTGCTGTGACGTCATCAATCCTCCTGTCAATCCTCCTGTGACGTAAGCGATGACGTCATTAATCCTCCTCTCAATCCTCCTCTGACGTAAGCGATGACGTCATAAAACATTCCACGGTTGAGGAAGGTCATAGCAATCCTCCTCTAATCCTCCTCTGACGTAAGCGATGCTGCCATATTGTAAAACAATACCAATATACAAATTTCAAATTTCCCACCATCCGCTATTTGCAATTGTAATATTCAATTTCCACCTTTTGCAATTTTCAAATCAACCGCCATCCGCCCACCTGAAATAGGAACCGGAAACGTAGCCATTTTCATTATAAATTTCCAAATTTTGAATTTCGCGCCGGAAACGTAACCAATTACATTATAAATTCTCAAATTTTGAATTTCGCGCTTCGTACGCCATTTGAAATAGGAACCGGAACGGACGCCATTTATATTATTAATTTTCAAATTTTAAATTTCGCGCTTCGTACGCCCCGGAACCGGAACCGCCGCCATTTGCAATAGGAACCGGAACCGACGCCATTTTGAATCACGTGGTTATTGCCACGCCCACTTGTGACGTCATACAATCCGCCACTGACGTCATAGCCACGCCCACTTGTGACGTCACGATCAGCTGACCGGGAGTGACGTCATCAATCCGCAATCCGCACAATCCGCCTCTGACGTCAGTCACAAAACCATACTACTTACTTGTTTATATTTCTTTGCGATAGGAATTACTTATTTTATGTAGTATGCTTTGTCTTAGGGCAACTGTTCATTGAGGAAGCCGCATGTAAAATTCAAAATAAATATAAATTATTATCATTGTTATTGTCATTATAATTGTTATTATTAATATTATTATTGGGATTGTAATTATCATTGTTATTGTTGTTATTATTATAATAATTATTATTACTACTACTACTACTGCACTAGTCCTAAGTGCCTTGGAAAATTCGAGTCTAACCTGCAACAATGTAAGTAGTCAATAAAACCAGTTCTGATAGCAATAAATTAGAACGTATACCTATACTACCCAAATGAATAATACGTAGAAAGTTCTTTCAACAGACAATTTGTATCTGTTCAATCTATTACAATCACATTGCACAAAAGACGCATGATAAGGGATGCGAATTTAATTTTCCAGTCTTTCGCTGTGAGAGTCAGTATTAGACGAAATTGAACTTTTGGTCTCAAACATTAGGGGAATAAGGAATCATTCGATATTCATGGTTAAACAATAATGTCACAAATAACAGACTAGTACCCACGGCTTCGCCAACGGTAAGTAATTCGAAGATTAAAGAAAGAACAAAACAATTAAAACATTCTGTTTATTAATACTTACACGCGAGTCATTCATGAACTAAATATTAATAATTAAAATGAAGCAGCTAAAAATCCAGCTTTGGAGTGCATTCCACGATTATAAAACGCCTCTTGGTAAAAAACAAACTCAGACTTGATTTCCCAGGTCCAGAATACCCCTGCATATCGAGTTCCGTCCAAATCAAACAATGTTTGCCTATTTAAGCCTACATTACCCGTCTTCCGTCTCTGTTGAAAAAATCGCGATGCTCTTATTTTGAAGTTATAAACAAACGAAAAAAGAAGAAGAAGACACCTGCAATTGATTTGACAATTGAAATGTATTACCAAAAACTGATGCTTCAACAGTACAAAACATTCACGTTTTCTGCCAGTTTTTCACTCACAACTCACAAACGACAGCGAAAATTAAAAATTCGGCTTCAAAGTGAATTCGGCCACCCTTCAGTCCATCTACGTTTAAAATTTTAGATTTCTGCGTGCAAAGACAGACAAACAGACAATCAATTCCTCTTATTAAATTACTAGCAGGTCCTCGCGTCTTCGCCCATGATAATTAAGTAAAAAATTAAGATCAAAATAATTAAAACATTATATCTGAAAGGAATAATAATTAAAACGAAACAGCTAAAAATCCGGCTTTGGAGAGCATTCCACGATTAGATTGGAAGAACGACCCAAGATTCGAGTTTCCCGGCCCAGAAAACCCCTCCATAGTGAGTTCCGTCCAAATTGATTAATATTTGCCTATTTAGGCCTACATTCGCTATCGCTCTTCCGTCTATGTTGAAAATTTCAGATGTCTACGTGCCTTGACATTATAAACAAACAAATCGACCAGGGGGTGAGCTCACAGATTTCGTTTTTAGTAAAATTTAACCGGTCATAGTCCAATTTTCCTGAATTATTTATCTTGTTTAGAGTTTAGTTTTCCTTGTTTTCGAATTTTCCTTATTACACATAAACACTCATGCCCAAGGCAAGACTCGAACCCACAGCCTCCTTCACTACGGATATAAGGCACAGCGGTTAAGGAGGCCGACAGTATCGAATGGAATTATAATTCTATGCGGTATATTGAGAAAATCGAAATGCTTTTATTTATAAGTTCTGACTAAAAACGACAGAGCCATCTGCAATTCATTTGACAAATGAAATGTATTATTGAAAACTGATGCTTCCATAGCGCTAAAAATTCACGTTTTCTGCCAGTTTTTTTACTCATAACTTGCGAACGAAAGCGAAAAATAAAAATCCGGATGCGAGGCGCAATCGGCCACCATTCAATCCATCTGTGTTTAAAATTTCAGATCTCTGTATGCAGTAGATTTCGTTGGAAATCGTGCACAGATAGACAGACACTTCCTCTCATTATTATACACTAGCAGATCCCGCGGCTTCGCCTGCAATAATTAATTGGAAGATTAAAAATTAAGAGCAAAATAATTAAAACATGATATTTATTAACACTTGCATGCGAAACATTCATAGGCCTAAACTAAGCGATTAATATTCAGCTAATGATTAATGAATCAGCTAAAAATCCGGCTATGAAGCGAATTCCACGATTAGAAAGCGCAGCACGGGGAAATCAACAAAAGATTCGAGTTCCCTGGCCCAGGAAACACCTGCATAGTGAGTTTCGTCCAAATCGAACAACGTTTTCCCATTTAAGCGTAAATTCATTATCCCTCTTCCGTCTAGGTTGAAACTTTCAGATGTCTGCGTGGCTTGGCATTATAAACAAATGAATCGACCAGGATGGGCTTATAAAATGAAGCGATTCTTTTATTTCCAAATTATGACAAAAAACGGCAAAGTCACCTGAAACTGATTTGACAAATGATACGTAGGCCTATTACTGAAAACTGATGCTTGGATAGCGAAAAATATCACTTTTCTGCCAGTTTTTCACTCACAACTTGCGAACGAAAGCGAAAATAAAACATCCAAATAATTCAGATACATTTCACAGTCGCAAAGAGTGATACAGTCACAGAATATTCTTTCGTTAAAACTCAGACAGTGGAATGACACAGTTATTTCCAGCGGCGCCAACTTATACGGGCCCGTGGGGCTCAAGCCCACCCAATAATTTGCCTTGTGTTATAAAATTTATTTATTACTCAAAATTGTGTTTATTTGTTGGATCGCTGTAAATCGAAAATTTGGCTAATGTAGACATATAAATAGTAGTCTTCTCTTGTTCCAATTCCCTCACCATAATTTGAAATCGTTCCACAATTTATTACATTTTCACGTCTGTCAATGTATTGTCCACAGCCACCGCTGTTCTAAAGACTGTATACTTAAGGAGAGAAAAACTAGATTTATTGTTTAGACTGTGCTTGGGAGAAAAATCACAGGAAGGCCATTAATGGACAACGGAAAAAAATTGTGATATAAGACAAAAGTGTGGACATTGGTAACTGGTTAAAAAGAAAGAGTGGATGGAACAAGTAGAAAGAGTGAATTAAAACGGACAGGCAACAAGGGGGAAAAAAAACATGATAAAGATAGTGTCTTTTCGGAGGAGAATAGACTCCTGGTCTAAGGAAAGACGAAGAAGATAGTTTACTCCAGTCAGGAGAAACACATTTTGGAACACCCCTTGCTACATTTTTATTTCATTTTAGTAACTAACTGAAATAAAAAAGTTTATATCATAACATTATTAATTTTAAATGATTTCCGATAACTTGGCTACACAATTCTTTTTCTGGCGGTTGAATTACGTTGATTGTTATTCATTATTACAAAGAAAGACATAGTTTTTTACCCAATTCTATATTTATCCAAATTATCGTATAAGTCCATTTCATGAATCAAATATGAAATTGAGTATGACATTTTCAAAATCTTTGAGTCCAGCCAATGTTTTTTTTAAGAGTTAGCGCCCATGGTTATTCAACCTTACACAGCAAGTCTGTCAGTGACATCACTGAAATTTTGATGACAACGTTACAAACGTAAAACTCAACTAACACACACAGTGGTATCATGAATATGTCTCATGTTACATATAGTATAATACTATAGTGATCTTTGTGTAAACCTTTTTATCTAACATAACTTTCATAATCATCATCATCAGTATCATCACTGTATTATCATTCAAATTCTCTGTTACATTATTTTCAAGACGCCTACTATTAAAAATTTTTAAAATTTGTTATTATTATTGTTATTATTAGTATTGTAGTTATTCTTATTGTTATTTTCGATATTATTAATATTTTATTAATGATATTAGTACTACTTCTTTATTGTTATTCTCTATTATTATTATTATTATTATTATGTTATTAATGCTATTTTGTTATTATTATTGTTAATGGTATTATGATTATGATTATAATATTATCATTGTTGTAATTATTGTTATTTTTATATTACTATGATTATTATTTTTATTGTTATTTTTGTTACTGTTACCACAATTATTGTTTCATTACTATTATTATTAATATTACTTTTAATGTTATTGATTTTTTACTATTATTGTTGTTCTTGATATGATTATTATTTTTGTTGTTATTGTTGTTATTATTATTATTAATATTACTAATATTAATATTATTAATATTATTGTTTTTATTAATATCATTAATGGTGTTATTGTTATTATTATGACGTAAAACAATATTTACCTAAAAGCCATACAGAGAACTTAACTTAATTGGGTTCAAGTCTTATTTACTCAATGCTTATTAATTTTTTTTTCGTAATGTTCAAAGAATCATTTTTATTCATTCCCTAACGTTTTTATGTTTCTAATTTCACTTAACATATAGGCCTATGTCAACATAAAAGCAGATCCTACAACATTGGCGTTTAAGATCCTGTTAAATAGCAATGATATAACTTCGTCCTGTTTCCAGCAAGAAGTGAACTGCTAATCCAAGAGTAGGTCATAATAGAATAAAGTTAAGTGATCCCTATACAGGACATACAAGCCCAGAGGGTTCCAGGAGGTTGAGGCTCCCTAATTTTAGACATTCGGCACGTGTAGGTGGTAAAGTTGTCAGCCTTACGCACCGGCCGCCTTTACTCTCAGGATTGCTCCTGTTTCTCATTTCTGTTGAGTCGACCCCAGGGCCATGGTGCCACCAGAAGGATTAGGCAAATTGAAAAATTCCAACGACCTCATCGGGGATCGAACCCGCGACCTTCCGGTTTGTACCGCAGCGCCTCAACCACTACGCTATGGTGTACCCCTCATAATAATATAGTCATTGCAAAATCTACATTTGTTTTAATTTTTTACAAATATTCTCTCAAGTTTCCCCTGTGCAACGATATAGTTATGAAACATAATGCCGGTATTGTAAAACTCAAACATAGAAGTTGAAAAGCAGAAGGTCGAAGTCATTACACACTCCACCTCCAAAAATTTGGCGAATACGGAGGCTAATTAGGTTAGATGTTATAGTTGAAGATGTTGTTATGGAATCAATGAAAAGTGCAAAGAAGGAAATAAAATTGTTCCTGACACCTCTGCACCTATAACCAAAATTTCTGAATAAATGGAGCAGCTGGGAAGTAGGCCTACAATAAAAACCTCGATGATGTAGAGATAAATTTGTTTTTCAGATGGTTAGTGTCTTAATATTGCGGAACTTTAAATACATAAAGATTAGTTATCACCATTGATCATTGTTTGTTATTATTTCATTTAAATTATTCATACTTAGCCTATTCATATTTCTGTGTGAAGGAGGTATCAATCTTTTACTGTCTGTATACAATAAGCTATGCCTTAATAATCCCTTTTACTAATTAACTTCCAAATTGTATTTTATCGTAGCCTATTAAAAATGTAATGTTAACTGTAATGAAAAATAATGATGTATACAACTCCAAAGAACGCCCAGGCTCTAGTTAATATAGCAAAAGATTCTGAGGAGGGTGTGGGTTTGAAATGCGTCTCCTACTCTCTCGCCCCTATATCAACTGCGTTAGGGTATTACCGTAGTCTAGGAATATGTTTGATTTAGAACAGCGACTCAAAACATTATTTGATCTTCCCACACCCTTGTTAATTGTGGTTATTTTTATAATCGTAGTTTTACTGTACTAAAATCTTCAAAGGCCATTTCTGGCTAGTATATGCTTTCTTTCTTAGATTCTATTAGTCAAGATTTTTTCAATTGTTCAGGATGAATCAGTACCGATACATAATACATATTTGTGCATGATATAAAAAAGTTATTTTATAAAATGTGTATTTTTTGTGAAGAATCTCTGCAAAATGTAGACAAAAAGTAGTAAAACATAGGCCTATATGTCTTATTATTTGTTTTAAATCATAACTTCCCCATTAATACTTTCGAAAAATTAATTTTAAACATTCTAAGAATGAGCTGAACAAATCACTTCTGTGTTTGGAGTAGTTTCATTAAAACTATTTAGGTTCATTAAGAGCCAATAATAATTTAACTTAATAGAGTCTGTTCTTTTTCATTAAAAGTAATTGAAGTGAAGCCTAAAGCTTTATTGAGCAAAAAGAATTTCGTTCTGACGCGACTTCTAAGCGGTGGTATGTTCGATTGACAGCAAATATTAAACATAAGCAAGTGACCTTATAAGCCAGGTCTTATAGAACTCCGATGTTTTATTTTTGAAAAGGGCGCAAAAGATGAAGATGAAGATTCATCCCATGTTATGTCTAAGGGGAAATCTAAGGATTTTGTAGGCTATAATGTACAAATAGCCTGCATTGTTAAGATCAGCAATTATTCAGGAAAGTGTATAAGTAAAGAATATCAAGTGAAAAAATATTTCGTACATCTTTCGTTACATAAATGCAACTTAACAACAAAAGAGGAGAAAAAGTGTTAAAATGGAATATTAACTTTCTTGACTCTTATTTACGTTGCAGCACAATTTCGATGTAAGGAATTATTAGGGAATAGAATAAAGCGTGTGCAAATTTTCATGGTGCCGGCAATTGAATTCCCTGTTTGAGCATTAATTATTTTATATATGGCTTAATAAGTAGCCTATCTTAATATGTAACTTCAGAAATTGGTTATTCATCTCCACAAAATATTGTTGTTATTCGTAGAACTTTTACTAAAAAGAAGCGAATCAAGGAAAAGCAAAATCGGAATACAAATTAGTAATTGTAAAGCCTCTTCCGGAATCAAGAGGACATATGAAATTATAGATCAGATATAATTTCTACGAATTTCTCAAGGAATCCTGAGACCAAAGAATTAATTTAAATTATTCAAGTTTTAGTATCCTTGCAATATATTTCCACTGCAGGCATCTGACCTAATAACGTCCAGAAACTCACATGCTTCGTGAGAATTGATATGCAGAAACCCTTGGGCATTTGTAGGCTACGATGCCATTAATTTTAAACAATTCCTCAACCGCTGTGGGACATCTAGACGCAGGAACGACCTCTGTATGGTAAAGCTTATATTACAATTATATGAGCTCTCCCGTCCACCGTACTCCCTCGCAAAGCTTTGTCGGGAGTACAAGAGGCAGGTGCACAGCAGAGGCAAATCCATTTTCTGTTCCTTTGATTACACATGAGACTATATTGTACTTCCTATTAGGGACTTCTGCTTTTAACTTTTATGGTTATACCTGATGTAAGACAAGGAGAATGAGGAAGATGGTATGAGACCTCAGGGACGGGGTTAAAAACGAAATTGAATCCAATTATAATTTCCTTTGGTTGATTATAGTAGATGTACCTCAGAACGAAAACGTTTACAGTTTTATAAATTGACTTATATTATTGCAGAAATAATAACACTTAACTTACAGCTTAATCAAATTTAATATTTCCAATAAAGTTGTTCAAAGGAAAATTAACTTTAGCCGGATGCGAAGAGGCACATAGCCATTGTAGCCTTTGGACACTCTAATATAAGTTCTGACTGCTTTAGTCCAGTCAATAAACGTCGAAAAACACCGAATAGAAAAAAAAGTGTAGTTTTGAAATTTTGCAGAGATGTCGGAGGGAGTCTCCTGAAGAACATACTAAAAGTCCCCGAAGTGAGCGGGGGCCACGGGGGCCGCAGAAGGTCCCATTTTTAGGTTTTTCGTTTATATCTAAACAATGGTGCATCGTAGAGGAAAAATTGCTATACACAAAATTAAATATGATAAAATTTCCTACAAGTTTGATCCTAAACATTTATTCCTATTTGCAATAGTTATCGAGATATCCGCCAACGAAAATAACAAATTTTCGAAAAAAGCTCTTTCGCCTCGCGCTTTTCGACACACTTTGGGTGGCGTGCACCAAACTCATGCCATTTACTCTTTTAGTAAACCTTACTTCTTTAGTTCTAACTACTTTAGTAAGCTACTATTTTAGTAACGTACTCTTTTGGTAAGGGTGGCGTGCACCAACCAGGAGTAAACTAAACTCGGCGGCTTTCAACCTAGAGGAATGTACTAAAGAAGTAAAAATTTTATTTACTCCCAGAGTAAATGAACTTACTCCACAAGTGGTGGAGAGCACCAACACGGAGTACGTTACTAATGTAGTAAGTTGTGGAGTAAATAAGGCCAATATTTACTCCTACTCAGGGGGTGGAGTAAAGTTGTGTAGTAAGTGCGTTCTGTGGCATTTGCGTGAGTTATGAGTTACATTAAATGGATTACATAGTTCAAACTGAGGATAAGTTATTGAGATGAAGAAGGTGGTATACCAAAAATGAGAGTTGTGGCAGGTGATTTAATAAATATTAAGCGAACCACACCTAGTAGGGCATATAATAATGTAAATAATTAAGCTCATAAATCCTTACATGAAATTTTGGCGTTTGGAAGAAACGATGTCAGATTCTCACTACATCCATGTGATTTCAGCCAGTCACATGTGGAAATATCATTGCGGAGAGCGATCCAACCAGGAAGACGTCCACCAAAGGTGAGGGGGAGAGTGAGTGGAAGGGACGTTTGCATTGCACGGTACAAGGAGCACATGTGCTCTCAAATATCTTCCTAGCTGGATCGGCCTTTAGATGCTGCAGTTCTCCCTAACTTTAGGTTAGAAAACGACGATGTATTTCAAGCTAATCCTATGGATACAGATATCGGCGAGATTCCAATAAGTGAAAGCCTCCGTTCTTGGAGCTACCCAGAAAACACTTCCCCCTGCTACTTAACCATAGAGATTACTGAACAATAGGTGATTCTCATTGTTAAACGATTTAGGGTCAATCCATTAGAAATGAACCAGGCCAAGTTGCTCGACATTTTTTATTTTCCTAATTTTTTTACCAGTTATTTCCCAACTAAAGGTGAGTTCAAATCTATGGTAAAAAAATTTTGGGCTCATACTTTTTTTTGGCGGCCATTTTAAGTTTGCTTTTTAACCATATTTCAGTCGAAAACATGTTTTGCACAAATGTATGTAACTCCGTTAATTTTATAGATAACAAGACAAAATAAACACCAAAATTATCAGAATGAAATGCTCTACATTTTTTTAACACAATATTACCTAAGTAGTGAGGAAAGTGAAGAAAAAATTCAAAACTACAAATTGAAAATTGACTCAAAACGGGATTTTTAGTGCCGCAAAATTATTAGAAGGAAGAAAGACTCGCCCTTAATTGTTTTCTGGTGTAGATCTACTATAGGACTACTCGCTGTAGAAGTTTAAAGCTTGAGAACTTTGCGGTTTTTTTTATACAATATTTCAAAAATGCCCAAAACTGTATTTTGGCAATATTTGAAGTAGAATATGTCAAAAGGGACTGAGTGAAAAATTATAAAATTTATACAGATAACACCTCTTTATGATATAAAGATGTGATATAAATTTGGTGACTGAGACTCAACTGGTTCCCGAGTTACAGTGCATCGAATTTGGCCAAAACTTGCATTATACGTACATGAATTTTAACGGTAATTTAATAGTAAAAATTCAAATTGTAATTTTAAATGCAACATTTTAGTGAACCTAAGTGTGTTACACAAAAGAGTTGTACATGTAGGTTACATTTCATCAGTTAACATGACCGATTTATAATTTCCTCAAAGCGTTGAAGAACGTTGAAATTTCGGTGCATAGTTTGCAATTTTTGGCCAACTTCGATGCACTGTAACTCTGGAAACAGTTCAGTCTCAGTCACCAAATTATTATCACATCTTTATATCGTAAGGAGGTGATATGTGTATAAATTTCATAATTTTCACTCAGGCCCTTCTGAGATATTCTACTTCAAATAATGCCAAAATAAGGTCAATCCATTAGAAATGAACCAAATTGAATAAATTTTTTTGCTCAACATTTTTTATTTTCTTAATTTTTTCAGTTACTCCCCAATATTAGGTGACTTCAAAACTAGAGTAAAACATTTTTTAGGCTCATACTTTTTTCGTGGCGGCCATTTTAAGTTTTCTTTGTAACAGGTTTTCGGCCGGAAACTTTTTTGCACAAATGTATGTAACTCTGTTAATTTTATAGATAACAAGACAAAATAAACACCAAAATTATCATAACGAAATGCTCTACATTTTTGTTTTAACACAATATTACCTAAGTAGTGAGGAAAGTGAAAAAAAATATCAAAGCTAAAAATTGAAAATTGACTTAATACGGGAGTTTTGGTGCCGCAAAATTATTAGAAGGAAGAAAGACTCGCCCTTAATTTTGTTTTCTGGTGTAGATCTACTACAGGACTACTCGCTGTAGAAGTTTAAAGCTTGAGAACTTTGCGGTTTTTTTTATACAATTTTTCAAAAATGCCCAAAACCGTATTTTGGCAATATTTGAAGTAGAATATCTCAAAAGGGACTGAGTGAAATATTATGAAATTTATACAGATAACACCTCAATATAATATAAAGATGTCTTAAACATTTGGTGACTGAGACTCAACTGGTTCCCGAGTTATAGTGCATCGAAATTGGCCATAACTGCAAACTATGCACCGAAATTTCAACACTCTTCAAAGCTTTGAGGAAACCAAATATTTGTCATGCTAACTGATGAAATGTAGCCTACATATACAATTCTTTTGTGTAACAAACTTAGGCTCACAAAAGTTTTATATTTAAAATTACAAAGTGAATTTTTACTATTAAATTACCGTTAAATTTCGTGTGCCTATAACGCAAGTTTTGGCCAAATTCGATGCACTTTAACTCGGGAACCAGTTGAGTCTCAGTCACCAAATTTATATCACATCTTTATATCATAAAGAGGTGTTATCTGTATAAATTTTATAATTTTTCACTCAGTCCCTTTTGACATATTCTACTTCAAATATTGCCAAAATACAGTTTTGGGCATTTTTGAAATATTGTATAAAAAAAACCGCAAAGTTCTCAAGCTTTAAACTTCTACAGCGAGTAGTCCTATAGTAGATCTACACCAGAAAACAATTAAGGGCGAGTCTTTCTTCCTTCTAATAATTTTGCGGCACTAAAAATCCCGTTTTGAGTCAATTTTCAATTTGTAGTTTTGAATTTTTTCTTCACTTTCCTCACTACTTAGGTAATATTGTGTTAAAAAAATGTAGAGCATTTCATTCTGATAATTTTGGTGTTTATTTTGTCTTGATATCTATAAAATTAACGGAGTTACATACATTTGTGCAAAACATGTTTTCGACTGAAATATGGTTAAAAAGCAAACTTAAAATGGCCGCCAAAAAAAAAGTATGAGCCCAAAAATTTTATTACCATAGTTTTGAACTCACCTTTAGTTGGGAAATAACTGGTAAAAAAATTAGGAAAATCAAAAATGTCGAGCAACAAATTTTATTAAATTTGGTTCATTTCTAATGGATTGACCCTTTAATGTAATTATTGTAAATTAATTTTATTACATTACACTTCTATACCTTAACTTAAAGCACAACATTGCGAATGCCAGATTATAATAATAATTATAAGAGCTAAAAGTTCAATAGTTGCACCCGCAGTGTTAATGAATAATATGTCCTTTTTTCTAACCCAGGTGTAAAAATGTCCAAACAGGCCACATCGGAAGAAAATTTGACTGACTCTGGGATTAGCGTACATTGAGAAGGGGACACATTGTAAAATCATTCCTTAAAGATTCCCCAAGTCTCGAATGGTGGTGTGAGATGAGACTTTCATGTTTGGGAATAAACTATAGCAGATGCTGCAGGTCTATAGTATGCTGCTAACTATTTTAATTAACCCTGTGGACAGGAAAGTGAGAAGCATTATAAACTATATAGAAAAAAAATGCCAACATGAGTGCCGAAAGAAAATTTTAAGGAGGGGCACTGGAGGTTGAAGCTGCACAGGATCTAGAGAAGTAGTCACTGAAATTATTTTTAAACACACAACCATCTACATAATTATTATTGGAGTTCATAGCTTCCGAAATATTGTACCGCCATTTTTTGTTTAAATATTACATTTCTCAGTTTTAATATTATTATTTTTATAAGGTAATATTTTTTTAAGTAAATGTTCTGTGCATTTGAAAAAGGACAGAAACATAATGCCCCTTATTAGTTTTGTTATCCTTTTTATCCCCCTCTTTTTCATGATTTTGTGTAATACTTCTTATTAATATTGTTAAACAGTCAATAAATATTAATAATTCATTATAGTGAGATTTATGATAAACAACTGTAGAATAATTGATTTATCGTTTTTGGGGAAGAATATGTAACTTTAGGAAGTATAAATATTTTAATATATTTTAGAACTTTATTATTATTATTATTATGAGAGAAATAATTATAATATTGACAGTGAATCAATTATGAAAATCAACTGGAAATTCCAATTGTTTGCATTATAATACAGAAATAGTTTGCACAAATATTGTAATCACAGTACCCTAACGTAGGCTACTAAACTGAAAATATTCAATTGAAGGGATTAAAATTAGTAATGAATATAACATTGCTATTAGACCTATTTTAAAACATGAAGATTGTCATTAGTAATATTTGGAACAACTCAAATTCATATTCATTGTTTCAGCGAACCTTTCCTTTTCATTATCTGGCACTTGAATAATACTGGCAATTGAAATGCACGTGTTCTGCTGCGCTGCACTAACGTTTCTGCTCTGTTCTGCGCAGAATTCGATTACTTCTTTAGTAAAAATCGTTTACTACTTTAGTTACAACTAAAGAAGTAACTATCAATTGAGCTCTCCAACACCAACTAAAAGAGTAAGTTACTAAAAGAGAAGCACTAAAGTAGTAAATCTAAGACGGGAACCTGACACAACAAAAACCGGTTTGTCTGTCTCACTCTAGCACATTACTCGTATGACTTAAAGAGTGAGACAGATGTACTGGTTCTTGTATACTTCAGGTCTCCGTCTTAAATTTACTACTTTAGTTTGGTTTACTCCTGGATGGTGCACGCCACCCTTTGTCTTCTAGCGTTTCATCCCTTAGGCATATAGCAATGTTCTCATGAAAGAAGTTGTAGGGAAATATATTCACTTTAAAGTGAGTAGTCATTTGTTATTTTGTCTTCAAATGTTCAAAATTTATAACAATTTAAGTTTCGGTCAAATTTCGAGATTTCGAAAGAAATCCGTACATCGCACTTTCTCTATATTTAGGGGTTGTAGGCCTACCTTTGTATATAAACTGTATATTGTGTATTTACATCATAAAACAAGTGGAGAAATATGACACAACCATTAAAGTTGAATTTATTAAAAATCCGATCACGGTACAAGCTCAGGACATGTAATGGAAAATACATGATATTCCAGGCAAGAAAGGAAAAATAAGGACAAAAAAAATCATGTAGTTTTGAAATTTGGCAGAGATGTGGGGTTGAAGTGTCCTAAACAACATAGTAAAAGTCCCCATGGACAGGGGGTGAGCGGAGGGTAGGGGCACTTTTGAATGTAATTTCTCGTAGTTTTCCCTAAACACACAAAAGCTATGGGTTCAAGCAAAAAACAGTTTATGCACAAAATTAAACTACATAAAAGTTCTTATAAAATTTATCTGAATGATATTTTTGTGTATTTAATAGTTCAGGAAATAGATGGATATGAAGTATGACATAGTTCTGGAAATTCTGTTATACATACACCTATATATTATATTTTTTAACGAAAATGAAAGTAAATGATAAAATAAATTAGCATGATGCCAAGCAAGTAAACTAGTTCTTAGAATAATATTCGTACTAATGGTAGACATCAGAAATAAAACTCATTATTATTATTATTATTATTATTATTATTATTATTATAAAGCTTACAAAAATCTCATGATATGAGTGTACGTTATACGAAACATAAACCAGGCCTACTGTCCGTTATATTTTTCTTATAAAATATCATTTGGAAAAATTGTGATGAGTTAGATATATTTAGTAATTATAAGACCTAGTAGGCCAACATAGTACTGTAAATAAATGTTTAGTTGTCAATTCTTTCAGTCTCCAATACTGGAATCCTAGTACATCTTATGATAAGTTAGGGTTATATTGTTCTATCTACCGAACATTCAGTATTTATACACATATACAACTTTAATTATAGAGTGCCTGAACAACTTATTTTGCTTGGACGTCATTAATTTTAAACTTTTCTTCTCCTTCCAATGGTATACATGTTGGTGCACGTACCATGACAGGTTCCACAAACGGATGAGCATTTAATACCAGCTTTTCTGCATCCATATCTTCCACCACACAGAGTTGCACAGTGACAAAATATGATGTGCAAATATTCTGAGAAGCCACATAGACAAGTAAACATTTATTTAAAGTAATAAGTAGGCCTACTATTCTTACAATATCTAATAAATATTTCAAATTCCTTACCATCTTTCAAAATACTGGTAATTTTTTTAATGAAACATAAAACTGCTAAGCTTTACAACTAGAATAATAATAATAATAATAATAATAATAATAATAATATTAACGATAATGAGTTTTATGTGTAACGTCACCATTAGTAATTGTATTTTTCTAAGAACTAGTTTGCTTGCTTCGCATCATAATAATTTAATTATCATCTGGTTTCATTTTCGTTTAAAAAAATAATATATAGGTGTATGTAAAACAGAATTTCCAGAACTATGTCCTACTTCATATCCTTCTATTTAATGAACTATTAAATACACAAAAATATCATTCAGATCAGTCTTATAAGAACTTTTATGTAGTTTAATTTTGTGCATAAACTGTGTTTTGCTAGAACCCATAGCTTTTGTGTGTTTAGGGAAAACTGCGAGAAATTACATTCAAAAGTGCCCCCATCTCCGCTCACTCCCTATCCATGGGGTCTTTTACTATGTTGTTTAGGACACTTTCCCCCCAAATCTCTGCCAAATTTCAAAACTACATGTTTTTTTGTCCCTATTTTTCCTTTCTTGCCTGGAATAAAATGTATTTTCCATTACATGTCCTGTGCTTGTACCGTGATCGGATTTTTAATAAATTCACCTTTAATGGTTGTGTCATATTTCTCCACTTGCTTTATGATGTATATACACAATATACAGTTTATATACAAAGATATAAACCCTAAATATAAAGAAAGTGAGATGTACGGTTATCTTTCGAAATCTCGAAATTTGACCGAAACTTAAATTGTTATAAATTTTGAACATTTTAAGAAAAAATAACAAATGACTACTCACTTTAAAGTGAATTTATTTCCCTACAACTTCTTTTATGAGAACATTGCTATATGCCTAAGGGATGAAGCGCTAGAAGAAAAAGTGTGTCGAAAAGCGCGAGGCGAAAGACCTTTTTTTCGAAAATTTGTTATTTTCGTTGGCGGATATCTAAAAAAACTATTGCAAATAGGAAGAAATGTTTAGGATCAAACTTGTAGGAAATTTTATCATATTTATTTTTTACATATCAATTTTTCCTCTACGATGCACCATTGTTTAGATATAAACGAAAAACCTAAAAATGGGACCTTCTGCGGCCCCCGTGGCCCCCGCTCACCCCCCACCTTCGGGGACTTTTAGTATGTTGTTCAGGAGACTCCCTTCGACATCTCTGCAAAATTTCAAACCTATACGATTTTATTTTCTATTTTTCATTAGTTGCCTGGACTACTTTCAGAATAATATTATACTACACTTAAAATAAGCATTAGAATAATATTAATATCGTATTGGTATACAGTATTTTGTTAAAACGTATGATTTATAATGTATTTAACTCTTAATTAGAGTTTGTGTTTAGGGATACTCTATTTATTTAATTACAGTATAGTGTTTATATAATAATATAACATTCTTAACGAAGGAACCATCAATTTAATATACTGACAACAGTGTAGGCTTATACATTGAAGGTGGTATGTGGACAATATAGGGATTATAAAAGAGAATTATTTACTACTGTTATGGATTAAATATTGTGGCAGTAAGATCATTAATAACAATAATTATTATTTATATAGAATATAGAACAATGTGCGAAGGAGATATTATAATGTAGCCCTAGTAGTGTTTAGGAATAATTCAATGATGGGAGAAAATTAATAAGTGGTTGGAAAGTGGGACAAGGGTTAACAGAAAGTGGTCATAATATCATCAGTTTTGAAATCGGCAGAAAGATGGAGCACTATCGAGTACGGTAACTAAGCAAAACCGTAGATATGACATTAGATTGGGAAATTACATAATTCCTTCAAACTTCCGCAGATGACCGCATTGAATGGTTGTGTTGAGATTCTAGCTAAAGAGCTTACAAACACAATTCATCGGGCGATGGCTGTAACTATACCCCTGAAGAGCTCAGTAGTTAAAATCAACAACACACCATGAAATGATCACTTGCAAAGAATAAGAAGGGAAGCAGTCAACACTATGCAAGGGTGATGGTTCTCTCCTAACAAGTTGGAAGGAATCTACTGAACTCCTTTTTAATGCATTGCTTCCGGATGACTGCACTCACAGTGATGATCCTGGACACACTTTTCTATGGAGTGAAATCAATAAACCACACCATACTGACAATACTTTTGAGCCTATAACACCAGAGGAAGTAGAGATGACCACCAAGTCGCTGAAAAGACAAAAATCACCAGGTCCTGATGGAATAAAATCAGAAATTCTTCACCACATTTGTCAACAGATTTCACTTTTTGTGGCTGAACTGATGAGTGAATGTTTGCGGCAAGGAAAATTTCCGAACATTTGGGTACAAAGTGAGGTATTTATTCTACATGAAGGGGAGATAAGATCCACAATTACTAAAATCCTATAGACCTATCTGTCTGCTCAATATCCTGGGTAAGGTGTTTGAAAAAATACTTTGCCATAGGTTACAAAGACATAGGCAGGAAATTGGAGTGAATCGTCATCAGTATGGTTTCAGACAGGGAAATCTACTGAAGATGCTATTGATCGAGCAATTAGGTTGATAGAATCTGCAAAGGTGAAATATGTTTTAGGAGTTTTCGTAGATATATCAGGGGCATTTAACAACCTGCGGTGGCCGGTCTTGTTTGGACGTCTGAGAGAACTTAAATGCCCGGCATAATTATACAACACCTTCAAGGACTACTGCCAAGAAAGATTCGCAATGATTGAGAGTCAGGGTAATAGAACCGTGAAAAAACTCAGCAAATGGTGCCCACAAGGATCAGTTTGCGGCCCTATTTTCTGGGATGTGGGAATGGAATATGGACTCTTTTAAGACTGGAAGAATCAAATGACCTACTTGGACTGGCAGCTTTAGCAGACGACTTACTTTTGGTGTTTGAGGCTGACTCAAGACGAGAATTGGAATGTAGAACAAATAGGACTCTAAAAATACTAGGTAACTGGTGTGCAGAAGTAAAACTAAAACTGGCACCAGCAAAGACAACTTATCTTTTGCTTAAAGGGAAGCTTCTACGTAACTTAACGCTTAATATAAATGGACAAAGCATTAGGAGAAGCAGAACAGTAAGATACCTAGGGATTGGCCTGCAGCCCTATTCTGTAACTTTTCGATTTGTCTGCCGCTCGACTCGAGATGTTTGCTATCGGGATCTCCTCATTCCGAGTCGATCGAAATGTTGGCTTGTTTGGTATTCTGTAACATCAATCGAGATCTCAAAACGAAAACGGTAAGCTGTTCTGAAGGTAGCCGAAGCATTAGAGACGTACAGGTGACGTTCACCAATGAGAGGCAAGGGTTTTAAGTGACGTCATCTCAACTGTGAAGAGTTGTCGTCTGAAACAGCACTCCCGCCATAATGAAAATGGTTTAACTAACCCTAAAATTCATGGGACTTCATAATATCTCACACAATTTATAAAATAAAGTCGTACTAAAAGAACTTAATATGAATAGGCCGCTTATTTTTTGACGGCCCTTACAAATAAGTTATAATAAAGCCTACGTACTGCTGTGGTTTTAACATTTTGCAATGAACAGCTAGATGACATTCTATTCATTGGATCTCAATTCTAATATTAGGAATGTGAAGGTGAGCTTACTTGGGGGGTTGCACTTCAAAGAAATACTCCAAGGACGAGGGACAGTGGTCATTCATCCCTCATAAACCGTTATGTCCCCAATCTTTCAGATTTTTTGTTCCATATTGGCAATTCCCAGTCGGCAGTCAGGCTCAGGCATTTGTAGTCTACAGAAGCTATAGGCTACAATTCCGTGTAATATTCTCACTAATGCAAGTTTTATCGCGTCTGTGCAAAGTTAATAATGGATGAACAGTGAAAGTGCAATGAATATAGTTCTGTAATTATTCTGTGAAACCATGAAAATAGTGATGTGTGTTATTTCAAGCGATATCGTCTCCACAAGAGAGAATCCAGTTATCAGTGGTTTGTAGTCTTAAAATATACACTTCTCATTGCCAGGTAATTACGCATGCATTTTCTTAACTATTTTTGCACAAGCTGACTACATAGTACACTGTATTATGTCTAATTAAAAGCATTTACTAAATGACTTTTATTGGGTAATATTTGCTAAAGTAGTCTTTTGTCGTTCTACGTCTCTTCTATTTATTGCAGTATTTGTTTATAGTTCTGCATTTAATTTAACAAAAACAGTGATTACAGAAATGATTAAAAATATGATATATGTTTGCTTTGAGATTAGTCTAGTTTTTTAAACGTAAATTACTGCTAGTATAAATATGACACGTCATAAACAATTCAAATAGTTAGTGACCCGTCATATGAAATGTTTGGGCACCTTTGACCTATATTATTTTTTTCTTTATTGCGGAGTTTAGTTGACATGGGTTAAATACATGTACAGTACATTTTAGGAATGAATACAATATCATCTACTGTTTGTTTTATTCGTAGTTTGTTTTCTGTACTTAATGTTCATAATTATGGCAAGAACATATTATACTGGTAGTGAATTGGGGTTGACGGTGTTATTAACGATTAAATTATATTACAATTAAAGAAAATTAGTAGGCTACATACATACACTACAACTAATATTTCTGGCCATGATTTGTAAGGCAAACATAACCCTACATTTTTACATATTTTATTTTAAATGTTTTCATTAGTTTATTAAGTTTTAAATATTTTAATTAGTTATGCTTATGCATTAATAACACAAATTTAATAGAATGGCATTGTGCATTACTCTCCTTCGTTATTTAATTTACTCAATAATTCCCAATCGAATGCGCGAGACCTCTCGGCAAGGATTCCGATCAGCCGCCATTACCGTTGGAATGATTCCGATCGCTCGGAATCAGAATGGAGTTACATGCTACATGTAAAAATCGGTTTCTTCGCCGATTCCGAAATCGAGAAGTTACAGAATAGGGCTGCTGGACAAAAACCTTACTTTCATGTCCCATATTGAATGAGTAAGTGCAACAGCCATTAGACTGATGAACCTTAGACTGATTAACAAGTTAATTCATCCTAAGAGTGATGAAATTGTATCATGAGGCAATATTGGTATCAATAGTGGGATATGGTGGAAGCATTTGGGGACATCGGTTAAAAAAACATCAAACCACCTGCGAAGCTCCGTAATCTTCAGAGGGGAAACCTACTACGACTAACAGGAGCTTACAGAACAACGGCGACTGTTGTCTTAACCACAGTCCTTGGTGTCATGCTACTGGATCTCCTTATAAGTCAAAGGGCAGCTACATTCTGGGTTAAAAAAGATTACAGGCTCGAGCAGAGCTCATACTTGACACTCGAGTTGAAACAACAAGGGATGTCAAGAATGTGATACTGGATATGTGGCAAACCAGATGGGAAAAAAGCAACAAGGACGATATTTTCATGAACGTAGACGAAAGACTAGAACTGTGACACCTACAACCGTCCCAAGATTTGATCCACTGTCTGACGGGCTATGGACCCTACATGGATGGACGGATGGACGGTCGGATGGATGGATGGATGGATGGACAGAGAGAGAGAGAGAGAGAGAGAGAGAGAGAGAGGGGGAACGAGAAATAACATATTTTGCGCTTTTGAAGCAAGAATAATATTTTGAGTAAATATGGGAGTAATGACTTGAAATATGCCGTATTTATAAATTATAATGTGTAATGTATTAACCAATGGGAAAGATTGTTCAATGTGTCCATGTAGAAGACTAAAAGTTGCCATAAATTGTTCTGGCACGTATTATAGAATTAGGTGCAATATTTTTTATTATTCGTGACATGACTTTTATTCTGTTATGGTTTTAGAAAATTATACCAAAATATGGTCTTCCGAAATGTTGAGATAAGTTAGGTCTATATCAATGAGTTTCATTCCAAATTAAGCATCTTACATTACTAATTACACATACAAAAATATGAGGCATTAACATATTTAACACAAATAATCTCAACTTTAATAAAAGGAACGAAATACTAGTAGATAGGCCTACGTGAAACAAAAGATGCATATTCAATAAAAACGAGGTATTTCCAGCAATGAATGATTTAAAAAAGGTTTAATAACATTAAGCATGTGATATTATCATAGTTTTCGTATCTAGTTAGTCCTAATATTTTGTTTAAATCTAGCGGAACTGTAACTGGCAATATGTCACACGAGATTTAAATATGAAATCATACCCTTCATATGTACGTAATTTTATTGCATATTAGTTCGTTATTGAATAAACAGATATCTTAGAAAAGAGTCTTGGATTAAAACTTAGCTTGTCTTCCCAAGTTTGTTATATTTCCTCTGAAGCGGTAACTAGAGACTCTGAAGTAAACAAACGCAGTTTTATCATATTGAAGGCAATGGATCTTGAAGTGCATTTTAATGTTATATTATTAGAAAAGTTAAAGATGCTGTAATACTAGTGAAATCTAAACAATTATAGGCCTATAATAAGGAATACTAGGGGCTGCGATGTTTGTTCTCTCTCCAATATATTTTTACTCCTAATATGTAGGCCTAATCTGATTACCATGCAGGGTTTGGTCATCTATCCATATGCTATCTGCAATGTTTGATAATATTTGGAGAGTCTATACACTGACATTTATCGTAATGGATGTGCTATTATCATAATGTCTCAGTTACTTAATAATTTACTAATAATTAACAAATTAAATCTGTTTTTATATTAAAGAGAGAGATCAAACATCACTTACCTAGGTATAGGCATTAAATTGAGCCAATCCCAGGAAACTTGCTAATGAATGTGGCCTAGAGGTCAACAATTTAACACTGAAATAATGTTCAATTAGATTTTCATTTATGTTATATTCTTGACCTTTAACAATTCTACAAAATTGAATGCAATAACAACATATACATAATTATTTGTTCAGTTGCGGATTCTTTCAGATTAATGTTAACTATTTACATTATAATTTTCTTTGTACACATGGGACTAAGCAAATAGCTCTATGGTATTTAATTACACAATATACAGAATTGTATATAATAGCTTATACTTTTATTTGGCTTTTTTTTTTCCAAAACTATCTAGTTAATTTCTTTGTACCTACATGAATTTAATACAGTCCTTCTTAAAGTTTTAGTCAATTTCATGGGGCCAAGAATTCATAATAGTCCCATGATAAATTACATTTATTCGAACATGCATTCATTTATTCCCCCCGGCATAATCTGCGGAAGATGTTCGCACAAGTGGAGACGTCAAACTTAAAAAAAGAAAAAATATTTACGACAGGAATCTAAGTAATTTACTACACTTTACATACTTTAATAAGCAATCCATATAATTATGATAAACAATATAAAAACAAGCACTGATTAACTGATATGTATTACAATTGACTAATTTAACATTTAACGGAATACGCCTTTAAGAAGAGGCAAAATTCAAATCCGTCCAACCCCAGCATGGCTCCCAGGTATGATTATCACAATTCACACATGTGTACACATGACCGGAAAACCTTACCGAGGCATAAATAATATTTACGTCTTACCTGTTCTTAATAACGAAGCGAAGAAAGCCGGACTAGTTCTACATGATGTCTCCACAAGTCGAGGACCTTCCACCAACGACATTCATTCACATAATGCCATGATCAAAATTAGGCAAGCATCAAGCCTCCGTCTATAACGGGTTTTCCCTTTGCAGAGGCGCGAGCCACCTCCAGAGTTCGCGAACAATCCCAGCTTCCCCCCGGGGTAGGTTGAAATACTGGAATTTTCTCCATAACAATATTACATCATGGTACGTAACGTACAAGAAATACTTTAATTACCTAGTAGCCCCGCCTTAGCAATCAGTTACTGCAGAAACCATACAAAACTGAACACTAATTTTTCTGAGTAATGATCGCTTGTACAATGTTCCATTCATGATCACTATATCCTCCTCCCCCAAACTACTAGGTAGGAATAATACTGCTAAGCATAAGTTCAAATGTTTCAAGCACATCAATGAAATATATATATATATATATAGGTATCTGTAGTTAGATCAAGTTACATAATTATGAGTAGTGAGTCCTCTTCCTTAGATTGAACTGAGTTGAGTCCTCTCACTACCATGCTGCACGTGTTTCTTTCAACCATGGCAGGATATTCGTTTCGTGAGCAGGCAGACATGATTTTTATGTATGGTTGCGAGAATGGTATTGGACGCGAAGCTTCACGGCTGTATCAGAAGGCGTTTCCAGATCGAAGAAATCCGAGTCATCCAACCTTTGTTGCTCTTTATCGTCGCGTTGCTGAGGCAGGAACCGTTGCACCACAGACTATCGATCGAGGAAGACCAAAAGTTGTTCGTACGCCGGACAACGAACAACAAATTTTACAGTGTGTCGAAGACGATCCCAGTATCAGTACAAGACAATTGGCTGTGACATTTGGTACATCTCACAGTATAGCATGGAGGGTACTTCACAAGCAGCTCCTGCATCCGTATCATATTCAACGTGTGCAAGGTCTTTTGCTTGCCCATTATCCACCACGGGAGAAATTTTGCCGATGGTTTCTAGCACAAACAGCCAATCTATTGTTTGTCTCGTCAGTTTTGTTTACAGACGAAGCAACGTTTGGGAGAGATGGAATTACAAATTTTCACAATGAACACGTATGGGCAGATCGTAATCCTCTTGCTGTAGTTCAGACTAGACATCAGCAACACTTTAGGAATAATGTGTGGGCTAGAATTGTAGGTGACAATCTGGTAGGTCCATACGTTCTACCAGCACGTCTTACAGGTGCTGTCTACAGGGACTTTATCCAGAACATTCTTCCAGAATTACTTCACGAAGATGTGCTCCTGCAAATAAGATAAAACATGTGGTTTATGCATGATGGGGTTCCAGCACATTTTAGTCTCATTGTTCGAGATGTACTGATTGGTATCTTCCATGGCATATGGATAGGCAGAGGCGGACCAGTTCCATGGCCTGCACGTGCTCCCGACTTCAATCCTTTGGATTTTTATCTCTGTTGCACCTTAAACTATTGGTTTATGGAGCAGACATCCCGGATGAAGAAACTTTTCATCAACGTGTCATGTAAGCCTGCGAAACCATTCGACACCATCCCGGAGTATTTGAAAGGGTGCGACAGTCCGTGATCCGACGAGTGCATGCATGTCTAGAAGCAAGAGGAGGACATTTCTAGCATTTGTTATGAGTTTTGTGTGTTGAAGTGTTATGAGTGTACCATTGTGTTGAACAGTTCCTAACGAGAAAACAAAGGATTGTGGGACTTATGTTCATATGACCTTTTTTCCTTCTTTTGGTGTAAGGAACCCATGCCCAAAGTTTGTAAAAGTATTTTTGACACACCCTGTATAAAATTGTAAATTAATTATTTCCATATCTCCCTTTACTCTGCAACTTAAATATACCTAATTGCTGTGTTCAATAATTAATGTCAAAGAAGCTATGAATATGTTTCATTGTTCAGTCCTTGTGGATTTACATTTAATAAAAAAGGTTACATAACTTAGGTGCGATAAGGAGAAAGTGATAACAAATATGATGAAAGATAACTTACAATAGGTTGAATTTCCACATAATTAGCCTATTCTTAGGCTGGACGGGAAATTGATTCACGAGCTAAATAGTCATCTAAATGTGTTCTTAGAATTAACTTTCATTTAAAACAGTTTTATTCTAAAAGTATTAAAACAATTATATTGTAGTGATAAAAAACTATTTTTAGCGACCAGAAGGCATGTAGGGATTGTCTCTGAAACGTGAGCCTCCCGTGTAAAAACATTTCCCCTTATCTGATTGTAACATTCAATTAGGTAATATGAAAGCTGTAATAAAGAAATTAGGTTATGCAATTTCATTTTAACATGTTATTAAATTTTTTGTTTACACTTCAAGAAACGTCAACCCTCATTTCAAAATTGAAACTTAATTATATCATTTAATCGTAAAATGTCTCCTGAACACCTGTGGTATGGTGAAGTATTTGAGAAGGAACACATGTTAATTATATACACGTAACAAGAAATTATATGTAGGCTTTATAAAAACAAACTTCACTAGAGCAGTGACGGAAGCCCACGTAGGAGGTCTCCACTAAGTAAAACTCATGTAAGAGCCACCACTTAGCAAAGAAAAAATACTCACGTTCTTAGGGATCTTCCTGTTACAACTCAGACCAAGCTTTTTTACTGGCAAGAACGCTTTTCATACTGCAGTATGAGGTACCTAGGTATAGTATTTCATGTATGAATTATAATTCTAACATTTGTTTTACGATGTTCTTTCTTTCTCTACCCGTCCGACCCTCTCTCTCTCTTTCCACGTCCTTCTCTCCCTCTTCCTCACAACCCTCTCTCTCTTTGTCTGTCTCTTCTTGTCCACCCTCCAGTAAGTATGATTTCAGAAAGACCTACTGATAAATTATAAGTTGTAAAGAAAGTGTTTACTGAACATTTTGTTTACCAATAATTTAAATTACTTTTTCTATTTTCTTTCTTTCTTTCTTTCCTTCTTTCTTGCGTTTTTCTTATTTCTTTCTTTCTTTTCTGTTTTCTTTATTATTTGGTGGTTTGTTTCGGTCTTCATTTTTTATTAAATCGTTCTTCCAGATATACCTGTAATATATATTTTTATCGTTATATTATGCAGGATATTCAAAATTAATAAAACCGATATGTACAAAAGAAGATCTATATTACCAATGTTGAAACTTTGTACTTTCCCTTTTCAGAATAAAGGAGGTGAACCTAAAATCGAGTCAACCAGTCTGCATCGTTACATCTTAGAAGAAGCTCTTCTCCAAGTTGTTGTATAAAGTTTGAGGAGAGCAAGATTCCATGTAGTAAAATAAGTAGATAAATGTAGTAAAATAAGTATATCTTGTAGGAATCCTGTATTCAGCTTTGGGTGTGAAAAGAACTTCCTAATGTGTTTTTTTTTTCTTGCTGCTTTCAGAATAAATTTTCATCAGTCGTCGTAAATGGTGGAGTAAATAACAAGAATCCAGTAGCTGTGAATGAAATAAAAGTTACACCTCGTAAAACCTAGTTCATGTACAGCATTAAAGACAAATACATTAGCTTGGGATATTATCCAAGTATGAACTACTTTTCGTATTAGGTAATAGCCGTGGTGCGTGTGAGGTATTTTCTCTTTATATTTAGTCATCGTTTTTACTGCATTTTCAAAAAACTTTGTGAAAATATGTGCAATGGTAAACCATGTCTTTTTAAGGATGAGAATTTTAAACCCCAAACAAGGAATAAATTACAACGCTGTTACATCTAACAATAACCTTGGCTGTCCGGGTGGCACCGCGTCATCATGGTAAAAACCGACGTTTCGATCCTCATGTCGTGGCCCGGACAGTCAAGGTTATAATTGTTCATTTAGCCGTGGAAGCCTACGAGAACTGTTACATCCAATTTGACAGTCATCGAACTCTTTGTATAAAGATTCTTCTTGAGCTAAACGACACTGTAGTCGTCTATGTTTAAGTCTTCAACATATTGCTTGAAGCGTGTGAGTCTACCTTTAATCGCTGCACGTTTCTGTTTGTAATTTATCACTTGGGAGCTTCTGTGGCAAACACTTGGGATTGCTTTCCATCAGGCAAGGTGCTAAAGGGCTGAAACAATGTAAGGAAACTATCCCTTACCTCAAATTAGTTGATTACAACGTTCTGTTTTGCTTTCAGTCTGCTTATGGAAAGTGAGTTCCCACTCCGTCTCGTAACTGTTTTCTGAAATGATTGCAGAAGTTCTTGTAGAGGGGTGAAGTAATTTCATCCACACCGAAGGAATCCTTGGCGTAGAATGTATTAATACAATGGGCGCTTGAGGCATACTACCTATGGACGCAGGGTCTATCCCCTCCCAGAATGCAACACACACACTGCGCACTCGCAGCAGCCGACAAGAACAAACATCAAAGAACTGGAAACGAAAGAAATTAGTAGTTAAATAACCAAACTAAAACAAAAAGCTTAAATGCAATAATAATGATATTTAACAGGTAGTAACAAGAAAAGGGCATTCAATTTTGCAAATCTACGTGTCGTAATTCTGTTCTTATAATTGCTACAAAATTTTGGGCTATTTTAGCCATTCATCTTTTCCCTTAATCAGCCATAAGAGCTGTTAATTTATTTGGCCATAGCGCCTACAATCTATGAGACAAGAGATTAAAATTTATATATACCTAAACTTTATATTATATTACTGAACATCCTCTACACAACTATCGAAGCATATCATTCAATTAAAATACTTGTTCTAAAACACAAAGCCCTAAACTTAAAAACCACATTACCAAACTATAGCACATGTCTTTGCGAATTACTGTACCATTTTGCAACAACTAACCAGAAATACAGTCTACATACTGGAATCCATAATTCCTTATGGAATTCTGTACTTATTCTGTACGTGTAGCAGGATTAATTTGTCCTTTCTTTCTTACTTTGGGCTTATTTTCCAATATTTTAATTTTATTTTGAAGTCAATCTTGGTCAACTCAGAGTTTTTTACTCTAAATGCCAGCCAGCTACACCTACATTTTCTGGTCCTACCTGAACCTGATTTCATTCTGTGGTCCTTCATCTTCCGGATGGTACATGTAACCATTTCAGGATTCTAAAGAATTATACAAGCTATGTGCTAATGAATTCAGTAATTTTCACAGCTTTGCCAGCTGCTTAAGTTATGTTGACCGTGCTTTCAGTTTTCGTTAGTCTTGTCAAGGCGTGTAAAGCATTAAGTGTTAAGAATATAAAAAAAAAGTAAGAACGTGAAGTTCAGACGAAGTAGTTCCAAATTCCCACACCAGGCGTCGTAGCGATCGTCATCACTTTAAGAAACTCGTGAGCATAGAGAGCTGTGTATTGTGAAGTTATCATTCATTTTTGTTTAGTGTATTTGACAATTGTATTGAACGTAATAATAGAATTTCCGTATAAACGTAAATTACAGCTGCACTTCAAAATAAACAAAATTAAATATATTTGTTATTTTTAAAACCTTAAAAGAAAGTTTTGACAGTTTCCTTGAAGATTTTGCCGTCGCTCTACATCTATTCTCTCTTCAAATCTCTTTCGCGCGGAAAATGAAGCAACATTTTATATAATGAAATACTAATTAACGCAGATATAAAAGTAATGATCCCCTGAAAAACATAAGCTAGAAAAACTGACAGTTCACACATAGTCTGAAAATATATCGCCCCAAACTGCATCTCCTTAAATCAATTTCCATTCAATTATATTGTCTACCTTTTTAGCGATGTCTTAAAATTACACCAAAGGATATTACAATGTGTTGCAGAGAGTTTGACTATCCACAAACTCGTAGATATGTCCATGTTGTCATAATGCTAAATATTCCTTGTAACTAATGTATCTTTTTCCTGTTGTACGAAGCAAGTAGCCACAAAGGTAATATGTAATATTATTACATGACATTGTTGAGTAATTATCTTTAAGTAACATATCTAAAGATATTAGGTTCGGTTCAGTAACCTTTATAGAAATTTTCTCTCTTATTTGTCTCTGTAAATTTTCCTTTACCTGCCTATATTTCACTACTTCTTTAATTACCATTGATCGAATTTATTGAGTGAAGGAAGTCTGCTTACTATCAAATACATCTCCACATTTTGATTTAGAAGAGTGGATTTATTTTACAGTACATATGTACACCAAAGCAAATGTAAATTTAAGAAGTCTATTAAGATTGGATGATATTTAAGACCAAAATGCCTTTCAGCCGCATCATGGCTTAATATGGTTGTTAAAACATATTTGTAGGCTGATGCCCAAAGATATTCAGCCAAATGAAGGTCGATATGACAATTTTTAAATTACTTTTAAAAAAACTGGAACAGTTCAAGGGAACAAAAATTTTGACCACAAAATTTAGTGAAAAATAACATTTATTTTGTCTCGCAGTACCTCGCTTGAAATTTATTATTTTTAATAGCCCTCTTTTTAGAGCAAGTTTGCTTTAGTTTCCGAAAGGTAGACTTCATTAGGAAAATGGATTTCGAAAGGATAGTTTTTGGAAATATTGAATATGTTAAAATTTGTTTAGGAAAATGTATTAATAACAATTACTGAGGCTATATATAAAATTTGGGTTTGCATTCATGCATCAGAAAAATTCAAATGTTGGTCTACGCTTCCTAATTAAGAATACCATAATGAATAATTCACTCTTTCTTGCCGTTGAATAAGAAGCAAATACCTACCGCCAAATCAACTTAAACATATATTATTTCCATAGAAATTCTCTTATTGGTAGTCAAAAGCTTCTGAAAATGATGCTATAAAGTCCTATAAAACCATTCATAAACTAAACGAATAATAACAATTAAACTAAGAATCATACATTCGAGTACATTTGAGTACTAGAAAGAGCCGCACGATAATAATAAAAAACTCTTGTTCCAGTCCTCTATCCTCCTCCCCCCTAAAAATCCTGTATAGTGAGTTCCGTCCGCATCGTGCAATGAGTTCTTTAGGGATACATTATAATTGTTCCGTCCACCTATGTGAAAATTCAGATCTCTGCGTCCCATACATGATAAAGAAACGAACCCGTCAGAGCGGGTTAAAAAAAATCGTAACCAACGACGATTCCAAGCGTTATATTAAGAATCCCGAAGTTTTTTTATTGAAGTAAAACTTCTTTAGTGGCGGTACGGGGTAAATAGGGAACTTGTGTCACGCTGAAAAATCGTCACGAAATTAGTGTCACACTCAAAACTGTCACGAAATTAGTGTCACACTCAAAACTGTCACGAAATTACTAGGATGTTTCGGAGTGGACTGCACAGAAAACAATCAACTCGATGATTAGGAGTAATCACAGGAAAATTTTCAGACTTAGTACCAGGACCTGCAAATGGGAACAGTAGTAGTAGTAGTAGTAGTAGTAGTAGTAGTAGTAGTAGTAATAATAATAATAATAATAATAATAATAATAATAATAATAAATAATAATGTTAATAATAATAATTATAATACTTACTTGCTCAATGGCAATAGGCCATTCCTAAGCAATCTAAAGGTATATTATCTATTTTAATGGAACCCGGAGGTTCATTACCGCGCTTAAAAAATCCAAACAATAAAAAAATTAAAGATACAAAATTTAAAAAATCCAAAATTCCAAAATTAAAATATCAAAGATCCAAAATTAAAAAGTCCAAAATCCAAAATTTAAAAAGTAAGAAATCCAAAATTAAAAATCCAAATATCCAAAATTAGAACAATTAAAGAATAAAAAATCCAAAATAAAAAAATACCAATATTAAATAGTCTAATAATTCAAAATTAAAAATCCAATAATAAAAAATTGGCAAAATAAAAATTAAAACAAGTTTTACTACTGTCGCGTGGCGTTCCATAAACACATTTTTTGGTGGATTGTGATTTCCACATTAACTCGTATTTCATTTAATATCTAGTGTAGCACAACATCTTTTTAAACTGCCTTGTACTTAAAGGTTTTAATTTTATTCGGAGAGTAGAATAATTTAAAATATCTCTTCATTTCCTTATTAATGTTATAAATTAAATGAAAGAATCTTGATGTAAGAAAATAATGACAAGATCTCACTATGGTTTATAACAATAAAACCATTAAATCTGTGTAAGTATTTAGTAAAGTAGATGCTTCTAAGAGTCGTACCCACTTGATTATTATTCATCCTTCCGTTGTCTGCGTTCATATGACAGTTCGTCAGTTGGAGCATAATATTGTAACTTAATCCAGTCTCTGTCCTGAATGTTCCTGGGTTACAACGAGTTCCTTTTTCGGAAGAATCAGCTGCAAAAGTTAAGCACATTTTATTATTACCGAGAAATGATGATAAATTGGGAGAATCTGTATCTCTGCTAACTTGCCTAGTCGGGCATTCAGCAAGCAGCTAGAGCGTGAATGATGAATCAATAGTACCAAACTTTTGAGCAACCACGATCACATCAATTCGGGGAGTCCGGCTACTAGATAAACCAAGAGACCCGCAAGTAGCTGGCTATCCTGCCAAAGTTTATGTAACCGGAACTACATAAACATTGTTGTTACAGAACAAGCACGTCTACCCCCTTCTCCGGCCGATCACATATCGGGTCCCGTCCAGGCAGATACTAAAGTAGCGATTTCCATGTTGAGTAACTAAAGACTGCGATTGATAGCTAATAAAGACATGAGTGACTGGTGATAATGCGTTGAGAATGAGTGACTCTTTACTGCTAAACTTGCCAAGTCGGGCACTCAGCAAAACAGCTAGAGCCTGGGGAGTGAACGAATGATCTTAGTCATATAGAACTAAAACTTTTCAATTACGTCTCTCGCTACACCTTAGGTTGGGTCAGACTAGATGATACATCAGGAGACCTGCAAGCAGCTTCATCTGCACCACACGGATTACACAACCGGCTTGCATAATCTTTTGTGTTACAGACGCCTCTCCTGCGATCAGATATTCTAGTCGGGCCTCCACTAAGGTCGTATTTGAGTACTATAGACTGCTATGAGAGAGAGAGCTGTGTGTTGGTGATACTTAGCTTTGGTTTTCTCGTAATAATCGCATTTTGCTGCTGTCCAACATATCAGGTTTTCGTGATTTCGAAGAAGCTACTTCACTTTTGGTTTTGGAATTCTTCAGAGGCTGGATGTGCATATAAGAATAAATTTGTTTTTTGTGAGCAGTTTAAAGGACAATTAATCAAAGACCACTAAATGTCAACAGATTATGAATTGCAGATTCGATACTCGATGAGATTTGAATAGTTGCTAGTGTTCTTAGTCCCTATCGAAAATGTAGTTGGAAGGAAATGGACACCCCAAGTTTTCCTAACCTAATCGTGCAATTTGACCATCCCAGAGAATGTCTGAGATTCCCAGGACTGACAAAATAATAATAACTTGGTTCCTTCTGTGCACTAATAAAGACATTAAAATAATACAAGTTCTAATTTACACTTCTACGAGGGGTATTCCGAAAGTAAGTTTCGTCAATGTATGGCAGGAGCGGCGTGTTCACCAGGGGAACCAAAAAAACGCCAGACGAATCCCCACCCGTGGCTGGTTCCACAACGGAAGTGGCGTCTGCGGAGGAGGCATGACGCACGCGCACTGCGCCGTAGAAGAGCGAGTCGCAGCAGACTGGCGTGCCCGCGGGTATTAGTGTACCGCTCACGATGGCAGACAGACGTGTACTGACAACGTGGTCGCCCACGGAGGTGCGTGCTGTTATCCGGTATGAATGGGCACGTGGGACTAGTGTGTCCGTCATCCATGAACGCCTACAGACCGTGTATGGTGAGGAGGTCATGTCGCGTCAAATGGTTGGTCGCTGGTGTCGAATGTTCAGTGAAGGACGGCAGAGTGTCGAGGATGACGGTCGAAGTGGGCATCCGTCCACATCCACGAATGAAAGCAACATTGCTCGAGTACAGGACATGGTGTTAGCGGACAGGCACATAACGGTGTCCGACGTGGCATCCACACTGCGGATTGGTCGTGCTCAGGCCCATCACATGATCCATGATGTGTTGGGTTACCGCAAAGTGTCGGCCCGATGGGTCCCGCGCAACCTGACCCCGGAGCACAAGTCTGCACGCATGGGAAGCAGCCTCGATCACCTGATGCGGTACGCGCGAGAGGGCAATGCGTTTCTGTTCTGCATCATCACAGGCGATGAGACATGGGTGCACCACTTTACCCCCGAAACCAAGGCCGCCTCGATGACGTGGAAGCATCCAACTTCACCTGTGCGGAAAAAATTCAAGGTCACCCTCCGCAGGAAAGGTTATGGCCACCGTGTTCTGGGACGCGCAAGGGATGCTTCTCCTTGAGTTCCTCCATGAAGGGACCATCAATGCGGCACGCTACTGCGACACCATCACCCACCTCCGGTCCGCCATTCGACGCAAGAGGCCGGGCCTCTTGAGTGACGGTGTGGTGCTCTTGGACGACAACGCAAGACCACACACAGCACGGCTCACACAAGAACTAATTCGTCGCTTCGGATGGGAGCGCTTGGAGCACCCGGCCTACAGTCCCGATCTGGCCCCATCGGACTTTCACCTGTTCCCTGCCTTGAAAGCCACACTCGCGGGACATCACTTCCACGACAATGCTGAGGTGGAGCAGGCTGTGCGCCAATTCCTTGCATCGCAGGGCACCGAGTTTTACCACAGTGGGTTCTTCAAACTGATCGCACGCTACGACAAATGTCTCAATGTCGCTGGCGACTATGTCGAAAAATAGTGCACGGTGTATAGTTCATGCTGCCATGCTGTATTGCTTTTGGGTAAATAAAGTGTCCGTGTGACAAACTGACGAAACTTACTTTCGGAATACCCCTCGTATTAGCTTTCATTCACAGTTAATACATGATAGGCAATTCAGTTTCATAATTTTTGGATTTCCCACTCTGCTTCCTTTCTTTTACAATGTTTTTTTTTAGAGCTTTCTAATCGTCATATTTCTTCAGTTTATTTCCAAATTGTTTACATAGTTCGACGAAAAACGTATAATATTATTAATATTAAAATTTCTCTTTATTCTATATTTCCATGTTGAGTCAGTTTCACTACAATTTATATGTTGAAAATGCATTGACGTCCTTCGAAGGAAACGGTTAGTATCAATGAATTCCTTGCGAAGCATTTTGGGATGCTGCTTTTAACTGTATTGCCAGTACCTCGCGTGAAATTTGTTATTTTTAATAGCCCTCTTTTTAGAGCAAGGTTGCTTTAGATTACGAAAGGTAATTCCGCAGACTTCTTTACGAAAATGGATTTCGAAAGGGCAGTTTTTGGAAGTATTGAAAATGTTAAAATTTGTTTAGGGAAATGTATTAATAACAATTACTGAAAATCCAGCATCACAGTAAAGTATAGACTATCAAAATTATAAGGCTATATATAAAACTTTGGTTTGCATTCATGCATCAGAAAAATTCAAATGTTGGTCTATGCTTCCTAATTAAGAATACTATAGTGAATAAAACAATCTTTCTTGCTGTTGAATAAGGAACAAAATCCTCCCGCCAAATCAATTTAAACATATATTATTTCCATAGAAATTCTCTTATTGGCAGTCAAAAGCTTCTGAAAATGCTACAAAAACCTATAAAATCATTCATAAACTAAACGAATAATAACAATTCAACTAAGAATCAGACTTTCGAGTACTTTTGAGTAGGCCTACTAGAAAGCGCCGCATGATATTAAAAAAGAACTCAGATTCCAGTCCTCTATCCTCCTCCCCTAAAAAAACCGGTATAGTGAGTTATCCTTGTTCCGTCCACCTATGTGAAATTTCAGATCTCTACGTCCCATACATGATAAAGAAACTAACCCGTCAGAGCGGGTTATCAAAATCGTATCCCACGACGAATCCATGCGTTATGTTAAGAATCCCGAAGTTTTTATTTCCAAATTGTTACGACAAAAAAAAAGGCAAGACCACCTGTGATTAATTTACAAGTGAAATGTAATAGGGAAAACAGATGCCTCGATAGCGCAAAAAATTGAATTTTTCTGTCAGTTTTTCATTCATCAATTCTCCAACGAAAGTGAAAATCAAAAGTTCGGCTTCAATGTTCATTCGGCCACTCTCCAGTCCATCTATGATAATAATCTCAGTTCTCCGCATGCAGTAATTTGGCTATGCATCGCGCACAGACATTCGAACACACTTCCTTTTATTAACAGATTTGTGTGTCTGAGAACTATCTAACCCATGGGGTATTAATAAATCAAGGTTTTACATTGCAATAACATGGTTATTGTAGATGTGAGACCATTATAAAGAACTTGTTACTAAAACATGTGCTTGGGAGGTTTGCTATATGTGTGAACGTGTTAAATTGTTATAAAGATACAGCATCGCACGACGTGTTATGTTATTCTGAATCGTAAATTTTAAAACACATACTGTATTCTTATACAGAGTGGGGCAGTGAAACAGTATTATTTCAAGGTATCTTAAAATGGCGAAAAAAATATTGTATTCTTTATTTAATGTATCAAATGTTTTAGGTACAAGTGGAAATTAGACAAATGTTTTATTTTTTGAAAATGACTTGAGAGAGGTGGCGACCATCATTGTCTATACACATTCTGAGTCAATCAGAAAAACTGTCACTGTCACGTTGCAGTAGCGCCGGTGTTATTGCAGCAATTTCTTCTCGAATCCGCACTTTTAAGCCCTCGGTTGTTGCTGGGCGAGTCTCGTAAACCTCCTGCTTGAGATATTCCCATAGAAAGTAATCACAAGAGCTTAGACCACAGAACATCTCCAAACCTACTGATGAGACGGTTCGGGAAAAGACCTCTCAAAACATCCATTGACATATTGACTGTGTGACAAGTCGCTCCATCTTGCCGGAAATAAGTGTTCTCATACTGTGGATAGTGTTGGAGTTATGGAATGAGGCATTCTCGTATCATTTTAACATATCGTGTTGTTGTCACTGTTACTGCTCGTCCATTATCGTCCTCGAAAAAATACGGGCCGATAATTCCATTGGCAGAGATCGCGCACCACACTGTCACTGTCACTGGCGAATGGAGAGGTTTTTCATGAAGTTCTTGGAGGTTGGCAGCGGCCCAATAACGAAAATTTTGTTTGTTCACACATCCGCTTAGGTGAAAATGAGCCTCATCGCTCATCCATAGATTTAGGCGTGTGCTCACAAAATGCAATACGGCGAAGATAACCGCCAGGATTTAAAGCATGGACCATTTGCATCTTATATGGGTGAAGATGCAGGTCATTATGTAAAATTCTCCTTATGTTTCGATTGGACAGTCCGAGAGCAATGCTGTGACGCCTGGCAGATCTTTGACGGCTTCTTGCGAGTGTCTGTTGTACAGCCACGTCATTCTCCGATGACCTAGCAGATCTTGGACTACCACCTCGCCTTAATACAGTTTTACCCCATGCTGTTAAGTTCTGAGCCCAAACGTTAATAGCTTGCCTACTCGGAACAGGAGCACGAGGCGGAAGTCGATTTGTGCTCGTATGTAACTGCGACCATTTTCTAAAAACGCAGTAACAGCGAAACCACGTTGTTCTCCGGACCAACGCTGCATGATTACTAAACTTCCCACTGTATGGAATGAGAAGGTCATTGCCTACTACCCCCACTACACACTGCCCCACCCGTTCGATTGTGCTCAGACTAGAAATCTATTTTTTTATATAACTTAATATCTAGCCGAATTCATGTTCTTTTGTTTGCAATAATTTGTTTACAACATATCAAATGCAAAAGCAGTTGAACACAGCAGAAACGCTAGCTGAAAGTCTAAAATGTGATCTAATCGTAAAGATATTTGCTTTACTTACGAAAAGGAAGACTGCAATGCGATTGGGGACCAAGGATCAATTCGTGGTCAGATTGTGGACTTTTCGGCATTGGGAAAATGCCTTCCAGCGAACTCAGTGTTGTGTAGTCCCTTCGTCTCCATCCCTCAGAAGGCCATAAAATCTTCCCTGATGACAACTTCCTTGATTTTTATACATTGTACTTTACACTTGATTTCACTGCAAAAATGTTCATACAATTCGGATTATAAAACATATTAGTTCATTGATCTACTTTATATGTTTCATGAACTCTTATTTAATCAACAGTGTAAAATTTACAAATAGACCTCGGTTATTATATTATTAGTTATTAAATAGAACATTAAATTGAAACATCACTCAAATCGTTTTATCACGGGAAGTAGTAATTAATTAAATAATTCTTTTTCATGTTTCTAATGTTACCTACATCTGAAATTCTACCACCAGAAATTCGCTCCTACTGTCTAGAAATTCACACATACCTGTTGCTAGGCAAAATGCATTTTTATGGTTTAGGTATTTGCTTAAATGATGTAAGGAACATGTATTACGTGTTGTTTAATTAAGGAAATCGAGCGGTGAAACATGAAATATGCGAAATGATGATGCTAATATATTTTATTTTCATATAAATACAGCAAGGACTGTGGTGCAAAAATTAAAGTAAGTATTTCCTATTATTCATGCTGTCAACCCATCGATATCTAACCCAATGAATATCAGGGCTCAAGGGTTTTTCACTGTAGTAACTAATATTCTACACAGTTCCTTGTCCTTAGTATATTTGATGCAGTTAGCTCTTCATATTCCGATGGAATGTAGCGCCTTGTACTTTATTTTAAATGTTGACTGTATGTCTTTTTTTCAGTGTGGTTTTGTGATATCCACATTAACTCATACTTCATTTAATATCTAGTGTAGATTTGATTAGTTGCTATTGTTCTTAGTCAATATCGAAAATGTAGATGGAAGGAAATGGACACCCCAAGTTTGCCTAACCTAATCGTGCAATTTGACCATCCCAGAGAATGTGATGAGATTCCCAGGACTGACAAAATAATAATAACTTGGTTCCTTCTGTGCACTAATAATCATTAAAGACATTAAAATAATACAAGTTCTAATTTACACTTCTATTAGCTTTCATTCACAGTTAATACATGATAGGCAATTCAGTTTCATAATTTTTGGATTTCTCACTCTGCTTCCTTTCTTTTACAAAGTTTTTTTAGAGCTTTCTAATCGTCATATTTCTTCAGTTTATTTCCAAATTGTTTACATAGTTCGACGAAAAACGTATAATATTATTGATATTAAAATTTCTCTTTATTCTATATTTCCATGTTGAGTCAGTTTCACTACAATTTATATGTTGAAAATGCATTGACGTCCTTCGAAGGAAACGGTTAGTATCAATGAATTCCTTGCGAAGCATTTTGGGATGCTGCTTTTAACTGTATTGCCACTACCTCGTTTGAAATTTGTTATTTTTAATAGCCCTCTTTTTAGAGCAAGTTTGCTTTAGATTACGAAAGGTAATTCCGCAGACTTCTTTAGGAAAATGGATTTCGAAAGGGTAGTTTTTGGAAGTATTGAAAGTGTTAAAATTTGTTTAGGATAATGTATTAATAACAATCACTGAAAATCCAGCATCACATTAAAGTATAGACTATCAAAACTATAAGGCTCTATATAAAACTTGGGTTTGCATTCATGCATCAGAAAAATTCAAATATTGGTCTATGCTTCCTAATTAATAATACTAAAATTAATAATTCAATCTTTCTTGCTGTTGAATAAGAAACAAAATCCTCCCGCCAAATCAATTTAAACATATATTATTTCCATAGAAATTCTCTTATTGGTAGTCAAAAGCTTCTGAAAATGATACAAAAACCTATAAAATCATTCATAAACTAAACGAATAATAACAATTAAACTAAGAATCAGACTTTCGAGTACATTTGAGTACTAGAAAGCGCCGCATGATATAAAAAAACTCAGATTCCAGTCCTCTACCCTCCTCCCCCTAAAAATACCGGTATAGTGAGTTCCGTCCATATCGTGCAATGTTTTCCTATTTAGGGATATATTATCCTTGTTTCGTCCACCTATGTGAAATTTCAGATCTCTACGTCCCATACATGATAAAGAAACGAACCCGTCAGAACAGCAGCACGAGGCGGAAGTCGCTTTGCGCTCGTATGTAACTGCGACCATTTTCTAAAAACGCTGTAACTGCGAAACCACATTGTTCTCAGGACCAACGCTGAATAATTACTAACACTGTATGGAATGAGAAGGTCATTGCCTACTACCCCCACTATACACACCCCCGGCATACACGCGCCAGGAAATAGTACCGTCTGACTGCCCCACCCTGTAGTTGGATTGTGCTCAGAATAGCAATCTATTTTTTTATATAACTTAATATATAGCCGAATTCATGTTCTTTTGTTTGGCAATAATTTGTTTACAACATATCAAATGCAAAAACAGTTGAACACAGTAGAAACGCTAGCTGAAAGTCTAAATTGTGATGTAATCGTAAAGATATTTGCTTTACTTACGAAAAGGAAGACTGTAATGCGATTGGGGACCAAGGATCAATTCGTGGTCAGATTGTGGACTTTTCGGCATTGGGAAATACCTTCCAGCGAACTCAGTGTGTTGTAGTCCCTTCGTCTCTATCCCCCAGAAGGCCATAAAAAACTTCCCTGATTTTTATACACTTGATTTCACTGCAAGAATCTTGATACAATTCGGATTATAAAACCCATTAGTTCATTGATCTATTTTATATGTTTCATGAACTCTTATGTAATCTATTTACAAATAGACCTCGGTTATTATATTATTAGTTATTAAATAGAACGTTAAATTGAAACATCACTCAAATCGTTTTATCACGGGAAGAAGTAATTAATTAAATAATTATTTTTTGTGTTTCTAATGTTACCTACATCTGAATTTCTACCACCAGAAATTCGCTCCTACTGTCTAGAATTTCACACATACCTGTTGCTAGGCAAAATGCAGTTTTATTGTTTAGGTATATGCTTAAATGATGTAAGGAACATGTATTACGTGTTGTATAATTAAGGAAATCAAGTGGTAAAACATGAAATATGCGAAATGATGCTAATATATTTTAATTTTATATAAATACAGCAAACACTGTGGTGCAAAAATTCAAGCAAGTATTTCCTATTATTCATGCTGTCAACCCATCAATATCCAACCCAAAGAATATCAGGGCTCAGGGGTTTTACACCGTAGTAACTAATATTCTACACAGTTCCTTGTCCTTAGTATATTTGATACAGTTAGCTCTTCGTATTCGGATGGAATGTAGCGTCATGTACTTACAGCGGTTCGGTGGAAATGATGGTTACCTGGGCGCCACAGTATAATGCATATACTGAATATTTCTGATTTGTTGAACCCGCCTCCGGTCTGCCAGTCGATCGTTGAGCACTTCCCTCTAGCTTCAGGGTAGGAAGCGAAGAACACCTTAATATTATTGCTTGAATAATAATGCAGTTTCTTTGAACACTGAAGGAATATTCTGTTTATTCAAAACGTTGGAAATACAAGTCCAGTCATTGACAATAATTACAAAATTTGTTTGTGAATAATTAATATTGTTGCAAGTTCTCGGTAGATCGTTACTAGTGATACAATTGCTGCCGTATATGATTTTGACTAATCGCGATTGAAAGTAAGAATCCTTCTAAGTCGATTAATTCCACAGCTAAAATTTTATAAGTCCAATTAATTCTGTGGGCACGCGGCCTCAAAGATAAGTAGAGTGATTGATGTAGGCACGCGGCCTCGACGTAGAGTGATTTTGACTGTTCTAGGCACGGGGCCTTGAAGTAGAGTCCTGTTGACTGCTCTAGGCACGGGGCCTTGAAGTAGAGTTGAATATGACTGTTATAGGCGCGGGGCCTTGAAGTAGAGTGATTTTACAGTGCCACGTTAGGCCTAAAGAAAACTTTCTTGGACAAACATTTATCCCTACTCTTCTTAATTATTATTCGTGAATCCCGGCACGTGGTACTATAGACCAGTTCTTATTGGCAAATCTCCCGACCAATAATAATATGTTAGTTTCCCACGGAAATCAATTGGATTTTCCCTTATTCTCAAAACCCACAACTTAGCGTCTCGGATTTCTAAGAATGTTCGGACAGCGTGTTGTATCAGTAGCAACATCAGAAGCTATGCTTAAACACAATAGCCGACTTCTTAGAATTACTTAAGTGGATCAGTACCCTCTGTGATAAGATCTTGGGAGATTCCCGATACATTGTACCTGAGTACTGCATTGCCTTATCTCGCACCCGCTAGGTCTGCTAGGGAAATTCCCAGCTTCTCCGTCTATTCACTGCAATCTCATTTTAATAGTTATTTAAAATGATGTTGTTAAACTTTTTACCTTTGCCTTCTTTCTAGTTAATAATATTTATAATGAATGTTCCGTCTTTTCACGGTCATTTTAAGACCAAACACGGGCTATGAGATTTTATGATTTTAGTTTGAATAAATTTGGGCAATTAATCTGTCATTTATTATACTTAATTTGGTTATCTTGTTTATTTCTTTTTACCGAAGTATCTGAACTGCAATATATGCCCCAGTCTATTAAGACAGGAATCATCATAGCCTATGATTGACTTACTGGCTGAATATACTGCATCTCTCCACAAAATATTATACCTTATTTTCCTCCAGTGTTGCAACTATCTTAAACAAATACATCAATAATTTAATTCCTATCTTGACACGAGACTTCACCTTAAATCCTGTCCCACATGTACAAGTTTTCTGACCCTATCACATTCATGCCTTCATACATCTTGCGGTTTTCTGTAGTGTTACGTTGTTTGTACGTATTACTTGATTTATTGCATGACCAAGACATTACAACAAAATTTTACGTAAACACCATAAATTTACCGATATACCCTCGTGAGACCATGAAAATTAAGCTCAAGCAGTTCTCACTGAAATTTTATAAAATATATTGAATGCATAAAGAAAAACAAAAACACTTTTTTTTTTTTTTATATTGAGACTTTGACAAGGTCGATCAAGCAGTTCTCACTACACCTACACTATATTATAAAGAAGGCATAAAAACACTTTTTCATGAGGCTATGACAAGGTCGATCAATCAGTTCTCACTACTATTACACTACGTTATAAAGAATGTATAAAAACACCTTTTTTTTATGACAAGGGCGCTCATTCAGCCCTCACCGCAATTTCAATACAATATATTGCAATGCAAAATACACACGCATATTTTACTCTCATTCATACCCATTCCTCTAATCCTAAACCTATGTGGAACTGATAACCTATCATGCCAGTAGCTATTTTACCGCGTAAAATATACATTACAGGTTATAGGCCTACATTATTCCAGCTCAGTACAATGCCTTTCGGTTATTCCTTGCTTTCCTCTAATTTGTTCATATTTACAATACATTGTCGATAAATGACGTCACACAAAATCACTGATCATCTGAATACATTTTACGGATTTATATCCTTTATTGGTTCTGCCCAAAAATTTTCTGCTTCTATGAATAATTTAAGATAACTAGAGTCAAAGGTTAAGCGTAGTTTTCCATGTGCTTTCACTACACCACAAATCGGATTTATTTGCTTACCGGCTTCATCCCTCATTGAAATTGGTACAGGCCTACTCTTATAGCGACGCTCAGGAATTTCTTGTTTTAATTTAAATTTGTGTTGGTAACCCCGAAATAGGCCTGGAGTTGAACTGAACACTGATTTGTTCTTATATAGCATGTTATATAAAGTCGACTTTTGACCATCTGACAGCACATCAATTTCTTCTACTTTCTCCCTGAGAATTAATTCGATATCAACATTTTCCTCTTCATTTCTTCCATTCTGACTAATGTTAGTAAAATTCGCGTGTACCGTTTCACATTCATTTTCATCTACATAATTATTAGAACCCTTAATGCACAAATGATCATATTCTTCGTCCTCCCAAACAATATCAGATTCCATTCCCTGTAACTCTGCGACACTTTCGTCACAATCAGCCTCATTATCACCTTCATATATAAATACGGCCGGTTTAATTCCCATAGGCCTATATTCGTCGATACTATTTCCCTCTTGTACTACAACTGATTCCACCACGAAAGGCTCGCGTAATAATACATCTTCATTTTGGCACTCCAACTCCTTAGTAATTATATTCTCATTAGATAAAAACGGTACACGTAACTTTTCTTTCTCATCTAATTCCATTTCTACCCAATTTTCTTCAAAATTTATTCTCATTAGTTGATCTGTCATAGAATCACAACCCAGAATTAATTTATGTGCTAAATGTTTTATTGTCAAAAAGTAGACTTCTAACTTCTTTCCCTCAATTTCCAACGGCAACATACACTGATGCTCAATTTTATGGGATTTGGCACCAATTGCAGTTTGTGCGTATAGGCCATGTACTTTCAATTCCTGAACGCGCACTCTTGCTGCTTTCAGCGTTTCATAGAATTTTGCGTTTATTAGAGAAAAAGTACAGCCAGTGTCCACCAACATATCGACTTCAAATTGGTCTATTTTTACCCTTATTAATGGCGGATATGTGGGTGTTATACCCTCTCTATTTGCACATCCTACTACGCACCCCTTCTCTCGTGTTTTATTTTCATTATCAGGTCTTTTTAATCCTTTTAATCCCTCGGTCTGTGTGACGTCATTTCGACCTCCAAATGCGTCTCCTAGTAGTTTAAAGGCCTGTCTTGCGCTACATGCCTTTCGTCATTTCTGTGACGAATGTCTCCCTGAATATCATTGTGGTTTCCCGTGCTATGCGCCTGATTCCTTTCACCTTCTATGTTAATGTCCCCCTGGTTTTCTGGAATTCGTTCTCCTACTTCGTTCTGCATCCTGCCATGAAATCGAACATTATTTACTTGTCTATCTTGAGGCCTATTCTCTTGATTATTTCCCCTCCAGTTTTGGTTCCCATTATTTCTATATGAGTTATTATTAGGGGGTCCTCTGTTCGATTCCGCATTTCTGTTGGCATGTCCTTGGTTCCATCTACCTCTGTCATTATTTGGACCTCCTCTCGTATCTTGATTCATTTGCATATTATCCGGTCCATTTTGTCTCCTATTATCGCTACGCTCTTCTCTGTTAGTTCCTACTTCGAAACTAGATAATAACTCCAAAGCCTTGCTATAAGTTTGGGGACATGATACTATAAGCAGGTTACATATTTCCGGCTGAAAATGTCTCGTCACAAGCTGAATGGCCTCGCGTTCTGGCATTCCGGGGTCTAGTAACTTGATTAGGCCTATAACTCTTAGGAAATGGTCCGATAGAGAGACGTTGCCCCTAGGAGAATATCTCCCATTATAGACCTCATTTCTAGCTAAAGCTCTCTTCGCCTCACCCCAATATCTTGCTAAGAATAACTGCTTAAAATCCTCATAGTTGCACTCCGGGTGTACTGTAAGTTCAAACCACTCTTTTGTTTTTCCTTTTAAGGCTCTACCGAGGATCAACATTTTGTACTGAGATGGAATAGACCGTAAAGTAAAATATTCTTCAACAGATTTCAAGAAGCTCTGAGGGCTCGTGTTGCTCTCATTGAAGCTGGGAAGTGATACCTCATTTCCTATTAAATTACATATATTAATCCTATTATCGCTAACTACCGGCACGCTGGTGGCTACCGTCTCGTGTACTGTATTACAGGACTCATTTGCAACACTAGGAGGCCTATATGTATTTCCTATTCCATTACATATACTCTCACTACAATTTACAGCATAGTTATTTGCTACAGGCCTACGATTTTCGACCTCTTTAGCTACCGTGCTTACTTCTTTAGAGATTTCCCCTATTTTAACCGCTAATATATTTTCTAAATGCACTACCTTGTCATTTACTTCCGAGATTTTATCTCCTAACCCTACTTTTACTTTTCCCACCTGAGTCTCCATATTCTTTTTCAAGCTAGACTCCGATTTCTGTATTTCCTTCTCCAAAATTTTCCTTTCATTGAATAATTTTTCTTCATATTTCTTGCCCTGAATCTCTATTTTCCGATCTACCGATGCCATATTAGCCTCTAATTCAGACCTAATTTCCCCTTGACTTTCACTAATTTCTTGCCTCATTGCTTTTTCACTTTCTTGAAGTTCCCTACAGAATTCTCCCCTGATTTCGTTGCATAAGTTAGATTGGACCTCTTTTATATTATTTAGTTCCTTCTCAAGCCTATTTATATTCTGTCTATTTTCTTGGCTCGATTGTTCTATCCTATCTCCCAGTTTCTCTATCTTTTCCCCAGCTTCATTACTCGATTTTTCTAACCCCTTTATCATAGCTTCCTTAGATTCCCTCATCATAGCTATCAAATATGCAATAGAATTCGGGTCTATAGTTTGATTCAATTCCCTAGGCCTATGTTCAGTTACACTATCATTCTCAGTTAGCTGGATATTCGTTGCATTATTTTCCTGCCTATTATCAACTCCCTGCTCCAAAACCCCGTCACCTGTCGCGACACTGTTCTCATTGTTAATTTCCATTCTACAATTATTTATTTCCTCACCATTAAGCAAGTCGTGCCCCTCTCCACCTTCCATATTAATTTTATTCCTAGTAATTTTTTTTCCGTTTCTAAGCCACATACATAAATTATAAGGGTACTGATACACTCTTACGATCTACCTTACCTTTGGTTAAGAAGTTCAACATATAATGCATAACATGTATAATTATACCCTTGCACAATAAATATTCGATATGCCTGAGTTCTTTTAATTTGAAAAAGATTTTATTTTACTTGAATTTATTCTTTAATTTTCTTAGTGAGTTTCAGTTTAATTTTACTTTGATCTTAAGTTGCAAACTTTAAAATAAATATTATTTGATGTCAGGCTTACTAATTTATTTAATTAATATTTACTGTTTCATAAATTATTGATAATAAAATTGTTTACTGTACTGAAACTCTATGTATATTTAAGTTCTTATCTGTTGGTGATTTTTGATGTTTTCTGCGACGGTCTCCGGAACTGATGTACCACGATCTTGAATTCCAGCGGTGCCTTTACGGGTGACGTTCTAGAAATTCTGCGGTGTCTTCCTTCCGTTTTGGGATGATTTTTGAAGTTGGTGATCCTTGATGTCCAGCTTCACTCGTGCCTCACGTTGGGAAATAGCCATGTACAGCGGTTCGGTGGAAAATGATGGTTACCTGGGCGCCACAGTATAATGCATATACTGAATATTTCTGATTTGTTGAACCCGCCTCCGGTCTGCCAGTCGATCGTTGAGCACTTCCCTCTAGCTTCAGGGTAGGAAGCGAAGAACACCTTAATATTATTGCTTGAATAATAATGCAGTTTCTTTGAACACTGAAGGAATATTCTGTTTATTCAAAACGTTGGAAATACAAGTCCAGTCATTGACAATAATTACAAAATTTGTTTGTGAATAATTAATATTGTTGCAAGTTCTCGGTAGATCGTTACTAGTGATACAATTGCTGCCGTATATGATTTTGACTAATCGCGATTGAAAGTAAGAATCCTTCTAAGTCGATTAATTCCACAGCTAAAATTTTATAAGTCCAATTAATTCTGTGGGCACGCGGCCTCAAAGATAAGTAGAGTGATTGATGTAGGCACGCGGCCTCGACGTAGAGTGATTTTGACTGTTCTAGGCACGGGGCCTTGAAGTAGAGTCCTGTTGACTGCTCTAGGCACGGGGCCTTGAAGTAGAGTTGAATATGACTGTTATAGGCGCGGGGCCTTGAAGTAGAGTGATTTTACAGTGCCACGTTAGGCCTAAAGAAAACTTTCTTGGACAAACATTTATCCCTACTCTTCTTAATTATTATTCGTGAATCCCGGCACGTGGTACTATAGACCAGTTCTTATTGGCAAATCTCCCGACCAATAATAATATGTTAGTTTCCCACGGAAATCAATTGGATTTTCCCTTATTCTCAAAACCCACAACTTAGCGTCTCGGATTTCTAAGAATGTTCGGACAGCGTGTTGTATCAGTAGCAACATCAGAAGCTATGCTTAAACACAATAGCCGACTTCTTAGAATTACTTAAGTGGATCAGTACCCTCTGTGATAAGATCTTGGGAGATTCCCGATACATTGTACCTGAGTACTGCATTGCCTTATCTCGCACCCGCTAGGTCTGCTAGGGAAATTCCCAGCTTCTCCGTCTATTCACTGCAATCTCATTTTAATAGTTATTTAAAATGATGTTGTTAAACTTTTTACCTTTGCCTTCTTTCTAGTTAATAATATTTATAATGAATGTTCCGTCTTTTCACGGTCATTTTAAGACCAAACACGGGCTATGAGATTTTATGATTTTAGTTTGAATAAATTTGGGCAATTAATCTGTCATTTATTATACTTAATTTGGTTATCTTGTTTATTTCTTTTTACCGAAGTATCTGAACTGCAATATACTTTATTTTAAATGTTGACTGTATGTCTTTTTTTCAGAGTGGTTTTGTGATATCCACAATAACTCATACTTAATTTAATATCTAGTGTAGCACATCTTTTTAAACTGCCTTGTACTTTAAGGTTTTAATTTTATTCGGAGAGTAGAATAATTTAAAATATCTCTTCATTTCCATATTAATTTTATTAATTAAATGAAAGAATCTTGATGTAAGAAAGTAATGGCAAAATCTCACTATGGTTTATAACAATAAAACCATTAAATCTGTGGATGTATTTAGTAAAGTAGATGTTTCTAAGAGTCGAACTCACTTGATTATTATTGATCCTTCCGTTGTCAGCGTTGATATGACAGTTCGTCAGCTAGAGCCTAATATTGTAATCCAGTCTGTGTCCTGAATATTCCTGGGTTACAACGAGTTCCTTTTTCGGAAGAATCAGCTGCAAAAGTTAAGCACATTTTATTATTACCAAGAAATGATGTTAAATTGGGAGAATCTGTATCTCTGCTAACTTGCCTAGTCGGGCATTCAGCAAGCAGCTAGAGCGTGAATGATGAATCAATAGTACCAAACTTTTGAGCAACCACGATCACATCAATTCGGGGAGTCCGGCTACTAGATAAACCAAGAGACCCGCAAGTAGCTGGCTATCCTGCCAAAGTTTATGTAACCGGAACTACATAAACATTGTTGTTACAGAACAAGCACGTCTACCCCCTTCTCCGGCCGATCACATATCGGGTCCCGTCCAGGCAGATACTAAAGTAGCGATTTCCATGTTGAGTAACTAAAGACTGCGATTGATAGCTAATAAAGACATGATGTAAAAAAGGATTTCATCGTTATTGAAATAGGGTACTGAGCGTCTTAATAGGCGTTTTAAGTTACGAGGGCTACTGTTTCAAGTTTCAAATCCTCAGTCATAGGCCACCCCATAGCTGAGTGGTTAGAGTGCTCGCCCTCCACCGCTGGGACCCGGGATCGGATCTCGATGGATCCATGTGGAATTTGTGGTGTACAAAGTGGGGTCGGGGCAGGCTTTCTCGGGGTGCTCCGGTTTCCCCTGCCATATATCGTTCCATCGTTGCTCCATTCATCATAGTATGACCATTTGGTTGTAATAAAGAATTATTATAAATCCTCAGTCATAGCCTTCTTTTAACCTAGTGAGAGGTTAGAGAAACTAGTTATTAAATAACTGTATGGCAGAATTTATTTATATTGTACGCAAAATGAAATGTCATATATGTCATAGGGCCTTTGTTACATCTGTTTATCTTTCGTACCATAATACTAGAGAACTATTGCAATTAATCATTTTAAAAATGAATATGGGGTGTTATCGTGAATTTAACTCCCACCAATTGAAGGAACTAGCTGTATGGAATGCCAATCAAGGAAGTCCGTCACATTAATTGTAAGCTTTCATTGCAGTAATTTGTTTTAACGTAATGGTGAGAGAGGCTGTATACGGATTTCACATGTATTATTTGAATGGTGCGCTCGGTTTTGGATACGGACAGCATCACGCACCGGGTCTGCTCTCATTGGTTACCGCACGATGAGGCAACCTCTACATTATAGGCCTACCAGCCTTGGGACTACCCCGGCTAGCGACTCTGCGGTGACTTTGAGTAGCGGTCGCTGGCTCGCTGCATACACAACGGGGCTTTATAAAAAATTTTAAATAGCAAGACTGCAAGAGTCTTGCAGTTAGGTCTTGTTCTTGCCAGAGTCTTGCAGGGTTGGTCTTGGTCTTGGTCTCGGTCTTGCATGGTCGGTCTTGGTCTTGGTCTTGCTAACGCTGATGCGGTCTTCGTCTTGGTCTCGGTCTTGCATTTTCTGCAAGACCAAGACCAAGACTGCAAGACCAAGGTTGGTCTCGCTCATCACTAGATATGTACGACTACCGATATCTACATTATATTTTAATGTGAGTATTTTTCTTATTCGCTCCTGTGCAAACAATATACCTAATGTAATTCCTGACAGATTGGCTTGAATCGACCTGACCTGAAACAAAGATGTCAGCTAATCGTAGGCCTACACTTAGGCCTACAACATTAATATTATTGGCTGTGCATACTGTGAAATGTCGACATATTTTAAGAATTTCTTATGTCAGTGAATACGAATATGAATTAAGGGCAAGAATCAAACTTTAGACCTTTGTTCTTCCGCAAGCTCTGCTTAATGAATCGATCTGGAGCTTAACTCTTAGATCTATTACAATAATAACTTCTTCTCTGCATGGGCATATCATAATTGCAATTAACACTGATTAAAAAAGCATTCTGGCAATTTGTTACATCAGTTTACCTGGTTTTATTAGTGATTGAATTTGTATGTAGATTTAGGCCGAATTTGTTAAAAGATTAGTTTCACCATGAATATAATTTGGGCGTTTTAATATCATTTCTGGCAGCAATATAATTGTATACAACATTAATTGAAATTTCAGATGCCCAGAGTATATGTAAAATTCCCTGATGTTTAACTAGCGTTTAAATTATTATACCCAGTACTTGAGATTGTCCTCATTCTATCTTATTTCAGTATTGGCATTCTTAGCTATTATTTGTTATATTTGTGCATTACTTATATTCAATCAAGTGTATCTAGCAATGAGCTAGTTATGACTCAAGATTACTTGTCAATCAGGCCACGGTGTTTATGGACGTATATGGTGGAATGACCTCTGAGCAGTACAATATCCACCTGGATACGTTTCTTATTTTAAATTTGTTTCGTTCACTCTGCATCGTTGAATCATGATTGCTATGATAAATCGATCTGTCGTAGTATTCTAATTATTTGTTAAATAAGCTTGTTATCTTTTACTCTTATTATTATTCTTTATACTGCTTATGCTATATTTGAAGTCACCCACATTTCTCTCAGCGTCTCCCGAATTCGTTCTCGGACCTCATGGACCCAGTCGTTTCCTACGTATCTAGTATTCACCTTCCTTGGTTATTTGGTACTTACCTGAAACTAAAATAAATTAGTATCAAGATTTAGAAGTCCTAGGCTTATACTACTTTTGGTATTTATTGAATCTTCTCTGATAGGCTAAGATTATTCAACACGTATATTCCTTATCATATTTATTTCAAATTTATTGTTCTAAAATATTTCAGTTCATAAGTAGGCCTATATAGCATATTGCATTGTACTTCATAGGTATTTGATTTATCATAAATATTAGTTTAAGAGATTTTAAGTTATACTATTCATTATAAGTAGAGGCCGTATTTTTTGGTAACAACGATTAATACAGTTCTGAATAGTCCACCAAGACTAAATAAAATAAATATACTCATAAGTAGTGGTATATCCTCTATAGCCGATCGACGTCTAGCGCCGCGACGCCTCAACTCCAACTCAAACTAATTTCAGTTACGCCATCTGGACCATCTTGGCTATCATATGACACCACCCCCACCCCTCCATCATCCCCCAATCAAAAGATATGATCAAAATAAGATTTGGCCGGTAAAACAGAGACCCGCATTACACAAAACATTAAAAAAAAATCCTATTTAGGCCCTTTTGGCACCCCCTGGCTCCGCACTGTGCCGATCCCATAGCAATCCCTCCTAAACACAATCAAACTAAAAACAATAAATAAAATTATCAAAAATAAATAAATGTTATACAAATGAGTTAGGCCCTTATGAATTAATTTTCAACCCCCTAGAGGGGTATTTTAAGAAATAAAAAATAAAAATAATAATTTTAGAATATATTATTAATTTGTATATCTGACAGAGTAGTAACAAAATTAGATAAATAAATGTTATACAAAAAAGAGTTAGACCCTTATGAATTAATTTTCAACCCCACTAGAGGGGTAGTTCTAAGAAATAAAAATAAATATAACTTTTAAAATCCAGTAGTATAATGTTTAGGTGATAGAATTAAGACCATATGATCACCCGTAACAAGAGGGTGGTTTTCACCCCAACTTCCAATCTAACCCATTTAAAATTGTTTATTCGACATATAAACATCTTACAGATTGATAAGAACTATCTGACATGATTTACACCCCCAAATTATTTAATTTTATGAGGGGGTGGTTTTTCAAGGTCATCCAAGTTTTTGCAGATATGGACAACTTGAGCCACTGTAAATCGTCTAGAGGGTAGTTTTCACCCCCACAACCAATCTAAGCCTTTAAAAATTATTTTTTCGGCAAATAAACATCTTACAGAACAATATTAACTATCTGACATGATTTCCACCCCACAATGATTTATTTTTATGAAGGGGTGGTTTTTCAAGGTCACCCATGTTTTTGCAGATATGAATAACTTGAGCCATTGTAATTCGTCTAGAGGGTAGTTTGCACCCCCACGACCAATCCAAGCCATTAAAAATTCATTTTTCGACATATAAACATCTTACAGAGTAATATTAACTATCTGACATGATTTACACCCCTAAATGATTAAATTTTATGAAGGGGTGTTTTTCAAGGTCAACCAAGATTTCCACGACTGGACAAATTAAGCCATTATAAATCGTGTAGAGGGTAGTTTTCACCCCCTACTTCCAATCTAACCCATTAAAAATTTATTTTTCAACAATAAAAAAATCATACTGAGTGATATCAACCATCTGACATGATTTAAACTCCCAAAAAGGATTGATTTTATATAAGGGGTCAAACAACTTTTTACACAAATGGACAAATTCAGCCATTATAAATCGTCTAGTGGTGTTTTTTCATCCCCACAACCAATCTAACCTACAAAAAAAAATATTTTCGATATTAAAAAATCGTAGTATGCTATATCAATTGTCTAAGAACAGGGTCACAAAAGTTTTTGCAAAAATGGACAGTTTAAGTCATTATAAATGTTTTTCACCCCTAACGAACTTAAAATTTATTGCTTTCTTACATGAAATGTACCACTGTAGTCAAAGTGAAACCCGAGAAAATCCTAAAAATAAATTAATTTATGACAACGAAGTACTAGTCACAGTCCCAAAGATCTGATTAGTACCCCATACCATTGGAGAGTTATATTTTATTTTTGAATATCTATTCCCTCATTATAGGATAGGATGAGAGGACACAAAATGTCTGCAAACAAGCAAAAAAAAAAACATCTGTAAGAAAGAGTATGTTGGAACCATTAGGACAAACACAACTCTAAAAGCCTTATCAATACAAAGAAACTGCTTGTAAAATAAGAAAGATGTGGGAAAACACAACTGAAAACAAGAACATGTATAGTAGGAGTGTATTAAAATAAAATAAAAATAATAAATACATAAATTATGATTGAACATGTACATCGACAGAGGAAATTAAGCCATTTGTACAATAAAATTACGAAACGAACACGTATCACTAATCAATATGCCAAAGGCAATTACAAAATCCTTATCAATTCAAACAAACTGTTTTCAACTATCAAAGAAACCGGAGAAAACGTCTACAAAGAAAGGGTATGTTGGAACATTAGGGCCTCATAATAGGTTTTATCAATAAAACATGATTGAACATATTATGTAAATAGGGGAAAAGAAATCATTTAAAAATAAAAAAACATGAAACACTAGATCTATTGCTAAACACTTCAACAAACTGATTACAAACAATCAAAGAAATGTCAAAACTTATGATTGAACATATCCAGTAGCCAGAGGAAATTAAATAATTATTTAATTAAAAATCTGAAATGTATACCTTCAATATGATACTGACAACTCTAGAAACTTTAAAAATTCAAACAAACTGTTTATCAGCTATCAAATAAATAGGAGAAAAGTCTACAAAAATGTACAAACAAATGACAAGTACATCTTAACAAGACATACAAAATGTACAAATTGATAGAATATTTGATTTAATACAAGTATTGTGGAATGTGAGAGCCTCAGAATAGCTTTTATCAATAAAACATGATTGAACATATCCTGTTAACAGAGGAAAATAAATCATTTATACATTAAAATATGAAACACTGTATCTATTGCTAAACTCTATTACAAGGCAACCTAAACATATACAGTACAGAGAGGAAATTAAGTAATTAATTAATCTGAAAATCTGAAATGTAGCTATAAGATGGATAGGTAGATGATGAAAAGGAATGGAAATTTGAGCTATTAGTTTGCCAAGGGTTCGTCTTTTAAGCCTTGTAGATACGTATCACCCACAAAATATGATTCAACACGAACATTCATATGACTAGTACACCTTAACAAGAAACACAAATTGCCAAAATTGGTAAAAAACGACGATTTAATTAAGTATTGTGGAACTTGAGAGCCTCAGAATAAGTTATATCAATAAATCATTATTGAACATATCCTATTAACATAGGAAAATTTAATTTATACATTAAAATGTTAAACATTATATCTATTGCTAAACAATATTAGAAAGGCACCCTAAAACCTCAAAAAAAAATTGATTATAAATAGTCAAAGAAATTGCAAAAATTATGATTGAACATATCCAGTCGCGAGAGGAAATGAAATCATTAATACACTCATTTAAATTCTGAAATGTATACCTTTCAGAAAACTTAAAAAATCTCTAACATAGGTAAATATTAGGACAAACGCAACTCTAAAAGATTTGTCAGTTTCAACAATATGGTTGTAAACTAACAAAGAAATAAGAAGTATAGAATATATCTAGATGGAGAGGAAAATAAAGACATTTGCTCATAAAAATTACGGGACAATCTTACAAAGTCTTCTTCAAGACTTGTAGAAAAGTTCAGGATAGTTGAAATCCACAAAACTTGATTCAGCACGTACACCCACATTACAAGGACAACGTAACAAGTCATACAAGCTGTCAAAATTGATAAAATCGGTGATCTAATATAAGTATTGTAGAACATAATCCAATCGACAGAGAAAACAAAATCATTAATTCATTTTAAATACGAATTATTTACCTATTACTAAACAATATGACAGTTGCAACTGTAGAAACCTTAACAACTCGAAAATTCATCTTTGAACAAAAGGAATGTATAAAACATGTCCAGCTATGGAGGAAACTAAAGTCATTTATGCATTAAGAATACAAAGATTATGACAAGTACATCTTAACAAGACATGTAAACTATCAAAATAGGTAAAATAGGTGATCTAATACAAATGTTTTGGAACGCGAGAGCCTCAGAAAAGGTTTTTATTAACACATCATGATTTAACATATCCTGTTACCAGAGGAAATGAATCATTAATTCATTTTAAAAGTAAAATGTTTATCTATTACTAAAGAATATGACAGTGGCAACTCTAAAAAAACCTTAACAAACCAAACAAACTGGTTGTAAACTATTAAAAAATTACGAAAATTCATATTTAAACTAAGGGAATGTATAAAGCTTGTGTAGCTATGTAGGGCAATAAAGTCATTTACGCATGAAACAAATTTGAAAAGTGTTCACATATGAAAAATACATCTCTACAAAGGCTTGTAGACAGGTTCAGAATAGATTACGTCAGCAAAAACATGATTTAACAAGTACAGCCGACAGAGAAAACGTAAGTATTTATGCATTTAAAGGTACATTTATATGTTAATGGCACCTTAAAGACATACAAATTGGCTGTAAACTAACAAAGAAATGTGACAAATCATCTTTAAACAAAAGTATGTATAAAGTATGTCTAGCTGTCGAAGAAAATTAAGTAATTTTTTGTATTAAACAATATGAACAGCGTACACATGTGACAAATGCATCCATACAAAGCAATGATTTATTTTAGAGATAGTAATCTAATACAGGCATATTGATACATGAGAGGCTCAGGATAGATGACTGCAAAACAAGTCCGGTCGATAAAGATATGAAATCGTTTATAGGCTATATTAAAAATGTGACAAATGTTTACCTAATACAAAACAATAGTACAAAGACCACTCTAAAAACATAAGGATGTAAAAGAAATTGACTGTAAACTATCTAATAAATAGGAAAAATCAACTGTAAACAAAGATAATATATAGAAAATGTTTAACAGGAGAGGAAAATAATGTTAATTGTGCATAAAAATGAAAATTACCTTAAAAATCCACAAATCATGATTGAACATATCCAATTGACAGAGGAAATGAAGTCATTTATACATTTAAAATGTGATATGTTTACCTAATTCTAAACAACAGTACAAAGGCTACTCCGATAGTCTTAACAATTCAAACAATGTTGATGTAAATTTAAAAAAAATGGGAAAAAGCATATTAAACAAAGATAATATTTAGAACATGTCTAGATGGAGAGGAAAATAATGTCAATTTTACATAAAAATTTAAAAATTATTAAATAAATTCACAAATCATGATTGAACATATCCAATTGACAGAGGAAATGAAGTCATTTATACATTTAAAATGTTTAATGTTTACCTAATTCTAAACAATAGTACAAAGGCTACTCCAATAGTCTTAACAATTCAAACAATGTGGATGTAAATTACAAAGAAGTAGGAAAAAAAGCATATTAAAGAAAGATAAAATTTAGAACATGTCTAGCTAGAGAAGAAAATAAGGTCAAGTTATGCATAAAAATTGGAAAAAATATGAAATAAATCCCCAACTTATGATTGAACATAACGTCAGCAAAATAATATGACAATGCCCACCTCAAAAAGACACAAGTTGGTTGTAAAATATCAAACAGACAAATAAAAATGGTAATGTATATTTGCTATATTAGGCGTTTGATATAAACTGGAACATGATTAGTTGGTAGCCAAGGATGGTGTAAGGTTACAAGAATGTAAACGTAAACATGAATATGAACGTAAACGTGAATGTGAACGTAAACGTTAACGTGATCGTCAACGTCAACGTAAACGTAATCGTAAACGTAAACGTGAATGTGAACGTAAATGCAAACATGAACGTGAACGGATACCTTTAAATTGTGAAATATTTACCTATTACTAAACAATACAACAGAGGCAACTCTAATAGTCTTAAGAATTCAAACAATGTGGATGCAAATTAACAAAGAAATAGGGAAAATCATCTGTAAACAAAGGATGTAAATAGAATATGTCTAACTAGAGAGGCAAATAATATCAGTTGTGCACAAAAAATAAAAATTACGTAAAAATCCACAATTCGTGATAGAACAAACCCAATTGACAGAGGAAAAGAAGTCATTTATGCATTAAAAAATGTGAAATGAATACCTATTACTAAAGAATAGGACTAACGCAACCCTAAAAGTTTTATCAATTTAAATAATGTGACCGCTAATTAACAAAAGAAATAGAAAAACACAACTAAAAATAAACGGAATATATAGAACCTGTCTAGCAGGAGATGCAAATATTATCAATTGTGCATTGAAATGATGAAAAATTACTAAATTAATCCACAAATCCTTATTGAACATGTCCATCGACAGAGGAATTGAAGCCATACATGATTATGAAAAGTACACCTTTCACTAAACAAAATGACATAGGCTATTCCAAAAGACTTATCAATTCAAACAATCTTGTTGTCAACTATAAAGAAATAGGGAAAACATATTAAACAAAGAGATCATTTAGAACATGTCTAGGTATAGAGAAAAATAATGTCAATTGTGCATAAAAATTGAAAAAAAAAGCGAAATAAATCTATAACTTATGATTGAACTTCAACGCCTGCCAGGAAATAAAGAATTTGATACATTTAATTTGTGAAATTTTTACTTATTACTAAACAATACAACAGGGGCGACTATAATAGTCTGAACAATTCAAACAATGTGGATATAAATTAGCAAAGAAATAGGGAAAATCATCTGTAAACAAAGGAAGTATATAGAATAAGTTTAGTCAGAGAGGAAAATAATGTCAGTTGTGCATAAAAAATGATAATCACGTAAAAAAATGCACAAATCATGACTGAACACGTCCAATTGACAGAGGAAATGATGTAATTTATACAATTAAAATGTGAAATGTTTGCGTATTACTAAACAATAGGACACACGCAACTCTAGAAGCCTTAAAAATTCAAACAGTCAGGCTGCAAACAAAGGGAATATATAGAACGTGTCTAGCAGGAGGTGAAAATATTATCAGTTGAGCTAAAAAAATGTAGAAAAATTACTAAATTAATCCACAAATCATGATTGAATATGTCCTTCGGCAGAGGAAATGAGGTGATTTATACATTTAAAATTACAAATAGTACACCTCTCACTAAAACAAAATGATATAGGCCATTCCAAAAGCCTTATCAATGCCAACAATCTTGTCAACTGTCAAAATAAGATTTAGATAGGTAAAACAGAGACCTGCATTAACATGAATTGAAATAAATAAACGGAATATTGATAACAAAGATCTCTCCATTAATCCTCATCCTCAAAAGGTTTTCCATAGTTCATTGCTAGTGTGCAGCGCCATATGACATTACCACCTTCTCTCTCTCTCCTAAAATATAGCGCTACACACTAGCAATGAACTATGGAAAACCTTTTGAGGATGAGGATTAATGGAGAGATCTTTGTTATCAATATTCCGTTTATTTATTTCAATTCATGTTAATGCAGGTCTCTGTTTTACCTATCTAAATCTTATTTTGACAGTTGACAAGATTGTTGGCATTGATAAGGCTTTTGGAATGGCCTATATCATTTTGTTTTAGTGAGAGGTGTACTATTTGTAATTTTAAATGTATAAATCACCTCATTTCCTCTGCCGAAGGACATATTCAATCATGATTTGTGGATTAATTTAGTAATTTTTCTACATTTTTTTAGCTCAACTGATAATATTTTCACCTCCTGCTAGACACGTTCTATATATTCCCTTTGTTTGCAGCCTGACTGTTTGAATTTTTAAGGCTTCTAGAGTTGCGTGTGTCCTATTGTTTAGTAATACGCAAACATTTCACATTTTAATTGTATAAATTACATCATTTCCTCTGTCAATTGGACGTGTTCAGTCATGATTTGTGCATTTTTTTACGTGATTATCATTTTTTATGCACAACTGACATTATTTTCCTCTCTGACTAAACTTATTCTATATACTTCCTTTGTTTACAGATGATTTTCCCTATTTCTTTGCTAATTTATATCCACATTGTTTGAATTGTTCAGACTATTATAGTCGCCCCTGTTGTATTGTTTAGTAATAAGTAAAAATTTCACAAATTAAATGTATCAAATTCTTTATTTCCTGGCAGGCGTTGAAGTTCAATCATAAGTTATAGATTTATTTCGCTTTTTTTTCAATTTTTATGCACAATTGACATTATTTTTCTCTATACCTAGACATGTTCTAAATGATCTCTTTGTTTAATATGTTTTCCCTATTTCTTTATAGTTGACAACAAGATTGTTTGAATTGATAAGTCTTTTGGAATAGCCTATGTCATTTTGTTTAGTGAAAGGTGTACTTTTCATAATCATGTATGGCTTCAATTCCTCTGTCGATGGACATGTTCAATAAGGATTTGTGGATTAATTTAGTAATTTTTCATCATTTCAATGCACAATTGATAATATTTGCATCTCCTGCTAGACAGGTTCTATATATTCCGTTTATTTTTAGTTGTGTTTTTCTATTTCTTTTGTTAATTAGCGGTCACATTATTTAAATTGATAAAACTTTTAGGGTTGCGTTAGTCCTATTCTTTAGTAATAGGTATTCATTTCACATTTTTTAATGCATAAATGACTTCTTTTCCTCTGTCAATTGGGTTTGTTCTATCACGAATTGTGGATTTTTACGTAATTTTTATTTTTTGTGCACAACTGATATTATTTGCCTCTCTAGTTAGACATATTCTATTTACATCCTTTGTTTACAGATGATTTTCCCTATTTCTTTGTTAATTTGCATCCACATTGTTTGAATTCTTAAGACTATTAGAGTTGCCTCTGTTGTATTGTTTAGTAATAGGTAAATATTTCACAATTTAAAGGTATCCGTTCACGTTCATGTTTGCATTTACGTTCACATTCACGTTTACGTTTACGATTACGTTTACGTTGACGTTGACGATCACGTTAACGTTTACGTTCACATTCACGTTTACGTTCATATTCATGTTTACGTTTACATTCTTGTAACCTTACACCATCCTTGGCTACCAACTAATCATGTTCCAGTTTATATCAAACGCCTAATATAGCAAATATACATTACCATTTTTATTTGTCTGTTTGATATTTTACAACCAATTTGTGTCTTTTTGAGGTGGGCATTGTCATATTATTTTGCTGACGTTATGTTCAATCATAAGTTGGGGATTTATTTCATATTTTTTCCAATTTTTATGCATAACTTGACCTTATTTTCTTCTCTAGCTAGACATGTTCTAAATTTTATCTTTCTTTAATATGCTTTTTTTCCTACTTCTTTGTAATTTACATCCACATTGTTTGAATTGTTAAGACTATTGGAGTAGCCTTTGTACTATTGTTTAGAATTAGGTAAACATTAAACATTTTAAATGTATAAATGACTTCATTTCCTCTGTCAATTGGATATGTTCAATCATGATTTGTGAATTTATTTAATAATTTTTAAATTTTTATGTAAAATTGACATTATTTTCCTCTCCATCTAGACATGTTCTAAATATTATCTTTGTGTAATATGCTTTTTCCCATTTTTTTTAAATTTACATCAACATTGTTTGAATTGTTAAGACTATCGGAGTAGCCTTTGTACTGTTGTTTAGAATTAGGTAAACATATCACATTTTAAATGTATAAATGACTTCATTTCCTCTGTCAATTGGATATGTTCAATCATGATTTGTGGATTTTTAAGGTAATTTTCATTTTTATGCACAATTAACATTATTTTCCTCTCCTGTTAAACATTTTCTATATATTATCTTTGTTTACAGTTGATTTTTCCTATTTATTAGATAGTTTACAGTCAATTTCTTTTACATCCTTATGTTTTTAGAGTGGTCTTTGTACTATTGTTTTGTATTAGGTAAACATTTGTCACATTTTTAATATAGCCTATAAACGATTTCATATCTTTATCGACCGGACTTGTTTTGCAGTCATCTATCCTGAGCCTCTCATGTATCAATATGCCTGTATTAGATTACTATCTCTAAAATAAATCATTGCTTTGTATGGATGCATTTGTCACATGTGTACGCTGTTCATATTGTTTAATACAAAAAATTACTTAATTTTCTTCGACAGCTAGACATACTTTATACATACTTTTGTTTAAAGATGATTTGTCACATTTCTTTGTTAGTTTACAGCCCATTTGTATGTCTTTAAGGTGCCATTAACATATAAATGTACCTTTAAATGCATAAATACTTACGTTTTCTCTGTCGGCTGTACTTGTTAAATCATGTTTTTGCTGACGTAATCTATTCTGAACCTGTCTACAAGCCTTTGTAGAGATGTATTTTTCATATGTGAACACTTTTCAAATTTGTTTCATGCGTAAATGACTTTATTGCCCTACATAGCTACACAAGCTTTATACATTCCCTTAGTTTAAATATGAATTTTCGTAATTTTTTAATAGTTTACAACCAGTTTGTTTGGTTTGTTAAGGTTTTTTTAGAGTTGCCACTGTCATATTCTTTAGTAATAGATAAACATTTTACTTTTAAAATGAATTAATGATTCATTTCCTCTGGTAACAGGATATGTTAAATCATGATGTGTTAATAAAAACCTTTTCTGAGGCTCTCGCGTTCCAAAACATTTGTATTAGATCACCTATTTTACCTATTTTGATAGTTTACATGTCTTGTTAAGATGTACTTGTCATAATCTTTGTATTCTTAATGCATAAATGACTTTAGTTTCCTCCATAGCTGGACATGTTTTATACATTCCTTTTGTTCAAAGATGAATTTTCGAGTTGTTAAGGTTTCTACAGTTGCAACTGTCATATTGTTTAGTAATAGGTAAATAATTCGTATTTAAAATGAATTAATGATTTTGTTTTCTCTGTCGATTGGATTATGTTCTACAATACTTATATTAGATCACCGATTTTATCAATTTTGACAGCTTGTATGACTTGTTACGTTGTCCTTGTAATGTGGGTGTACGTGCTGAATCAAGTTTTGTGGATTTCAACTATCCTGAACTTTTCTACAAGTCTTGAAGAGGACTTTGTAAGATTGTCCCGTAATTTTTATGAGCAAATGTCTTTATTTTCCTCTCCATCTAGATATATTCTATACTTCTTATTTCTTTGTTAGTTTACAACCATATTGTTGAAACTGACAAATCTTTTAGAGTTGCGTTTGTCCTAATATTTACCTATGTTAGAGATTTTTTAAGTTTTCTGAAAGGTATACATTTCAGAATTTAAATGAGTGTATTAATGATTTCATTTCCTCTCGCGACTGGATATGTTCAATCATAATTTTTGCAATTTCTTTGACTATTTATAATCAATTTTTTTTTGAGGTTTTAGGGTGCCTTTCTAATATTGTTTAGCAATAGATATAATGTTTAACATTTTAATGTATAAATTAAATTTTCCTATGTTAATAGGATATGTTCAATAATGATTTATTGATATAACTTATTCTGAGGCTCTCAAGTTCCACAATACTTAATTAAATCGTCGTTTTTTACCAATTTTGGCAATTTGTGTTTCTTGTTAAGGTGTACTTGTCATATGAATGTTCGTGTTGAATCATATTTTGTGGGTGATACGTATCTACAAGGCTTAAAAGACGAACCCTTGGCAAACTAATAGCTCAAATTTCCATTCCTTTTCATCATCTACCTATCCATCTTATAGCTACATTTCAGATTTTCAGATTAATTAATTACTTAATTTCCTCTCTGTACTGTATATGTTTAGGTTGCCTTGTAATAGAGTTTAGCAATAGATACAGTGTTTCATATTTTAATGTATAAATGATTTATTTTCCTCTGTTAACAGGATATGTTCAATCATGTTTTATTGATAAAAGCTATTCTGAGGCTCTCACATTCCACAATACTTGTATTAAATCAAATATTCTATCAATTTGTACATTTTGTATGTCTTGTTAAGATGTACTTGTCATTTGTTTGTACATTTTTGTAGACTTTTCTCCAATTTATTTGATAGCTGATAAACAGTTTGTTTGAATTTTTAAAGTTTCAAGAGTTGTCAGTATCATATTGAAGGTATACATTTCAGATTTTTAATTAAATAATTATTTAATTTCCTCTGGCTACTGGATATGTTCAATCATAAGTTTTGACATTTCTTTGATTGTTTGTAATCAGTTTGTTGAAGTGTTTAGCAATAGATCTAGTGTTTCATGTTTTTTTATTTTCAAATGATTTCTTTTCCCCTATTTACATAATATGTTCAATCATCATTTATTGATAAAACCTATTATGAGGCCCTAATGTTCCAACATACCCTTTCTTTGTAGACGTTTTCTCCGGTTTCTTTGACAGTTGAAAACAGTTTGTTTGAATTGATAAGGATTTTGTAATTGCCTTTGGCATATTGATTAGTGATACGTGTTCGTTTCGTAATTTTATTGTACAAATGGCTTAATTTCCTCTGTCGATGTACATGTTCAATCATAATTTATGTATTTATTATTTTTATTTTATTTTAATACACTCCTACTATACATGTTCTTGTTTTCAGTTGTGTTTTCCCACATCTTTCTTATTTTACAAGCAGTTTCTTTGTATTGATAAGGCTTTTAGAGTTGTGTTTGTCCTAATGGTTCCAACATACTCTTTCTTACAGATGTTTTTTTTTTTGCTTGTTTGCAGACATTTTGTGTCCTCTCATCCTATCCTATAATGAGGGAATAGATATTCAAAAATAAAATATAACTCTCCAATGGTATGGGGTACTAATCAGATCTTTGGGGCTGTGACTAGTACTTCGTTGTCATAAATTAATTTATTTTTAGGATTTTCTCGGGTTTCACTTTGACTACAGTGGTACATTTCATGTAAGAAAGCAATAAATTTTAAGTTCGTTAGGGGTGAAAAACATTTATAATGACTTAAACTGTCCATTTTTGCAAAAACTTTTGTGACCCTGTTCTTAGACAATTGATATAGCATACTACGATTTTTTAATATCGAAAATATTTTTTTTTTGTAGGTTAGATTGGTTGTGGGGATGAAAAAACACCACTAGACGATTTATAATGGCTGAATTTGTCCATTTGTGTAAAAAGTTGTTTGACCCCTTATATAAAATCAATCCTTTTTGGGAGTTTAAATCATGTCAGATGGTTGATATCACTCAGTATGATTTTTTTATTGTTGAAAAATAAATTTTTAATGGGTTAGATTGGAAGTAGGGGGTGAAAACTACCCTCTACACGATTTATAATGGCTTAATTTGTCCAGTCGTGGAAATCTTGGTTGACCTTGAAAAACACCCCTTCATAAAATTTAATCATTTAGGGGTGTAAATCATGTCAGATAGTTAATATTACTCTGTAAGATGTTTATATGTCGAAAAATGAATTTTTAATGGCTTGGATTGGTCGTGGGGGTGCAAACTACCCTCTAGACGAATTACAATGGCTCAAGTTATTCATATCTGCAAAAACATGGGTGACCTTGAAAAACCACCCCTTCATAAAAATAAATCATTGTGGGGTGGAAATCATGTCAGATAGTTAATATTGTTCTGTAAGATGTTTATTTGCCGAAAAAATAATTTTTAAAGGCTTAGATTGGTTGTGGGGGTGAAAACTACCCTCTAGACGATTTACAGTGGCTCAAGTTGTCCATATCTGCAAAAACTTGGATGACCTTGAAAAACCACCCCCTCATAAAATTAAATAATTTGGGGGTGTAAATCATGTCAGATAGTTCTTATCAATCTGTAAGATGTTTATATGTCGAATAAACAATTTTAAATGGGTTAGATTGGAAGTTGGGGTGAAAACCACCCTCTTGTTACGGGTGATCATATGGTCTTAATTCTATCACCTAAACATTATACTACTGGATTTTAAAAGTTATATTTATTTTTATTTCTTAGAACTACCCCTCTAGTGGGGTTGAAAATTAATTCATAAGGGTCTAACTCTTTTTTGTATAACATTTATTTATCTAATTTTGTTACTACTCTGTCAGATATACAAATTAATAATATATTCTAAAATTATTATTTTTATTTTTTATTTCTTAAAATACCCCTCTAGGGGGTTGAAAATTAATTCATAAGGGCCTAACTCATTTGTATAACATTTATTTATTTTTGATAATTTTATTTATTGTTTTTAGTTTGATTGTGTTTAGGAGGGATTGCTATGGGATCGGCACAGTGCGGAGCCAGGGGGTGCCAAAAGGGCCTAAATAGGATTTTTTTTAATGTTTTGTGTAATGCGGGTCTCTGTTTTACCGGCCAAATCTTATTTTGATCATATCTTTTGATTGGGGGATGATGGAGGGGTGGGGGTGGTGTCATATGATAGCCAAGATGGTCCAGATGGCGTAAATGAAATTAGTTTGAGTTGGAGTTGAGGCGTCGCGGCGCTAGACGTCGATCGGCTATAGAGGATATACCACTACTCTCATATTAAAACACTAGATGATTAAATAAAGGATAATTATTATTCATAAAATAATATCACATTGCCAATAGTCATGTTTGGTATCAAAATAAGCAGAATTAGGATAACATGTCATTGCAATTGTTAATAATTTACCTAATGTTGATAGTAATGAGCAAAGAGAATTTATAAATAATTACACTATTCTGAATAAGCCATAGATGTGAGGGATCGGCCGAAGAGGTAGCTGGAATTCCCATTCCTAACATGAGTGTATGCCACTACGACCGCAAAACAGCCAGGTATCAACCCTTAAACAATGGTCTAACTGCACATACAGAAACTTCAATTGTACATTTCTAAAGGACTGTAAATGGTAAGGATTATTTCAAGATACTGGTCTACTGTATGAAAATAAATGTGTATATCCAAATTCGCTAGCACAATAGCAAACTGATGGTATCGCATAGGCCTTCTCAGAGTTGAGAATAATGGAACATTAAATGGGTTTCTTGGAAAAGATGAAGGGGAAAGCCATAAGCCAGTTTGGAAAGGTAGTCTTATGTAGTTCCGGTTACATAAACTTTGGCAGGATAGCCAGCTACTTGCGGGTCTCTTCGTTTATCTAGTAGCCGTACTCCCCGAATTGTTGTGATCGTGGTTGCTCAAAAGTTTGGAACTATTGATTCATCATTCACGCTCTAGCTGCTTGCTGAATGCCCGACTAGGCAAGTTAGCAGAGATACAGATTCTCCCAATTTAACATCATTTCTTGGTAATAATAAAATGTGCTTAACTTTTGCAGCTGATTCTTCCGAAAAAAGAACTCGTTGTAACCCAGGAATATTCAGGACACAGACTGGATTACAATATTAGGCTCTAGCTGACGAACTGTCATATCAACGCTGACAACGGAAGGATCAATAATAATCAAGTGAGTTCGACTCTTAGAAACATCTACTTTACTAAATACATCCACAGATTTAATGGTTTTATTGTTATAAACCATAGTGAGATTTTGCCATTACTTTCTTACATCAAGATTCTTTCATTTAATTGATAAAATTAATATGGAAATGAAGAGATATTTTAAATTATTCTACTCTCCGAATAAAATTAAAACCTTAAAGTACAAGGCAGTTTAAAAAGATGTGCTACACTAGATATTAAATTAAGTATGAGTTAATGTGGATATCACAAAACCACTCTGAAAAAAAGACATACAGTCAACATTTAAAATAAAGTACATGACGCTACATTCCATCCGAATACGAAGAGCTAACTGTATCAAATATACTAAGGACAAGGAACTGTGTAGAAAATTAGTTACTACGGTGTAAAACCCCTGAGCCCTGATATTCTTTGGGTTGGATATTGATGGGTTGACAGCATGAATAATAGGAAATACTTGCTTGAATTTTTGCACCACAGTGTTTGCTGTATTTATATAAAATTAAAATATATTAGCATCATTTCGCATATTTCATGTTTTACCACTTGATTTCCTTAATTATACAACACGTAATACATGTTCCTTACATCATTTAAGCATATACCTAAACAATAAAACTGCATTTTGCCTAGCAACAGGTATGTGTGAAATTCTAGACAGTAGGAGCGAATTTCTGGTGGTAGAAATTCAGATGTAGGTAACATTAGAAACACAAAAAATAATTATTTAATTAATTACTTCTTCCCGTGATAAAACGATTTGAGTGATGTTTCAATTTAACGTTCTATTTAATAACTAATAATATAATAACCGAGGTCTATTTGTAAATAGATTACATAAGAGTTCATGAAACATATAAAATAGATCAATGAACTAATGGGTTTTATAATCCGAATTGTATCAAGATTCTTGCAGTGAAATCAAGTGTATAAAAATCAGGGAAGTTTTTTATGGCCTTCTGGGGGATAGAGACGAAGGGACTACAACACACTGAGTTCGCTGGAAGGTATTTCCCAATGCCGAAAAGTCCACAATCTGACCACGAATTGATCCTTGGTCCCCAATCGCATTACAGTCTTCCTTTTCGTAAGTAAAGCAAATATCTTTACGATTAGATCACAATTTAGACTTTCAGCTAGCGTTTCTACTGTGTTCTTACTGTTTTTGCATTTGATATGTTGTAAACAAATTATTGCCAAACAAAAGAACATGAATTCGGCTATATATTAAGTTATATAAAAAAATAGATTGCTATTCTGAGCACAATCCAACTACAGGGTGGGGCAGTCAGACGGTACTATTTCCTGGCGCTTGTATGCCGGGGGTGTGTATAGTGGGGGTAGTAGGCAATGACCTTCTCATTCCATACAGTGTTAGTAATTATTCAGCGTTGGTCCTGAGAACAATGTGGTTTCGCAGTTACAGCGTTTTTAGAAAATGGTCGCAGTTACATACGAGCGCAAAGCCAAGGCTAGTATATGAAAGGTTGCCTCGTTCCCGTAAGAGCTGTGGGGAGAGTCCTACACTGCTGTGTGACGTCACCCACAGCCCGCGCGAGAATTAAGCAGCTACATACAATGGTAATGATGGGAAGAAATAACACGAAAACACCATCGTTTTACCAACAATAGGCCCCTAATACATGTTTCCGAGGTGAAGATAGAATGCATACGACCCTGCATATAAAGAGGATTTAACACAAATTAAAATAAATATTTAATACAGGTACAAATAAGAATAGTGCAGCTTTACAAAGTTAGGAATAAGTTTGTCTGACTGAGAAAAAAAAGTAGTCTAGCAGATATAGCTCAGATTATGCTTGAAAGGTTTTTAATTTTATGATTACTTATTCCAGGTAAATTAGTCTAATTTATGGAAGGAGACTTGAAAAGAATAGACTTTTGCATATTTTGCGATATTCGTCTTGACTTAGAAAAATAAATTTCTTAATTAGATTGTATATTTTCTATATTTATTTATTTTACATGAAATTAAGTTAAATTAAACATCTATAAGATGAACCAATACACTTCTGATTGCAATGTATTTGACACAATTTAATTACAGAGCGTGTAATCGTAGATACTAAACAATTATTAAAACCAAAGAAGAATAGAAGTTTTAAAAGTTAACAGCTTGGAATAATGCTTTCCAGAGACAAAAAATTGGAATATTTAGCCAAATAAAATGTGCGCACGGAATGACTATTATATTATAAACTGGAAGATGTATATTATTATATTATAAAACTGGAAGATGTAGCCAAATAAAATATGCGCACGGAATAACAATTAATATATTACAAACCAGTCTGTGTACTGTTTGTAGAACATTTTGAAATAAACATTTACAAATGATTCAAAGTGAGCACGTCATAAATGTTAACAGGTATATCTTTAAATGTATACCGACCGACAGCATTTAAATGGTCGAACAATCCAAGACTCAATACTGAGTAACTTAGTAATATTTTTCAAGTAAAAATGGATTTTAAGACGCGCTTATAATAAAATAATAATAAAAGCGTCATAAACTCACCTTCAGTAGGAAATTGGCTTCTAGGTTTCCATTTTTTTGCTGTTAACAACAGATCCATTGTTGAATATTTCCCCCCCCCCCCCCAGTGAGCGAGGCCCAGCTGGTTTATGGGTATATACTTGTAGTTATTCGGTTTCTGAAAGATGTTTTATTAGGGGAGTCCATAAATAAAATGTTCAAGGATTTTACTGGAAAAGAGCATTCCTTTCCTCTGCATGGGATGAAAGTATTTTAATACTCGAAGCACTATTATTTCACAATAAAACACACAATCACTCCCTATTTTTGTTGTTGATAAAGTGCCTCAATAAAAGATTTTCTGCCTGTCTGCTGGTGTCTATAAATAAAATGGACAGGCCCTTTAAGTTTCTATTGGAAATGTGAATGAATATAGATTTATTTACAGACAAAAAAAATCGTAGTATACTTCCCATTTTCTTAGTCATAACCAAACAGAGTTGTAAAAGTACCCCAATAAATTTAAAGAGAGATCCCTTGCCAGAGAAATGTAGGGTTTCTGTGTGTTTTCTTTATTTTGTGATCCACAGTATGTTTTACAGAAACCAGCCGCTTAAATATTTTAATTTGTTTCAAACGTCTCATTATATTTTGTTACAGCTTATTCATTTGAGGTCTGAGCACTCAGAAGTGGTCTCTCTATTAAGCCATAACCCCTGTAAGATCATATGTAGCATATCATTACAGATACATGTATTATTGTAGTTAAAAATAAGTTATATTCCCATCATTTCCATTGTGTGTAGCTGTTTAAATCCTGTGCAGGGCTACGGGCCACGTCACATTCCTCGTGCTCAACACGCATGCGCGTCGAACGAGACAACCTTCCATATACTAGCCTTGGCGCAAAGCGACTTCCGCCTCGTGCTGCTGTTCTGACGGGTTCGTTTCTTTATCATGTATGGGACGTAGAGATCTGAAATTTCACATAGGTGGACGAAACAAGGATAATATATCCCTAAATAGGAAAACATTGCACGATATGGACGGAACTCACTATACCGGTATTTTTAGGGGGAGGAGGGTAGAGGACTGGAATCTGAGTTTTTTTATATCATGCGGCGCTTTCTAGTACTCAAATGTACTCGAAAGTCTGATTCTTAGTTTAATTGTTATTATTCGTTTAGTTTATGAATGATTTTATAGGTTTTTGTATCATTTTCAGAAGCTTTTGACTACCAATAAGAGAATTTCTATGGAAATAATATATGTTTAAATTGATTTGGCGGGAGGATTTTGTTTCTTATTCAACAGCAAGAAAGATTGAATTATTAATTGTAGTATTATTAATTAGGAAGCATAGACCAATATTTGAATTTTTCTGATGCATGAATGCGAACCCAAGTTTCAACTGATTAGGTCCAATATCAATTAGCTTCTCCCCAAGGACGTCATAAGTGCGTATACCAAGTTTTATGAAAATCCGATAAGGCGTATTTGAGTTATTACGCGTACAGTCACACGGACGGATGGACAGACGGACAGACATTTTCCCGTCCCAACGTACAAACTCATAAAGTACTATACTGGCACCTAATAAACCTCATGATGAATGTCACATACTGCAATTAACATTCTGCCATGATAAATTAGAGCTAAATGTCCGAAACAAAACTTAAAATAATGGCCCAATGAGAATTTAGATTAAAATATTTAGTTTAAAATGACGACTACATTTTAAATGTACTCACATGCACCGAGAGAGAGACAGAGAGACAGAGAGAGACAGAGAGAGGCTGAGACAGAGAAAGAGAGACAGGGTCAGAGAGACAGGGACAGAGAGACAGGGACAGAGAGACAGGGACAGAGAGACAGAGACAGAGATACAGAGACAGAGAGACAGAAACAGAGAGACAGAGACAGAGAGACAGAGACAGAGAGACAGAGACAGAGAGACAGAGACAGAGACAGAGAGACAGGGACAGAGAGACAGGGACAGAGAGAAAGAGAAAGAGAAAGAGAAAGAGAAAGAGAAAGAGAAAGAGAAAGAAAAAGAGAAAGAGAAAGAGAAAGAAAAGGAGAAAGAAAAAGATAAAGAAAAAGATAAAGGAGAAGATGAAAAAGAAGAAAAAGAAAAGGAAGAAGAAAAAGAAAAAGAAAAAGAAGAAGAAAAGAAAAAGAAGAAGAAAAGAAAAAGAAGAAAAAGTAGAACAAAAAGAAAAGGAAAAAGAAAAAAGGGAGAGAGAGAGAGCTGTTTACAGAATTCTTTTCACTGTACACTGCCTAGGCTGCCGACGAAAGACCAAGCAACTGAAGCCACAACTTATCAAGCAAGAAAGTTCGATACGATGCGAGCGCATACGACGGGGCGCAAAAAGCGGGGACAAATGAAAACTCCTCCACACAGGAGTTAAGGATCTTGTGCTGTAACACAAAGGTAAATGTTGTATTTGTTTTTGTGGCAGCACTGGAGCAGCTGTAGTTCCGCTGGCCACCGAGAGGGTGTGCTGTTTCTGGCATTATTTCTCAATATTCTAATTATAATTAGGCTAATTAATTGCTTTTAGGACATTTTATAGTATTCATTAATTTATTTAAACTCTGGCATTAGATCTAAAGTGTGTTTTTTTCTCAAATTATTATGAAGCAAATTTTTAATATTGTAGTCTGCTGCTGGCGTTTCTCATTGTACTCAATAGAGCGCGCCTGCTTACGGTTTCTATTGGCCGTCTGCTCTGTTTTACCGACTTATAAACTGGAAAGAAGACTCTCGTGGTAATCAAAAATGGCCGCCTCCCGGGGAAATTGTTGCCATTCTGGCTTGTGTTTGGTGCCGGTTTTTGTCCTAGTTTAACGTTCTTATTAATCTGGTATTTGGTTCTCACGGTTTTGGGTTTGTGCCTGCATGTCTGTAGTGAGTTGTAGTAAGCTGGGTAGCACGTAAGTAATTCTGATTGTGGTATTATGTGTTAGGCGTCTGTTCCTTCGCCGCCATAATGGCGTTTCCTCATTTCCCTCCCCCAGGTTTAGTATAGTAATTCAGTACCCCTGCTAGTAGTGTTGCGATTTGGTGTAGGCAGTTGTAATTTGATTATTATTTGCTCCCTGTATCTATCTTTGGCTCAGTTTCCTTTAGCTTCTTTTCCTATCCTTTTTTTTGGCTTTGGCGTTTTCGCGCCAAGCATAGCTTGTGTCCCGCCATTCTAGTAGCCTTGCCTTTTTCTTACGTACAAACCCAAACTGTGTTTACTCCTTTGAATGATTTAAGGTTATAATTATTATTTAATATAATAGATTTAATATTTTTTTGTGTATTTCGTAATTACACAGCCTGGCAACTGCTCCCTTAATTGGCCATTGGTGGTTTCCGTAGTTTGAACGTGGGGAGGTTCAAACTGTTTTGATTTAGGTTTATCTCCCTTCAGAACTAATTTTAAATTACATTTCGGTCCCAGTGCCTGTATTTATGTTTTTTTAAAATGAATTAAGATTATCATTTTCGCCTGGGAACCGTCCTATTTATTTTAGTGATTTGGAAAATGCCAGTTTTGTCAATTATAAATATCAACGCATATAACTCACACCTTCTCAATGGCTTAATGAAATGAAAACATGAAATAGACCAAGCCAAGCTGTATTTTTATCTTGACATATTTGTCCAAATGAATTAGACAACATATTATTTATTTCAGGTAATAAAAAGGGTTTTATTTGTAGGACAGGGAATTTATGTTTATGTGTTATATTTATGGCTTTAATTAATTCATGTAGTTTATCTGTCAATACTAATTGTTATCAGAGGAAACCAAGGGTTATTTTTGTTGTGTTCCGCCTGGGATTTCACTATGACCTTTGGGTTGGGCCCGTTTTTGTTGTAGGTTAGTTTTCCAGGGGTGGGTTACCTATTTTTCCTTCCACTGATCCCTTAGGGCGGGTGCATATTGGTAGTTTCTAAGCGTGGTTAATCGCCACGATTCTTTGTTTCTCCCTTGTCTTTTATTTTATTAATATTTCTGATTTGTGCATCAGTTCTTGGTTTCTTCTGGTACAATACTAATGAACTTATTTTTATTTTAGAGTTTTAAATAACAATGAATTTATTTTAATTTCAGAGATTTAATCTTATTTATTTCAAATTTTTAAAAGGGAATTTTTTATTTTAATAAGAATGTGTAAGCCAAACCGGCTCTGCTAAGTAGCTAATAGTTGTCCCCTGTTTTTGCATGTGATCACCATGGACCGGAGACCGGTACAGCTTGAATACCTGTTGAAGCAGGATTTAATCTACGAGTTGAATGTTCGAGGCATCCCTGCGAAAGAGTTACAAAGTGTGGTTGAGTTAAGGCAGAAACTGCACTCGGTTGTAGGATGTCCGGTGGATCTTCGATTTCTCGGTGAGTTCGATATTGAAACTCTATTTCTTAGCATCGAAGATAGATTAGATAATCTTAAATTGGAAATAGAATTAGGTGGTCTGAATTCAAAGCAGAAGGCCCGAGTGGTGGGAAAGTTGAATAACTTATTCAACCGTGTTGTTGATCTTATGAATACAATTAATGATGCTGTTGAGAGAGGAAAATGGCCATTACTGATGGCAGATATTGAGCAGACCATCAGTCTGGTAAAAAAGATGAAACTCGATGCTGACCTTATCCAAACTGTGAATAATACAGAAACGGTAGGCCTAGAACCGACTGGAATTTGCTCGCCAGTATTTCAGGAAGTTCCTGTGAATGTAATCAAAGCTGAGGCCGCCCAACAATTTCCATCCCTGTCCCATGTTGACAGTTTGTCACATTGCTTGTCTCAAACTCATCTGAGTGTCCCTCCTCCCCAAATCGCTCCTAATTTTTCTAACTTACCACATCCTTTGGCTCATGCATTAGAAACAGTGTACCGTTTCAATGATAGTTCACTTGAAAGAATTCTGGAATTCATTAAGTTTATTTGCGAGATCAAAACACAAGCAAACATTTTTAACTTCAGTGAACAGTCCTTGCTGGCCATAATTTCTTCTCAACTGAACGGTGGACTGCATGATGTAGCTACGGATTCTGTACTTAGTGGTTTGGATCTAGATAGATTCCATGAAAAGTTATTAGGAGTTTATTTTCCGATTAGAGCAAGAAGTTCTTTGCTTAATAAATATTTTTATCGAGTCCAAGAGGTTCAGGAACCTTTTTCTAAATATGTTCATTCAATAAAATTGTATGCCACTGTGTTCCGTTTAAATTTGTCTGAAAATGAAATTGTAAGCAACATAGTGGATGGTATGGCCCCTGAGACTCGGTCACATGTAGTGTTTGAAGGTAGGCCTACTACGTACAGACAATTGGACACACTGTGTGCTAGGGTCAATTCTATTAGTTTTTCAGACTCGCTTCGCTCTAATTCTCAGAGAAATCTTGTAAATATTCCCCCTGATAGTAATCCAAGACAGGTGAGGCAACAGAATAGTGCTGTAGATAGGCGTAAATGTTTTCAGTGCGGAAGGTTTGGTCATGTGAGAAGTAACTGTCCTGATCTCAGACGACGCCCTGATAATGGAAGTAATGACCAGTCTGCTCAAAGCCAATGAGATCGTGTACACCCCAGGTACCAGGGTGTACATGTTGTCACTCGCGGCAGTGGTCAGAACGTTCATCATCTTGATGACTGTCGTCATGAGCGTGTGAATGCGAACAGTGTGAATGGGAGTGGTTGTGTATATAATCAGGAAGTGTCTGATAAAATTGTAAATAATAATCAGAGAGATAAGCCTCACCGTGTAAATAAGTTTAATTTTAAGACTGGATTTGACTCTTCTAAGTGTAAATATAGTTATAAGTTGTATCCCAAAGTAAATAACCCCAAATGTGTCTCTCGGAACGGTCTTTTATGTGGAATTCGGGGTAATCTTGATAGCAGCTTGCCACTGATTAGTGTAGAATCATGTAACCATGTTTTCTCAGCGCTTTTAGATAGTGGAGCTGCGGTAAGCTTGCTCTCCTTAGATGCATTCAACAAGATGTGTTGTTCGCAGAAAGTGTCTAAATTGAATAAAGATGTGGAGCCTTGTAGTACGGCCGACTCTAGGTCTCTGGACATCCATGGCAAAGTTAAGTTGAAGATTCGGATTTTGAATTTCACTTGGACAATGGATTTTATTGTGGCAGATAATTTGATTATGCCCATGATTTTAGGTGCGAATTTCATGAAGCGTGCAGGCTTGTTGTTAGATATTAAGGAGCAGGAAGCATTTTTCAAATTTTGCCCAAGCGCAAAAGTTAAGTTTATCAAGCCCCCTTTTTTCTGCAAACCAATTAAGGCATCGAAGTTGGTTGAGCCTAATGGACCATGTTTGAATCTGGATCCGGACGATTCAGTGAATATGATTAGTGTGGACCTAAGTCATTTGACTCCATATGAAAGTGATTGAGTCAGTCAATTGCTTCATGAGTATCCGGATGTCTTAACAACCTAATTGGGACGTACCGATGTGCTAGAGTATGAGATCGAGCTTCTTGATTCTCAGCCAATAAGGCGTCCGCCGTACAGACTCTGCCCGCCAAAACTCAAAATCTTAAAGGAACATGTCAAGACTATGTTGGACCAAGTTGTGATTAGGCCATCGAAGTCTAATTACAGTAGTCCGATTTTCTTGGTGGAGAAAAGTGATGGTAAATTTCGTCCGGTCGTCGACTATAGATATCTTAACTCCAAAATCAAAATAGACTCTGTCCCAATGCCTGATTTACATTCTTCCTTTGGTTTCTTTTCGGGTGCTAAGTTCTTTACTTCTTTTGACTTAAATCAAGCTTATTATCAGATTCCACTTACAGAAAAGTCTAAGAGGTTGACCGCTTTCTGTACAGATTGGAACGTCTATGAATTTAATTGCGTCCCATTTGGCCTTGCCACGGGAGCTCAAGTCCTGACCAGACTACTGGACGGCATTTTCTCAGACGTGAAGTTTGAGTATGTGTACCATTACCTAGATGACTTGGTCATTTATTCTCAGTCCCTTGATGAGCATCTAGATCATGTGCGAGTTGTGCTCGAGCGCCTTAGGGCGGCTGGACTCACAGTTAACCCGGAGAAGGTCACCATGGCCGCCCGCAAACTGTCGTTTTTGGGCCATATTGTCTCTGCTGAGGGAGTGACAATTGACCCGGAACGGACTCATGCTATTAGAGAATTTCGCCCTCCCAAAGATGTTAAAGGGGTTGCCAGGTTTATTGGCATGGTAAATTTCTTTCATAAATTTATTCCTAATCTTGCCCATATTGCTGCACCATTGAATGCCTTAAGAAGAAAAGGATTTAAATTTGCTTGGTCGGATGAGTGTCAAAAGGCTTTTGATGAGTTGAAACTTCATATTGCCAATCCGCCGGTTCTTATGATGCCAGATTTCTCAAAAAGATTCGTCATTCAAAGTGATGCGTCCCCAGTAGCTCTGGGATGTGTTTTGTTACAAGAATCTCCTGAAGGGCGTAGGCCAGTAGCTTATGCGTCCCGAACCCTGACTGCTCAGGAGAGAATATATTCTATGTACGAGCTTGAGGCCTTGGCAGTGCTGTTCTTTGTAGAGAAGTTCCGCATGTACATTGAACATGTGGAATTTGATCTTGAAACAGACTGCCAAGCTCTCAGCTGGGTTTTGGCTAAACCTCGTACGACTGGTAGAATTGCCAGATGGGCGATTCGTCTTTCTGCGTTTAAGTTTAACGCCAAGCATATAAGAGGTGTTGACAACCAAGTAGCCGACACCCTATCCAGAATGTTCCAACTAGAACCTCAGTCAGAATCGAAACCAGTTGTCAGTCAGAGTTCTGAAATTCCCACGCAGTTAGTGGCGGGGATATTATCTGATTTTCCTCTGGCGTTTAAATCGATTCAAGAGTTTCAGGCTGGTGATGAGGTCATAGGTCCAATAATAGATAGAATTAAAGCTGGTGAGCAGTTGCCCCAGTATATTCTGAAATCAAATGTCCTTTATAGTGCTCCCTCAAGAAGAATGCCGGCTAAAATTATTTTGCCTTCCGCATTAGTTGATATAGTATTCGCGTATTTTCATGAATCACCAGTTGGAGGTCACTTAGGTTTTGACAAAACTCGTAATAAGATCAGAGAATATTTCTTATGGAAAGGCATGGATGCCGATGTGAGGGCCAGAGTGAAGGCTTGTCAGATTTGTGTTTGTTCTAAGCCTGCACAGATGACCAAAGTAGGTTTCCTTGCATCTGAAATTCCTAAAGCTCCAATGGATAGAATATTCATTGATTATGTAGGAAAGTTCCCTCGATCAAAGTCGGGTAATACCTATATTTTAACTGCGGTAGATTCATTCACTAAGTTTGTTTGGATGTTCCCCGTCAGGGATTCCAATACTAACATTACTATAGAATGTCTGAAAAAGATATTTGCTGTCGTCGGATTTCCACGGTCTCTTGTGTCGGATAATGCGAGCTATTTTGTTTCAAGAAAATTTAATAATTTCTGTTTTGATCTGGGCATTAGGCATATTACTACGTCTCCTTATTTTCCCCAAGCCTCACATGTGGAGCGTTTTAATCGCAACCTGAAAGCAGCTTTAATTGCTTATCACTCTGAAGATCATTCTTCGTGGGATAACAATTTATATTGGCTTCAGTTTGCTTTTAATACTGCGAAGCATGAGGCGCACTTGTTCCCTCCTATATCCTTAATGTTGGGTTTCAGGCAAAATAATCCCTTGTGCAATCTTTGGTCGATTAATGACCTTTTACCTGACCATAGAGAATCTCATAAGGTGAAGGATATGTGGAAAAGAGCCTCAGCCAACCTTAAACTTTCCCATAATAAGAGGATGCAAAGATACAATAAGGGTAGGCGTGAAGTTAAGTTTTCTGTAGGAGATGAAATCTACGTAAAGAATTTCCCACGCAGTAATGCTGCTGCCAGATATACAGCAAAGTTAGCTCAGAAATTCAGAGGACCGTTTGTTAGTGTAGAGTTTCTCACCCCAGTCAGAGTATTGGTTAGGGACCGATCCACTGGACATACCTTTAAAACTCATGTTACCCACTTAAAAGGGAAATGAATTGCACGTTGAGTTCAATGTGTCTCTTTAAGTATGTTTCAGCTTCCGGATCTCCTGTGCTGATCACATGCAATTGTGAGTTCACCAGTTCAGCAAATTAATATATCAATAATGGGTTTCAAATTAGATTTTAGTATAAAGGGTATTTTGTTTGTAGATGTTAGTTAAGAGTTATTTTAAGGAAATTGTAATTAGAAGCTTGCCTAAACATTATTTAAAATTAAGTGAATTTTGTCACCTCCCCTTTGGATCATTTATTGTCTTAAACTAAAGACCATTGTATATCCCTATTGGGAAAATTGTCTTTGGTTCTTTCTCTGCCGCTTCGTTTGAATATGTTACAGCTTGAGTCCTTGGACGGCTGGTAGAGATGGGGACTTACTCACAAACAACTACTAGTCACACACCATCAAGAAATGGGTTACCAAAAAAAAAACTATCTCCTGTGCTGGTTGAGCTGACGCAGTCTTTCAGCTGAAAATTAACATCTTGAGGATCCTCGTCTGCAATGTCAGCCAAAAGCCAAATTTCACCACTGTGCCAGAATTGTCGGGGACGGTCTTGAGTGAGTGTGAGTGCATTACTATGGTAGGTGGGACCGGACGCGATACCTACCAAATCAAGGTATGACACCTCCTTTCTCTGTGACCCCCCTTATTTTGTTTGTTGTGCCTCAATCTGGTAGATTTCTTGCCTGCGGGCCAGAACCAGCGGCGTGTGAAACTCAGTGAAGAGACCCAAGTGCCTTTACTCCGAAGTTAGCCTCATAAGAGTTCTGTAGCCTAGGGTGGCGGACCTCTTCCTGTTTGATGCCATACAATATTGTGGTGTTGGGACCGACGTAGATGTGACTAGTACATGGATGATTTTTGTTCAAGAATTATTATGTGAGTCTCCCATCTTCATACCAGACTGTTCCAGCTTTCAAATTTTTCCCTCTTAATTCACTAACCTAATGTAATTGATTTTTTTTGCTCTTTTTGTTCTGCTAAAAAGTGTATTAAAACATGATATGTTTTAAGTCAAGGGGCAGGTGAATTGTGCTGTAACACAAAGGTAAATGTTGTATTTGTTTTTGTGGCAGCACTGGAGCAGCTGTAGTTCCGCTGGCCACCGAGAGGGTGTGCTGTTTCTGGCATTATTTCTCAATATTCTAATTATAATTAGGCTAATTAATTGCTTGTAGGACATTTTATAGTATTCATTAATTTATTTAAACTCTGGCATTAGATCTAAAGTGTGTTTTTTTCTCAAATTATTATGAAGCAAATTTTTAATATTGTAGTCTGCTGCTGGCGTTTCTCATTGTACTCAATAGAGCGCGCCTGCTTACGGTTTCTATTGGCCGTCTGCTCTGTTTTACCGACTTATAAACTGGAAAGAAGACTCTCGTGGTAATCAAAAATGGCCGCCTCCCGGGGAAATTGTTGCCATTCTGGCTTGTGTTTGGTGCCGGTTTTTGTCCTAGTTTAACGTTCTTATTAATCTGGTATTTGGTTCTCACGGTTTTGGGTTTGTGCCTGCATGTCTGTAGTGAGTTGTAGTAAGCTGGGTAGCACGTAAGTAATTCTGATTGTGGTATTATGTGTTAGGCGTCTGTTCCTTCGCCGCCATAATGGCGTTTCCTCATTTCCCTCCCCCAGGTTTAGTATAGTAATTCAGTACCCCTGCTAGTAGTGTTGCGATTTGGTGTAGGCAGTTGTAATTTGATTATTATTTGCTCCCTGTATCTATCTTTGGCTCAGTTTCCTTTAGCTTCTTTTCCTATCCTTTTTTTTTTTGGCTTTGGCGTTTTCGCGCCAAGCATAGCTTGTGTCCCGCCATTCTAGTAGCCTTGCCTTTTTCTTACGTACAAACCCAAACTGTGTTTACTCCTTTGAATGATTTAAGGTTATAATTATTATTTAATATAATAGATTTAATATTTTTTGTGTATTTCGTAATTACACAGCCTGGCAACTGCTCCCTTAATTGGCCATTGGTGGTTTCCGTAGTTTGAACGTGGAGAGGTTCAAACTGTTTTGATTTAGGTTTATCTCCCTTCAGAACTAATTTTAAATTACATTTCGGTCCCAGTGCCTGTATTTATGTTTTTTAAAATGAATTAAGATTATCATTTTCGCCTGGGAACCGTCCTATTTATTTTAGTGATTTGGAAAATGCCAGTTTTGTCAATTATAAATATCAACGCATATAACTCACACCTTCTCAATGGCTTAATGAAATGAAAACATGAAATAGACCAAGCCAAGCTGTATTTTTATCTTGACATATTTGTCCAAATGAATTAGACAACATATTATTTATTTCAGGTAATAAAAAGGGTTTTATTTGTAGGACAGGGAATTTATGTTTATGTGTTATATTTATGGCTTTAATTAATTCATGTAGTTTATCTGTCAATACTAATTGTTATCAGAGGAAACCAAGGGTTATTTTTGTTGTGTTCCGCCTGGGATTTCACCATGACCTTTGGGTTGGGCCCGTTTTTGTTGTAGGTTAGTTTTCCAGGGGTGGGTTACCTATTTTTCCTTCCACTGATCCCTTAGGGCGGGTGCAATCTGTGCCTGCACAGTGGGCCATGAAACTATTGATTTTCAATTATTTTCTCGGGTTGTGTATTTTGTGGAGTAAATTTCAACTGATATTCATTTAAATGTATATGATATCAGTTACGATGAAATAGCGAGGATTATTCATGGCATGTAAATATCCAATCCATTTGCCCTTACGAATGGGGAATCCATGACAAAACCCATGTCAATTTGGCCGGTCACGGGATTTGAACTTGGGACCTCTCAAATTTCGAAAGTTATTGCCATCTGATTTCGGCACGAGTGCTGGCGATGTCATCCACTTCCAGTAATAGCCTACTTCATAATTAAACATTTGAAGGGGGGAAAAGTTTCTGAAAAATAAATTTAATTCAATCAATCCCAGATAGGCCTATAAGAGTTCTGGTGAAAGTTAAATTGCTTAGCTGACCTTATTACAATGCAAAACGTTAAGGTGACATAATTATATTAAATTATTTATCAGTTTAGAGATAAAAATTTTATTTCAAGTACATACACTCATGGCCCACCGTTACATTCTTCTGGCAAACCTGCAGAAAAAACTCGGTACTTATAAGAAGTGTATAATAACAACATCATTAATATAGGCCTAAGCCTAATATCTTATATATGTATAAACTCTATATCCTTAATAAAATGTTCCCATTATTGTAAATATTTAGTTCACCTGTAGTGAATATCCTCCATAGCGAGTATTTTTTTTTAAGATATTCCCATTCACAACAGATTTTTCTCTTAGTAGTCTGTAGTGCAATGTGGAAGACTAGTAGGATAGCTCGCATGCATCATATATCTCCTCCGAAGTTACTTCAATGTGTCGCTTTCAAATTACCAAGCAGGTTCTACAAATCGAATTAATTTGCAGGCAAGACGACACAGAGTCTGGCTAACCTGGCCGGCCGGCAAAGCACTTTATTAATTGAACATGTGGAGAGATGACACCACGCATTTGCTAGAGCCAAGCCAACCCACGCACGCGAATGACTGAGTGAAGGATGAATTGCAACCGACAAGAAGTCGGTAATACTGGCGACAAACATCCTATTTCCAAATCTTCTGCTTCTAATATATTTATCTCTCCCAGTCCACGATTCGGATGATGGCTCTAGCTAACGAGGGTTTTACATGCTCTTCTAGCAGAAATAACATTAGATCGCTACTTAAATAGATCAACAGCTGAGCTTGTCCAAATGAAGAGTTGAAACAATTTTAGTTTTTTTTTTTTATGTTAATGGCGTCTTGACAGATGATGAAGAAGGCGACGAATGATGTCACTGAGTGCTAACCTGCCGGGTACCTTAAAGAACACACATCGTACTTTTCAACACATTCAAACACCGCTCCACCCTCGAGAAACTTGAATACCTCTACTGTTGGTTTCGTAAGATAATTGTTTCAGCTGACGAGATCGAAGGTCTTATTGAAGGAAACTTGATTAGATGCTGAAGCACTAACATTACTACAACTAACTTGTACGAATATAACTGTATAAACCGCATCAATATTCACCTCACTTCAATTCACTTATTTTCTAAAACGAACCATTGTATTTTACTTACTCACTTTTTTTTTACTAATTAGTACTTAAGATCTATAATAAGGAAATTTAGTTATTTAATCTATCCTTTTCTTGAATAGTTTCTTTATCTTAAACACGTCTTTTTATTTCATGCTGTAATTAAAGAAAATCACTAATGTAAATTAACTTTATTGCATTCGCTGTATTCCGTTGAACATGTTTGTTTTACTATGTATTGCCTCTTTAGGATATTGATATTTACATTGTTTCTTTAACTGTCTGAATTGTGTTTGTCTATATTTTAACTACATTTTATTGTGTCTATACTTTAATTTTGAAAATCTACAATTTACCAGCTATGCTGGTATTCTTAAATTATGTAATTTTCATTCACTCATGATTGAATGTAAGAGAAGGCCCTAACTCTGCGATGTCAAATATAAGAGATTATTATTATTATTATTATTATTATTATTATTATTATTATTATTATTATTATTATTATTATTATTATCATTATTATTATTATTACTCTGAAGGCGAGTTGAGAAAGTAAGAGAACAAAACCCTCCTAAACACAAAAAGTACTTTATTCGTTTGTTTTAACGTTTAGGCTGTACGAAAATGTGCATTCATGGAACGTAAGAAGAAGTTAAATTTAATTCATTGTCATAAAAATCAGATAAAATAATCTATATTTTCAGTTGAAGCAATATATATCCATCAGTGAGGATTTTTAAAAATATCTAGGGCTCTGATATTATGGGGATAGTAGGCCTACACAAGGCATCGTATATTTTGGACGAAAAATGCATAAATAGCATGATTTTTAGTAGATTAATATTTATAATATAAACAAAATATAGAGCTATTTCTACAAAGGAAAGGATAAACAATTTTGAATAAAATGTTGATGGAAGAAGTCATAATAAAGCCTAAGGTTAAACTAATCTAACTTCATGTAACTTAGAAGATTGGTAGTCAGTGAATGTTATGCCACTTTAAATTATTATTAAAAAAAAAGAACTTATCAAATGGTAACATAGAAATCAGTAAGGTTATTGTGACTTAGGAATGATTTTCTATTTGCATAACCAAATTACATCAGTTTTCTAAATGCCATGAATGGGGGTGTAATAATTTTCACATAGGACTAGTATTCCCCAAAGTTAACTGAACAATTTGCTTAATGTTATCGCTGAGTAGAGATTTCACTTGCCAATTCTTTTCAAAATAATTAGACCTAAAATCTACAGGCTATATAAATACTGTTTAGAAGGCAATTATTGTTAGTCGCTCTTACTTTTAAATGAAACGTGTCTTTTTGATGAAATTCAATTAACTTCTTTTTTAGTTTTATTTTATTCTGTCGAAATTTAGAATCGCAATAGGCTTGCACACATTTTCATGTTAAACATAGGCTTATGAATAATCGATTTGAAGCGTTACAGATTGTGTGGCAGATCGGAGAAATGGTAGCCTAGGCTCTGCACATGAGACACAGAAGCATAAAAATCCGGCAGGTTGGATGTTTTTACAGAGCGAATTAGAAGTAAATAATTGCACATGTGTAGTTCCTCACTTTACAACTTCGCCACCTGCAGTTTCGCGTATAACACATGCTCCCCTTTAATTATGTCCATTCTACACTTAATAAAATAGCAGATGGTTTTCAATTCACAAGAAAGTGTACTACATTGCATTTACAGCGTTCACAGATGATTAAAAATTCAACAGCTACTTGTACCCTCTAGGCCTAATATATATGCACTAGCAGGGTAACCCTGCCGGAATGAAAAAACTACGATCAGTGGCCAAGCTTTAAAAATTTACGAAATAATTAATAGAAATTTATTAACTCTTAATTTCATAATGCAGTTTGTCTTAAATTTGTAATAAACCGATAAAAAAAATTGAAAGAACAAAAAAAATGGCATTTAAATGACCGAATAAGGCACAAGATATGACCCACAGGCCTAATCATTGTATTATTATTTTCTTACAGTTCGAAATTGTTTTTGTATAGGCCTATTGTCTGAAATAGTTTCATCCATTTAAGGGTTAAAATTACATTAATCATTATAAAATAGCTGATATGTTGTAAAGTCGCTTAATTTAGTCAAATAAACCTTGCGTCTTCATATCCCGAACTATGAAGAATGAATAAATTTAGTAACATTTTTCGATTAAATTAAAATTGGAAACGTTCATATGTATTCGCTTTCCTATATCTCGTAGATAGCAAAAGCAGTTGTTTATAATATGCTAATGTCATAATATTCTGGATATCTGACGTATATAGATTTTATAATAGTCGAGTGAATTCAAACGCAATGGACTGTTTCGCAATGACATCAGGCTTTTATCGTAGGATGGTAATATTAGGCATGGTTTTCACTGCTAGGCCTTTAGGCCTATTCCGCCAAAGGTGTCATAACTCGTAAGGGCTGAAACACACTCTATAAAGACAGCATTCCGACTCTCACGGCATTTATTGATGACATCTCAGTTGTTTTTTAATTAGAGTCATTGAAAACCCATAAACACGTTTGAGTCGCGTGTAAATCCAGGAATATCACAATGTCCACACTTCCTTGTTTCATTTTACAAAATGTAAACCAGTTAAACATGACTGTGTATATCCTCGAAACTCACTATAGTTTCACGAAAAGTTTGTCTCAGCCGAATTTGTACAGTGTGGTAAACAATTTTCGCCAGTAGGCCTACAACTCGCGCATGTTCATTCAATTCCATTGCTACAGCCTTAAGTTGTGTAAATTAATAAAAAAAATTATGTTATTTTGTAAATTAAACTAAATCATCTGAGTAATACTTCAGCTACTTATGATGTTTTACTTCATTGGTAGATGGCAGGATGTGTACAAAATACCGAGCTCACAACTATTTTTTTGACCTGATCATAAAAACGTTTCAAGTAAACTGTAATTACATTTTTGAGAATATTTTCATAATGTTTAGAGTCGTAAAGGCAGGGAAATAATACTGTAGATTACGATCTGCTCTGTAGAATTCACTGTAGAATTCCGCTATTGAATAGGGAACATAATAGTTTCAAACTCTTTAATACATTTTAATACGGTACTTCATTATTATGATGCTTATACTCTTTCAATAACATACAGTATTATATTTTAGAATAATTTGTAGTATATTTTCTTTATTATTTTTGTATTATCTGACACAAATGTGTGTTTGCTAAAAGACACAGTATAATTTTCACCTAATCGTTTCTGTAAAGAAGAAAATTATCTTTCTGCTTTTACAGAAAAAAGTTACGGGTATAGTTTTCGGAGACTAGTGTTGTTATTTCATGGATTTAGGCGCTGTGAACGCCATAGACAATAGCAGATTCCTAATTACAGATGATTAATTACAGATGTTACACTTCCATTTAGAACCTCCTTAGCAAGTTTATATTTTTCCTGCCACTTCACAAATGATCGTGGAATAGTCTCTGTTGTTTCTATGAGTAAGCGGAGATACATCATGTTAATATGGGTAATGATATCAAATATAATTTCTAACTTTATGTTGCGCAGTGACATTTATCGTACCGTATTTGTTAGAGTAGCATCTTAAAATTGCAGCACATTGCACAAATTATCTTGAAAGAAAATACAATTGCAAAAAATATAAAGGTACAAAGTAAGATAACAATAATTGAAAACTGTTAAATTCTTTTCAATAATTTCTATTTTTAATCTGTTTCAATAATCAATAATCAATATTAAAACATAACGTTATAGCGGTCAATTTTCAGTAGGTCTGGCTTTTTCTGTTACTAGGGTCTCCATAGAGCTTAATTCGGCACCCCGATACCGCTAATAAAATGAAGTGTTCATTAAGCTTTGATTGAATGAATTTTCTGTAGGGTGCGATGCAAGGAACAGTTTCATTTGCTACTGGAATAGGCCTAAAAGCAGTTCACCAAAATAATGCTGTCCAAAATGATGCTGTCCATTACAATTCCCTATGATTGTTACAGACATAATTGTAAATAATTTTAAGTATATTGTAAATACTATATAAAACAATGACGAAGCCAACTGTACCATGTATTAAACGGCAAATAAAGATTATCTTATCTTATCTTATCTTATCTTAACATATTGTCTACATTACATTATAAGAAACTTACTGGTGGATTTTATTTTATTCAACAAATCATTGCTAAACTAAATTACATCAATATTAAAAATAATAATTAGTGTGCAGCTGATCTCTTATCCTTATATTTGGGAAAACCTGAAGATCTCATCATTGGGCTAAGTTATAATAACTACAATATCCATGTTAAATTTCTAGGTGTATGCTACAAGTGGAGATCAACTTAAAGTGGGAAGTGCATATAAACTTCATGTGAAAAAAAACAACAACAACCTGAAAATATGTCGGGAGAATCCGTTTGGTACTGTGTTAAGAATAAAACGTGTAGTGGGAAAATGTGAAAGATGAAAAGGTTGCTAGTAAAGTGGTACATCAGTGTGTACCGGACAGCCAGCCTTGAGGTGGCAAAGTCAGTTTCCAACGTTATGAAACCAGCACCTGAAGAGGATGGTATGTACACTCGAGTGCACGGACTGAAACTTTCCGACGTTTCTGGTTACTTGCACTTTTTTCATTATTTATAATTGGCATCTAATATCATTATCATTTGTGTTCCACACCAACCCTAGGTGAGCCAATCTCTTATTGGTTTAAGTACAAGTCCGACAACATGCATTATAGCCTATAAATGTCTATGTCATTGACATAAAAAAAGAATCTCTAGACCAGCCCCAGGATGAAATCGACTCCTATTGGTTTGATGTCAAAAGTCAGGCACTCAAATTTTTACCTATGAACCCAGGTCGGTTTCAGATTCAGGAGCGAAGGATTGAGAGAAATAAGACACACATTAAGTATAGGGTTGATGAAATTTCCTTGGTAAATAGTGTCTTACGCAGCCATTTGAAGGGAACAAAGGACGTGGACGACAATTAGAAAGTATTTATCTATCGAACAAGTGTAAGAGTAGATTCAACGAAACTGGAGAATCTATTAGGATAGGAACAGGGGAAAAGATGGGATTAGGCCTAACTTTAGGCAGCAAAGCAAAATAATATGGGACTAGGCCTAACTTTAGGCCAAATGCTGTTATCCTCGCGGGTTCTTGGCGTCCTTGGGTCTACTGACCAGCTGTTGTATACGTTTATGCGAGACTATACGGTAGGCCTACCTCGTCTTTGGGGAACAAAAAAAAGAAAGACACGCAACCTATACGCACTTTATATATTTTTCCCAGTCTTCACTGTGGCGTTTAAATTAGGATATTTTGAGACTCCTCGACCAGGTAGCGAACGGGATAAATAGGGTCCCTCTAGACTTCGGATATTTTGAGACGATACGGTTTCCTCAAACTTTCATATTAATCTCGATCTTGCCACAAACAGCATTAATCTCATCCATGAGCAAAAACTAACAGTAAGTAATAAAATTTATAAATACTTATCAAAATGGCGCTGCACTTTTCATTCCTCTAAAATCAGACTGTACTGGAATTCAGTACGGAATTTAAAAGATGCATTTCGGTAACAATTTGCCATCTTCAGTTTTCTCGCCAGTGTATGGGGATATTCACCCTCCGGCCACTACCGATTCTTTTACTCGCTCTAGTAAGAGCTGAGACAAAAGTTAACACTTTTTATAAGCCTAAAGGCCAATACTGTTTTAAACGAGATGTAATCATACGAATTAAAATGATAACATTAAGTTCCCTAAGTATCGCGTATTAATATTATCATAATATTAATATTATATACATTATCAATCAACCATTTTATTAAACTAAATTTAAAATATTAGTAAACACTATTTTTACTAATTTATAGGCCTAATTAGGAATTGTCTGTCCGACAGTCTTTTCGTTTGTATAGGTCCGTTGTGAGTAAACGGGGTGTAGTTAATTTACAATTTTGAATTATGAACTTCGTTTGACTCTACTTGCTCCCTAGAATTAGTATTATATTTAATATTAAAGACAGGTTAGTAGTAATGAAAACCGTCTTTATTTTTTGTTACGTCCTGAGATTCTTTCTTATGTAACCCATGTAGACCTAATGATAATTTAGCTAATCACGCGATTCATGGTTAGGCTGGAGAAGATCCTGTAAAGTTTCCCGTTTTATCGTTATTTTATAATAAGCCTCATATGAAGGCAAGCTAAGAAATTATAATGTCCTAGTTAAATCGGAATGCCATAGACAATCCCGGAAAAGGACTTCTGGAAATAGAAGAGAGAAAGGAATTTTATATTGAAGATTTTGGGAACCAAAGGAGGAACTACAAGTGAGTTCAGACTTCGCGTAGAACAAAATATCAAGATTTGTATGAAAAATGTGAGAACATCCCAGATGCAATAAAAAAGATGCGGTTACCTTTCTATGAATACATAAAAAACCGAACCAGACAGGTTAACAAATAAAATCTTTAATTAGCATACAGAAATTTGATGGGTAAAGAATGTTCAGAAAGATTTAAGAAAATGTGGAATTAGTAACGAAGACAACTTATAGGAAATAGAGAAGTATTCAGGAATAAAATTGCTGAGGTAAAGGATCTGTCTGAAAAGTAACAAAAAAGAGCAACAGTATTTTCAGAAGAAGAAAGCGCTAGAATGAGCAAGAGAATTAAGGAGTAATGGCCTAATTGGAAAGAACTTGATAAGTGTAGGAAGTTGTGTTATCGTAGCGCATAGACGACCAAATCAAGTGTTAAAAATAAGGCTCTAATAACTAGTATCTAATATCTATTTTTGAAAATTTGATTAGGTATATAATATGGGTCTCAATCCCAATGTTTATGCGTCCATGATGGCCTACATTTAGTAATTTATTCTTTAAATAGGTTTATGAACTCTGGAAAGACCAAGGACCTCAGAGACCCATATATTCTAATATTCCTTTATTATTTAGCCTAATTACTTGGAAAAAAAATTAAACAAATTTATAGGCCTACTTGAATAAATCCTGTTTAGGAAAAGGGGAAATATTTTAAATAAAAATATTTTTAAAATGTATAAAATGTGTTATAGGCCCTTAGTAATAGAAGGGACCGAACAACTTATTTTATATATTTTTTTAAACTCTATTTTTATTATTTTTAAATTGTTTGAATTCCTTTAAATCAATAAGGAATATTATAATTTGTATTGTTATTTCTGTTTTGACACATATTTTTTTCACAATAAATCGCATTAGCCCTATTATTTCAAACCGTACTAGATGAGCTTATTATCACATCTATAAGATTTATTGGATTTTAGCAACAACAAAAACAGGTTCTAAGTGAATATTTAATGTCCGTAAGGACGATAAAACGAATTTAAGTAAATAACACAGTGGCCTCTTTGAGGGTCTCAGACACTTTGGTAGGAAATAAAAAAGAAATGGCTTCACCATTGCTAAGGATAAATTTTCTAGAAGTTTTAAACTACTAGAGAGGTTTTCCAAATTGGGCAGTCAAAAAGTTCTTGAGGTTCAGAAAGTAATAATCTCACCACGACTTGAAGTTTGAGTTTAAAAATTGTTCAGTTAAGATGTCAATCTATTTCGTGCTCCTATAGCTGCTGATAATAAAGTATACTCCTAACGGCAAACAAACATATATAAAAAATTATAATGGAGCCACGAATGTTAAAACCTTGAGGACAGCAGTGAAATACGACAGTAACCGTGCTACTTCCAAACATTTCAGTAAGTTCTTTGACCCAGGACAAAAATCCTATTGAGTTGCTGGAAGCTAGCAGATGTTGAAGCTGCAAACCAAACAAATTTTAAAAGGAGTTGTTGATAGTACATCTCTTTTCGGCATTCTCCGAATTCGCAGTATCGTCGCTGTCAGTCTCATGAATCCCTGGAATCGAGCCTTGAGACGCTCCGAGTTGTTTCGTCAGCCTGACAGGGTGACAGGATATCAAAATCTCTACTCCGGAAGCGAACTGTGCTCTCAGTGATATCTGTGTCCATAATCTGTGGAACCATAGTACAACTAGAGCTTACTTTCAAAGGCCATTTAAGAATAAGTGAGAATGGTACAGAAGAGTATGTTAAAAGTAAAAGTATTAAAAAGGATACATAATTACAAGGTCGTGTTCATGTGGGATGTATGTCACACATGCACGCAGGGAGCTGCAGCTGTCGTGCGTGCATCACATTGTCTCACGGCAGATTTAGCAAGACAAATGAGGACATCCACGTCTGAGCTACACAAACACTGCCACCCCTTAGCTCAGCGTCCCGTGACGCACAGATCCGGTGTGGCGACGCGATTAATGATCAGGCGGCTACTTTGTCTCCCATCGTATCAATAGTTGCAACTTCTGATATGAAAAATTTGATCGAATTCAATGTTTCAACCTTCAGGCAGTTTCCAATTCAGTTGTTGCAACATAGGATAACTTTAATCACTTAATGATCCAATTGTTGCAACATCTCATAATTAGTCAATATCCAACATAATTGTTGCAACCTCTGTTAACTTCAATCAGTATTAAATCCAAGCTTGGCAACCTGTGATGAACTTAATCAGTCTAAACTCCGCGATTTGCATCTTTTGAGAACTTTGATAAGTTTAAAATGCTGATTTGATGCATACTCAATAATCAGTCACTAATCCTATTGTTGCAACATATGATAACTTTAATTCATTTAACCAGTTAATTTTTTTAACCATCCTCTTTTTTAACCTCTAACGTCGGTCCAATGAATGTCACTTCCATTCATTTTTTCAAAGTGATTGACAATTTATTGAAGAAATCTTAGATCTTAATAAATCACTTCGTGCATTTTCATTGTTTCTGTCTCCAGTACAATTCATATGATGGGTATTTGATTCAGTTAGGGATTTTGACATTTTACACTATGTAGGCCTATTCATTGCTGATACCTGCAATAGCTTTTGTTATTTAAAGCTGCAAATAATCTTGTACATTGCTAATGTTAATCCTTTTTCTCATCCTCCTCCTCCTTCTTCAACTTTTTATTATTTTTCTTCTACTACTACTACTACTACTAGGCCTACTACTACTACTACTACTACTACTACTACTACTACTACTACTACTACTACTACTACTACTACTACTACTACTACTATTATTACTACTAGCCTACTACTACGACTACTAATACTTACACTACTACTATTACTACTTCTACTACTACTACTACTACTACGTATTTTTCTTCCTTTTCTTCCTTTTCTTCTTCGACCTGTTATAGGCCTCGGGCTTGTTTAGGACTTCACATGAACAATGCGTGGTGGATTATAAATAGGGCCCGGATTTTTATGCTTTTATAAATCCTGTTTTAGTTTTTTAAACATATTAAAATAGTTTCATTTACTTTTCTTTTACAATTTTCAGACGAATTTTTAGTTTCACTTTAATAATACAATGCATTTTTTAAAAGTCCACTTTAATAAATACAATAAATGCACTGAGAAAATATATTAATTCGTTTTATGTTCACTTCAATTTCCATGGCTCTGAACAACAAAACTTTAGGAATACCTTTTTCTTAGTTATAGAACCACCCCTGTCATTTCCAACTCGACCACAAACTGAACAAGAACTTTTTCAATTAATCAATGAACTTTTAGAATATCTTACTTTCGGCGTCTTGCTGGAGCGAACACTTTGATTAAACTGCAAGTGTAAGCTTTCTAAGAATGCATTTAATTTGCTTCTAAAGAAACCAGGGATTTCGGTGCACTTAAGAGTTCCATTGGGTACTACAAAATGACAGAATTAAAAAACGCAATACTATATTTTATCTTACAAAATAATATACTGGCAACAAGAGCAAGATGTAAAATATAGGCAGACATTTAAAATATAATTTTCAGTAGATTATTTATTACGATTATCGTATTTTACTTGAGGAGCAGTAGGCCTATTAGCCATTATTAGTTTCTAACGTTTTATTTCGACATATAAGGCTTTATAAGATTGGACTGCCTTGACATTGAAACGGATAATTATGTTAAAATATCACAGTTAAGAAATAAGAAACAAAATAGTTTAAAATCTAAGAATTACGAATCATTTCAGGAATGAAACAGACAGCGGTACCTTGTGGGAGCTGTTTCTAATTCAAGCGAATATTTGTAAAAATCAGAACATTCCGTTGGTAAATCTGAACGAGCTAATTCCAGTTAGGCCTATATCGTCATGCTTAAAATCAATAGGCTATCTGAAGATATATTGATAAATTTCATATTGATAAGTACAAGGGAAACATAAAATATTGAACTAGCTATCTTCTCACCTTATCCCCTCATAAGAGTACAAAGATACGAGGGAGAACAACAGGGTTTTTAAAGTTAACTAGTGGTGAAGAATATAATTATGTAGGCCTATATTTATTTATAAGAAATTTGATTTTTATGCTGAGTAGACATAAGTCACTTAGGCTCGGTTGCATAAAGTTTCAGATACCTATTAGACAGCTATCTGTTCTGTACATCCCATTTGCTGGATGAACCCCCTCCCGTGTCAGATAATTTGAGCACTTCGTCAATCCTGGAGACACCATGCAAACTATACCATCAAATTAGCCGTGATTGAGTAGAGAGCCACAGCAATCAAAGGGAGCTCGTCTCGCTATTGTGTTCAAAATGGCTGAATATTCTGTCTGTTGTTTTTCTCTGGTAAAATGGATATAAAGCGCGAGAGAAACTTAGGAAATTTCAACTTCGAGACGTGTGCATTCAAGAAAATGTGACCTATCACAATCTGAAGATGTAACGCATTAATTATAAATGATTTACCACTGAGAAAGGATTGCTTCGATTCGTTTCCAATTATTGTTAATGATGACCTATTTAACGCTGAGAAAGGCATGCTTCCAGTTGTTCCTTATTCCGTATGATGGCCTATTTATCAACAAGGTCATTTCTTTGACAGCCTGATCCTTTTCCGAAACTCAATATTTAGGCCTATTTCGGAGTATTTCTTTCAGGGAATATTTCTTACTGTATATACCTCTAGGCATAATTATCATTTCGCCATGAATATGACGAGGAAGAAGATGATTATGTATCAATATTCGTGCTGCAAGAAGGCAATATTTTCTTCATAAAAGTGTTACACGAGAAAATGAAATTAATATAGACTACATGAGCAACATTTTTTCCAAAACTGATATCGTCGTAGGCCTACTTTTTGAAGGGATTACTGAAATTCTTTCAGGGAACGTTTGCTTCTATACAGATCTAGGCCTTATACGATCTGACAACGAAGATGACGAACAAGATATGAATTAATATTCGCGCTGTAAAATAGGCAGCAAGTTGTTCATAAAAGTGTTACAATATAAAATGAAATTAATACCGTTAACGTATTAACGTTAGGCTATAACAAAGTTCATCTAACCGATAATATAAAATTCGTCTTGTGTTATGAATTATTTCTCACACAAGTTAATAACCAACGCCACCAACATTAGGCCTACTACTTTTCATTTTTAATACCATACCATACTCGTAACATAATGTAGGATAAAATGCTTCCATAATAACGAAACGTACATCGGCATAAATGTATCGCAAATATATGTATATTGATGGTTTATCTAACGTTTCGTAAGATAGCTATTATTGATCTGTCTACCGATAATTTGTCGAGTGTTTCGTCGAATGGATAACCGTCATCTGACGTTTCAGAAACGCTTATCGATGAATTAATGCAATCCAATAAATATATAACCCGGCATTAGTATCCTAGGTACAAATAGTTGATAAAAACACAAGTTATTTACACTTTCAACGCTTACATATCATCTATGAGCATTAAGGCCCGAATAACATACAGATAAAAAGTATATCGAAGTCACATCTTATAACATACAACATTTTTTGTACGTTATATCTTTATGAGTTAAAATGTCTGTTAAAATATTTGCAAATGTAAATTTCAGCGATCCAGACTAAGTTGCTAGTAAACTGGTTACTATAGTATGTTGTTACTTCCAGTATTGTGAGCTCAGGTGTTAACGCAGTTTTTCCCCTTTGTTGTTCAATCCCTGTTCTCTTTTTTTACTTTTGAAGATGCTTTTCGGTATAAAATTTATATCATCTCCAGTTCTCTGTAAAATTTGGGAAATTTGCAGATAAGTTAAAAAATAAGCAAGATTCCAAATACTGCGCTGTGGTGTCATAGTTTAGTGATTTCAAGTAATTTATGAATGTGAAGAATTTTTATTTATATATTCAAGAAATCTGCAAATAAAGCAAATAAATCTCTATATATATAATAGACTTTGTTCTGACTGACAGAGAATCAAAGCATAGCCTAAACTATAATAGGCAGAGACTTGGAATTTTGACAGTACCTTCGTTTCATAATGTAGGCGCTCACTAAGAAAGGATTTTGAAAAAAAATTGATTTTAAATGACAAAAATCAAATCTTTTTTGAGAATACTTAATCCCTTTTTACACAGAATTATCAAATCCAAATCACAGTTCACATGACAACAGTGTATTGTTGGCATTCTTCATATAATGCTTTGGAAATAAATGAAACGGAACTTTGAAAATTAGAGAAGCTATTAAAATTTATATTTGAATAAATTACGTATTTCAAAATGTTGTAGATTATGTAAAATAATCAGTAAATTCAACCTTTTGATCGAAATGTTTGAATTAATCAATATGTTCCTTACATCTTACAATTTTGGCGGGCAAAGCTTTAATGGGAAATCATCGAATGATTTGGACGAAAAACACTATGTGGGAGTTTTTTGGGCTTGTGAATTCTAATCTGAGGTTTCCACCCCCGGGTGACGCACTTTGATCGCGAAATGCACCTCGAATCCGGGTTTTTAGTTTTTTCTTTAATTATCAGTAGTTATAATAAAATTGTTTATGTATGAGTTTGGTGAGGTTCATAAATCTATTGTTCATTTTAATCGTTTCATTTCGAATTTTTATGACCATATGGTAGCATAAGATTCGTTTTGTTCGTTTGTTTACTTATATTTTTAACGTTAAACAATATAATTAAGCTTAAAATTACGTAATTCCTCCAATTTATGTAAAAACTATGTCAGTGTTAATAAATATAATGTTTTAATTATTTTTCCGTTAAATAAATGATTTAAGCACAATATCTAGCAGTTGAGTAAGTAATCGCGGGCGAAGCTGCGGGCACCTGCTAGTTTTTGCCTATTTTAATATATAAGTTTTACAAATCAAAGATAAAAATGTAATTTTAGATTTAATGTTAAGAACACAAACTTGATAAAACTATGATAAAGAACAAAAGCATTGACAATACTAACATGCTTAAATAAGCTAATATTTTGACTGACCTGTAATTCATTTTAGTCATATTAAGTTAATACTGGTTTATAAATGAAAGTTCAATATTAGCCTACAAGTAGTTCTTTGTTATAGTCGCATTTTTAAAGTGGAATATTTAACACTCTGTGAACCATACTTTTGAAAGTTGACTTTTATGGCTATATGGGTGATTTGATCATTTGTGTATGATTGTACGAGTATAGGTGAGTTTTCGGAAATTACCAAAATTGTTACGTCTTTGAATTTGTAGGTTAAGAAATTAAGGAAATTATTTACCTCTTTCACAAAAGTATATTTTAATTTCTCGTTAATACTGTTAATGTCCTGAAGTAACCCTTCTGTATAATGTTTATTCCTTATCACAATCATGTTATCGACATGGTGAAAATAGGCTTTGATATAATATTGTATAGACTAAAATCAGTTAATGATTAGCTTCTCCAAGAGCAACGCGTCTCATATGGTTGTGTGCACATCGGCACAGTCGCATTTTCGTGCACATCGGCACAGTCGCATTTTCGTGCACATCAGCATAGTATTTTTATCTTGCAATATCATCGTGCTCATCGCCACACACCCTTCGTAGGGGTGGACAAACAGGCAAAGTTGGAATAATACTGTCATACTGAATGCAATGGAGTTCACAGTAACTGCTAGATAGACAGAAACACAAACACATCCTTCTATTATTATAGATACATACTGTGTACATTAATATTATAATTGTATTGTTTAGAAATCAATCACAAATTATCTGCCTGCGATTGAATGAGACTTTGAAATAATCTAACCTAACCTAATCTAACCTAATCTAACCTAATCTAACCTAACCGAACCTAACCTAACCTAACCTAACCTAACCTAACCTAACCTAAGCAAACCTAACCTAACCTACCTACGATATCAATCGCACACAATCTATGCTGATCACAAGCACACAGACTAGCAATGAGCGAGACCAGTCTTGCTCTTGCAGAAAATGTATGAACGAGATCAAGACCAAAACTGCATCTGCGTTAGCAAGACCAAGACCGAGCATGCAAGACCGAGACCAAGCCTGCAAGATTCTGGCAAGAACAATACCGAACCGCAAGACTCTTGCAAGTGTGTTATCTTGCAATGTTTTAGACATGATCCTTTGTGTATGTAGCGAGCTAGGACCGCTACTCAAAGGCACCGCAGAGTCGCTAGCCGGGGCAGTGCAAAGCTAAACTAGCCATTTATTCAGTTTTGCGACCTTTTGAAAACATTTGATCTTCTCTGTTTTGAACACAATTCTTTTAAAATAATTTTCAGTATAACGAAGGAACAGTACATATAACTTTTATATGTTACAATTCTATTGAGTATCTTAATATTAGACAGTATTTTATGTATGTTATGAAATATTAGTATTATACATCTATATATACAGGTATATATAATGTTATGTATATGTATTATTGACGCCATATTATCATACTGATAAATTTTTATGCAATAACATGCAATAAATTAAGTAAATAAAATGTTAAAAATGCATTATTTAAACACTGAAACTTGGGTAGGATGTTCACCTTTGGAACTGATGTTCTATAGTTCCATCTCGACTAAGAGCAATGACATTTTTTCGTGTGAAGAAAATTCTTGGACATTCTTCAAGAAGCCATAAACATTAAATATAATTTTCTTGTTTTGCTTCTCACATCATAATTTAAAGGTCCTCTTCCTTTATTTACTGACGAAAATTATTTTTTTAAATCTAACAAAGCATAAAAATAAAATTAATATGATTAATAAAACAATGAACAGTGAAACAATAAGCAAAGAAACAAAACAAAAAGTAACGATGCCGTTGAAAATTCGCTTCTGAAATAACAACCTGATCCAGCTTTCGATTATATACGTGTTCACCACTTATTAACTGACTTGGTTAACCGTTCTTTTCTAACTTCGTTCTTTTATTCATTCAACCCTCAGTCTGCTTAATTTGACTATTACTTTTACGAAACATTATTTTTATTTATCATCTTTATTTTAATAACTTCCAAACAGAGGCGTAACGAGGGGGGTTTTGGGGGTTTGAACCCCCCCCCCCCATTGATTGAAAAAGGAAAATTGTACGATATTTTATTGCCTAGATAGATGTCCTGGCTGATGTTCTGCCTCCACATTTACAGTCTTCTTTCTGTCGGCTGTCCACAACAGCTACTCATCTTGGCTCCAACCAAGACTCAGGTAAAACTGGTATGTTCACCATACCCTTGCCATTTAAGAGTGGAATGTTGTTCTGCTTAACTTAGACATCAGAGACTGTTGCAAAACGGCTACTACATGCGTATCCACTTCTCGCCCGTACTCGGGGAAGAATCTTTCCGTCTTCTCCCACGTTACGTTCCAGACTCTCTCTTCTCTCAACGCCTATCCTTTCCGTCTGCCCTAATGGAAAATTTTAAACATCATGCAAATGCGCACGCGCAGCTTCTTTCTGTAACATTTGAACAACGGTCAGAGATCGAGGTCACCAAGTTTCCTACTAACATATATCGTTCTCTTGATTCCATTTCAACAACGTTAAAAAACATTATCTTAATAGTTGAATAAAAACACTTTCTTTAACGCACTTTATTTACCTTAGTAAACTTCTGGACGGCCGTTTCGCAGGTGGTGTTCCTGCATCATCAGCAGAGAGCCAACTGATGATGCAGGAACACCACCTGTGAAACGGCCGTCCAGAAGTTTACTAAGGTAAAATAAAGTGCGTTAAAGAAAGTGTTTTTATTCAACTATTTGTTACACAACGCTAAAGTTGGACACAAGAATGAATGACATTATCTTAAGCATAGACTTCTTAACAAATTTAAATAATATCTGAGCTAATAGTGGATTCTTGTCACATCATACATGAAGACTTAAGGTCCATTTACACTCAGCAGTGACGTGACCGTGGAGTGACAGGCAAGTGCATCTACCGGCGAGCCTGAAAACATTCTTCTATGCAATTGAGTGGTGTTGTTCACACTCGCCCGGCGCTTGGCCGTGACAGTGCAGTCAGTGTTCCCGCAGTCGCAATACAGTGAAACTCGGGTAGTTCAATTTACACACAGCAGTGACGTGACTGTGGCGTGACGGGCAAGCCTAAAAATATTCTTCTAGAAAATCGAGTGGGGTTGTTCTGCCGCTGTGCAGAAGTACGAGCTTAAAATGCTCATGGAAGAAGAGCCAAATGCAGGACCATATGCAGTTTCTCATTACTCTGCTGCTATTCCAACATATTCTGGACAGCCTTCTCCTTCAGGAAGCTACAATGAGTGTGTTGTAGTGAATGAAAATCAAGATTTGCTGGTCAAATGCAACCGGCAACCTATTCAGTGCAACGGTATTTTGAGAATTTCGGTCAGGAATAAATACCCATCAAAATTAATTACAAATACTTTTTTACTCATATATGAGTTTTCGAAGTGAAACTTCTTTTTTAACTATGAAAATATTTTTCTTGCAATGTTATTAAAATAATAATTTATGTTACCCAGTATTTGTAAATTAACACTTTAAGTTTAAAACAAATTTTGTAATAGTTTAGTTTAAGTTTAAAAAAATTATTTAACAGAATAATTTTAAAATCTTTCTAAACGTAGTTTAAGTAGAAATATATGTTTTCTTTTTCAAAACAAAAGATCAAATTTTATACTGTGCGCCTTTGAAAATGTTTGTAAACTTTATTTTGAGTTGATTTCTTTTTTTAATTCAAAGTTTACAGTCTACTGTATATTCTAATCTACCATACATACCTCAAACAAACTTCAAGCCGTTCCCTCGGAGAAATTGCTTTTCTCCATTTTGTGTCCTGCTTTTTCAGGTTGACTTCCAGTTTGCTCAACAGAATGTTAAATGCATTTTCTGACATTCTGAAGTATTCTTGAAACTTTGCTCCATCGTCCATCAATTCTTTATAAAGAGTGGTAAATTCCCCTTCTGTTCTTCTCTTTTTCCAGGCCTCATGAACCCACTTCCGTTTTCTCTCTTGTTCCTTCTCCTCTTCATCCCAAAAAAGAGTAATCATTCATAAATCAGGTTCTGAGAATTTCGCCATTTTCCGTGGCATTTGTTACTATAGTAAACACTGACTGATGTCGTTCATGCCACGATATAGTGTGAATAGAAATCACTGCGGGATCACGGGCGGTGGGAATACGTGCCGTCACGTCACGTTCACCCCACTGCTGTGTGTAAATGGACCTTAATTGGAATCTTTAAATTTACTGAAGTATCATTGGTTTTTCATTTTCTTCCTTTCCATTGATATTACCGGTTGATTCTTCTCTTGCAATGAACAGAACGACAAATATTTGCGAGTCCTTTCTTTCCCACTTCGCGAATTATTCCTAAACTCCAAATCAGCTCTGATTCACCTTGGTGATCTGCAAAATTATTACTATGCTAAATACAACAGCATAAATGACTCGTTTAATCATCCCTTTCATGGTCTAAAAAGATAGTATTCCATGAAGGCATTTGGGAAAGATTATTTAGTTAAGATACTGAATTCCCAAAGTATTCTAACCCACATATATATATATATATATTCAGGCTATATAGCAGACTTATCCTTAGGACATTAAATTTTGAATAAAAATAGTCTTACATAATTTACCCTTTAACTGAATAAATTTAATATTTTTATACATGTTGTGTTATGTCGGGAATTAAGACATATAATGTTTTTCTAGATAACCATTTGAATAAATGTCATTAAGAAAGGGATGATCTAATTTATTTTTCCATATCTTGTCTAAATTACTCTAGGCCTATATGAACTTGTACGTTAATAAGTTTTATTGCTCTTAATTTATACAGGGAGATGTAATGCAGAGTAATTCCACAAAACTCATTACATCTTGTAAGTGAATGTGGCTCTTATTAAAACTACAGGGTTTAGCGCTTCGTAAATCTTATTAGCACAGAGAGCTTTATACCTGTCTGCGACATTAAGTGTGAATAAAAAATAGACGCCAGTATTTTAATGGACACCACAGGAGTAATGCGATAAGTTATATCAACACATAAACCTTTTGGTTTCCACTCAACTTAAAAGAGGGACTGCCCCTATTAAATGAAGTCATTGTGTAGCCCTATCTCTTCTGTACTCTACTGGATACGTGTAGATGTATTATTCCTTCAATCTATTGTAATGCAGACTTCTTCAACTTCATGCTGTACAGCATTAGTATATCTCCGATGTTACTAGTAATCCTATTGTGAGAAGATCACTGATGGAAAAATAACAGATTTTTACGGAATGTTTTACGTTTATCTTTGTATGAAGCTAAACGGTTGAAAATATCGAAACTTGAAACTAAATTTTTCTTTCAGAGAGGTGGTCAATTGATAGGAGGAATAGGTCTACCATTTTATGTAATTACGAAACTAAAATAAGGAAATTATATAAAACCATTAACTATTGGTTGGTGTACGCTGTTGCGTAGTGGTGGAGGCACTGCGCTACAACCCGAGGCCGGTGGGATTTTTCCATTGCCTAATCCTTCTGGTGGCACTATGGCCCTGAGGTCGACTCAGCCTGTAACACAACTGAGTACCCGGAGTATCCTGGGTGTAAAAAGCGACTGGTGTGTATGGCTGACAAATCACCACCTTAATGTACCAATGTCTCAATGTGGGAGCCTCAACCTGCCGGAATGTGATTCGGTATCACAGCAGGCATTAAAAGTTTTACCATCTTTAAACATTGAAACATTTCGAAACGGTTATAATCCTATATTTTTTCAGTATAAAAACTATGTTCATGTAAAGTTTCAGTTCAGTCAGTTGAGGAGATTTTGTGTGAAAGTGGAACAGACAAGTTCACAGAAACCATCAAATTTCTGTATTAGTGTAGGAGATGATACTGTTTCACCCATAGGTTTAGTGAATAAAACAGGAAGATTTCCTCTTTCGTGTTGGCATATGGCAGATTGCTGCTCCAGTATGAATAATATGGCAGTGATATATCAAAACAGTTGAGACGATAGGGCTAATATAACTCAGCTCCTTAATTTCGTGTAGTTTTCTAACTAGCTATGAAGACTGTCGAGCAGAGGGATTCATTAGTTGACAGCGATTCCGACCAGCATGTTTTCTATTGCCTAACAGGTGCGAGGCTGGGAACCTTTTGGCAAAGATGAAGTATACTCACTACTTCATCATGCTGGGACATACTTTCATAATTCAGAATAGAAGATTACTTGCATTTTTAAAACTGAAATATTAATGTTCCATCGTCATTTATTTAATGGTAAAATTAATAATGATCTATTCCAAAAATTTCGAACGTAATTTTTTCTCTGGATACGCCACCTGAAAATAATCTAATATTCTATTATTAAAATTCACTGTACTCTTAATCAAAATAATAAAAATGTAGGCTGTAGATAATTTGGAAGTTTTCTGTTTATTGTAAAGATCAAACTCGTACTGCCCATTTTTCTTGGTGAGCTACCGACGAGCTGTCTATTGTTCCAGATGTTTCCTATAAGTACTGTATATACGTTATTAACACAAGCCTGATAATTCAACGACAGTGTATATCGGTATTAATAGTTCTGAGTAAGAGTGCTTCTTAACATATCTTAAGGGAGACTGGAACTGAGTTTTGGCCAAAATTTAAAAATTAATAGTAAAACTTTTTAGCTTTTAACATAGGTTTTTTTTTTTATTTAGAAGGAAACTCTTCAGCTTTCCCTACAGGAAGGATTGCCATAAAAGTAGAAGTTTAATGTGACAATAAGTGCATGGAAATAAAACAACAACATAATTCGAGAGAACTTAATTAAATAGTAGTCAACACAATTAACACAATAACACCACTGAACAGATATTACATGATGGAGGTGAGCACAATTTCTGATATCAAGTCTCCTCCAAGATGGAATATTCTACAGAAATTTTCTAAGGGCATCAATCATCAAACCAATGACTTCAGTGGAAGAAAGATGTCATTTTTCCATGTAATAGAGACTGATTGGGTGGTGGATTCTGCATTTCTCGTCGGGCTAGAGCATGCTGATGTTTATTTGGTTCTACCATCACTGTCGGATCAAAAAATAACTGTAAGCTGAGCCTGGAAGAATAGCTAATATATCAATCCGTCGATGGGAGCCCTCACCCCTTCATAACTTATAAAGCGTGCCCCTTTCCCCGTAAAACTATAGCTATCAGAGCTCTAACGTTTTGGTGGCTAGAAACTCAACTTGTTTCATTAAAAGGCGAATTATTTATATCTCCCCGTCGCATCGGCGGCAAAGGTTTCCGTTTTGGTATTTTCCCTGGAAAGGGACGCCGTCATTTTCAGAACATCCATGGAAATCAGTAGGTTTGGTTGGCGAATCTGCCTGAAGTGAAATCCTTGTATAGGATGAAACATTTCTCTAACATCATATCTATATTTAGCCCTCATCAGCCGTTTTTATGAGCTTGGAGGCCATTTAAAAAATGACTGTTCCCATCATTTATACAATTTAGACATCGGGAAAATCAGCTGGTGAAGGAGTAAGGACAAAATCCCAGGTGTAACCATAGGATGAAAAACTCACTGTAGGAATCCTAGTGCAAGGTTTCTTCGGGATAAGAGGAGAAAAGCCTCCAACCTCCAACCTAGAAATGTTTATTCTCTATAACCGGTATTTTTCTCAAAACATTTTTTTTATTACTTAAAATATCCCTATCGGCTTCATTTAGGCCTATTTTTAATTGTACGGAACTTCTCGCAAATACATCACACAAAGTGGTGCACGGAACTGACTCTTCAACAAAACTTTCTTTATTTTTATGTTTTTAAAGTTTCTGAAAATTACGGACAAAAAATTATCATGTACCATAAGTGAAAATGTTTATGTACATAATCAATAATCATAATATTAAAATATGTAAGAACGGATTTCTTAGTGATAAGATGAAAATCCTTCACAGAAAATTTTATGACGAAATAACAAATATTAAATGGCTAGAGATATTCTGAAAGTGGCCTATACATATTTTAATATTACAAATATTATAAAAATATTCTAATGTGTAATACAGAAAAGCTTATGAAATGTAATAGGCCTACATTGTTTCAATGTCTATCTACCCAGCAAATTTCAGAGCAGTTGACTGAAAACTATAATACTTTTTAAACTCAGTTCTCGTATCCTCTCAGGTCAAATGATAGAAATCCACGTTACGCTCACTAATCATGACACTGTGAGTCGAAGCCATTACTTCATTTTGCATTGTTGAAAATGTTGCACATTAACAAGGTTGAGGGATCTTACAGATAACAGGGTACCGGTATGGGAGAATATACCTCAATTTCGATAATCAGGAACTTGATTATATAAGAGATGTGCACTGCGCGAAATAAACTGGGGAAAGATAGCAATTGCGAAAATAGTGTTCAACGAAAAAGAGGATTTTGTTGACTGGAAAACTATATTTGTAGGTTAGGGAGAAGCTTATGAAATGCTACATATGGATGGAGTGTTGCCTTATTTGAAGCTCATAGACGTTGAGGAAAATGGAAAGCAAATAGTTAGAGATCTTTGAGATGTACTGTTGGAGGAAAATGGAGAACATCCTGAATGCAATTGAAGGAAAAATAAACGTTTCAAGAAAACTTGGTAGAAGAAGAATTGAGATATTGGATGACATCAAGAAGAAAAGAAGCCAAGGAGAGAGGAGAGTTAAAAGAAGAAGCAGAAGACAGACAGAATTGGACAGTGAAATTTTATCATGGGGGTATAAACCTGCCCTAAGGCAGAAATAACAGTAGTATTAAATAAATATGATTATAACAATAATCAGTGATAAATGGAATGAGTAACTGGTCCCTGAGGAAACATTGAATATCTCTGATTTTTTAGAGTTGAAACCTATAAAGAGTATCCCTCGTTATCCAAGAATCAACTGTCGTTTCTACTTAGCTATGCAAGTTCAGTCACCTAAAGTGTTATTTTGAGTGTTCAGTGTATTGAGACCCTGGTTGTACGTGGAACAAGGCTCTGATTGTGGCGTGTTCCAAGACAAAGCTGCCGCGCATCTGTCTCATTCAAATTACAACAAACACAGATTTGTTCGCTACCAACAATCTCCTACCACGCGGTTCTATATTTACCGCGACAAGAACCCGGTAACGAGGCCCACAGAGAACCTGTGTTTGCACCGTACCCAATTACTTCATGTCAGAGGCGGCTGGATTGCGCACTGGCAATATGTGAATTTAATCCATTATATTGTAAAGAAATTCGAAAACACAGTTCGTTTCTGGTTAAATAACATTTGTTGTCGTTCTTGGCTGTATTTAGATCAGGCGCGGGTGCAGGATTTCGATTAGGGGCAATTTTTGTGCAATTTTACCTTTCTTTCAGAAAATTCGTTCTAAACAAACAAAAAATTATAAAGTTTTTGTTTGCTATCCATGTAATACTTGCATTTGAATAATGCTCTGTTTGTCTTAAAAAATGAAATTAAAAGACATAATTAAGTATAGACAAAGAAAAACAATGTAATTTGAAGCTAGGTAGCTGTATATAGGAAGGTATGAGTGGAGGATGCGCAGTAGCAAGCTTACGTCACGTATAGGCAAGCTTCTGCTCTCGCTAGCGTATTGCGAGTAGTGTAGGCCTATGTGTGGAACTTATTGATGTGAAGTGTCTTATTTTTGTTATTATTTTAGCGTAAATATGCTAACAAAGTATGTCGTAGTAACATGTAGAAACAGAGGTAAAATTAACGGTGATATATCACAGATTTCCTAGGGATAAAAACGTTCAGGATAGATGGATACATTTGTGTAGAAAAACAGACTCACTTAGGCCAGAGAACAGTTGTGTATTATCTGATTACTTTGGCAATAATGATTGTGTGCATGACTTACGAGCTGGACTTCTGAGTTTACCGCTATAACGAATAATTTTTAAAAATCCGAACTAATTATTTCTTGTATATTGGATGTGGTAATAAAAGACACTCTGTTATTAATGTTGAAAGAGAGAAAAATAAAGTTGTCTATCAATTGTTATAGGAGACATCGCTTATACACGAACAATGTAAGAGTACAGAAGTACTGTTTGACTATGACATTGTTGTGCCTGCATTATCAGATACAGATGTTACAGAACCAATAGGAATAAAATTGCGAAATGCTGAACAAAGGAATTTGACTTGAAAATAAAATATGTTTAATAGAAAACGAATTAAGGGGTTTGACAGAACGGTGTACTATGTGTGAAAATATATTTTCAGAGTGTGAGAGGGTACCGGTACCTGCAGGAAATGGGGCAGCAATGATATTGCTACAGTCGTTACAATTAGTGCACTTTCTAAAAAAGGATTTGACTATTTAAGGCAACATTTATAACACTTTTTAGCACGAGTAACTTAAATCAGAGCCTAAATTATAATAATTTCCTCCCGGCTTAATTAAATTTAATTTGGACTTAATGACACTACATGCAAAATGGAGGCATCGACTTGGAAGAAAATAATGTTTGGGGGTGGCAAGAATTGAAGACGTGCCCGGAAAAAGGGGTTACCCTAAAAAAAATTTCACAATTTTTTGCCCCTGATTCTTTTGCTCTGGACACTAATCAAAATGATTGATTAAATATGTAAGAATGCTTGAAGCTTATTCATAGAAATGAACAACCTAAGTTCAACAATTTTTTCAACCTCATTCAGTAATAGTGTAATCTATTATTCTCCATTTTACAAAAAGTGGATTAAAACTTTTTTCCGGGCATGTCTTCAATAAATGGATTTTCTTTAGTACTAAATATTGTGACGTCACAATTCATGTGTTACAAATTGGCTGTCAAGAAGCACATGGCTAGAACGCAAATAAACACGTGTGATATTTCGCATGGACAGACAACAAATAAACATATGTGTGACGTCTAGGTCATGTGATAACCTACTAAACGGCTGTTCTAAAGTCGTCCAATAACTATTTAGGGAATTTAACGAGAGATTCAGAATTTATCTTGTGAAACTGTGGACCTAGAATTATGGATATATATGCATTTATGAACCACAGATTATTGTCTCTGTTGGACATTAAATGCGAATATTATAGGAGAAAAATTTCTCTGACACTGGAATTTGAACCCAGTACCTTTCGCTATCCGTGCCAATGCTTTACCAACTGAGCTAAGCCAGAGTTCACTTCACAGCGCCAGAATTATAGCACTAGAATTATAGGCTACTTAGCGAATAAAAAGGCTGAATCATTAAAATCCTAATTAAATTCTTCTGTTCTTACGCAATATTCTTTATCCTCTCCAAAACGTTTAGAATTGTCTGCGTGATATTTTGTTGATGTATAGTGTAATGGATCCAAGTTAGTTGAATTGTTTCCTGTAACAAATTAGAGCAAAAAAAATCACAAGAAAGAAATCTTTTTTTATGTTTTGATTTAAATGCTTTGCTATTACACAATCTAGCGTTAATATTGTAAACACACTTAAGTTGCTATTAGACTATAGGAGATTTATAACCTTCACCATTAATAAAATTATTAATTTCAAATCTTCTTTTCGTTTATACTCTAAGCATCTGATCCTACCCAATCAATGACTGGAGTCAATGGGTACAATGCTTGAGTTAAATGATTAATAATTGTTTTAATAATAAATTCAATGAAGATGTTTCCGAGTTCATTCCTAATGATTTCACATTAACAAGTGCACGTATATGCTATGAAATGAAAGTGATAAAAAAGAAGATAAAGTATGACGATAATCACTTGCGATTGTTTCGTATTTTGGATTGGTCACTGATTCATGAACTAAATAGTCACTATAACAACTACAACAACAAAAGAAAACTTTTAGATAAGATGACAGAAAGTAATCGGCATTTTTGTCGCGAAAATGAGGGAAAAAATAACCTGACTATGAAATTTAATTGCAATAATATTTTTCAATTAGAGTTCCACTATGTACACAGATAATGTTTACTCTTTTGCTTTATTACAGGGACCCTAAGCTTATGCATACCAAGCTAAAAAGTTACACTGCATAGCCTACCAAGAGATTACCGTAGTATCCCAAAGCAAAATGTATTGTTAGACATGGAAAATGTACATAAAGAAAAGTAATCATATAATTATAGTAACAATGTAATGCACCAGACAAGCCTCTTAATTCAAAGTTTGACTTCAATTACTGTCATAATTTTTTTGTAAAAAAGAACATATTTTGCAGATTTTGTGTCTATTGCAATTACACATATTGTGTGGTTTCAATCAATGCAGATTTTGCACACTTTTCCTGTCTTCATAACCCCATTATTTACATGACTTCTTCTATATCCTTTTCATTATCGAAGTCATAATATGACTTATTATGAAATATTATTTCTTCTGTAACTTGGACTTTTAAAAATATTTTCTTTTACAACTGCTATAACAATAACTGAATACAATCAAATCATGTAAACTGATATAACCAAGTGCCAGTATGCTTTATTTAATCAGCGATAAACGCAATTATGATAGGCCCATGCAGAAAAATTATTTTTGTAATAGATCACCGAGTTAAACTCCAAAAACAAAATGTGCTGGTAATAAATAACGATGCAATAAGCCTACGTTACGCTGATATGTCTGTTTCAAGTTTAAAGCCGCCTTAAAGGTTATGAATTAACAAAAAGTCAATATGAAATCTGTGAGGATTTACATTAGGTATATTGCTGCACAGGAACGAATATAAAAATTACTACATTAAAATATAGCCTAATGTAAATGTCAATTGTCTGCATAACCATAGAATACACAATATAATATCAATATTCAACAGCTAGTAGTTATAAATTGTTTATTTACATTATTTAAATCATTATTTAGGCCACACAGACATCGTTATGAAGAAACAAATCAATAAAGGTTGCTACCAATATCAATATACGATTGGCAATTTGTTACGTTATTTTAATATAATAATAATAATAATAATAATAATAATAATAATAGTTTATTTAACCTGGAGAAGTTAAGACCGTAAGGTCTTTTCTTCCACTTCACCAGGGACTAATAGTAACTTACATTAATTATTACAATATAACATAATAAGTAACACAAAATACATTAAAAGAACACAACATAACACATGAAATGATTTAAGATACATTAAAATGACACACTGAATAATATGAAAGAATTTTAAGAAAATGATAAAAAAGAAATTAATTATTACAAATACAATTTAGTTATACAAAAAACATTAAGTGATAGAAACTGAAATTAACATAGGACATGAAAAAGATACACTATTAAGTACTACGTATATGTGCTGTTAACTGCGATCTGAAGGTTGACAGTGACCGGCAGTCCTTGATGTGAGATGGTAAAGAATTCCACATTCGGATGACTGAAGTAGTGAACGATGATGAGTAAAGAGATGTATGATATTTAGGTATTGCGAGAATATGATCTTGCCTGGACCGAGTGTTTAGGTTATGATGAGATGAAAGAGTTTGAAAGCGTGATGACAGATAGCGAGGACAGGAAGTGTGAAGAATTCGATATAGGAGGCAGAGAGAGTGCAGTTTTCTTCTGTCGTCCAAGTGAAACCATGCCAATGTTTCAAATGCTGGCGTAATGTGATCTGATTTACGAATACCACAAATGTAGCGAACGCAAGCATTATGAACACGTTGTAGTCTTTGTCCAAGTTTGGAGCTCAGGTCGCTTAGTAGAATATCACAGTAATCGAAATGAGGCATTATGAGTGTTGATACGAGTGTTTTCTTTAGTGAAGAAGGTAGAAAGTTTTTTAATCGTTGGAGAGCGTGAAATATAGAGTATATTTTTTTGCAGATTTCTTTTATATGGATGTTCCAATTTAAATTACTGTCAAAATGAAAGCCAAGATTTTTTACATGCGGACTAAAGGGGACAATGCTTCCGTTTAATTTGACGGGTGTCAAATTTTCCTCATTGACATTTTTCAACAAATTACGATGCCCCATTAAGATCGCCTGAGATTTTCCTGCATTAATTGTAAGTTTAGAATGTCTTGCCCAATTAGTTATTGTTTCAAGATCGTTGTTAATTTCATTTATAGTCATGTTAATTCTGTCAGGTCGTGTATGTTTATACAGCTGTAAGTCGTCAGCGTAAATGTGGTAGTTAGTGTCGTTACTGATGGTGTTACAAACGTTGTTTATGTATATAGTAAACAGTAATGGTCCCAGCACCGATCCTTGTGGCACTCCACGTTCTACAGGCCTCCATGAAGAAGACTGGTTTCCCACAATAACACGCTGTTGGCGGCCGTAGAGGTAAGAATGAAACCACTGGACAGTGTTTTCTGACAAGTTGAAGGTTCTGAGCTTTGAGATGAGTAATTCAAAATCTACTGAGTCAAAAGCTTTAGAAAAGTCAATCAGTGTCATAATCGTCAATTTGCTGTCATCCATAGCTTTGCGAATGTCCTCTGCCACATTGAGCAGCGCCGTCGCAGTGCTGTATCCGGAACGAAAGCCTGACTGATATGGATTGAGGTAGTTATGTTCGTTGAGATAGTCCGTCAGTTGTTTGTGTATAATTCGTTCCAGTGCTTTGGACAGAGTGGGCAGGATATTAATTGGTCTATAGTCACTAGGTGAGGATGGATTTTTCACTTTTGGTAAGGGACGCACCAAGGCTTTCTTCCACAATGTAGGAAAGGTAGCAGTCATTATTGATGCATTAAATATATGTGTCAAAGTCGGAACAATTACGTGAAGGAGTTTGTGAATTAGAGTAATACTGATGTTATCTATGCCTGTTGCTTTTGTCTTTATTACTTTTACAGCTCTCTTTACTTCGTCTGGCGTAATGTATTTAAAATAAAAAACCTCGTGGTCTGTCTCATGTGTCGGTATTTCGTATTGTGGGTCGTGAAAGAATATTCATTATAAAATTGATATTGATATACTCGTTATTTCGGTACCGGTCAATCGATTTGGCCCTAATTAAATAGGCTTGTACCCAAGAACGTCATAAATTCGTATACCAAGTTTCATGAAAATCCGATAAAGGGTATTTGAGTTTTCCGCGCATTTGTGATATATTACCATAAAAAAGGCATTAAATTTGGCATTATTCCGGTACCGGCCAACCGATTTGGTCCAATATCAATATACTTCTTTCCAGAGACATTATAAATTCGTTTGCCAAGTTTCATCAAAATCCGATAAAGCGTATTTGAGTTATAACGCCTTTAAAATAGACACTAAATTGGGTGTTACTCCTGTACCGGTCAACCGATTTGGTCCATTATCAACTGGGTACTTCCCACGAACATTATAAATGTATATACCAAGTTTCATTAACATCCGATTAAGCGTATTTGAGTTATCGTGCGTACAGATACATGGACGGACGGACAGACACTTTTCCTCCCCACACACAATCTCATAAGGTTACTTAATAACTGGCACTTAATAACAGAGAGAGATATTAGATTTAAAATAATTGCACACAACAATGTATTAACATTTAAAACATTCAATTCACACTTGTACAAACACAACTTTCTACAATGTGTTCGTATTTACGTATGCTTTGTTGTTACACAGTATACCAAGCGGTGTATCAGAGAAACCCAATAAACCTTTAAATTATTAATTATAATAGATACATTTATTTGAAAAATTCAACAATGCTAGTGTTCAGTGGCGAGGGTTTAATAATGTCACATAATCTTAAAAATATGAACTATTTCTAACAGCTACAAATAATAAAATAGTTAATTTGGGGTCCTGCAGTACCCCGCTTGAGATGCGAAGGTTAAAACAATAACCTCCTTACAAACATGGTCCATATTCATATACAATACTTCCTCTCTTCTAAATATATTGACATTTATAAAACGAGGTAATACCTCTATGTGTTGTAAAAATAATGGACAATAGTCTATATTCCAGTTTAAAATTAAACAAGAAAAACAATCAATAACATTGATTGCTGGGGTTTGCTCAGGTGTAGATTTTCATGAATGATTCGCGGACTTGGTCCACTTTAACTCTGTACCTTCGAATTAGTAAACTAGTATTTACTGACAGAAATTACTAATGCAATTAGCATTTACGTAGCATTATAACACGAACTCAATACTATAATGCAAGGAATATTATTCATTCCTATCCCATACCCTTATGATTTACATGGAGCCGGAAATGAACATTGCAATTAGTTTTAATACGTACCAGTTAGGCATATACAATGCAATGTGGACTAACGACTGTTCCCGTGCTACGTATCCGGTTTTATTGCGCCTTAACGACTCCACCCACTGCGGGGGGAGGGGCTATCAAATTGAAATTAACTCTGCCATTGTCGTAACTCAAACTCCTAGCATTCGCGTTTTATTGGCATTCTCTACCAGGTTAACTGCCTCTTCTATCGCTAAGCAGCCATCTAATAATTCAATAGGGCTAGTACATTTTCGGGAAAAACCAAATATAAGGTGCATCGTCGCATGAGATATATCCCACCATGACCCACCCTCAGTGAAGCACTTTCTTTTATACCACGATCTAGCGAATTCTTCGAGGATAAACAGGTTGACAAACCGTTGGGTACAAGGCAAACCTGTGGGTACAAGGCACTTACTCTCGCATTTTTAATATTTGGTACAAGGGGTACTCTCGAATTTTTAGTATTAGGTACAAGGAGCACTCTAGAATTTTTAGTATTAGGTACAAGGGGCACTCTCGCAGTTTGAATATTTGGTACAAGGGGCACTCTCGCAGTTTGAATATTTGGTACAAGGGGCACTATCACATTTTTAATATTGGGTACGGTCGGGAGTGTCGGCGACCATATACAAGGATAGTTTGTCACCATACTTCGCTGAGAAACAAAATGTGAATATCGAGTGGGCGGAGCTTAAAGTGCACCTTGTATTTGTCTTTCGCCACATTGACCAATAAAGTACAAGTTGCCATGAAGTATGCCTATTTTATTTATTTACATTTTTACATTAGAATCATATTAAACCTTCGCACTTAGTGCTTTTTACTAAAATGATAGGCTAACACGGACATATGGCAAGCATTTAAGTTGATCTACACTTTTAAATATGAAATCTAAATAGGCACATGTAAAATCTTAAAAATTCATACAAAAATAGCTACGTATTAAAAACTTATATTTAAAGATCTTTTAACCTACGTGGAAATTTAGTCAACTTATGAATGAGGCATGAAACAAAACGCATTTGTAGATAGGCCCATACTTGTCTGAACGTATTAATGAAAAGACTTGAAAGTTCGTAAGAGCAACATATTTTAAGGATAGAAACATATTTATAGGCGAAATTCAACGATTATCTAGTTTTAGTACCGTTAGAAATAACCTTACCGTCATCCCTCTTTCTGTAAATCGGATAGACTAACTTATCCGTAAAAATTATGATTAGTGTATGATACAAGTCTTACAAGTCTTTGAAAATTATTAATGCACTTAACATTTTGCTGTTAAAATTTAATTGTAGGCACACGTGGATCATGTGATGTACTGACTGGCTTTTGAAGTAAGGAAGGAAGTATCGGGTGCACTCGTATAATTTCATGAATGTGCAACACAGTTCTGCAGGGGTTCCAAAAGAACTAACCCAAAAGGAAGCACATTTCAATGATTTTATAGGGCGAGCCCAGGAGTTACCAATTCTTGTTCCATGTCGACAAAAATGGTGGTTTTCCACAGTATTAAGGAAATAAACCACGAAAGTTATTGCTGGTAGGCCTGCTACTCCTGCATACGTTTGTCACCTTCTATTATCGTGCGATATTGAGCGAAGATAGGCCCACCAGCAGATCGTATCACTTATATAATATACGATAGACGTTGGTTGACATCGTATTGGTGTTAGTCGGTTCACCACTTAGGCCTATAAGCGATATGTATCTTGCATGATAATTATGCCATATCGCTTATGACACAAAGATATGCAGCCCGCCTTGAGTTATACTCAAAGAAATTCATCGACATGTTTTCGGTCACATGATCGGAATTTTTGCAGTCTAAACGCAAGTTTCGTTATGGTGCGAGTTCTCGTTTTCGAGGTTGTTCACAGGCAGACCCATTCAAACACAGAAACGTTTTCTGAAACTAACAAATCAACTTCATTTTTAGACTCGGGACCTCAAAACTAACTTATTTATTAATACCGAAAACTCTAAATCTGATTTGAGGGCCAAAAGCATAAAATTTAATACCAAAAGTATTAATATAGGCTTATCTATTAATAATTCAAAATTAAAATCATTTTAATAAAATATCAATAATGATATTGAATATAAAATATTTTTCTTTATTTGAACACAAAAGTAAGTCCTTCTTCTAGCAACACAACCCATGAATAAAACAAACAATTAAACAGAGTAACTTATTTAAATGAATAGAGGTAGGTGAAATAAAAAGAAATTAAAATCTTCCAGGCTGGCAAATTTGACTGAATAATCTCGTGCTTTGATTTCAATGAATATCAACAATGCTAAACTTAGAAAATATTACTACTAAACATTATAATTATTAGCTGATTAAAAGATATTAAATTACAATGTACGATATTCTAAATTTCTTCAGTGGTGCAAAGTAAAACTCATACAGTCATTATACTCTTAAAATTAGGTGATAAAAAAACACTAAATTACAAACTGTCGGCTGCGGAGGTCTAGAGGTAGCGTGCCCGCCTCTAGATCCGAAGGTCGGGGGATCAAACCAGGCCACAGTAGTCGATGGGTTTTTCAGGACGTAAAAATCCTGGGCACGGAGTCCTCCGTGAGGGACTTTAAGCTGGGAGGCCCGTGTCGTAGATTTATGGTTCGTAAAAGAACTCCAAGCCTAAATTAGAGACTCTGAACGAAATTTCTCGGCCCTTTCACGTCCACGTAATACCTTAGTTTCCGGAGGGGGGTTAAGGGGCATAGGATTCGAGAGAGAGAGAAATTACAAATTGACTCCGTGGTTCGACATCCCTGGAGGGACTAGGTTTACCTTCTTCCATATACAGGGTGTTTCAAAAATACCTTTACAAACTTCGGGCATGGGTTCCATGGGTTCCAAGGAAAAGAGTTCATACATACATATGTCCCATAATCCTTGTTTTCTCGTGAATTAACTTTTCATTGACGTATCATGGAAGCCTGCGAAACCATTCGACACCATCCCGGAATATTTGGAGTGCGACAGTTCATGAGTCGACGAGTGCATGCATGTCTAGAAGCAAGAGGAGGACATTTCGATCATTTGTTATGAGTTTTGTTTGTTGACGTGTTATGAGTGAACGTGTTATGTTTTGAACAGTCCTAACGAGAAAACAAGGATTATGGAACATATGTTCATACGAACTTCTTCCTTCTTTTGGTGTAATGAACCCATGCCCGAAGTTTTTAAAAGTATTTTTGAGTCACCCTGTACAGATAGCAGGATTGGGGGCATGTGATCAGCTTGCCGGGGGAATGTGGTCAGCTTGCCGACACCCAATGCTGTTAATAATCGTTTTCGTGACCGGATCTGCTACTTCTCAATCACGAGTAGCTCCTCAGTGTGTTTCACGAGGCTGAGTGCACCACGTACCAGACCCCACATCCCTGAAAAATCCGATGAGGTACCCCGGATCGAACCCAAATTTGTGGATCCGTAGTTCGATTCCCGGCCGGGTCGGGGATTTTTCAGTAGAGAAAATTTCTTTCCCGGGTTCGGACTGGGTGTGTGTGTGTCCTTAGGTTTAAGTAGGTAGGGGACTGGCGCACCCCGGTAACAAATCCGCTGTGGATATCCCCTTACGGGATCACCAGGGGTCGCTCGCGAACCTGAGGAATAACTTTTTAAGCCAGTCACGCTAATCACGAGACCACGCAGGCGGCCACATTAAATTATAAAGACGGTAACTGAGACACATACAGACATGCACTCCCTTAAAATCAGCTGATTACAAAACATTACATTTCAATAGAGTCTATATTCCATCAATTGTACAGTCTGACGCATATAACTTCTTAAACTGATTAGAACACATTTGTTAGGCCTACTATGAGGAAGCTAAAAATAATTGCGAAACAAAACTCTACAAATTATACTGCTAGTAGTCTCCGACCCATCAGTCTTGTACCAGTACTAGGTAAAGTTCTAGAAAAATTAATGATAGAAAGAGTCATGTACCATCTACTACATAATAATAGGCTAAATAGAAATCAGTATGGTTTCATGCCCGACACCTCTACTGAAGATGCTGTTTACACAGTAACTAAGTGGATGCAAGACATCTACAGTAAAAGAAGCATAGGAATGCTTATATCGTTGGACATCTCGGGAGCATTCAATTACGCCTGGTGGCCCAAAATTCTCCAACAGTTAAAAAAACATAACTGCCCCAAAAACATTTATAAACTCGTACAAAGTTATTTTACAGACAGAAAAATAGAACTAACAATCAGCAATACCACAGTTTCACGAAACATTTCCAGAGGTTGCCCTCAAGGCTCTACATGTAGTCCTGGATTTTGGGTTGTGCTGTATGATGACATCCTAAACCTAAAGCTTCCAGAAGGATGCAATCTAATTACCTATGCAGACGATGCTCTTTTATTGATTGATACTAGTAACATTAGTTCACTCAACACAACTGCAAACACAGCGCTAGATATATTATCTAAGTGGGGATGCGAAAACAAACTCAACTTCAACCCAAAGAAAACTACGGCAATGCTCGTCACAAGAAAACGTAAAGTCGAAGAACCAAAGATAAGAATGCACAGCGACAACATTCAAGTAGTGAAATCCATGAAATATCTTGGTGTTATCCTCGACAGTAAATCAACTTTCCGTGAACATTTCAACCACCTAGCCAGCAAGGGTAAAAAACTTTTAACGGGACTATCGTTAGCAACTCGGCCCACTTGGGGACTAGATTCAGATATTTTACAAGTTATCTACCGAGGAGCAGTGGAACCAGCAATTCTGTACTGTGTTTCTTCCTTTGAAAAGGTGCTGGAAAGAAAGTGGGCTCAGAAAAAACTGTTGCAGATACAACGGGGATTTTTGTTGAGTATCACACGTGCATATAGAACTATTTCCACAGACGCTGCCTTAATCATCGCAGGCATAGAACCACTATATCTAACAGCAAAATATAGAGCCGTACTATGCAATATAAAGAAGAAACGAACAAATATTGAAGGGACGGAAATAGAGACTAGAGCAAGTCATTTACATACTGGCCACCCCGCTCAACATTGCACTAATGTAACATTTACTGAATGCTCAGCACAACACAGACACCAGATCTTCACCGATGGCTCACGTTCCAGCACCGCTGAGGGTCAGGCCATAGTAGGCTGTGCATTTGTGGTTTTTGACGATGACACCGAACTATGCAATACCAGATTTAAACTGGCTAATCACTGCTCAGTGTTCCAAGCAGAACTATTTGCCATTCAAAAAGCCATAGAGTGGTGCAATGAGAATGACGTAAACGCTAAAATATGCAGCGACTCACAATCTGCACTATATGCTATACATAATAAATCCAATCTCCATCAAATTGCAGTTAATATCAGGAATCTTCTCAGAATATCAAATAAACACATATGCCTCACCTGGGTACGGGGTCATTCCGCAATTGAAGGAAATGAAAGAGCAGACTCACTTGCTAAAGAAGCTGCATCTCTACAAATAGCCCCAGCCTATATTAAGTGCCCCATTTCCTACTTCAAAAAGGAACTTCGAAACAAAACCATTGACAACTGGAATCAAGAATGGCAAGCATCCACTTGTGGCTCTACTACAAGAGAAATTTTCTTTCCAACGGTCTATGATCGCCAAAAATGCAAACTGTTGAAACCAAACTTTATTATAACCCAGTTCCTTTCGGGACACGGAAAATTTGGTGCTTATTTTGAACGATTTCACATAGAAACTCCGAGTGATAGTTATAACTGTATATGTTCTGAGTATCCACAGGATGTAAAACACTTGATTTTTGAGTGCCCTGTATTTTACAGGAAAAGACTAGAACTGGAACTTCATCCACACATCTGCTTTACAGTATCTAATAGGCAAGTCAAAACAGATACATTTACAAACAGCTGCTGTTATAGCACATTTACAAAATTTATCATACATATCTTTCATAGATTATGAAAGACATTAGGCTAGGCCAACAGTGAATCATATAATACAATTATACATACTTTGTAATTAAATATAACCCTAACATACCCGGTAAAGTAGGGTTTAGAAGATTCGGAGATTCAATAATAATAATAATAATGAGGAAGCTAGTGCATACGAATAGGGTGTTTAAACTTCAGAGAGGTTAAAGACTTTTCAGTACCAGAAGAATAGGCCTACACATCCTTCAGTCTCGTCGATTGTCCTCATTTTCTGATGCAGTAAATCGGCCATGGGCAAACCCCTTACCACTTGACACACAACCCGCAAATTTGGTCAACTACACATAGTTCGAAAAGAACCGGTAGATGGAGAAACAAACAGATAATGAGTGCAGTGGCGGTTGCTCATTCTTAAAGAAATAACCATTTCATTTTATAGTTTACACTACAATAAACAAATAATACAAACAATACTGAATTTTTAATTATTCATTTATGTGTGCAATTATTTCGTTAAAATCTGTGTTACCTCTGACAACTCTATTTTCATCTGTGCACAACTGATGCTTGTCACTGAAACGGGAACTGTAATTTGACTTGGCGCATTTCATTTATGAAAACAGTTGCTCACACAAATACGTAGAAGCAAACATAGCCAAAATCTTAGCTGCAAAAAATCTTAATTGCAAGTGTCTATCAACTGATAATTGTTTAAATATATCAACACTATGTTTGCGGAGGCACAAATTTTTCAAAGTAACTGTGTTCTTTGTGGTTGGTGAAAAAATGCCTTTGTAAATTGCCTTTGCGGAAACGCAGCATTTTTTAACATGATAGGCAAAGAGCTTTATCTCCTTTGCGAACGAAGAAAAACTGTTCTTCCCATTCATCCTGAAATTTTCGTTTATACAGAGGCCTAGAATTGCCATAACGCCTTTCCAATCGGAACTGTGTCGTGACCCGTCACTGCTTGCAAAGAGATTATGACTCTTGCTGCAGCCCGACCAGGTTTTATTATTTACTTTTTTACTTTCTAAATTTATTCTAAAATTGGTTATAAGTCAATAAACAGATTAAGTTATGACATATGACATATGACATATGACATATTACATATGACATAACTTGTCTGTCTGTGAGATAGACCATTAGGGCAATCAGTCATAGGAGAGAGGTTCCATCTGGCGCTGTGAATTGAACTCAGGCTTAGCTCAGTTGGTAGAGCATTGGCGCGAATAGCCAAAGGTCCTGGGTTCAAGTCCCAGTGTCGGAGAGATTTTTCTCCTATAATATTCCCTTGTAATCTCCAACAGAGACAATAATCTGTGGTTCATGAAAGCTTATATATCTAGATTAAGTTATGTTTTATGTGTTTATTTTATCCTGTCGTATAATGGTGGCACTGAATTAATCATTTAATCTGAAACGGATTATTCTTAAAGAAAAATAGCTATATTTTAAAAGTAGAAGCAGATGTTCTTTTGGACTCAACAGTAGGCCTCACTAACGTTCGGCATTTAAAATCATAATTTTCAAGAGATTAAACTGGTACATACAGATAAAATTGTTCCTAAATAGCACAATTTAAAATGTTTTTCCGTTTCGTGCCCGGGATCAGTTAACCGATTTGATCCAAAATCAATAGACTTCGTCCCATGGGCGTTATAAATGGTTTACCAAGTTTTATGAAAATCCGATAAAGCATCTTTGAGTTATCCCGGTACCAGACAATATCGTAAAGTACCGGTACCATTCTGGCACTTAATAATTATGCAATATCATTACATAATCTTTTTGTTACATACATTATAACGGGCAAGTTGGGTAGTGAATTTAATATTTGACGGGGGCCCGGGAAAAATTTTCCCTGGGGCCCTTGCTTCCTTTCCACGGCCCTGTCCGGAATGCTATCTTGTGATCTTGTGTCTTATGCTGAAAGGTCAAGAACCACTTGTGGTTCCCGAACCAGTAAATGCCCTTGTATGCAGTAAACCCTTTAAAACTAGAACTCGTACCTCATCCGAATTTACAATAATTGTTGAAGGAATATTGGGTTTTGAGAAGTAGTGTCTGCTCTTTAGCCTATATTGGCGAGGCAAAAATAGCTATCACTAGTATGATCCTGGTTCTTGCCCTTCCCCTTTCGTCCAATCATGCAACATTTTTTCGCAACTGCGATACACACAATGTGGGGCTCTATCTTGCCTTTGTCCCCAGTAGTAAATCCGAAATATACGTTATAAGCGCGCTCCACAAAGGATTAGGTTATATATTGTGTATTTGTTTAATAAGGGTGAAGTATCCACAATTAAATCAGCAGCGCGCCTGTCTTCCACTCCGGCCCGTCCGGGTTGGGGATTTTTGAGTTGTGAAATATCCTCTTCCCGAATTCAGGACAGGGTGTGTGTGTTGTCCTTAGGTTTAAGTGTTAAGTAGGGGACTGACGCACCTCGGAAACAAAATCCGTTGAGAAAATACCCTTAAGGGATCACCAGTAGCCGCTGGCGGCCCGATGAAACTTGCAAGCAAAGCTCACAAATATAATAGAAGGCATCTGGTTATTTATGCATTATAGCCATGACCATATAAAAACGGATCATAACAAATAATACGGAATTATTTTGATATCTAAACAGTAACCTATTATGTAGCTTTTTTTTTTTTTTTTAATTTATTTATTTAAGGTCGCTTTTTAACTGCCAGGGTCACCAGCGACCACAATAATTAATACATATATATATTGAACAAGTTCTACAAGAAGTGAAGTATGAAGAAAAACATATGCAACTTGGAATTTAGTAAGAAGAACAACATATTAAACTTAAAACTTTAGCAACTATTGACAAACTATGATTTGATTTGACATTATATGAATGATTTTAACTGTGACAGTTCCAAAAGTGAGATAACCTTAAGGCATCCTTCATTATTCTTAAATATATTGTATAAGTCTCCTTTGATATTTAACAGACGCCTTACATGCAATAACCGTGGACATTCCAGAATAAGATGGGAGGAAGTTACATCCCCATTACATTTCGGGCATGGATCCTTAATAGTTTTCTTCATAAGATAGCCATGGCTAAGGTTGAAGTGGCCAATCCGCAGCCTGGTCAGCAAGACATGTTGCCTTCTACAGAGGAGAGAATTCGGAATGGCTGGCTCAGTAACTGATTTCCGGACGAGCTGCAGTTTTGAAGGAGTGGATCTCCATGTTTCATCCCAGTGCTTCGTAATTTCAGATCTGATCAATGTTTTGGTGTCCTCCAATGTACCATTAAAACAGTTTTCAATTTTTGGGAAGACTGTAGCAGATTTAGCTGCTGTATCTGCGTTTTCATTACCAGAAATACCTTTATGTGCGGGAAGCCATGCTAATGAGATTTGGGTACCATTTTTTGAGTGGAAAAACAAACGTTCCTGAATCATTTGGATGAGTGGGTTCCTTGTAGATCTGTTTCCGATGGCACCGAGAGCTGACATAGAATCTGAGAAGATAACAATTTGTGAGCAGTTATTACTCATAGTGCTTTTTTCAATAGCTTTGAGAATAGCCCAGGCTTCACATGAAAAGATGGAGAAGTAATCTGGTAAGCGATAGGAGTGAACACTTGAGGAAATGACTATGCCACATCCTGATCTTGAGTCACGTTTTGAGCCATCAGTATATACTTTGAGACAATTCTTATACTCTTCAAGGAGTGACGAGATCATAGGCTGTAACACTGATTTAGGCATAGTTGTAGAGCAGGGAATTTGTGTAATCTTCGTATTAATAGAGGGAATAAAAGGCTCCCAAGGAGGAAGGGGATGGAGTCGCCTTGGGAGGATATTAGCTTTTTCAATGTTGAATTCTGAGTTATAATCCAGGAGTCTTTCCCTTAATGGTTTTGGACAATTTGGGTGAGAGTTATAAAGTTCTGATTTTGGAACACCAAAGACGTAATTGTTGGTCGGGTTAGAAGGAGAACAAAATGTTGAGTATGAAAAGTTTAGACATAGTTGTTTACGTCGCAGGTCCAAGGGAAAAAGACCAGCTTCCACAAGTAGACTGCTACTTGGACTGGATCTGAAGGCTCCCAAACTTAGACGACTTGCAGTGTTGATAACTGGATCCAACGTTTGGAGAAGGCGTTTGCTTGCCGAACTGTATACTATAGCTCCATAATCCAGTTTGGACTGAATTAGAGCTCGATAGACGTTTATTAGACATGTTGATTCGGCACCCCACTTAATGGAAGATAACGTTTTAATTATGTTCAGTCTAGATGCACATTCCGATTTTAGTGAAGTAATATGTTGTTTCCATGAGTGATTTTTATCGAACAGTACGCCTAGGATTTTGCAAGAATCTGATCTGTGCAACCTGTGGCCACCAATATTAAGGTTAACGTCTATTTGGTGAAGCTTTCTACTTCTAGAAACAACTATAAATTCAGATTTTGATTTGGATATTGTGAAGCCGGAAGTCTTTGCCCAGGAGTAGATTTTATCCAAAGAATTCTGAATAATATTAGCAGTAAGCTTAATGTTATTCCCACTGCAGAGAAGAGTGATATCGTCCGCAAAGAGGAATGCTTTTATTGGCTTCTCAATCAAACTGCTGACTTCATTAATAGCAATGAGGAATAGAAGCACACTTAGTACTGACCCTTGAGGCAGACCATTCACCATTTCCATAGGAGGAGAAAGTTTATCTTGGATTCTCACTCTTAGATATCTATGAGCTAAGAAGTTGATGATAAAAGCTAAAGTATTGCCTCTTATTTTTAATTCTGAAAGAATTTTTATTAGTCTAGGTTTGAAAATCATTTCATAAGCTTTCTCAATGTCTAGAGAAATTGCAATTACGTGATGATTTAATACTAGTGCATCACATATTTCAGTGTCGATGTTCACTAGATGATCACTTGTGGAATGAAAAGGTCGGAAGCCACTTTGATAAGGTGATAGTAAGTCATTAGTTTCCAAAATCCATCTGAGGCGAAAGCAAACCATTTTTTCCAAAAGCTTGCATAAACAACTGGTTAAGGAGATTGGACGAAAATTTGTAGCTTTGCAATGATCCTTATTAGGTTTAGGAATTGGAATAACTATAGCTTCTCTCCATTGGTCGGGAAAGGATTGAGTTTCCCATATAAAATTATAGAGTTGGAGAAGGTAATCTACTCCTTTGTCTGAGAGATTCTTAAGAAAAGTACTGTGTACGTCATCTGGTCCCGGAGCGGAGCTTTTAGTTTTATGTATCACCTGAAGGAGTTCTTCCTTAAGAAAAGGTTGGTTAAATTTATCTTCATTATATTTCATTTGAAGTTGAATATCTTCGTTTGAGGAATCGTTACATGAGAACTGCTTTAAAAAGGAAGGATCATAGTTATTGTTACTTGAATTATTGGAGAAGCAGTTGGCGAATAGGGTACTAATAGAACTGGGATCCTCATGTTTAATTGCGTTCTCATCTTCCAAATATCTTGGAGTAAAAAATGTTTTTGATCCAATAATGGATTTATACTTGGACCATAGGATTGAAGGCGAAGTTTGACTGGTAATAGATGAAGTAAAGTCTTTAAAGGATTGAATCATTGTAGACTTCAGCATGAGGCGTGCTTTTGCCCTTGCTTTTTTGTAAGCAATGCCATATTCCACACTTTTGTACTTCTTATATTTTCTAAAAGATTTTTTCATATTTTTAATGGCCGATGTACAATCGTCATTCCACCATGGAAGTGGACGTTTGCGTATAGTCCCAGACGTTTTAGGAATTGCTAGTTGAGCTGAAGATATAATTGCATTGGTGAAATCTTTGACAATGTTATTGATATGAGGTACTTGCACAGAAGTAAGTTTAGGGAGTTTGTCGATATTATCATTGAGAACATTTTGAAAAAGAGACCAGTTTGCTTTATTAAGGATCCATTTCTGATGAGTCTTGATTTCCATAAATTGTTGGGAATTAGAAAAATTTATGGTCAAAGGATAGTGATCACTATCGTAGAGATGATGAACTGAAGACCAGGATATACTAGCTGCAATATCGCTGGATGAAAAACTTAAATCTATAGCACTTTCCGTTGCATTACTGATGTTAAAATGGGTAGCCATTCCTGTATTTAATAAAATAAGATCATCATGGTTTTCCAGCCAATTTTCAATAATTCTTCCTCTTCTGTCTGTATGTAACGATCCCCATAACATGTTGTGACTGTTAAAATCTCCTAGAATTATGAAAGGTTTAGGAAGCTGAGCGAGAAGATTATCCAGTTCATTAACAGTTAATGCTTGACTATTAGGAAGGTAAACATTACAAATAGTCACAGTAAAATTTAATTTAACTTTCATTGCAGTAGCTTCTAAGGTGGTTTGAAGAGGAATATTTTGAAGAAAAATTTCTGATCGTGCAAAAATAGCAACTCCACCGCTAGCTATGTGTGCATTGTTTCTATTTAAAAATGAAGATCTATATCCACGCAGATGTGCACAATATTGGTTTTTAAAGTTCGTTTCTTGAAGACACAATATGTTTGGTTTGAAGTCATTTAGAAGGAGTTTTATATAGGCTCTTCTTGTAAAGAACCCTCTACAATTCCATTGAATAAGATCCATTATAATTAAGTATGAATAAATATTCTTAACTTGTTGGTTGTTCAGTATCGGTTTTGAGAACCTTAGCAGCTTTTAATTTCCTCATTAGTCGAGTGCACTGATTTTTAACAGCTTTACTAGGTAGTGTACTGTGGATCTGTCTCAGCATCTCTGCTAAGGCAGCTGGATTATCAGTAACACTTCTTGTAATATCAGTGATGTCCGTGATTCCTTTAGTAATATCAAAATAATGCAAAAGCTGATTCATTGAGAGAGGAAACTCTGAGCTCTTTGCCTCAATCATTGCTTTTGTATCGTTCCATATGGTCTCGTCTATATAATCTGTGTTAGGTTTAATTTTTTTGCTCTGTTTACTCGCTTTTTTAACTGGCTTACCCAGTACTTCGGCGACCTTATCAGAATCTGAAAATTCCGACACATTACCAGAGGTCTCATTTTCACTGTCAGTTAGGGAGATCGAATTTGTGGTATTAGAATTGGTAGAAGATAACGGCCTCTTCATTTTTGATGTCGGATGGCTAGTTGTTGTCTCTGGTTGCAGAGCTGGGAAATCAGATGGTATAAGCGACGGTGCAGTTGAAGTGCGAACAGGAACATTTTCCATGCTCTCGAGCTGTGAAGGGAGTGGTTGGGGGGAACTGACAGGGTCATTATTAATTACTTGTAATGCTGGAGGGTCAGCTTGATGTGACGTACTAGGTATCTGTGAGGATAAATCACCGTTGACAACTTCGCTGGTAGAAGGACAGTCTTTGGCTAAATGGCCCTGTCGCTTGCATTGAAAGCAAATGGGAGCATCAGAGGATACATAAATCCAATGAGGTAGATCATCTAAGAGTACTTGAAATGATTCTGGGAGTTTCTTTTCGTCCTCAGGTGCAATGAACGTTTGCCGTCGAAAACTCAGTATATGAGAAAGTCTGGGATCAGAGAAGCCTGCACGTAGGAACGATATTGGTGTAACTGTCTTTACTCCGAAGGACAAAAGTTTGTTTTCTATCACATAATGAGGGATACTAGGGCACACATTAGAGAGAATTATCCTTTTATTGCGTGATATTAATGGTCTAATTGGAAATTCATGTCCTTCAACAATGATTGACTTGTGATTGTTTACAAGCTCGTCTGCTGTTTCTTTGTTGGTAAAATAAACACACAGTCTTTTGTTTGATATCTTTGAAGCAAATCTTATAAGCGATGGGTTGACTTTGGTTGCAATTATCTGTACAAAGGCAATGCTAGGAGCATGGTCAGCTGAATCTATAACGATAGCATTTTCTTTTTTAAGAAATAAAGTATTTTGTGATACTTGCGCGTAACTAGTTGGAGATTTACTAGATGATACATTAGTAGCTGGTTGTTCTTGTAGGGTGACTTCCATGTTGAGGTTAGCTTCACTCGGAACCCGAGTACAGCAGAAAAATATACACAAAACTCACTCGCAGTTCAAAAATAACAATAATTAATCAAGAATGAAGAATTACTGATGATACTAAACCTCGTCAACCAACAATTATACTCTTATTTCCTTAATAAGGCATAATTACTGAAGAGTACACCAACAGAAGCTCAATTCATGACCATGGCCTCCTCGAAACCTATATTATGTAGCTTATTACCTGTCGATAATATAACAAACGGTAGAATGCAGAAGTTCAAATTGTATGAAAACTAGAGCACAGAGAAAAGAAACCCGTTTACAGATTTGAAATCAGCACGTCAAACATATTAAGAATCAGTGATGAAGTCTCATGAAACGGAGATTTTGTCCCTTAGCGTGCCCGGGTTCCATTTCCTGTTGGGACAAGTTACGTAGGTGGAATTTATTCGGGAGTTGTCCTCCTCATTCATGAGACGAATCTCAGGTAACTTTAGGCCCTTGTGTACCTAGAATATTATATGGTCGTCATTATCATCTTCATTCCATTTGCGCCTTGTTCGGAATCCCTTTCCCGACAGATTGCAGTCCGAAGGGTCCGGCCTGAATGGGTGGAATAAATTTCCGTACAATGGGAAGGTTAAATTAAGAGAAAGGAGTCAATCATCATCATCATCATCGTCGTCGTCGTCGTCGTCTATCACAAACGTATTGTTCGATTTTCTTCCAATCTGGCATGAATATTCTTTGAAGTCATCAAACACGAAGTACATAATAATATACGGATATTTATTTTTCATTCCGTTTCAAGATGGTGGCCGTTTTAATGGTTAAGTTCATGTGATGTTCAGCTTCTTTTGACGGTTCTAGCCAAACGGTTCATTCTATAAAATTTGAGGACTACCTTCACTCTCCAGTGTAAAATTTTCTATAACTTTGTTCCTATACATGTTTTACTTAACTCTAATGGTTTATCGGCATTTCTTTGTTTGTCTATGAATTTGTGTGTTACACAGTCACAAACAGACTTGAATTTATTAAAATCGACGTATGTGTAAAGGTTTTAATTTTTTTATTCCGTTTCTAGGCGATGGCAATTTGTACTGTTCAAAAGCTGAACATATGTTCTTTACGCGAGTTCTACTTTTGAAATAGTTTTATATTGTTATTATTATTATTGTTATTAATATTATTATTAAGTGCCAGTATGGTACTTTATGAGATTGTGTGGGGGACGAAAAATGTCTGTCCGTCTGTCCGTCCGTCCGTCCGTGTGTCTGTACGCGCTCTAACTCAAATACGCTTTATCGAATTTTAATGAAACTTGGTATACGCGTTTATAATGTCCATGGGAAGAACCCTATTGAAATTGGACCAAATCGGTTCACCGGTACCGGAGTAAAACCCAATTTAGTGTATATTTTAAAGACGCCATAACTCACATACGCTTTATCGGATTTTCATGAAACTTGGAATACCTATTTATAATGTCCATGGGAAGATGTCTATTGATATTGGACCAGATCGGTTGGGCGGTACCGGAATAATGCCCAATTTAGTGCCTTTTTATGGTAATATATCACAAAGGCGTGGATAACTCAAATACGCTTTATCGGATTTTCTTGAAACTTGGTATACGAATTTATGACGTTTTTGGGTACAAGCCTATTGAATTAGGGCCAAATCGGTTGATCGGTACCGAAGTAACGCGTATATCAATATTAATTTTGTAATCAATATTCTTTCAAGGCCCACAATGTAAGCATATTAAAAAAACTTAACAAATTGCCAATCGTTTATTCATATTGTTAGCAGCCTTCATTGATTTGTTTCTTCATAACGATGTCAGTGTGGCTAAATAATAACTTAAATAAACGATTTATAACAACTAGCCGTTGAATATTGATATTATAATGTGTATTCTATGGTTATGTAAACTACCGATATTTACATTAGGCTATATTTTACTGTGAGTATTTTTCTTATCGTTCCTGTGCAGCAATATACCTAATGTAATTCCTGACAGATAGATTTCATATGCTTATTATTCATTCATAACCTTTAAGGCTGCTTTAAATTGAAACAGGATATCAGCGAATCGTAGGTCTATTGCATCATTATTATTATTGCCGGCACATTTTGTTTTTGGAGTTAACTCGGACATCTATTACAAAAATAACTTTTATGCATGGGCCTATCATAATTGCGTGTATCACTGATTAAAAAAAAAAACATACTGGCACTTGGTTATATCAGTTTACCTGATTTTATTATTTTCATAAAAATGCATTATCCCTTCTGCAAGAGATATTTACTCTGGAACCTTTAGTGGTCTTTAAATATATGTTCATTCCCATTCTTTTATCTAAGAATATAGAGAAGCGTGTAACCTCAGGTTTAATCTAAGATTGATAGGCAATGGAGATCTGGAGTTTTTAATGTGAGCAATAAATCTGATAATAATACCCGAAGTACCAATATTACAGATCTGAGGGTGGTGTTTCACAACTGGTAATGGGCAGAAAAGGAACATAAATCGAGGTGTATTATCTTGGCTGACCAACAGAACCAAACTGCGGAAGCCGTTCGTTTTCGTGATCCCAAACCTGGAAAAATACCCACTCGAACTGCACGTGTCTCGTGTTTCTTCGCTATAGGATTAGGAAATAACAAAAGTAGGTTCAAAATTACTCTTCCGTGCACAAAATATTACGTAACTTAACCCGAAAGTAAAGTAGAATACTGATTTATTGGCTTTTTATCAGAGTTTCCATATTAACGAAAAACGAGCTACTTTCCACCGATTATTTTATTTTGGTATTTAGGACATCCATTCCACAACTTGAGGGTTTAAAGGGTGGTTGCTGAAGTCCTGTGGTACAAACTAGATCACGGATTTGATCCCCGAAGGGGTCATTGGGTTCTGAAAGAAATGACTACCGGGATCAATCCTGGGTATGAAAGGTGACAAACTTGACACCCTCCTGTGCCAAATGTCTACAAATCTTGGAGATTAATAATCCTTGAACTCTTGCTTTATAATGAACACATAGGCTACACCAATAAGTTTTTACGTGTTCTGTCATAAGTTTCTGGTTCTTAGATCTAATTTATCTCCTAAGGGCTTGTAAAATCTATGAAAAGAGAGATTAAACAGCGAAAAATATTAAGCTGGAAAGTTTATGTGATCTGCTTTTTCAGGGTTATTCTCAAACTGGCAATAACACAATTGAAATAAATAATATGATTTTTTTTCGATTTCTAACTACTAAGGTCACCAATCACCACAATAATTTATACATTAACATTGGGTAATTTGTACACATTTACAGTAAGTTAATATCTATATTAATCTTGTGTAAATAACTAAAATACATAACTTGAAGTAAATGACAGTCTGTTGTAGTAAGAAAAGCAATAATCCGTTTGTAACATTTAGCCTGTAGGTCTACCAGGAATATACACAGCCGAGGGAAAAATTGCTAATAATCCCTCCATAAAAGAATCAATGTGTGCAACACGTTACACAGACGAACACCGTTGGATAAACTTGACGTAAATGATAAACATGACCAATATCTGTAAGAGCTGGTCATTTGGTAGATGTATGAGATTGAATTTTCAGGTTATAAATATATCCTTAAGATAAACATTCTTATTCTATTCTTAAGATAAACATTCTAAACGTTGTGAAACATTCTTATCTGCTTTTGCGGAATTTTTAACAATGTTCCTTGTTTACTTACTTACTTAGTTAGTTAGTTACTTACTTACTTACTTACTCAATGGCAATAGACAATTCCTCAGCAAGCTAAAGGAATATTATTTATTTCGTGGAACCCGAAGGTTCATTGCCGCGCTTATCTGAGCGTGCCATTCAATCCTATTCTGTGCAAACTCTATCCAATCGTACCTCGCAAATCCTACTTCCCTTAAATCTATCCTAATATTGTCCTCCCACCTAAGTCTAAGTCTAAAGGGGCCCTTACACGGTCAATATTATTGACAATATTAGTATTGTCAATACAGTCATTAACTTCTTGAGGGTACCACCGTCAATATCGTCATACCCTACACGGTCAATATTATTGTCAATAATTTTATCAATAAATGTGCTCAGTACGTTTGTTTCCACCATTCGGACAAGTGAAATTACCGGCACGTTGCCATGGTAGCTCAGTTGGTTAGAGCATCGGCACGGAGAGCCGAAGACCCTGGTTCAAATCCCGGCTATGGCATTGAATTTTTCATTCTGACTTCACCTTTCCATCTTAGCCTAAACACGGCCAGTGTGAAAGAAATATCATTCCAAGTGAAATTAACTTATGTCTTTCCAAGTGGATTTTCATGGCGTTTTGTGTTTTGAAAACATGGACAATCGAAAAAAAGGTTGTGTAGCCATAATTATGGCTATCGGAAGTATTCGTCGAGTTCAGCGAAATCGATGGATGAGAGAGTGGTTGAAAAAACGTGAAGAATAATCTCATGTGAGGCTGATGAGGGAAATCTGATTGACAGATGAGGAATATTATTTCAGAATGAAAGAAAGGACGTTCATAAAATTATTACAGATGGTGGAACCACTCTCACAAGGCAGAACACAAACATGAGGGAATGCATCCCTGTAATGAGAGATTAGCCTTAACCCTGAGGTACTTAGCTACAGGAAGAAGATTTGAAGATTTGAAGTTCTCTGTCATCATGTCGCCTGCATCTATCAGATTCGCTGATAGTTTGAAACGTGTGAAACTCTTGTTCATGTCCTAGACTATATGAAAGTAAGTGTTTTAAATATATTTTCCAGATACCTTCCTACTTACCTAAGTATATCAGTCTGTCATTGCACAGAACCTCTTCACTACCTACATGAAAGTAGTTGGCATGACAGTAGGAGTAGGGAAACGCATATTGAATAATTTACAGCAAAAGATTGTAGTAATTATGTATTGATTAAACAGCAAAGAAAAATACAACAAGAAATAAGGCAATCAAAATTCAAAATCCTCAATCTGAGAAGATGTTGAAAAAACTCGCCGCTGATAAATCCTGATGTTAGTTGTTGATTAGTTGTGGTGGATTATCACTGTGAGTAGGAGAAGAGCAATTAAATGTGGAGAAGGATGAAGTGCTGCCACGACTTGTTCCCGGTTGTGTGGTACTTAGAGGGCTTGGACATTGACATACTTCATTTATTTTTACGGAGTTGCAATGGAGAGTGCCCAAGCATGCTTCAAAAAGCATGTCATTTATTGCTTTCTTAGCAAACTGTCTCTGCTTGGCATCCAAAGTGAGCAGTTCTTCTCCACAAGCTTTAGAGATAGTCAGTATGATGCTGTCAGGGTTCGTCGAGTTTTCTAAATGTGAGCTTTTGTAGAAGCTCATTTTGTTTAGCAATCGGACCTTGCGCTCTAGCTTTTATATTTTATTTTATTTCAAGATCTTCAGATATTTTCTCAAGGTCACTTGTATAATCCATAATACTCCGCACAAAGATCACTTCCGTTCCCTACGAAAGCACGGCAACAACTGAGTATTGACAATATTATTGACGTCCACCCCAAGACGCTCCATAATATTGACAATATCTCCTCCACTTTGAAATATTGACGCCCCGAGATCAGAAAATCTGGATTTCATCAATATCGCTTCATTATAGACCGTCAATACTCTTTTTTTCACCTAACATGATCAATATTATTGTCAATATCATACTGTAGTGTCAATATTATTGATCGTGTAAGGGCCGCTTTACAGCTAGTCTTTTCACTTCGGATCTCCCAGTCAATACTTTTGAGATATGTCTTTCTTCCCCCATGCGCGTAACATGTCCAGCCCGTTTTCATCCTCCGTGATTTAATTTCCCTTACTATATCCGGTGAAGAGTAGAGGTCATGAAGCTCGTCGTTTTGCAGGTTTCTCAGTCCCCATTTTCTTCTCTCTTAGGGCCATATATTTTCCTAAGCACCCTGTTTTGGAACACTTTCAGATTATGTTCTTCCCTATCAGTAAGCGGCCGTGTCTCACTTCCATAAATAATACAACCGGCAGGATAATAGTCTTATAATCTTTATTTTTAAATTTCTGGACAGAAGACGAGAAGATAAGAATTTCTGAACTGCATAAAGACAATCATTTCCTGATTTTAGTCGACACTTAACTTCTGCCTTAATATTATTTTTGTCTGTAATTATTGCTCCCAAATATTTGAATTTTTCCCCTTGTTCGAACGATTTACCGGTTATTCTAATATTTTGTGGAGCATTATTTTGACGCTCCATGACCATATTCTTAGTTTCTGTATTAATTTCCAATTCAACATTTCTGCAGACATCGAAAATTTTTTCTGCCCTTCTCTCGATTATATTTATGTCATCTCCTAACAAGCAAACGTCATCTGTATACGCTAGAATCGGGTGCCAGCCATTTAATTCTAGACCTACCTTGTTTTCTTGAACATTCCAGATGCCTTATTCCAAAGCGAAATTAAAAAGTAAAGGCGCTAGTGCATCTCCTTGCTTCAAGCCGCTTCTAATGGCAAACCCTTCTGATATAAATTTTCCTACTCTGACTCTCCTATAAGTTTCATTTAGACACATTTTGATCAGCCTAACTAACTTCTTTGGTCAATGGTTGATCTATTTCGCCTAAATCGACATTAGTGATCTCCAATGATTTCGTCCGCATATGGGGTTAATCTTGACAGCAGTAGCCTACATTAGATAGAATTTTGTATGATGTTGATAAGAGAGAAATTCATCGATAGTTATTACATTCGGCCCATTTTATGGATCGGTATAATAATAGATTCCTTCCATTCCTTCGGCAATTCCTCCTTTCTGCAAATCATAAGAATGAGTTCATGGAGCTATGCGTTTAATCTATCCCCACTTGCCTTGATTAATTCTGCTAAAATTTGGGCAACGCCTGGAGATTTGTGAGTTTTTAGTTTGCCTATAGCTGTTTCCATTTCCGTCAGAGTTGGTTCAGCAACCATCGCCTCTGCTGTGAATATTTCACTTTCTACACTTTGGTCATCTCCATGTACATTTCATAATTTATTAAAGAAAACATTCCACCTATTCAAAATATTATTCAGAGCCGCGAACATAGGGCCATCATTGTTTTTAATTATGTTTATTCTAAGTTGAAAACCTTTCTTGACTCATCATTGCCTTGTAAAGATCCCTAACAATTTTTTCTTTACTATTTTCCTATAATTCATTTACTTTGTCTTGGAGATAGATTCTTTTCTTTGTTCTAATGGTTCTAGAGGTTTCTCGTTAAGCATTGTGGAGATTTTTGACAGTAGTGTAATTGGGATTCTGCAGTCACTCTAGTTTTTCCTGATTTCTTGCATTTACTAATTTAATGCACTCATCATCGAATCACGGATTATTTAGTTTCGGTTCAAGCGGACATAACTTTTCTTTTGCAGTTACTTTAATATTGCCTTTAATGCATTCCCATGTTTTATCGATAATCAAATCATCCCTAGCTTCTTGTCCTGCAGTGTTTTCTAGAACTGCAGATCTATTTGAAATCTTGACTTGGTAAGCATTCATACTTTTGTCTTAACCTAGCTTTTTCAGTCTGAATCATTCTATAATCGAAATTTTGCCTGGTTCCTTTGTTTAATGAAAGTTTCTCTCGAACTGTCGCAACTGCCAGATAGTAATCCGAATCACAGTCAGCACCCTTATCTGGCGTGGTCCATGTGTATTTATGAATATCATGATGTGGGAATTTTGTACTCTTTACGATGAAATTTTTAGCGGTTTCAAAATTCACCAGTCTATCCAAATTGTCTTTGCTCGACGAGTGGAGACTTTCGTTCGCTATCTTGCGATTGAAAATTTTCTCCCTTCCTACTTTCACATTGAAATCTCCTAGCACAATTTTCATGTGATGTGACTGAAACTGATCAAATGTTCGTTTTATTTCCTCATACAAACTGACCTTGTCATCATCTTCTTTATCCTCTGTTGGTGCATGGACATTCATAACTATGATGTCACACCACCATCCTCTTAGAATAACATAACAAAGCCTATCATTAATAAACTCTTTCTTTAAGGCTGAATTAATTCTCCTATCCTAATTCATGGTTATCATTCCCTTTCCCGTAGAAAAAGGTTTATGTGTCTGACTGTATTGATCCTTCACCCTCCTATCTAAATTCTTGTACTCCTACTACATCTAACCTGTATTTCTATAATTATCTAGTTAGCGATTTAAGCGCCCCAGTCCTATATAAGCTTTTAACATTCCGCTTTCCTCAGTCTATAGACTTCCTCACAGTAGTCCCAACCCGGAGATCCGAACGAGGGGCTATTTTACCTTCAGAAAATTTTACACTGATAGGATCCATAAATCAGGCAGCGTTACTTAACAACATTTTTTACTAGGAGAGGTTGAGGTTGTTAACCTCACGCCAAACCCCGAAGCTGGAGGATCACCTCATGTCTTCTGTCCGCGACTGCTTATTCAACATATTCGCAGCTACCCTCCATATCTGATGGCCGTATCCTCTATCCGCAACCTGAGGACGCGCCATGCCGTAGTGACTGAGTCCCACCCCTTATACAAATTACATGTGTATAGGAAAATATACCTATACACATACATAGGCCTATATACGAAGCACAGGAGATAGCTTAACAGGAATAACTGAAAATGTTCCTGGTTTGCGAGTCATATTTTCTTAATTTTACGGATGATTATAGCTTTCTGAAATCAAGGTATTGAAATACGAAACTTGTTTTTCTCATGGCAAAAAACTCACTGCTGTTTGTTCACTGCACGGATAGACGGTGACACTGGCTGAGAGCAGTCACATGCTTACTGTAAAGTCGCGGGAGAGAAATGTCATCACCAGCATGACTTGGTTGATGTCGTTTCACATTCAAACCGGGTGTAACTCTTAGCAGTCATGCAGGGATTTTTAGTGGCATGGCTTATGTAGAACATGCGCGGTGATCAACCACAACAATTTAAGAAACTTTTATTAGTACGGCTGATATATTTTACAAAAGAAAAACAAAAAGTTGTACATTTATAATTCTGGGATCCAGAGCATACTAACATATAGTCCAAATTGCCACTAGAAAAAAGTAGTATTTGGGCAACTCTTCCGCGCCGACGTTTAGTGTCGCGATGCCTCAACTCCTTCGTAATGTGTTTTCCACTTGACCCTCTTGATCATCATGGCTTTCATATGTCAATATTCCTACACTCCTCCGACACCCCTAACTAAAGTTAAGCCTAAATATAGGATTTAGGTCTGTATAACAGAAGACCTGCAATATTAACCTTGAATCAATTAATCTAAAAACAATAGGTTAAATATTATTAACAAAAAATACGAAAATGTTACACAAAAAGTTAGGCCAATATTAACTAATTTTCACACAACTAGAGGGGTAGTTCTTAAGAAAGAAGAACAAAGATAATTTATAAAGTCTAATATTATAATAGATAGGTGATACAAGTAAGACCATTATGACCGTCTTTAACAAGATGGCGATTTTCACCCCCACTTAGAATTGTTATAAATTGAAAATTTATTTTCCAATTTTAAAAATCGTAGTAAGCTATATCGTGGGTCTCAAGCCGATTTATACCCCAAAAGGAGTAAGTGTAGTATTTCATGGTCAAAAAAGTTTTTACGGGAATGGACAGTTTAAGCAATTATAAATCTTCTAGAGGATGGTGTTTATCCCTAACAAACTTAGCACTTACTGCTTAGTTGCACCAAATGTAGGATATGCCTGAATCTGTACCACTAAAGCCAAAGTTTAAGTCAGGATTAGAAATGCAGCTTTTGGTTTAGCAGAATAAGAATAATATCCAAAGCACTAACAATAAAAATCTGATGTGAAAGTCACATAACTTCCTCTGCCCAAATAAAAGTTAGCAGTAGGCCTATTCTCATATCCTTGTACGGAATCGCAAGACACAATTTTACGCTAATAATTATGCTATAGGCCTACATACCTTATAGCCCCTTCTTTGAATGTAGCGACTAAAAACGCAGGCTATGGACAAACAAAAAAATAAGATAAATAAGCGACTGCAAATGTTTATTGAACTTTCCTCCGTTAACCTTAATTTCCGAAATTTATCGAATATTCCCCTCAGATATTTCTTTACGGTAAGCGTGGCCAACAATACATCTTTCTGACTTACGTACTTATATAGAATAAGAGGCCATGAATGTCCGCGCATTGAGTTGTTCACCAGGGAAGACACAAACAGTGGGTAGCTTACAACCACCCTTCAGAGATATTTTTTGAAAAAAGTTTCAAATAAAAGTTTTAGCTCTTGGTATAAGCACTCCATGTACAACATTTAAAGGAAATCGTTAGAGCCGTTTTTGAGAAAGTCGCAAAAAACATTTTCTTTACATAAAGTCCTCTTAAATATAAGAGAAGGTTGTCGCCAATCTTCGTGTCATAGCCTCAGAAGGTACCTAACCCAAATGCAAAATTTTGTTTTCGTTCAATTTTCCATTACAAGAGACCATATTGCAAAGACCACGTATTCACAGTGGGTGGCTTATAACTACCCCTCAGAGAATTTGTTCGAAAAAATGTTTCAAATAAAACTTTTAGCTCTTAGTATAAGCAACCCATGTGCAAAATTTAAAGAAAATCGTTAGAGTCGTTTTCGAGAAAATCGTGAAAAACAAAAATTTCTTCATGTAAAGTCCCCTTAAAAGTATAAGAAACTTGTCGCCAATCTTCGCCTCACGTCTTCAGAAGGTACCTGACCCAAATACAAAATTTTGTTTTCATACGATTTTCCGTTTTGGAGCTAGCCTGTTCACAGACATCCACACAAAAAGACACACACACACAGTCACATAGACATGTTTCCAAAAATATTATTTTTGGATTCAGGGGGCCTTGAAACGTGTATATATGCTAAAAACTCAACTTTGAATTTTGGGGCCGAAAACAATACTTCCTCTACCTATAGTAGCCTACCTATGGTACGGGCAGAGGAAGTAAAAAAACCAGAAAGTGAAAGCAATCTAAACTAATCATTAACTGCAACGAGAGAATACTAATTGAAGATAATTAAATATTCAACCTCTTTTATGATTTCAGGAAGAAAATATATGTATATACCAAACTAATACCAAAATCTCAAAATCAGAAGAATCTTAGAGGGGAAACATGGCTAGGCCTCCAGAGTCCGAGATCAATCTTTCATGCCAGAGAAGAGACGAGGCAGGGAAACACATTATATACATATCACAGATAACCATTTATTCAACAGTTGGTTTTTATAAGAAACCAAGCCAGATATATTTTAAGAACAATTGTCAATAAATATAATGACTAGAAAAGTTATGTTTAATATATCTGTTTACCAACAAGACCCAGGCCAATTCTATGATAATTTACAAAACACATGGCCAACAGAATGAGGTATATGCTTCAGTGTCTTGTTAAGGTGTGCTTCCCTTATCATATCCATTTATACTCTACCCTGATCAATATATCCCACATATAAGAACAGTTAATAACATATAACGATGCCTGAGGAAAATCTTTAAATAATTGCCATGAGAATAAATTATGCAAGGTCTACGAGAAAAATGTTGGTATATAACCAAAAGCCAAATTATATATATGATAAATAATTTCTTATACAAATAATTAGAATAGCTTTTAACTATAGACAAGTTTTAATTAATATATTTTTGGAATATAGGCTACTTTGAACATTTTTCCCATAACAGTAACAGTCTCATTGCACGAAAGGCACATATACTTGTAGGCCTATAAGAAATGACAAAAGAACGCTAACTCAATGAAACAAATAATTAATATAAGACTAGTAAGGATAAGGATGATGGTGATGATGATGAATGTGACGAGGCACGTAGGCTATATTTTTCTCATGGGACTTGAAAATATTTCTGTTCACGCAGTGTAGCCTATTGTTTTAACTCCCCCTTTTCAGTGTGTTCTCAACTGTCGTCCCATAGGCTATACTTTAACCCCCTGTGAGAGAAACCCAGTATATTATTATAGAAATTATAATTTCCTGCAATGTGTAACTTAATTCTCAATTGAAATTAATAATTTAGCTCAAGGTTTTTGTCGACGCATCCACATTCACTTAAACGAAATATGTGCATCTCTGTTTTCGTCTATCAGAACTTCATCTTTCCTCTTTTTTCCAGACATATGCTTAATTCTGCCCTAAAAATGCACCTATGCACAAAATTAAAGAAATAAGAGAATGTCCTAGTTTTTAAGGAACACTTTACGTAAATTAATAATAATAGTAATAATAATAATAATAATATAATAATAATAATAATGTGTTAAGTTATTATTAATGTACTGAATTACATCGATAAAACGGTTGCGCATGCGCTGGTAGCCTACAATCTGTCATCCAAGCTGCCTGATGGATTACCGGTAGTCAATATTAAGAAATGAGATAAGACAATCATGTAACATTAAAATTGTAAACTTCAAATAGCAAATATGACTATATCCCATGTGTGCAATAATAGATATGAGAAAGAACGTTACAGGTTTTGGTATAATGATGCACCTGTGCGGTAGCTTAGGTTCCCAGTACTTAGTAGGCCTATATGAAACTTGAGTTCCCATCATGATAGCTTGAACTGGAAATGCGCGAAAGTGCACTTTCGTGAAATACATTTAATATATATATATATATATATATATATATATATATATATATATATATATATTAATTGTAACGTGAGAAGTTTTTTTTTAGTTTTCATTTTGTGTAGGTGCATAGTCGAACACAATAGTCTATCCTCAGGGCCGAGAGTGAAAGACAACTTATCTTATTATTAGTAAAATTATAAAAATTGCAAATGTAGTTTTAAGTTGTGTTTATTCCCACGATTAAATAAAAAATTGGTGAACACGTTGAATATGGTTATAAACCCTCTTACAACAGAAATTCCTTGTATCAATAAATAGATCGCGATGGATATCACAATAGCTTGCTTTTATATTTTATATTTTATATTTTTTTGTCCAATAAATATGCCTTTGAAATGTTCTAAGTCCCGCAATGCTTCTAATTAAAATTTTCTAAGTGTTGAAATTATTCGCGGTGAAAAAGTTTAGAGTCGAATAATTACTCTGCTGAATACTGGCTTTATTGCCCGTAGGTTCTATACGAAGAAGTCTACCTCCTTATTCCCTCTGATATTAAAGTAACATACAACACACTGTGATGTTCATGTACAGAACACTAAAAAACACTAAAAAAGATCATTAAAAATATATGTACAGATTAAAATTGTATCAGAAATTACACAGGTCAATGTAGTAAAATACTAAAATGTGCAGAAACTGGATTTCCCTACTGCCGGGAGGTTTTTACACCATGTATAAAATGGTGATGTCAATATCTTAAAAAGATAATTAATAAATATATATACAAATTAAAACTTTTCACAAATTACACAAGTCTATGTAGTAAAAATGCATAAAATGGATTGCCCCACTGCCGGGAGTCTTTACACCATGCACCCAGTGTGTGGGTACACGATTCTACAAGAAAAATTTTTATCAAACATTCAAGAAAGAACACTACAACACTGAAGATTTTAACATCACCGTTTTATGCATGGTGTAAAGACTCCCGGCAGTGGGGCAATCCATTTTATGCATTTTTACTACATAGACTTGTGTAATTTGTGAAAAGTTTTAATTTGTATATATATTTATTAATTATCTTTTTAAGATATTGACATCACCATTTTATACATGGTGTAAAAACCTCCCGGCAGTAGGGAAATCCAGTTTCTGCACATTTTAGTATTTTACTACATTGACCTGTGTAATTTCTGATACAATTTTAATCTGTACATATATTTTTAATGATCTTTTTTAGTGTTTTTTAGTGTTCTGTACATGAACATCACAGTGTGTTGTATGTTACTTTAATATCAGAGGGAATAAGGAGGTAGATAAATACTACTCAAAATAATTCTCCCTCTGCGGTAAATATGAAATTTATTAATTCTATACGAAGAAGTTGACTTTGGCCGCCCGTGGGCTCCGGAACAAGTGTAGGCCTAATTGTCACTTCTCTCAAGAAACTCGAAGAGACTGAATTATTTGCAGTATTAGCTCCTTCTACCTTTATTAGCATAGGTGTATAACATCACTTGACAATTTAACATATTCACATTGGCAACTTATTTAGCCAATCATGATTTTTCTGTAATATTCAACAAGACGCTGGATATTCCAGTCTTAATTCCATGGAACCTATTCTCATTTTTTCGGAAATACCCAATACTATACCTAGGTATATTTGCTCGCTATTGTAATATCGAAATTACTTGATAGTCCAGGAACGAACGGAAAATAGAAAAAAATCGTGAAGTTTTGAAATTTTGCAGAGTTGTCGGAGGGAGTGGCCTGAACAACACAAAGTTCCCGAAGTTGGTGGTGAGCGGGTGGCAGGGGGGCCCGCAGAAGTTCCCTTTTTTTAGGTTTTTCGCTTATATCTAAACAACAGTGTATTGTAGAGGAAAAGTTGCTATATACAAAATTTAAGCTGATAAAATTTCCTACACGTTTTATCTTACATATTTCTTTCTATTCACAATGGTTTTCGACATATCCACCAGTGAATATAACAAATTTTCGAAAAAAGTTCTTTCACCTCGCTCTTTTTGACACACTTTGCCTTCTAGCGCTTCAGCCCTTGGGTATACAGCAATATTCTCATGAAAGACGTTGTAGGGAAATAAATTCACTTTAATATGAGTAGTCAAATGTTCAAAAGTTATAAGAATTTTAATTTTCGGTCAAGTTTCGAGATTTCGAAAGAAAACCGTAAATCGCACTTTCTCTATATTTAGGGGTTAGCCTATATCTTTGTATATAAGCTGCATATTGTGTATTTACACTATTTATTTATTGTACTAAGAATATTACAGGCTAATGCCCAGTTACAATATTCTCGCTTACATTAATACACCAGATTCTAAAATTAAATATTTAAATTGATATTCAAAATAATTAAGCTAATGCTATAAGAATAAAGAAAAAAACACACAGAAAAGAAAACCAGAAACACAAACAATATGACAATTACACAAGGGAACATAATATGAAAAAACAAATAATAATAATAATATAATATGAATAATATGAATATGAAACAAGTTGAGAAAAATCACACAACCATTAAAGTTGAATTTATTAAAAGTCCGATCACCGTACAAGCAGAGTACATGTAATGGAAATTACATTATATTCCAGGCAAGAAAGGAAAAATAGGAACAAAAAAATCATGTAGCTTTGAAATTGTCTTCAGAGATGTGGGGGAAAGTGTCCTAAACAACATAGTAAAAGTCCTCATGGATGGGGGGTGAGCGGTGGTGGGGGGCACTTTTAAATGTAATTTCCCTCAGTTTTCCCTGAATACACACACAAAAAATATCTATGAGTTCTATCAAAAAACAGTTTACTGTATGCACAAAATTAAACTACATAAAATTTCTTATAAAATTGATCTGAATGATATTTCTGTAGAATTAATAGTTTTTTGGACAAAAAATATATAAAGTATAAAAGCAAGCTAATGTGATATCCATCGCGATCTATTTGTACGATATTGATACAATGAATTTCTTTTGTAGCAGGGTTTATAACCATATTCAACGTGTTCACCACTTTTCTATTTAATCGTGGGAATAAACACAACTTAAAACTACATTTGCAATTTTTATTATTTTACTACTAATAAGATAAGTTGTCCTTCACTCTCGGCCCTGAGGATGACTATTGTGTTAGCCTATGAACCTACACAATATGAAAACTTACTTCTCACGTTACAATATATGTATATATTTTTAAATGACTTTTACGAAAGTGCTCTTTCATACATTTCCAGTTCATGCTACCATGATGGAACTCAAGTTTCATATAGTACTGGGAACATAAGCTACCGCACAGGGGCATCATTATATCAAAACCTGTAACGTTCTTTATCACATCTATTATTGCACACATGTGATATAGTCATATTTGCTAGTTGAAGTTTACAATTTTAATCTTACATGATTATCTTATCTTATTTCTTAATATTGACTACAGGTAATCCATCAGGCAGCTTGGATGACAGATTGTAGGCTACCAGCGCATGCGCAACCGTTTTATCGATGTAAGTCAGTACATTAATAATAACTTAACACATCATTAATATTATTATTATTATTATTATTATTACAATTATGATTTATATACATAACGTGATCCTTAAAAACCAGGACACTCTCTTATTTCTTTAATTTTGTGCATAGGTGCATTTTTTAGGGCAGAAATAAGCATATGTCTGGAAAAAAGAGGAAGGATGAAGTTCTGACAGACGTAAATAGAGATGCACATATTTCGTGTAAGTGAATGTGGATGCGTCGACAGAAATCTTGAGCTAAATGATTAATTTCAATTGGGAATTGCAGGAAATTATAATTTCTATAATAATATATTGGGTTTAGGCTATCTCACAGGGGGTTAAAGTATAGCCTATGGGATGACAGTTGAGAACACACTGAAAAGGGGGAGTTGAAACAATAGATAGGCCACACTGGGTGAACAGAAATGTTTTTAAGTCCCATGAGAAAAATATAAGTGCCTCGTCATATTCATCATCATTATCATCATCATCATCATCATCAGCATCACCATCACCATCTACATCCTTATTACTAGTATTATTTTATTTATTTGTTTCATTGAGTTAGCGTTTTTCTTTGTTATTTCTTATAGGCCTACAAGTATAAGTGCCTGTGCTGCAATGAGATTGTTACTGTTATGGAAAAATATTCAAAGTATACTGTATTCCAAGAAGATATTCAAAGGATATTTAAAAACCAAGTTTATGGCTTTAGAAACATCATCTTATTTTTTATAAAAATAAGAATTGGTACCCACGAGATAGAAGAATCAAGATCTTCAAATATTTGAGTGTAAGGATAACATAACAAGGAGAAACAATTTAGAAATCAAGCGTGAGATAGAACAAACTAAGAACGTTTTTGTTATCGTAAGGAATGTGTTCATTTGAAAACATTCCTTACGATAACAATAAGTAAGAAGAAATTATGTAGGCATAAATTCTATGTAGATACAATTTTCCGTATGGATTCTTGGACTATTATAGTATATTTTTGTAAGAGATTAAACGCTTTTCAAATTAAGTCATCTGGGAAAATGTAGAAAATTGAATGGACAGATATAACAATAGGCCCTACCCAATTATATGCCTTAAATATCATAACGTAATTAAAATTGCAATATTTTGACCACATATTATGTGATAGAAAATACGATTGGCTAAAATTAATATTAAAAGGTAATTAATTCCAGGTTGAAGAAGTTTGTAACTTAATGGATGCAGAATTGAAAATCCTGATTTCAATAAACAGCACCTTCCTTATCTGAAATTACATTTAGGAGAGGAGGAATCACACGTGTCTCTTCTGGGTTCGTGAGCACAAGGGGACAATCGAAAATTAAAAAACTATGTACTGGAAAAGGAAGGAAAAAACTCACCAATGGAACAACTTCTGCAACCTTGAAAGCATGGATGCCTGTCTAGCCTAAAATGCTCGTGTCTAACTTTGTGATTACTTAATTCTTAGTCAACCATGGCTCACTTAAATCATATTTCCAACTATTTAAGTTCAATGTCCTAAATTATTAGACATGTTTCTGTGGATCCTCTCAAACTTTCCGACACTGTCCTGCTTCTGGAAGATCAAGATATAGGCTATTCTATATTGCCACCTAAAAAAATTATGTTGTTCTTCTTATTTTGTAACATTCAACCATCACATCTTTTATAAGCCTTCTCTATTATGTTCAATTTGTTGTAAAACGTATGTAATTGTTAAATAATTTCCCTAATATGGCATTCAATTTAGGGTTGCTTTCATCTTCTTTCTGGAAATGTAACAATAATAAAAATAATAGCAATATTAATATGATTAATAATAATAATTGTAATAATGATAATAATAATATAGCCTAAAACCAACTGAAGAGATGTAAAAGAAACGGTATGAATTCACAGCAGGAGGTGGAGCTGAAGGAAAAAAAGAAAATAATATTTCAAAAGTTAGTTTTACATTTTTTTCTCTGCCATGAGATTCATTTTACTGAATGTTGCAAAAACATCATTAAAACACGCATGTATTTTACATTTTAATAACATAGGTCTCTTCTTGCAGCGTTGATTTTCCTATAAAAATAAAGACTAGATTCTGTATAAATGCAGTAGTTGGAAAAACGGAAATGTTTTCAAGTTGAGGTGACAGTGTAAACAGAATAATCCCTGTTAATTATTATCTTTTAAATTTGTTAACTTTCTAAAAACCTATTCTTTAGCGCGATTGTGTAAAATAACAAAAAGGTAAGTTCCTCCCAAGTAATAGGCCTACCTAGTTGTTACCAACGATGAGAACCATGATTTTAAACTTCCTTGTCCAATGCCTTAAAACATTTTTGCAATAATTTCATTTACGGAAATTGTGTAAGATAGAGTCAATCGTCTTATCCGGCTCACTTTAAATGCGCACACGATCAAAGATAGCCTATGCTTTAGAAATACTTTAATTGCCCATAGGTTACATTTCTGGGAACTTTTCAAATAAGCATTTGCTTGCCTAAAATCAAATTTTTAATGTTGCTGACAGTACACTTGGCAAGGAATTTAATAAGTTGAGACTCTTTAAGTTTTTAAGTTACGGTAGTCATAGGCTAGGCTTATATTATTATAATGTAATGTTTAAGGTAAATTGATTAAATTGACTGTCAGTTTATTCTAGGATTCAATATTAGTGCAATCTCTATTACTTTATGATATTTATAACTGTTTATATGAAATAAAATGGAAAAATGACCCAAAATATAAATTTCAGCGTAATTTTTTTCACATAAAGCAAACAGGTTCTTTCGCGGATGTAGTGCCAACGCACCCTGTTAGTATCCGCGCTTGCCGTACACCGACTTAGCCTACGTTAGGGAGTCAGAATTACTGTAAACTATATAGGCCTATTTTCTGAAACTAAATATTTCAGGTTTTCGCGGTAGAATGTAATTTCAAACATACAGATGAAAAAATCTAGCCTATATTAGGCACGAAACTTGTTAGGAAAAAAGGAATGGTTACTTATCATATCACTGTCTGGAATGCTGTTAAGCGATGGTGTGCAAAAATAATCTCTAATGAGGCTAGAATTTAAAACGTTCTATTAAATGCTAATTAAAATGCCATACTTAATACATAGCTTCGTTTTAATTCCATATAATAACGTAAAATATATATTCTGTGTTACAGTCACCTCTACCTTAAAATATATGGGCATTATAACTTCCCCACTTCACATTCTAATATAGGTCTACAGGAAGAAGAAGAACTGTAGCCAGGGAGCAGGGGGGTCGCCAGGAATTTTATTAAGGGGGAACTCAACATATTTACAAACACAATTGTCTTCAACAGACTGATCTATATAGGCAGTTTCTTGAGGTAACCCTGGACAGGGCAGCTATAATTATTATTATATTATCTCTCTACATTTATTAGGCTAAATTATACAGTAACCTTTAATAAAAGAATTCATTTACTATCGTGAACAATTAGTGGGTTTACGACAATAATTTAAATAAGCGTCTATGAGCTAATTCCTAATTGAAGTTAATTAATGCACAAGTGATACGAATATTTCATTATGATCGACTGAAAACAAATTTCGGACCTCACTTTCAAATGATTAGGCGAAATATATTAATATTCACATAGTTCCCGGCCCCCACATGAATTCGACCATCCTTGGTGACGGATTATTATAGATACACTGAGGCAGTAATAAATGTAATAAGTTAAAACTTGAAAAACTCATCATAAAATGTTTAATTTTTATGTTCTACATGCAACAACTGCAGATTCACAAACAAAGAGTACCAACAAATAAATGAAACCATGATGTCCCCCATGCCGACGCCCATGCCAGGAGTGGTTATTCAGTTGTTTGAGGATCACGCAAATACATAGTGTTCGCCACGCATGTGTTAAAGCCTGAGTTTCTGTGAACTGTACTTGGCTTATTACTATCCTTAAGATTTTTTGTTTTCTAAAAGGTTTCAAATAAAGGTTTCAGCTCTCAGTATGAGCACCTCATATTTAAAGAAATTTAAAGCCGTGTTTGAAAAAGTCGTGAAAATTTTAATTTTCTTAATGTAAAGAGCAATTAAAAAGAATAATAACATATTATATTTTATATAATCATGTAAACAATATTTCGAATGTTTTAATATTATTACAATTCCTATCTTGTTTATATTTAAATTGTGTGTATATATACATATATAATTATATAGTGATCGTGACGTATTTGTTCAGAATAAGAATTTTCATGACTTCCACAATTGCAATTTTTATTATGTACATTTTACAAGACTAAAGCTGGTTTTAAAGCTAAAAATTAATTTACTTAATAATTTAATTAATAATCTTTCTGTGCATATTGAGGAAGTAAGTAAAGCTTCATTGTAAAAAAAAGAACTATTTTTTACTGGGAAATGTTTTTATCCTACGAACACATAAAGTATTAATAACTAATACTATTTCTATTTCGTATACAGTTTTCATTGTCACCTGGAAAATAAAATGAGTGATTGAACATGGGGCTGGAAGATATCTCACTGAAGGCAAAAATATCTAAATTGGCACGTAAACACTACACCCCTAAAATGTGATATCACAGTAAGATATGAAAACCACAATGCAGGGTATTTTGAAATAATTTCAGTATGACACACTGTATTTTTAAATCAAAATATCGCGCTCCATAAATAATTTGTTTTATCTCTGTTCTGTCATGATTATTTATATAAATGATTGTGTTTTCTTTCTGGTACTATTGCATTATTGGTTTGCAGGTTAACAGCTAGAGATGTAGGACGTTCTGCCATCTCTCGGCTCCGATGTGGAAATACGAGAGTCTGCAAGAACGGATGTAAGCGGATGGCAATTTACCTGCCATCTATACGGTATAGTATACAACAGCAGAACAGGTTTAGAAGTAACTGGCAGATGGTAGCACATAATAAATTTGGGTGTGAATCTATACATAGATACAGAATCACAACAAAAATCAAGGTTTAACAAATTTCATCACTTTTTTCGGCTTATAATATTATTTTTCCTTTAATGAAAATAAATGTACACTTTAATTAGCTAATGCGCGTAGTCTTAGTCTTTCATCTCTTCTGCACTGTTTTTTTTAATTCGTGGAAATCACTCATACTGTGCTCTGGTGATGTGCTATATTGTACTTCTGTTATTGCATTTTATATTCTGTTTAGTGGAAAAGAAGGTCTTATGGCCTTCATGTTAGGAAATGTTAGAAAATGAGAATAAAAACTTTTTTTATACAGAGGTTTAGCCAATACTTTGCCATGAATCCATGAAGAAGGTTGAAGAATATGCAAATACTTCTTGAACCTGGAATTATTTTACCTTTTAATATTAGTTTTAGCCAATCGTATTTATTATTACATAATACGAGGCCAAAATATTCTATTTTATTTCATCATAATATTTAAAACCTTGATCTTTCAGATGCAGGACAGTGTTGTAAAATTTTAGAGGAACCACGGAAGCATGTGTAATCATCTGCTACATTGATCTCAAATCGCTGGAAATATGACTTAAGTTGCCGTAGGCGGATAAGAATTCTGTAATCACAAAGTTAGACACGAGCATTTTAGGCTACACTTTTGTCGATGCCTTCAAGCTTGCAGAAATTGTCCCACTGGAGGGTTTTTTCATCCTTTTCCGGTACATAGGAGCTCTGCTGTAAGAAATTGCCATCGCATATATTGCAGCTCTCTTTGCCCACGAACCCAGGAGAGACACGTGATTCCCTTTCTCCTGAATGTACTTTCAAATAAGAAAGATGCTGATTATTGAAATCAGGATTTTCATTTCTGAATCCATGAAGAAGGTTGAAGAATATGCAAATACTTCTTGAACCTGGAATTATTTTACCTTTTAATATTAGTTTTAGCCAATCGTATTTATTATTACATAATACGAGGCGAAAATATTCTATTTTATTTCATCATAATATTTAAAACATATTATAATTGGGTAGGACCTGTTATTATATTTTTAAATGTCTTCGTTTTCACTCTATCTGTCCATTTAATTATCAAAATTCTCCTATATGACTTCTTTTCAAAAGCGTTTAATCACTAATAGTACAAGATTCCATTCTATATGGCAAATTGGGACTACATACCATTTGAGCCTACAAAATTTATTCGAAGTAATGATTTCATTTCTCCAAAAACGTTCTTAGCTTGAGCTATCTTACTTTTGATGTCTGAAATGTGCTTCCCATGTTATGTTATCCTTACACGCAAATATTTGAAGAGCTTGATTCTTTCTATTTCGTTAGTAGCAATTCTTATTTTTCTAAAAATATAAGATGATGTTTCTATTACCACAAACTTGGTCTTTAAATATCCTTTGAATATTTCTTGGAGTATGCTTTGAATGTATTTTCCATAACAGTAACAATTTCATTGCAGCAGAGTCACAGATACTTGCAGGCCTATAAACTAAAAACTCCGTGGCGCTACATCCCCGGAAGGACTTGGCCTACCACCCGACCGCTGCATCATCTCCCGTAGGCAGATGGCAGGATTGGGGGGCATGTGGTCAGCATGCCGACACCCACGGCCGTTAATGGTGGTTTTCTGGACCGGAGCCGCTACTTCTCTATCAAGTAGCTCCTCAATTTGGAATCACGAGGCTGAGTGCACCCCTACCAGACCTCCCTCCCTCAGAAAAATCCGAGGAGGTACCGGGAATCGAACCCGGGCCGACGGATCTGTAGTCAGCGACGCTAACCACAAGACCACGCCGGCGGTGCAGGCCTATAAGAAATAGCTAAACAACACTAACTCAAAGAAAAAAATAATTAAAATAAGACTAATAAGGATGAGGATGATGATGATGAATGTGATGAGGCATTTATATTTTCCTCATGGGACTTGAAAACATTTCTGTTCACGCAATGTGTCCTATCTAGTGTTCCAATTTCCCTTTTTAGTATATTCTCAACTGTCGACCCATAGGCTAAACTTTAACCCCCTGTGATAGAAACCCAGTATATTATTAAGGAAATTATAATTTTCTGCAGTGTGTAACTTAGTTCTGAATTGAAATTAATAATTTAGTTTAAGGTTTCTGTCGACGCATCCATGTTTACTTAGACGAAATATGTGCATCTCTATTTTCGTCTTTCAGAACTTCCTCTTTCCTTTCTTTCCGGACATATCGTTCTTTCTCCCTAAAAAAATGCACCTATGCACAAAATTAAACACATAAGAGAATGTTCTAGTGTTTAAGAAAAACGTTACATTTATTATTATTATTATTATTATTATTATTATTATTATTATTATTATTATTGTTTTATGTTGTTTTTAATGTATTGACTTACAACGATAAAACGGTTGCGCACGCGCTAGTAGCCTACAATCTATCATAACCAAGCTGCCTGATGGATTACCGGAAGTCAATATTAAGAAATAAGATAAGACATGTAAGATTGAAATTGTAAACTTCAACTAGCAAATATGACTATTACCCATGTGTGCAATAATAGATATGAGAAAGAACGTTAGAAGCATTTACATAAAGATGTACCTATGCGTTAGCTTAGTTTTCCAGTACTTAGAAAATCTATATGAAACTTGAGTTTCCATCATGATAGTATGAACAGGAAATGCTTGAAAGAGTACTATCGTAAAATAAATTTAAAAAAAAATATATATATATATATATCTCTATATATATATATATATATATATATATATATATATATATATATATATATTGTAACAGGTGAAGCTTTTTTGAGTTTTCGTATTGTGTAGGTTCATAACAACTATAGAAATGTTGAGAAGGCTTTGCAAATATTATGAGCAGGTTTAAGTGTTCTTCGAGTAGGTCTACAATATTAATTTATCGCAGCTCTGAGTGATTGCAAGATTTAAAATAGTGTGAATTCAATCATCAGTTGACATTCTCCTAAGAGTTTATACTGATCAAGTAAGTTTTGTACAGAATATTTAACAATACTTGTTTTAATATGCATAACCTACATTTCGTAGATTAAAGTACATAATGGCTGCCTTAACAATGAACAAAGCCAATCAAAGTAGGCTATATAAGCAATAAAGATGTTTGTATCCAACCGAAGATAACAAACAATATTCATTCTAAAACAAAGATTCTCAACCAAAAATATATTTCTACTCGTATAACATAATCTAAAACACTTCAAACTACAAGCTATTGTCATTGAATTTAGTGATAACATAGAGATAGCCATTGGGACACTAACTCATCCTGCTAATACACGATTTGTATCAAGAATATCTGATGGCCGAATTTGTATAAACTTAGGTAATGAGAAATTAGCTGAAGTTCTTACAACAAAACATCAAAGAATTGAGAATAATTATGAATCTCTAGAACTCAGATTCCTTCTCGGTAAAAACAAAATAACAATTGTATCTAATGTATGCCCTGTAATTCCACAGTCTAAGTGAAGAGAGTTTATTGAAGTATGGCGCTAAGCCAACATCTGTTATTGAATAAGGGCTGGGATATCTATCACGGGATTTTCTCACATTCTCTGTTTTCGACGTCAAATGCATGTTCAACCAGATAGATGGATTCTCGAAATTCCCTGACAGTATGTTTATTACATACTAAAGGATAAATTGCTGGATATACATTTCCACTGATTCACCTACTTGCTTCATAAGTAAACAAGACGGTCACTTAGCAAAACAATGTAAATCTAACCAACCTAAACAGTAAACAGATTCAGTTTTAAGAAACACTGATCAGCTAACTTTAAGATCCAATACTAATACATCAGAACTTGATTCCGTTCTTGCAACTATTAATGTAGTAACTTAAGTTCCTACAGAAAACTCCAAATGATCTAAATTATTAAAGTTCAGTCTCTGCTGAAGAACAATTAAATTGTTGAATAGAATCAGAACAAAGGAAGTAAACCACCTGGCTTTGAGATACTTAACCTGAAACTGATTCACAAATTTATGAAGACTTCCACCATTATCCAACGTTAATAACAATACAAAAAAAAAATCTAAGAGGGCAGTACCTTCCAGTGAATCTACTAACGAAATCACTGACGATGACAAAGACAAACTCCTTGAACAATCTATTAATGTAAATCGAAAATCCAAACCTCGTAAAAAGAAAGTTGAAACTGTAACTAGTCCTCCTTGTATTGAAGAGTCTCTGTTGCCCATTATCAGTATTACTAATAAACCATGTGTATCATTTATATAAGGAATTTACTCAGCCGAGGAAAGAATTATCTGATAATCCCTTCATAAGACACTAGTGTGTGCAAAGCTTTACACAAAGACCCATGTATAATATTGTCGTAAATAATAAAGGTTGCCTACATCTATAACAGCCGGTCGTTTGGTAGATGCATGAGATTGAATTTTAAGGTTATGCATCCATTATTAAGGTAATTTGAGCTGCTTTTGCGGAATTATAAACATTGTTCCTTGTTTGGGAGTCATATTTCCATAATTTTACACATGATTACAGCTTTCTGAAAAAAATATAACGAAATAGTGAAACTAACTTTTTTCAAGAGAGACAATATACTGCTGTTTGTTCATTGCTACGATAGATGACGACATTGGCGTTCTACAGTCACATCCTTCCTTCACAGCCGCGGGCGAGAAACGTCATACCCAGCATGATGCGTTTGAAAACGTTTCACGTTCAAATGCAGTGTAACCCTTGGCAGGTATATATGGATTATTAGTAATACGAGTTATGTAGAACTTGCGCGGTGATAAACCAAACAATCGTTCAACTCAATAATAAGAAACTTTTTTAATAATGCTGTGAGACGATAATCGAATCGTCACCTAACGACTATGGCTTAATTTTTTTTTTTCAAAGTATATATGAAAATGCTGCTGGAGCGACTGACATTGTAAATATAGCCAACCCCCATTCATGTAATATTAGAGAATTCATTGATACCCTTAAACACTTTACCCACATTTTATCAGCTCTCAGAGTTTGAAGATGAAAACTACAATAATATTAAATAAATTATTGACAAATGACAATAACACTATCGTATAACAGAGAATACATCATCTACTCCTATTTCATAAACCTCCAAGTGAACACATTCATACCAGTGGAACATAGACAAGTTCCGGTCTCTTTATGACTTATGAGTATCCACAGCAGTTATTACTAACACTACATCAACCAGACATAATTTTTCTAAAAGAAACAAATTTTCGAAACGTGAATGTAGCGAACCTCAAGCAGTAGACTATTCTTCCTGTCACAAAAATAGAAAAAACGATGTACACGCAAGCGGTGGTGTCGTCACATACATCAGAAAAACTATATATTTTCAGAAAATCCAGTTGAACACAAATTTTTAAGCTTTATCTGTCTCATTACTTTTACCACTGATTTCATGTATATGCAACGATTATCTTCCTAATAGCCAGATTCTTAACTTAACAAGATTTGTTAGACGTAACCAAACAATTAGGCCTACCTTATACACTCATACTTGGAGCACAACTAAAAAAGATAGAAAATCAATCCAAACGTGCCAAAATAGAATGGAAAGGAAAATGCTGGGCATCACATGGAGAGATAGAATAAGGAACGACGTAATACGACAAAGAACACAAATAACAGATGCAGGAAACGACAGCAGGTACCTAAAATGGAGATGGGCCGGACACATAATGAGACAAGACCCTGCTCGCTGGACTCACAGAATAACTTCATGGGAACCAAGGACGGGAAAACGGAAAGTAGGAAGACAGAAGACACGATGGTCGGATGAACTAAGGACAACTTTCGGCAACAGATGGACCACCACAGCTAAAGACAGAGGAAAATGGCAACTTCTAGTTAAGACAGCAATCCAAAACAACAAAACAGGATGAAGACAGTAAATAGCAAGGAGCAGGAAAGCAGTGCACGACTGAAAAGCGAAGACCTAAACTCACAGTGTATAGTGCTAGAATTATATATAGGACAACAAAAATGATAGACTACATATCGGACCATAAATGATAGACTATAGGCATAAGTAATAATAGGAAGATTCTTCCCGGAATGGCTAACCGGGATTGCGAACACAAGCCACCTCTCCCAGGAGAGAGGCCCGTGCCCCTCGGGGACATTATGGGCTAATACTAATACTAATACTAATATACACTCATGGGAGATTTTAATTCTCATTATACTCTATGGGGCTGTTCTTTTACTAACCAAAGAGACTGAATAATACAATTTTTATTATTAATACATAGTTAGTGTTATTAAGCTCGATAAAACCAACTCATTATTTCATTAGTCACATTAGCCTCAGTAATACCGATTTATGTTTCAGTACTCCGGACATAGCACTAAATTATAACTGGTCTGAATTTGAAACTCCTCTAGGAAGTTATCACTTTCCGGTTTTACTGCAGAGAGAATCTACAGAATGTACTTGTTAATAAATGGAATTGTCAGAAAGGCAATCGGGATAATCAAATTTTGAAAGCAACAAACATAATCTAAGACCTCCGTCTCAGTTTAAAAATACATCAATTAACACTATAGAGGGTGAATTAACCTAAGCTATTTTAAATGCTGCTGAAAGAAGTGTCCCAAATTACAAAATACTATTTACTAAAAACAAAAATTTTGTGGATTGAAGAATGAAAGTTGGCTACTAAAAAAATAAAGCTTCCTATAGATGTAAAAGAACAACAACTTTATAAAACAAACTGAACTTAGGGCTGTATCTAGATGAACCATCGAAGAATGAAAAAAAAAGTTCTGACTGTCCTCCCTTTCATAATTTCCGTTGTATGCAATATTTAGCAATCCCTCCCCCCAGAAGATCGATTTAAAAAATGTTACACTTCAAAATAGCAAATATAACTGCATGAATTGCTATAAAACTTTTGAAAGGTTGGAATTGGATTTTAAAACACTAACAGTAAGCCTAAAACAGATGAGATCTGAGCGAGGACAGTAGCCTGTATTAGGGGTGTACGGAATTCTCTAGAAAGAAAATGGTTTATAGTTTATTCTCATTCATGAATTATTGACAATGGAATTGTCGAAGTAACATTGCTGATGTGACAAGATGAATAGCACTTTCACAGCAGGCCATGTATTTCAACGTAGTTAAGTCTTTTAACGGGCTAAGATACACAAACAAAAGCTACCATGCGATGATGCCTTCTGGCATCCAGTGACAGCAATACAAATCGAAAACTCATTTTCTTAAAGAAACTTGTGTTAACACTAGCCTCAAATATTTACAACTATAAAAGTTGAGGGAAAAACAGTTAAACAGACTTGCTTTATCCGACATTGCCTTGTATTTCAAGTCCTGCTTCTGCTTATCAAAAAACCGAAGTGTATTCATAGTCAGTCATCACTAGTATAAGGACTGGGACAAAATAAACTCTAATGAATTTTTATTTATCAGTTACTTCTTCCTTCCATTCTGGAATATTCTTACTAAAGGTCATTTGTAGTTTGCGAAAAACTGGATTGATTTTATTCTTAGACTCTTAGATTCGTTGTCTACTTTTTATCATAGGCAATGAAAATGAAGTATAATGAGAGGTCTGGATTTCATCGATTTATCTTGAGAGAAACCGGACCTCGAGCTACTTTATTGTCACTATTTTGTAAATACTTACTTAAATAAGTATGTAGTGAGTATTTAAAGCTGCAGAATGAATAAAACACATCGCTATTATTGTCATTGTAAGCTGCTATTAACAACACTTTTCGTTATGGAAATCAGCTGTTATATTTTTGGTTTAAACTCTTTGATGATGATAATAATAATAATAATGGAATATGGTCATATTAACTGAACGAAAAATCATTGCAAACACAATTATCGAAATTCCATGATGATGGAAGGCCCTTTTCTTCAGAATATTATAGGAGAAAAATTCCTCCGACACTGGGACTTAAACCCACCCAGGACCTTTGGCTATTCGGGCCAATGCTCTACCAACTGAGCTAAGCCGGAAGTCCTGGGTTAAATCCCAGTGTCGGAGGAATTTTTCTCCTATAATATTCTCATGTAATGTCCAACAGAGACAATAATCTGTGGTTCATGAATGATTATAAATCTACCCTTTTCTTGAGATATTATGTATGTGTGGAAATGGAAAATGTTTTTCTTGATATTCATGATGATTAATCGTTCAGGTCAATCAAGCTATAAAGATATTTCAGTACGTTGTCACGAATACACATTTCCTTAAAAAAATATTTATAAGAACACAATCTTATTCTGTCGAAAGCACAATATAATATGAATAGTAATAATATATAATTGTAATAATGACCAAGAAAATTGAATAAAAATCATTTGAATACAAGAAAAAGAAAACAATAATTAAACGTAGATGCGATAAGAATAGACGATAAAAATAAGGCGATAAGCAGCGGTGATTGGTTGAAATAAGATCTGTCACTGATTCATTAGTAAACAAACGCTATATGTTTAGAGAAACATGTCAGTGTATGACGTAACTGATATGAGTATCCGTATGTCAACAGGATAGAGGCGTATAAAAATAAATTATACAGGTTTAGTTTTTCTAGGGATGTGAAACGAAGCATCCATTCTTACTTCGGTTTTGTCGACATAAACATCTACATTGACACCCGAAGTGGTCTGAAGGGTAATTATAAACACGCCATCTCTCCCAGACTTTGCTTTAAGTCTTGTTTCGCGATTTTGCTTCAGGTTGAAAACACAGACCCGCTAGGCGGCCACGTATTTTGTACCGAAATGTAAAGTGAGAGCATTGCAAGGACCATGCATACTATAGAGGACACAAGTTGTTGCGCCTCAGATGGTGAGCCTCACGGAATCGCGCACGTTGGCCGCATAGGTGGGCCCATTGTGCACCCCTAGGAGACGGGATGATGTGCTTGCCTTAAGGCTCTCCGGTCAACAGACTCCACTACGAGTCCCCACGGAGCTCCCTACATCCAACAAGTACCAAGTACCAGTCCACGTGCACCGCATCTCCTTGGTCCTTCCTTCACAAGAGCCCCAGGTTCGCGGCACACCCTTACGTGCGCCACATCTTCTGGGTCTCTCTAATCAAGAACCCCAGAGTTACGGCACACCACCAGCAACTTCCGGACCACAAGCCATGGGACAGGGCGGGGGAGGCCCGAAGCAGAATCTGTAACGGGAGCTGGCCCGAAACCAGGAAAGGGGAACGGGGTGACTATGAGGGGAAAAGGGAAGTTGAAGTGGAGAGTGTTGGTGGAATGAATGAATGAAAGAGGGAAACGGCAGGATCCCCGAGAAAACCCCCCAAAGTCACGGCTCCTTCCACCACAATAAGGTCAGAGAAAGCCGTGCGAATGTTTCATGGCAGGTTTTGTAGTAAGTTAGGTATGTTTGTAAACAACAAGCAATAGTTTGCAGAATTATTCTCCTGTGAGAAGTTGAGAACACTTGTAACCTTGTAACCTGTGAGTGGATCAGTTTTTTATTCACCTCCAATTCTATTGCTTTATTGATTTATAGGAATTAATTAAATCGATAGCCTGTGTAATTTTACCATGCCAAATCCCAGTATCATGCAATTTCCTGAATATGAATATGGTTGTTGTCATGGAGACTGAACATTGGCTTCATTTCCATAGTTTCTGAACTGGATTTAAGTTTACGTTTTTGAAGTAAAACTTCTTTAGTGGCGGTAGAGGGTAAATCGGGAAAATCAGTCACACTAAAACCGTCACGAAATCAGTCACACTCAAAACCGAACGAAATTACTTACTTGTTTCGGTGCGGACTGCACAGAAAGCAATCAACTCAATGATTAGGAGTAATGAAAGGAAATTTTTCAGACCTTATTTCCTCAATGGCAATAGACAATTCCTAAGCAATCTAAAGGTATATTGTCTATTTTATGGAACCCGGAGGTTCAATACCGCGCAAATCCAAAATTAAAAAATACAAATTTCCAAAATTAAAAAAAAACAAAATTAATAATTATAACATCCAAAAATCCAAAATTTAATAAATAATAAGATTAAAAATTTAAAAATCCAAAAATCAAAAATTTTAAAAATCAAAAAATTAAGAATTCAAAGATCGAAAATTTAAAAAATCCAAAATTAAAAATTAAAAAAAGGTCCAAAATTAAAAAGTCCAAAATCCAAAATTAAAAACTTCCAAAAACCCAATATCAAAAGTCCGATAATGAAAAATTGAAAAAATCCAATAATAAAAAATTGAAAAAATAAAAAATAAAATAAAGTTTTACTTTTGTCGCGTGGCATTCCATGCACTATTTTTTTTTAAGTATATAATTATGACAACTTTATGTGTTTTAACACAATCAGAAAATGATGTAATGCTGTGTCAGAAGTCAATAAAACTTCCTGACTTAACAATTGTCCTGTCCTGTCCTGTCTTCCTAATCCCCAATGTTGGGGCGAAGGAGCCTCCAAGTGGAATTTTGTTACGCTTATTTTCCGAGAGAGGGCAGAGAGACAGGTGGTAAGCCCATCGCCTCGCAACCCCCCTCCGGAAACTGAGAAATTTTGTACATAGGCTCTAATTTAGGCTTGAAGTTCTTTTACGTGCCGTAAATCTACGACACGGGACCCCAGCTTAAAGTCCCTCCCGGAGGACTCCGTGCTCGGATTTTTACGTCCTGAAAAGACCATCGACCGCGGCCGGGTTTGATCCCGCGACCTACGGATCTAGAGGCGGGCACGCTACCTTTAGACCACCTACCTTTAGACCACCGCGGCCAATTGAGATACTGAAAATTGCTAGGTTTTGTATTAGTTAACCAGACCAATTAAAGTGAAGGCCTGGTTGATGGTGAAACCACAGTCTCTATTAAAGATGCATTTTCACACCTAGAGAAAAGTGCAGCCAATTACAAATGTAAAAGGCAGCAAGAGGAAAGAATAACGCTAAATGAGTGTAAGAGCCTTACGTTAGGTGTTAGTACAACACAATGTGTCTACAGCATTTATGTATAATTAGGCCTAAATAAAATTGTCGTTTTTTAAGAGTCAATACAAATCAGAATTTTTTGAAAATAGCTGAATGAAGAAACCTCAACGAAAATATTACCGACGAAAAATTGAAAAGAAATGTAATACAATGAGTCTCCGAGATTCATCCATAGGTGTTCCAGGGTTAAAAGGGAGCACTTTGCTTTACAATCAGTGTAGTGATAGTAGACCCATTGTTTTAAATAGTTTATTTGTTTCGGAAAGAAGCGTTTGGGTGGTTGAAGCCCTTAATCTTAAACACACTGTGGTAGTGAGTAGTGAGGAGACAAAACGCTTTTCTTCGAGATTTGAATAGTAAAATCACATCTTATTTTCTTACCCACTCGCGTGCACTTTGAATAGGAGTGTCTCAGCCAACTCGCTCAACTTCTAGCCCATATTCAATCCGTACTCCTTTCCACTTCTTCACCATCAACATAAGAACGACATAAAGCCACTTCTACCTTCCCTCTGTAATATAATTTCTGAATGTCAAAGAGGTACTGCTTTCCACTCATATTACTCATACTGCTATCAGATCGAAGTTTGAAAGAGTCTTTTAACATAATAAATAGATTTAATTACTTCCCATCAACGTGGCCAAGTCGATGCCACTAGTGAACAGTTTATTAGTAAGGGTGCCGATTTTGCATATCTGCATGTTAGGTATGCATAGAGAGCATTCACTAATTACTTGTGTTTTTATATTTTAATTCAGCTTTGTTTATACCTGTTTGAACATTGAGATCGTAATACGAGTCAGGTTCTACATGTGCATATTAGTAAGCACATTAGTAAGTAGGCTAACTATTGATGTGCATCTGTTTTCTGTTGGTGATGTGTAAATTTCAACTGGTATTCAATGTTTAATGATTATTGTACAGTTTGAAATAGCGGCGATGAATCATGGCAGTTTAATATCCAATTTTATTCCATACCTGCAAAGGAAATGCATTGCTGGAATTGAATGCGGGTTCCTATGTTAAAACGTTAGTTTGCTTAAGATAACTATTATTTGCATAGGGTTCTAACCTCTGCAAGCCAATTTTTATACAAAAGAGGTCCGCTCTCCAGGCCGTCGTTTTTAATGACTTCAAGGAACAGTTACGAAATTTGAAAGAAAATAGAACAGCGTGTTTCATCGTGACTGCATGATGAAACTGAACCATTAAACAGCTACCATCTTGAGACGGAATCGACCTCGCTTTGTTCGATCAATTATTGTTATACAGTAAACCTAAATAAAATCATTAATATTACATTTATTATAATTATATTATAATTTATTGTAATATTATATTTATTATAATAATTAATTCCTGTCCCTCGCTTTGGCGTAAGAGATGCGTTCTGCTCACACTGCAGACCCGAGTTTGATAAGTTTCCTAAGTGGAATTTTTCCTCATTATGTGAGACGAATGTCTGGTAACTTTAGGCCCTTGTGGACCTCTGATATCATCTGGCCGTTATTATCACCTTAATCCCATCCGCGCTTTCTTCGGCATGAATGTGAGAGCAGCTGGTGTGTCTCGTCCTATGTGATCGTGTTGTCTCGGAGGTGGCCCCGGCATTGGGCTTATCATCCGTGTCCTTGTCTGGTCAAACGGGTATGAATGTGTTACGAAGGTACTCCCTCTCCCGGGGCGAGGGCCGCTTAAACGACCCTACAATGGGAGAGGTTAAACTAAGAGAAATCAGAGATATATTTTATTACCATTAGTTTGGGTTGCCTCTGTGTCTCATTACAGCAATTTAAAATCTTTTATCTCTTATCACCTATCATCTTTTATTGCTTTTATTCAGCTTAGGCACCATCCATTCATTCAGTTTGTGAATTACATTGAAGAAAGAAATCCAAACTTGGGTAGAGGAAACAATTATAGGATTTCTTCCAGGCGAGTCAAAATTAAAAAAACGGGAGAAGTAGCAACTACAACTACTGCCCATTAAAATCATGCGAGGTAGAAAGTGTATTTTCTGTTTATAAGAATATTTTTGCAAACAAACGAAAGTATACCTACAAAAATTTAGAGAAATATAGCCTATTGTAGTTTGTAATAGACTAATAAGGAATAAAATTCAAGATAAGAAGATAAGAAGGAAAATTACTGGTAGGCCTACATAATCTATCTTTAGGGCTATCATTAGTTTGGTCATATTTTCTACTTTTCGAGCACGTTTTATAATTTTTTCTATATTTGGATGCATATTTATATATATAACCTAACTTCGTACCCTTCATATACATATTAAGATAACACAGTGCAATACAGACGATTAGCACAATTGAAGCCTCTTTTTTTTAGGGGGGGGGGCACTGTGTTTGGATCTCTCACGAGTATTTTGGAACTGACAAACGAGAAAACAAATAACTTATCATGCATTCTCTTTTGTTTGGCCCAGGCTGAGAAACCTTGTCCTTATACGTTGAGGTTGCATTGAGAAATTCGTGACTGTGCAGCATCGCTCTATTCAAGCATTCGAATTAGGCTAAGATTCTCTGCACACAGCCTGACTTCGATTTTATGCGTATTACGCGGCCCATAGATCGTCTCCCATTACTCTAATTGACTAAACTAAACTCCGCGACATCCCCGAAGGGACAAGGCCTACCACCCAACCGCTGCAGATGGCAGGATTAGGGGCATGTGGTCAGCATGCCGACACCCACGGCCGTTAATGGCGGTTTCCATGACCGGAGCCGCAACTTCTCTATCAAATAGCTCGTCAATTTGAATCACGAGGCTGAGTGCACCCCTACCAGACCTCCCAACCTCAGAAAAATCCGAGGAGGTACCGGGGATCGAACCCAGGCCGACGGATCCATAGTCAGCGACGCTAACCACAAGACCACGTCGGCGGTCACTCTAATTGCCTGCTTATGATTATTCTTCTCATTGGTTGTCGCATACAATGCTGCGAATACCTTTACACGCGGGAAGAACAAGGCGAGGTTAGAGACAGGCAGGTTAGGTTAGATTAGGTTAGGTTAGGTTAGTGGAAGGTAGCACTAGGTTATTGAGAAATAGCTCTAGCCACAACATCATCAAGTTTCCTGCAAGTTTCATGGTGAGATTCGATTTTGCGGACCGTTCCCCTCCTATCTTGCTAAGCCCAATACGATGTCTAGAGCCGAATCTTGTGAGTAACCAGTATGAATTAGCCATTTTCGGACACTTTTTCACGATTTTTCTTAAATTTCGTGTATTTCCGAGATGTTAGTTTATGAATTCGCCTCAGTCGCGAATCTATCGATAAACTCGTCAACTCGCGTGGAATTACCTATGATAGGCCTAAATACTTACAGTTAGGCAAAAATGAAAAGAAAATCATATAAAATCTTAGAGTTTCTTAACTTCGCAGGCTGTTCTCCTTAATACGAGCATCTCGTTTATAAAACTTAAACAAATCGTCAGAATCCTTTAAGAGGAAACTGCGAAAAATTTCATTTTCTTCGTGTAAAGTGGTATTAAAAATAATAGAAATTCGTCGTCAATATTCTTGTAATATTCCCAGAAAATAACATTGTTTTTATACTATTTTTTTTATCTCGAGATGCGCAGACTCACAGGCAGTCGCACACATTAGGCCTACATAGTGTATTTCTCCTATATTATTCTCATGTAATGTCCAACAGAGACAATAATTCTGTGGTTCATGAATGCTTATATAGTGTATTATGTTTCTGAAAACTAGTTTTCTGGAGCAGCGGACATCGAAACATAAGGTAGGCCTATGGGTAGAGGAAGCAAGAAGGTTGAGAACGGTAATTGTTTTCAGTTGAATGAATAAAGCATAATTCGTAGTGTCAATTTATGACAACTTAATACACCTTTAGCATCCGTAGCATGGCCCCGCAAATGAATACAATAATTTATAAGTTAAGGAGAGATTAAAAGCCCTATCCCGCCCCAATCTTAAAATTGCTGACTTCATGTACCAGTCAAGATATCGGAATGAAATTTTTAGAGGAATAAGATATATTCTAGTTGAGCTCACTGACCTAAACTTGTATGAAAATATTAGCTGCGAAAAGTTTTAGATCTATTTGTTGTTTTAAATGTAAAATTTTTAAAATATTTCCCCTACATTTTATTTGACTTTTTTTTTACATCAACTATTAATCAGATTAGCACCAATGTAGATTCATAGCATCACTTAAGTGTTTGTGATATGATCCTAATCTTTTATATGCCTATCTCTTGTAGTTTCTGAGAAAAGGGTACATTTATATTTAAATATATTGTTTTGAGAACGCTATACCAAAAATATAATTCATGAAAAACTCACATGTTTAATGGAATTTACATTAAAATCCTCCTGCTTGATAATCAGGGTACTCCTCTGCTTCATCTTCTTGTAGCCTAGCTCTTCTTCTGGAGGATCTAGCATCTTTTGTCATCTTTTCGTGTGCCAATTCTGCCTTGGTTACCCTCAGTTGTTCGGGTTGCTACAGGATGGCTGCTGTATTCTTGCCTGTATTCGCTCCAAATTCTAAAGCTTTTCTTCCAACAAATGACCATATTGCATTATTGAATGACTCGATCACATTTTGCGTCTTGCCATGGAGACACTTTAGAAGTTACCTTGATTGTGCCAGATTTATCATACACAGGTTTTATTGCCTTCATTACAGCTTTATCATTAGGTTTAGTGTGTTGATAGTGATTAATGGTACCAGCAGCTTCAGATTTAAAATATTTACAAAAATCTACTGAGCACACATTGTGTACTGGCTTTTCATCGGTTGACACTGAATGGAAAAAAGTTTCCCAGACTGCACTCATCGTTTTTTTAGGTCATCATTATTTTATCTTATGGCTTTGCCATAGTAGGTTTGTAGTTTGACTATTGTGGCATCAGTGAGACGAACCCTGATAGTTTTATCCACTGCTGTTTGAGCTTTCTCATTTGTGTTCCCAACCTTTCTGAACATGCCCAACACATTCTAATTTTTGGACCTGAATATTCCCATAGTGCTTACTTTCACAGACAGCTTTGCATGCCTTGGAGTCACCATCCCCAAGAAACCTAACATACCGTACGCCGTACTTCTCTTCTGATCGCTGGAAAATATTCACAGCAGCTGCAGTTTCCATTCCTTCACTGTAACCCTAATAATTCTTAATTTACTCATGATGATTACCACTTTTGTTAGAGAGAACACATCCCTGGCATTATTTTGACAAGATTTCAACATGAAGAACTTTCCCATTGTCAATACTTGTCGCACTGGCACATCCATTCTTCGATTTGAATCCTCTCTTTTGTCAAGTCCCATCAAATCCTACTGCAAAATTTGTGTTATTTTCATTGTTTGTTACAGCTTCAGTAAAAACAGTAAATGTTTGCTACATTTTACAGTTCATACATTCAATGAGTAGGGAAGAAACCATAGCATTTCTCTTAGCAACAATTTCAGAAAATTTGATTTGTCCCCCACATAAATTGCAAGCCAAACTGTCTGCTAAAACACTACTTAATTCGTTATCTATATCTACAATTATATTGACACTCGTTTCCTTGGTACTAATATCACTGTATTTTTTCTTGAAATCATCTAACTTTTTATTTGAACTACTTGGAGGTGTATCCCTAGAGGTACTAGGCACATTAGAGTTTGTTGAAGATTCTGGCTTACATTCTGAAATAGGATTTGTTCTGTAACACCTGTTCCCTTTATTTTTTACGCTTCTTACAGTAACTTGCAGACCTAGGCATGATAATAAACGTTCTATATATTTAATAAAACTAAAATATCTTAGTAGAAGAACACAATCACTAAGAAACTAGCACATCAATTCTCTAACCAAAACAATTACATCTGTTTTGTAAATACGAGTACAGTGGCGGCCATCATCGACAGTGGTACCATTGTGTGCATACAATATTCAGCAACAAAATAAGCTGGCATTCAGCTGTCTTGTCCAAAGATCATAGAAGATATGACATTTTCTCTGTAGGCCTAATAAAGCAAATTTCAGGGAACAGATTGACAGCTGCAACAGTATTTAAAATATATATATATATATATATATTATAAATATATTGTGTGTCCTTATATTGGCATGTTCTATATCAAAATGTGCAGAAAATTCCAATATACACAAATACATAAAAAGCGAAAAAAGTATTTTTTAATAGCCTTTTAATCTCCCTAGTCCGTGGTGCCATATCCTTGAAAGTGCTAGGCCTACCAAGCGACAGCTGTGTCATCTACCACAGGCTGATTACAGGATTGGAGGGCATGTGATCAACATGGCCGTTATTGATAATCTCCATGGTTAGCGCCGCTACTTCTCTATCAAGTAGCATCTCAGTTTGAATAATGAGGCTGAACATACCCCGTTCCAGATCTCTCTACACCATAAAAAATACTAGGAGGTACCGGGATAGACCCCAGACTTGCGGATCTGTAGCCAGCAACTCGAATCACCAGACCACGTGGTAAATTTTAAAGTTATGCGATTAAAAAAAACTGCGTATTAAATAATTCTGAGACAGTCTAAAAAAACCAACTACAGTATTTGAATTTTCTTAGAAGAAAAATAACTCTTGATGACTGATTACAAATTATTTTAAAATGTGGTTTCCAAGAGAGTTTTCATCTATCTCTAAACCCAGTAGTCCGATGGATGGCAAATCATTCGTTATGTCGAGTAAATTGAAATTCATGGTTTTGGTTTTCGAAGTGTTGAGTAAAAACCTTAACTTGAAATCAATTCTTTGCAATTTTAAGCCACTCTTCCGTTAAGATTTTCAATTGTTCTTTATTATGATGAAACATTCTTAGAGTCGTGAGATCTGCATAACTTATTGCGTTCGAGGCGTAAGCCGAGGCTGAAATACTGGATGAGTCCGCTAAAGTTTTTGAGTACGTCGTGCATACAATATTTTTTTTAGTAAAAACTCTGTAATTTTACTACTAATGAGCTCAGTTTTTCATTCATTTTCAATGGTTCTGCGTAAAGAAAAAAAGATAATGGCGATTGTGTCAGTAGTGCATGTTTACAAACATCGCTTGCTGGGGATCGTTTCTTTTCCTTAAAAAAACTTTTAAACACATCCTTAAGATAATAATGTTGATTAATTAAACTAAATATATTTACCTTCATTGAAATTACACGTCATTTTTATCATATTTTCTGCAAAGAAACTTATTATGCTTTCTTAAACCAAGGTTTGCAAATTGGCACTCATTGAGTACCTGAAGTATTCCCCTTCTACCACCGTCTCTGACTCAACCCGCTTAGCGCACTTCTACGGAGCGTGGAAGCTGTCAGTGGTGTACGTTACCTTTAGCTAACTGCTAAGGAATAAGGCGCAGCAAAGGAAAGACTATTCTTACCGTAAAGTTTGAGAATTACATTTTTTTTTATATTCAACAAGTTGAAAATGCGTTTTGTTTGATATGTTGTGCAACAATTCGCTTTATTTTGCAGGCATTTCAACGTCAGACGACACTTAAAGACGAACCATGGGAAAAGTATCGTTACAGGTAGTGTTTTCTTATAAGCTGTATGTAATGAATTATGAAATGAACTTATGCATTAATGTTTATCTGCGACAATTGATTTTTTTTACTAAGAAATTTTACGATCAGCGTAATATAAGTCAGTTTATATAGTATAGGCCTAGTGGACGGAGGAAGCAGTTTTTGAAAGCCTAAAAAGGCAAAACACAGAATCGAACAAAATAATAAAAAAAGTCACATCAAATCAATTGGTGCGTGTCAGCTACCACATTTCCAAACATATTGCGGAAAAAGTGAAAACATTCACAATGCGGGAAATGTTAAAGATAGTTTAGTTTTAGCAGCAGAAGATGCTTGCCTTAACATAGTCAAAAATTTTAAATTCTATGAAGTGGTACCCCATAGCACTGGACGAGAGTACAAATAATGAAGATACTGCTCAATTAGCTATGTTTATCAGAGGCGATGATGAACAAATGAATTTGACGGAAAAGTTTCTAGAAATAGTACCACTTAAAGATCACACAAGTGGCATTGATATATTTGAAGCAGTTTTGTATGTTACAGAAAAATTTGAACTGTCATGGGGTAAATTAGTTTTAGTAGACACTGATGGAGCACTTGCAATGATAGGAAATGTGAACAGCTTTGCTACACGATTGAGATTTCGTAAATCAAACAGGGGGGAAACAAATGACTTTAAAGCCAAACATTGTATGTTCAAGAGAATCTATGTGAAGCAAATATGAATAATGTTATGGACTATGGAAAGACGGTCAATCCCATTACAATATTTATTTTCCACGATGAATCAATTTAAAATAAACACACGATGCTGCATAAGTGATTACCATTTAGTTTTAACTTTACGTTTGGAAAACAATAGGCTACTTTAGATTTAGAACCAGATATACACCAACTAGTGGAAAACAAGAGGTGCCAAAGATCTACTAATCGTGCCAAGACCCAGTGGAAAATCCCTTCATTCTCAAGGTATGTTTCAGTATGGAGAAGGATTGTTACACAGATATCAATAAATGTTACCAATTGAACTCTCTTTACCATAATCTTCAAATTATGTTGCTACGCCACTGATGCAGATTGTGCTGTATAGAAGTGACTTTGTGTTGTGTACATGAACGGAATGTGGAGTGAGATGTTACGATGTTTCCCGTTCACCATGAGCTCCCGACACCTGTGTTAAACGAAACAATCGTACAACAGACTCATCTGAAGTCTTTTCTATCGACTACCAGTGGTGGTGTCGTGAACTAAAACGATGACGCAGTAATGAAAACTTCGTGCGTTCAAATCCACCCCAAGTCATAGAATTTACAAAAAGTGATTATCGAATTTTTTTAATAAAATAGAAATATTCAACATTACGGTCCATAGAGGTGGAGTTTCAAGATTTTTATGGAGTCTTTAATTATTTTGTTAGACAAATCCCTTATCTCCTCCTTAGTGAGTCCCAGGTGTTAGCAAAAGGAGGTCGTACATTGGGGAATAGAATCCCGTGTGTCAAACATCAATCCATGTAAAGTGATTTGGTTTAACTTATATTTTTCAATATAATGAGTCTCTAAAGCTGTAGTCACATATATTATGTTTTTTCTTTACTTCATGGGCTTCTCTGCTGTAATGAATAACAAGATTTCTTTAAAAATGCTACTCATAACTGTTCATACACAGACTAATAACAATAATAGATGCTGAAGAATTTGTCGTGCGAAATATCTGCATGGGTCCAGTTACTTTATTATAAGTTAATAGAGAATCTTACAACTTTCAACTGAATCTTGAAATTCTCTGACAATATATTTGTTATTATGTCCTGACGTAATGTCCAATGTTGAAATCTAAAACGATAGTATAAAAATTGAAAAGGGTGCAGATTTTGCATATTTCCATATTATTTTGCCATTAAGCTTGAGGATATATACATACAGAATGTTAATTCGTTCTTGTGGTTTGAGATCAATGTGCATGATTATATTCGGCATATTTGAGCATATTTATAAGTTAAGAGCATTTATTTGCATATTTATACATCTTTATACAAAGGTGAGATTATATGCTATAGTTTTTAGCTTTGTTTGCGTGCTTTTTTCTTTCGGCATCAGCTATCACAGCTGCTGCTTTCTCTCTTGACCTGCAGCTTATTGAGACAGTCACGTATGAAATATATTGCAACATTTTAGATGACTCATGTATAGTTATGTTTATTTTTCTACCATAGTGTTTTTCATCCAATTCCCGTTCATTATATCATGGTGGATAGTCGAATTCCAGTACCCAGTTCCGGTACCCTAATTTACTGCACTCAGTACCGCACTACTTAAATCACATGTGCGTCCTTATATGAAATCCTGATCCGTGTCCAGGAACAACTGTAAGTATCGTTCGAGTAGTTGCGGATGTTAAATTTTATTAATAAATGAAAATAAGAACACGCACAATGAGATTTAACAACTTGTGAGAACAGCAAACGAAAGTAATCGATCGCTACCAAGCACCGCATGCATGAGATCAAGAACTCAGTACAACACAATAAAACGTTAAGGTTGGCACGCTTAGAGCCTGGCTTCTCGAACAGATGTTTGTATTTAATTAGTAATTCGCGTATTTTCTCGTATCATAGAAAAAATCCTTTGCGACACATGCATTCCTCTCATTTTATAAATTTTCCTTTATACTAAAGAAAACACACTTCCCACACGAGTATCGCAATGTAGGCCTATTACTACTATTACTTACTTAAATATTATTTGCTTTTAGTATTTTGCACGCCACCTGTGCCTCCTTACAACAGTATAACTGCTTTAAATTTTGTCAGTTAAGTTCAAACCTTTGTTCAGTGCATGCAGTTCATTCCGTTTGTGTTCTTCTTAGAGGGAATAAATCCAGGTTTGGTTAGAACGAAAAAAAAAATATTCTTGCAGGCGCGTAAAAATTACACAACTAGAGAAATATCAGCTTCCAAGAGCAGTCCAGTAAAACGATTTTAAGTAGAGAGTGCATTTTTTCTTTACAAGAATGATTTCTTCTGACACACGAGAAAGATTTACTTTCGAAAATAGAAAGATTAGTCTGTTGTAGTTTGTAATAATAAGAATTGAAAGGAACGTGTGCATCCTTCAAATTAAGAAGAAAGATAACTGCAATATTAATATACCTTTAGTTTATGTATATTTTCTATTGTCAGTGCATGTTTCTTATTTTTGAGCATATGGTTTTGATTTTAGTGCATATAAATTCTCACCCTAATGATGGGAGAACAAGAGATCAAGAATAATTGTTCCTGTTTGGATGCAAAAAATTAAGAATAGATCATATTCTCACAAACTAATTCTGATGAGGACTTGAGTAGGCTTAGTTTAGTTAATGGATAAAGTTATCCAATGGTAATGGTTTCACAAGTTAAGCATGCTTGTGATAGAGTGAAGTCAGGGATCGCTGGAGACTTGTTCCGTTCTTGTGACGCGCATTGGAAATGAGCGCTTTTGTGAATTGAGGGCAACTTTTCTCTGCATTTCACACAAGAGGAAAGAAGAAGATGACTCTAAAGGGGTGTCACCAACGACTGCTCTTCCACGTTACAACCTGTCTGTCAACTTCCAGCTCGCACAATATTTCATTTCATTTGTTTTTTTAAATAAATGCTAAAGATGAATGCATTGTAAGTAGACCAATTAAAAGAATATTAGAGACCAGATGATTCTAATAAAGGATTTATAAAATGGTATGTCCACCTAGCTTATAAGTCCACTTTATTAAATTAGAAACAGTGTAGATAGAATCTGAGAGTGGAAGAAATAAAGGAAAGAAAGAGAGAGAAAATAGAAGGAAATTGAGCCATAATATTTACGCTCAAAATAGATTAAGATATGTTTTCCTCTTACCTCCAATATTTTCGTTAAAACTGCAGTTAAATTTATAACTATTGCCAGGTTAAGCTTGTGCTTTACTACTCTCTAGGTTTTCACTTGCTATTCTGATAATAATTTCGCTGTATGCCTATACGTGGCGCTGTATTCACGTAGGTAAACATGTCTTATGGTAATTAGTGGGAGGGGATGCCGGTTTTCGTGCGCAAAGGAGTTCTATTTGAGGAGCCTCAGTCTATTGTCGCAGATCGAAGTAGTTATTACTATACCCGGGACGAGCTGAGATGGAAACCTGAAGTAAACAAAAACCAGTATGTCTGTCGTCTCTTACGTCATAGGCTTACGATCAATTATGGAGACATTTTTTCAGGCGAGTTTTCTTTTCAGTGAGTTTGTTTTAAAACTAATTCTTGCTCACCTATAAATTTTCGACCACCAAATTTTGCTACTTTCAATTTTGTAATTTCGGGGATGGATGTAAGGGAAATTATTTTGATTTGCGTAGTTCTGGATATGAAATTCGCCTCCCATAAGACTTCTAAAGTAAATTTAACGAGTGTGAGTTTAGGACCAATAGTTCAGGGGTGGCAAAATATAATCACAATAAACTGCATAAAACCTGTTATTGGGCGAATTGCGCTGGACTCTTGGCTTTCTCCCCATCTCTTGCGGTACGCGTGATAACCTATTACCTAGTAGGAAATAACTGGTAGGCTCTTTGCATTGTCCGAAAGAACTGTTGAATTGTTCATGTTAGACAGCCATAAGTCAGTTCTAAATTAACGTGAAATCACAAGTCTAACTGCGGATTAGATGACCCCAAAGTTCATGCCCGCAGTATTGGATAAAAACTAATAAATTAACAAGAGTCAGACCGTGTTGTGCATCTAAATGGGGAAGTAAATAAATTTTAATTTGTAAATAATTTGTAAAGATTTGTGAATATTTTAAACAGGCTATTTTGCCATTTGTGCTAAGATTCTTGTATAGTTTTAACTTATATATTAGTGTTTTTCATGTTGTTTCGTCAAAACCTTAAATTTTGCTCGGAGATAAGTAGCCTATGTCACCTGTTTAAAAAAATTGTTTCTAAAAAAGTGTATGTCAAGACATAATTGAAAAATCCTTTATTACGTAGTAACATAATTATTTGAATTTAACTAGGATCTGGGCCCAATTATCAGCAGAAGCAAGTTCAGAGCCGGTTTATTATTTACTCAGGAATCTCTCTTCCCTACTGTGGCGTGCTATATGACATTTCCAGATCCGTACTGTATATGGGAATAGACCCCCGGCCCTGAAACCCTAGGAGGGAGCAGGGACCGCAATCTGAATACGTACACAATTGTTCTGAATGTCAGTACCAGGTTTTATTACAAAAGGCCACTGGCACACTAGTAAACCAGAATACAATAAACTTCAGTAACTATGTAACTAAATCTGAGCAAAATGATTTTCAAATAAGAAATAAACAAGACAAAGCTGAAGATGAAAATAGAAATGTGGATTAAGGCCTCATACAAAATTACGACGCAATAGGGCGAGCCATCCTTCATACGAAAACTAAATAAAACTAAAGAAGCTAAAGTCAAACTTAAGTAAACTGCAAAAGGAACCGAAATACGCAACCAAAAAGCTGGTGGGTAAAACCAAAACGAACTAAACACAACCAAAGAAACCCACCAGCGAAATTAACTTTCATTTAGGAAGAAGAAGAAAGAAAAAAAACCTGCTGGTATAATTATGTGAAGAGTTGTTACTGAAGCTACATGCCGGCTTGTTGGTACATGGCGTGATGGAGCACTGGGCACAACCGCTCTGGATGATCGCCAAATTTCCACTCTACAAGCGAGATCCGCCCACTCAAGATAATACGAGAACGGCCGCAAGGGGGCGCTCGACAAAATATATAATACTCGAAAATACCAATTAAGAGGTCGCTGTACGCCTGAAGGGCAATAATTGAACACATCCGAACAAAACAGTAACGAAAGAAAGATGGCTGGCCCAAAACCAGAACTGAGTGAGTAAGTAAACAAAACTGAGTAAGTACACATAAATATATATATATATATATAACAAAATAATGAAAACTGAAATAAATAATTACGTGCCAAATACACACAGCACATCCTCTCCGGCCTAAGGCAAAAAAAAAAATGAAAGCCAATTTTTTTTTAACCGAGTTCATTAGAGAACAGAAAATAGTCAAGACGAGCATAATATATCATCACCCCAAAAATGTTTATAAGGTCCACCAAAATATTAGTAAATAGTGTGACACAGTAGAAGAGATTATGTGATTAATATTGTAGAACATTTTCACGGAGTCCATATCCATGAAGACATCACACAACCAGCACAGAGAACCATGGCGTCCTTGCGCCTAGTTAGTAGACGTACTCATTAAAAATATTGTAGACTTCTGTTGTATTGTATTGTATTGTAGAATGTGTGTCACACACAGCCAAACAAACTCAAGGTCTGACAGCATCATTTTATTGGGAACAATTCGACAGTCCGGATTTGTCACCAAGCGATTTTCATATGTTTCCTCACCTGAGGAAATTCCTTGCCTGAAAACATTTCAACGACGATGAAGTGTAGACTTGGCTTTAAACACAGGCGGCATTATTCTTTGCCAAAAGCATACAAAAACTGGTTTCCCGTTACGACAAGTGACTGAATAACGGCGGTGACTATGTTTAGAAGTAGTGTGTTAGATAATGAATGATAATAAAGTATTTGGAAAAGAATGTTTTGTTATCTAAATAATGATATCGGTACTTTACTTTAAAAACACGCTTTGTAGTCAGATTTAGGTAGTGAATAATGCACTAAAAACAAGTAGCCTTGTCACATTCAAAAATAAAAGTGGCTTGGTTCTAAAAGGGCCAATGTCATAAAACTTGCTTTTGAGATAACTGACCCTGAAGCCTTTATACAAGTATCATTTTTTGCTGAAAACTTCCGACATTGGCCTCTAAGGTTTCTATATTATGTCTATTAATAGCAACAGACATTGGCACTTTTAGTATAAGGAAGATAAAGACTAGCCGAGCTCAATAACGCATAAATCTCATTTTTGCAAGAAATTGATATTGGCCCTTTTAGAACCAAGCCACAGCCATATTTCATTTAATTTGTGTAAAAATGAGGTGCTTCTGTCCCGAACTGTTGCTAGAGTAACTGAACTGATAGGCCATGAGCTGAAAATTTGTATGAACGCTATAATTATAACCCAATATCTAAATTATTAAAGTTCAATATAAATGAAAATCAGCATATTCTATTATAACAATATCAACAGATGCAGACCTAGGCCAAAATTTCAATTCCTACTGGTAAAATAAAATGTCCTATGAAATTGAAGTATTCTCTTTCGGAGCGTAGCATTGGGCACAAGAACAGTAGGCTTACGCTAACAACACTTGTAGGCCCTAAACTGAGCTTGGTAGAAAATGAATGAGGGGAAAAAACAGGACGAATCCATGTTCTTGCTCTCAAGACGTGCTCTCACTACTTGGGAGGCACCCAGCGTTGTTTACAGTGGTATTAATCAGAGGTGTCAGTCAGATGCGCGTGAGAGAGGTGACGCATGTAGGAGGAATCATGGGGAGGGGTAAGAATGTTGAACTGCTCTTGCGGGAGAGGAGAAGCGATTGTAACAAGGTCTCTTGTTTCTTCACTGCAATATACGATCTTACCGCTCTGAAAGCAACGACACAACTAACCCATACACTCCTCCATGCAGTACGAATGTTTATTGGACTCGTCTGCATCTACTGAGCATCCATGCTTGGACTGCCACGTCTGATTAATACCACTGTACTCTCTTTCAAGACCAATGTTCGACATGAGTAGTTCTTCGTTCCGTTCGTTACTGCTGCTCAGTCACAAATAATATTTCGTGGAGGCAACATGTAACCGAGAGTAATATTATAGTTTCTGTGCGCGAAAATGAGTGATAGTGATAACTTTACCGACTATTCTTCTCATGGACAAAGAGGCAAGAAACGGATAGCTAATCGATCGTCTTGGAGAGTCAATAGAGTGAAAATGCTCGAGGAAGATAAGCCTTAACTGAATAGTAAAGGCAATTTTGTCGGAGGTAAAGCTACTGGCCCTGATTGTAAATGAGCCTTGAAGCCTTTGTATGACTCCATTTTCCTCTGATGAGAAGAAAATGATTTTGTCAAGATTGTATGACAGAAAGCCGAAAAATGAACTGGACACTTCTTTCTTGGTCTCATTGAGATTAAGTCCATTATTCGACGTCGTTCAAGAAATGAATCAGATTCAAAACCAAGGAGTGCTAATTTCTCCTACTTAGTAATGCCTGGAAATTCAAGGGTGGTTGTTTGTAAACAAGCATTCATGTCTCTACATGCTGTATCTCACTTTCAGCTCCAGCGATTAACCACCCCTACTCCTTCTTGATAAATCTCCGAAAGATGGCAGAAGTTTACACAACAATAGGCCTAGTGCAATAAAACTAAAAGTTATCCCATTGATGAAACAGCATATAAAATCTTTCCCCACCAAGAAGTCACATTCCTCTTCTAAAAGTGTTGAATATTTACCAAGTACTCTCAATGTAAAAGCCATGCATGTACTTTTCATCAAAGAACATCCCATTTTGAACGGAGTCATTAAATATGAGTTTTACTTGAATTATTTTAATAATAACTACTGTTAAGGCTGTCTCTCTCTTATATATTATTTTTATATTTATAGTTAACGAAAATAATTTAATTACTTATTAATTCCAAGAAATATAATTTGTAAAACTTTTAACCATTAGTATAATAATTATAATTCGTAACCATTATAATAAATCCTTCTCTGTAATGGACTTCAAATTAAATAATCATTTTATAGAGCTGAGAGAGAACAGACTCACTAAAATAGGCATATTTATTGGAATATTTAGAACATGCCGAGAATGTGCTTACTCATAGGTCTACAGGTTCGATAAATGTTCCGAAATAAGGTTCCACTATATTTTCATTCATTCCTTGTGTATTGACATATTGAGTATGTACAGTTTACAAGTTACATACAGAAAGATATGGCTGTTGATTTCATAATATTCAGCTTCAAATATATCGAGTTGCAATTTAGGCTAAGTTTTAAAGTATGCAGTTACTTCAGATTATAAAGATGTCTCGATTTTGAGATTCCAAATTTAATATTTACACCTGGGACGCTTTAATCTAATAATTGACTTGAATACAAAATATTCAATTTTAAATTATCCATAGATGCAATGTACTTTATATCGGCCTATTAATTAAACAAGACATAATTATTTTTTATTAATTTATTTCGCACTGAAAGGCCAAGCTATGTCTACAGCCGTCCCAAAATTTACTCACACAAACATTCATGCACACACATAGGCCTATATTCATCCCGGGATATCTTACGAAAGATTTTCGAGCAAAGAAAGACGTCATGAGAAAAATAACACACCGGAAAAATACTAACCAAGTTACTATATTGTTAAGCAATGCAGTGGCGGACGCAGGGGGCATAGGGGGGATATACCCCCCCCCCCGAAATTTGAAAGGCTATATATGCACTGTAAGTGGCCAGTTTTATAAACTAATTATATATGTAAGTTATTTCATTTTTTTAGTATTCCTTCTACCTATTCAAATCCCCCTCGAAAAAAAAAATTCTGCGTCCGCCACTGAAGCAATGAAAAGCACAATACGTTACTATATCTTCAACCAATTAAATTCCAAAAATACTATTATAATTCAACAAAATAATATTACGCAAAGTGACTAAATATAAATTAAAGAAGAACACAGACAAACTTCAAAACCCAGGTAAACTTAAAAGACAACAACTGCATGACTCCGGGATACGATCCGTACAATGCATTTCACATAACCCAGAACCATACCGAAGCGAACATATTTAAGCTTACCTTGTCCTTAAAGCAGAAGCAGAAGAAACACCACTACATGACGTCTTACACAAGTCGAAGATCTTTCGCAGACGAAGCATACATACAATCTGATTTTGTACGAGCGGGTCACACCATAGGAAAACTCGGTATAGCCCCCACTCCAATGTAACGTATTTAAAGAGTGACGTAATAAGAGCGACGCGTATGTGTCTTACACAAAGGCTCTTTCAATTATCAAACAAACGAAGATCGTTCATCCTGAATCAGCTAAGCAACATAGAATATACCCACTTACGTCACCATATTTGAAACATTCATAAATCTCTATATATGTATAAAAGGCATTGTCCTGATTGACTGACTGACTGACAGAGAATCAACGTACAGCCTAAACTCATTGGAGTAACTAGACAATTTGGGGCACGGGGCGGATTTATTTTTGAGGCCCCCTGCCCCCAGCAAAAGCTACAGTGGTATTAATCAGACGTGGCAGTCCAAGCATGGATGCTCAGTAGATGCAGACGAGTCCAATAAACATTCGTACTGCATGGAGGGGTGTATGGGTTAGTTGTGTCGTTGCTTTCAGTGAGGTAAGATCGTATAATGCAGTGAAGAAACAAGAGACCTTGTTACAATCGCTTCTCTCCTGCAAGTGCAGTTCAACATTCTTACCCCTGCCCATGATTCCTCCTACATGCGTCACCTCTCTCACGCGCATCTGACTGCCACATCTCATTAATATCACTGTACCAACACGACTATTTTAAACTTTTTCCTATGGCTAGCATTTTTGTCTTTCAGATCGTCTCCATGGGCTAATTTCTACGAAAAAAATTATAGACAGAATAAGGGAGCGAACTCATGCAGTACTTAATGTATTTATTTATTAACTACAAATAGACATTAGTCCAGTGATATTAAGTTAACTGATTAGAAAAATACAAATATGTGCATAGTTAAAAGTAATGAAATGGGAAAAAAGATTATGTTTAAATATGACAAAATAAGAAAGTTAATGAAATTTATGGTAACAAACAACTGTTTTAATTTAAGTCGGAGAGTCAGATAATAAATTAGCAAAATCTGGATTATATTAATTCAGAATATGCAATAGTCACGTTTAAAATTGTCTTTTTATAGTTTTTACATCAGATAATTGTCTAATTGTTTCATAAAAGTTTATTTTCATAGCTAAATTGTTCTCGCTGTATAAATTGCTAGTACATTTAGTATGATTTCGCGTATTGTTGAGCGCAAATAGTTTTTTATTAATTTCTGTTTTGAAAAGCTTCTTTCACGAGTTGCAACTGAAATGCAAATAAGTTATTTAAAACAACAACGTAAGTTTGGAGTTGATTCTTGAAAGTCTTTGCACTTTTAAAGAACATCACACACATTAAGTGTTTTGTTAAGTTAATTTATAAATTAAGACTTGCTCTATTTTCTTCAATTAAATGACATATTTTCTGCACGTGACGTGACTCATAGCGCATCTTCTAGAGGCCTCTCGCGATCGACTCATGAACTCATTGTTAAATTTTTCCGTCAGTGTTAAATGAAATTAGAACATGTTATATTGTTCATCAGTTAAATGATGCATTTCAGCGCAGTATCCAACTACGCATCCCCTAGTAACCTCTCGCTGCCGGAGACCAGAACTTTGGTTACTGGAGCCAATTTGTTTTTATTGGTATCACGTCAAATACGATATATTTTTATTTAATAGAAAAATTCCGATGAGTAAAAAAAAAAAGAGGTGGAACATTAATTTTTATATTAGGTTGGGGCATCACTGGGGGGACCGCCCTAGGAACGCCACTGCGCTAAACTGGAGAGACTTGGAATTTTGACAGTACCTTCGTTTCATAATGTAGGTGCTCACTAAGAAAGGACTTTTAAAAATTTTGATTTTAAATGCCAAAAATTAAATGTTTTTGAGAATGCTTAATCCCTTTTCACACAGAATTATCAAATCCAAATCACAGTTCACTTGACAACAGTATTGTTGGCAGTCTTCATATAAGGCTTTGGAAATAAATAAAACGAGACTTGACAAATTAGAGAACTATCCATATAATCCATGTTATAAATAAATATTAAAGAATGAAATCCACGAAAATAATGCAGTCACATACCTTTCTCTTCCCTGGACATAGAGAAAACAATAAAAGGTATGGTAATGTGTATATTATTATATCGCAGGTTTTTGGAGAGAGAAGTATGAAAATGATATTACATTTCTGTTTAAATTCATCCCCAGAAAGGTTTTGTGGTAACATGAGTGTGAGAAATAAAATATTCCGCAAAGACAATACAATTTTATGTTACCGGAATTTATGTTTCTTCTTATTTGAACCCCTACCAGGCTTACTGTGTACAAGCGATGGGATGCAAAGTTCTACATCCTCTATGAGCCATAAAAAGCTATACCAAGCGTTTTCTGAGGGAATAGTTTGAGTGTGATAAATCGTTCAATCCTATTTCAAATTCTGAATACTTATATAATGACCTATAATTTAAAAATCGAAAGTCCTTCATAAGATAATTTCCAATTACAAAATAAAAAAAGCCGGGCGACGCCGGGCCTTTTAAGCTAGTACTGCATAATGAAGTAGCAACTCTGAACAATCCATCGTTATTACCATACAATGTTCGTAGCGTATTTTCTGTGTTGGGATCATTATTATTAAGTTGATTCCATGATCCCAACATTACCGCTTGAGATTTGGCCGACCCCAAGTGGACGTTTGCTCTCAATGCGAGGACCTAACTAAGAAATTGAAAGACCAGAACCTCAATGCTGTAGCAAAAAGAGATTTTGTAGCTGAGTTATTAGTGCATAAACGTCGAGCAAACAAGTTTTATAAAAAGCTCAAGGAAGTTGAAGAATTGTGTAACCATGGACCGGAAGGGTCCGCATTATGTTTCGATTTCATGAAGTATTTGCCTTTTCCACACATTCCTGTTCAGAAGGCAAGGCCACAAAGGTTCTAATGAAGTTTGTTTGTTTCTCTTGGATTATATCACTACTAAGATTCCAGATACCATCAATAAATTGCACTTGTTTTCGGATTCGTGCTCAGGAAAAACCGGCATCATAAACTTGTGAGATTTTTAATGGGACTAGTAGCTACTTCCGCACGCTTCGATAAGGTATACCACTTTTTCCAATGCGTGGCCATTCGTTTTTACCTTGCGACCGTGATTTTTCACGGCACATTAAGAAGTAGGACCACGTATACCTCCCACAAATATATGAGGAAATTATCAAACACAGCAAAAAAGGAAAAACCTCATTTCTCTGTAAAACCTGTTGCTTACGATTTCATTACCATCTTCAAAGATGAGGTGACCATCCGTTTACAAGGAAACATCAAAATCAATCATAAGTGGATCCAACAAAACTTTTGCAATTTCAGAGTACATGGAATTTGAATACGACGCCTCCTTGCCAGGGTATGTCAAAATATACGATTCCATCGATGGACTCATTTCTCCAACCTTCAAACTCGTGAACAACAGGGCTTCACAAGATCTTCCATTACAAAAGGCTTACGATGAACCAATCGCAATTAGTTCTAAGAAGATTGCAGATGTTATTAAGGTGATTAAAAACATCACTCATCCGTACCTAGAGTTCTACCAGAGCATCCAAGAATGGAATTCTACAGAACAACAAGAAAACGAAGAAAATTATTACATGTGTTTTTCTTTCTGACATTAACCTTGGAGTAGACATTGTATTTCATTGATTGTATCACATTGTATTTCAGATGATTTACCATTACAATTCTCACGAATAATGCTAATGTTTTCACTTCAATTTTATTGAGAATAAAAACATTACAAGTCCAATAATTTTGTTTTTAATCTTATGTCCATATCAAGTTCTTTTTTGACGCCAAAAGATAGCTGGCAATGGTGATCGAACCTGAAAGTATAATATCTGATAATTAATCAATCCTTAAAACACACTGATAGTCATTCTCAGGATAACCAAACCGTTGACTGCAGATACCTCAAAAGCTGATTCATTCTCACCGATTCATTAGTAGATAGGTCTACTTTATTATAGCACTTCACACGACTATTGTATCGAAATAATTACCGTGCCAAAAAAACATGCATTAAGACAAAGTATTTCTTTGTCACAGAGGCCTAATCATGGGCTCATTATTATTATTATTATTATTATTATTATTATTATTATTATTATTATTATTATTATTATTATTATTATTATTATTAAGCACCCGGCTACCCGTCCTTCCTACGTATAAAAAAAACATTGTTCTGTTTTAGCCTTAGCCAAAAACCATCCGAAGAATCAACCTTACTTATTTTCTTATTTTCCCTGATATTATTTGAGAACGATGCTGATCTACAACTAACATGTAACTCCCTGTAAACCAAACGCTCTTCAGGTGTCTCGCTAGAGTGCTGAGCAATATGTTTACCAGCATCTAATTCTAATCTCGTTGTCGGCCTTGATCCTGCTCATTTTCTCGCACAGATCACATTACTCTGGCGTTTAATAAAATATTTGTTACGTGCAAAGGTCAAATATTGAAATAATACAACACGCATAAATATTATGCGTTCACTTGGAGTTATATACAGAGAGGCGTCAATGACGAACTCCGGAAGAAGGTCAGATGCACTATAAAATGAAGTACGGTTACTTCCTCGTGATGTTTCTCATTTAAAGCTAATGACCGTACAAAATACTTTCTCGCCCTATGAGAAACTGGTAACCAGCTAATAAGGTAATAACATTCTGTTCATATAGGCCAGTGAAAATTAGCTCATAATCTACTTTCTCTGAATATCTCTACACTAACTTGACAACTAATAACTTAAATATCATTCACTGGTTTCTACTTTATACAACTCCTCGGCTTCTGCCAATTTCCTTTCCGAATCCCTGCCAATAAATTCAGTTATCAAGAAAGAAACGAGAGGACCTTTTGATAGTGGCAACCAATGGAACAGATTAAATAACCGCTATATATAAAAAGGAAAAGGGGACAAGTAAGAGAGAAAAAAACTTTCTTGTGAAGACGAAATGAAGAGGCTGTTGATTGGGCGCTATTCTTGGGGTTCAGTTTGTGTAGCAGAGCGGGTGGCAGCTACAGCAGTAAATTGCGGCCGATGTTGCGGATTGTGGCGAATTACGATGAGGGGGAGGAGAGGGGGAGCTAAGCGATTGATTGAGCAGTAAACGGGGTTGAAATCATTCCCCCAGAGAAGAGAGCTTTCACAAGAGAACTAAGATGCTCCGTTTTTCTAGCGTAAGTCCAGATACAGTTAACTTGCGATCATTTTAAGAATTGACTAGATCACTGCTATATTCAGGAACTAGGCCTATAAAAATACAAAAGTCTGACCGTTCTAAGAAGGAAACCTGAAGTAAACAACAGTCAGTACATCTGTCTTACTCTAGTACATTACTCATATGACTTATGACTGAGACAGACATTCAGGTTTCTTTCTTAGCTCGTCTCGGTTATAGGTTATGTTATACTCGTCGGCCAATGTCCATTATTTTAGGTATATTTAGAATAAAGACTGCCTATTGCAATTTTTCATGGTGCGACTTCCAGAAAATTTCTACTTAATTTTACGTTTCATTAATATAACCCTAGACCTCAAAACAATCATCAAATCTAAAGTTATATACACATTTTTATGAACACGAAAACTGCTTTAATTTTCCACAAATTAACTCAGTGTAGATTGAAAATGTCGGTCAAAATCGTTGTGGGCGAAATAGGACCAAGGGGATAGAAATGGGGAAGTTTTATTTATTTTTAATGGAAAATAACCAACACTCTCTTAATGTGAATTATATTGCAGACGTTAAAAGATATTATACCTCCCAAGAGTAATACAAAAATCGTTGTATACAAAAGTTTTGTATATAAAAGTTTTTCATTGGCTCAAGGGTAGGGTTGAAGGACAAAAGGAATCGTAACTCCCTTAGAAGACACAGTATCACATCCGATCAAAGTTGTTTCAAACTATGAAAATATTACCTAAAACTTTTGTCTGAAACAATTTTTTATACAACCAACCATTACTACAAGGGGTAACCAAAATAAGGTCGTAGAACAAACATTTTCATTACTCCCTTAGCAGACAAAATATTAAGCTGGTTTAAAATTGTTCAAAGTCTATACATTACCATTTATAAAATCCTAAAATGTTACATTATATTATATGTTATATAATATTATAATGTAATATTTATAGCCCAGTGTGTAGGCCTAAACATATTTCTGGTTTATCCTAGCAAAATCTGAAAAAAACAAGAGTATTTATTTCTCCTTGTCATTTCAATGTTAATAATAATAAAGATAAAATAAGATTGCAATAAAGAAAAGACAGGTGAAAGTAAATATTATACTACTAGACCAGCCTATTTTTTACGAGGTTTCGTCCGGTAATAAACAGGGCCCGGATTCTGATGACATGTCATCTTTTTAATGATGCTGCATAAACATCGCCAACTTGTAGATAAATCCTAATCATGACTTCTAGATTATAGAAATACATTTTTGCTAGGTCATTATTTGTCATTTTGTGCAATTTTATATTTTATGGGCATTTATTTAAATTTTAGGTCATTATTTTGTCATTTGCTTCCTTATTTAGTCATTTTCATGTAATTACATCGAGTGTATTAACTTTTTTCGTCGCTAGCGGTGCTGTCTTTGAAGTGTTGTTGCAAGAAGGAAAAATTCGGCGTTAAAATGTTGTCATGTCTTAGTCGGAAATGCAAATCAAAGAAACGCAAAAATGTTGTATTATATTACTATTGTTATTAGAATGACTTGGCACCCGAGTCTGCCACCTGCTTGGATTTGAGAGTGCAAACTACTGTTTACCCTCAATTAAACAACAGTAAGTTATAATCCGGCAGACCACAAAAGGAAATGCCGAAGTTTGACGCGCCATGCTTCAGTGTCAGTATAAAGTTCCCTGAGGAAAGAACATTCACACCATTACAGTTATTTACAGTTTTTACAATTATGTAAAAATTAGTCTAAAACTTTGTGTATACAATAATAATTTTTTATAAATAAAATATCAGTTTTAGGTCATTTTTTATAATTATTAAGTCATTTTCTTTAAAATTTAGTGTCATATTACAAGTAATTTTTCAAACAAATTTAGGTCATCAGAATCCGGGCCCCGGTAATAAGAAATACTTGCATTCGTGCGTTCATTTATTTCATATTTTTTATCCTTGCCCTTGAACATATATGTCTATAATTATGCTTTGGCGCCAACTTTGGGTGGAAAAAGTAATTTCTGCCCCCTCGACATTCAAGTTTTAATCATATAAGGCTATGCATTTCTACTAAAATTTAATTCTTCCCCCCCCCCCTCAAGTATTTTCGAGTTCCCGAATTTGTCTATGTAATAATAATAAGTTATTTAGACACCCTCTATTTCTTCTTCATGTATCTTTTCTTCGCCATGTTCGCCTTGTCATTAAACTTTCTTTACTTGTTTACTTTGCCATAAATTAGTTAAAGAACGCAGTTTGTATACATAAGTATACAGGGATGGAGAACAGCATTATACTCCAATTTTCATTATAAATCCATTTATTTTCTTCCTTAATTAAAAACATAACATTAACTACTACCCCTTCCACTCCACCCAATTAACAAATTGAACCGGAACCTAAAACTCTCTCGGAACATCATTTCCGTTACGAGAATTTAATATGAAAGAAAGGAGAAGGAGGTTGAGGGAAAAGAATGCTTGAGAATCCTTTTTGAATGATTAAAAGGCTCCTAAATAATCGAACGTTCAGTCGACTGCCGACTGAGAGCGTGAGTGAATTGATAATTGTTGTGAAATCAACCGAACCAATCATGTTCTATTGTTACGATAAAAAGGTACACCCTGTCTCAGAAAAAAGTACACTGAACTCATTGTTAGCGGCACTGTAAAAATCTGATGTGATACACTTACATAACTTTCTGTACCTTAAGCATGGGCAATACAACTTTCTCACTTCAAATAATTCTGATAAAGGTATTAAAGTCCATATTGTAGGCAACGTATTCAGTTGTCTCACCCTGACGCAAGAACTTAGGACCGAGCAAGTGGCTGAGATGATAGCGTCCTGGACTCGATTTCTGGGGGTCCCGGGTCCAAAACCCGTGGCCGGATCATTTAACTTGGGTATTTTTCATAGTTACCCCAGCCCAGGTAGTTCCAGAATTGGATATTTACTTACCATAACTCATCACCGCTATTTCATCCTTAAAAATAGAATGTCAATTGAAAATGACAGACTCCATAAATGCATCAACAATAAAAAACACACGCACATTAGTACCTGCATAACCTACTGGTATAAACACAAAATTTGACTCCTCAATTTAAAAAAATGATAGTGGAAATAGATGCCTTCTCTCGTTCCGAAATATGAGACAGGTCTATCGCATTAACTTTGAAAACACACAGATCACACATGATTTAGGCCTAATATCAACAAATTACTTCAATAAAGTTTAATTTCATTTTGTATTAATTCATTTTCTAATTATTTATCAGCCATTTAGTATATAGCGAGGGTGGGCCAAATAGCAAACAGCAATTTTTGGGTGGGCCGCCCCAAATCAATATTCTGTCACGGCATTCAATTTAATTGACTACGGATGAATTGAATGAGCTATCAGATTCTAATCAATGCTACCAATAGTTCGTATGAGAAATAGTTAACGTAATTCAGATAACTAATATCAGATAGCTAACATCAGATCAGAATAAAAGCATGAAGTGACTTACACCGAATCAAAATTGTGTTTTTAATCAATTCACATTTATTTCAATTTCCAATTGAGTTATATTGTACAAAATACATTTATGTGTTTTTATTCTGTTCACTGGCAGCATTTGATATAATAATCACTGCATAGACCTATCTATACCTTGTCATTTCCAGTAGCAAGCTGACTTTTGTCTGATCAAATAGCATCCTTGTGTTCTTAGCAAGCATATTATAAGTTAAGTTATTAAGTTATCCTGATTAGTCGATATCCGAGACTTTACTAAACGTTATTGGTCAATGTCAAATACGCATCCTATGAATAGAAGAGCCTACAGTAAACCGCGAGAACTGGTAGTATCTTAATTGAGCTCAACGAATGTTTCTTGTCATGTTGACCTTCGGCCTCGAAGTATTTATTTAATGACAATGTGACATCACAATAGGGTGGGCCTGGCAAAACAGGAAGGAACTGACCTACATAATTAATTGTCTTCTAATGTACTTGGCCCAGCTCAAATGTAGACAATTCCGGGGATCAGAATGGAAGAACAGGAGAGCAGTTAAATAACATTAGCTAATATTCCCATCTTAACTGTTGACATAGGCCTAGGTCTAATTATATTTCAGTCTCATAACACAGCGTAAAAAATCCTAGTTGATCAAGAAAAATACTTCCGATCAAATTCACCCTAGAAAACATTTAATAAATAAATGACGATCGGGCGAAGAAAATTTAACATGAGTACGACTAAACTGGCATAGGCATTACAATCAAATTATCTTACAGGGACTCAGCAACCCACATAGAAACAAGAAAATGGATCCGTGAGGTGGTGTCGCCATAAAATGTTGCAAGTAGGCCTATGAGAAAAAACAAATTATGTAGCCTATTATTATGTAATACTTTACTAGCCAAAGCCAAATTGTTCAAATACTGGAAATGACGAACTTAACCTGATCTTGTGCTGTCCCACTGACGTGAAGTATGTGGTGAGTGCCAATCAGTGGCATTAACTATTCACTGATAAAGTTTATAATTTTGCATTCTCACCTAGCTTTGCTCAGCGGGTTGGGAAATTACAATGAAATCGGGTTCCGCTGTAAATGAAAAGAGCCAGAGAATCTAACAGGGGAAATCGGACAATTTACTGTAGCAGTATTATTTTTTGCACGACGTAACTAATTAGTGGTACTTACGAATATTGTTCCCGTGGATTGTAACTTGACATTCCCGCACGCAATCTGCTTGCTATGAAAACAAAAGAAATCTCCGTGCGGTAAAAACTACAAAAAGCACAAGTGCCGTAAGTAAAACCATTATAATACAAGCCTTTATGGAATACCGGAACCTAGGCCCCCCAGTTTGTGGCGACTTGAACAGGACAAGTATTCAGTCCCCATAACAACCAACATATGCGAATCACTTTCTGAAAAATAACATCCTTTTCAATAGTGTATAAACATAATATTTTCAGCTAATATCTCAATTAATATAAATAAATTGATCTAAATAATCATCGTGCAAAAAATAGCATGCAATACTCGTGCCGTAAGCGCATAACGGATCTCGGAAATTGAAAAAACTCGGCGCAAGCTTTTTTTCAAATTCTTTCCTCGATCCGTATGCACCGCTTACGGCACTTAGGCTACTATATTGTTCCTAAATTAACACCGGAGGCCTTGTGCGCCACTATAAATGTTTACATGTAGTTCAAAAGCACTGAACGCGAAGGCGTATTTAAGTTGCAATACACGAAGCCTGACTCTACTGTAACTTCAGGTATTAATTAATTTTACAAACCTATCCTAAAAATCTTCATGATGGGAGTTTCAGCGTCCAGCTCGAAGCGATTATCCAGGCAGAGTGTCTTTAAAGAATATTTTAACGGGTTTTCTTAATGAACACAAAGCCTCTGAAAGCTTGAAACTGATAAGCCAGGACCCAATTTGGTTTATAGTACTTTAATTATTCTATTGGCTGGACTAATCGATTCAAGTTAAAAGGTGGAATTATTTTCGTTTTAAACTACTTCACGTTTTCACTGGGAAAGCTTTTGTGGAATTATCGAATGTTCGCCATCGTAATGACTAACTCTATCTTCTCCAATGTAAGTGAGGTTATCTCTTTTTATCTTGATCTTGGCCATGCTAGTGCAGTGAAATGACTATTGTGTGGGACTCACCTTAACAGCTCTGGAATGTGAGGAAAGTAGGGAGACGTGTAGGTGGTTGAGGGAAAGGCCAGCGGTGCTACTGGGGTTAATACGCTCTTCGTTTAAGCTCGTTCCAATCACATTTTTCGAGCGCAGACTGTAATGCAGCAAGCAGTAGGTGAGTCAATGTTTTTATAATGCATGTTAGTCACTCTTGAGACAAGCCCAACCCGCATTCCATTCAGGGCTGTTAAGATGAGTCCCATACAATACTTGAAACCAAATTCCTGAGAGGCCGACAGGAGTTTCTGTCTGCTTTCAGTAGGAGTATTCATCTTCACCATTAAGTTACTACAATATTCTGTTTATTATTGATGCCATTAATATATTTGTTATGTTTAGTAAATGTATTCTACCATATCCATTTAATATTTGTTTTAATAATATCATTTATAATATTTAAATTATGTAGGTTTAATATAGCAAATATTATACTTATTAAGAACTTAGCCAAATTAAATTATTACAGTGTAGGCCTATGTTAGTACCGCACTTCTCATAGAAAGAGGAAAACTTACTACATAGACTAGGTTTGTATTAACTTGTTTAAAAATCAGAAGGAGCTTTATTATAGCCACAAAAAGACATTACATTCAACATATCTTCAAGCACTCGCGTAGGCCTATAGTTCCCAAACCAAACCAATATGAAACACAAAGCTCTATCAAAGGCGCATCCAACTTGATAAATTAGTATAATCTTAATTGTATAGAGTAGAACAGCATAATTAGAATGCAGAGTAATCTAGAAACCAGCTTAGAAAGACACCACTGATTTTACAGAAGAGGGTAGACTGGCGAACGGACGTGGTGAAATGGTTATCTTTGGTTCACGACTATTTGTAAACATGGCTGTTTTCCGATCGTCAATTGTCCTTATGCTGCGCGCGCAGGTCTTCCTGTTTTCTCGGGAAGGTCTCCGCTACGCTGCTGTTGCCGAGTTAGTATGTTGCCTGGAGTTGAACTATGTAGTGCCTTGAAGTTTGCTCTGCTGTTTCACCATTTTGCTGTTCGAGGTGTGTTATGTCTTTAGTGCCAGTTATATCTTTCGGTAGTTAATGCATTTCAGGATGCTAGTTCAAACAAAGTTACGGGTTTTCTCACAAACCATGTTGCGCGAATTCTATAGTTAAAGTTCAGCCGGCCATGTTTGAGAATGCCGTGACATTTTATTAAAATGAATTTTATGATGCTTTGATTTAGAATCAGTTCTAGCCAACTCCAGTTTTCCCCCATTACTTGTATTCACATTGAATTAAGCATGTTTCTAAGTTATTACAGAAAGATATAAGCAAAGGTTACCATTTTTCATTCTACGTAACTTTCCTCTTTTTTCTTGCGTGGATTCTAGCCAAAGAGAAATATGTACGATTCAGTAAGCAGTGACTCATGTCGTCGCTACGTAAGAATTTCCTCTTAATGTTTGCTCGCGTGTACATATAGACATTCCTAGTTTCTCTGTGTATTTAATTGAAATCTCTTTTTCCTGTCTATATATAAATATTATGGCAATTATGTTCTAATTATATTACAGCTAATATTTCAGTATTTTCGTATTATAACTTGGATTGCGTTTTCCGTGTGAGCCTAGTTCACATATTTCTTTCTTTTCTCAGTGAAGTTTTCTTAAATACAGTTCCGGATGTTATTCTCATAATTAAGTGTGGACATATTTATCCCTTTTATATATTGTAAAATTTGAGATTTCTATTATTGCCTTTCTTTGACGTCACGCGGCGTGTTCTAGATGTTTCCTTTTACGATGCAAATTATGCTTGTACATTTCCGTTAGTAATTCTGCTTGAATCAGTTATTGCCATTATCAAATATTTTTCTAATCAGTATTTTTCTGTTCCCTTTCTTAACTTGAAATTTTCTTATGCTTAAATTTCGTATAATTATAGTCCAGTCTATATAACACATTAATATTCTCTCTTTTGGCGTACTACATATTTAGCCATTTCTTATTTATTGATTTTTTTATTGTGACTTCTTCCAATATAGATTTCTATTACTTTAAATATTTTTCATAATAAGTATTTAGTAAGCTCAAGTAAATGTATTTAAATTTCCCTTTTTTATTTTTACATTGCTATTATTTGGTACATGATTCGAGTATGCAATTACTTCATGATTTGATAACCACTTATTTACGTCATACTGTATGAAACCTTATGCATTAATGTTAATTGGAATTATTCTGTGAACTGTGCTTATTACATATATTTAATTTCCTGTTAAGTTATTCATGTTGACTAGAACTGAATCTTCTCGCATGGCTTCTTGTAAATTATATGTAAATATATTTCTATTTTATATATATATATATACATTGTGATTTATATTACTCAAACGCTAATATATATGCACTTATATTTAAATATATTCACTTTACATCACTAGTGCCTTTGATTAGTATCTTCACGCATTCCTTCTCTTGAGTCCTTAATGAGACGATCTACGTTTCCTAGGGGAAATGAACCCAGTGTTTTGCTTCCAGTCTTTTTACATAGATTTGATTATTTACTATTCAGCTTATTTACTGGTTGTAATATTAATATTTATGGTTAATTATTGCTATTTAAAGTTGTTAACCCAGTTTTCAAGTTTCACCCTTATTCAAGTTTTACAAGTATAATTGAAACTTATAGTTACAAGTTATTCTTGATATTGTGAATAATTATACTCAGTATTACACAATTAGTTAAAGCAATTTATTCTATTCCATTTCGAGTATTATTCAGAGCTATTACAATACTACAAACCCAAATTTATTTTATTACAAACCCATTCCAAATGCTCTGCTCTAAAAACCCGTCACAAGTGGTAGCAGACAGCTACCAACATTCTTTTAGTGTCGGCCTTCTGCTGATCCCCTTACTTTTCATGTTGTTAGCTGATCTCATTCTGGCTGACGGGGGAGGAATGCGTTCTTCGATCGCATGGTGTTAATTAGCTGATACATTTTTTGTCCTTATTGGTATTATTGAATTTTGATTAGATATTTAACATGATGAGTTGCTTTTTGAACTTAGGATTCGTGGTGTCCCTGTTAGTGAGACTTTAGATTTGCCCTCGTTACTGTCGTTAATGAAACAAGTTGCTACTACAGTCCCCGTTAAACAAGTTATTTCTGAGGAAGCAGCTTTGGCTGAACTGTCTTTACTTATATCAAAGGTAGCTGAGTTAGTTAATTTAGCTTCTGATTTATTTGCTGACCCTGAGGCTACGGTTAAACAAAAGAGACGTTTCCGTCATCGCTTATGGCATGTAGAGAATCGTCTGTTCATGTTAAGCGACATGCCTAGTACTCAGATGTTTTCTATAGATTTAGATAAACTGTTTCAGGATTTACGTCCCCTTCTTTCTACTCCTGAGGTAGAGTTAATTGATTTGGCAGATGATAATATTGTGCAGACTTCTCCTCATGTTTTAAATAGGTCTAATGTTCAGCGAGAAGTCTTAGTTCAGACTACCCCGCAGTTGCTAGATAGGCCTAATGTGGTTCAGGATATGTCTGACCTTCTTTTTGATACCTTTTGTTCTGAACACATAGTCAAGACTTGGAAGTCTGCTTCCCGCAACTTGAGGTTAGCTCATCGCAGAAGGGCTATGAGATATAATAAGGGTAGGGTTCTCTGTTCATTCAAGGTGGGAGACCTTGTTATGTGTAAAAACTATCCTATAAGTAAGGCTGCGGCCCATTTTGCTAAGAAACTGGCACCTCGTTTTTTGGGACCCTATCGAATTATTGAAGTGTTACATAATGGAGTTTCTTTCTTGTTGTAGCATTGTTCTGATCAATCTATTCGTCGATGCCATGTGACTCAACTTAAATATTTTTATAATGATTCTCTTGCAGGAATTCAGTAAGCAGCCGTTGGTATAGCTGTTTGGTAAGAAATTCTAGTTTTGTAAAGAATTTTCAAGTGTATATTTTTTTAATGTACGTAAGGTATATGATTTATGTCTTGATTTCTGTGGATTGCCCCCAGACTAATTTCATGTTATTGTCCAATTTTGAAACTTAAATTTCTGTAACTCGCACTAAATGACATTACTCTTCCTCATGTTTTTGGTGGCAGTAAATATTTTCTTGGCAACATACTCCTTTTTATGAGAACTACTTAAATTATATAGCCATGTAAATTAAATTTTAAAGTAATTGTAGAGATATGTGTTGTAGTATATTCTGAAAGATTGTAAAATTTTCTAAATGTAATATGAAAGTTGACCAACTTCAAAAACTATTGTATTAATTATTCTGCAGTATTCAGAATAAATCTTGATGCTTAGGCTTTGATAAAAAAGCTGAACTTGAACAAAGAAAAAATCTTCTTGGCCAGGAAGTAACATAATTTAATTAAGAAGAAAAGAAGACACCTAGCTTAACAAGAAATTATATAAATCATATTCTCATTGATTCATATGATTTAATCCCAGGAAGTAACTAAATTAACAAAAACAAAGGAACTATCGACAAGCCACAATGTAATTTAACCCGAATTATCCAGTTTCGGAGGAGCAATTCACACACACCTTCCCACTATCTTTACAAGAAGACGGATACTGTGTGGTTCTGGGTTGTGTTTCAGTGTAATATATGGACATGTGGAGTTTGTGCCTGTTCTGGATGTGCATGAGTGCACCATGCCTGTCTGGACGTTTCTTGTGGACTGTATCATCGGGCGACGGCCCGAAATTGATATTTGCCATCTTGTGTGGCCGGATCAGCCACTTTCTTCTGTGCCCGCCTATCTTCGCTGTGGCGCACCTTCTCCGTTTGCAAGATTCTTCACTGAATATTTCAAGATGGAACATCTGATCTGTATGCTCTCCGTTTCATCATGTGATGGTATGAAAGTTTGGCCACACCTATTATATTGAAGTAAACAAAATTTGGACCGCAAGAGTATTTCTTGTGTTTTCTTGTTCTGTCCAATTCTTGGGCAGGTTAATTATTATATGGATACTCACTGTTAAGAAGAATAGACTCTTCAATATAACTATATAAGCACACTTCATTTCATTCAGTATATTGACACTATTTCATTGTGGGATTGAACTAATGCTAAATTTATATCGCCATATCTTCATTATAATTATAAAGGACTTATCAAGAATTAATCATGCATTAAGACTGTTGAATTAGAGTACTCATAATTGGTCAATCTATAATATTGAGATGTATTTGTACAAGAACTCCTCTCGTTTTCAATTGTTTTATATATCTATATTTACGTCTTGTTTAATTCAAGAGAAATAGTTCTCAATATAGTTCAAATAATAAGTAATTATTTTATCTTTTAATTATTTAAAGAAATCAGAGATTTGATAGCCAGATTTCTGGTTAATATAAAGAGTGTGTATTCTGAAGTGTATTTATCACTTTATCAATTCTTATGCTGGTATATAATGCTTGAGAAAGATGTTTGTTCGTCTCTATGTGAAGTTAAACAGAAAGCTACATTATTTAGATTTAATAATGAGTCTTAGCTTGGTATTACTTTTTGCGATAGCCTTTCATTCCTTTCTGGCTGGACGGGGAGGATTGAAATGGTTATATTTGGTTCACGACTATTTGTAAACATGGCTGTTTTCCGATCGTCAATTGTCCTTATGCAGCGCGCGCAGGTCTTCCTGTTTTCTCGGGAAGGTCTCCGCTACGCTGCTGTTGCCGAGTTAATATGTTGCCAGGAGTTGAACTATGTAGTGCCTTGAAGTTTGCTCTGCTGTTTCACCCTTTTGCTATTCGAGGTGAGTTATGTCTTTAGTGCCAGTTATATCTTTCGGTAGTTAATGCATTTCAGGATGCTAGTTCAAACAAAGTTTCGGGTTTTCTCACAAACTATGTTGCGCGAATTCTATAGTTAAAGTTCAGCCGGCCATGTTTGAGAATGCCGTGACATTTTATTAAAATGAATTTTATGATGCTTTGATTTAGAATCAGTTCTAGCCAACTCCAGTTTTCCCCCATTACTTGTACTCACTTTGAATTAAGCATGTTTCTAAGTTATTACAGAAAGATATAAGCAAAGGTTACCATTTTTCATTCTAAGTAACTTTCCTTTTGTTTCTTGCGTGCATTCTAGCCAAACAGAAATATGTACGATTCAGTAAGCAGTGACTCATGTCGTCGCTACGTAAGAATTTCCTCTTAATGTTTGCTCGCGTGTACATATAGACATTCCTAGTTTCTCTGTGTATTTAATTGAAATCTCTTTTTCCTGTCTATATATAAATATTTTGGCAATTATGTTCTAATTATATTACAGCTAATATTTCAGTATTTTCGTATTATAACTTGGATTGAGTTTTCCGTGTGAGCCTAGTTCACATATTTCTTTCTTTTCTCAGTGAAGTTTTCTTAAATACAGTTCCGGATGTTATTCTCATAATTAAGTGTGGACATATCTATCCCTTTTATATATTGTAAAATTTGAGATTTCTATTATTGCCTTTCTTTGACGTCACGCGGCGTGTTCTAGATGTTTCCTTTTACGATGCAAATTATGCTTGTACATTTCCGTTAGTAATTCTGCTTGAATCAGTTATTGCCATTATCAAATATTTTTCTAATCAGTATTTTTCTGTTCCCTTTCTTAACTTGAAATTTTCTTATGCTTAAATTTCGTATAATTATAGTCCAGTCTATATAACACATTAATATTCTCTCTTTTGGCGTACTACATATTTAGCCATTTCTTATTTATTGATTTTTTTATTGTGACTTCTTCCAATATAGATTTCTATTACTTTAAATATTTTTCATAATAAGTATTTGGTAAGCTCAAGTAAATGTATTTAAATTTCCCTTTTTTATTTTTACATTGCTATTATTTGGTACATGGTTCGTGTATGCAATTACTTCATGATTTGATAACCCCTTATTTACGTCATGCTGTATGAAACCTTATGCATTAAAGTTAATTGGAATTATTCTGTGAACTGTGCTTATTACATATATTTAATTTCCTGTTAAGTTATTCATGTCATATAGTACTGTGGGTTTGACTAGAACTGAATCTTCTCGCATGGCTTCTTGTAAATTATATGTAAATATATTTCTATTTTATATATATATATATACATTGTGATTTATATTACTCAAACGCTAATATATATACACTTATATTTAAATATATTCACTTTACATCACTAGTGCCTTTGATTAGTATCTTCACGCATTCCTTCTCTTGATTCCTTAATGAGACGATCTACGTTTCCTAGGGGAAATGAACCCAGTGTTTTGCTTCCAGTCTGTTTTACATAGATTTGATTATTTACTATCCAGCTTATTTACTGGTTGTAATATTAATATTTATGGTTAATTATTGCTGTTTAAAGTTGTTAACCCAGTTTTCAAGTTTCACCCTTATTCAAGTTTTACAAGTATAATTGAAACTTATAGTTACAAGTTATTCTTGATATTGTAAATAATTATACTCAGTATTACACAATTAATGAAAGCAATTTATTCTATTCCATTTCGAGTGTTATTCAGAGCTATTACAATACTACAAACCCAAATTTATTTTATTACAAACCCATTCCAAATGCTCTGCCATAAAACCCCGTCACAGTGGTGCAATCGAAAACTAACTTAACAGAACAAACTGTCAAAGTATTCATTAAAAGGGGCAATCCCAAAAGAGCGCGTTCGGAAACGATATTCGGCGGTAAAGTACAGGAGATAGAAAATAGGCAAATAGCCTTCTGAATATAGCTATGGAAAGAAACAACGGCAAGAAACCACAAAATAAATGCGATAGCTTAGTGACCCCTCAACAAGAAACATTAGTTCAAAAGGGAAATTAAATTACTAAAGTAAAACTCAAACCCGAGTTCTTTTTGCTATAAAAAGACAGCCATTTTGAGACCCTTTCAAAGCAAAGAATGTAGTACAATAAAGATATGTACATACCGGCAGAGTCTGGTCTTCAATACTGCATTCTCGAAAACAGACAAGATCTGGAGCTTCGCGGCAAGAAGCGAAACTATCCCATTGTTGATTTTACCATTATTGTAGTACGATTCTCATTGGTCTATTTTTAATTTTAAGCCATTTTATTGGCCAAGAGATTTTCAAGGGGAATTATCTCAGAAGTGTTTAATATTTGGCCTCCGCATGACATTTAAGTACACTGTAAAGATTTTGTGGTTTGTTGGGTGAGATTATATGGTCTCAATAATAGGCAATCCCACGGGAAAAAGAGGTAGGCTAAAATTTTAATTCTTCTTTCTGTAAAATCTCGATCATTCCTATGCTAATAATAGCTATTCCCATTCAATGTTCCCCTGCTTTACATTGTATACCCGGGAAGTCGAGACAAGAATATTGGATTGAAGATGCGCGGTAGAAATATGAGCGTGTGGAGTGGCTTCGAGGCTGCAATCTCGCGTAGGTGTTGATTCATGTCTTCCACAATCATTTATAGCCTACAATGGGCTGTAGAATAGAAGAAAAATAAACTTGCGGATTTTCAGGATGTGTAGCTCACTAGGCATAATATCAATGAAAAATGTACCGTACTTAATGCAGAATTATTTTCAGAAAATATTTTAAAACATTATTTTACTCGGTAGGATCCATTCTTACAATTTTGATATCTACACCATATGGCATCAAATTTGTGATCCTTTCTACTTGTCTTACATAAAAGCCACCCCAATTTTATTAAAAACTCTTTAAGAGATAGATTTTCCCTTACTAACTTTCCTAATGTTAGATCCAGGCGTATACATATTATCACATAATGAGTAAAATGGTATTAAGGTATTATAAAAACTGTTCAATCTTGGGAAAGTATAAATTGTCAGTATTATAGGTCTGCTTTTATATTACAACATGATCAATATGCTCTGAATATTTGAATCGTCCCTGGTAACATATACGTGAAAGGGACTTGTAAGTGCATCGTTATTATATTGAAAACTACTTCATATTGTTCATAAATTACCTTACATAAGAGACGTGTAATAAAGCCGTCTACATCTTAACGCGCACATAAAAATTTTATAGTCTCAGCAGGCCATAAAATACTTAATAACTCTGAATAAACACAATTAATCAATTGCAAAAACTCTTTTCTTTTCAGTTCTGGTGCCTGGAACAATAACGACAATAGCAGAACCACTAACATCTTCATAACTGCATACAATACTGACCGCTATTTTCTGTTGACATCCTCCCAAAATTCCAAGCAACAAAACAACCTTTCCTTTTAGAAATGTTTCAAAATTTATATTTCTTGTAAAACTTTTAACAAGTAACCAGGGCCAAAACATAAAAATAATCAAAGCTACCAAAACACGCCAGGCTTATGTCTGAAGAAGCAAAGTACAGGGAGGCCATTTTATGCGCAAACTTTTTAACAGCGTTGCCCCAGCTCACACTTTCCCCGCTGTTGTGCTTGCACAGGCGGGGACCGTGTTCCGTTGTTACCGGCCAATCAAGACTTTAGAAACAATACAAAATAGAATAGCTCAACCAATTTGTTATCAAAATATGTCTGCATATAGAGGCTTATTACTCATCGTTTATTTGAGATACTGAGATGGTACAGTCAGGATATTTACGAGGAAATCTCCAAACGCGCCTTCTATGGTTATTTCTCAATAAGTAACTTTCCACCAAATAAATTCGCTGTTCAACCGTATACATTTTCGATTATTTTCTTATGTAACACGCGACAACAATAGACAAGCGTCTCACTACAACACACCGAAGCAACTAACCGCTTGTATGCTTTGTACAACTGCGATGCAATGCGGCAGTGATGCGAGGTTTCCTCATAAAATGGACTCACTGTATTATGCAATGAGAAACTTGATATTTAGTTTAGGTAGTGGCAGAAAAAAAGTATCTTCTTTTAAATTATGATGTTCACCTCTCAAATTCCAGCTTTAGAATAGGAAAAGGGGTAACATCGGAAACTTAATTATGTACTTACTCAATGACAGTAGAGAATTCCTAAGCAAGCTAAAGGAATATTATCTATTTGAGGGAACCCGAAGATTCATTTCTACGTTCATCTGAGCCCGCCATTCAACGCTATTCTGTGCTAACTTCATCCAATCAACCCTTGCAGTTCCTACTTCCCTTAAATCTATCCTAATACTGTCTTCCCACCTACGTCTAGGTCTTCCAATTGGTCTTTTCTCTTCATGTCTCCCAGTCAATATTTTTGAGACATGTCTTTCCTCCCACATGCACGCAACAGGTCCAGTACAATCAACGTTAATTATAGAAACAATTGTATTCATTTCATGATAACGCTCATACAGCCTATAGAGAACAAAAAATTCCTCCCTAAGTTCTTCTTCCACGATTTTCTTACATTTATAAATTATTCGATTCTTCTTTCTCCCACAATTTCACAGCAATCGTCATATGCAAGTTGTGGTATGTTGGGTCATCTTGTTTTCTCATGAGGCTTTGGAATTATCCTGACAATGCACTTTGAAAAATTCAATTCATCAGTATTCCATGGGAATAACCCCTTTGCCCTAAATCCATTTTTAATTGAGGATAGCAAGTCAATTTGTGAAGCATGGTTTCAAGGATGAGTGCAAAATCCTGTTTTGTTACAGCCTTGTTGAGATTTTGTGCTCTCCAAGCAAGAACTGCGTCTTTCCACTTGCTCTTCACAGGCTTGAAGGCAGCAATAGCAGCTGGCTGGAGGATCTGTGTTGAACTGGGAAAGAGGGCTATTATTATTATCTTTAGTTCCTTGCACAACTCGCTCAGATGGTAACTGAGTTGGGTTTTGTGGCCATCTACGGACAAAATAATCGGAAGTTGAATGCTATTTCCTAAGAGAAATGGGTAAAACATATTTCCAATAAACTAAAAAAGAAACTTCAGACTTCATCCAGCCATTATCACTGCGACCAATGCCCCATTTTTCAGGAACTCTACAGATAATGCCCTGTGGAATTCTTTGAAGTGGATAAATTATCATAGGATGACAGGCTCTAATATGTTAATGTTTCCAGACACCACTGTAAATGTGAACCTAAAATCTTGTAAAAACATCTCTGTTGGAAGTTGTTAACAGCAAGGAGGAAGAGGTAATTGCCCTATAATTTGTTACTGTCCCTTCAGATTTCAGTTGCAGTAAAACGAATATATTAGTTAATCTTCTCAGAATTTTTTTAATTCGTCCATTTATTGCATATGCTGTATAATTGTGCTCTTTTATCTAATTTTATGTTAACCGGTTACGATAACCTTAGGAAATACTTTACTTACTTAGGGATGTTTATGCAAAATGAAAGATAATTTTTATTATTAGTAAGAATTTCCTCAAACTAATAATTAGTGTCTAGTAGTATTAGTCCTCTGTCAAATGTACATCCGTGTGCTCTTTGATGATGCAAGTGTGGGAGTAGTCTCAATCACTTCGTTTGACCTTGGAGAAACATAATTTCGATGGTGCCACTCTTGAAAATGGTGCGTTCGAATGGTGCGGGCAAAAAACAAAATGGCCACAATCGCAAACATGTTTCCCTATTTATATGAGTAACCGTTGTGATTACGAAAAAACGTTTGAAACAAGAAATGTAGCTACATAGATTCTGCACAGAAAAGGTTATTACAACTTTCATGTAGGATCAACTGTTTTCTCATAAAAAGTGATTTTATATTTTTCAAAATTAAAAATGAATATATCCCAGTATGAGGGGTTTGCAAGCGCATATTTATATGTTTGACATTATTACATGGCCATTTGATAATTCTAACAATAATTAAAACGTTAAACACTAATAAATTAAAAAATAACCCCTTTCCCTTATGTTGTGCCGTAGGAAACTGAAAGATAAAAAGTACCACTATAGTTTTAACCTTTAACGAAAATACTGTGGAAGAAATACAATGTTTGCAGAATTATAGGCCTATAGACAGCGTGGATACACTCCTACAATAACATTTTTAATTATAATCATCGTAACTTTCAATACAAATCTCACTTAGACCTAGATCTTCATCGTCGTCCAGTTCGCACTCTCCCATATTGTCACAATGGTCGGGATTACCTTCGCAAATGCACATTTCAATACACCGGAGTCCATTTGACTGACATGTACATGGGGGAGAGCAACGCCTTTTGGGGCATGAGCAGCGACAAAGTTCCAAGATAAGCTCTGGTGCACAAGGGTTGGTACAAGCAACAGACTTGTATGCACTCCCTACTTTTTTCCATCCAAAATCTGAGGGTGGTGGGTTATTGGGATGCTGAATTAGGTCCTGATTCCATTCAAAAGATTGAACATGAGCCCTTCTAGCAATGCCGGATCCAGTGCAGATCTTGTTGGAGAGAGATTCTCATCTTGGCATTGTTTCTGTGTAAACAACAACCATCGCACAGCTCCTATGTCGGTCAGTGTTGTTTTGGGGATACGAAGCTGACAAATGAACGCTTCCAAGTTAGTCCTGGCATGTTCAGTGAGTGGCTGTGTAGTCCCCAATTTAGCCAAAGCTTCTAGCAGCGTATCACTTGCGGAATTAAAAGATTTCCACCACTTTATTTTACCTTTGCCAGCAAATGATCCTGTTACATCAGCTCCTGAAAGTGCGTGTAATCCAGGGAGTGCAGAGGCTTTCAGAGGTCCAAGTGCTCTGTAAATTAAACCTAGCTGAACGAATCTTTTCTTGCCATAGCCGAGGAAAAATGCAAAATCTTTCGAAAGCTGAGGATATCGTCTTAGTGCTAAAATCAGGACATCAGTATCAGGGGAGAACACATGAGTGGTTTTAATTCCTTTCTGTGCCAAATAAGCTGCATGTAATATGATCTTCGTGTCGGCCTCCTCCTGCGTACTTGCAAGACTGGATATATCATCACCATGTGATGAAGCTGCTTTGTCCCTCCAACTGAGTACAAACCTTTTCTTGTTGGTCACGCCAAATTGCAGAATTTGATCGGAAAGGAACTCTGTTAGTTCGTGCTTCGTCTTATCATGGGCCAATAATTTGTGCATTGGTATACTTCCAATTTTCGTTTCTGGTCCGATTTTGTACTGCATTGGATCTGAGCCCTTTTCCCGAATCTCTCGTATCGATTTCTTCAATGAGTTTTCTTTGTAAGAGTAAAAAACTACATGCACCTCACTGTAATTACTAAATTAAGCAATTCCAGTGAGGTCCATGTTATCGTCAGCTTTCGAAAGATTGTACAATTTTTTAAGTCTGCTTATAAATTACTTAATACGAAAATAAAGCGTGGGAAGCTTCAAACTCGTTATTGTGCATCTTAATTTTTAAAATTTTCCGGGGGAGGAACCCCGAATGTTATAACCCCCCATTAGTTCGGCCTGGTTACGCCTATGGTTGCTTGTACCAACCCTTGTGCACCAGAGCTTATTTTGGAACTTTGTCGCTGCTCATGCTCCAAAAGGCGTTGCTCTCCTCCATGTACATGTCAGTCAAATGGACTCCGGTGTACTGAAATGTGCACTTGCGAAGGTAATCCCGACCATTGTGATAATATGGGAGAGTTCGAGCAGGACGACGATGAACATTTAGGTCTACGTGAGATTTGTATTGAAAGTGACGATGATTATAATTAAAAATATAATTTTATGGGCGTATCCACTCTGTCTATAGGTCTGTAAATCTGCAAACATTGTATTTCTTCCACTGCATTTTCGTTAAAGTTAAAACTACAGTGGTACTTTTTATCTTTCAGTTTCCTACGTCACAACATAAGGGAAAGGGGTTATTTTTTAATGTATTAGTGTTTAACGTATTAATTATTGTTAGAATTATCCAGTGGCCACATAAATAATGTCAAGCATGTAAATATGCGCTTGAAAAACCCTCATATTGAGACATAATTCATTTTTTATTTTGAAAAATATAAAAGTACTTTTTATGAAAAACGGTTGATCCTACAAAAAAGTTGTAATAACCTCTTCCGTGCAGAATCTATGTAGCTACATTTCTTGTTTCAAACATTTTTTCGTAATCCCAATGGTTACTGATATAAATAGGAAAACGTGTTGGCGATGGCGGCCATTTTGTTTTTTGCCCTCACCATTCAAACGCACCATTTTCAAGAGTGGCACCATCGAAATTATGTTTCTCCAAGGTCAAACGAAGAGATTGAGACTGCTCCCACACTTGCATCATCAAGGAGCACACGGGAGCCTGTTTTTGTACATTTGACAGGGGACTATATATGAAAAATCATATTTTAATAACGCATTGTTGTACATGCTAGTGTTAACATGTGTACAAAGCATCAAAGCAATAACAGATAATTGGTTTGATTTTGCATAATGTTGCATATTTTGTTAGTTTTCCCGCAATGCATCATATTTGCTTGATAGGAATAAAATACGTGTGCATATTTTATTGATTTATCACATTTTACGGCATAAATCTCACAGATTTTTAATATTGTGCATATTATTTATTTTAATTCAAATATTTACTGCATGTTTGACTGTGTTCATGCCTTCCATGCCCTCCATGTTCGGCTCCTCTATGCCCCGTCATCTTCTAGGCGTGCCACCACTGCTTATTTTACATGGGCCCTACCACCTCATTTCCACAGGCATCCAGAGTCTCTCAGACCCCGGAATGGGGAACATTGCAGACACAATGCTAAGGTTGAGAAAAGTTCTCTACTGACTATATTTTATCATTAGTTCACTGCAACGCACACTATAAGCGAGGAGTATGCAGAAACAGACATTTATAATTCTTATGAATATATAATACTAGCATGTGCCCGTGGCTTCGCCCGCGATAATTATTTCAAAAATAAAAAATTAAGAGCATAGGCCTAATAGTTAAAACATTATATTTATTAACACCTAAACCACTTACCACGATTAGATAGCGTCGCCTGACAAAAGCGATCTCAGATTCGAGTTCCTTGACCCAGAAAATCCCTGTATAGTGAGTTTCGTCCAAATCGAACAATGTTTAATCATATTTAGGTCTATGTTGATATCCCTCTTCCGTGTAGGTTGAAGATTTCGTATGTCTACGGGTCTTGACATTCTAAACAAATGAACCAGCGTGGGCTTACAACATTCAAGCGATCGCGATGCTTTTATTTCCACGGTATGACAAAAATAGCCAAAGCCAAATTCAATTGATTTGACATTGAAATGTATTACTGAAATCTGATGCTTCGACAGCGCTAAAATCACGTTTTCTGCCAGTTTTTCACTCATAACTTGCGAACGAGAGCTAAAATTAAAAATCCGGCTTAGAGGTGCATTCGCCCACCTTTCAGTCCATCTATGTTTAAAATTTCATATCTCTGCGTTCAGTAGATTTCGCTGGGCATCGCGGACAGACAGACAAACACGTCCTTTTATTATTATAACATAACGTGCCCGCGGCTTCCCCCGCGATAATTATTTCAAAACTTAAGTGCATAATAGTTAAATCATTATATTTATAACACCTAAATCACGTGGAGTGTATTACACGATTAGGTAGCGTCCCCTGGTAGAAAAAGCGACCTCAGGTTCCAGTTCCTTGGCCCAGAAAACCTCTGTATAGTGAGTTTCGTTCAAATCGAACAATATTTGACCATATTTAGGCCTATGTTGATATCCTTCTTACGTGTAGGTTGAAAATTTCATATATCTGCGGGCCTTGACACTCTAAACAAATGAATCGTCCACGATGGACTTACAAAATCAAGCGATCGCGATGCTTTTATTTCCAAGGTAGGCTATGAGGTATGATGACAAAAATAGCCAAAGCCAACTGTAATTGATTTAACATTGAAATATATTACTGAAACTGATGCTTCGAAATCGCAAAAAATACACGTTTTCTGCCCGTTTTTCACTCATAACTCACGAACGAAAGCGAAAATTAAAATTCCGGCTTCGAGGTGCACATTCTGACCCTTTAGTCCGCCTATGTATAAAATTTCAGATCTCTGCGTTGAGTAGATTTCGCTGGGCATCGCGGACAGACAGACAGACGGAGGACAGACGGAGGACAGACACTTCCTTTTATTAATATAGATTTGGAAAATCTTTTTTTTTTTTGTGAAATATGATTTTTTATTGCATCTTTCAGCCAGTAGATATTAAAGCCTATGCTAAGGTGCTGTCCGTGAAAAATATTTTAATTATATGAAATATTCACTGGTGCGCATTTAAGCACTTATTGGTGAACGGCTAAAAAGGGGCGTGACAATTCCGTGCTATTTAAAAATGGCCATTTACGATCGATTTATAACTTGCAAATCGATATGAAACATGTCTTATTGCATACTCTTGGATAGAGATTTAGCTGGAGCACATAAGTTCGAAAATCATGTATTCAAAGGGAAACTTCATTCGTAACCAAGGCGTATCGACCATTCACACTAAGCAGACGTGAAAAGAGTATACGTCATAATATTATATGTTGCAAGGAAAAAACTTAACTTTGGCTCATACGCCTCTGCTATTCGGGGTCCCAATTTTGCAGTTCAACCAGGAAAGAAGCGTAGGCAACATTAAAATTCAAACAAATCGTCCATTCCTTACTAAAATCACGCGATTAGTTACTCAACTATTAAATGTTTATTTATATTATTATTATTTAACATTCAAAAATTAAACTTCCATTAGCAATCACATTTTGTTTATATAAATTGCAGGAATTACATAATTTTATTATTAATTATATTGTTTACATAATAAATATATATAATAATTAAACAACGAAACGAATCTTGCTGTCATATGGGCATACAAATTCGAAAAGAAAAGATTAAAATGAAACGCAGTTTCATGAACATTACCCAAATCAAGAACAAACAGTTTTATTTTAGACTAACGATTGATAATTAGAAAATTAAAAATCCGGCTTCCAGGTGCATTTAAATGCGCCGCCCGGGGGGGGGAAACCACCTCAGGTGTTCGAATTCCCCAGCCCCCCCCCCCCAAAAAAAAAAAATCCGCACAGCGAGTTTCGTCCAAATGATTCAATGTTTTCTCAATGAGGCATGCATTTACGTTCCCATTCTGTCCACTTATGTAAAAAGAATCTCATCTCTGCGAATCGTAAACAAATTAATCAAGGTAGCAACCAGGAACACCTTCAATTAATTCCATAATTGAATACTGTCTTGATTGTGCACAGAAACACCATTCCAAATATTATATTACATATAATTTCTAAAAATATTACACTGAATTCACCAAATGCAATTGAATACTCATGACAACACTATCGTTTGTAGTGTTCACATAGGGTTTTGGTAGTTGCATGATAGGCTACTGAGCTTTTACAGAGATGCTAATGATAGAAATTATTTTCCAAACCGAGCGAGGTGGCCGAGATGGTAAAGTCTTGGATTCGTATTCGGAAAGTCTCAGGTTCAAATCCCGGGGACGGCCAATTTGACATGGGGTTTTTCAAGGTTTCACCAGTCGTAAAGGCAAATGCCGAATTGGATATTTACATACCATGAATCATCCTCACTATTTCATCCTGTATCATATCCATTTTAAATTAATATCATTGAAATTTACTCCATTAAATACACCGACAATAGAAACAATTGACAATCAATAGTCCCATGGCCCACCCTACTGTACAGACACAGATCCCAAACTCCTGATGTAGCCTCGAAGCTAAAAGGAGTATGAACACAGCTGAAATAAATAAAACAAAAACAAAAAAACATAATTTCCGTAAATCAATAATTGAGAACGAAATCCACGTACATAAAAATATCGGATGTGATGCATCACATAACTTTCTATACCCTGTGCATGGACAACAACATTTTCTCACAACACATTTTGATTTAGAATGAAAGGTCGTAGGCCTATTGTGGGACAGCAATTTCAGTTGTCTCAGCCTGAGTTTGTGCCAACGATGGGTAGGGAGTATGCTATGTTAGAAATCGAAAAAATCCAGTCCATGAAACAAAATAGATCATTTTTAGTCCTATGTGCGCAATAATTATTACAGTATGTCCCGGGATTGTGTGAAGCATAGTGGGGAATAAAATTTTACCTAAAGACAGTAAAATTTTAGGTTACTGGAATTTATGTTTCTTCTTATTTCAACCCCTACCAGGCATGATGTATAGAAGCAATGGGTTTCAAAATTTGAAGTCCTCTATGGACCATAGAAAAGCTATATCTAGCGTTTTCTGAGGGAACATTTGAGTGTGACCATGTTTTTCCTCATTTCATAATTTCAAACTCTACATAACTAAAAGGACCTAGAGTTTGAAAAACTAAAGTCCTTCATAAGTTAATTTTAATAAAAAAAAATACAAAACTAAAAAAGTCGGCCCTTTAAAGCTAGTAATGAATGAAAAGTTCGCAAAAACGTAACATTTTAGCATAGCGTTTCATTATATTTCGACGAGGCACGCATGCACAGTAATCCTATTCTGCATCTCGAACATATTACGTCTAGGCGGCCCATCCTTTTCGGCTCCGACTGTACGTTTATGTAAGATTTTGTAATATTTGATAAACAGAAATAAAATGAAAAAATACAAAACTTTTATTGGGAGTCACAGTGACCCCATGTCACCAGTCGAGTGTTTAAAATCAAAGTAAACGATTGTTGTCTGTATTTTTAACAAAGTAATTTAATTATATTGGGTCAAAACTTGAACAGTGGTATACGGTACCATTTTGGTTCATGAAGATACTTGAAATCTTTTCGTCACGTGTTATAACCACTTCAGTCAGATCTAACTTTCAATGTGCCTTTGTGAACGTTAATATAATAGGCTATATTTGTAAATTTATTATAATTGTTAATATTGTATTTACAAAAGGTTTAATGTCGTATTTTATGGATTATTTTTTAACTTCCATGCGATGTTTCAAATTAGAAGGAAACTAACTATTTATTTAACTATAAAGCGAAAGAAATAAGGGATGCATTTTCTCCCCTCACGCAGCGGGCCCTAATTCAATTAACTGTAAGTACAAATTTCTCAGGTGGGTTTTTATCTCTGATCTGTGAATCGAAGTGAGTCGGGAAACTTTAAGCTTTTGTGATCTCCACACATCATCTGGTCGTCAGTATCATTTTCATCACATCCGCGTCTTGTTCAGAGTGTGTGGCTGGTGTAGCGTCCTGTGTGTTCTTGTTGACTCGGAGGAGTCCCCGACATTCGGCTGATCACTCATCCGAGGAGGCTCTCCATGTCTTTTCTGATCAAAAAAATATGTTTGTGATCCAAAGGAACACCCTCCGCCGGCAGATCGCCGTCATGTTGTGGGCAGCTTAAACGTTCCTTCAATGGGAGATATTAAAACTCAAGAGTAAGAAAGAAAGCTGAAGTATCTGTCCAGTATATTCTAGTTACAAAAAATGGATACTTAAAAATAACTGTTGCAATAGCTTAATTCTACCGACTTCCTACCGCCCCTCAATAGCCTATGGATTTATTATGGGCCTACCAAGATAACAGTTCTTTATCCGGTCTTGAGTCAACTTGCGAATTTATTTTTGCTTCAGGAAGCAAATACTTTCTGATATGCTAATTTTAGCTTTCATTGAAACTTCTATTGGACTAAACTGCATTCCAACTTTTGAACAAAATCGTTAATTTCCTGCAACTACATAATAACCAAACAAGTTTATTTTAAGACAAGCATTTAGATCTCGCACCAGAAGACGTAGCATTAAACAAATAATGTAAAAGCCTTCCTCTAGTACTAGTTTAAATTGAAAACACACATCTTGAACACAGCTTGCCCATCAGTTTTGAAAACATTACATTTTTATAGCTCCCAATACCGCTCCACTACTTGTTGGTTTGTGTAAGTTTTAAGACACCGATCTGGCCGGATGTTGAGAGATCACTGTAACTACTACAAGGCCCACGATCAAGGGGTGTATAACAAGCTTATAACTGTGATGTTCAATTAATTTATTGTCTTAATTTGTACTTTGAAATATGTCAAACAGTTTATAGATAGAAAGATCCACCCGCCAATTTAAGTAATTATTGTACGATATATGGTAGGCTAATTCCGATCCCGGCAGAATCACTGTTGTAAACAAGAATTAAATACAATCCCTGGCCATGTCCCACTTCAATTACTGTGATCTCTTACTTACACACCTGAGGTCTAACTTATCCCAAAGGCTACAACGTGTTCATAGTATGTGAAAACGTTTCATTTGTAATTTAAGCCTGTTCGATCATATAATTGTTATAGCAGTTCTTTGAAATGTTATCATGGTTACATCTGAATGATGGAAGACGAATTCACTGTCTTTATCTTCTCTTCAAAATTCTACATACTTCATCACCATCATAATCCATCCAGTCGCTTCCCTAACTTGTCTTCTCATCACACTCTAAACACCCGCTCAGAATATAGGCCTATTCATGTACTTTCTGTCCCTTTACACCGATCACCATCTAATTCATCCTCATTCACTATATCAGTTGTTCGCCTCTGGAATTCCATCCCTCGCACAGTCAGAGGTTGTCGAATGCTAGGAATTTCAGAGAGAAATCTATAAGTTAATTAGAGATAATATAATTTAGTTGTTCTTTTTCCTCATCATCATAACTAGCCACATTCAGTCCTCTTTTTAGTAACTTGAAACCCTAAACTTTAATGAACTGTAACTCTCAATTTTCATTTTAATATTTCACAGACAAGAAAAAGTGTAATGTTAGTACTTTCAGTAATGTTCTAATTTCGAATGTTTTATGGTAATTTGGAATATGTAATAATTTAGAAATTAATTTTAAATTTATATTATGAATATGATATATTGTAGCGGGTCGCGACTATGATGTTGGGCGCCATGTATAAACCACTAGTTTATACTAAATTTGTATTTTTATAGTCACTGCGATTCCTTCCAGCTACAGGTATATCAGTCGGTCACAGAACAGTTACCTCTATCCTCAGGCAGAGAGTGAAGATCAATGTTATTATATGCTATTTGAAATAATATTCGCAGAATTCAGCTGTAGTAATTATTTATTACAATAAATTTACTTCGGAAAAAATGTTCAACAGAATGATCAGTGTACAATAATCTCGTACAGATTTAGTAAACTAGCACCAGATAGATTTGCAATGGTATTATAATGGCTTGCTTAAAAATGGAATCTCGAGAATGATTTACAAGTCTGTTATTAGTTATTCGGAAAATGTCTAAGTCAAATAACTTATTTGACCGGAAAAATCTAAGTTCAATTAATTAGCCACGTGTAAAATTTCAGAGTCCAATTAATTCGATGCACTGAAATATTCTGAGTCCAATACATTATTCTTGGTTCCTGGTCACCTGACCTTAAAACTTCCATATAATTCGCGATCGATATGACCAATCGCTAATTAGCTTATACACCAAAATTTTTTCACCTTTCACTTTTTCCCAAAATGAGAATCTTTTTCATTACACTTTACTGACAACATCTACGTCTTATTGTTAGCAGGCCATTATAATTGCAAAGCGTATAGAAGTTATGTCTTATGAACAAAAGACCGACTTCTGAAATAGATCAATGTGCCAGCGCTTTGTAAAGGAGGGAAACTGTGACGAAAGGCTGCCTATACCTGGGTTATACCTTCCAACTCTGCTGCTATGATTGTTATCTGAGCACTGTAAAACGCTGGCCTGACTGTGCATCTTCCAGTCACTTGCTACTGTTAATAATTTGCATTATTTAATTAAAGTCTATTTACTTCTTAATGTGAATTTTCTTAATAAAATGAATACTACTACTTTTTATTTTATAATAAGCTGAATCTTTTGATACCAAACACTAAATATGTATTACAAGTTATTAATCATATAAAAGTCAGATAAAATTATGAAGTTAAAATTACGTTAATTATTTATTCTTATTAATTTATTGCCATGGTGCTTGAACCGCTAAAAAAGATTTCAATGTGTTTACATGTATTTTAATAGTAATTTGAGTTTTTGTACTTGTGCAATATGGTTTTTTTACTGATAGAGCGGAAGAGAAGTCCAAACAGCCTTAGTTCTGTCGGAATAAATAAACATAATATAAATAGAATTATGTGTAGAATAAATAACCAAGAAAACACCCACTGAGACAAACGAAATAGGAGAATGATTAGAAAAGCATGATAATCGAATAGGGATGTAGCCTGTCAAACTTTCCAGGAAGGTGGAGTTGGTTTACTACCTGATAGCCTATACGTTTGCCATTCGCCTCTGGAGAGGATAAATCTCACCCTCCGATCCTTTTACTTCAACTGCTGAACTCATGTCAATGGAGACAGTAATATTTACTTACTTAATTATTTACTTGTTTTGTGAAAACCCTAGATTTGTATTAGCTAGGTTAGGAGTGACATTAGTTTAGCAGTGGCATTCATAAACTTTTTCATGACTTAAAATTACTATAATACTATAGAGCAGAGGTTCTCAAAGTAGGGTCCGCGATGGTGTTTCAGGGGGTCCACAGACGGTTTAAGAAGAAATAGGATATCCCGTAATTTTGAAGTGCTTAACTGTGTTCCCCACTACTTATCTATGTGAAACAGCATTCTCCCACCTCACGTACTTGAAATCAAAGTTGAGAAGTAAACATGAAGTTGAAAGTGACTTAATATTGAAATTTTCAGACATTAAACCTAACATTGCAGAGCTAATTTATCAAAAGCAGCTTCACTGTTCACATTAAGAAGTAAACTCTGTTTGTTACCATTGATATTGTTATTTTGTCTATTGAATTTAATACATTTGAATCAAAGTATTTATTTAGTTTTTTATTTCAAAACTCAGAGGGGGTCCGCGAAATTTTAATTTTTTTTCCAGGGGTCCGCGGACTGAAAAGTTTGGGAACCACTGCTATAGAGTATTCCTTAGCTTAGATTTATACTAATTAGATTAGATGTAGCTATAATTGCTTGAGTAAACATGTGGTAATTATACGTAAGTTTTGAACTTAAAGATTGATGGACAGCCATACTGTATAACAGTCGTGAGTTTTCATTATGGAGAAGCTGTAGTGTCACTTTTAACTGCTCAATAAAAGCAAATTGCCAGATCTCATCACCGACACCTCGTTAATCTCGTTTCCTGCAGCCGAGGCCGTGTTTATTGCTTCATAATCATTCCAATACAAACCAGAGTACAGATCTTTTAACCATTAATTCACAAATAGTATCAACCAAACATCTGAACTGAATAAGCAGGCATACTAGTTTAGTTTTTTTTCCAACTTATTGCATTCTAGCGTAGCTCATGTACTTTTTAAAATTACTTTATTAAACAGTCATATAATTTTTTTACTTACGGTTATACCAAGTGTATATAAAGATAGCCTGCAGTACACTGTGTTAGATGTATGGGTACCACGTGATCATATCACTTTAAGTGAATGAGAAACCCATATCATGGATTGCTTTGTTTACGCACAACGTTTCCGAAACGCCCTGAAGGCAGTATACTTTATTACGTCCTCTTTCCTAGGAACAATATATTTAAAAGAAAATTGATAATTGATACCATCAGCTTAGCAACCCTTATTTTGTGCCTAACCTTTCGATACGTGTGTATAATCTTCAGGGCATCTTGCCGTGCACAAATAAATATTATTAATTAAGATTTTTCAAAAACGTTCTTTAAAATATTTAAAACCGGAGAAGGCCTATGTGTTTTTTTAATTTCTTATTCTTTTTCATGATGGTGGCCGTTTTAATTGATGAAGAGCAAATCTTAGACTTTTCGGACGCGAGATCCTGTTCAAATCCGAGAGGTCCGGTTTAAATCGATAAATTCATCAAAGTTTTCTTGATAGAATCCAGTCCTGAATTAGCGAATACTTACAGAAATAAGCAAGTAATGAATAATTGAAAATACAAAAACAAATTAGTCACATCACTATTTGTGTCTTTGTGCGAGATAACATATGGCTGGGCGAACGGTATTAATGATATCGTTTCGCCATCGGCTTGATGTAACCTCCTTGGTATAAGCTAACTGCTAACTGATAATATCGTGTTGTTAATATTGAATTTATTATAATACGAGATTTAAAGTGCTTCTTCACCACACATATGCTACTTCACATTAGGCTATTTTCATAACTCCCTTTGCTCCCATGTGGCTTATATGTAGACTGTGCAAACTATGTAATCAATCTTTAAATGTGTTTGATCAAAGAAGCTTCAGGTATCAAGATGTTTCAGTGTTCAGTCCTTGTGGATGTAGATAAGAAAACAATTGCATTTAGGTGCGATAAAATGAAAGAATAAAAATGAAACTATGAAATTTTAATGATAGACGCTTGCAATTGGCGCAAATTCCAGTTAGGCCTGTTCGTATACGTCTACTAGATTGTACACTGAATCATGAGCTAAATAGTAATAGGTAATATAATGGGAGATTCAGATTTTATCGATAAATCCTTATCTATATTTATCTTGAGAGAATTTGGATCTTCAGTTCTATTTATTGTGACAATTCATTAAATAAATATGTACAGAATTAACAATGTAATGAGTAATTAAAACCTCAAAAATCAATACAACATATCCATATATGTGTCATTGGTAAGCAACGTAGCCGAATATGTAAAAAAGGGACATAGATGCGATAGAATGAAAGTAATAAAAATAAACGATATGATTATGACGATTGGTTTAAATTTCAAATATTCTTATGCTGGGTTGGTCAGTATCTAATTGGCTATTATGTAATTTTCTGTTGTGCCGATCTGTTTTCTCGGCACACATTTAATACGTAGTTATATAATCTTTTTGGTACTTTCAAGAATGGTCTTCTCTTCTCGTTAACTTTTCTGCCATCTTTCTTTTGTTTGATTACCTGCTAGTGTTTTGTTTAATCTCGTTTCCTAATATTTATATTTATTTATTTGGCCGCTTTGGCGGTGGTGTCGCTGCCCTCGCTTCTGGAGGAGGAATTTCTTGGCGAAATCCATAAGATGAGTCTGTCTCAGCTTACCGATTATCGAATTCTTAAACTAGCATTTTATACAGTATGTGTAGAATAAAAAACAAATTAATGGGTGATGTACGACTCGAAAATATTAATACTAACCAGTAGACGAAAAAAGAAACAAAAAAGCTTTCTTCAGTACAATACATACGAGTATAACGTATAATATGTAAGTTATAATACATAATGTAAATAACTTAGTCGTTAACAGAAAACAAGAGAACTTCACCGAGCGAGGTGGCCGAGATGATAACGTATTGGACTCGCATTCGGGAGGTCCAAGGTTCAAATCCCGTGACCGCCCAATTTGACATTTATTTTACTGTATATAGTTTCCCCAGTCGTATTGGCAAATGCCGAAGTGAAAAATTACTTACCATGACCCATTCTTGCTATTTCATCCTGTACCATATCATTTAAATTAATATCAGTTGAAATTTACTGACATAGAAATGCATCAAAAATGCATCCTGACATGGCCTTGAAGCTGGAGAGAGTATAAATACAGCTGAAATAAATAAATACATAAACAAGAAAACTTCGAACTTTGAATAAAAGAAGAAACTGTAGGCTATAGCCCAGTCAAATTAGACCAAAAAAGTTGGTTTTGCTGCAATAAATCATGTAGTTCCAAATGTTTCACGAATGTGTGGTGGAAGGTCCCTTGAACAACGCCTAATATTTTCCCGCCAATTTCAGGTGCCGCGGGGGGTGGGGGAGGCTCAAAGGTCCCTTTTTCAGTTTTCGGCGCAAATCTCGAAAAGAGTGCATCATACAGAAAATATTATTATTTTCCAAATTAAAGCTTATTAAATTCCCTACAAAACAGTATATTCATATTTATCTATATATGTTACCGACTCGGAGAATGATCCGGTGAATGTGGAAAATTTGCAGAAAAATTCGTGGCGCCTCACGTTTTTCGTCAAACTTGCCCTTACAATTCTTTTGTTTTGCATTTAAAAGGAAAGGTGTAAAAAAGAAGTTGTAGAGATTTAAATTTCCTTCAAGAATATTTATATACATTTGCTAATTTATCTTCACATAGTTAAAAGTTACAGCGTTTTTACATTTCGGAATCGATTTTGAGATTCCGCTAGTAAACTGCTCAACATTTTATTTCCGTTTTCAAGGGCTTTAACTCTCTGTATCACTTCATTTATTGTTTATGTAAACATAAATGGTGTTTAATACTCATATAACTAATATTATATATAGGATATATATGAATGAATGTATGAAATTACTTGCTTACTTACTTATATATATATATATGAATGTACGTAGGCCTATATATATGCATGAAATGTGAGCTTTTATGTACGTTACTTATTTTATAGCTAAAGCAAATCGACGTAGTTTACGTAGTTAGTCATATAACCATAAACATTACAAATCATCTGTTGGCACTGTTTATTAAGGGTCTGTGAACGTGAACTAGAGGTGTCATTTTTATTAACAATATGAGGTTCCTCTTGTATCACATTTTCCCTTTCCTGAGCCTCCATGCCTTCCACATTTTAAAATACACGTTAATACACTAATATACTGTATAAGAGATAAAAAAAATTAATGAATACTGTATAAGAAGTACCTAAATAAATTAATGAACACTACATTTACACAATGAACCTCTCAACAACTGAGGATATTAGCGTGGCAATGGCATTGAGCAATGAGAGAATTGGCAACACGAATTCAGTCAGCGGTTTCTCTTGAGAAAACCTTTTACAGTAAAAACAAACATTGTTATATGAGAACAAAGCGAGCCGCCCGTCAACGTTATGAGCGAGGCGATAAAATACGTTATAAATGCATATACCAACTTTCATGAAAATCCGATAAAGCGTATTTGAGTTATCGCGCGTACAGACACATGGACAGATACATCCTGGCTATTGGTAGTGTTTAATTCTACACTATTCATAGCTATTATATAATAAATATATTTTCAATCTTCAACTACTAATAGGGTTTATAGTTAATATATCCGGCCTTAGCTTGAATAAAATGGGCTGGTATCATCTATGGCGATAAATTCTTAAATTAGCAACGGCCGAATCTTGTGCCCTACTTTGCCTGGCGGTGGGGTGGGAAGCAACAGAATAGCAGAGACCGTCTCTACATCATCCACAAAAGCAAGAAATATTTCCTCGCAACGTTGCGCACGGTAATAACACTTGCCCGTTGATTCTGAGATGAAATGTTTTGTGACCACACTCTGAAATTGTTGAATAATTAATCTGCAATTAAGTGCCTAGGTAACCAAATTAACAAATTTTCCTCTCGTATGCGGTAGTACTATTTCCAAAATCTGAATATCGGTTATTTGGAATGGTATAACTTGTCTTTGAAATATTAATATTGCTTCAGGAACCCAAACGCCTTTTCAGGATCAACAATTTCGAAATTCGGAAATTTCTGTATTAAATGTTCGACTGGATTTGGAAGTTCAACAACTTTAAACTTGAACCAAGAATGAAAAGAATCTTGAACTTGAAAAGCTGGATTACTTTTGAGGTAATTAGTAGCACGATTGTTATTCTGAAGAAATAAATTTATTTTGAAAACTTTGTCGATTAGGCCAAGTACTGGGTCCTTGAGTTTCCAGGTCACCTGGTAAGTCCAACAAGTTAAGTTGGTTCATGATTTCGATTTGTCGGATATTATTACTAAAAACACTTGGAATAGTCCTACCGCCACGAGCTAATATCGCTTCAGAGGAACTAGCTCTTAACTTTCTCAAATCTTCAATCAGTTCGTTTCTTCTGTTTTGTCACTTCGCTCTCATCTTCAGTAATACGTAACAAAAATGCATTAAGGTTTTTCCAATGTATCAATCTTGGATAAATTCTATGGAATTGCTTGTCAGTAATACCACTGCTTTCGAATTCCTCCATATTTTCGGTGAACTCGCTTATTGCTGCTTGTATTTTAGTGCTTTCATTGCCGGGAGAGTCAATACTATATTATGATTTGGATGTTACATTGAAAATTTTAATTTCTTTAGATTTAGTAAGTAAGGCTGGAAGATCCAGGTCTTTACCCTTTGAAAATACCTCTATGTAAAAATTAGGCCCTCAATTCATCTTTTCTTAAAGCGTCGGGTGATATGATAATTTCTTCCATGTTTACGATTTTGAAAAATTAATCGAATCAAATTTAAATTGGCTGTTTTGAATTTTACAAATAACTAAGGCAAGCTATAGAAAATCTTACAGCACGAGATTCCATAAATCAACTCCGCTGCTAATATTGTGTTTGAATTTCTTGAAGTTATTTATAGGTGGTTTAGTGCACTATTACGCAAAATGGCATAGATCAACCACGCTCTGCAACTAGTATTGTGCCGGTAAAGCTTACCCAATATGCTAAGTAACAACGTAGAGGATTTGCTTACCCATGATATGCTAAACGCAGTAACAACCTAGAGGATTTGCTTACGGTGAACATTTTGGACCAAAATTACGAAGAATAGACCTAGAAACAGTAAGTTATTTGAATAACAATTTATTTTCATCCTGAAATAATAATAAATTAACATGAGCAACTACAGTACGAAAGGGTACGACCCATAATAAATTCTTTGAAAGATTATAATCCAGCCCAAAATTGGACTGTAAAATCTATTCACTGATGAACATAAGTGAAGTGCGTTATAAACACGATTAAAGATTAGGCAGACAAAATAAACACAACTTGTCACAGCACCGAATTAAACAGTGACGAGATGAGGTGGCTACAAAGTTATATCGTAAGTACTAACGTAAACATTTAGTGTGCCCAATATTATAACTGTCACAACTGATATCGAATATCAAGAATCGACAAGTACTGGTATCGATCCATGTCCAGTAAAACGGAAAGTGCCATGGGATTTATCGCAATGCCGTCGTTTAAATATCCTTTTACACATCCTGTATTTTATTCTTTTTTTCAGCATTCACTATTTAGAGCAGAATGAAAAAAGAAACGGAACTTGTGAGACACTTTTCAATCACTCCCCCCTCCAGGCGAGGTCTGATCCGTCCCCTTACCAGCCCTTCTCTTGCAGCAATCTTCATTAAGTTAATCACCCTCTTTTGTCGAAACGGTAGCAGTCATCCCGAAAGAGAAAACTTGCAACCTTCCTCTTCCAACACCAATCCATGTCCTTCTTGCTTTGACCCTTTGCGATTTCAGCGAGACGGCTTCCAGGAAAAACAAGTACAATAAAAGTCTGGATTGTTCATTATAGAATCGATTATTCAGTAGTCGTGTGGTTTTTGACATTACTTCCGGGCCAATTCGTCGCACTTGTCAGAAGCGAAGCAAAGGGTCTAATGCTTTCTGAGTGATGGGGGATTCGCCAAAATGAACGGATGTACCAAAACAAATGAATTTTCAGCAGAAATGTTTCACACCATATTCGTTACTTCAATCAAATTGACTTTTGATTGCAGAAAAAATTTCTTTGCCGTCAGTATTTATTTTCGGAAACAACACGTACGAAACAATAGAAGCTGAAAGCTTTCATTTTCAGTTGAAATTGCATCTTTTTCTAGATACCGGTACTTGTTTAACTGGCATAAAGCAGGGTGAACTTAATTTCTTAATTCCATCCGAGCTTTTGCCGTTGAATTTTGCTTCATTAATACGATTTTAAATAAAAGAATACTTGTATCATTAATGGTGTATAGTAATATTAAGACTAACGATGATAATTAATCATAATGTCTGTCCGTCTGTCCGTCTGTCTGTCCGTGCGTCTGTACGCACCATAACTCAAGTACGCTTTTTCGCATTTTCATGAAACTTGTTATAAACATTCATAATGTCGATGGGAAGAACCCTATTGTTATTGAACCAAATCGGTTCACCGGTACCGGAGTAATGCCCAATTTAGTGCCTATTTTAATAGTATTATATTAGAAAGGCACCATAACTGAAATACGCTGTATCGGATTTCCATGAAACTTGGTATACTCATTTATGACGCTCATGAGAAGTGCCCTATTGAATTTGAACATAATCTGTTGACCGGTACCGGAGTAAACCCCAATTTAGTGTCTACTTTAAAGGCGCAATAACTCAAATACGCTTTATCGTTGTAAGGTTTTTACATAGAACAAAGTAAACTAAAATAAGGACAAACATAAAGGAAACTAAGGGCGGAATTCTGGAATCCTCCTTTCAAGCTCCTTCATTTAAAATGGGCCTTCAATCCTCCTTACATAGCCATTCGTACTCTGGAACCTTCCTTGTTTCGCTTTAGGAAGGATGGCTCCTTAAAGGTGAAAGGGGGCCTGTGATGTCCCTTAAGAAGCACCTTTTCTTATTCTCGAACCTCCCTGTTAGTTTAAAGGAGGAAGTAAGAGAGTTTCCTTATCTTAAATACTGAAGGAAGCCGAGTGGTCTTCTTTTTCCATCCTCTATAGTTTTCAGACGTCAGTTTTCTCACTTCTGTGATATTAGATGGTTAATTTATTGAGATTATGCAACTTATATCAAATTTCAGATTGTACTACAGCAACGTAGGTTAACGATAATGCTACGAAATAATTATTATATTATCTAGAAGTATTAAATAAAAACATGACTACATACATACGACACAAACAAATTAAACTCATTATTATGGGCAAAAAAAACCGTGAATTTCAAAATAACAGTCCATTGTGAGCAGAATATCTATTAAATAAGCTCCATAAATAACTATTTTTGGAAAAGAATAGCGTACTGTATGTACGGTAGTTCATTATTGTATATTTATTAAAAAAATTAAGATTGGATATAGTATAAAGTGATCAATGTCACGATAAATGACATTGAAGCGTGGATATAAAATACGTAAATTAGGCCCATGAACATAACTCTTACATATCCATATAACAAAGGAAAGGAGTACTGTCAAATTAACCTTAAAGAACACAAATACGGTATATATTTTGAAAGCCAACTATTAGGCCTACAACTGTTTAATTGCACGTATGTTTGATCTCAATACTTATGACAAAACAACGAGGAACATAATAATAATAATGATAATAAATACAGAAATAATAGCAATAGACCTAACAATGACAATACCATTAAGAATAATTATAGTAGTAGTAGTCTAATAATAATGCAATATAAATATCATAATATAATAAAAATAATAATATAATAAAAATATAATATAATACAAATATAATAATGGGTATTTAATATAAATATAATAATATAATACAAATATAATAATAGGCCTATAATAAAAATATAATAATAGTACTAGAAATAGTATTTAGAAATCTAACAAAAAAATAGTGAAATTCATAATTATAGCACAAGAAGTAACTTTGATTGTCATAGATATACATGCAAAAAGCAAATTATATTTAAGGACGTAAGTGTAATTGGAACTATACTATACAACAAGCTACCTGTAGAAATTAAGAATGCTGACAAGAAAAATTTCAAAACACTTCTGAAGAAATACTTAATAGAAAAATGTTTATATTCTTTAGACGAATTGTAATAACCGATTAGCACATATACATTATTATATTTTGATCAATCACACACTTTTATCCTTAGATCTAGGTTGTAGCAATATTAGGTTGTATAATATTAGCTCTTAGTCTGTAAGCTTGACAATGTCAGAAACTTGTATCAAGTCAATTGACAGCAAATAGATTATTATTATTATTATTATTATTATTATTACTAATAATAATAACAATATTAATGAAGAGTACCGGTAATAGAAGCAGCTGCAATATTATAAAAATGCTAGACACATTTTTTATATCATAGACTACATAGTCTTTATGTTCTCAATAAAATAGTACAGTATGACAATAAAAAGAGGATAGTTCCACCAAGCGGTACGCAGTTTTGTTCTGAGTAGTCCTATAGGCCTATGCACTTTTAACTTTAAAGCAAGTTTCTGTTCATGAAATAACATTTATATGCTTATGTTACCATTCTTTAGGCCTGGTGTTACAGGTTAATGTAAGAAAATGCACAAGTCAATGAAAGACGATGAATTACCAGTTTTTTTTTGTTTTTTTTGTTTTGTTTTGTAAGAAGAATATAATACTTATTCAAGCACATTGATAAAATAGAACACAAGAATGGAATGTGCACAATTAAATAAAAAAAAAGTCGCTTTGGGGTGGATTTGAACGTGAGACCTCTCCATTACTAGACACGCACGTTACCCCGAGACCACGAACAAACTGTGAAGTTGAATCGTCCATGCGGGGAGGAAAGAAGGCTGTCGCATCAGTGGCTCATAGAATAGAAAAAAACACTTACCGTATTTCGACGTTGGACTTAACTTCGGAGCCCTGCTAGTTTTCTTATGTTACAATATTGTATTATTTCATTCATTGGTACCATAATACGCTGAATATTCGAGTGATAAATTCAGATGTGTGCCTCGCTGCAGTCCTGTACAACGGAATAAAGACGCTAGTTACTACCAACCTATGCATATCTCAGAGCTTCATGTTGTTATTTATTAAGAGGTCAGGAATTACTAATCTGACATAAAATGAAGAAAACTTCAAGCCTGTAATTTAATTGTCATAAATTTTCATAAAATAAATAGTCATTATACAACAGCACTTAATGTATAATCGAACATATGGGAACATTTGTCTTCCATGCAGATGCTAACTGTCCATGGCAACTGAAGGAGGCTTTATAAGCTGTCCTTCATTAAGGACGCTATAAGAAAGAACCGAGAATTTGATTTTGCATTTGAAGAAGGTGCCTTCTTTTTACCCTCCTTTACTAAGGAAGGTTTCAGGAGGAGTTGAAGGCTTGTTCCAGAATTCCGCCCTAGGGATCTCTGGTTATGGACTGTATATGGGTGATTCAGTTGAAATGGCACAACGAACATAGAAGAGAGCATTATTTATATATTTTGAAGTAGTAGAAATATACAATAAATTAACAATATCTTTAAATAAGAATTTTACTTTGATTCATAGAAACTCTGTTTTGAGTTACAATTAAAGGTTAGAAAGTAGAGCATTAAGCTCAAACAAGATCAGCCGACTGTGCTGTCTCTAGAAAAAATGGAATTGGCTGTTTGCCCATAAATTCCAAACCAATTTATATATTCAGAAATTACAGTTTATATTGTAGCAAAATTGCACTGCCTTATTTGGTAGCAAAGTATATTATATACTCGAATCTAAATAAGAAAAGAGAGCCTCGCAATAGATGCCAACGACTCTATAATTATATACTCTGAATTACGATAATGTAAAGTATATTACTCAACTTTGGAGGCGGCGTGAATGGTCCGATCTGGACCTCCAAATAATGAAGCTTGAGTTGCAAGTGTAGACGACGTTCTAGTGAGGCTGCTGACTCGTCTTCTGCGCTGCGTAGCGGTTGACTTCTTGCTTGAATGTGTTGGTTCAAGTATGCGTAGTTTAGCATACGTTGTGGTTTACGAAGTATTTAGCCATTTTGATGAAGCTGCCTGGTACATGTTGCTCTGCGACTCGGCGTCTTGAACTTGGGTGTACTGCGACTTGGCGTCGAAGCGTACCATACGGCGACTTATGCTTCAATGTAGCGTCTCGTAAGGCAATTGTAGAAGAATGAGGCGTCTCGTAAGACGGTTATAGTTGGAATGAGGCGTCTCGTAAGACGACTATAGTTAGAAAGAAGCGTCTCGTAAGACGACTGTAGTTGGAATGACAAACGGTCAAACAGAAGACCTTTCACTCCCCTCCATTACAAAAGTGAGTGCTTTCAGAAATCACAGAGAAGCTCGTCTAGAAGTTTCTAGAGGCTTCTAAATGCAAGGCAGACGATCTACTTGAACGAATAGGCCTATCTGAAAAGCTAAAGAATATTACTTTAGTATTTTATCATTTGAAATCTTTTCTAAGAATTTAAAGAACTTTTATGGTATTTAATGAATGATAGAGATCGATATCTTGATATGAGCTACAATCGATATCTCCATGGGTGCTTAAAGTCAAGGTGGGCACTTCAAGACTATGGTTAATTTAAGATACCTTGAAAAGTGCTTTCATAAATTAGTCCGTTTGAGTTATGTTTATGGATTTATTCTAAAATCTAGAATTCATTTCTAAACATTAAAATACATTCAGAAATTTGTAGATTAAAGTAAGTTCAGAAATATTTCTAACTTTATGTATAAAGTTACAATCGTATATTTATGAAACTTCCTATACGCATTTATAATGTCCATGGGAAGACGTCTATTTATAATGGATAAAATCGTTTGACCTGTTTTGGAGTAATGCTCAATTTAGTGCCTATTTTATGGTAATATACGTAGTCGAAAGAGTTTATAAAAAAAATGAAAATCAGTTATCTTGACAACACTGCCTATTGTTTTACTGTGATCTTATAAGGCCTTGGAAATTAAAATACAGGTAGCTATGACAAAAAACACTATTGATTTACATGCGCTTATCCAACTAGACCCTTAAAATGACCCCGGTGGCCGAGATGGTAATGCTTTGGCCTCACATTCTGGAGTCCATGGTTCAAAACCCGAAACCGGCCAATTTGAATTTTTTTGGTATTTTTATGTGAGTGTGCGATTGTCATGATATCACAAATCTGTACAGTTCAGTTAATGCTGGAAGATTTTAATCTAATTAAAAAAACTAGACCTTTGTTCTTCCGTAATCCCTGGTTAATGAATAAATCTGGAGCTTAACTTGGAAATCAATTTAAAAAAATCATATTCTGCATATCATAATTGCAGTCATAACTGATTAAACAAAAACATACTGGCACTTTGTTACATCAGTTTACCAGATTTTATTATTATTATTATTATTATTATTATTATTATTATTATTATTATTATTATTATTATTATTATTATTATTATTATTATTATTATTATTACTATTTCTTCCAGCCTCTAACGGGGGCTTTGGATCTCACCTGAAAAATGACGGACAGAAATCCCTGTTTGGAATGTTCTTGGCAATAATATAACGGGCATGTGAGGGTTCCTAGGAACGATGATTAAGATGTACAGGTAGAGGAAAAAAAGCGGACCGACTAAAATATCTAAGTTGCCGATATGAGCCACTGCACATGCCTAGCGGCATTCACAGGATAGCAGGGAATGTATTGAAATTTGTTCTAGTGTCAATAAATTGCTTGAATTGAGAAATAATTTAATGTGATTTGCATTGCTTGTGAAAACAAACATTTCCGTTACATCTCTTACATTTATTTACGTATCACAAAATTCTGAAATCAGCTACAAGAGTCTGTCCGCTTTTTTCCCCCCTATCTGTACAATCATGACACCTTATGGCTTCTTCTAATCGCATACGATAACGGGGCACATCCGACTGAAGAATTCACTTAAAATTTAATTTGCAATTTCTGGTTTTTGTTTTGTAGAGTTGGTGAATTTATTTACGAGGTTTAATACCGAAAATATGGATAGCAAAGTTATTAAAGTCCATCACGTGCTGAATATTAATAAGATATTAATTCTCTTGCTCACAAAAGAAAAATGACTTCGTGGATGAAGAGAAGATAAAAGACAAAAATAAGGAGAAGAATATCATGAGGTGAGAGAAGGGGGATGAAGGAAAGGAAAATGAGGGGGAAAGAGGAAGAGGAGGAGGTTGAAAAGAAGGTAAATGAGAAAGAAGGGAGAGTAAATCAATGCATTTCAGTTTACTACTTAAGTGTAAAATATTCTTATTTCAACATTACGGTTGGCTGAAATTGAAATATATGGTTTAAGAGTCCGACCAGGCAGATCAACTTTGATAAGGCAGGTATTAGAACTCTGGTTTAATCTAGTTCTGAACTGGATGTACGAAATGTGACACTTCAGAAAGTGGACAGACATCTGGTCTCGTGGGAGTAGCGAAGCCATGCTGGTGCTACCTATCCTTTACTATAGTAACGCAATAGTGCCAGAACCTCACAGCAAAAGCGGTAGACTATATATTACCTAATCGCATCTAACCATCCTTGTGAATGTGTACAGCGAAGATCTCAGTTCAAATTATATTACAAATACCGGGTGTTCGGAAATTCATATTACAAACTTCTAGGGCTAGTAGAGGGGACTTAATAGACAATATTTCGAATAGGAACCTATACGTTTCCGTGCTACAGCCATTACAATGTGTCGCGCACTTTACAGGTGACGTCCGGGGACATCTGAACCGAAGATTCGGGCAAAGATGGATAGGCTGGGGTGGTCCTATTGCATGGCCCCCACGATCGCCGGACTTAACGCCATTGGACTATTTCTTCTGGGGTCGTGTGAAGAGTATGGTGTACGAGACTCCTGTAGAGACCGAGGAAGAACTGCTGGCACGAGTGATGGACGCTGCACAAGATATTAACGGGACACCAGGTGTGATGGAACGAGTGTACCGGAACATGATTAGTTTGTACAATGTGTGCAACGACGTTGGTAGTCGTCACATCGAGCCTCTGTTGTAGTGAGCAGATTCGTATGGGACACATCCAGTGCAGAATACAGAAAAAAAATGGTTTTTTCCACTGTTGACACAAGTGTTATTGTGATCAATGAAAGTTTTTTGTTACTTTGGTATTGTTACCAAAAAATTTGACTTTCGTCTGTAATAAGTCAAACGTCATTTACTTCTGTACCTTCATCACACCTCATTTCATATGATGCTCATATGAGGCAGTTCTTAATACTGTACTTAACGAGTTTTGTAAGGACAATAAATGGAAACATGGAGAACAAGTTCATTTAAGCGCTAGTTTTGTAATTCAATAAGCATGGCGAAAAAAAACGCAATTCGAGTGGTCACACTTCTATAATACCTAAACACATACACACAAACAAACATAACTAACCCCTCATAGAGCGTAGGCTACTGTATATCCCCCATCCCCCCCCCCCGTGGGAATTTCCGACACATATATTTTTTTGTTGGTATTGCCATCTAGTTTCAGTTTTCAGTTCTTTGCCCCTTATCAATTACAGCATTTACCCGGAAACCCCGGAAATCCGGAGAAAATGAGTTTGTTTCAATTTTTCTTTGTTCTTTGCTCCTAATATGCCCAGGGAATTTCTGGCTCACATATTTTTTGTTGGTATTACCATCTAGTTTAAGTCTATAGTTGTTTGCCCCTTATCAATTACAGCATTTACCCGGAAACCCCGGAAAACTACGGAAATCTGGAGAAAATGAGTTTCATTTAATTTGTCTTTGTTCTTTGCTCCTAATATGCCCAGGGACTTTCTGACTCACATATTTTTTGTTGGTATTGTCATCTAGTTTAAGTTTTCAGTTGTTTGCCCCTTACAAATTACAACATATCCCCGGAAAACCCGAAAAACCACTTTTATACGGAGAAAATGACAATGTTTTATTTTTTAAATCTTTGTTCTTTGCTCCTAGTATTCAAAGGGAATTAGTGACTAATATGGTTTTGTGTTGGTATTGCCATGTAGATTAAGGTTTGAGTTGTTTGCCCCTTATCAATTACAGCAAATCCCCAGAAAACTCCGAAAACCACGGAAGCCCGGAGAAAATGACTTTGTTTTAATTTTTTAAATCTTAGATCTTGCTCCTAGTATTCAATCGGAATTTGGTGACTCATATGGTTTTGTGTTGGTATTGCCATGTAGATTAAGGTTTCAGTTGTTTGCCCCTTATCAATTACAGCATATCCCCGGAAAACTCCGGAAACCTAAAAAATCCGAAGAAAATGAGTTCGTTTTAATTTTTTAAAAACCTTTGTTCTTTGATCCTAATATTCCCAGGGAACTTCTGACTTACATATTTTTTTGTTGGCATTGTAATCTAGATTAAGGTTTCAGCTGTTTGCCCATTATCAATTACAGCATATCCCCGTTAAACCCGGAAAACCACGGAAATCCACAGAATTTCTAGAACTCGGAACTTGTGATCTACGGTCACTGAAACCGTTATTGCGAAGTAATTCTTCTGCTTCAAGTGTGACCCTTGCAGGTTCAAAAGGGTGAGTATATGGACTACGAGATATCTGCCATAATTGTGATGGTCACATGCAAAGAAAAGGGAATCATATCTTCTAAACATGCCAAGTGTAAGTCAAAGTTGTTTTCTTTAGTTGCTCGCTGAAATCTCAAAATCAATGACACTTTGTCCATATTACCATTCCAAAATTGTGCTGTTTTACCGAATGTCCCTTCTCTAACTTCAGTCAAGAAAGTTTGGTAGTGACTGTGGAAGATTTGGTAAGATAAATTATCATTCACAGATGTCAAATTAGGATATGAAGTGTGTTCTGCCAGGTTTTCAATCGCCTTCATCCCTTCAGCATCAGGATTTTTTCCAGTATTCTTTGTCATGCTGTAATTGGTAAGGGGAAAACAACTGAAACCTTAAACTATATGGCAATAGCAACAAAAATTATGTGATTCAGAAATTCCCTGGGAATATTAGTATCAAAGAGCAAAGATTTTTAAAAAATTTAAACAATCTCATTTTCTGCGGATTTTCGTGGTTTTCAGGGTTTACGTGGATATGTTGTAATTGATGAGGGGAAAACGACTTAAACCTTAAACTAGATGGCAATACCAACAAAAAACATATGAGTCAGAAATTCCCTGGGAATATTAGGAGCAAAGAACAAAGATTTTAAAGAAATTTTTAAAAAGTCAATTCCTCCGGATTTCCGTGGTTTTCGGAGTTTTCTGGAGATATGCTATAATTCATAAGGGGCAAACAACTGAAACCTTAATCTAGATGGTAATACCAACAAAAAAACATACGAATCAGAAATTCCCTTTGAATATTAGGAGCAAAGAACAAAGATTTAAAAAATAATACATAGTAATTTTCTCCGTATATACGTGGGTTTCCGGGGTTTCCGGGGATATGCTGTAATTGGTAAGGGGCAAACAACTGGAACATTTATCTATATGGGAATACCAACACAAAAAACATATGATTCACCAATTTCCTTTGAATACTAGGAGCAAAGAACAAAGATTTTTAAAAAATAAAACGAAGTCCCTTTCTCCGGATTTCCGTGGTTTTCGGTGTTTTCCGGGGATATACTGTAATTGATAAGGGGCAAACAACTGAAACCTTAATCTAGATGGTAATGCCAACAAAAAAACATGTAAGTCAGAAATTCCCTTTGAATATTAGGTGCAAAGAACAAAGATTTAAAAATTAAAACATAGTAATTTTCTCAGTTTATACGTGGTTTTCCGGGTTTTCCGGGGGTATGTTGTAATTTGTAAGGGGCAAACAACTGAAACATTAAACTAGATGCCAATACCAACAAAAATGTGTGAGTCAGAAATTCCCTGGGAATATTAGGAGCAAAGAACAATGAAAAATTAAAACAAATTCATTTCCGGGGTTTCCGGCTAAATGCTGTAATTGATAAGGGGCAAACAACTAAAATCTTAAACTAGATGACAATACCAACAAAAAAATTTATGTGTCGGAAATTCCCACGGGGGGGGAGGGTTTCATATTGGTAGCCCATGGTCTATCAATGTCTATCTGTGTATATATAAAAGGCTTTGTCCTGACTGACTGATTGACAGGAAGGAATCAACATAGAGCCTAACTATAACAGGTAGAGACTTGGAATTTTGACACTACCTTCGTTTTATAATGTCGGTGCTCACTAAGAACAAATTTTGATTTTAAATCCCAAAAATGATTTTTTTAATAATACTTAATCCGTTTTTACACAGAATTATCAAATCCAAATCACAGTTGAACTGACAACGCATTGTTGCCAGTGGGTCTCAGATGGGTTTGGAAATAAATGAAACTAGAATTTGACAAATTGGAGAAGATATCAATATAATTCATGTTATAAATAAATGTTAAAGAATGAAATCCACGAAAATAATGCAGTCACATAACTTTCTCTACCCTGGACATAGAGAAAACAATACGAGGTGTGGTAATATGTTTTGGAGAGAGAAGTATGAAAGTTATATTGCATTTCTGTTTAATTTCATCCCCAAAACGGGTTTATGGTAACATTAGAGTGAGAAATAAATATTCCTTAAAGACAATAGAATTTAATGTTACAGAAATGTAAATTATGTTTCTTCTTATTTGAACCCCTACCAGGCTTGGTGTGTAGAAGCGATGGGATGCAAAATTCTACATCCTCTATGAGCCATAAAAGGCTATATCAAGCGTTTTTTGACGGAATAGTTTGAGTGAGATAAATCGTTCTTCCTATTTCAAATTATAAATACCTATATAAGGACTTAGAATTTAAAAAAAACGGAAGTCCTTCATAAGTTAATTTCCAATTACAAAATAAAAAACCCGGGCAACGCCGGGCCTTTTCAGCTAGTACAGATTATATAGGCTAGTTCCAAAATGTGAAAACGATAAGAAACAATTATCTAAAAATTATCTAGTGAAGCACAATCAACGAGTAACAGGGTAGCTCCTTCCCTCCTTTATCGCTCACCCCGCTATCACATGAACACAGCACGCTACTCAAGTGAGCTCTACAAGTCCCCGCCGTTGTTACTTATGGAACATAACAATCACGTTTTCACTCACAGTGCGTATGAGCAGCTAATATTTTGCATGAAGACTTATAGATATACAAAATTTGAGGGTAGGTTTCGGCAGACAACCCGTACGGTTCCCTTGTACGTGCGCAACGAGTGAGGCACAACTAAGGACGACCCATTCCTGTTATGTCCCTCATTTTCATGTAATTTTCGATATAGTAATAAATACAAGTTTCCAAGAGAAGCCACATATTTTTCTTTTTAAGTAGGTCTATCTTAAGAAGGGATGCCTAGGATATTAATAATTAATTACGTTATCTGAGTTTTAAGTATAATTTATTCGCTAATATTTATTCAAATTTAGGAAAGGGACATCATACACAACTCATGAAATAAGTTAAATGTTTTTTTTTTTTTGCAAAGCTCTTTGAGAAATTCAGCTAGGCCTAACTCGAAAAGATAAGCAGGTACAATTTTAGCTAATCAGTGACATAATCTCGCATAAATACCAAGGTTGGGTAATCCTAAAACCAATTTTAAATCAACACATTTTTATTTTTGTTTCTATGGCTACTTTCACCTACGATGTGACAGTATCCCTGTTTACCAGTAACTTCCTAGTGTAATATTGCATTTAGGTTAGGTCACTGTCCACTTCACGATTTTACTTACACTCGTATTTATCATACTTCTAGAATCAAACTGAAATAAATTAAACTGTGACGTTAACGGACCGAAAATTGGTTAGTATATGTTTATTTAACGACGGGAATGTACTGCAACTTAGGCCTGTGATCGTCGTCGGTGTGCCGGAATTTTGTCCCGCAGGTCTTTTACAAGCAAGTAAATCTACTGACATGGGCCTGTTACATTTATGCACACATAAATGCCATCGAACTCGCAACCTTGGACACAGAAATCGAGCACGATTCTAACTGCGCCACCCAGCCGACAACGGGCCGAAGGTGGGGCTATTAAAATGTTTTCGCGTAATTTCCATAAATGAGAAAATAGGCCTACTATCCAGCTTAGAATAGAACATATATTTTCTCTTTAACATGTTACACATGCAATAGGCATCGTCATAATAAACTTTATTTTGGGACACTTAACTTCCATTAGTCATACTTATGTAGCCTTACATATAGTACTTATGTACTTAAGTAGTCAGGCGCAAAATAAGTGGGGGTGGGAGGAGTCAGGCACGAGAAAATAGGAGTTGTGGTTACTGAGCATGTCTCTGATAGGAAATACATGATAGAGCCTGCAAACTTTTCTCTGAGTATATAAACCGGCCTGAGAACACAAAGAACAGAAGACTGAAAATCAGGTTTAATGAAAAGAAACAAAAAATGTTGTTTTAAAAATACTTATACTGTATAAATGCCAAAGATTGTAGTTAATGTTGTTCACACGTTGTTTGCAAATAGACAACAAAAAAAATCATCCAAAAATATTGCCATTTGTGGAAATTATCACTGAAACGTCATTTTAGTGCTTGCCATTTTGTAACTACGAGTATAATCACCCATAACCCATGATTAATTTTGAAAATAGTATGCAATTTTAGAAAATAGATTATGTCATGTTGCAAGGTTATAGAGCAATTCACTGGTGAGGAAAAATATTGGGTGCGTGGAACGCCACACGACAGAAGTGAAACTTGGATTATTTAATTTTTGGATTTTTCAATTTTGGATTGTTGAGCTTCTTTTAATTTGGGTTTTTGGATTATTTATTTTGGATCTATGATTTTTTTACTTTTGATTTTTTAATTTAGGTGTTTGTAAATTTTAGATACTTGAATTTTTATTTTTTCGAGTTTTAATTTTTTATTTTCGGTTTTTAATTTTAATTTTAGATTTTTTAAATTTTCGATTTTCGATTTTTTAATTTTGGATTTTTTAAAATATTGGATATTTTGACTTTCTAATTTTTTTTTTTAATTTTGGATTTTTAAATTTTGAATGTTTAAATGTTTTTAATTTTGGAATTTTTTAATTTTTAATCTGAATTTTTTGTTTTTTGAATTTTTTATTTATGTGTTATTTTTGGATTTTGAGATTTTTTTATTTTGGATTTTCCATTTTTAATTTTGGATTTTTAATTTTTTCATTTTGGATTTTTAGATTTTTAATTTTGTATTTTTTATTTTTTTTATTTTGTATTATTATATTTTTTAATTTTGGAATTTTTTATTTTTCCAATTTGGATTTTTGAATTTTGGATTTCTAATATTTTTAAATTTTGGACTACACCTTAACTTTGGGTTAGCTCTCGATTTACTCCTAACGTGCCTAAAGAAGTTTCACTTCAAAAAAATAATGAAACTCACCTATTTCTCACCTATGAATTTCATCGAAAGTTGTATGTCCCCCCCTTAATGAAATCTTGAGTCCACCGCCGTGGGTGAGTCGGTAGCACGCCTGCCTTCCACTCCGGCGGCCCTGGTTCGATTCCCGGCCGGGTCGGGGATTTTTCAGTAGTGAAAGATCCCCTCCCCGGGTTGAGGACTGGGTGTTTGTGAGTAGGTTAAGTCTTAGGTTATGATAATGCACATTGTGCATCCTTAAATTAATTAACGAAATCATGAGTTGGGTACGCCGTAGAGAAAATGTGCGTGCCCGAACGATGCGTCCATGGTTTTCGAGGGCTCTGGGCAAGGCTGGTATATGTAATTTAAAGAGAAATGTAAGATGTTTGTGCGTGTTCTTTATTTTGACACCCACAGTATGTTTTACAGAAACAAGCAGCTTAAATATTTTGTTTCAAATGTCTCAATATATTTTGTTACAGCTTATTCATTTGAGGCCTGAGCACTCAGAAGTGGTCCCTCTATTAAGCCATACCCCCTGTAAGATCATATGTAGTCTATCTTTACAGATACATGCATTATTTTAGTTAAAAATAAGTTTTATTCCCATCACTGCCATTGTATGTAGGTGTTTAAATCCTCCTGCAGGGCTAGGGGCCACGTCACATCCCTCGTGCTCAATACGCATGCGCATCGAACGAGGCAACCTTGCATATACCCAAGATCAGTAAACTATAGTTTACAAGCCTTGGCATATACCAGCCTTGGGCTCTGGGTACAAACCATCATGAAAAAAATCCAAACAGTACATGTTCCACTCCCATTAACTTGCTATACCATACACTTTAATGTGAACCACGAGGAAAGATGGTAATCAAAAATTTCTACAATGCATTAAATGATGTAAAGTGAAACCCAATCTGGACCATACACAGTGATAAAGCCAAACAGTATCACAAAATGGATGTTCATACAAAGGCTAAAGTTTGACGGGCCACTATCGCCATCTACTGAGCCTAGCATTAACTAATATGTTCTATCAATGGAATGACAGACATAATAAGTAATTAAATATACCGGTACTACTGTTTTATTTGGCGTTCCGAGATCATTGAGAATAAAATTAATTGTTTTATGTCACCTTGATTGTATTCATTACACTGCTAATGTAGTAGGCTATGGCCGGTATGGGTGGTCTGAGAAGCAGCGTCAAGGTTATCGTAAGGGAGAAGCCATTTCTGTGTGATTGGTTTCCGCAGACAAGGCCATATAGTATATTCTTAATATTACTCACCGGCTACTCCACACATCTGTGTTATCTTGGTGTCTTCCGTTCTTGATATAGAAATGTCTAAGATCACAATCACACGCTAATCACTAATTATACACACGTTTTAAATATAAAAATAAACGACTTAATCACTAGGCAAACTGCTCTACCACGCCAATATCAGTCATTTCTTTAACTACTACCTTGGCAGTTGCATACAGCACCAGGTTGCACTTCAACTAACCCAATACCTCCCTTCTTTTCGATGTTTGTGTCAAATGAACTTGTCCAAGACTTCCTTGGACTCGTCCGAGGCATCTTCTAGTCACCGGCTACCGTGAGAATCAGTGTTCCGTAGTGCGTGTGAGTAAAAGTCGAGTGATTTTATGTTCAAAACATGTGTATAATTATCGTTTTGCGTGTGATTGTGTTAATAGACATTGCTATATCAAGTTTGGAAGATAACACAGAGACTTGGAGACAAAGCTCGGTGAGTAATATGCTTATTAAGAAACGTATCGGCCATGTCAGCGGAAAGGGATCAAACCGGCATGGCTTCCCGCCCACGTTAACCTTGAAGCTGCTAACCCTTTGGGACTATCGGGAATTTTCCCAGTAGGCCGGTTCACGTATGGGGATGATTTGTGTTTTCTTTATATTATTTAGTGATTAATTATACACAATCTATTATTTTTGCGTACACGCTCATGCATTAATGTCATGTGTCCACCGGAAATGTTATTTAGTACAGGTATAAGTGGACTGTCCGCTGCTGTGGCTGAGTCGCTAGCATGCTTGCCTTCCACTGCGGCGGCCCGGGTTCGAATCCCGGACGCATTGAGGATTTTTCAGTAGTGAAAATCAGGACTGGGTATTTGTGTTGTCCCTGGATTTTAAGTCAGGTAGGGTACTGGCGCAAACAAATCCGCCGTGAATATCCCACTGATGGCCGGTTTCTATAAACTCGCGAATTACCTATGGGTAAATTATCCCATGAACAGAATTTACACAAGGAAAACTCTTACGTACAGAAATAATTTAAAGATAACGATCACACACAGTTTTGGCGAGTTTCTAGATAAAAGTCCATTGGGAAAATATGAAAATGAGAGAAAAAATGTTTCTATAAACTAGGGCTAGATCTTTCCAAGGGTAAATCTTTGGGTTAATTTATCCTTTCATGGATGGCTGGATAAAATTTAACCTCTCGTAGGATAAATATGGCGGACGTGCACGGATTCCAGTACCTGTAAAATACAGTTTTAGAAGTGCTGAGATGATCTGTAATGTTGATTTTGTTTCTCCGAAATAGGATGGGCTTATCAGAATTTATATATATATTTCTTATTGAAATTTTCATGTACCGTACATTGTAGCTAATGACTGTATTTGCCGGTATTTGGTAGCACTGAGTGTGCAAACATTGCAAACTAGAGTCGTACTTCTCATTTTTCCTTCCTCTTACGCATTAGATCTCGACAGTAGTATTTATATGAAGATAATGTTCTTCCGAACTAATTATATTGCAAAACCATGCCTTGACTTGCAGTAGTGGAATCATAGGCTGAGACAATTACATCTCCGTTATTCAAGATGTGTTCTCAGTGTTCACCGTAGCTCATTGTCAGCGTGCTGGATTACGGTTCAAGAGGTCCGCTGTTCGATCCCCGGTATGGTAGTATATATTATTTTTTATTTCCTGATTATACCATTAGTGCTCTGGTGGGTGATTCTGGAACTAAGTTGTCCATTGGATAATTTACCCATAGGTATTTCGCGAGTTTATAGAAACCGGGCATAAGGGATCTACAGGTGTTGTTCGCGATCACCAAATCACCATACAAGGGAACTCCGTAAAGGTCACAATTCCATAAACTGAACCTCATCTGAAATAATAAATTCGTCCGCTGATGCATTGCTTGATACATAATTATCCATAATCATGGCAATCTCGAAGGGGGGCAGGGTAGGCCGTTGCCCCCCCCCCGCGGAACTCTAAACTAAATTACTATAAGCAATTAGGCCTAATGTGAAGAGAGGCTTATATTTCCCATTCTTTCAATAGAGTTGTTTGGGCAAAAACGAATTGACCACGCCTTAGATATGAACATGTAGGAATAATTAGGCCTAGCCTACTTCTACTAAACTTAAAATCTTTTCTAGCTAACATTTTACTGTAACGAAAGTAAGGCAATGGAAATATCGAATTTTATGTGAAATTTAGTACATGTGAAACTTAAAGTGATGTGATTGCACTAGGCCTATATCAGATTTTTTCTTTGTACCCAATACCCATAGTCATAAGTCCAACTCCAGTAAATCAAGAATTTGGATGATGATGATGATAATAATAATAATAATAATAATAATAATAATAATAATAATAATAATAATAATAGTAATAGTAATATTAATAATAATAATAATAATAAGCAATAATAATTATAAGGTGGTTGTAGTAGCATAGTGGCATGTGGTGATGGCAGAAATTTGTTCATTTGCCCCCTTGACCAAATTTCTGCGGACACCCATGGTCATAAACGGACGCCCATGATCATAATGAAAATTTGATTTTTAATCATACAGTATTACATGTCCACCGCTGTGGCTCAGGGGATGCGTCCAATCCTCTCACGCAGCGGGCCCGGGTTCGATTCCTGTTACCTAGTTGAGGTTTTTCCGGGGTTTTCCCTCACCTGTGAGACAAATGTCAGGTAACTTTAGGCCCTTGTGGTCCCCGGATATCATCTGGCCGTCATTATCATCTTCATCCCCATCCTCGCCTTGTTCTGAGTGAATGTGTGTGTGGATGGTGTGTATCGTCCTATGTGTTCGTATTGTCTCGGAGGTGGCCCCGCGTTGAGCTGATCACTCATCCGGGGAGGCCCTCCATGTCCTTGTCTGGTCAAAAAAGTATGTATGTGATCCAAAGATAATCCCTCTCCCGACAGGTCGCGGCCCTGTAAGACCCGGGTGGCTTGGGTCGCTTAAATCCTAAAAGGGAGAGGTAAAACTACGAAAAAGAAAGAAAGAAATCATATTACATAACAGCCATTTCATAATTACGGATGGGACATTCTAGCATATTATGAAAACTATTTTTGTTCATTACATATCATAAATAATAAACTAGAATTGGTTCTTCACAATCTGTAAAATTTGCAATGCCTTCTCCTCCACACTACATGCAAAGCATTATTTAAAATTTATTTGATATATTTTAAATTAGTTTTTTTTTCAACATCTATTACGGGTGGGATATAATTTGTACAAAGATATTAATGATGCACAAAAACAGTTCATTTGCTGTCCTGCTATTAATGTTAGAGTCTTAATTTTGTTATTAATGAATATAAGAGAGATTAAATACAAATTATAAACTATTTCCAGATTGTCAGAACATTTATTTAACTCATCAATAATAATTTATTAAAACCATCAACATTACGGGTGGGACATTACGGTTAGACGAAAATTCACTGTTTGTTATTTTACATACTAATTAACCACACATAGTTTTTGAAGTTAATGTTAAATCAAATTGTACGGTACCTATAGATGTATATTTTCTCAAATCAAAATGGACATAGCTAATTACTCTTGACTACTTGGTATTAAAGAGTATATTAAAATCATACTAAAAATGGCAAAAAAAGTAACTACAACACAATAAATAAGTAAATCGACAGAATTTACACATGAAACAACTTCAAATACACCCACGTTCTTAATATTCAGTGAATTTGAGGTTTTAAACCTATATTTGACTACCCAAATACAATAATTTTATATCATCTCTCTTTGAGGGAAAAGTTCCCATACTTTATGAAATGGCTGATAAATAAACGGTAATGAATATGGGTTATTCTCCAGAAAAGGCCAGATTCATGTCGCAGTTGATTTTCTGGTGTAAAATAAGTACTTATGGATGATTAATTATTATGATAAGTTAGATTGAAATAAGGTCTATTTGATCCCATATTCCACTTTTTAAACAAAAGTCACAATTTTCTGCATTTTAGTGCACAGTATGTGAGATCTCACCTCCGTGTCATGTCCCAATGCCTGACTTGTCATTTTCATTCTTTCATAATTCAACAGGCTTTAACTTTTATTCCATTTTAGTGTTATAACAAGAACAAACAGCTCAAAAAATGAGTCATTAATAACTAAAAATAAAATATATCATTTTGTAAAGACAATTTTTTGCACTAAACTTGCTTGTCCCAAGGTGAGACCTCACCTCACAATATAAGAGTTCAATTATTTCCACAGATATGGCACTGTAGTCTTTCTATTTTCCTTGGACTCCAACTTTTAGCAGTTTTCTTATCATTTATATAAAGCCAAGCTGTTAGTGTGATTTTAAGTGTTGTTTTGTTTGTGTAAAAGGGCTAAATGCAGAGTTGGTAATTGGACTTCCTCACCTCCGTTACCTACACCCAACGGTAAAGTTGTATGTTTTTATATTTACTTTTGCTGTAAATTATAATAATAAGGATTGCTAAGTTAAACTCTAGAACTGAGATTTTCTAACCTCAAATGTTCCCAAGCTGTTTGACAAATTAGAGAAAATCTCACCTCCGTTAGTCTCACCTCCGTTACTGTTACTCTCGAGTCCTATCCATGGAGGTGTAATTAATGTTGTAATTGATGACATTTAACTGTCTGAATTTTTTATTTTTGTTTAAAGAAGATATTGTTATAGCCTAATAGTTTATGACAATATAGGCCTATCATGTTTTGATTTAAAGTTTTGATTTGAAGGTGATAATCTATTTTAACATAGATAAAAATAAGTACAGAGTTGTGTGTTAATCCATTTGTATGGTAATAAATATTGTTCATTTTCATAACATTTAATACAGTAAATTAATTCTAATTCTCTCATAACTTCTATTATAATTACTATTTCTTACTATTTTCTCACCTCCATGAATGCGCCATTTTCTAACCTTGTTAATTTAATGCAAAATACCACTCGGTAAGTAGGGCAAGTACCTCAGTAGTACTCTGCAGAAGGAAATATTACATAAAAAAATTACATGATCCAAAATAAAAAATATTAAAAAAAATTCTAACATTGAAATCTGCCCTTTTCTGGAGAATGACCCATATGTGATATTACATATTTGTATCACTTTAAACATTTTAAAATATATTCGATTATTATTTTTAATTCTGTACATATTTTCCAAATGAAAATACCGTATATAAACTCATAGTTCTAGCTATAACTGTTTGCACAATTGCTAAGACCAGGGCAGCCCGAAATTCTTCCCACCTGAACGCCTCTAGTTTGGATCCATCATTGCTTTCCTTTCATTTGCCATGACGCTCGTATGAGCGTCATGGCATTCAGCTGTAGTGACTGTTAATGTACACATAAATAAGGTAAATGTAATAGCCTACAACATTAATATGGTATGTGTACAAAAAATAGTATGTAGCTACAAAAATGTTGAAAATACAAGTTTCACACATACTTAAGAGAGCTCATTTTAATATCCTGTATGTAATGAAGGGGATCCTATGGCAAACGTGACATGTACTACTAAATCTACTAAATACAACTCAACCGAACAAGTGTCAGAGATTTATTTGGAGAATTGGTAATGGTCGTATCAACTGGGCCGTTACAGAAAGCATCATGGTTGATAAAAACTTTTTATTGTAACAATCTTGTAGTAATTTATCTTTATTTTCATCTACGAAGCATTTATAATGCCATGTGACATGTAAAAAATCAGTGTATTTTCCTGAACGATATGAGTGGTTTTTCAGAACAATAAAACAATTGGTTCGGATTTTATTCGTTTATACACGTATAGTGCATTTATACCAAATTACTTCCTTTTATATTGTATCGCTTCCCTAGGAAGTTAGTCATGACAGTATCCGTACATATTTCATTAGGCCTACACGTTAACCCACGTACATAGTTCTACTTCATAAGTCATTTCGTTATTTGTATTTCAATATGATTATAATATTAAGTGTCAATAATTTTTTTTGTGGAATATTATCATCGCATAAACAGTCTCGGATAAATCACTTAATTCACCGGTATTTTTACTTCGTTGTCGGACCATATTAGGCCTAAGTCTTCGAGACGAGAGCGACACACCGTACGCTCTTCATTCTGTTCGACTGGGAGATTTTGTCAGTTCACTAAGCTATAAAATATTTCCCGTAAATAGGACTCAACTGCTTTCTTGATTGTCTATAGTCAAACTTTCTTCTCCGAATTTGTTAATTGGGTGTCCACTGAATTTTCAAGTATGGTAACACTGACTACAAAATTTCGTACAATGAATGCTGTTGGGGTCGTTCTTGTGATTAATGTGGCGACATCTTGTCTGCAGACTTGACAGGTCGTTAATAATTCCTAAACCATTGATCAAAATGTCAAACTGATATCATATGTTCATTCCTCTCGAGAAGGTGATTTTACATATAAAATTAAGTAGCCTATTTTTAGCATAAATTTGAATGAATAATTTATATAAATTTAACTTAATTACTTGTTTTCTAATTAATATTATCGAATGATATATCGAAAGATTCCCTATAATGAGTTCTATTAGTTGGTGTTCTTTTAATTTCTTATAAAATCATGGGATACTGGCAATAGGTTGTTAAAGGTTTGTTAAAGGTAGCCTGTTTGAACTGTTACAAAATATACATTAAAGTGTAAAGTGATTGAAGTACACTTTATTACAATATTCAGATTCTTAAGTATTAAAATGTAATTGTGGCTGTGCAAAGTATTGGGTGAATTAATAAATTGCTAGACATATTTGTACAATATAAAATGTGTGTTTCCGCTTTAGATTTCTTATGGCATTGTCTCATCAAATTTAGGTTATTCCCTTTACCCGGCACTCCCCTATATATATATATTAATAAATGAGATTTAGTTGTTTTTAAATATTTACACTTCTTTATTTTTTATTTAACTTTCTGGGTACTTAATCAAATTTCGAGCTCAAGTATTTCGGTTTTTAGTCAGTGAAATTTTATGGGTTTTCTACAGTGCAAAATAAACAAACCTACAAACTTACCTAGTTGATACAATCAAGAACTGTATTCTTTAATATGTATTAAATATAGAACAAGAAATTTTCAAATCCTAGCTCGCACGTCACTGTTTATGCAAGTCATATGTGGATATTCATTTCGTCACTGGTCTAAAGACAGAAACCAGTTTCTGTAAATTATGCATTATTCATGGTTCAAATACATGAAGAAGTATCATATCATAATGCACAGCTTGGTCATGTAAATATAACAAATAGTCTAGAAATGGATCTGGAGTCACCTTGCCCTCGTCATATACACGGATCCATTAGTGCGAATAGTCATTAAGTTTATTAAATCCGCTGCCGTAACTGGCACCACCTCGCACGCCACTTGCTCAAATGGGATGGCTCTCAATGATACTTCCCTAATGCACAGCATTGTCAGGATATGACTTTCTTATATAACGCAAAGTTAATGTGTTATATTCATGGCAACATTACGAATTTACTTTGAATAGGGTGTTAGAAAATTTGAAGTTTTGATCAGTAAAATAGCTTATGGGTATTTACGTTAACTCGTATGGGCGTCATAATAAGTAAATTAGCCAGAATTGAAGTAAAAGCCAACTAGTTAACCCAGTAGGCTATGTAGTAAGCGGATGTTTCTCACTTTGCCCCTTTGACAAACCCAAGGAAAACTGGTCAGTCGTATAATATAGATACTACAAAATCCTTAAATGGGTAACGAAATAAAGATATGTACTGTATTCAAAACAAGCTTCATATCACCTGTTTATCATATGTTCTTTCTAAGTAATAATTCCTTAAGTTACGCGAAAAACGAGTCAATACGTTTGATTAAAGTGCGCATATCAATCAAAATATATTTAATTGGACAAACATGAACCCTTCTTATAAGCATCGTATTTTAAAAGCAGAAAGGTAGCCCATTAAAATATACAATGGAACGATTATCTAATTCAAGCGAATCGACAAAAATAGCCTTACTTATCCTTCCTGTATTCAAGTACCCATCTACATTTAAGTTAGTAGGCCTAAATATGAAGAATGTTTTTTTGAAATCTTTCATAAGTTGCATAGGCTGATAGAATGTAATTGTCTACGCGGACCAAGAGCCATGAAACGTTCAAGGTATATGTTAATATACATTTCTATTGCTTTTAATTTATTTTTCGTCTTGAAATAAATTATTTTGTAACTTTTGTTGTCCATAGTTAGCATCTGTTTCAAATGCAACGAATAATCATAACGACGAATAATATAGTTAAAGAAATAAATACTAAAGTTCTGCCTTAATTAAATCCTTGTGTCCTTAGTGTTAAATAAAAGGTTTACCAGTTAGGAAACACGACCCTTGAGATCTTTCATGTGAATCCCTGAGCGAGCAGCCGGAAGAGAGGGAAAACTGCGCACAGAGAAGAAGTGAGCTTCAAGAGCATTGAAGTAAGTATAAATGAGGCAAACACGCGCAGATAGCTTATGGTCCGCCGGTAGCAATGGAGTAAGCACAGAAGAGAATGCATATACTGTACTATTCATTCCAAACTATGCGGTTATTGAAAACTAAAGTAAAGTGAATAAAGTATTTGTTTTTTAGTTACGAAATATTATTTAAGTAATGGTACGTAACTCACAGAATATCGCTGTTGGATCTTCACTATTGAATGCTGTGAGGCTAACTAATATGTTTTTACACGGTCTGTACAATATGAACTAGCAAAGAACATCACGTGCTATGAAGTTCAGGCAGGTTTAGATTACGTCATCGTAGACTACTGCGCAGCCGTTTGTTTGGCTCAGGTCTCACCGATCGAGTTATACATTCACACAACAAATCCTCCTTAAAAATTTTCCACTTTTTAAACTAGCATAACCCTCTCCTCTTACAATCTATTAACTTTATTACTCATCATCTCATATTGAAGTAGCTTTTGCTAAAATGGAAAAACGGACTTAAAGGTGAGAACGTGGGACTCAGAAACTCTTGAAAGCTCACTTTAATTTTCCTTGCAACAGAAGTGATTTATAAACAGAAGATTGGAAAGTTTTGCTTACACACGTTAATACGTGAAGACTGAAGCCCTTTAAATAAGGACGGCAAAGTTTGCCTTATGATCGCAAATCTCTCATCTAGATGTAAATATACAAGACTGTAGGCTACAACTGCTACCGGCTTAGTCTTGTTTCATCTTCAGATCAAACAAACTTATCTGCTACTTACACGACAGAGTGATTCAATGTGATTTATAAACAGCTTACGTTACACCCCTGGAAAGAGAACATTGTTTTAATAATGAAAATACATTTGGAAATTATGTTTCAGTCAAGTACTAAGAATTCTCGGAATCTCTGAAATTGAGCGAAAAATTTTATATTCTAGGGTAGATGTTATGAAAAACCATTTTACTAGTATTGACGTGTAACAGTCTTTAAAATCGGTCTTTTGGGGGGAGGGTTATAGTGCTAAAACCGCATGTAACGGACAAATGAATATAGAGTGATTTCTGTATTCATTTGTCCGTTACATGCGGTTTTAGCACTAAAGGCCTCAGTACAACACCACTTTAACAGAAGATTTTTTAAGGGTCGAGATTAAATGCGAAAGGTTTGACTTTCGAGGCAGTGTAAACAATATTGTTAATCACTGTATACCATAAAATACAAATTTAAAGCCTCAGATTAACTACAAATTTAATTGTTGTTATAATTATGTTTACTTAAGTGGGGTGGGGTGGCAACCATGGTGTTATAAATAGTTTTCAGATTTCCTGAAGATGAAGTTATTAAAAGCAAATGGATAGGCTATCTGTTACAAAGTGCAATCACTTCAATTCATATAAACATTCAGTGGTAAGTACAGCGAGACCTCAGTATAACGAAGAACGATACGCCTATAACGATAAACTTGCTTATAGCAATATCTTTGGTCCCGGAGAATTTCCTACCTTAGGCCTAATAGCCTAATGTTAAAAGCAATTCACCATAACGACGAAGCATTTTAGGAACTCAAGTTTATAACAATAATGTCCTTCCAGCCACCAATATTATTTTCTGTGGCTTGTTATCTAATACACATCTTAGAAATTCCAGTGCGGGGTGGAAAACAGGATTAATGAGGCTAAAACCATCCTTTATGTGTGCAAAAACAAAAGGTGATTCGGGTTACTACTTAAACATGCACAGAAAATGTACTTAAAACAACATAAGGAGAAAATTTCTAGTTTTGCCTTATTTATGTCGTAAATTTGCTGTTTATTTCTTCCTTCTTCGCAATATCTACGGGTCTGAAATTTCCGACATATGGCTAGGCTCAAAGCTTGGTGTGATCCATGAGGTTAAACAAGTCTGAATAGTAATTTTTAGTGTGCGGATGTAAAATAGGTAGGCCCTATGGCAGTCATGGGCAAACCCCTATCCACTGACACGCAACCCGCAAACTTGGTCACCTTACACATAGTTCGACGGGTAGATGGAGACACAAACAGACAATAAGTGCAGTGGCTGTTGCTCATTCTGAGGGAAACACTAATTTCACTTTATAATATACCCTACAATATAGAAATAATACAAACAATTTTTTATTTTTTATTATTCTTTTACGTGTGCAATTATTTCATTATACAAAGGCTTAGAATGTGCCATAACACCTTTTCAATAGGAGCTGTGTCACGACCCGTCACTGCTTGCATAGAAATATGACTCATGGATGGGAATAATCCACCATGTGCACCGAATGTCCGCAATGCCATCTTGTGTCTTATGCGGGAAGGTCAAGAACCACAAGTGGTTCGCGAACCAGTAAATGCCTATGTATGCCCTATGGTTACAATTCAACGGAAGTCAATAAGTTAAGTAACTAAATGAGCTTTGTTTTCTCTTTCTTTTAAGGATTTGGATTTGTGATTAATGATTTTCCACTTCTTCGCTTGTCAATTCCATGAATATCGTGTAGATTACACTTTTTTTCTGCACGCAGTCTTCCTTTGTAAATCACATCCCCTCATTATAACAATACAACCTGAAAGGGCCCACAAGTATCGTTAGGCATGTACGGAGTTTTGACTGTACTAGGCTCTGTATTTTCACTATAAATTCAGTCAGTAATATCAGAAACGTGATGAAAATTGAATACAATTGTTACAGGATTAGGCTTACAGAAACATAATCACAGAGACAGGAACCGCTATTTTTACTAATTCATGTTAGTAGATTAGGTTATGTCAGCGTTTCTTAACCTTTTTGAACCCGAGGACCTCTAAAATGCCTAAAAAATTTTACGGACCCCTAATTTAACATCCCATTTTTAAAATAAGGCCTATGTTCTTAGTGTTTGGGGTATTAATTATAGGTCATTATAACGAAATATTTTTAAAAAATTTACTTCTCCACTTTCCTCTTGCTTTATATATTTTAATTATGTCTGCGGACTGTTTGCACCTTCTTCGCACGGACCATAGTTTGAGAAACGCTGGGTTATGTTAATCTGTTATGCATTTTAATTGCAAGTTTGTGAATTGCATTTTAATTCTGATCAAAGAGACATCCAGATTTTATTTGTGCACTGGATTTAGGCAGCACGCACGTACACTGCGGCTGCGTTCCCGAGCAAAGTTTTCTTTTACAAACCTACCGTAAATAAGTGGCGGCTATTCAGGGGAAGTAGGTGAAGTAGCACTTCACCAGTATTTTCTCTTTACAATACGTATTTTTAAAGTTTATTTTCCATATCACGAATTGGTTTTTACTATAAATGTATCTGTATTTTTGAATTGCCCGCCACGCCACCATCTAGTGGCAAAGCTAGGAGATACTGAGATCCTGAGAGGGCAGCGTGCTTCAAGTCGGCCGTGTGCAAGGCTTGTAAACTACAGAGGTAGCGTATTCCGGCGAGTTTATAGGACAGGGGGTTGCGGCGAGCAGGCGAGTGTGTGACGTCACAAGATTCCAGATCTCGCAATTTTCAGTTTTTACTCGGTCTAGAAAATCTTACACCGCGTGATTAAACTCGTAACCTTTAATTAACCCGTGGTCGGATTCCTGTGAAATTTATACAGAAATAATCTACACACATCAGCCCTACTGATGGTTAAAACAGAGCCTTAAAAAAGCGGACACAAATGTTTTTATTTCATTTTATAAACATCACCCGTTACACAAAATTCATGGAGGGAGAAGCAAATTTCACTATGCGACAATTTTTTGTATTTTTGTGTCCCGAAAAAACTTCAAGCGAGAAAGTTTTAGTGAAATAATTGAATTTTAATACAAATGAAGTTCCAGCCCCATATCTCGAATGGTTTACGAGTAATTGAGTGGTAATTATTCCGGGCGCTTCAAGGTGTCAGAATGATTTGGCGCTTCAAGCACGACAGTAGAGAGCAGGGTGCCGCTGACAAAGCTTCTACTACTACTGATCTCGGCCGCAGTCTTTTAGGATAGATATTACCAGTACATACTGTTTTTAATAATACAAATGGAAGGTGCTTTAGAAAGTGCAATTAACTGAACCATTATGCCGGGCCAGATATGTGCTGTGGCAGTGTGTAACAGTAATTTTGTAGATTGTAGAAAACAGCTAAGATGTGAACTGTTCTGTTATTCAAGTTACTTAAAATGTTCTTCTGATTCTACAGCATTTGTCTTTAAATCTTGTAAAAATCTCCCAAAGGATCTAGATTTGAATAGAAATTATATAATACAGGTAGGCCTATATAACAGCTAAAGGGTGATTTGTTCTAATATTTTGTTGCCTAGAAAATATTCCTCATTCTAGAGGTTATGTTAGTATAATTTGATGAAAATTTGTTAAAGAATGTATCCTATATTTGTATAGAAATTGTACCTTATAATAAGGGTAGAAAACAACTACGGGAATTTTTATGTATCAATATTAACATGTACAGTACTAATGTTATTATTACATTGCGTAGACTATTGTAGAGTATTAATTTGTGTTAATATTGTAATCAAAGCAATACATTTATATTAATAATAATTTTCTCCGGGTTATATGGGGTAAGTTATGTAGGTAATGATTGGTGAAACACGGCCAAAAGTGTACATCTGTATACAAATTATGTGACGACAGAGATAATATAGACCTAATAAACTAAGGGATGGTTTGTGAATTGCAGGGCAGGGAAACTTTCATGAGCAGCACAACGAAAAGAGGCGCAGGATCTTTAAAATCGACGTCTCAACATAACAAAAAGGACACAAATTGCTTCGCAATGCATTCTACATAAATCACACAATATTTCAAAGGATTTTTCCATGAAGTTTTCATTTAAAAGTATCATCGTCTTGCCCTAACTATAACCCGATAGCATGCTCTTAAAGCCTCGGCAATTCAATTTTAACTGTATTACGTTTTCATGTTGATAAATTATATTAAAATATGAAAAGGGCGTAACAAGATATTAAACTAATAAGGCATTTGATAAGGTAATTAGAAATAAAAGTTACTAGCACAAAGGATCAAAAAAAAAAAAAAAATAATTCAACAAATATCTAAATAACAGTAGTGCAGATTTACAAGATTTGGAAAAAGTTTAATTCATTCTTTTTCCCCAGCGGGTCAATCTTTCAGTATGGGTACAAGTAGCCAGTTAATATCCTTTATTATTGAGTCCACGATTAAAATATTTAAGGATTTTTACGTAATTGCTAGTAGGCCTATTTTATAGAATAAAAAAGACCTCTGTACCGTTCCGATAGCTATATCGCCTTGAGTAATTAGGCCTACCACTCTATTACTCGTAAACCATTCAAAATATAAACGTGGTACTTGATGTATAATAAAATTCAAATATTTCCCTAAAGCTCACATGCTTGAATCATTTTCTGGTCACAGAAATAAAAAAATTGTCGCATAGTCAAATATGCTTCTTCCTGAACATTTCACGGTCGTCACAAATCACTCCGACACTGAAGCGCATGGAATAATTACCACTAAATTACTCGTAAACCATTCGAGATATGGGGCTGGAACTTCATTTGTATTAAAATTCAATTATTTCACTAAAACTTTCTCGCTTGAAGTTTTTTCGGGACACAAAAATACAAAAAATTGTCGCATAGTGAAATTTGCTTCTCCCTCCATGAATTTTGTGTAACGGGTGATGTTTATAAAATGAAATAAAAACATTTGTATCCGCTTTTTTAAGGCTCTGTTTTAACCATCAGTAGGGCTGATGTGTGTAGATTATTTCTGTATAAATTTCACAGGAATCCGACCACGGGTTAATTAAAGGTTACGAGTTTAATCACGCGGTGTAAGATTTTCTAGACTGAGTAAAATCTGAAAATTGCGAGATCTGGAATCTTGTGACGTCACACACTCAAGTGCTGCGATTGGTCTATCCCGGAATACGCAACCTGTATAGTTTACTGATCTTGGGCCGTGTGAAGGTGAACTGGAAACCACGCCCTCTGTTGCATGGGTAGTCTGTTCAAATAAAAAATGAGGATGGCAAGCATCAGTTTTCTCGCTTATCCCACGTCTGCTAGGTGACGAGAACAGACTACCCATGAAGCAGTCCCCCTTGTTCAGGCATTTTCTTCGCCGCGCCAGCACCACACTGTCAGCTCGGAGAAAGAGGTGGGCACGTTAGATCTTCCACCGTCTGACGGTCTAACGCTGCCAAATTAGAATGTGTTAAATTCAGAAAAACCCGGATTCCACAACCCCGATTAAGTATTCTGTCGCACTGGGAACACTAAGCGACTTCCTCTACCTCGATCATTAAAAATACTATTTTCTCGTCTCTTATTCCATTTCCGGGGAACTCTCACGCGATTTGCCCTGCCCAATTATTATTATTATTATTGTTATTATTACTACCATTATTATTATTATTATTGTTATTATTACTACCATTATTATTATTATTGTTATTATTATTATTATTATTATTATTTTTGTGCTATTTTCTCTCGTCACACAACTCACACAACGTTCGACGAGACGAGAAAAATTAGCAAAAAATAATCGCGTGAGAGTTCCCAGAGATGGATTAAGAGACGAGCAGTTTAGATAGGCCTACTAATAATTTTTTAAAATATTTTAAGTTTGCTGTGTGAAATGATATTTGCAGCACACCCTCGTTTTGAGCCACGAGCCGCTATTGGGTGAATTCCGTTATTAACATAAGAATGTGGAATTTTTTTCTCTTCACCTAATTTTCCGGCCACGAGCCGCCACTTCCGTAAATAACTCACCTGACCTACTGACTCGCTGCCCTTAGTTGAACAGGGAAGTCTCACAACAGCTGGTACTTGACATAGTGGTCATTTTGGTCCTATTTTATATCAGTTTGCTAGTATCATTGAAGAAAGTTACTGATTTATGGAACTAGTGCCACATTTAATTCGAAGATGACACTTGATCTTCGTGTAAACTATCAAACTTGTGAAAAAAGCAATGTCGCTTGGATGATTCCAGTCACTTTATTCGAGTCGCGTTGAGTTGTGCCTTGGATGATGTTTATTAATATTATTATTATTGTTATTATTATTATTATTATTATTATTACTATTATTAATTTTTATTATTACTTTTATTAATTTTTATTATTACTATTATTATTATTATGATTATTATTATTATTATTATTATTATTATTATTATTATTATTATTATTATTATTATTATTTCGAGACGGAGAAGATACATTAAAATGAGGTAAGTGCGTTTGTTAACGTCATTAGAAAACTCATTCAATTCCAGCCTATTTCTAATAGTAAGTTAGTAGAATTCAGGAAACTTAAAATTCGATTAGGCTATGTTACATTCTGGTATTTCAACATATATTCATGGTAGCCTAACACATGGCTACAAAGAACGAAAGCTGATATGCGAAGATTGATATGATGCTGACGATACGTTCATGAAGAAGGTGAGGGACTGACTGTACACAATCTAGTTATAGCAACAACAGATTGGTTTTCCGTAGGCTACCAAAATTTGACTTGTAATAATTATTTACGATGAAAGACCGCCAGTGCAGGAAAGCACGAATTAACAAAACGAGCGCTAAGTTCTTATAACGGTCGAACTTGTATGACATTTTATGCTATTTTGAACCGTAAATTTTAAAAGGACTTTATTTCAGTTTGCTTGTGCTTAGAGTAGTAATAAAAATACTTGTTGTTACTTTCGTATGTTGCGAAATTCAGGCTCTTTTGGTTGGCAACAATTTGTTAGGAACAAACGAGATATGAAAACAAATGTCATGTGAAAATAAATGAACATAGTCTCTACATTAGCTAAGATCAGAAATTTATTTACAATATCTCTCTTCAAGTTAGACCAATAAAAAGCTAATATGGATAATCCTTTGCTTTAATGTGGAACTAAAGGCTTTGAATGGATGGGGGAGAAATGTAAGTAGTAAGTAATGTTCTCCTTTCTATTGTCTATTGTCTGAGCTATACTATTATCATTATATCGTATTGGCTTACGATTGTGAATTGTCAGAAACCATTTAGTTTATGGACCAAATTTTCATTGCCGAAATAGTTGTTTATGTTATTTTTAATTGTACATGATTAATAGGTACCTTCGTGATAACAGTAGTAGTAGGAATAACAGTATTTATAGTGATTAAAATGAAAGACATTTATAATTATTAAATTGTAGGGGAAGGAAGTGAACGATACTGACATCTGGTGACATCCTGTTTAATCTCTTCAAAAGCTAACCCGTAATTTTTTCTCATAACTGGCTCGGCCTGTAAAATGAAATGCGATGGCTCTTGTAGGTTGACTTTCTAACTTACCATCGAACCGAAGAATAGGACCTAGCTTAGATTTCTTAATTCATTGTATAGTTTCCAGAATCACAGTTTTTGAGATTTTAGGGTCCGTTGTCGCCAGCTGTTTCTTTATCTTTGAATCCTTGGAGAAGGTTTCTAGGTTATATTGTGTTATAGCCACTTCAGATGTTGACTAGTTCGGTTGCTGTAGAGGTTGTTACCACCGTAATGGTGGTAGGAGTTGAAATTCTACATTGTAGGTTGTTCGTATTATTTATCTGTTAAGATACTATTTCAAAACTACGTTCAAGGAGTTAGTAGTGTTATGTCTTTTAAGCTCTGTCAACAATGTTCAGTTGACAGTTTGTAATTGGTTGCTAGTATTCCATAGTCTACGTATAAATTGTGGTGAGTATTGGACGCCATTCACAACTTGTAGTTGAAGTCGGCAGTTGGCAATATTGCACTGAATATTTTTTACTAGTGAAAATAAATAAATTAGCTTACTATAAGAAAGCAAGATTGGTTTATTAATTATATTACGCATTATAAAAAAATCCTCCACTCTTTTTATTGCATAATGTTTCCCTACCCTCGATGTCCACTGCATAAATTGTGATGCTCCCAACTGGAGGAATGCAACTGCCGACTGCATGATTATTGTATGTTTATAATATTCTTAATGATGTTGATTGGTCTTCAGTTTTAATTTTTACTGGTGCTGAATTAAATTATAATGCAATTTGAAATTTTACTGAGTGCACTTAATGAATGTTTTAAATTGTTATTCTTAAACAAACTAAGAAAAGGAATGTAACTAAGCACTGGTATACTCCTGAGCTAAAACAACTTCGTCATCTAGTTTTATCTTTGAACAATGCGAATAATTTTAATAGCACCGAGCAAAGTAAAAACATGAATATTAACAAACAAAAATGAACATAAACATAAATTAAATGAAACAAAAATCTCTTAAAATGTCTTTCTAATTAACATAGCAACATGTAAATGTAAACGTGCTTGGAATATAATAAATGCAGAAGCCAGAAGACAAAGTAACTTATCCAAGGTAGGCTATACTTATTTATGAAATTACTGCTAATGAATTTAATGAGTATTTTTTAAACTATGTTAAAAAAATTCAAACCAACTTACCTAATTCTGTATTAACCTCATATTTATTTTGAAATGAATTGAGCAATTTCGAATGCACCTTCAAAATGAAAAAGCAACACACAAAGATCTGTATGAAGCTGTAATGGAATTATGCAACTGTAAAATTAAAAATTATGATGGTGTCTCAAATTTTTTATTGAAAGGATTAATTCTTATTATTTTGGAGGCTTTATTTTTAATTATTAACCAGTGTTTAGAACAGGGTGAGTTTCCATGTAGTAGTAGTAAGTATTCTGCCTTCCGGCAGGTTTTCAAACTTGGTACGCGAATTTTGTTTTCCAAAACTGTCTATCCTCTGCTTCCTCCTTCAGCATCCAATATTTCCGCTTTTCCCTTAAATCGTCCAACAGCTGAATTCTTCTTTTTCCAAGTCTAGTTGTACCCTCCAATCTTCCTTCTACGACATCATGTAATAAGCAGTTCCTTCTGAGAATGTGTCCAACCCAGTTTGCTTTCCTCAGACGAATTGTGTGTATGATTGACTTCTTCTCACCCACTCTACTCAGAACCTCTTCGTTTGTCACCATGTCCATCCACTTTATATACGTATTAAAAATTTCAAAGGTCATATCTATGCATAAGAAAGGTGATAGGAAGTTAATAACAATTGTAAGTCATAAGTGTATATTACTAGTACCCATTTTGTTTAAAATGAAAGAGAATATATGTTTAAACAATTGATTACATATTTTGAACAAACTGGATTGCTTCATGTCGAACAGTTTGGTTTTATATGTAAAATATAAAGTAGCCTACCTTAGCTGTTGAACGAGTTGTGTCATGGGTGCTGCATGTAGGCTATTTGAATTAGAACAGAATTCAATGGCCTGCATGTGTGATCTTAGAATAGTATTTGACTACCTGCCTCACGATGTGCTCAAGAAATTTAGATTTTATAGGGCTAGATAAAACGAGATTTCTTTAATTCAAACCTACCTCTGAAATAGACAACAGATTTTAGAATTTTCAGGAACTGTATCAACCTAAAATATTATTAATACTGGAGTGCCTCAGAGCTCAATTTTACGTCCGTTTCTTTTTACTGTTGCAGTAAATGAATTACCTGCTGTGATTAAAGAAAAAATTCAGATGACGCCACGGTTTTGATAACTGCTGAAGATAATATTTCTTGGAGTATCATCCTCGAGATGATAAAAAAAATGGTTTGAAGCTAACGGATTGTGTTTAAATGTTAATAAAGCTCAGATTTTAACTTTTAGTCTTAGAAATAATATTGATACCGAAGTAGCTGTGAAAGTGGTAGGCTTTTGAGTTGACAGTATAAACTTAACTTCAAATATCATACACACGAAATGTGTAAAAATTGACAAAAGTACTGTTATTATTGGGAAGATTGAAGCAGCTTTTCCAGCAACAGCGTTTTTCAATTCGTACTACAGTGTGTTCCATTCTCACTTAAATTGTGGTATTTTACTATGGGGCAGGACAGGGTCACAAGATGTTTTTAAACTGCAAAAAAGCTGTAAGAATTTTGAAAGGATGTGATCCATGTGAACATTGAAAACCTATTTTTTTTATTAATGAAGTATTTCAATCTTGGGTTCACTTTATGTTCTGTTAACTATTTCATTGGTTTATGGAAATGATTTTAACCCTGTGTGTTTTAATGATGTACATGACTATAACAGTAGAGACAGATATAATTTGGTTGTTCCACAATGTATACACAAAAATCCCTTAACAGCTATACTGTTTTACGTATTAAGTTTTACAACAAATAGCCTCTAGAAATTAGAAATATCAGGAATTTTAGAAGTTTCAAGAATAGGGTTAATACTTTACTTTTGCAAAACTTTTAACCTTTTAGAGAATATCTAGAAGCTGATTTTATGAAATTATTCTTTTTATGATGTTTGACCGTTCCTACTGCAAATACATGTTCAATGGTGTCAAATAAATAAATAAATAAATAATAAATATAAATTGTGCCATGAACGAAGTGAAAAGGCAAATGTGGAATCAAAAGTGATATTATATTTATTTATGTTTTTGATACAATTTTATGTTTTTTTCTTTCTTCTCATTTCCCCTATAAAGTGCACACAAGTGTTCATAAGAGAACAATGTTCGTGCAACCATCTCTTGTACTCTGTGCACTTAATCCAGTCTGACTGTGAGCGACTCTGAGAAAAAAATTGAAAATTAGACACTTTCATCTTCATTAAATTCGTCTGATTAGTCTTCGGAAGTAAGACAATCTCTTCATTAGTGTCATCATCTGACGATGACTCCAACATCCCTTCACCCTTCGAATATTATTTTCTCATTCCATTTTTATCATTTCCGACAAGGAGGTGGTGTGTGACAAGTTGATTGGCTCATAAATAAGTCAAGTAACGTTGCTAATTTTTCACCTCAAACTCCAAACATCTATATGCTAGAAAATAAAAATATGTATAGGCTAGTGTTCTATTATTTGGAAGGCTAATAATTAGCTTTGACATTGGAAAAATCATTAGTTTTCCAACATGTAGGTTGGCACACAGCAATCTCAAACATTCAGCATCGAACTTTGGTTTTTCATACTACAATAATATTTCTTCCACGAAAATTTGTTCACATTTTCTTGCGGAACAGTGAAACTTTTCACAAGGCAACGGTTTTTGGCCTGGGAATTAAATATAAAAGATGCATCAACATATTATATTGACCGTTATTCCGAGTTTGATTGTATCTGGAAATGTAGAGTCGGACTGAAAAATTCAATGCCATAGCCGGGATTTCAACTAGGATCTTCGGCTCTCTGTGCTGCTGCTCTACCACCGAGCTACCGTGGCAACATGTCGGTATAATTCTCTAACTGACTAACATGTCTCGGTATACCACCAGGCGCTCAATATGAGATAACCCACAGGAGACTTACAACCTATAACTACTTTAAGGCCCGGATTCCATAGTTTCGGTAAACCATAGCAGGTCACATTGGAATGATAATTCTTTCACATTGGGCGTGTGTAGGCTAAGGTGCGACATCTGTTGGTACATAGGTGGAATCTGAATCATTTTGGGACAGGAAGTGAAGGAGTTGAAGACAAAGGTCACTCGTCCGATATTTAAATGAATTATCAAGTTGGAAGTGGCGCACACAGGGAAACCCAATAACAAGCCTTGCAATCAAGTTTACTATGGATGGACCCAGCAGGCGACGTGGAGGCGCCATGTTGAGAGCCATTCTACTAATGACGTCACTTCACACCAGGTGGTGCTGCACCTCTTCACAACAGACAGATTGTATTTCACATAAAACTCAAGTCACAAGTCAGGCTCTATCAGCAACACAAATTAGTGAAACAAATACCACACATAAGTCATTACTACCTACAGAGAGTGGTCTGACTATGCATCAAATATTGAAGACCTTTTTACAATTGAATAGCCCAAGTCAATAAGTGACTAAGTAACAAGAGAATGTTTTGAGGAAACAAAAAAACAGTACTGCAATAACAATTTTTGTGAAGTCATTAAAAATAACTTGGTGCTTCATGAGAGAGTTAATATGATGATTGGGATGACAGTAGCCTACATATTTACTTATTTTCGGCAAAATTTCAATTGACTTTATGAACTTTATTAGTTACTGATTTACGTTGTCATTTGTTTGTGTTTGGTGTTCACTGTATGATTTGTTATGAATTTTTCTTAAAATATTAATACATTTTAATTTAACATTTATTTTATCGTTTTCATTCAAATATAGTACTGTTACTTTAGAATGAAAATACTTCAAAATATTAAATTAAATTAATGTCATTGTTTCTTCCGTTCTTGCATTCTTATTGAAACCTTAATAATAAGAAACATATGCTACTAAAGATAATAATATTAAATATACAATGTATATTTCAAAACGAGACTGTAAAGACTTGAGGCTAAATTTTAATGCCTCACAAATGTGGTCTACCAGCGCAAACTTGAGTGTTTATTATCATGATATGGTGCTAAAATATCGATAGTTTTAACTTGCACATAGGCACTTTCTGAATCGAGCAATTTAATTGTATATTTAGTTTATGGATCAATATGACCAACAATGAAAATGTAATGAGACATTTGCAAAAAGATGTTCTAAAATATTTTATATTAACTTGCATGAAAGAATACCATTTGTTTCGTCATGTACTTGAGAGCGTCAAGAGATACTACTGAAGACAAATCATTCTGATGAGACTTGAAAGTCTTCGACGTCTTTATTTGAAATCATTGACATTCCGGGCTTACCTGCTTCTAAAATATATCTCACTAAAATTAAAGTGTATGGGAATTATTAAAAATTAAATTAAACTATAGACAATCTGCGTGGTTAAATGTGGTTAAATGCGTGTTGACTACGGATCCGCAGATAGACCATGAGTTCCATGCCCCATTCTTCCTCGGATTTTTCTGAGATAGGAAGGTCCGGGTCTTCTTATGTTGTACTTCTGTATTATCCCTATCACCTTAATAAATTCCCAAAACATAGCTTAATACTGTCTGCACTACACCATCGAATCGCACTTTACTCTGCTTCATTCTTAATTGCAACAGCTCGATCCTAGAATTCCTTGGCCCCAAAGAGGTAGTAATATATAGTTTAAATATACTGAAAAATATCATTAGCAAACACAACTAGTCTCTTGCAATTTAAAGTCCTAAAATTTGTTCTTTCAACCTGTAGCCTAAAAAAAACTAAACTCCGTGGCGCGACATCCCCGAAGGAACAAGGCCTACCATCCGACCGCTGCGTCATCTACCTATAGGCAGATGGCAGGATTGGGGGCATGTGGTCAGCATGCCGAACCCACGGCCGTTAATGGTGGTTTCCATGACCGGAGCCGCTACTTCTCTATCAAGTAGCTCCTCAATTTGAATCACGAGGCTGAGTGCACCCCTACCAGACCTCCCTACCTCAGAAAAATCCGAGGAGATACCGGGGATCAAACCCGTAGTCAGCGACGCTAACCACAAGACCACGTCGGTGGTCATGTGTATGTCTACATATTGATTTTGCACAATGCTTCCAGCCTACCTTTCATAAATTAGCCTATGTAGAATATCTTGTTACTTCTATTTGTTGAACATTTTTAAATATTACTTTTAATTATTTTGTTCTCTTCTCTCCCTTAGTTAATGTCTCTCCCTCCAAATTATTTGCAAAACCTACTTAATTGAGTTCTCTGTTTCCTTTCTTCAGAATTGACTGTAATAATTTCCCAGATAAGATTTGACACTAATTTAATAGTAGTAGTAGTAATAATAATGATGATGATAATAATTCTTTATATAATCTATCTTTAAGGCCTTCTCCTATATTCAACCAGATACAGAAAAAAACAAAGAAATATACTAACCTAGTTCTACAAGTAAATAAGAATAGGCCTACACTAGATATATGCATTTTATACAGTAAGGTAATTAAGTCTATGTTCAATAAAATTAAAACTTTTTTTTTTTATAAAATTGTGTTAAGTACCTTAACTTAGATATGGCGCACACTGGGCTTCTAGTGATCACCACCGGTGGCGTATGTAATAGAGTAAGTTATTGTTAAGTTTACTGTGATTCATGGATCTGTGAAATTTAAAATGGTTACAGAAAATCTGAATTGGCGGAGGTTCTCAGATTTTCTTTTGCCTGACAGTAATGATTTGTATTGTATATGGAAATGTTTCTCTGTAACTCCACTGAAACAATTGGTGGTTATTGAAATCATAGAACACTATAAATATGAAAAATACTAAATACCTACAATACAAAAAATTACACATAGGGAATACGTTGAAAAATGCAAAGTAATGCCATAAAAATTCCTCTTACTTAAACACTTAATTCATTATAATAGGCTACATTGAAGTATATTCGAGCTATCGTTCAATAGTGGTATAAAAGAGATGCAAATTTACTAAATGTCTTGCTCTATTAATAATAACAAATCTGAGGATAAGCAACTGATGATGAAGTTCATTCAAAACTGTATTGCCTTCTTGAGTGTTTGAGTCAAACTTTTCTACTCCTCCGCCTGAAATAAATGAAGAAACAGAAACAGTACGAAAGGCAAACTAGGTATCAAGAAAATAAAAATAAAAAAAGCATTAATAAAATAAAGTACAGAGGAAGTAAAGAAAGAACGAAAGAAAGAAAGAAAGAATGGGAGAAGGAAAGAAATAAAGGAGAACGATGGTATGAAAATAACACACTTGAATTAATTACAGTAATCAGCAAAGCATCAGTATATAACGGTATTTCTGGAGTAACAAATTTGGCAGCTTGTCGGAGAACAATACATGCGGTATGATATTACATCTGAGACAGCGAAATACTGTGTGTTTCAAGTTAAAGAATGCAGAAGAAATTGATTATACGGGATAGTCATTTCCCCCCGTCCCTCCCCCTCGCACCCTTCTTGGGTGGCACGTGCTTTGAGCCCTTACAGTCTGAAGCTAAGTGATCTCAAAAAGTAGTAATATCAAGTAAGTCCCCTGGTTTGAACACTTTAACAGTCCTATGTTACCTCATTTGGTAACATATTCTAAACAATGTTTTTTTTTTCAAATATTTATTTAGGCCTATTATCTTTCTAGTTTGTTATGCTGCTATGAACATTCTTATATGATGTTTATTTCGTTTTGTTATGGAATTATTTATTTATTTATTTACTTATTCAATGTTTTGGATCTTCCAGAGATTAGCACGTTTAGATATTAATATATTAATTATTTATATTTACAATAAATATAATATATTACATAAAATACTAACATAGAATAAAATAATTCAGTCTGCATTATTTACAATCAATTCAAGAACTTAATAAAACACCATGTCAATAAAAAATCACAAAGTGTTTAACCGATTTCAAAATTATTTCAAAATTACATAAATACTGAAATAATGTACATGTTGGTCCTGAAACACCGAAAGTTCATGCTCCATGGACAGTTCAATGTTCAATGGGGGCAGTTCCATTGTTACAATTATAAAGGATTATGTCTTATATACATATATAATATATAGTATATATATTTATTTATATTCATGAAAAGAACATCTGCCCAGCATACTGGGAGACCCTGAAGATCCAGAAGTAATTACATTACTCTTTACATAAATTATAAAAATCTATCGTATAAAAGAAAACATAGCAGCAATTAGGCAAACAACTTAAAACTAATTCACATTTTATAAATGGTTGTGTAATAGAAGTGTGATGTTAAACTAAACTTATCTTAAAACTAAGAAGTAGACAAAATGTGATAAAAAGTAATAGGGTAGAAAGGAAAAAGGTTGAGAAAATGGCATGATTTAAGTAATATACGTAAAACTAATTATAATTATGAAAAATAACTATTATGATAGTAGTACCAGAAAGAGACCATTTAAGGGGAGATGGTAGTTACCGCTAGCAAAATTATAGAAAATATGCCGTATTTTCAAGATGCCATAACTCAGGTGTTAACAGTCAGGTTTAGTTGAATTTTTTTATGCTTTGCATGTGCACTCTGTAGTTTAAAATAAGCAGAGAATGGTTGTTCTAGATATCACTGTTTGGTAGAAAAGAATTTTTTAACACATAGGTGACAATTTAGTTTTATGGTTTCTTCCCTTGACATAGGTACGCTTTTTTCCATTTCTGTAGCTTAGATTTTTGTGAAACTTTGGTAACTTACTAACAATGGGTACTGCTATTTACCCTACCTCAATCTTTCTAATATATACAATATTACTGCCTGAGAACTGCATGAAAACTTCACGATTACAAAAAAAGACTTTTTTTAAAAATAAAAATAGTTGTAAATTCTTTATATTCAAGACTTTTCCCAAAATTCTGGTAGGGGAGATTTGTCATCCATCCATAATGAATTCCTGAAAGTTTCATTATTTTATTTTATTTTTAGAAAATGGTACCTGAAGTACAAAAAATGTAATTTTACAGGAGAGCGAAAAGAAAATTACATGCATGTTCTAACCTTATTTTATCCATTCTAGAAAGCTCCAGGACTATAACTGTCACTCTGCTTGGCTTCCTTGTCTTCCTGCTTCCTTTTCAGTCCTCTCCTCTTGATTCTGGCTTCTTTGGACATCTTCTCCAGAGCTCTATCAGCCTTAGCGACACGGTCCAGGTCTATCGCTCGCAGTGCTGTTTTCATGTTCTCTCCTGGTTCAATGTCCATTGCCTTCATTACATAGATTCTCTTGTAGCAGCCATCATTAAAACATATAAGGGCATCATATACACCAATGTTAATTGTTTTGGCCCCAACAAATACAGTTTTTGGGACTCGTTGCCAGATACAACTGTTAAACGACTCGTTTTGATTCTGAGTCTTACCGTGAAGACATCTTTTTAGTAGCTCTTCATCTGCAAGCTTCCTGTAAACTGGCTTGATTTTCTCCAACACTGCAGGAGGCAAGGGATGTTTATGTTTATATTCTTCGCCAGTCACAAGTGATCGCTGGTAACCGCACCACGAGTCAGCTCCTGGTAGACAGAGACCATGGGAATGCCTCTCATCTGTTGAGGACTTGTGAAAAAAAGTAGCCCATACAGCTTTCTTCATTTCCTGGACATTATTACAATTACTTCTAATTGCCTTACCATAATAAGTCTGTAGAAGGTCAATTTCTGATTTGGTAAGTCGACCTTTACCACCAATTGGCTTTCCATCATCTAACTTCTGTCCTATCAGAGATTTGCATAATTCTAAAAGGTATCGACCCATTCTCTTTTGAATGTGGCCTACACATTCAATTTTCTTTATTTCGACCTCACTACCATAAGGCTTTGCCTCACACACTGCTTGGAACCCCTTCGAATCACCATCACCCAAATATTCCACATAACGCAGACCTCTAGTGAGCTCAGATCTTGAAAATATTTCAACTGCACCTTCAACCTCCATCCCTCCACTGTAGCCATCAAAATTCTTGACACAGGTATGATTTCCACCTTTAGTACACCCTGCACAATACTTGCTGTATGCTGCTACATCTAACACCTTTCCTGTCAACAGCGATGTTGCAGTTACGACACCATGCAGCGAAGAGAAGCCACTCTTCTGCCAAGAGCCATCTATTACAACTGTAGTATCAGAACTGCCTTCCAACTCTTTGACTTCTCTAGCAGCACTCCACATTGAACCCTGGGCAACCACTTTTACACTCTTATATATAATATCATTATATGTATCAAACTTACTGGGAGGTGGTGGTAAATCCATAAGAGCACAAAAGGTACGAGCAGCCTGTAAGCCTTTTCCAATGCACCTCATAGCATAGGTGAATCTAAGATTAACACAGGAAACTCTCCTTGGATTCACTGGTGATGTCATAGTTGAGTTTCTGTACTTACATTGTTTACATTCTAGCTTTAGTTTAGCTGACAAGCCTCTTCTACTTTCAATCTCTTCAGTTATATACACACTATTTACAGAATTGCACTGTGAACACGAAACACTTTTGTTTATAAATGCAGACAACATAGACAAATCAACAATTATATTTACACTATTCTTAGCATCTAATGATGGTGACTCCCTAATATCATCACTGATGTTGAATAGACCAGATAACTTATTTCTTGAAGCACTTGAACTGGCTGAGGAATGCAGGTTAGGTGCACATGTGCCACCTTCCACTGTAATGTTTTTCAAACCAGTGTGTTTGTTACCCTTAAATTTATATCTAGATTTGAATTTCCGAACTCTTCCCATGTTAGAATGTATACTGTCTAGCAGAGCACACGATAAAACAGCAATATTTTACTTTTTTTACACCACAAACTGACTTTCACCAAGCTGCAACTAGTAAGTAACCAAACATTTACAGGAAGGTTTCCTTTGTATGAGAACGCTAGAAACCATGAGCTGACTACAGTGCAGCCAATAACAACAACAAAATTCCCAGTGGTAGGGAAATATTCAGGAAAAATATCTTGTCTAAATGGAAGACTGTCAAAGCAAGAGTGGGCGTGGCGTTTCTAAGATGGAAGGCGTGTAGGCTTTTAAATTACGGCATTTAAAGGGGCTTAATAATAAAGCTACATATAAGACCAATATATCAAAATGTTCAGAAAACTATGCTCTATTACATTAGCCAAAGAAAGAAAAAATCGATTTTTTTACATTGTGAATTAGAGTTTTTTTAAAAATTCTAGATTCAAAGACTCCACAGATACATTAGACTAAACCTGGATGTAATGTAATTTTAGAATTATGCAGACGAGGACCGAAAACAGAGCTATGTGACAGACCAGCAGAAGTGAAACATTTGGGTTCTACTAAAGTACTAGTCTTATTTCCCCCTGTGCTAAATTCATGTTAAAAAGCTAGAAATTTCATCTTATTTTTATGGTAGAATTTTAATAAAGAGTATCTATAAATATGGTTAATGTTAAATACATTGAACGCGGAATAAATTAGTTCAGTTGGCTAGTCGAGCCACTTTTTTAAAACATATTTTGATTATGCGTTCTTCTAATAAAGTTAACGGAGTTCTGCTACTAATAAGAGAAGAGGAAATATATCTTGGTAAAGTGGCGACCACTGGTGGTCGTGTAAGCTTCTAGTGGCGGCCACTGGAGGCGGCGCTCAAATCCAAAGAATCATCAAATCATAAGAATGAGTTTATGGATCTCTGCGTTTAATCTATCCCCACCTACCTTGATTAATTCGGCTGGAATTTGGTCAACGCCTGGAGATTTGTGAGTTTATAGTTTACCTTTAGCTGTTTCTGTTTCTGTTAGAGTTGGCTCAGCAACCATCGGCTCTGCTGTGAATATTTCACTTTGTACATTTTGGACATCTCCATGTACAGTTAATAATTCATATTCACCTATTGTTCGAAGCTGCGATTATAGTCTCCTCATTGTCCTTAATTATGTTTATTAAGTGCCCGTATGGTACTTTATGAGATTGTGTAGGGGGAAGGGAAAATGTCTGTCCGTCTATCCGTCCGTCCGTCCATCCGTGTGTCTGTACACGCGATAACTCAAATACGCTTTATTGGATTTTAATGAAACTTGTATATGCGTTTATAATGCATATGGAAAGAACCCTATTGACATTGGACCAAATCGGTTGACCGGTACCGGAGTAAAGCCCAATTTAGTGTCTATTTTAAAAGCGCCATAACTCAAATACGCTTTATCGGATTTCGATGAAACTTGGTATAGCCTACACATTTATGATACACATGGAAAGACGTCTGTTGATATTGGACCAAATCGGTTGGCCGGTACCGGTATAATGCCCAATTTAGTGCCTTTTTATGGTATTATATAACAAAAGGCTCCATAACTCAAATACGCTTTATCGGATTTTCATGAAACTTGGTAGGCTATAAGCATTTATAACGAACACGGCAAGAAGCCTATTCATTTTGGACCTAATCGGTTAACCGTTACCAGATAAACAACTAATTAAAGGTCACATGTTTTTTTAAATCATGTCTATACTACAATGACGCATTTTTAATCATTTGAGGGCTTTGTCTGTTTGTTTACTTCGTTGATGTATTTGAAATTGAGTAGGCCTACTACATGAATACTGTTATATACAGAAGGTACATTACTGTGAAATAATTAATGGAGTTATATGCTACTGAATTTTGCGAAATGTTAAACATATTTAAGAATTTCAAGTTGCAATACATTGAGATTTGACAAATAACACTATTCCTTCACACATGCTTATCAAACTACATCGTCAAACTGGCTGAGTTGGCCGAATGATAACGTCTTGGATTCGTATTCTGGAGTTCTCTGGATCAAATTGCGGAGCCGGCCGATGTGTAGTGGATTTTTTGTTTTATTATTTTTTTATGTGAGTGCGTGATTATCAAAGTATCACAATTCTGTAGTTCTGCTGACGCTGTCCGATTTTAATCTGATTAAAAGAAAACTTATTTTCTGCACATCATAATTGCAATTATAATTGATTCAACAAAAGCATACTGGCACTTTGTTATATCAGTTTACCTGATTTTATTCTAGGTTGAAAACCTTTCTTGAACTCGTTTATTCCCATGTAGAGATCCCTAACATTTTTGTCTTTACTATTTTCCTCTAAATCATTCACTTTGTCTTTCAGATAGTTTCTTTTCTTTGCTGTAATGTCTCTAGAGGTTTCTCGTTTAGCATTGTTGAGATTTTTGACAGTAGTATGATTCGGATTCTGCAACCATTGTAGTTTTTCCTGCTTTCTTGCTTTTACTCATTTCATGCACTCATCATCGAACCACGGTTTATTTGGTTTCAGTTCAAGCGGACCTAATTTTTATTTTGCGGCTACTTTAATACTGTCTTTAATGGATTTTCAGGTTTTATGTATGTTCATAACATCCCTAGAGAGGGAGGATGCCAAACATATTTTGATTGAATGCAACAGTACTAGTAAGTTTAGGAAACAGGCTAGAATCTTATTTTAGTAATAATAATGAAGATATTGCTTATAAAAAAATTATTAATACAGACAAGGCTTAAATCCTCAGAGTCAAATCAATATGGGATGGATCCGTCAAGAGTGCCTAATCTGAGCCACTTGCTACTAGTCTTTATTTGAGACGTACAAACATCCTTGTAAATAGCCTACGCTACATAAGGGATGCGAGTACTAATGCATGTAAATTTATGCTTGACAATAAATATTATTATTATATTATTATTAACATCCCTAGCTTCTTGTTCTGCAGTGTTTTCTAGAACTGCAAATCTAACTTATTTGAAATCTCGACTTCTTAAGCATTCCTACTTTGGTCTTCACCTAGCTTTTTCAGATTGAATCTCTCTATATCGAAATTTTGCCTGGTTTCTTTGTTTAATAAAAGTTTCTCCCGAACAGCCTCAACTACAAGATAGTGATCGGAATCGCAGTCAGCACCCGTTAAAGTTCGAACGTCGATTGTACTAGACTGCCTCCTTGCTTCTATTAGCACATGATCGATTTGATTATGAATCTTTCCATCTGGCGAGATCCATGTGAATTTATGAATATCAAATTTAACACGTGAATAAAATTCCTCCCATTTTAACATAAAGCATAAAGCCGTTAATTTTCTGTCCCAGCTTCCATGCAATTTCTGCGGTGAAGTTGCTTGAAACATCGCGAGCTCATTCACTCTGATTGGTTACCTAACTTTAGTTGACACTTGTCCCCAGTTACAACTATGAGGCAAACAGCTCACCACAACACTTTCTACACCATACGATAGCCTCCAATCGATAGCGCTGTTCCTGCGGGGTTCTAAAATTGTTCCTTGTTGAAGGAACTTAATGACTAGGCCTCTTTTCAAAAAAAATATTTACATCCATCTCAAAGGGAAATAGTAGGTTTGTAAACCCTAACTTTAGGTTTTCTTACTTACAATTGTGTTTTGCCAAAGATCACAGGGTATTTACATTTTATGAATGTTAAGAGTTTTCAAAGTCTGAACAATGAAACTACAACCATGACTGTATCTACCAGCCAGTTGAAGTAAATCGGGTAATAAATAATTAATTTATAAGCCAGCTATTCTTACCTATAAAAAGGCTTACAAAATACGATCAAATAATTTTTAAGTGCGAGAGGGTCAAGTACCTGCAACTTTTATAACAATCTAAAAATCCTTTCTCCTCCATAACCTCACTATTGAATGAAATAGTGATGGTGACACTGAAATCTTCGATTATCATTTTAAAAAGATCACTGCCCGACCGATGGACACTAGGCCGGATGATACCGCGTAATGTGGCCAGGTCCTTTCGCAGTCCTGTCCCAGGAAGGAAACTTTACAAATCTTTAAAATCCCCAACCCCGCTAAGAATACAACCCGAGCCCGGGTGGGTGGCAGTCATGCTACCAACGCACCCACGGCGGCGGATCTAATTAATCTTTTCATCTTTATATCAAACCCTATCTATATTAATAAAAATAAATTTCCAAAATGCATGACGGAGCATCACTTGAGAACGGCTCGACCGATTTGGCTGATTTTTATTTTTATTTTTTTTGTTCGTAACTGTCAGGACAAAGTTTGTATGAAAGAACATTTTTGGAAAATCCACGGGAAAAGTCGGAAATGTGAAATGAGGCACAGTTAAAGAGTTCTGCTGTCAATTGTTTACAGAACAAAAAAAAGAAGATTAAAAAAATTGAAGTGTGACAAAAGAAGTGTGACATATTCACAGTTTGAGAGTTCCGCTGTCAAATGTTTTCATAAAAAAAGAAGTGTGTGTCTTGCAACCAAACCAAATCGAAAGTGTGTATGTATGTATGTGGATATGTATGTTCCCTATACAAATCTACATTTTTTGACCAATTTGCACGAAAGTTTGCACACATACCCTGTTAAGCCCGGGAAATAACGCGGTGAACACTAAAATTCAAATAAACCACTCCCTCCCTTGAAAATTTATATAATTTCTGAAAATATTATACTGAAAAATTAAATGCAATTCAGTTATCATGACAACGGTGTATTGTTTACAGTGTTCACACAGGGTTTTGGGAACTACATAATTTTGGGCTTTAACAAATTCTGATGCTATCGATGTCATTAATACATTTGTGAAAATAATTCTTGAAGAATGAAATCCAAGAAAATAAAGCACCATGTGAAGCAGTCACATAACTTTCTCTACCCTCTGTATGAAAAATATAATTTTTCACTTCACATTTTGATGTAGAATAAGCGGTCGTATTGCAGGGACACCTTAAGTGTGTGCCAGTGAGTATGCTATATCAGAAGTCGGTAAAAAATCCTATCCAGTGATACGTCACTCATAGCTGTAGGATGTTTATCATAGGGCCTTAACATCTACAAGAAGGCAAAATAGGATAGAACATTTTCAGTCCTATGCCCGCAGTGTATTATGTCCCAGGTTTTGGGGGAGGGAAGTATGAAAGTGATACAATTTTTTTTTAAATTTCAGTTCCGAAACGGTTGTATGGTAACATGAGAGTGAGAAATAAAAATTTCCATAAAGACAATACAATCTTATGTAAACGGAATTTATGTTTCTTCTTATTTCAACCCCTCCCAGGCATGATTTGTAGAAGCAACGGAATGCAACATTCGATATCCTCTAGGAGCCATAAAAAACTATATCTAGCGTTTTCTAAGGGAATAGTGTGAGTGTGATAAGTCGTTCTTCCTCATTTCAAGTTCCATGTAGGCTACATATTATACAAGGCCCTAGAGTTTGAAAATCGAAAGTCCTTCATAAGTTAATATCAAATTACAAAATAAAAACCCGGGAGTAGTGGGGGTGCGCGTTGACGGCAAGATTGCGCTGGTCGCCACCAGGTGGCAGCACCGTCGCGGCGTAGGGTTGCGGGAAAATTTGAAACTAAATGGCGCGCGATTTGAAAATGACGCCTGCAAACGCACTCTTACGCAAGGCTTTTTACCAATGTTGTTAAGCCCTTATGGCAAAGACGTCTGGATATGCACTCTTACGCATCGGTTTTTACCAATGTTGTTAAGCCCTTATGCCAAGGACGGTTGGAAACACACTCTTACGCATCGGATTTTACCAATTTTGTTACGCCCTTATGTTCTGCACCGTCGCAGCGGAGGGTTGCGGCAAAATTTGAAACTAAAAGGCGTGCGATTTTAAAATGAATACCCCACCCCCCCCACTGTTCCCTTCGATACTATTTTACACTCTTACGCAATGGCTTAACCTAACTTTTAATTTTTCTTGCCGGAGGGTTGCGGCAAAATTTGAAACTAAAATGCGTACGATTTAAAAATGATTACCCCACCATCGTTCCCTACGAGACTATTTTACACTCTTACGCAATGGCTTAACCTAACTTTTAATTTTTCTTGCACTTACGCGCTTATGTCAGTTGGTTCGCATATAGTCTTATCCTTTAACCTAACTTCTTCTAGACTTAATGATAAGTCCCTAACTCCTTGTTTTCTTCCTTTGGACCAAGGAGACGTTATGGACGTCATGGTAGTCATTTCGAACAATGTAGTTACGCCTTTTAACACTATGCTATCCCGATTCATCCCGTCGTCTGTAATTAGGCCCTTTGGTCCTAGGAGACGTTATGGACATCATGGTAGTCGATTCGAACAATTGAGGTACCCACTTTAACACTATGCTAACCCTGATTCATCCCGATGGCTGTAATTAGGCCTTTTGGATCTAGGAGAGGTTTTGTACATCATGGTAGTCGATTCGAACAATTGAGGTACCCTCTTTAACACTATGCTATCCCCGATTCATCCCGATGGCTGTAATTAGGCCCTTTGGATCTAGGAGAGGTTTTGTACATCATGGTAGTCGATTCGAACAATTGAGGTAGCCTCTTTAACACTATGCTAACCCCGATTCATCCCGATGGCTGTAATTAGGCCTTTTGGATCTAGGAGAGGTTTTGTACATCATGGTAGTCGATTCGAACAATTGAGGTAGCCTCTTTAACACTATGCTAACCCCTATTCATCCAGATGGCTGTAATTAGGTCTTTTGGATCAGGGAGAGGTTTTGTACATCATGGTAGTCGATTCGAACAATTGAGGTAGCCTCTTTAACACTATGCTATCCCCGATTCATCCCGATGGCTGTAATTAGGCCATTTGGATCGAGGAGAGGTTATGGACGTCATGGTAGTCGATTCGAACAATTGAGGTAGCCTCTTTAACACTATGCTAACCCCTATTCATCCAGATGGCTGTAATTAGGTCTTTTGGATCAGGGAGAGGTTTTGTACATCATGGTAGTCGATTCGAACAATTGAGGTACCCTCTTTAACACTATGCTATCCCCGATTCATCCCGATGGCTGTAATTAGGCCATTTGGATCGAGGAGAGGTTATGGACGTCATGGTAGTCTTTTCAAACAATTGAGTTACGCCTTCTCGCACTATGCTATCCATATTCATCCCAAAGGGTGTAATTAGGCCCTTAGGACCAAGGAGAGGAATACCTCAATATTAGACCATTGTCAAGTTAGTAAAAAATAAAAAATAAACAAGTTTATACTTACATAGATAGATATTTCTTCTAAGCGTCACAAGTTTATTATGTATCGTAATGTTGTCACGCCCTAAGAAATAATGTGTATAAACATTTGGTTTTCACAGTAGAAGAGCTGGGTTTTTTTAGTTCGTATGTAATCACATCGAATAAAAGATTATATTTTTCCCAACTTGTAGGAACACTATGTATCACGCAACTGAGCTAGTCCTATGAAATCGAACTGAAAACAAACATACGTGTAAAACTACTTTCTAGTTTTGTTACACACACACATGTCTTGGAAAAATATCCTCATTCCATAGAGATGAATAGATGCGGAGATGAAGTAAACAAGTGAACATAACATTCACATACTGATGATGTTACTCATGACGATAGTCAAATACTGGGGCTTAGATAACTATATAATAGTGGACTTGAATGAATTATGATTTCGTCGATGTAATATATTGGTGAAAGTAATTACTAAAAAATGAAATCGATGAAAATACAACACTGTGATAGGTAGTCACATAACTTTTTTCTACCTTCACTTCACCTTCCGATGTAGAATAAGAGATCGTAATGCAAGGACAGCTTAATTGTGTGAGTATAACCGAGCTAGTCCTATGAAATCGAACTGTTTTGTATTTTATCGTTCTGAAAACAAACATACGTGTAAAACTACTTTAGAATCTAAAAATAATTCTTTGCTTGTTACACACACACACACACACATACACACATGTCCTGGAAAACAACTCTGCCCACCTCCGCCTCCTTTGTCTCAAAAATGTTGTAAGACCTAAAATCTCTACCGGAGTCGAGGATATGAAATGTGTATTTTCTAAATTGACGGAAATTCTGGATCAAGATGATTGTAAACTATTATTTTTTTCAAACATTTAAATCACACCATATATGAGAGCTATCGAGAAAACTAGTTAATGATTTGTAGAGTATTGAAAGATTGAAATACAGCAGGATATACCCTTGTAATGAAACCATACTAACAGATCTATAGCTATGTTTTATCATGATTATTGATTAATGATGACGTCTATGAATAAATATAATAATAGAATTCTACATGCGATGAGATAATTGTATCAGAATACATAATAAACACTTATGTAATACACGGAAGCAGTACGAAGTTAGAATAAACACTAAGGAATGTGGTCAGATTGTAGTAGCGAAACAATCAAAGAACGAAGATGTTTACTATATTGCTTGAGCTCAATGTGATGCTGGCGATATTTAAAGCAATCAGTTTGTGTAATCATTGTGGTTAACGACTCAAGGTAAGTAATTATTTAAGGCATGACCTATACCTATTAAATGCGACTTCGATAAATAAATACGATATAAGCATGTTGTGAAATATTACAGAAAAGTTGACACCATACATTTAAATAAGAGACTACTATAGTTATCTAAAGACAGATCCATGGTAATATTATAATGAAAATAAAGACATCACAGTGAAGTGTAATCACATAACTTTCTCGAACCAAGACACTGACAATAGTGGCCACCTAGGGTTATGACAACACTGAACTTTAACGAGATATGATTTCATCACTGCAATATTATGGTGCAAATAAATACATCAGAGTGATATGTATGTACATAACGGTAATAAATAATTTAGTTTTCATAGCGAATGAAGTAGAAAGAATACATTTCCAAAATAACTAGGTGCAAGTTAGTAATATTTGCAACATTTAAAACAATAATTTACACTTTATTTTTTTATTCACAAGCCATGCCTTGTAATGTCTTCCTTGTACACTTTAGGAAACTAAATTATTTATACAAGTAATGGATGAAAACTGATACTGTATAAAACACAACTTGTGATTAATGTAGAAATGATTACTAACATGAACCAAATTAATTTGAAAATATCTTACATGTGCACTTCAATCGCTATGAAAACTGTAATATTTTATACAGGTCAAGGTTGAAAACTGACAAAGCGTGTCTTTTCATACTGTAAAACACAACTTGTGATTGAAAACGTACAATTGTATTCAGATGTTGGAAATAATAATGTTATTACAACCCAACATGTGCCAAATTAATTTGAAAATGTCATACATATGCACTTCACTTGCTATGAAAACTAAAATATTTATACAACTCACGGTTGAAAACTTACAACGCATGCCTTCTCATACCGTATAAAACACAACTTGTGATTAAAACCGCTAATAAAACTATAATATTTATACAAGTCTAGTTTGAAAACTGACAAAACATGTCTCTTCATACTGTATAAAACACAACTTGTGATTGAAAACGTACAATTGTATTCAGATGTTGGAAATAATACTGTTATTACAACACAACTTGTGATAAAAACGTATAACATTATTTAAATGTAGAAATGATTACTAACATGTGCCAAATTAATTTGAAAATGTCATACATGTGCACTTCACTTGCTATGAAAGCTAAAATATTTATGCAACTCACGGATGAAAACTTACAATGCGTGCCTTTTCATACTGTATAAAACACAACTTGTGATAAAAATCGCTAATAAAACTATAATATTTATACAAGTCTAGTTTGAAAACTGACAAAACATGTCTTTTCATACTGTATAAAACACAACTTGTGATTGAAAACGTACAATTGTATTTCGTTTTGGAAGATGTACTCCTCAACGATCTCCTCCTCGCGTCGTTTGTGACAAGTTTTGTCAGTTTTCAACCATGACTTGTATAAGTAATTTAGTTTTCATAGCGACTGCACTGTACAGGGGCTACATTTTCAAAAATTAATTTGGTTGATGATATACGGTTTTTAAATAACAAGTTATGTTGTATACAGTATGATAAGGGACGCTTTGTCAGTTTTCAAACATGACCTGTATAAATAAATTTGTTTTCATAGCGATTTAAGTATACAAGGACGACATTTTCAAATTAATTTGATACATGTTGGTAATATTTTCTACATTTGAATAATATTATACAGTTTTTTATCACTTGTTGTGTTTGATGCAGTATGAAAAGACATTCTTTGACAGTTTTCAACCATGAGTTGTATAAATAATTTAGTTTTCGTACCGACTTAAGTGTACAAAAGACGACATTTTCAGATTCATTTGGTACATGTTAGTAATAATTTCTACAATTAAATACTTAATACGGTTTTTAAATCACAAGATGTGTTTTATACAGTATGAAAATACACGCTTTGTAAGTTTTCAACCATGACTTGTGTTTTATACAGTATGAAAAGATATGCTTTGTCAGTTTTTCAACCGTGACTTGTATAAATAATTTAGTTTTCATAACGATTTAAGTGTACAAGGATGACACCTTCAAATTCATTTGGTACATGTTAGTAATAATTTCTACATGTAAATACTTTACACAGTTTTTAAATCACAAGTTGTGTTTTATACAGTATGAAAAGACACGCTTTGTCAGTTTTCAACCATGACTTGTGTTTTATACAGTATGAAAAGACATGTTTTGTCAGTTTTCAACCATGACTTGTATAAATAATTTAGTTTTCATAGCGACTTACGTGTACAAGGAAGATATTTTCAAATTCATTTGGTACATGTTAGTAATAATTTCTACATGTAAATACTTTATACAGTTTTTAAATCACAAGTTGTGTTTTACAGTATGTCATAACGATGGAAGTGTACAAGGTAGACATTTTAAAAATTAATTTGGTACATTTAATAATATTGTAAAGTTTTTAATCACACGTTGTGTTGAGAAAGCACTAATATTTTCTACATCTGAATAAAGTTGTACCTTTTTCAAGCACAAGTTGTCTTTTATACAGTATGAAAAGGTACGCTTTGTCTGTTTTCAGCCATGACTTGTATAAATACGTTAGTTTCATAACGACTGAAGTGTACAAGGTAGACATGTTAGTAAAAATTTCTACATTTAAATAATATTATAGAGTTTTTTAATCACAAGTTGTGTTGTGAAAGCACTAATATTTTCTACATCTGATTAAAGTTGTATATTTTCAATCACATGTTGTGTTTTATACAGTATGAAAAGGTACGCTTTGTTTGTTTTCATCCAAGACTTGTATAAATAAGTTAGTTTCATAGCGGGTGAAGTGTACAAGGTAGACATTTTTTTTCAAATTAATTAACAATAGTTGCATGAAGTTAAAACTAAAGATGTTACCTATTTATACTCAACAGTAAACTTTCTCATTTATATTTGTGATCAGAAGGTGGTTGGCATTGTCCCTAGTCAGGTAAAATAGAACGGCACTAGTATTTTACAGTTCACACAGACTATGGAGAACTTTCACATCAGGAATAAACCATGGACTTAGCCAAAAAAAGCAATGAGTACAGAGACTCTACTAATATAAGAAGCAGGACTTGCGATAACGGCATTACTTAGTGATCTAGCGGTGTTGGTCTGTATTGTAAAGATGTGTTCTAAAGATCACAAACGACGCGAGGAGGAGATCGTTGAGGAGTACATCATCCAAAACGAAATACAATTGTACGTTTTCAATCACAAGTTGTGTTTTATACAGTATGAAAAGACATGTTTTGTCAGTTTTCAAACTAGACTTGTATAAATATTATAGTTTTATTAGCGATTTTTATCACAAGTTGTGTTTTATACAGTATGAAAAGGCACGCATTGTAAGTTTTCATCCGTGAGTTGCATAAATATTTTAGCTTTCATAGCAAGTGAAGTGCACATGTATGACATTTTCAAATTAATTTGGCACATGTTAGTAATCATTTCTACATTTAAATAATGTTATACGTTTTTATCACAAGTTGTGTTGTAATAACAGTATTATTTCCAACATCTGAATACAATTGTACGTTTTCAATCACAAGTTGTGTTTTATACAGTATGAAGAGACATGTTTTGTCAGTTTTCAAACTAGACTTGTATAAATATTATAGTTTTATTAGCGGTTTTAATCACAAGTTGTGTTTTATACGGTATGAGAAGGCATGCGTTGTAAGTTTTCAACCGTGAGTTGTATAAATATTTTAGTTTTCATAGCAAGTGAAGTGCATATGTATGACATTTTCAAATTAATTTGGCACATGTTGGGTTGTAATAACATTATTATTTCCAACATCTGAATACAATTGTACGTTTTCAATCACAAGTTGTGTTTTACAGTATGAAAAGACACGCTTTGTCAGTTTTCAACCTTGACCTGTATAAAATATTACAGTTTTCATAGCGATTGAAGTGCACATGTAAGATATTTTCAAATTAATTTGGTTCATGTTAGTAATCATTTCTACATTAATCACAAGTTGTGTTTTATACAGTATCAGTTTTCATCCATTACTTGTATAAATAATTTAGTTTCCTAAAGTGTACAAGGAAGACATTACAAGGCATGGCTTGTGAATAAAAAAATAAAGTGTAAATTATTGTTTTAAATGTTGCAAATATTACTAACTTGCACCTAGTTATTTTGGAAATGTATTCTTTCTACTTCATTCGCTATGAAAACTAAATTATTTATTACCGTTATGTACATACATATCACTCTGATGTATTTATTTGCACCATAATATTGCAGTGATGAAATCATATCTCGTTAAAGTTCAGTGTTGTCATAACCCTAGGTGGCCACTATTGTCAGTGTCTTGGTTCGAGAAAGTTATGTGATTACACTTCACTGTGATGTCTTTATTTTCATTATAATATTACCATGGATCTGTCTTTAGATAACTATAGTAGTCTCTTATTTAAATGTATGGTGTCAACTTTTCTGTAATATTTCACAACATGCTTATATCGTATTTATTTATCGAAGTCGCATTTAATAGGTATAGGTCATGCCTTAAATAATTACTTACCTTGAGTCGTTAACCACAATGATTACACAAACTGATTGCTTTAAATATCGCCAGCATCACATTGAGCTCAAGCAATATAGTAAACATCTTCGTTCTTTGATTGTTTCGCTACTACAATCTGACCACATTCCTTAGTGTTTATTCTAACTTCGTACTGCTTCCGTGTATTACATAAGTGTTTATTATGTATTCTGATACAATTATCTCATCGCATGTAGAATTCTATTATTATATTTATTCATAGACGTCATCATTAATCAATAATCATGATAAAACATAGCTATAGATCTGTTAGTATGGTTTCATTACAAGGGTATATCCTGCTGTATTTCAATCTTTCAATACTCTACAAATCATTAACTAGTTTTCTCGATAGCTCTCATATATGGTGTGATTTAAATGTTTGAAAAAAATAATAGTTTACAATCATCTTGATCCAGAATTTCCGTCAATTTAGAAAATACACATTTCATATCCTCGACTCCGGTAGAGATTTTAGGTCTTACAACATTTTTGAGACAAAGGAGGCGGAGGTGGGCAGAGTTGTTTTCCAGGACATGTGTGTATGTGTGTGTGTGTGTGTGTAACAAGCAAAGAATTATTTTTAGATTCTAAAGTAGTTTTACACGTATGTTTGTTTTCAGAACGATAAAATACAAAACAGTTCGATTTCATAGGACTAGCTCGGTTATACTCACACAATTAAGCTGTCCTTGCATTACGATCTCTTATTCTACATCGGAAGGTGAAGTGAAGGTAGAAAAAAGTTATGTGACTACCTATCACAGTGTTGTATTTTCATCGATTTCATTTTTTAGTAATTACTTTCACCAATATATTACATCGACGAAATCATAATTCATTCAAGTCCACTATTATATAGTTATCTAAGCCCCAGTATTTGACTATCGTCATGAGTAACATCATCAGTATGTGAATGTTATGTTCACTTGTTTACTTCATCTCCGCATCTATTCATCTCTATGGAATGAGGATATTTTTCCAAGACATGTGTGTGTGTAACAAAACTAGAAAGTAGTTTTACACGTATGTTTGTTTTCAGTTCGATTTCATAGGACTAGCTCAGTTGCGTGATACATAGTGTTCCTACAAGTTGGGAAAAATATAATCTTTTATTCGATGTGATTACATACGAACTAAAAAAACCCAGCTCTTCTACTGTGAAAACCAAATGTTTATACACATTATTTCTTAGGGCGTGACAACATTACGATACATAATAAACTTGTGACGCTTAGAAGAAATATCTATCTATGTAAGTATAAACTTGTTTATTTTTTATTTTTTACTAACTTGACAATGGTCTAATATTGAGGTATTCCTCTCCTTGGTCCTAAGGGCCTAATTACACCCTTTGGGATGAATATGGATAGCATAGTGCGAGAAGGCGTAACTCAATTGTTTGAAAAGACTACCATGACGTCCATAACCTCTCCTCAATCCAAATGGCCTAATTACAGCCATCGGGATGAATCGGGGATAGCATAGTGTTAAAGAGGGTACCTCAATTGTTCGAATCGACTACCATGATGTACAAAACCTCTCCCTGATCCAAAAGACCTAATTACAGCCATCTGGATGAATAGGGGTTAGCATAGTGTTAAAGAGGCTACCTCAATTGTTCGAATCGACTACCATGACGTCCATAACCTCTCCTCGATCCAAATGGCCTAATTACAGCCATCGGGATGAATCGGGGATAGCATAGTGTTAAAGAGGCTACCTCAATTGTTCGAATCGACTACCATGATGTACAAAACCTCTCCCTGATCCAAAAGACCTAATTACAGCCATCTGGATGAATAGGGGTTAGCATAGTGTTAAAGAGGCTACCTCAATTGTTCGAATCGACTACCATGATGTACAAAACCTCTCCTAGATCCAAAAGGCCTAATTACAGCCATCGGGATGAATCGGGGTTAGCATAGTGTTAAAGAGGCTACCTCAATTGTTCGAATCGACTACCATGATGTACAAAACCTCTCCTAGATCCAAAGGGCCTAATTACAGCCATCGGGATGAATCGGGGATAGCATAGTGTTAAAGAGGGTACCTCAATTGTTCGAATCGACTACCATGATGTACAAAACCTCTCCTAGATCCAAAAGGCCTAATTACAGCCATCGGGATGAATCAGGGTTAGCATAGTGTTAAAGTGGGTACCTCAATTGTTCGAATCGACTACCATGATGTCCATAACGTCTCCTAGGACCAAAGGGCCTAATTACAGACGACGGGATGAATCGGGATAGCATAGTGTTAAAAGGCGTAACTACATTGTTCGAAATGACTACCATGACGTCCATAACGTCTCCTTGGTCCAAAGGAAGAAAACAAGGAGTTAGGGACTTATCATTAAGTCTAGAAGAAGTTAGGTTAAAGGATAAGACTATATGCGAACCAACTGACATAAGCGCGTAAGTGCAAGAAAAATTAAAAGTTAGGTTAAGCCATTGCGTAAGAGTGTAAAATAGTCTCGTAGGGAACGGTGGTGGGGTAATCATTTTTAAATCGTACGCATTTTAGTTTCAAATTTTGCCGCAACCCTCCGGCAAGAAAAATTAAAAGTTAGGTTAAGCCATTGCGTAAGAGTGTAAAATAGTATCGATGGGAACAGTGGGGGGGGGGTATTCATTTTAAAATCGCACGCCTTTTAGTTTCAAATTTTGCCACAACCCTCAGCTGCGACTGTGCAGAACATAAGGGCGTAACAAAATTGGTAAAAACCGATGCCTAAGAGTGTGTTTCCAACCGTCCTTGGCATAAGGGCTTAACAACATTGGTAAAAACCGATGCGTAAGAGTGCATATCCAGACGTCTTTGCCATAAGGGCTTAACAACATTGGTAAAAAGCCTTGCGTAAGAGTGCGTTTGCAGGCGTCATTTTCAAATCGCGCGCCATTTAGTTTCAAATTTTCCCGCAACCCTACGCCGCGACGGTGCTGCCACCTGGTGGCGACCAGCGCAATCTTGCCGTCAACGCGCCCCCCCACTACTATTATACAAGGCCCTAGAGTTTGAAAATCGAAAGTCCTTCATAAGTTAATTTCAAATTACAAAATAAAAACCCGGGCGTCGCCGGGCCTTCTAATCTAGTCTTTTGATATATCTATTATTGCAAGCATGGAAAACAATTAGTAGCTGGTTGAAGTTTACTACAATTTCAATCTTATTTGTATTTCCTTCCTTTTCATTTCGTATTAAAGTTTTCTTGCAATTCATCGGGCAACTAACTTTCATGCAAGACCTTCTACATGCCATACAACTTAGATGTGAGGTAATCAATGTATCTATCATGTTGGTACTCTTGTATTCTGATTACATGTGTTCTAAGTGACCAGATATTTTCAGTAAGTAACATTCCTATTATCATTTAAGTCGCTACCTAGAAAAGTAGTATGTAATATAAGTTACGTGCTATAAGTGCATTAGACAATCTTGGAAATTTAAGAAGATTCACCTTCGGCTCGATTTTTCAAACTTTTACTAGATTCCACAACTATGCACTTAACACATTCGTGTCGGAAATCACTATTCCAAAATTTGTAAAATTATGTAAGTGTACTGAATATGGGAGTACACTAAGTAAATAAATAAAGAGAAAAATATTTACGACTTTGAGTGTAATGACTCCCAAAAATATTTAAATAACCCACCTGGTTATAGTTTTGAAAAGAGAACGTAGGGTAAGAAATAGCGATGATCTTGAATTGCAATCATGTTGGCTCCTGTTTTTGCAGGTCTAAAGATAGTGCGAGACCAAGTACTTGAGTGTACACTGCTATAAACTTCTCAAGTACCTTGTGCCTTTTTAGAAACACTGCTTCTACCACTTAAAAGCCTCTTTAACGTAAATGAATGTAAAGTTGTTCTGGGAAGTCCATCAAATTATGAGATTAAGAAAGGCATCCTCTTTAAAATGTAGCCTAACAATCTTTTGAGCTAACAGGAGTAAAATGAAAGCATTTCTAATACATTACTACCATGAACTTTAATTACGAATGTAGTAAGAAGTAATATGAAGTAATATGAAGTGTTAATGAACACAAATTACTTTTTACTCTAGATAAGAAAGAAACTTGTCACCCGTGATATACACAATGGAAACCAAACATAGGAAAGAAACTTAAGCCTACTTGGTGGGTGGCCAGATATAAAGAACACAGAACCAATTATTATCTTTTAAAGAGAGTAAGTTTTAAGTCTTAACTGTTGTACGACCACTGTTATTCATTATTGTAAATTATGCAATATTATAATATTTCTTATATAATTGCTATTTACCGCGGTAAATAATTTTTTTTCATATGCCCAGATAATCTAAACGCTATTCTTTTGTTGTAGCAGTGAAATAAAGAAATTAGATTTCTCAGGGTATGCTAAATTTCACTGCATCATTACTTTAATTTGTTAATCTCAAAATGAATACTAGGCCTACATTGTCTAAATGCTTCGAGCCGTATGATTGGTATGCAATCTTTAATACTCAGTATTTTATTTTACCATATGTCTACTATCGGAAATACAACAGCAAACTAGAAATAAACAATAGGAGTTACAGCAGAGGAAACCAGTTAAATATGATTCCCTTTTTTCAAGACGGAGGTATTTCTGGTTTTTAAATTTTTCAAGACATTATAAAGCCTCAGATGCCTTCAATAGCATCTGTTGTAGATATTAAGACAGAAATATAATTTACAAATACACAGTAATACAAATATACAAATATACAGTTGAACAGTTACGGGGTCCATATTAGGAAGAGTTGTATGTCCTATTATGAGCCCATACTAAAACCTATATAAAAATGAAAAAAATTAACGTGTTATTTAGCCGTTCAGGCATTTCTCACAAATGAAATCGATTTTGACTAAATATTTTGTATTTACAGAAAGGATCCAGATTGTGCATTGAGTTCACTGAACCCACTGCTCCCCACTTTTACCTTCTGGAAAGAGTCCACCTATGTGGATACTCCGCATCATCTTCATTGTCACAGTCAGGGTCCATGTCATCGTCTGTGTCGATCAGTATGGGATCATCTTTGTCAGATAAATAATGCCTTATTTATTTATCGCGAATATGAAACAAATCGTAACATGAAACGCGCTATATTTAGGCCGCACGAGCAAGACGTTTCTTCTGCTATAGGTATCGGCATGTCTGCAGTGACTTAACAGAAGCAAACCTCAACAAATACATCAACCTGACTTATGCAAGATATTTAATAAAATACTATTATCATATTTCCCGGGCCGCACAACATGATATCGAAGGCCGCCAGTTGGAAAGGCTTGCTCTACGTTGATTTCAGTTCGTGGTATATCAGGTGCTAGGACCTTAAACGTGAAGAGCGAGATTAACTAGCTATCACTACAACTTCTGTAGTCTCTACAAACAAAGGGACGCTGTTCCTCGTGCTTCGTGGAGTCATGCGGTACTGAGCGCGCATGTAGGCACGTAACATAGAATACGGCAGAATAGATGAGAAGGCTCAATACACGTATAATAGCTCTCTAGTGGCTGATAAGAGAATTTAACACTCCACTCGAAGCATTATGAGATGAGGTGCGTGGTGTGAAAGAATGGAAATTAATTATTACAAAACTGATCGGCCATTGCGCCGACACATGCTGCAAGGACAGATATGTAACAACCAATGATCGTATGTGGCGGACAGTCTGGTTTTTTCTAGTTTCCTCGGTATAAAGCAACATTAAGATGTAAGTTATCATAACTAGGAGGAAACCAAAATATTGGCAGAACATGTTCCAGCGATAAAAGCGACTAAGTCGATAAATAATTTAGAAGACATATCGACTGCATATCTAAAATTCGTAACATTTAGGTGAAGATAAGAGGATTACACCAATGAGCCTGTGCTCCCATTATCAATTTGAATAAACATACTGTTTCTTAAAATCACCTGGAAACATGAATATTAGATAGTAAAAATCCAACGTCATCGGTAATTATGCACAATAACTGGCTAGAATTACCGTAGCTCCCATCACGCTTATATACTGAGCAGGGAAGCTCCAAACCCTACTGCTTAGCACTTGACGATAGCTGCATTATATTAAAGAATACTGTATGTAAATCGGATCAGTGAAGTTATAGATAAACAAGCTCGCGTTTAAGAGAGAATAATATATTCTATTTTTAGGCCTAATCACGATAAAAATCACCACTCTTAGTATACAGTACATCAAATTCAAGGCATTCACGTTTATTGTTATTACTGTTATTATTTTGTTGACGGTCGATTTTTTACAATAATTCCTTGACCAATGTTTATGCCCAGTCCGTCTAAACCTATTTAATTAATTATTTTTGTTCACAAGTGAATCAATTGTAACTGATTCCATTTTGAATTTGAAAATTTTCTCGTTGATTCAGTGTTATCGCTCATCAGAAGCATAAGGCCCTTGCACACCAGATCAATAGTGACCGCCAGTACTGGCTGCCAGAAGTGGCCGCCAATGAACCTGCTGGTCACGTTGGCTTCCACTAAACTCTCCTAGTGGCAGGCAGTACTGAGTGCAGGGTGTCTTTTTAAGCACAGGGATGGTGATAAAGAGTATGAGGAAAGATTTTATGAGGCCGATGGTGAAGTAATTGTTTGCTTGAGTGAAGAGCTACAAGAAAATTGATATTACATAATTTTGTCAATGAAAATAATTTGATAACTTTTTAAAATAAAGTCAACGTAATACATTATAAGGTCAACATTGTCATAGCATAATCTTAAATAGGGATAATGCCAAAACAATCTTATTAAATGTTATGTCGACTTTTTTTGTAATAACCAGTTTCTCTCATAAAGCCGTCAGCTGTTAACCCATGGCAGTTTAGGTACGTATAAATCATCTGTATCTTTTCCCTTGTTTTTGGCTAAAAAAAACTTTCATCAGCTCACTTCTGCAGGTGATCTTAATACTGCCTATATACGGGCTCTTAAAAACCTAAATCTGGTTCAGCTATATCAAGACCAATGAGATCAACCCTCAACTTCACCATGGTACTCAACCTTTTAGCCTTGTTAGAATAATTCATATGCCGAATGTTCCACAGCAACTCGTAGTTCTGAAAGGTATCTAGAAAATTAACTATATTTTTCTGGCTCCATTTGATAGATAGTTTCGTCTGAGCTTCCTTTCTCATTTGCTTTAAACCCATTTTATTCAACACAACAACCTCCTAAATCCCTTCTACAAATTCAGGCGGTATACTGGCGTAGACACATCCACTATAGTAGGTCTGTCTTAAGATGGCACAGTTCAGAATAAAGAGACAGAAAATGTTTGGCAGAAGTCAGGTATTGGAAAGAAAGAGATAGAAACAGATACTACTGTAAAAGGTTACTCGCTCCAAAAATGTGCTGCTGCCACTATGGCGAGGGTGGAAGGGGCGAAACACCATCCGTGTATAACTACAAGAAGCAGTGGTGGTCAGTGAAGTTGAGGAGTCTAGATTATTTTCATCTTCTGATCCTACGTCACTTTCATCAGAATATGAATCGTCTAAATTTATAACGAATTTGTCCAACACCTCGTCCACAAGACCGTCTTTGACCCAATAAAATTCCTCAATTGTTTTTACATGATCACACGCATTTTTCCACTGCACTGAATTAACTTTTTCCACTGCATCCCTGAACAGTTTTTCTACGTCACTAATTCTAAAATTAATATTCGTTTTTGCCACGTGACCCTTAACCTGTGCCCATATTAGTTCAATAGGGTTTAAGTCACAATGGTATGGCGGTAGACGTACAACAGTGTGCCCATGTTGTTGCTCTATCGTATCTATCTCGTAATGCCTGTGCTTATCTTTTACTGATTTAATTATGTCATACAGTACCAGGGGCGGATCCACGGGGGGGGGGGAAATTTCCCCCCCCCCAAAAAAAAATTTGTAACATTAAGCAAAAATTATTCAAAATTGATTAGAACATAACCCAAATACTTAAATTAAAGCAACGACATTCATTATTTTGAAATACCTTTGTAAGAAAATGCTGAAATGTTCATTTTGTTTTCAATTGTGTACTGGGAATAATTGATTTTTATGAGTAAAAACTTCCCTCTCTACTTTGGTTCCCCCCCCCCCCAAAATGTCTCGCTGGATCCGCCCCTGTACAGTACTGGTTTTGTTGACATGGGATCAAAATTGATATCTCGTTCACTTAACCATTTTTGCATGTCTGCCTTTAACGTGGAGGATGTTGGAGGTTTGTTTAGTTCTTTCGAATGGTAGCTAGCGTTATCCATTACTATTACAGAATTTGGAGGAATATTAGGAATTAAATTTTGAACAAACCAGTTCTTAAAAACGGTTGCATCCATCTCTTCATGGAAATCCTTGGTGGATTTAGACTTGAAACATAATAGAGCATTGGGGATAAAACCAGATTCAGATCCCGCATGCACCACTATAAATCTTTGTCCTTTTCCTAAGGGCACTCGCAGAGGTGGTTCAAGTTCGCCATCAGGGTTTTCACTAGGGCTGTACCGATTAATCGATTAATTGAGCTGATTAATCGATTAAATATTTAATCGTCGATCAATTACATTTTCCGATTAATCGGTTTAGTCGAATTCTGAAAAACGTGTTTCGAGAAATGGGTCAAATGACCAAACTCTTGTCTCCGTGCCGAGTGAGAGAGTTTTTAGTGCTACCGGTATTATTGTAAACAAGCTAAGATCGTCTCTTGAACATTCAAATATCAACAAACTCGTATGTCTCAAGTCTTGACTGAAAAAGTAACCGGAAATGTAAGTTTTGTATATATTCTTTCACTAGTTAACTAATAATGGTATTCATTAATTCAGGATTTCTTCTGATTATCTGTAGTGTAGTAGTTATTAAACGTGTAAAACAATATTAAATGTACACTTTGGTTTCGTCTAAAATACCGACCTATTTGTCGATTAATCAGTCGATTAATCGATTAAAGTCAAGCGTTAACTCGATTAGAAATTTTAATCGATTTTCAGTCCTAGTTTTCACACATCCAAACCTTGCCTTTGGTGTGGTTTATATTAACCTACGTTTCGTCTAAATAAATAATCGGACGGTTAGAATTGCGTAAGACTTTCAGTTCCCGTAAGTATTTGAACCGTTTGACAACGACATCAGATCTTTCCATTAACATTTTTTGTCCCTGGCTATTTCTTACATATCGGAATTTTAATTGTTCTAATATCTTATGCAGCGCCCATTTACTTCCATTAAACAGATTTCCTTGTGTTAGTGCTACGCGTATTTTTTCCAATGCCGGTAGAAAGCGTGATGAGTTTTAATCATATATCGCACGGCGTATGGCAGCAGCATTGAATGGATCAATTGTAGACTTCACAGGAGTCCTATCAGGTCGCTTTTTTCCAGGTGTTCGTAGAACATTTCCATTTTCCACCGATTTTATTTTCTCGTCTAATATTCGGTACACTGTTCCCCAAGAAACACCAGTAGCAGCAGAAGTTCTGTCAATAACATTTGTCACTGATATGGTCGGCCTTCCGTTTCTAAGAGCGTCCAACTCTTCTTCAAAGAATTTATGCATATTGCATACATCTGATTGTAAGGGTTTTCCTCGTTTACCAACACCAAACACGATTATTACGAATGTCAATGAAATAAAAAACGCAATAAAAGCTAAATCGAATAAAGATGAATATTATAATACATTTTGGAAATCTAATATATAAAATAGAAAGTGTGTATGTTTATGTTTGTTCCCTATACAAATCTACATTTCTTTACCAAATTACACGAAATTTTGCACACATACCCAGTTAAGCCCGGGAAGTATAGCTGTCAACATTAAAATTGAAGAAAATCACTCCTTCCCTTGAAAATTATATAATTTGTGAGAATATTATACTAAAAAAATGAATTCCCATTCAGTTGTCAAGACAAAAGTTTATTGTTTACACAGTTCATATGGGGCTTTGGACACTACATAATATTGGACTTTAACGAATTTTGATGCTATCGATGTAATACACTAGGATGTGCCCGCGGCTTCGCCCACGATAATTAACTGAAAAATTAGAAATTAATAGTATAATAATTATTAAAGCATTATATTTATTAACACTTGCACGCGAATCATTCTTATACTAAACCATTAATAATTAATGAAACAGCTAAAATTCCGGCTTTAGAGTACATTCCACGATTAGAAATTGCCACCTGGGAAAACGATCTCAGATTCGATTATGTAGTTCCAAAGATAACTGTGATCCACTGCCTTCTAAACTGTATAGGCTAATTCTCGTGCGTAATTCTCGAGACGGCGGTGGATAATGGCGTTTTTCAACTGTTTGTTGACAGACGAATGAGATGTGAATTTTATTTGATAAATTCAGTGTAATTTTAAGAAATTATATAATTTTTCAAGAAAAGGAGTGATTGATTTGGATTATTAGTATCAGCGATATTTCAAGAGTTAAATCATCAATATTTTACTGCTGGTGCCCCCGGCTTCGCCCGCCACTATTCATTGACTCCAGGATTTTTAAGAAATTTACACTGGTAGACTATTAAAAATGTTTGTGGTTCAGAGCTATGAAAATTGTAAGTAAAAATAAAATTAGAATATTTGTTCATTGTGTTCATTTCACTCAGGCCTTATATAATAGTGGTTTACATAATTTTGTAGTCGTCATGAAAGTTTATACTGCGAGAGACGAACATCGCCGAGTATACCCGATGTCTCACGAAGCGGGCGAGCAAGCACGCTATTTAGGGCCGTTGAATTGTATAAGAGTAGATTTGTAAAAATAATTCTTGAAGTATAAAATCCACGAAAATAAAGCACATTGTGATGCAGTCACATAACTTTCTCTACCCTGGACATAAGAAATATTTTCTCACTTCACATTTTGATGTAGAATAAGAGGTATTGCAGGGACAACTTAAGTGTGTGAGTATGCTATATCAGAAGTCTGTAAATAATCCTTTCCGCTGATACGTATCCATAGCTGTAGGCATTGTATTAGTTGAGAAATAGGGATGTTTATCATAGGCCCTAAGCATGGATGGAACATTTTGAGTCCTATGCTCGCAGTTTATTATGTCCCGGGTTTTAGGGGAGGAAAGTATGAAAGTTTCTCATTTCTCTTTTATTTCAGCCCCGAAACGATTGTATGGTAACATGAGAATGAGAAGTAAAATTTTCCGTCAAGTCAGTACAATCTTTTGTAATTTATGTTTCTTCTTATTTCAACCCCTCCCAAGCATGATGTGTAGAAGCAACGGAATGCAGCATTCGACATCCTCTATGAACCATAAAAAGCTATATCTAGCGTTTTCTGATGGAATAGTTTGAGTGTGATAAATCTTTTTCTTCATTTCAAGTTCTACATACATATTATATAAGGACCTAGAGTTTCAAAATCGAAAGTTCTCCATAAGTTAATTTCAAATTAAAAAATACAAAGCCCGGGCGACGCCGGGCCTTTTCAGCTAGTATAAAATAAATAAATATTTAGTACAACACTCTTCACAATAACAAGCCGCCACGTCTGCTTTTAACCCTGCAGTGCTCGCGTGGCGTCTGACAGACGCCAGACCAGATTCATTTCACTATATCTAGAATACCTATGAGGCCATTGTGCTGACCTGCCATCTACCTTTCGGTCAACTACTCTTAAATAACATATCCAAACGGCAACCCTCCAGTTTATGCCTAGCAACGGTGGAGTGAAGTTATTGTTGCGAAAACGTAGATGGCGTCTGTGAGACGCCGCGCGAGCTTTACTGTTACAAGGTAAGTTACTGGTTTAAAACAAATTTCTTGCAGAAACTAGTGATCATAAACCTACAATACCAATATTTTTTTATGGAAATTATTTATCTTTAGGCTTGGCAATGAGTGGAAAGGAGAAGAAATATCATAATCTTTCTGATCCAAATGATTGGAAGGTAGTGCAAAGTTGCTAGAAGAAGAAGATTGTGATGTTGAACTTGATTCCGATAGTGATCCTAAAGAAGACATTGCGGAGTGTAGAAGTGAGTCTACGGACACTGAACAAAAAACAGATGATGATAATGATTATAGTGAATGTGATAGGCCTAAATATTTCGTAGGGCGGGACAAAGTTTCTAAATGGGATAAGAAGAGATCAATAACTAGTAGTAAAAGTTGTTATACCTACACAGTCTTAGGACAATAATATTTTAAAATTATTTTAAAATTGTTACATGCCTATCAACATTGTTTTATAGTTAATTAATTAAAGTCATTATGTGCTAATAATGATTTGTGTCCAATATGATTAGTTAAATGCTCATTTTCAGTAAATTGACTTAATTCATATATTTTCAATAAAGCAATGTATGCAAAACATGTTCAATAATATTAAATAAACTATGACAACCCTCAGTAAACAAAATGAACACTCAAAACAACATAAAACAATAGAAACAACGTAAAACATGAACGGCGTCTCTCAGACGCCGCGCGAGCTTCTATGTCCTGAAACAGCGCGCGAGCACTGCAGGGTTAAAACGACAACTGAATGACATCTGGAAATACTTGCAATACAAATTTCTGTATTACCCCACAACTTTCTCTACCACTCTGCCAGTGGGGGGTAGTGGAGTGAGTAACTTTCAGCTACCTGCTGTATTCTGTGCCAACTTAAAACAGCCCTACTATAGTAATATTGCTGCTACTAGGTCACGTGACCTGTCACGTGATCAATTACTGGACGCTCCACCGGCCACTAAACTCAAACATGTTTGACTTCAGTGGCCGCCAGTAGAAGCTGTCCATTACTGGCCATTGAAGCGACTAGTTCCATTACACACGGGGACAATGAAGGGAATTTTAGTGGCGGCCAATAATGTCCATTAGTACTGGCTGCCACTATTGTCCTCGTGTGCAAGGGCCTTTACAGTCGTCTCTATAGTGAGATGTGTATAGTATAGAAGTATAGTGTGATGTGTACTTCTCTCCACGGCCCCGATTCAAGCAGGCTTATGTAAGTTCTGACAAGTAAGTAAGTAAGTAAGTGTTTATTACAATAATTAACTTTTTACAAATTCCAATGCAAACAATCGCACGGGTCCGCATGGACCGTACATGCTTACGCAAAAACACACACACACAAAAAAGAACAAATATTATAAATACAAAATAACACAAACAAAGTAAATCTATTCCTCACCCTCCACACCCGCTCTCCAATTTGTCGCTTTTTCAAACCTGAGCTGTCTCGCTTTCATTAAATACTTCCCAATGCCTTCCTCAACGTTTTTTCCCGTTAGTAACTCCAAACATTTCCGTTGCTCCCTATTTGATTCCATAAAAGATAATGGTAAGTATTTTTCCCTCCAATTTTCCAAACCTTCACAATTCGCCAAAATATGAAACCATGATTCTTCCCCCTTACATAATGGACAAACTCTCATTCCGTTTTCATCTGTGATCTTAATCATTCTCCACGCACCTAGTCTAATCCAAGCGAGGCCTTGTTTACTGACTTTAGATCCTTTTCCTATGTATTGCTCTTTCCCCCACTCCAATTTTAACCGCGATTGTAATTCAAGTGAAACCATAGTCTGACATTGTGCATTTGTCTGTTGTCTATCAATATCCTTCAAACGATTCTTAACCTTCCTCCACACACTTCTCCTATTTCCCTGCCCATCCATCCAAACGTATCCCATCCCAATTGTTTCTAATCCCTTTCTTAATTTGGAAGCCCACGTATTTCCTCCTATTCTTAGCTGTTCTTGATAACATATTGCTCTAATTAGAGACTGATCCCCCAGCATAAGTTGTAACCAATATTTCACCGCCCTAATTTTACACTCTATAGTCTCACTATGCGCTCCAAACTCTCTCATAATGCCACAATTTGCAGTACCCCTCCCTACCCCCAAAATCCCTTTCAAAAAAACGCGTCCTGACCTGATCTAGATTCCCTGTTTCTTCCCAACCCCATATCTCAGCCCCATAAGTCATCGTCGATCTCACTATTGCCCCGTACAGAGTTTCCATAACACCTATTGGCATGTCTGGAATTTTGCTACGTATCCGAAGAGTTTCAGCTGATTTCAGTCCCGCTTTATGTTTCGTCACCTCAATGTGCTTTGCCCATCGTCCGTTCATAGTAAGCGTCAATCCTAAATACAAGAAGTTCTTCACGTTATCCAAAGGTTGTCCCGCATACGTCCATGTCTCTTCCCTGCTATAAACTGATCCGTTCTTAAAGGTCATAGTCTTAGTCTTTTTTGTATTAACAGTAAGTGACCATTCCTCGCAATAAGTTTGAAGCCTGTCTAGTCCCAGTTGTAGTCCGTGAATCGTCGTTGAAGATAACACCATGTCATCCGCGTATAAAAGCACAGGAACATGTACATTCCCCACCTTAGGTGCTTCCATATGTATCTGTCCCATTACATCAACAATATCGTCTATAAACATATTAAATAATATAGGAGACAAAATACAACCCTGCCTCACCCCCATCTCACTGACAAAACTCTCCGATACCCTTGTACTGTCGTACTTTACACAAAATTCCACATTTTTATAAATCGCCTGCAATGCTACAATCATCTTCCGCGACATCCCTTTCACCCACAATTTATGCCATAACGCCTCACGATTAATTGAGTCAAACGCCTTCTTCAGATCCACAAAAGCACAATGCAGTTTTCCACGTTTTAATGATATTTGTCTCCCACGTAATGTGTCCAGAATAAATACTCCATCTATGGTACTATGTCCTTCTCTAAAGCCAAATTGAAATTTTGAAAGTTTACTAAATTCCGTTGACCAGTCCTTAAGTCTGCTATACAGTATTCTGCAATATATTTTCTCCATAATAGGTAACAAAGTGACTCCCCTATAATTGTCCGGAATTGTTTTTGGTCCATTCCCCTTATAAATTGGCTGAATTATTCCCTTGCCCCAACACTGAGGATAATTCCCACCACGAAACGTTTTCTTGAAAATCTGAAGCATCACCAAACCAAACTCATTAACACTTGCAGCGGCTTTAAATACTTCAGGCGGTAACCCATCAGAACCCGGAGCCTTCCCACTTTTCAACCCTTTAATTGCCCTTATGACCTCCTGTCTAGTAATATCTCCATCCAACATTGGTACTTCCAGCCACTCCCGCCTTTGAATCTCAATTGTTTTTCCCGCCCCCCATTTCCCACCACCGAAAACTCCTATAAAATGTTGAAGCCATTTTTCCGGAGATATTTCACTAATTGTCTGAAGATTACAAGCATTTTTGTGTGTGTGTGATTTCTAGCCCTGAGCTAGTTTCTCGAAAACTTATAATGTTAGAGTTCATAATGTAGGCACCATCAGAGTTAAAATTTATGTAGGAATCAAATTTCTATAGCGAATTCTTTCACTTAGCATAGGTCTTGTGCTATAATGTTTACATAGCATTATGCATTCCAATCACAGCTGTTCGGTGTATGTAGGTTTCGGTACATATGGTTAATGACTGAATTTCTTGTTGCCTCAACAGAACGGTAATTACGTTCCTTTTCGTATTTTGTCAAATTATTAATCATAGTAACTTCTTCTGCCTTTCAAACTAAATTAGTTGTCTTACTTTGGTAATTGCTAGCTGTCATGTGGCGCGGTTTGTAACGTCTATATAATATATAGATTTTCTAAACTTTTCTTAGGGTTTTTTCCTATGCATTCTATAGTACATTATTATAGCTTTAACTTATTGAGTTATGTCTGAAAACTCAGTTTCACTAATTTCTTTCATTTCATTTTCTAGTAACTATTTTGGAATTGACTTATAAAATATTTTTCGGGGTTCTCCTTTTCTTGACATAAATACATTGGTGATTTGGAATTACTTAAATTACATTTGGTGTTCTATCATTAACCAATGTAGGGGACCTGCCTTCTAAAGAAAGTTATAATATCCAGTCTTGCATAAACTGATTGGTCTTTATTATTCATTCATATATTGCGATTACAACTTTCGTACTTATAGATATATTGTCCCTTTGATTAAGAATTCTTACAGTTATTTTCTATATAGCGTTTCATAATATTTTCATGTAGCATATGTGTTCTGTTTCTATTCTGAATTGCATATACAAAATTTTGGGCATTTAATAAATTACTGCTGATAATAGTTGATAATTTTTTTATTCTGGTTTATGGTTAGTATTTCTTTTTATAACTTCTTAGGCCTACGTCAAACATATTCTCCTTAACGTAACTGTATTTCAAACTTTCTTATTCTACTCGTCTTTGTTATTCAGATTTCGTTTGCCCATGTCTGTAGCTTGATTTTCAATATATTCATATATTTTTTTAAAATATTGATATTTATGCATTCTGGTTTTCTTTTCATATTTTATAGTCTATATTTAATTATTTGTTATTTTCTTTTTACCGTAACTCACTTATTGACCATATCTGCCTTTGCTATTACCGAATTCTGGATTGGGGATGCAATTAAGTTACTTATATAAAATATACAATATTTACATTTTAATTGCTATTGCTATTGAGATTTTTATGTATGTAAATTATGAATTTTGCGTCTGATTTTGGTTTATGAAATAGTGGATTCCGACATCTGTCCCCACTCTCCAGCTGATGATCTTCTGCCTGTCAATTAATTAATTAATTGCAGTACTGTTTTCTCTCATGCCTCCTGATTTTGCTGGTTAGGTTATTGGAACTGAAAATTTAAAAGAGATAGATTTTGGACTATTGTAATTATAAAGGATTCTAGTTTGAGGGTTATTTACTGAGCATTGGTGCTACAGCTATAAATTAATTCAAGTGATTGATTTGGCCTGCATTGCTGCTTATAGTTATTCAGAACTTATTTAAAGTACTCTACTCATAGTTATAAGAATTATTATTGCTACCTGTATACCTTTATTGACAGTATTAAAATACTATTGAGAGTTTAAAAGGTAATTCTTGAGGATTTACATCAGTCTTTCTATTGTGACTATTTCAAGAAATTCAATATTTAAGTGACTTTAATCAAAAAAGGCGTGGGACAAAAATCGTCACACAAGATCGAAACGGCAAGCCATTCTAACCTACCGAGTGTGGAAACCCAGGAGCGGCTCCACATACAAGCAGCGGTTTAAAATGTTACACTCATGAGGATGTTCAAATTAGTAATAATTAGAAAAGATTAGTTCATGAAATAACGTTATATACTACCCATTTATCCGGTCATATATATCACGACTAACCTAAACACTATACAAAAACTTACAACCTAACCTCTACACTATACTATATACAAAATATTTACAAGTTAAATATCACAGCTTCTAGCCAACCAACAGAAGTCTTGAACCCATGCAACAAACAACATGTCCCCTCCTGGATTCTTGGAGAGTCCATGAATTCCTCAGCTTTAGTCGGCCAGGTCATAATTCCCTCCAATAATGGTCACTACTTGAGGCTGAAACAACCATATACGCTTACAAAATCACAACACTTATCTAAGTGCCATTATATCGTATGTATTATGTATTGTTTTGTTCGTATTTTGGCACATGCTTCCTCCCACTGTCGATAGTTGGCTCTGTCTTGCTCATTCGAATGGTCCAGTGCAAAGCTTCCCTGGTGTCTCCCCTTCCTCCGCGCGGCAGGCTTGCTGCGAGTTACTTGGGCATCCTGGCGTTTAAACGCGGCATGGCCTCTCTCTTCCATCTTCTCTTGCTTGAGATTCATATTTCTGGAGATTTTAGTCAATTTTGGTTTGCAGTTGGTTTCTTGTAATAGTAGAGTATGTTGTAGGCGTCAGGACGCCGTAATAGCGGCTTCCTCCCTTCCCTCCTTCTTCCTTTTCCCTGGCTTGCAAACCTGATGTTCGCGTCGCGGTAAGTTCTTACGTCTTTAAATGAATTTATTTCGGCTTTGGTTGTATTTTGATTTTCATTTTGTTCTGTGTTTTAGTTTGTTTTTGTCCTTGCCATGCCCTTCTCCTGCCTGATTGGGATTTCAAAGGCTACTCAGTCGGCAGTAACGTTTTCAGTCTTTTTCTAAATTTCCCCCTCTATTTTGAACATGTTTTAGGCTTACGATATTAAATTTGTCCCGCATGTTTTCAAAAGTTTAGTATAATGAATTTTGTATCTTTTAGTGTGAAAACTGTCATCCCCTACTTTCGGTTATTAAACTTTAATTTCATTTAAGTTTAAGATAATATTTCTGTCGATTTCTGAAGCTCCATTTGTTAAACACTGTAAACTTCTGATTATGTGTTTTTCTTTCTTTCGTTGACCGAAGTAATTTATGTTATACATTACTTGTGTAAGCTACTTTGTAATCTTCATTTAATCTCATTATGCATTTTTAAATTATATATTTTGTCATTGTATAATGTAACCATGAACTTTTACTTTGTATGTTGGGCTCCTACTGGGAATCATCATAACCTATGGGTGGGCCCGTTTGCAGGGAATAGGTTAGGTTCCCTGAGGTTTGATAAACCTTGCATCCTTCCACTCCATATCCCTTAGGTAAGGAGTGCACATCCGAAAATAATGCACAAGCGATTGTGTCTACATACAGTAGTAATCTGTTTTCATACGCGTGATAGAGGTCATGGCCACCAAAAACGGTTATATGGCAGTGCGCTGTTGCAAATCCGAGGAACTTCTTTTCATAATTATCTCATAAGCAATACACGAATTCTCAGAATGCAGTCTTTTATTATGTTAACGTTATCTACTGTCCCCTTGAATATGAGCGTTTATACCCTTTCCTAAATAATTTATCAACGCTGAGTTGTGCAACTACTTTTATAATTCAAGAATAGCTACAAACAATCAAAATTCGTGCAATTAACATACACAAAATAAAATATAAGCTTCGCTTCGTTTACTATTCTTTAATGGTATAGCAAATTATATTATGCTAAGAATCATATAGTTAATTTTTTCGCAACCATATTATAAAACCCAGAAACTAAGATAATACGAATCCTTGGCAGTGACAAGGGCAGAAGACCTCTTACAACAAGAGCTCAGGGTCTGAAAATAAGCGACCAACACTTGAGAGGCCTCAACAAACTAAGGCAGGGGGTCGTGCTTCTGCATCTTACACGTTCAAGAGGTTTTCAAGACAAGATAATGAATGTATTTCCTGCACGTACTCTCTGCTCAGGAGATTAAACTGACGTTTGCGAAGCCGCACCTGTTTAATATCACATGCTTCCTAATTGTTCACTCTTAAAACTGTAACTACCTTACTTGCGAGAAGCACTGCATTCTTTTGTTTCTAAGTTACTTGGCTCTGTATAAGCAAGTACCAAACACCATGCTAGCCCAACTATTTTTATTTTTATTTTTTGTTATACAAAGTGTAATATTGTTCACTATTGTACATTTTATCTTAAAGTTAAAACGAAGAATCACCGCGGCTCATAAATTACCTATACTCTTGTTAAAAGGTCTTACAAAATCCTAAGAATGATTTAGAACCTTACTCTTCCTGAAAACTTTAAATCAGGGGTTTCAAACTTCAGGATGTGCAAGGACCAATGTTTTGTCCATGAGTTGACTGGCGAGGAGCAGAGTTTTTTAGTGACAATTTAGCTCGTGAATGAATGGCTATTTTAATCCAGTATGAGAATGCGTAGAATTTCAACCAATCGGAAGTGTCTTTCGTCATAGTTTTATTGTTTTATTTTTTATCACTTTCATTTTATCACTCCTACACGCAATTGTTTTTATGTACTAGCTGATTTCCATTATGAATTGTAGTTAATAACCATACCATCGTCACACATCGATTGTCTTGTCATCGGATCTCGCATTCTCGCTTAAAATGACACAAACGACGATGGGTTTTATTCATTGTTGTAGTTTTAATTCGTTGCGTGCTTAATTCTGTACTTAAGTATTCGTTAAATAGTCACAAATAAGATAAGCAAACCCGGCAACCTCCATTTTGGAGGGAGATAAATATGCTAATATCAAATAAAAGTTTAATACATTTCCTAAGTGTACCGGTGTGTGTTACAAATCTGACTTTCCTCATAAGGTAGATTCAAGATTTATAACACATGCACTAAATATGTAGCCTACCCGGAAATGCATGAAACTTTCATTAGAAGTTAGCATTCTTATCTTTTATCAAAATGGAGATTGCCGGGTTTGCTAAGAACCCGCAGACATAACTCGAGCTCCAGATTATCTCAAGATAAATGCATTGCTCATTAATTTATCAATAAAATCTGGATTTCTCGTTATATTACCCATGATAAAAATAGTAAAGTACAGAAAATGAATTAAAATTTATGTGCAATTTTGTTTATTTTAAGAACTGAAAAGATTGAAGTCAGAAACTAATTTTACTTTGCTTATATCATGTAGCCTACCGGGTTTACACACATAAATTCTACAATGCGTCATTAAACTTGCCCTGAATTTATAAAATTATGCTAGACAATGGAATAACAATTTGAATAATTAAACAAATTGAAATGAATGCACCATGATTTATCTGTAATATCAGACGATTTGACCACGTGACGCCATCTTTTCACACCTTGTCATGGATGCGCCTCAAACGCCTCCATTCTCTTATCTTCCTTCATAACATATTATTATCTTCCTCTCCTTCTTATTTACACTCTCGTTTTAATCTCCTTTCGACTTCACGAACGCATAACCAAAATCTACTGCTTATTCTCCGACATACAACATCATTCTTTTTGTGTATCAATTCCTCGCTTTTGGAATTCGTTGCCTTGTCATATCAGAGACTGTCGAAATGTACCACAATTTAGAAATAAATTGGATATCCATTTTGTTAGTCATTAATTTTATTTAAGTTAATTTTATCAAACTTGTAATTTTATTGTCTGTAGTATGTTTAGCTTTAATTTATAATTTATCAATTCTTGTATTGTTTGTAGTATGATTTACGATATGTATAGTTTTACTGGTGCAGTGGAAGAAAACGCCTTATGGCCTTAACTTCGCCAGTATAAATAAATAAATAGTAATAATAATAATAATAATGAATTTAAAAAATATCGCAGTTTTCAGTGTTCAGTGTGAGAATTGAGGTCTATCTGCCTTGTTTATTAAAGCTGGAATTTTTTTTTCAGTTTCTGTAGTTGCCAGTCTCAGAAAATGAAATAATGAACATTCCGTCCATCGGTTTGGCCTATCTCATATGTATTCAGGGGTGGGTACAGCACGGATATCTTGCCATTCTTATGCGGCTCCTCAAGAAATCATGAGAAAATATTGTGAATCTTCTTAAATCTTTTTCTGTTGATGTAATAAAAAATGCTTTTTTCCGTGGCAGGGCTAATATTGTGTTGGCAGCTGCAGTATTGGAGTAACTGGAGATTCAAGAGAACGAAGGACTAAAACCGTTTAAAACTGGGAATGGCTATTGGTCAACCATTCGATTTTAGAGAAAAGTACTCGAACATAAGTATCCAAGAATTTAAAATGTGCCAAAAGACTTATCTCCATTTTTTGGGAAAACTTATTCTCGTGACTCGTTGTACTCAACCACTAAATTCATGAATTCTAAGCATCAAACTGTTTGAAGTGATGAGCATTTAAGTGAACTTGTGTGAACTTCCCTAACTATTCATTTCCCAGATTTCAAACAGGTAACAGTCGAATGACACCCTAAAAAGTGTAAATATTTTGTGGGTTTTTGTAACAACTATAAACACGTTAAGTGATGTACTAAATAAATCTATACGCTTTACATCTAATATGTTTATGAACTGACGTACTATTAGGGTCAACTTTAGGTTCTACTTTACCCAAAGTTCGTCCCGTAGATTGGTGCTCCAAAAAGCTCCCAAAAGTTGGTCACTCCTGTTATGTATAGGCCTATATACATATAAGTATATATACGTTTATATATGCACTTATACATAAGTATATATAAGTTATACGTATATTATTTCTTTGCCAGATATAGATCCTTTCTGTGACTCTCATACCCAACCAATTTTAACAACTGAGGTGTGAAAAGACCCAGAGCAGTGGTGAATTGCATATAATTGGTGAATTATAAATATTAATCATTATTTAAGAGTGTCTCATTTTCGCTAAAGTTAGCTCCACCTATGCCGCGTGTTGATCCAGTTTTTTATTTATTTATATTGGTCAATGTGAAATTACCCATGGTCCCTGAGCCGTAGGCTATACCCCTAGACAAGCTACAAGTTTTATATTTACAATTTGTATGTAAAATTGTTAATTAACTGTTTCTTTTCACTTGGCTGTGGAGTGTTTCTTTCGTCCTTTGTTACAAACACAATTACAGTCCTGAATATACAAAAACAACTGAGAAAACAAAAATGAAACAGTTCTTCGCACTACACTTATTCACCCTTGTTTTTCAGTCAACAGTCTTCCTCGTCCTGCTCTCTTCTGTCATCAAGAACATTCTGTGCAAAGTTTTGAATGTCTCGAAGTTGTTTTTCCTTGTCCAGAAGGTTAAGTCTCGGGCCCAGGGTTCGTCTTCAGTCATTGCAGCCGCTCTGAGCATGTTTCTGGCCTCCTCATGTCTGGCACACGTATATAAAACATGGTACATGGAATCATCTTCGCAGTTCTCACAGCAACTTATTGAATCTTCTGCTAAATTAAATCTGGCTAGATATACTAAGAATGATCCGTGCCTCGTTAGAAACTGCGATGTGGCGAAGCCCGGAGTTATCCAGGGTTGTTTCAATAGCTTGATGACACTCGGGAAGAAGTCCTTAGAGATGAGCCCAGTTACAGCCTGGTGCCACCTCGTCTGCCAGTACTGGACGGTCTGTAATCGGATTTGTTTCCGGATTGCCTTGGTTTCATACATCCTGTAGGAGTCCTCAATCACGTTGATCTTTAGGTATTGGGTCGGCAGATCCCTTCTGATGTTCCATATTGTTGCCCTTTCCTCCAACAGCAGGTCCGCTCGGAGTACCCCTGCTATGACGGGCAAGGCATCTGACGGAGCTGTTGAGTTCGCTCTGGTTACTCGTAAGAGGGCTTGTCTCTGAGCTGATAGTATTTCTTTCTTGTGCCGTGCATTTATGTTAGGCACCAAGCCTTGCCTCCATAGGAGAATATAGATTCGAAAATTGCCTTATATAGAGTGAGGAAGTTAGTATATTTATAGCCCCAGTTCTGTCCCGAAAGGCGTCCCAGGACTTGGAATAATCTTACTGCCGATGTACAGGCTTTGCTGACTTTCTCGTCCATTTTGTTTCCCTCCTGAAGTGCGAGGCCAAGATACCTTATCGCCCTGGCCATCTGTAGTTGTTTACCTTCAATGTGTATCCTCGGTGGAGTTCCTGGATCTAGGTATCCCTTCAGGAGCACCATCTTCGTCTTCTGAGCTGAGGTCTTCATTCTGGCTCTATTGCACCACTGGAGGAAGGTTTGAATTGCCCCATTTCCTCTTCTTTCCAACTCCCTCCTGCTGCTTTCTTTCTACGATAAGGACGATGTCATCAGCAAAGTCGATCGGTGTGGCTAGTGTTGTTTCTTCGACGTTTCTGATGGCTTCGTCAGCTACCTGGTCCCAGTTCTTGGGTCCCAAGACTGACCCCTGTGGGCAACCCTTGGTCACTCTTTTGGTGACGCGCCGAAAATTGTTTTCCATGTTGACTGACCGCCCTTTGAAGTAATCTCGAAGGACTTCATAAATATTAGTCGGACATCCTATCGCGCGGAGCTTTTCCAGAGCATACGGCCACCATACCCCGTCAAACCCTCCCTCTATATCAATGAAAACCCCCAGTGCGTATTTGTGGCGCGATTCCCTGATTATACAGTATTCCAATTCAAAAACGTTTCCTCTTCACTCACTTCCTCGTTTTCGATTTTGTCCAAACTTGGCAGTTTGTAGAGGACGACATCGTCTTTTCAAAAAGTATTTGGTCTGCTATCCCCTTCCTCCACTGTCAGTCGAATTTTACTCATTACACTTGCTTGATCCCATATCCCACTTTATGTAGGTTTTTCTAGTGTAATACGTAGGTTTTTTCCAATATTTTTGCATCTATCATTGACAGCGAAAACAATCTGTAAGAGAAAATTGTATTATTGCTGTTTTAAAGAAGTGTTGTAAACTATTACCTTGAAGAAATTTTGTAAATAGTATTGAATAAAATTTGTGAAAAACGATTTCAAGTAAATTATAATCGAAATATTTTTGTGATTTTTTTTTTTTTTTTTTGCTAAATTTCAGTTCTCTAATTTTTTATTTATATGTTATAGGAGAATTAAAAGTTTGCGATATTTTTTATAATAATAAACACGTTTAGCTAATATCTTTTACTCTTCATATGAATGTGGAGATATGTTCTTTTCTGTTCGACCATACGCTTATTACATGTGACATAAAGGAATCATAATGGTATATACAGAATTTCATTATAACTCTGGTGTGGTGTCGGTAAGAAAACGGAACCATCTTCAAGCCATGAAAGCAGTAATACAAATTGCATTGTAAACAACCTGTTTTTAACATTAAAATAAAGTCTTATTACATATGACGAAACAGTATCATGATAACTAGTAAGATACCGGATTTACTTATATCCTTATTGTGGTAGCTATTAATACGAACACGGAACAATCTTCAAGCATTGAAAGCAGCAAACAGCCATACTTAAATAAAATAAATTATGTTCATGTTTTGACATTGAAACGCCAAAAGAAGTCATGAAAAAGTGTACGGACGGTTATCTTTTTCCTGGAAAGAAGAGTAATTGCAATTGTGTTCCTGGACATGCTACAATAGTGTCTTATGCCTCAGTTGCTAGAAAATACGTTTTCAACAAAATGGTTGTCCTGCCCACTTTCACAATAAAGTCCCTCTCTGCTTGAATACTTGTCGCGAAGACGATGAATAAGGACGTGCTTCTGAAGATGACCAACACCGAATGTCTTGGCCCCCAAAATCACGAGATTTCACACCGTGTGATTTCTTCTTGTGAAGTTATATCACATTCCACCGCTGCCCCGTAGTAATGCAGACGTAAAAGATCGTATCATGGCAGCGATAAACACTATCGACAGGCCCATGTTGATGCGAGTGTGGCAGAACTGCACTATCGTAATCATAAGGATATAACTTTTGCCGTGTCACCCATGGGTAACATATTAAATGTTCGTGGAATATTAAAAAAAAAGTTTGAAATCCTCGTCCAATCTCAACCGGTATAGTGAATGTAAATTCAATAGTTTTTTGTAATAAATTTCTGTAACCCCTGAAAGCTTTTTGTAACACCGTACATATTGTAATCTATAGAGGAAAATTTGTCCTGGGTAGGAACTGAACCCTCGTTTTCAGCTTTGTACGCTGACCAGTAGGCTCCCATAAGACGTACTTAGATCCATTTCAAATCTTTCACTAGAGTTTTAGATCTCTCGCTATAGATGTCTGCACATCAAGAGTGTAGTGAGGAAGCATGGGACTATGATGCTGATATAATTATAGGTTTTTAGTTAATCAATGTTAAAGACAGACTTCGATTCCCGCCCAGGACAAATTTTCCTCTATATACAGTAATAATAAATGATTGGACGAGAGCACTGTAAATAACTTACAATAGGTCTACATAGCCGTTCTGCCGTCTAGATATCAAATACTATTTTGAGCAGACTTATTCAAAATAAAAACTTAATTTTCCATTTACGTTGATGTGGTAATATTCGAATTGAATTACTTGAATTTCTTCCATAAGGCCAATGAGCCTCAAGAGCCGGCAGTTATAGCTTATTCGTTAATACTTATCAAATAAATAACAATTTAAAATTTACTCAAAATATGCTGGGGATACCAAAAGCATGGAGCCTAGGGTCTGAGGGGCTTATCGCTGCCACTATGTGGAGACCGGATCTGATGTCATTTAAGCGAATGTTGACCCAATATAAGAGTAAGTTATAGATGAGGGCTGTTCAATTTTGGAGTAGCTGGGGCAAAATTAACTTAGTCAAGTCAATTTGAGGACAGTACCAAAATTACTTAGATTTGTTAATATTAGCTAAACAAGTTAGATTGCCACTCATGAAGTGCACGCAGGAAGTCTATTATAGGCCTGGTCATCACTGACTCGATTGTAAAAGTTTAAAACGGTTTTAAAGTAGTACGACAAATAAAATGACAATAATTGTTTGCGGAAAATATAGTTCTTCTCACACCAGTTTACCAGTTCAATGACAAAATAGTAATACATTTGATTTAGAAAAAAGCCAATTGACCTAAGTATAGCAGAGAATAGTCACGGTGTCCTGTAGTTACATTTTTTATGCAGCTCACATTCGAAAATGCATTTTCACATAGGCAATGTGCTTCCGAACATAGACTTGAAAAATTTCCACAGCAAAATCTCAGAAGAGAAGTTATGCTACTCACTTCATGCATAAACTTATGATTCATTTCTTGCCTCCGGAATAATGCTGCATTCAATGAGGCTAGGATAACTGAATGCGCACTTCTGCAATGCAACCGCCGCACAGAGGCCCGAATTCGAAAAAAATAAAACGGACAAAAATCGATTTCGGAACTTTTTTTGGAAACAGTAAACAAATTCCCAAGTAAGTTAAAGTATGTTTATCAGCGTACAATAATTTAATTTTTTCTTTGGAAATTGCTTCTGGGTTTTCTCAGATGTAATACTACAAAACTGACATAACTTTGCGTTTCTGAACTCCTCCCTTTTTTAAGTAAACTTTATCACATCAAAATGAAACTCAAGGTCCTAAATACCTTATAGTCTGTTCTATTTATTCAAAGCTTGAGCTTCAAATTAAGATCGCTTATAAAATAACTGTTGAACTTAGAACTTAGCAAAGGCCTTAATTTTGTCCAAACACCCAATACAATCCCAGTAGAACACATTATTACAGGAGTAGAAATTCCACTACTATGACTGGAGCAGGCAAAATCAAATAAAATCAGATACAAAGTACTGGACAATGGCAGGTTAGCACCCCGCAACATGACAGCACAAGAATCCAAAGCATTAGTAAAACTAAAGAAATTAAAGACCTTCTTATCCTACCGGCAGATAAAGGTAATGCCACTGTCGTAAGGACAAAGCCGATTATGAAAAATAAACACAGAGTATACTAGAAAACAGTACATATGAGAAACTAACCCGCAACCCAATGTAAGTCTGTATAATAAATCCACACCAGTTGGTTTCTCTGTAAACGAGAAGGGAGAGAACTTTTATGTATGCACTCTGAGGATAAACTCTTCCGCTAGATAAGGGACTGTTAAAGGACTGTACAAAGTGCCTAACCAAATTTACCGAATTTTAATAATAGGAATTGCATTTTTTTTTGAGGTCTGACTTTTCCGTTGGGTACAACAGGGGTTGAAATTTCCGCCTGATTTTTCTCACTACCAACATCTGACGCTGTTGTTAGTTATGAAACAAAACAACAAATTAAGTTGAAATTAACATTTAATTTCAAGTTTTGTATTACACTATTTAACTTTGTGGTGAAAAATATTTTTCTCCGCTCGTTTCGAAATCGAAATTGTGTGCCGTGAATCTATACTGGTAGAGAAAGTCATGTGTTTTACGTAATATATTTTCTGATTAAAACTGAGGGGTTTCTCGGAATGTTCATTTTTTTCATGTTTCATTATACTTTCATCAGTAGTGAGATCATTTGCTACTAATAATAAATTGCCTCATGGCTGTACAAGTACTTAGCAAGAGCAAAAATATTTGGAACTTACTCGCAGCACATGATCTTCTATGAAGTTTTTTTAATAAAGAATGTAGGCTATGGTTGTGATCCAGATGTTAGTACTCAGTGGGAAGTATATACTGCGGCTCGGGTTTTTAGTGCATTGCTCCACTGTTGTAAACATAAACAAAGACCTGACACTCCGCTACTTGTTATCCTCAGTCTACTATTACATGGAGACCACCCACACATCCGCACCCGTCTGTCAAAAACAGTTCATATCTCACAAACCCAACATCATAAAATAAGTTCCTTTCGACAGGGAAATTCAAGTAAACGTCTTCGTTAGATCTGAGGTGTTTATAACAATGATATTTGCATGAAATTTATGGAACTCATTTTAGGTTATAATTTGTTACAATTCTGTGATAAAACATTAACGTAGTAAAGAAATATGTTCTAAGTCTTCTAACAAATTTTGTAATAATAGTGGAAACCCGGTCACGAAGTCATTAAATTAATGTTCCCACAGTACTGCATAATACTATGTCGAAAATGTCATTCAGAGAGGTCGGCAATTAAGGATAATCATATGGAGAGAGAGAATTCATCTGTCGTCGTGATTCGAGCTCTAGCTATTGCAGTTGGTACAGAATCTGCATGGAAAACCGAAGGTCATGGGTTCGAATCCAGGTGTTATATTAATTTTTCTCACAAAATGTTCTCATATCTGGAATCGATCCTCGAATTCTTACTTTCTCTGTTTTGCTTGAGAGTTCTTTTGTAGACCTGTATGCAATAGGGATTTTGGAATGTAATGGCATCAGGCATTAAATAAACAAATGAAGTGAAAGTCAAGTTAGTACCTTGTTAGATCTCATTTAATCTCGTTTTTAAGTAAGCAATAACTTAACTTTATACAGCAGTTGGACGATATTTCTTTTTGTCTACTTTGTAGCTTACTATCCTTTCTAGATACAAACGTGCTAAACAATTAAAAATCAAACTACTGTGAGCTACTCAATGCTGTGATAGATTACATGAGATGACTTAGATTTGAAAGACGAGTAGACTGACTATACACTTCGATAAAATAGATTATCCCACTTTTAAAATTTGAAGATTATCAACAGTTGTTTTGTTTAGTGTTTCATACCTACGCTAAAAGCATTTCATTAGATATTGCAGATTTTTTTTTATTATGATCTTGAACTTAGGCAAAGAGAGTTCAAGAAAAGTGTGACATTCGAGAAAGACATGCATATCTGGGAAAGATATGCATAACGTTAAGTTCGAAATCCATACATGGTCTACCACAAAATAACTAAGCATTAGATGCTTTTATCAGCTTCTGAAGCTGTTGAAAAATTTTCTTACTTGTGGGTTGAGGAGTTCGAAAACTATGGTTTATGTAACACCACGAATATTACCAACCTGCCATTCTCGCTATATGTTCTTGAGTAATTCAGTTTCTGTGGAACTCCCACGACTACTTCCAACTCCAGCGATCTAATGCTTGAATAAATAATGATTTAGTTTACCTTGACAGAGATGATGGCCTACATTTCCAAACATAGACTCCCGAAAAAGTTGCTTTCTAACATATTTTAAATGAAGGAGTAAAGGAGAACATAAAGGAGTATATAGCAATTAAATTATCAAAAGTAGCTGTAACAACCAGTGGCGGACGCAGAGGGGGGGATTGGGGGATAGATCCCCCCCCGAAATTTGAAAAAAAAAGGCTATATATGCACTCTAAGTGGCCAGTTTTATAAACTAATTGTATAATATATAAGTTAATTATTTTTTTTTTAGTATTCAAATCCCCCCCCCGAAAAAAAATTCTGCGTCCGCCACTGGTAACAACTATAATATGTATATCACTCAAAAATAGGGCATTGGCTGTGAAAAGGATCATTTATACATTCCATCACTACTACTGAATTAAATTTTCCCCTCCAAACCAATCAGGATTCTCCGTCTACCTAGTCCAATTCCTAGCTCTCTTATTGGCTCTCCATTCCACCTAGCCTAGCGTTTCTTCGCCTTTCTTATGTAGTAACTTACTATGCAGAAGATGATTGTAGAGAAAGCTTCCGAAATTTCGGAATCAATCCTCCTACTCAAGAGGTTGGAAGCCCTAGAAAGCATTTTCCAGTTGTCTTTTGCGTGAAGTTAAAAATTTGTCCACAAGAGGGCAGCAGGGTCAGACGAAGTCCTGCCATCTCGTTCTGCCTCATACTTATGTGCATCAATAGATGTGAATAATGCTGGCTTTCTAATAAAAACTGGCGATTAATAACGTTTAAGTTATATTCCAGAAATCAGACACCTACATTCTGCCTAGGAGAGTGTGAGATCGCCAGAAAAAGTATTGATTTTTTAAAAGAATTAATCTCTGTCTGAAGTAATAATTGGTTATATTATGTTGAAAATAACCCGTGGGTTTTGCCATCAAAAACAGGAACAATAATTATTTTGCAGAGGCAGAGACATGTGTAGCTTAGTGACAAATAATTCAAAATATTTAAGTTATTCCTGTATATCGCGATGAAATTTTTATTCGTCAAATGGTGAAGAAATAATTCACATTTTATGAAACGTATTTAAAACTTGTTGTACAGTACTTCACAAAGAAAAAATCCCATCTTCTTTAGACTTATAACAATAGGCGTAAATATGTTTAAAAAAATTATACGGGTACTGTAAATCATTTTAAAAAAGTAATTTAGGTTCATGGTTGTTTGCTTTCACAATATTCTGTATAGCCTATATTTCAGCTTTCCGTTATGATTTTACTGTGTGGTAAACAGATGCTAGTATCTGATTAATATAACACAGTAGTAATAGAAAGTAAAGAACTTGGATATAAATGTGTAAATATTTTGTTTCTATTATCATTAATATTTTTGAAATAAGTTTGGGTTAAGTTTGCTTGCTTCTAAATATCCTATAGAGGCTTACGAATAATACATGCTCCAGAATTATAGCTGTGTTTTTTTTTTTTTGCGGAAAACAAATACAAATAATAGTATTTGAATACTGTATCATATTAGTAATAGAATGTTCTTTTCATCAAGTCAACATAATTTAAAAGAAGCTGGAATGTCAAAATAAGGTAATAAAGTATGAATGGTTTTCTTGTGATTATTACTGTAGGCCTAAATGCATAATACTTTTAACGTCAACTTCTCTAAGAAGAAAGCCCATCCATAACATAGGTTCATACATTTTATTTTAGAATTATATTACATAATATTACATATTATGTTTCAGAATTGTGGCTCGCAGGGAATTGTTATTCATCGTACTGGGTTCTCATATGCTAATACTATGTCCTCTTCGATTCGAGTTAAAATATCTAAGTGCATCGGGAAATCCAGTTCTAATATAGTGTTTTAATATCATTAGTGTGCATTATAGAAGTGAGCTGCATTTAATAACAGTGTAGTTGACTTTTTTTATTTAGACAGGAAAAATAGCCAGCGCCAATTGCCAGTATAGAAATGTAAAATTTAATTGACGTCTTCTTTATAATAAATATTTTTTTAAATCTTCATATGCCTGTAAGAAAAACTTAGTTTTGCAAGTGTTTCAGTTTTACGATTTTTTTAATGTTTGCATTGAAAAAACTTACAAATTCCGTTTAAACAAAATATTAATTATTATTTTATTATACAAATTATAATAAATGTGTAACAGAAATATGTGAATTTTTGTTGTGAAGTTAATAAATTAAGTTGTTTTTATCAAATACTGTCCATAACTTTTTAAGAAGTAATTTTGTATCATAGTTTGAAAGAGAATAAATGGTTGAGTTTCCTGCTGAGAGAACATGCTGTTTCTAGCAACAGTACATAAGTGAATCTTGTCCATTTGATGAAGATATTGGAAACATGATCTTCTGTTGTAGATAATGAGAGTACTACTTCTTGTTAAGTTTTATTCTATGTAAAAATGATTAAGATAATGAGTCAATTCTGGGGATCTGAAAGTGTTGAGCGAGAAGATTTGAAGGAACTCATTAACTATTACCATCCGTTTAATCATCTTTATATTTTATAACCATATACTTCGTAAAGCATATGTGTACACCTCTGTTTTACACAGAGGATCGCCACAACATGTTTTCTGGCATTCTGACTGATGTTTAAATAGTCTGTTCCATTATGTTCAATGCACAGCAGACGACATGCTTGGACCTCGTGTGGCCCTGCTGCCACCTATCGGGAGTCGCTGACAGTAAGGTTCCCATTACCGGAAGATTTGTACCTTAAAGAATGAAGCTGTTTATAAGCTGATTGTCAGAAGTATTGCTGTAATTTGAAAGAAACCACTTCAATAATGTTTAGCGTCGACTGACAATCGATTACGTAGTTCACCGAACATAGCTCAAGTGTTTTTACGAGTTTTGTGTGTTGACGTGTTATGAGTGTACCAATGTGTTGAACAGTTCCTAGCGAGAAAACAAAGGATTATGGGATCTATGTTCATAAGAATTTTTTTCCTTCTTTTGGTGTAAGGAACCCATGACCGAGTTTGTAAAAAATATTTTTGACACATCCTGTATATATCCGCTAGTCTAAGTTTTAAAGGGTTTCCTTACAAGAACCTAATCGTGTAGGCCTACTTTTGTTCTTGTTTTGGAGGCCTACCTGGTACATTGTTTTTCTTTAATTATTAAAAATTTCATAAGAACTGCATTAATAAGAATGAAGATTCCGCATTATTTATTCCATCTTTATTGCTACCGTTCTTTCACTTCCAGGTATCTCCCATGCTATATTCTTCTTGTGTTTTGACACCATATTAAGATTTTTGGAACAGACAAAATGTACGATAAAATACTTTTTCATTATATAAATCCTTACTTTATTTTATCAAATCAACAATAAATACCAATATCAACCTACTTAACAAACTAGTTTCGTATGCTAAACACATAACGAAAGGTAAAAAAAATGACTTCAATTCATCATGATGATGTTCAATCCCCTAAAAGGATGTTGCAGTTACTTTGACTAGGTAGATGTAACTTAATGAATAATAGGAGATGGAATACTACTTATAAATTCTATTGGCGAAAGAGCACATTTTCGAAGTGCAATAAAGGTTGTCATCGACCTACTTAAAGTTGAATTTTAATACCATTAATAAACTTCATATTTGAGTTTAGGATAGTGTGCTAATGAAATGCCATACATAGTACAAATGTTAGTCTATATCCTCAAATATTACAAGAAAACAAATATATTAATTTATAGTAAAAGGCATTCACTTTGTTTGATATTTCGTTGTAATATGCCTAATTTTTATGACATACTTGTTTTTGGTAACTGTGTCAAACAAACACTATTTCATATATATTCTGCATTAGATATCTTTCCTTTTCATCACTCTGTTCGTTTGTACACAAATGCCTTTCCTTACTACGCCGCTGCTATTTTTTTGTCTTGTACCTTTCATGGACACTCTATAGTTCATACTCCGTATAATTCTTGAAACCATTACAAAATACTTCCCTGGAGCTGTCATTTAGGCTTAACTTTGACAGCCCTGTAGTGAGTCTCTATTGCTGCAGAAACAACATTTCGCAATAGAAGTGGAATTATTTGTCTTTTAGTGAACTCTAAAAGAACTTAATCTACTGTGAAGAACACGGAATCCCTGTGCTGCTATTGCTGTGTTGTGAAGTGGGCGATGACGTAAGAGGTGGTGGTGCAGGAGCTTGCGTAGGAGGGCAGAGTAGCGGGTAGTAGTAATAAGGAAAGGGTAGCGGCAAAGTTCCTGCAGGAGGATACAGTAAAGAAGTAGGTGCGCCAGCCTTGGTATTACCAGGAAAACCGCCCGCCAAGACAGGTTGATCATCCCTCACCAAAACCTTCACTGCAACCCTTTTAGCCGAAGAATTTGAACTACTCGGCGAGAGCACTGTATTCCCTGCTGTGCTATTATCTATCTGCAGTTGAAGCTGTTTTCGCTTGGTTTTATACCTGCGGTTTTGAAACCATATTTTCACTTGTGTCTCTGTCAATTTCAGGGCATGTGCTAGGTCGGCGCGTTCGGGACCAGAGAGATAGCGTTGTTGATTGAACCTTCGTTCAAGTTCATACACCTGTGCATGAGAAAACGCTGCTCTTGATCGCTTCTTCCTTTGTTGCTGCTGTTGTTGAGGTTGATGGTGTTGATGGTGTTGATGATGGTTGGGTGGCATGAATGGTGGAATGGGCTGCTTCACTAGTTGTTGATGGTGGCCCAGGTGTAGATGGTGCGTTGAAGTGGGTGGTGGTGATCTTGAGAACAATACACTGGGAGGGGATGGAGAATCTCCTGATTGAATTCCATTGTCCGATATGGCATCATCTGGGGAATAGAAAAATAAATATTATTAGATGGTATAACAGTAAAATTGATTTGAGCACTGTTAGCTTCTACAATGAACATTTAAAATCAAAACTATTTTATGTGTCTGTAAGTTTCAAGATAATTTTCGTAAGATTACAAAGTTATGTTATCTAAGTTTTTGTCGGTTTTGTTTGTTTGTTCAACGCCTGAAAATCTTGTTTTCAGTTATACTTGAGATTGTTGAAGGATAAAGTTGATTTAACCAGTAACTTGGATTTTGTTTGTAGTGTTAAAGGATTTCTATTTTGATTAAACATGGCGCATATTTTATTTGAGAGTAAGGAATGGTTCTTGTTACTTGGAGCTGGAATAGTCGCTAGGAATAGGATACAGTTTCCACAGAATCATGACAGTTCATTCATATTGGTACGTTAAATAAACCGTAGGACTGAAGTTAGTAGGCCTATAAAATGACATAGTAAACTCAATTCAATATATAACGAAGTAAGATATACAAATGTGAAAAAAATAATGTTAAATTTGTAATAAGAGTTTAATGTGTAACAAATATATTTCGACGATCGCGTTGGTTTCCTTTTGTCTCACATTCTCTCTTCGATACTGATGCTCGAGTGCGGGGAGAAGGTACCTTCTGTCTCCGCCATATTAACCCATTAAGAACCAGGCATATGGCCAAATCCTTGATTTGAAGAACAAGGAGAAGAAGAAGAACCAGAAAAAAATATTTGTTATATCTGTTGTGTTTTTCATAAATTTGTTATGTTAGGTGCTTCAGAATTTAGAAAATAGCAGGCTTTTTTTTTATAATATCCTAATTATTTTGTGAGATATTAGTTCATACCATACGTTATCATTGGCCACTTACACTACTAATATTGTGCTGCAAGATGAGAATAGAACAACGATAAAATACGAGGGTCATTTAAGAAATCATGGCAACTATTATTTATCAGTCAATAAAGCAGCATGAAACAAAAATCAGGATATACGATTGACAGCCGTTGGAATGTTCTTTGCATTGCTGGTACTTAATTGGGGTACGGATACAAGGCGTTATGGGTAAGGGACATGAGAGATGCGTAAATAGATATCATTGTTTTATTCGTATTACATATGCACAAAACAGTACGCGAATACTCGTACTCTTACGAGCTAACAACTTTCAAACTAATCCCCCAAGGCGTCCACACATATTTGCCAACAGGGAGGACATCCTAACAGCGCATCGACAAGAGGTGTTGCGAATAGACGCATCACACAGAGCTGGTGGTATTTAGCGGCTTCCGCATCGTTGGAAAAGATGTGTGGATTGTTTTGAATGTTGTTAGCTCGTAAGAGCACGAGTTTTACACGTACTGTTTTGAGCATATGTAATACGATTAAAACAATGATCTCTATTTACACACCTTTTGATGTCCCTTGCCCATAGCGCCTTGTATCCGGATCCCAATTTAGTACCAGCATTGCGAAGAACATTCCAACGACTTTCAATAGTATATCTTGATTTTTGTTTCATGCAGCTTTATTGACTGATAAATAATAGTTGCCATGACTTCTGAAATGACCCTCGTATTATATAAAAAATCAACTCAAACTCTCTACAGTTCACTGTGTTACACATAAGCCTTTATTACACTTCTTACACATTGTTCTGCTGAATGACTTGCATCCTACTCCAGCACATCTTCTTCGACTTCAGTACGAAAAGGTTTCACTCCGTGAAATTGTGGTATTTGTAATATATTTCTGGCAATGCTTGTCCTTCTAAGAGTTTTATTGGGAATACCATAGCGTTTAGGGTACACTTGGACTATTTCTCTTCGTCAAGCAAGCTGTGAGGTGCCCTTATGCGCTTTCCTGTAGAGGAACCATGTATTCATTCCGGCCATATCTACGAGCCAAGTAATGATACACCAGATCCTTTTCTTAGCATGATTGCTGATATGTTATTGTGCAATACCTTGGTCCATTAAATCTATCCCCCATACTGCTGTTACATTTTTGGATACAGGTGGGACAAGGAACCATGCCATTTTCTTGTCTTTCTGTGAATATCTCTTACGTTACCAATAGGGGCCACTCCAATGCTGTTAGATTCTATGGTTACGACAGAGTTATCTTTCCATCGTATAAAAATGTGATTGGTGTGTTCAACAATATGTTAAATGTCCCCCCTAGAATATTTTCTAAAAGCTTTCTTATCTGGCAAAGGCCTGATTTTGGTATTCGGTTTTCTTCTATAATACCAATAAATAGCTCCACCCTAAATGTCGCAGAAAACTACATAAATTAATTCCTATGAATAGGTTATTCATAAAAATGGAGTAAGGGAAGACGTACAGCTGATAGTTCGTCAAGCATAAGGACTAACGGAGCTTCTGCTTTTCCAAATAAAGTATCTAATCACTGTGTCCAGCTGGGGTTTCTCCTTCGTACATAAATATTTCTATGATTTGACTTGTTTTATCATGATCTGCCTCTGCTATATCATCATCTGCCTCCATTATAATTATCATCATGTGCCTCTGTTATGTACAGTATCTCGGATACTGATAACCCATGTCTGGAAAAGGGAAACTAATCTGCTAGTAATAACTTCTATGGTACACAAAACTATGTTACTAAAATACTATTAGAAAACATATAAAGCTTAATGCTTATATTATCATGTTTGATATTTAAAAAACCCAGTTATACCATAAGGTGTAGTAGAGTTTTTTATACGTACCCAGGCGGCTTCAAAGGAATAAACCATTAAGTTGGCGTTTCTTTATGTTAATTTATCTAACCAAGTCGGGCTTGGTTTCCTCTTTCCAAAACAAAAGCAACGTTGCAATATTCTCTCATTGTTATCACAGACCTCAGTTCATCCCTCGGTTTAATCAATTCACACGTGTTATATTTTACTGTAACTAGATCTTCCAAACCCGCTTTTGACTCCACGCGGAGTAGACGGGTAGCTGTCACAAAACATTCTTAGATTTTGATTGGATGAGATAACTATCTGTTAGGTGAGGTAACAATAAAAGCATGGTTAAGCTGTCGGAAAGTCTCTCCTCCTAACAAAATAAGCCGTCTGGGTATGCAATTAATAACTGTACTATATAATGTTGTTTATGCCATTTTTGTATGCTCATGTCAATTATTATTGTGCTTTATAGTGTACAAATTATTTCTGTAACTCATTGTTATGGGTTATAAAGGCTGGTGTCCACATGAGTGCTGAGAGTGCAAGAAACTCTCGAGGGTTGCATTTCGGTATTTGGACAGGCTTCTGAGAGCACTGTCTGAGAGGTAGTGGAGAGTGGCATTCAGAGAGTCAACTCGCAGGTGGACAAGCCTTTGCAATCTCCGAGAGCAGCTCCCATTATAGGCCTACTAATCTGTTTAGCATAGCTGAGAGTTCTCTCCTTGTGGATACTGTGTATGCTACAACATATGATAAAACTGATATAAAGAAATTTCATGATTGTCGATATTCGGGCCTAAGATGTGTAATATTAAATACAATATATCTGTAAAATGTTATATATTTATACAGTAATTAAAAAATAAATAACATGATTTTATAGTTGATTATACATAGCCTTAAATATTCAGTCATTTAATTTTCCTTAAATAAATAAATAAATATATATATATATATATATATATATATATATATTTATTTATGTTCCAAAAGCGAAAGCTAGAAACCATGTCCATGAGGATAATCGATTTCTCTACAGAATATTCTGAGGTAAAGAATGTTGTGACGGGGTCAGTCTATAGAATAGAGACATGTAGGCATCTCCTGCAGGACAAAATTCCGGAACAGCGGTGAGGGTCATAGGCCTACGTTGCAGTACACCCCCGTCATTAAGTAATCACAATATTGGTGCAGACTACATACGATTCTACTTATTCTGCTACGTTGGGCATTTCCAAATCCGAGTTTAGAAGCACGGTCGCTGTAATCAGTCTTGGTGCTTGTAAGACAGTACATTCAAGTACATAGCCTATTTCAACAATTCCTACAGCTGTTCACTTTTTACGATAGTTTCCGAGAACAAAATTTTCCTTTAGTGTTAATCCTTGACGGCAAGAAGGACTGAGGATATGTACCCGCTCATTTGTAGGGCAGTCATGAGGCTGACGAAGATTGGGATCAGTTATAAAGTGTATATTTATTAAGGATTATATACAGTAATCATTATTATATACATTATATTATATACAGTAAGAGTGTTCTTTTCATTTTTTCTTTTTCCCTTACCTGAGATAAAAACCGAAGATCATAATGAATAACGACCCAAAAACCGTGATCAATATGCAGTAACCCTAAAATGACTTTCATCGAAGAAGCGTGACCTAAGTGTTGGAGACCCAAATATCTGTGACCAAAGAATACATTAACCGTATTGTATTACCTCAACGACCGCTAATCGTACAAATAAGTTATTAATCGAAACTCTCAGTCTGAAACCAATGTTAAAATAACTCAACCATCAAACGACCAAAATGGATAAATAATTAAGTGTTAATTTTAGATTTATACATTTCGGATATGATATGTGTAAAGATGATTTGCGAAATAGTTAAAGTTAAAGTTATGTTTAAAAATAAAAGGAATTTTAATTGTTATTTCTGTGGCTGTCTTTCTTGAATTTATTGGATCCTCATGCAAAACTACATAGAATTTTAATGTTAGTAGGCCACAATTTCAATTTGAAACAATTTCTATTAGTTTGGGTACCACTGCTAATGTAGTCGGCCTGGGCGGCGCAATTAGTATCGTGCTGACTTTCTGTGCCCAAGGTTGCGGGTCTGATCAAATCCCAGGTTCGTGACAATTATGTGTGCATAACTATGAAATGCCCATATTTGTAGATTTTCAGGCATGTAAATGAACTCCTGCTGGACACCGGCGACGGTTAGAGCTGATGCCAAATAATTCTGCCGCGATATGCGAGGGACCACTAGGAGGCGGAGCTGTGCAACGAAATGTAACGGAGTTTGTCGATGATTTCAGTGTACTTGATTCATCCTAAGGGCGAGCTGACAACAACAACAATTTTATTATTCTTTAAAGAAACTTCCATTGCGTACTTGTTGGTCTTCACGTAAATTGGTTTGTCCATCGCGGCACAATTATATGGCGACAGCTCTACAGCCCTAAGGTGCAATATATCTCCATCTTTAAATAACCATAAAATCAAACCAAACCAGTACCGGTATTAACTTATTCGTTGACGGATTGTTTACATCTTGACGGCGGATTAGTTGTACTATATTAACCTGTAGGGCCGTGCCTAATATACAACATATTATCAGTGAATCTTATAAAAAATGTCATTAATTGCCGATGTATACTGTGAAATTGGCATAATATGTTCTTTTTTTTAGTGTTCCTTATGTGCTTCCACTTTTTAAGATTCGCACGGGATTTCCATTAACTTATTATATATATATAATTAAATTATAATTATAAGTTTATATATGATTACATTTAAATATATATATATATAATTATAAAACGAATTTATATATGGTTAAACTTAAATTTTATATATATAATTTTATTGAAATGTTGTTTGCATAGATTTTTATTTTATTGTGCAAGCTGGTTAGCAAAAATACAGTCTGTAGGTAGGCCACTATTTTTTCAGAAGTGAATTATTTTATGCCACTTTTCAACCAGACTATCATATTCGTCGTAAAGAGTAGAAAGCCTTCCCTTGTGTCTTCCGCAGACGTAGACTGTCTTTGACGTTGAAATGTTTAAATGCGGTTTCCTATTCAGGTCTTTACTTGAAGTGTTTGTATTAAGGACATTAGCCGAAAGGCGAATACCACTAATATCACTCATATTCTGTACAGAAGAAAGCCTTCTCTGTGTTTCCTTGACACAAAATAACAACACGAAGCGTATATTGTGTGGTGTGTTATTAATATATTGAAAGTGAAGGCTCTGAAGCACATGTGTTTCTGTGTATTTATTCAGTGTAGATCTGTCTGTCTACATGCATTCTCTCTGTGTTCACTTGATCTACCCATTATCACCACTCACTGAAGCCACTCTGCTCTTTTTGCTGTCTCAATCATATGTAAACGAAATTAACTCTGCAGTGGCCTGTTGAATTAGGAACTTTATTTAAAGAACCAGATCACTTGAGAACGTAATATGAGAATTCCATATAAATGGAGGTTTATCAGGTAATATCGACCGGCCTGTTTCTGGTTTCTACATATTTTGACTGATAAATTAAATATTCTGTTGAAGTAAGCTTTTTTGTTCGACTTCAGTTGTTGAACAGAAAGATGAATAAGACTTGTCTATAGCATAGGCCTATAGCCCAATTAAGTTAATTTAATACTGTATTATTTATTGCATATGTGACCGATGGCTTGCACCACTCCACCATTTCCTTTAGACCCCTAATGACACCTCATCAACCGATAGCTCCTTCATTCCTTCAAACCTGTACAAATGAATTTTAAAATACATTATATAGCACCGTTGAACCCGATCAATAAATTAAAGTAAAATTTATAATCGAAACCATTAGTTCAACAACCATTATTTTTTGCTGCCTACGCATTTCGACACTCTTATGCTATCTTCAGGTCATCTGTAATGTACAGTGTTTTGAATTTGTAATAGTTTTATACTACATGTTTACTTATAGAGATTGTTTCTACTTCTTTCAGATTCATATTATTTTTTAAAAGATAGCTATTTATACTCCTCTATGTTCAGTCATTACATTTCTACAATATAGTTTATTTACATTAAACATTTAATTGCAAGTGTGGCTAAAATATGTATAGGCCTACACATGTCTCACAGCTTGCTGTGATGCTATAGATACATAAACTATTAAAAAATTAAAATAATTAAATTCTTTAAAAGTTTCATATTTAAGACACATTTTCAAGCGTCCTGCTTTCTCATGAGTCATCCCGTTGTGAGTTTGCTGATTATGGATCTTCAAGAAGTGATGTTAGACGGTTGATTTCTCGAGCCTTTATCATTAGTAGTAGGAGGTAAACCGTGCCGTCCGTGGAGGACGTGTTTTGAGTACTGCTCTGTGGTAGGCCCTGTCTTCTATTTTGCAAAATGTCTTCAAACATAATGTGTAAAAGCTGTAAGTCTAAAGTCTAAAGTATCTTCAGGTTTGTAATGTAGTATATGTGAAAGCACATTTCACATAAGATGTGCTAAACTGCATCCAAACATGAAAATGATTGATGAAAACACGATAGTGTTGTGAGAAGCAAGAAAGCGAAGATACGATAGAAGTTGATACTGACGAAGCTTTTCAGACTGCTCTAACTGTAATAAGTGACAGTGATAGTAAAATTGACATTCGCATATTCAACTATGTACTGAAACAAAAGGACAAAGTTATACACGAACTGCAAGAGAGAATAAATCTCCTCAATCAACATGTGAATCTTCTGACTAAACTCACAGAAATGAAGACTGAGGTAAGCAAGGATAAAACAGATGCAATGACTGATAACAGTGATAACTGTGAAACAGTGGTGAATATTGATAGTGTCGTGAATCAGGAATGTGAAATTTCTAATGCTGGAAGCAGTGCTACGATTAGGTCAAAACCGCAAAGTGAGGTCAGTGTTCAAGAAAGTTTTAGTGACACCTTACTACCTCACATTCAGAATGATAAGTGGTCAACAGTGGTGGGTAGAAATCGTTAACGAGTCACGTTGGCAATAGCATTGAGTTAAAATCTGCAAACGGTAAACTACTAGGGGTTCCTAAAACTACATACTGTATATCGTTACACGTGTCCAGACTGCCACCTTCAACAATGTGTGACGATGTGTTAAGTTTCTTGAAACCAAAATTCCCAGAAGTAAAATGTGAAATGCTAACATCAAGAAATCCTTATGCATATTCATCATTCAAAATGGATATATATGTAATGACAATTTGGAACTAGCTATGAACACTAACATATGGTCTACCAATGTCTATGTTCTAGTGAACAAATAAGAGTTCCTCCCAAGAGTAAAATATTAAATACTAAGTGCCCAACCAATTGATTTGATATATTTTTATTAATATACAGTGTTTCAGAAACAAGGATAATGAAATTGAGATGCATCTTGATGAGAAAGAGTATAAAGTTTTATGTTCCGCTGAGCACTGGTTAGAAAGGGAGGAGGTGGACTTTTACAGAATAAAAGGTTATAACATGGAGTCCGCTTTCTGCCGGAATAATATAAAAAAACGGTGGGGTTTGTATTCTTGTAGCCGAAGACAATGAATTTTCGGTTGTGGATGTATCTGTTTACTGCATTGAAAAACATCATGAGGTAGTCGCAATCAATATCACCTATCTAAAATTAGTTGTTGTTACTATATATAGATCTCCTAGTAGTGATTTTGACATTTTTATGGATAATCTTGAAAACATGATCGACATCTTCCGTAAAATGAAAATGGATGTTGTATTATGTGGGGATTTTAATATTAAAATAAATGGACTCATTTAGACAAATGTCTAAAGTGTTGCAAAGCTTGTGATCAATTAATAGTATACAGCAGACCTATAACAAATAGTGGTATGTGAAATTTTATCTCATACCTTAGTACCATGAACTGGGAAAATCTTTTAAACACGAACACCGTTAATGTTGCTGAGACCTTTGAAATATTTTTGTCCAATTTCATTGCTGTATTTCATATGCTTTTACCAACAAAAATTGTTAAAGTAATAGAGAAAAGTTTCAATAAGAACACTATTGGTAAAAGAAATTGGTATAATAGCGAATGGGACAGATGAAAAAGAGAGTAATGGTGTTAAACACATTATAGAGAGTTACTCAAGCGAATGAAATTCTTGAGTTGTTGAAGCAATGCGGTAAAGAATATAACAGGGCTTTAGGAAGTGCTAAATTTTCTAGTAACCTCTCCTGTATTGAATTGTTTGATAATAAGGACAGAACTACCTGGGACATTGTCATGGCCGAAACTAGTAACACTACTCATAGGCCTAACATACCAATATCTCCTGAGATGTTTAAAAATTATTTATCTAATGCGATTAATGAAACGCATTGCAAAACTAAGAACATTGCTGATAATTATTCCATATCAGCTGAAAATCTTTTAAATAATAATGGTATCCCTCCAGGAATTATATTACAATTACTTGAGGTTAGTGCAAATGAAGTTTAAGGCAAAGAAGAATTCTAAAAATAAGGACATTATCGGATTAAGCAATAACATAATCAAAACAGTTACATTTTACATAATTGTCCCATTATCCTGGTCTATCACTATCGGTGGATTGCAGAAACGAAGACGAACTCAAAGTTTAAAGCCATGGCTATTAAACCACGGTCGAGGACTGAGTCCGTGTTGGGTTGCTAAAACGAAGTCTGGCCGTTGTCGAGATTTTGAACGTGCAACACTGTAACTGACGTCATGACCGGGTAGGAGAAGCCGTTCTTGCATTCATTCTGCAAACTCTCTTCTTCTCATATTTCTCTCTTTAGACGAATTAGGTTTCGATATTAATGTTATCAGTATCATCATACCATTTTCCCGAACTGAAAACTACAATAAATATTATATAATCACATCACATAGACCTACAAACACAATTTAAATTCTCGAGGTGCGACATGGAGAAGCCTTTACTCTTCAGATTGCCAAAATTCGTGCGCTGTTCTTAATCTCGTTCGTGGCTGTGTGGTTTAAGTACTGAGCTGTGGTTCAAGAGATCGCAGGTCCAAACCCCGGTCACGACTATTTTTTTTCTTTTCATAATATTTTTAATTTTAATTAGTGTACCGGTACTATATGAAATTTTAAGAATTCACTGTCACTGGCCTGTTTTTTCTTGGTGAAGAATTATATAAGGTAATGACAGAGAATTCATAAAGTTTTATTCTGTAGACTGCAGTCTGAATCATTGTGACAATTTAAGTCAATATAATGAAATAATCAGGGCCTGAATTTTTGTTTACGTAGGTTAAATTTTACAGCCTAGGAGGAAAGTCATATCGTACAACAAAATTAATGTGCCCCATTATAGCCTAATAACTTTATTCAGTTATGAACTACAATATTAGGGATATAAAAGAATTACTCTTGTGTAGTGATGAGCGAGACCAGTCTTGGTCTTGGTCTTGCAGAAAATGCAAGACCGAGACCAAGACCAAGACCGCATCAGCGTTAGCAAGACCAAGACCAAGACTGACCATGCAAGACCGAGACCAAGACCAAGACCAACCGTGCAAGACTCTGGCAAGAACAAGACCTAACTGCAAGACTCTTGCAGTCTTGCTACTTGAAAAAGTTTTATAAAGCCCCGTTGTGTATGCAGCGAGCCAGCGAACGCTACTCAAAGGCGCCGCAGAGTCGGCAGTCGCTAGCCGGGGTAGTCCCAAGGCTGGTAGGCCTATATTGTAGAGGTTGCCTCATCGTGCGGTAACCAATGAGAGCAGACACGGTGCGTGGCGCTGTCCGTATCCAAAAACGAGCGCACCATTCAAATAATACATGTGAAATCCGTATACAACCTCTCTTACCACGACGTTAAAACAAATTACTGCAATGAAAACTTACGATTAATCTGACGGATTTCCCTGAATAGCATTCCATACAGCTAGTTCCTTCAATTGGTGGGAGTTAAATTCACGATAAACACTCCATATTCATTTTTAAAGTGTTTAATTGCAATAGTTCTCTGGTATTAAAGTACGAAAGACAAACAGATGTAACAAAGGTCCAAAGCCATATATGAAATTTCATTTTGCGTACAATATAAAAACTGACCACATAATTTATCAACAAAACTTAAAAATTCTGCCATACAGTTATTTAATAACTAGTTTCTCTAACCTCTCACTGGGTTAAAAGAAAGCTATGACTGAGGATTTATAATAATTCTTTATTACAACCAAATGGTCATACTACGATGAATGGAGCAACGATGGAATTACATATGGCAGGGGAAAACGGAGCACCCCGAGAAAGCCTGCCCCGACCCCACTTTGTCCACCACAAATTCCACATGGATCCCTCGAGATCCGATCCCGGGTCCCAGCAGTGGAGGGAGAGCGCTCTAACCATTCAGCCATGGGGGCGGCCTATGACTGAGGAATTGAAACTTTAAACAGTAGCCCCCGTAACTTAAAACGCCTATTAACATGCTCAGCAGCCTATTTCATTAACGATGATATCCTTTTTTACACCTATCATTAATATTCATATCCTACTCTCACATATAGAATCTTTCTGTCTACTTGACAAAATATAACATATCTATTCAGCTCATTCCATTCTCCTTGCAGAACATTTCAAAATAAAGTGAAGTCTGAAAAAATCAAGCTATACTCCCGGTATTCTTCACAATTATTCAATAAAACACAATTAAACCGTAGATTAATTAAAACAGGAACTTATTTGATGGGTATTTACTAGTTATTACTTTACAGTTACGTATCTGATTGTACTGTAGCTATAAAGGCCTACATTTTGCTGATGATAGGTAGGTCATCCACTGAAATCCTTTTTTTACTACTACAATTTTGTTATTGACACATAACGGTGGCGGTGTTTAAGTTCTTGCTGCTGATTCATATTAACGATGCATATCGAATGGGAAAAGATACTAAAAGTAGAAAATGCTTGGTCTAGAAATATTTGCTTGCATGAAGAATAGTTATGATTATTTATGACCCAATTAGTTGAAGGCCCGAAACTTGAAAGCAAGTAGAAAGTAATTTATGGGGGTAGCGGAAATCTTTAAAGTGCAGAAATGATCTGTTCACAATGTGTTATAAATTAGAACTTGGGTATATGGAAAGAGAAATATTATTAATTGCAGCCTATGGGTTTGGGTTTTGAATGGACATTGTGTGATTTTCCATAGATTGCACAATTTCTAAAGCATCTGCTTCAATGCCGTTATGTTTTGTTACTATATTATACAGTTTTCAACAGGTCAGATAGAACCTCTCTCCTATGCGGAAATCTTTTAAACATTTCATACACATCCTGCTAATATTACTTCTTGTCTCCACAGCCGTTCAATTTGAAACTTTACAATATAATATTCATAATTTTACACTCTCAAATCGTGTATAGCATCTCGTGGATTTTGGGTTTAAAGTTCTGCAATAGGATAACAGAGAATATTTAAATTTACACTCAAAGGACGTTTCGGCAAACAGTTTGACGTCACATTACTGTGTACATGGTCAAAGGAACTAAAAGCAATTAGCTTTCGTTACTTTCGCAAGCAATAATACATAATCGGTGTAACTTTAAATCATCTAAACGCCATCGATCACAGTAAGATGCGTAAAAGAATACTGCAAGACTCTTGCAACAAGACCAAGACCGAGTATGCAAGACCGAGACCAAGACTAAGACCACTGATGCAAGACCGAGACCAAGACCAAGACCAGGGTTACCTATGCAAGACCAAGACCAAGACTGAGAGTGCAATACCAGATGTCACATCGCTGTCTACTGTCCGTAAACAAAAAAAAAAAAAAAAAAACAAAAAAAAAAAAAACCTTTGTCTTGTTTTCATTTAATAAAAATTCATTGCAATAAAACCATTTCTTGATGTTATTTAGAACATTATCATTTAAAGCATCGAGCTCAGCTACAGAATTACTGACACTGATAAAAGTTGAGTCATTTATGGGCAAGTCATTAATCATAATTAAAAACAAAAGGTGTCCCAAAATGGACCCCTGAGGAACACCATATTTAATATCTGCTTCATTACTTACCTTGCCATTTATTTCCACAAAGTGTTTCCGTCCCACGAGATATGTTTTAAGAACATCGTACTCTTTTTCTCATATACCATAATAATTCAACTTCTTTAATAGAATTTCTTATGGGATACAGTCAAATGGTTTACTCAAATCGGTAAGAATAGCATAGGCATAATCATTTTCTTCATAAGCTTTATAAATAGACTTTATCTTGTTCATCAACTGCATCAGTTGTGGTTTTACCGGGAGAGAAACCAAATTGAGAAGGAGTAATAAGATTTATTGCAATAAACTTTTGGGCGTGTATTTTGATCCCAAATTGAATTGGATTATGTTTCTTTATAAGCTTGTCTATAGTAATTTTCCTTTTAAAAGTCTTATTAATAAACTACCCAAGTTTTATTTAAAGCAAGTATATCATGCAACGATTGAAAGTGTTATTAGATATGGTTTACTTTTATATGGTGACGGTGTAAATCTTAAAGATATACTTTTACTACAAAAAAAAAGCTGTGGGAACTTTATGTGGGGTTACACCGAACACACACTGTAAACCGCTCTTTTTAAAAGAGAAGATTATGACTTTATAACCTTTACTTTTTAGATCTTTTAACATGTCCATAAGAATATTGAGAAATACACACTAACGGAAGATATCCACAGTAACGGAACCAGATATGTCAACAACATCTATCTTTGTGCCGTTTGCCTGACTGGAGAGAGTTAAAACGAGACACGTTATCAGGGGTATGTATTAGTACGTACCCATACAATAGCCTACCAGTTTGTTATAGGAGTCTGGATACAAACAATTTTAAAAGAAAGATCAGGTATTGGTTACTTGATAACCCATTTTACAGTGTAAATGAATTTTATATCTCTGACGTTACAATGTAAAACAAAATTCTTTCAATGTATTTTTTCTCTGTTGACAACGTTTTTTCTACCCACTTATTTATAGACATAAAATAAATTTAATTGAATTGAATTAATGGAAACGTCTTCTATGGTTGATGGTGGTAATATGTTAATGATCGATTTCATTTGTTATTATTATTATTTTTTTATTTACTATCATGTATATTGGATCAAAGTTTGTAAGTCCCTACATGGCCAGGCTGTGTCTCGGCTGGATGCGTAAATTCTTAAGCTGACTGGGATGCGCTAAAATGGCGATATGTAATTTCCTCCCACTTAATGCAGACTTGGAACTGCCCAGTAAAATAATTTGTTAGCTGCGGTTATAAAACTTTTGTCATCATATCACATCCTGCATTTGCACTTCGTCCATTTTTGTTTATTTCCAGAGAAATTTTGTTCCTATATGAAATTGCCTTAACATATTGAAACCTAGATATTCGACCCTTTGAGTAGCCTTTTAAATACTTTTTTGTTGTTATTAGCAACTTATTGTATGAGTGTTTGTCTCTTCTGGCCTGAATTTCTAACAGAGAACTATGAATTTTGACATAAGTGTCGCCCTGAATTAACTTGAGAATTTCCAGGTAGTTAAAAAGTGTGTTTCGTGTACGTTTGTCGTGGAGGAACTTACATGCCATCTTTTGGGCCAATTATGAACTGTGTAGCAATTTAAGCATCCAATTCAAGCATCCTACAACGGAAAATGAGATAGTTTCAATCATAAAAAATCTAAAAAATAATACATCACCTGGATATGATACTACAACAGCAAACACTCTAAAAATTGTCGCTGACCATATCTCTAGACCTCTTACTCATATCTTAAATTTATTTTTAAGTGTAGGTATCCTTCCAAGGTTATTAAAGCGATCTGTAGTTATTCCGGTCTATAAATCGGGGGACACTAAATTATTAAATAATTACAGACCAATATCCTTGCTCCCTAGTATTTCTAAAATATTTGAAAATGTATGTAGCCTAAAAAGATTATTAAATTATTTTAACAAATATAATTTAATATCTACTAATCAATTTGGTTTTAAAAATAATTTAACTACAGAAGAAAAGTATTATAGTGATAATAGAGAACTTAAAATAGGAATATTACAAGATACTGTTTTAGGTCCAATTCTGTTTCTACTATACGAGTACAATAACAAATTAATGACTCTTCATTTGTCAAATTTCAATTGCAGTTTGTATGCATATGCTGATGACACGGTAGCAATAATTAGTTGTAAAAATTGGAATGAAACACATTAAAACGCCAGTCAAGCATAAAACATAATTTAAAAATGGTTAGATTCAAAGTTATTTTATTTGAATATCTCAAAAAACAACTTTTATAAGCTTTTCTTTATATTCAGTAGTAAAAGCCAAACCCAATTCCGCTTTAAATATATAATTGCATGAAACCTTTTCGTAATTCTAAGCAAACGTGTAATTGCCGTTGTTTAAAAGAATCTTTTGAAGTTAAATACTTAGGAATTATTATTGATAGACATCTCAAATGGGATAACCATATTGCATTTATCATAAATAAAATACGCAATGCTATTCACAAATTTGTTATCATTCGAAATTTACTTCTAATTTCTATTTTACGGTCAATATATCTAGTACTAGTTTAATCGTTAATTCAATACGGAATTATTGGCTAAGACCATTTGACCATCTAAGACCATTTGTACAAAATTAATTTTACTTCAAAAGAGAATAATAAAAATTTGCTTAAATAAGGTACCCATCAAAACTATTATATGTTTAATTCAATGTTATGAAAAATGAACATCTTTATAAGTTAAAATTATTAATATATTACCATAAAAACAGATCTAAATTTATTTCCTACAGTCATTGTCAAAATACAAGAAGAAACGCCATTTTTCTTTTCGCTGAATCAAAATTTAAGACGACAAAGAGGAAATTACAGTCAAAACTATGGTTTGAAATAATTTCAATTATTGTATAACAAGTTTATTGCTGAGCACTCTGAATATGTAAATTAGAATCTTAAACCTAAAAATATAACAAAAATTATTATATAATATTAATAACACAACTTTAATTTTGTTGGTCTTTCAATGTTTCAACCAATTTATTCTATATATATGAAGGGTCAGGGGAAAAAAGCAGGAGAGTCAATGTTTTTACAAACTGAGAAAAAGCGATTTTAATGTTCAAATTGTTATGACATCAATGTATCTACACATAAAATAATTATGATTTCTGAAAAATGAAGTCTTGGATTCAGGAAATGTGGAATCATAGCTGTTGGCAACCAGTTTGTCCCCATAAAGATGTAATTCCACGAAACCCTGTCAAAGGTACCTTTTGAAGTGGAAAAAAACAGGTAAGTCAAGAGGAACAGACTCACATCACTTAGACATTGGGCAGCTGACTGAAGAATTTGACAGCATGAGGACTACAAAACTTCATAAGATTTTGTATATCTTTAAATTTTTTTCTTGAAATCGGCAGGAGACCTAGAATAAAGAAAGAAAATATCTGATAAATTGTGATAAACTATTGCAGGAGACAATTTTTTTTAAAAAGCTACACATACCATTATAAGCTGGAATTGGAAGTTCAAATAGCCCATCCTCCAATGGTTGGCCTTGTCGAGGTGCCCTTATAATCCCAGTTTGCATCCCTCCATAGTATGTCGTGCGATATTGCAGCATAGGCTACGGCTGTGGTTGGATGCAGAAGATATTACTTTAACAGGCTGTGTTTTGAAAGGGCACTTTGCACTTTGCAGGGCACTTTGAGTCCAACATTGTCTTCCAGTCTAGCACCATTTGTTGGGTAACGCTGACCACAGTGAAAGGGGATGGTTTACATCTTGATGCTTTCACCATTTCTTTGAAATCCTCAGGTGTTTCCATCAATGCTTTTAGATTCCATAAACCTACGTTTTTATCGCACTCCAAGTACGAATGGCCGCGGATACGGAATGTCAGTTTGATTTCCTTGAGGCCAGCAATTTGATTGCTTGTTATATAATTAATGAAGCCAGTTGAGACACCATTGACTCGCCTGCTTCTTTCCTCTTTGCGCTTGACTTCCCTAGTTCTTTCCCCTTACAGTGAAACTTTGACTGCTAATTTCTCCCGACTGGTCTGCTTTTTTTCCGCTTTCGACCTTTCAGCTGAGGGGTATGATGAATCTGAAGCAAACTGTAACGATATCTCCATTTTTTAAAAAAGTAACTTACCTGGTTTTTTCCCCCGACCCTTCATATATTTTTTGTTGTTGTAAATTCTATATAAACCACTGGTTAATGCTGCAAAATTATTTTTGTATACATTGTATTGATACATTGTATTATAATTTTTCGTTTGTAGTATACTGTGTAATTATATATACTTAGATTTATATTTGATCTACTATACCCCCTAAACACGAGCTTTGCTCATATAAGGGTATACCTAAAGGCAGCCATTCACTATCTATCCAAACGTCCAAATGGAGTGATGTCAGTCCAAAATCTCATAATGAATGGGAAGGCTGTCGTCCGTTTGGCGTGGAGCGATGGGTCGGTTGGATATCCAGTCGAGCAAAAATCCATCCGTTCACTCCATCCGTCCATCAAGCCATCGTACAATGAATGGGGAAAACGACGTGGAGTGACTCCAAGCCATCCCGCAAATCTGCTAGTCAGTGGCCAAACCCACATCCAAGTAGCCTCATTCTGTCTTCAGGTGTCCTCTAGTGCAGACGTGTTTTCTAATTTCAGCGCCATGTCGGGGCGAGACACTCTACTCGAAGTAATCGAATCCTATAAACAGTTTCCGTGCCTATGGCAAGTTACTAACTGCGATTATCACAACAAAATTAATAAACAGTGCAAAAAATGTTGCACAAACTTTCTCGTATGTACGTGTTAAAAGGCTAGCACAGAAGAAAGTAAGTTATAGAGACAATTAAATTTTATTTATTTCATTTTCATAAAACTAAATTGTACAGTATCTAGAAAAGAAAGCATCAGGGTCGATCCTTACTTTCAATCCTTTTACCGTGAAATAATAATAACAATAATAATTATAATAACAATGTTAATAATAATAATACAATAATAATAATACAATAATAATAATAGGTCTAACAATAAAAATAATAAAATCAGGTAAACTGATGTAACAAAGTGCCAGTATGCTTTTGTTTAATAAGTTATATTTGCACTTATGATATGCAGAAAGTAAGTCTTTTTTTGCTGATTTCCGAGGTAAGCTCCAGATTCAATCATTCATTAAGTAGAGCTTCAGGGAGAACAAAGGTCTAGTTTTTTAATCAGCTTTAAATCGTCCAGCATCAGCAGAACTATACAGATTTGTGATATCTTGACAATCGCATACTCACATAAAAATACGGAAAAGATATGTCAAATTGGCCGGCTACGGGAATTGAACCAGGAACAACCAAAATGTGAGTCCAAGACGTTACCATCTCAATCTACTTTCATAAGCGTATGTGAAGGAATATGTTATTTGTCAAAGCTAACTGTATTGCAATTTCCAAAGCCGTATTATATGAATACTGTAAAACAAAATGTTGTCATGATAACTAATTTGCATTTGATAAATGCTTTCTAATATATTACCATAAAATAGGCACTAAGTTGGGCTTTACTCCGGTACCGGTCAACCAAATTTGTCCAATATCAATAGGGTTCTTGCCATGGACGTTATAAATGCGTATACCAAGTTTCATGAAAATCCAATAAAGCGTATTTGAGTTATCGCGCGTAAAGACACACGGACAGACATTTCCCCTTCCCCACACAATCTCATAAAGTACCATACTGGCACTTAATAACTTGGGGTTTGCATGCTTTCCTCAATCTCTAAGGCAAAAATGCAGGATGCGTTGATATGTAGCCGAACAATAGAAGCAAAATGTTTCATGAATGCGTTATTACAAGAGCCTACGGTAAATTTGGGTGGCCACGAAATTTGATTTGAACCCAGGACCTCTTCCCTATTAGCCTATACCACGTCGCTGTAATTGGTTTTGGTGTGTTCATTACGACTGAGCTAAACTGACTGCATTTAACAGCAATAAGTAGATTATAGTTTTCATGTTACTATGGGCAACAAAATGTCGTTAATATTTTAATTGATATGTATGTTCTGAAATTCGCGTATAAGCTGTATTTATTTCGTGTTTAAGGACGTAAGGCACAAATCTTTAATGTTGAGTTTTTAACATTTATGCCTTCTCCTCATATCTCTTAAATACTCAATGAACTATTTGTACTTGTGCCTTAAAACTCTGCTCAGTTATAAGAAAAGACCTGTGAGACTGCACATTCATTCTACTTCATAACAGTTCCATAAAGGCATAAGGCACACTTCCTATCTGTTATTGAGGTGTGTTTATCAATTATTTTTATTTTCTGCAGTGCTACCATCCAAGCAAATGTTTATAAAAACTGAACTTGCATTTCTGAAGTATAACTTCATTCAAAATCAGTGGCAAGGAGTGGCAGTTGCCACCCCAGAATTCCCAAACCCCTCATTTCTGCGTTTAATTTTATGAAGAACATGAAGGTAGACAGGAAAACCTTATCTTTCGTTTCCTGTTCTTTAAGTAATAAAAATTAGGGTTTCTTGTTTAAACAAAAATTTTAACATTTTTTTCTTTCCGAACTTTGAAACATATAGTAAAATTGAAACAGCTGCGACAAATAATATAAATTATTAGTTTTTTTTATTATAAGCAATTATCTTATCTGGTACCCTATGATCCCCAGGTGGGGCGAAGGGGCCTCCAAGTGGAGGTTTCATTACCTATACTAATTTTGATATGCTTATTTTCCGAGAGATGGTAGAGGGACAGGTGGTAAGCCCATCGCCTCGCAACCCCCCTCTGGAAACTAAGTGTTTCTTGGACGTGAAATGGCCGAGAAATTTAGTCCACAGGCTCTAATTAAGGCTTGGAGTTCTTTTACGTGCCGTAAATCTACGACACGGGACCCCCAGCTTAAAGTCCCTCCCGGAGGACTCCGTGCCCAGGATTTTTACGTCCTGAAAAATCCATCGACCGCGGCCGGGTTTGATCCCGCGCCCTGCGGATCTAGAGGCGGGCACGCTACCTTTAGACCACCGCGGCCGACATAGGCAATTATGGCTCTTAAAATTTACTGATATTTTAAAAAATAGTGATTACAAAAAAATTGTCAGACAAGATGAGAGTATTTTTATTGTTGCACTGAAAAATGTCGTCGCTGGCTAATTTTCGTTCTACAAGTTGTAAATAAAAAGTGTGAAATTTAGTTTTCATAATCGTTCAAATCTTCCCCGAAAAATATTAGTTATGTACAAGTATACTTAGTTTCTTTTACATGTGAACACCGCGCGACATAAGAAGACGTAAGCTCACTGTTAGGTTTGGCCGGTGAGCTGCAATTTTCTGTTCATTTAGCTTTGAGAGTTGTATTGTTTTATTTTCAGTCAGTGAATAAAATAAGCTTGTGCAGTTCATGCAGCAGAGTTAATTCCGCGAAATAACACATCCTGTAGCAATTATTTCCTTTACTACTGACAGTGCTGACACATACAGAACAGTGTGATCAATATGTTTTTATATTATAAGTTTCTTCCATTTCTCGAACCTGCTAAATATCCATGTCATGGCTAACTGATTCCAAATAAGTATACTTCTTCCGGGCATTTTTAGGGGCAATTTGTGCATAGTGCATCTTTTGGGGGTTATAGACTTAATAAATCATATTTTGAAATTTATCTTGCGTTTGCCTAGTTTCAGTGCATATTTCATATTAGATAGCATAACTCTGCATTTTATAAATGTTACTTCTTAAGAGTTTGGTTTTCCTCATCTTATCATACCCCGAAATAGACCTGAGGGTTTGTAATATTTCCACCTGAGAATTCCTTACATAGTCACTCTGGAATTCCAAACCCCTCAATTCTTATGTACAGATCTGAAGCTAAATCTTAGAACACAATAAACACCAGCAGATTCCAATACAATGTTATATTATCTTTTCAAATCCCTCCCCAAAGATTCTCTCCTGAGACTAAAATGATTATGGAAGAATGCAGTATAATAGCTAACTGCAGTTCATTTTATGTCTAAGTGTAAATTACTCTAATTAATTACCATTACAGTACACAGTTTCTTTGTCAATTGGCATGTTCTATGGTGAACTATGAAGTGTAAATAAATCGCAATGCTCACCCTTTGGAAAGTACAATGTGGCACTCGAAAAATAAACATGTAAGTTTAAATTGTGATACTGCATATTTGTAGTGCTTTTCTTTCTTTCATTGTGTACATTTTTTCATTTGAAAATGCATGAATGCATGCATATTATAAGATTTAATACTGCATGGAAATCCTGACTTTAGTGATCATTCAGACTACTGATAAGCAACGACAGCTTAACAGCTCAAACTGTAGATAGAAGATGCATTAATCATAAAGAAATGCTTTTAGAGCATAAGAAATTAGCATGCGGCAAAAATTAGGATTTTCTTGAATTTAACCTGTGAGTAGAGATGACTACTGTAATTAGATAAGGTGGAAATGGTTCAGCTCCTCATTAGATGTTTTCAGTTTTTGTTTGTCGGTGAACAAGAATATTAAGTGATAAAAAGATTATAGGCTTATATAATAATAATAATAATAAGCAAAAGCTTGCATTGTATAATGGTTGGCATGCTGAATACTGATAACCAGGTTCGGGTTCCACGCGAAATCTACTAAATGCTTCTGAAATCACTGATCAGTCTCTTTGGAGACTACTACTATTGTAGTCGATTACACATTAGTCGATTACTACTTGATTAAGAAGTAGCGACTCCGGTAAGAAACATCAGTAATGACCATGTGAAGGGACTATTGATAACAAATCCAAATCTTGCCATCTAAGAATGAAGTCAGCAGATGGAGATAGGCTATACATAATACAGCGGTTGCATGGCTGGCTCTGACCATCAATGTGCTGTAACCAAACGGAATTTCCAATACTATATTTAATAATAATTGTAATGATAATGATGATGATAATAATACTAATAATAATAATAATAATAATAATAATAATAATAATAATAATAATAATAATGATAATGGTAATGATGATGATGATAATAATAATAGTAATAATAATAATAATAATAATAATAATAATAATAATAATAACAATAATAATAATAATAGTAATAATGCATAGATGGTGTGAAGGGAAGTGCGATATTACAACTCACAAAGCTAAATGAACAGAGAATTTCAGCTCACCAGCCAAACCTGACAGTGAGCTTACATCTTCCTTTGTCGCGCGCTGTTCACCTGAGAAAGAAACTAAGGATACAGGGGAGACTTCAGAATGGTGATGAAAAAGTCATACTTTTCTTTACAACTTTGTCGCTGGAGGTATTTAAGTGAACTTGAAGAACAAAATTTCGCCAGAGACGATATTTTTCAGTTGAAAAATGAAAAATACTCTCATATTGTCTGACAATTTATTTTTTGTAATAACTATTTTTTAAAAATTGGTAAATTCTAAGAACTAGCATTGCCTATATGGACAGACGAATAGTTGTGGTTTCTTCGTTGCAATTTTTTAAATTTTAGTATATGTTTTAAAGTTCGGACCGAAAAATATGTTAAATTTTTCGTTTAAACAAAATATTCTGTTTTTATTATTTAAACAAAAGGAAATTAAAATATAAGTTTTTGTATCTACCATCACGTTCTTCATGAAATTTAATACAGAAATTCATGTTCTGATTTTACTGGCCATATTCTGAAAATATACATATCTAGCAACAGCGCATGGATTCTCCATAAGTGCTGCAGTGCCTTGACGATGTGAAAAGGACAATAGACGCAATATTATATCTTTTATTAGCAAAATAATTGTTAAACCAATTTGCTATATCTTCCTTAATTTTCAATTTATCAATATTTTCATTTATAATTTCAATTATGCTTTGAGTTTTATTCATGATTGTGTCTGCAGCTTCAATAATAATTTATCAAAATTTCATAGGATTTTTGATACTTTTAAATTTAGATAGATAATATTGCGTTTTCATATTTATTGCGATTAGAGTTGAAGTGTTTATGTATATTTTCTAATAATTAAATAAATCCGTGTTCTCAAATTCGATTTTGGCCTATTTTGCAAGTTTGTCCCTAACACTGATTGATTTAATTATGCTGGTGGTGATCCAGGGCTGCATTTTCTTTAGTTTAGAAGGAATTTTATTTATTGTATATTGTAACCGAGCTTTGATCTATGAATTTTAAGAGGAAGTTGTGAAATTCTTTAAACCCGATTCGGTATTTTCAAATTTGAAAACTGAATTCCAGGACTCAATTTTCACAAAAAGATTTTTAAGTTATTATAATTTACGTTTGTAATAATGTTATAAGTGAAAGCAGGAGTCTTTATATTGTTGCCTTTAAATTGAAACAAAGCTAGAACAGAATAAACGTTTAACTTTTAGTATTAGGACCTCGCGTACAAAATTAAAAAAGTAAAAAATAAAAAAAATCGTGTAAGCCGTTTTGGGGAAAATGTTCGTATAAAGTAATAGTAAGTTACTTGTAACAGAAAGCCGTCTCCAATATTTGTGCCACAATTCCAGACAATACCCAGATCAATCATAGTATTACGTTTGGATACGTTTCGCTTTTCGTGCTATGCTGTTCACAGGTGCACAAAGAAACACAAACACACCCACACGGACATGTTTTTGAAAATTGTATTTTTAAATATTATTTAGGCGACATGAAAACACATCAAGGACTGCCGGTCACTGTCAACCTTCAGATCGCAGTTAACAGCACATATACGTAGTAGGCCTACTTAATAGTGTATCTTTTTCATGTCCTATGTTAATTTCAGTTTCTATCACTTAATGCTTTTGTAAGTATAACTAAATTGTATTTGTAACAATTAATTTCTTTTTTATCATTTTCTTAAAATTCTTTCTTATTATTCAGTGTGTCATTTTAATGTATCTTAAATAATTTCATGTGTTATGTTGTGTTCTTTTAATGTATTTTGTGTTACTTATTATGTTATATTGTAATAATTAATGTAAGTTACTATTAGTCCCTGGTGAAGTGGAAGAAAAGACCTTACGGTCTTAACTTCTCCAGGTTAAATAAACTATTATTATTATATTATTATAATAATGCTCAAAATTCGACATGGAATAACGGGATCTAACAAATCTTCCTCTACACATAGAACCTACGGTACGGGTAAAGAAAGTAAAAACTATATTTTAAAGTTAATATGATTACTCTTAATAGGATTATAGATTTATAATAATTATTAAAATAAGCCATGTTGTCCTAAATGCACAAAACAGGGCAGCTAAGAATAATAATCTGATGTGAAGCACATAACTTCCTCTATCCACCCAAAAACATTGCCGCTTAGAATAATACATTATGTATGATATTCTCTTCATGTAAATTGGTTGTAAAAATAAAGAGAATGTCTTTACCTCATGAAGTCGCATTCCCCAAGGATAAACGACCCAAATTAAATCTGATCAAATAGCTTTCTTTGCCATAAGGGCGAGTAAAACACATTTCCCACTTCACATTCTGATATAGAATAAGAGTCGTATTACAAAGCGCATATTCAGTGTTTTTAACCTGATGCAAAGCTTCATTATTCACCAGGCAAGAAGGTTTATAAAAAAGTGGGTTGCTTATAACTACCCTTCAGAAATTTTTTGAGAAAAGATTGTTCCCAAAAACATTTTTAGCTCTTACTTCAAGCACTTCATATACACAATTTAAACAAAATTGTTGGAGCCCATTTTGGAGAAAATCGCAAAGAATTACATTTTTTAATGTAAAGTGGCATTAAAAGTCAGAGAAAGTCGTCCCCAATCTTTGTGTCACATCCCCAGAAGATATTTAACCCAATAATGACAAAATCTTGTTCTCATACAATTTTATAAATGGTAAAATGTTTATAACTTAAAGACAATTCCAAATAAGGCTCGTAGAAGAATTTACAGTTAAAATATTGAGTGGTATTCGATCGCACCACTAAGGTCATGAACTCATCAGTACTCAAACAATTTTTCGTTCTAGACTGTTTACAGACACCCGATACACATGTTTTTTGAAAATAGTATTTTTGAATTCATTGACCTAAAAATATGTGTTAATGTTAAAAACTTAACTTTGAATTTTGGGGTCGAAAACGATGAATCACTGAAGTGGCAATAAAACAAGTGACAATGAGACACTAAAGCAAAAATTTTAATTACACTGAATTTATAAAATTTATAAGTACAATACTCTCGGTTAAGTTTCGCATATTCAAAACTTTCTTCCCTCCGAAATTACTTAGTCCTTACTTAACTAGTACAGACTTCCAGAAATGATTAAGCTATAACTCGATCGGTAAGACCTGAGCCAATCAAACGGATGCGCAGTCGATGATGTAATCTAGACCTGCCTGACTTTCATAGCGTGATATTCCTGCCAGTTCATACTGTACGGACCGTGTGAAAACATCTTAGTTAGCCTCACAGCATTCAATAATGAAGTGTGATACGTTGGTAAGAGCAATGGAAGGCGAATGTAGTTATTCTAGCAGAAAGGTTGGTGGTAGTAAATTGATTTACAGTCAGAGTAGGGAAATAGTGTGGAATGTATATAGGTATTTCAAACAGGTGCACCAAGATGACCCTAAATATGCAGTTCAGCAAAGTGTTTCGGATGCTACAGGAATTTCATTCAACAGCATTACGAGAATTTTAAAAGAAGGTGAGAAATGTGTTCAAGATTTAACGAGATTTAGTACTCCACACAAAAACCCAAGAAAAAAGTGAAAACTGACTTAGATGATTTTGATAAGTGTAATTAGAAGGACGGTGAATGAATTTCACAAAACAAATGAGGAAAGGCTAACTTTAAAAATTCTATTATCTGTCCTAAAGAACAAAATTAATTTTTCTGGAGGTAAATGGGCTTTAAGGCAAATGTTGAAAGATTTGCATTTCAGGTGGAGGAAACAGTGAATAACCGGAAGATATTAATTGAGAAAATGGACATCCCGTAATTTACGTCTGGAGTATTTACGATACCTTAAGGGCTATTATGAACCGCATAGTTTGCAATGAATAGTACAGTTTGTGCATTCTCTTAAAAAGGGATGTTGACAACAGAAATAATAAATAAGGTATATGATAACGATTCATTAAAAAAAAATACTGGGTAGTTCTATGAACAGACTCCTTATCCTGACTACAGTCTGTAGGTAGGAAAATGAATTACTGGAAATTGATTCCACCGGGACCGGAAGCCGAACTCGTGTGTATGAGGCGGAATGTTTTTATAGATGTACCTCCTTGTCTACAAGTGTGATCAACATGTCAGTCAAGCTATGTGTGTGTTTTAAGATGAACTCCGCTTTACAAGGTCCGCACTTGCTTGATGTTTAAAGTGATCACATCATTTCATCTCTTTCCTGCATCAGTGATACAAATAACCATTGTGGCAAGTACATGAAGAAGGTTGTAAGTTCCAGTTATAAAAAAGTATGCAATGTGGGAACTACAAAATACTTATTGAAACGCACAATGCCTTTATTGAAAAATAATGCGGAATTATCTGCCCTAAAATCATATACGTATAGGTTGTATTCAACTAAAATATGATTTTTTTTTATGTTGTTTTATGAATTATGGGATTTGAACCCGTTGAAAGTGTCTGCACATGGACAGTTACACAGATAAAAGTGTGAGAAAATGCTGAAGTGTTAAACAGATTAAAGTACATGAAAAATGCCTAGAGAAGATGGTTTATTGAACGTAACCAATTTTGATAGTAAGTTATTAAAACGGTTATGATAAGTGTTATTAAAAAAAGATCTCGGAGAAACACTAGTTATTTGAATCGATACCATGGTGTGAATTCCAGAAGATGTATACGTATTTTTACGTTTCGTGGTTCCTAGACCACAAAACCATAATCAACTCAACCATTTGTAAAAATAATTGTAAATATAGGCCAACCTGTTTATGGTCACGCATTTTTCAACAAATCTTAAAATCCGGACTGTTATATGTCTCAGGCTAGTTTGATTCTGTTCAAAACAAAGGGGAGGAGAACTCATAGAGAGTTCGCGGAAAATTCGCACCATGTGACAAAACGTGATTGGTTAATGCCATTAGCAATGCGCCATTACCAAGGTGTGGCTTGCTAATAGAGAAGGAGTGTTCATAAGTTCATGCAACAATAATATCAACATTTACACGTAAAATAACAAACTCTCACTGGGATCGTCATCATTATAGTATATCAATTAGCAAACAAAACATAAAGGATTCATTGTTCAAGATAGAGAGGAAGTGAGTTGTACTGAGAATAAACAGACTACTATTATCAAGGTGATGACATGCGTTCTCATGTGCGGAGCTGTATAACAGCTAGAGTAGGATTACCTCCACAAAGTCTCTGGGTTTTTACGTATATACCTTAGGAGCGAGTCTCGCCGTTCATAGAGTTCCTGCGTAGGGGAGGTAGCTGCACCCTGATTGGCTATCCCACTCCACGTGTTGTCTGTCTCTGTGTCTGCGGCATTATCCCTCCACTCAACTATTACAGTCTTTTCTACCACTGCCAATATGCAGCATGATCTTTACTCTCTGCCCAGCGGTAGCTTACTGATCTTACGCGCAGCGAATTCGCTCATCTTGGTAACGAGACGTAACGAGAAGCTCGCTGGCTGGGTTAGTCTTTAAGGCCAGATACTTTGTGGGAGTAATCCAACTCTACGACTTCGACAGCCACACCTTTGTTTACAACGGGATCAAACTTGCCTGAGACATATTATAATATATAGGCTAATATATAGACATGAAACATATTTAAATTCGAGATTGTTAATGGGCAAAATCGGACTACTTAAAAGTAGAGAGGCCTACAGAAACATTTGTATACACTTTATACAACACGAACCATTATCTCAAGGGTGGAAAAAATAGGGGTTGAAGGACAAATAATTAATATTTTCCTTAATATACACAGTCTACAAGTCCGTTCGAAGTTATTAAACACCTTCTCAATATGATATAAAACATTTCACTGAAACAATTTTTGATATGACAACCCTTTCTGCTAGGGTGAACAAAATGAGGTCGCAGAACAAAAATCCATTACCTCCTTAGTAGACACAATAACGACACAAGTATTCTAATATTACCAAAATCTGGACTTTCGTCCTTTTGTTCTAAGGTATAGAAATGTTAACTTTGAAATCTACCTGCGCATGTAGGCCGAACCGAAAGGGCTTTGAAAATGAATGTAATCTTTATAGTGGAATTCAATTTTATTAAAACATTTGTTTTTCTTTTCGATGCCTGCAGGAATGTAAGATTGGAAATTAATTAAGAGAAAAACTAAGTATATGGTCATGGAACATCAAAATAATGCGCTACAAAATACTAGAATAGTCGTTCGAACAAATGGAGAAATTAAAAAATATGGGAGCAATAATTACAGACCCATATAATATAAAGGTAGAAGATTTTGCGTAAGTTTTTCCACCTTATGCCCTCAGTATAGTCTAGTATGTCCAGGGAATGTTGACAATAACATTTACACTATATGATGCAGTCTTTATATTAACAGGTGAGTTACAAAGTGAATAACAGCCTAATCTGAGGCTTAACCAACAAATTGTTTCATCTAGGTCTATGCATTTAATAGATCCATTTAAAATCCTATTCACAGGAATTCCCCTATAACATTTGAAAATACTTATATAAAAAAACTATAAATAATTACAAGATACAGTTTGTAGTTTCAACCTAAAATAAAGTATTGTATAAAAATTGTGTATAATGAATTCAGCAATGTTGCGAACTTCAAAAGCGAACCTATAAAATATCAAATACTTAAATAGGACACTGGAATAAAAAATCGAAATATAGAATAAATACACAATTAAAATTCAGTAGACCTGGTACAAAAATGGAAAATATAACACCCGAAGACGTCGAAATCCTCATGTCTCTGGACATCAAGAATTTGAACACAAATATGCGAAGTAAAGAAACGTTACAGATAATAAAAAAACAGGCTTGATCGGAAGAAAGAAAACCCAATCTTAATAGAACAATATTGAAATAAACGGATAAAATTCTGCAGCAAAATTATTTCAGATTGAATGATGACATCTATGTACAAAGTGGCTATGGGCTCCCCCGTTTCAGGCACGACTGCAGAAATATTCCTTCAAAATCTAGATGAAGATGAAGTAGAAAAACACAATATCAAATTATATCAAAGATATAATTATATTAATTAGACGAAATTATATTAATTTATAAAAGCAAATTGGTTGAACTAAAAGATTTAATAACATCAATAGGAATTTATTATTCACATTTAAGAAGGAACGACAACAAACCTGATCTATTTAGATCTCAGCATCAACAGGAAGAATAAAATGATAAGTTTTAGTATCTTCAGAAAGCCCACATATACAGAGTTATAGACAACATATCCAACAGCATTCAAAAATATGATACATGGACTTCTAAGTATACCTACGAGTATTAAACATTATATTAAGAAGTTAATACTATACTACGAGCAGCTAATACCAATGGTTACAAAAGGAACACAATTCTCAAATTATTTAAAAAAAAAAAAGACTGAAAAAGAATAGAACAAAAATCACGTATCTAACACCAATAGAAAATCATAACAGGGAAGATCAGAAATACATAACTTTCAGATACCTACATAGGTAAGAAAATTCACAGTATCACAAAACAATTTTTAAAAAAATTTCAAAGTTGCTTTCAAAACTAAAAACACCTTAAAAACAAATTACACGTCATTAAAAACAGTAATACAGATATATATATACTGTATATGTGTGTGTGTGTGCAGATTGCAAAAACTCTGTATTGGACAAACAGGACGCCAATTCAAACAGAGATATAATGAACACACCCTAGATTACAAGTCTGAAAGAAGAAAATCAGCCTATGCTAAACATTAACTAGATAAAAAAAAATATAAACATATTACTGTAGAGCAAACAATGGAAATTTTACGTCAAAATAAAGGTAATAATTTTAACACCTTAGAAGCACTGGTGATATATAGACACAATCACAAAACACTGAATGAAAATGTAATTGAATATCACCCCCTATTCGAATTGAATATAAACCCATAAATATATGTCACTTACACATATAATCAGTACAAATCTCTCATGTTGAGAATAACGCTCCTAGCCACAAGGTAAGAATCACATATAAAACAATAGCTCTAATTTACTAAATACCAGATTATATCTTCATGTTTATATTTTATAGGCCTATATCAGGGCTGAAGATGATTCCTGCTGGAATCGAAATGCAGAGGTCAACAGCCACGAGGAATAAACATACAACCATAAGTGCATTAAGGTTGTGAGTAAATTTTATCTCATGACATAGTACTTTATTTTAAGCATGTTGATCGTAGAAATAATATTGAAATGTTTACGAAAAATGTTGTATTTTGTAAATTTTTATAAACTTTAAGTGCGATGCGCGATTAAAATATTAATGAAGTTCTAATTTATTTCACTTTAATGAACCATTAGGTCTAAATGTGCATAACAAACAACAGGTGCCGATCTTAGAACTTTATGTGATATTAAAAAAAAAGAAGAATATGAAAAATGTTCCATTTCGTCAATTTTTATAAACTTTAAGCAGGATGTGCGATCGGAAGATGGCAGCCGATTTTTAATTTTTTAAAGTAATTTTTCTTCTTATTACAGGAGGCAAGTTTTCCTCACTATAGCGATTAAAAAAAAAGACAGAGAGAGAGAGAGAGAGAGGGAGAGAGAGAGAGAGAGGGAGAGAGAGAGAGGGAGGTAAAAAAAGAGTGGACATGATTAAGCCGGCCAATTCTTTTATTTATTTAGCCGCCTTAATAATGATAAAAACAAAGTTATCTTAAATTGCTACGGATAGGCTTCATGATTATGTATAGCGTACCGGTACCTTAAATTTTTTTCAGATTTTAGGGTTATAGAAATTGATCACTTCCATTATGTTAGGAATTGTATATTTTAAAACATATTTCGTATTGAAGCTAATAGCATCTCGCATCACATGTGCTTCACATTATACGCTTAAAGTTGTTTAGCGTCAAGTATAGACACTTTAGAATGATGGAATCGTGAAGTAAACACTTAGTCCACTCATCCAATTTTAAAGATCCTGGACAGAGACCAAGCAGTCAATCTGATAGCTGACTTCATTCTTCCATCTTTTTCTTAGAAAACAATTTTGATAGAAATGAGTAACACAAAGAAATGATCATAAAATGTAGATTTGCTGTTCTATGCAAGAGGCGGAATAACAATAGGCTATAGATCCATGTGCATGAAGTAGGCCTACTGTTACGTTTGGGATTGGGCAGAATATTTATACAGAAATAATAAATACACAACATGAAGGTTCACTAAGAACCTTACACCATCACCTATGCTTTCATAATTTTACTAACAAACCGTGTGTAACATTTATACCAGGAATGTACAAAGCAGAGGATGAAAATGTTATGAATAATTTCTGTGTAAACGACTGAATGTGTGCAACTTAGTACTAACATGCACTCACTTTACACGGCCTGGCATCCTTGTTTACATTTCACGAAAATAGGCCTAATAAAGATGGCCGACATCTGCAACAGCCGGTAAGTTGGTAGGTGCCTGCTATGTGTGTTGTGGTGTATTTTAATGCTGAAAGTTCATTTCGGCGATAATATTGTTATGCCATCATAAGTTCCTTGTTTTGATGACTCGGAACTTGCAGAGAATGACTAGTCAATATAAGCTCATGTAAAACAAGTCAATAAACAAGGTCTACCCTTAAGTGTCACAGTGTGTTGTATTGTTGTTATTATTAGAGAGAATAAGGAGGAAAAATATTATTAAAAAAACTTATAACTTAGTATAGTATCGTACTGGCCATTACCACTGACCCAAGTTTCATTATTCTCCTACTGAAAATTTTGGTACAGTGAGTTTCTTTTTTCTTTTTTTGAAGGTGTTTTGTATGATAGGTGCAATTTCACTTGTTTGTAAATTGTAACTTTACTAAAACACTGGAAACCAAGGGATCTGCAAAATGTCATAAACTTAGCAAAACACATGCCTGTAGTATGAATAGCAGCTATGACTAATGTTACCCAGCGAGTACTTAGGCTATTGGTGATTGGTTCAGATCGCCTATTAGCCTACAAACTTGGTTGTTTTGAACACTGCTATAATGATCAGGAGTGATCCTGACGCAATGAAGTTACAGACTTTCCACGCACATGACGAAGATTAAATAGCACAGATAAACTTTCCCAGAATGCTAAGAAAATAAAAGTAAGAGATACCGGTACTGAACTACTAAATGAAACGTCACTTTCGAATTCGGAATCGTCTGTTTCGGTTTTAGAAAATTGTCTAAAATGCTAAAAGCGGTATCTAAATAAGAAGTTCTAGAAGAAACGTTCAAAGAATCTTCCAAGCATTCGTATGAGTTTCATTTCCAATTCAATTGAACGCCTAAGCTTCTAGAAACTAAATTTTCGTCATAAATATTGGAATCCACAGTCACGATTGGTACATTCTCGGATACCGATGGACTACTGCTCGAATCTTTCAACAAGTCTGTAATTTCATTCTTCTGCAATACGAAAATTTTATTTTCTTCAACGGTGGTGATTGAGATTTCCCATGCAAAAAAAAGTTATGGCACAGCACTTTGTTTTAAACAGATTGCGGAGTTTGTCCGGTTAGCTGTTTTTGTAACTGTACTGAAAGATCATAATCATTTTCTTCAAAATACTATGACAAACCCTACTATATTTACCAGGAACAAATTATTTGTATGTTTTGATTTTGATTACCATTGCTTTAACGCTCAGGTGACTTATTTATGTTGAGAAAAAGCTGGAATGATATTTTAAGTGTTCTATCACTCCTCGACGATGAGTTTGTACACACCACAACATATGAAGAAACGACTGTTTAAATAGAAGCACAATTACAAACTTAACCGGTAGACAGAATGCGGCGAACTGCCTTTCATGACGGTGGTCGTAGAGGTGACGTCACGCACGCACCGCGTTAAATAAACATATTCGTTATGTGATTAAATGTGAAGGTATTAAACATTTCTAACAACGAATATATAACTTAGAAAATACATTTTCTTTCAATCCACAAGAATAAAACAATACTGAATTTTGAGTCGACTTTTCCTTTAAGTAGTCTGTTGATCGCTGATTCGTCTAGCTCGACATGAAAAGACGAATACGTATCGTACTTATTCTTAATCTCATCACTTTAATACACAGGTTATGTTGTTCCAAATGAATCTTCATTTCATCGGCTGTAATCTCGGAGGACAATCTCGTCACGAAAATTGTCTGTTTCTTGCCACTTTAGCTGCAATTTTCAAATTATTAGGCCTATAGTTAACAGTTCCTGTTGCCGTCAGCTTTTCTTTCACTTCCAATTAAAACCCACCATTGTTAACATCTGTCGATGATGGTTTAACACCCACTGCACGTCTGTCTTTCACAATCGAAGCAAAAGTGTGTTCGTCCCTAACCTTCCCCTCCATTGGGTTAGTCAGTTCACTTTTATTGCTCGTCATAACCCTTTAATAAGAAAAATAAAATTCATATTGCACCGGTATTACAGTTTATGAATGGTATCTAAATGTCCCATGCTCTACTGTAAACCTCTGTCATATATTAGAGTCTCTGTATGACTTTAATTAAGGAACTAAGCACATTTTTTTAAACATCGAATTTTTAAGAAGTGACAATAGCCTACTCTAAAAGTAAAAACACTAGTAGAATATCACATTTTAATGTGCAGCCAATCATTTAGCTCTTCAAATATATTTTCCACATAATAAAATATAAAACCATTAACTATCTTATTTATTTTCCATGGCCTTTAGAAATTCATGAACCATCCCTTAGATTCTCTAGTACTTGGCAATATACATAACTTAATTCAAGTAAAATTTACAAGATATTTAAAGATATTTAAATTTTTTAGAATTTATGAAATTAAAAAATCTCTGAAGGTGAAAGAGTAAATATCGAAAATTATCCGCATTAAATTCTACAAGCTTTGGAATAGACTACTTTAAAAGCTCATAAGGCTACCTCTAGTACATTCTATAGGCTAAAATTAAGTTTCTTATGGCATTTCTTTTCCTCTTTACTGTGTGTTCTAGTTATTTCTTACATTCCACACACTTCTAATGAAGCGGAGTCTTCACAAATGCTTTCTGTTAATAATAAATGAAATCCTTGAATTCAGATACCCATAGGTATGAAGATGGGGTACACCTCCGAGTAGTGGTTGAGACGCTGCGCTACAAACCGGAAGGTCGCGGATTCGATTCCCGATGAGGTCGTTGGAATTTTTCAACTGGCCTAATCCTTCTGGTGGCACTATGGCCCTGGGTCGACACAGCCTCTAACAGAAATTAGTACCAGGAGCAATCCTGCGGAAAGGCGGCCGGTGAGTAAGGCTGACAACCTTATCACCTTCAAGTGCCGATGTCTAATATCTGGGAGCCTCAACCTCCTGCAACCCTCTGGGCCTCCTTGACCTGTATACGGATCACTTTACTTTACTATAGGTATGAAGATAACAGCTCCAAAAATTTCTACTAGAAAATTCGAGATGTCAGCAAGAAATAGCACAAAAGCAATTTAAGGATAACATAATGTCGGGAAGAGTTTAGCAGAAAAAGAGAATGACAGATCGCAGTTCTTAAAAAATATCAGTTCACCGAAGTTTCCAAAAAATTAATAACACACAATATGAATCAGTATAATGTTACAAGCTACATAAAGAGTATAACTGAATTTATAACCATGTGCCAGAGTTACTAACGATATCCCTTTCCGATATGTACATAAGCCCATGTTGGCATCGGAAGCAATCTGAGGAAGGGTGAGAAAGAAAATCTGTGTGCGTTGTTCACATAAGCTAATCGAACGTGCGCTTTTGACATAATATCAGTAAATTAATATGGATTAAGATGTTGTGTGCTTTTAATAAGCACCGTTGGAAAGTTAATGAAAACAATTTAATTAACTCTTGCTTTGAGTTTCAGAGCTGAATATAGATTAGTATTTATGAGCAATTTTTCAAGTAAAACCAGGAATACTATAAGGATGAAGTAAATATGAAAAATTTCAGTGGAACATCTGGTTTCTACAAATGTCAGTTTTATCATGGATAAAATCCTCGTGTTTTATTATAGGATTACGTTATTACTCTTATAATTCATTTTTATAGAATTTTTGAGGTGACGATTTTATAATATATCAATAGCAGTGAAAAAGTTAAAGCTGTCATAAATTTATCGACCATAATTTTGGACCACCTATGACATAATATAATACTGACCGTGTATCTTGCCACTCGTCTTCCTCGTCATGTCTAGGGCTTGATCTTGAACCTGAACCCTCTGAAGGGCCTCTTGACCCCGCGTGAGGATGTCAGCTATGGAGAAGGGGGTCACAGAAGTGAGGGTGTTGCTGCAAGGAATCCGTACCATATGGTCCATCTTGGGAAATTTACACAGACATCTTCAATAGTTCAACACATTCACTGGTATTACAATTAGTGTCGCATTTCTCGGCAAACAATAGTCCTCGAAACAACTACCGAAGTCCATGATGAGGAAAACTGTTATATTATATTGTAGACTTTTCCAAGTATTCCATTAACTTTTTTACGACACAGTATTGTAATTTTTACGAGTACTATCTCCTGTAACACATAGGTTGAAATAACACGTCCTCATCTTCAGAATACACTTTTTAAACCTGCTGCCTTGCAGATGTTTTGTCTGTTCCCTTCATGATATCTTCATGATAGTGCTGTTTATAACTCGGATGAAATAAAATTGACCCATAGCAAGAAATGCATGAATTTTGTTTGAATTTGGTGCCGATTTCACCGAACTTTTCTCTTCATACTTCAAAGCCTGAAACAAAAGAGATTTTTATGAATAATTTTTAATAATCTATTGCTAGGTGTCATTAGCTACCATTACAAGCAAGCTCTTACGCTCGGGATTAGAGGTGCGCACTCAAATTCCCATGAAAACTTGTGAATGTAATGGCAATAGACAAACAAAAGAAAGCGTGCGGTGTGTCATTCGTGCAACGCTGCATTCTTTCGCATGGAAGTGTGTGTGTGTATGTGTGTATGTACAAGCAGAAGACAAACAAACAAAACTTTCCAAGAGCACATCAACTCCTCTGAACGGAACTTTAAATAATACCGCACGCTCTTAGCTGGCGTGTCTGCAATGCAAACCTTCCTCGTTCCGTTCTTTTGAGAGAGAATTCGCGCGTGTTTGGCAATTACATACACAATTTTACGCGCATACTCTTTTGTTGACACTCTATCATGCGAAGAAGAACATGCATGCATTTAGGGCTGCATTTTTTTACCGCGCGTGTTGCCTGCAAGCTCTTTCTCGCGATATTGCTCGTGCGCTCCCAGAAGTGTGCTAAAGAGCTTGTGTGTAAGGCTTGCTATTCCAAGAGTAGGCCTGCATCAACTCCAGTAGATATCTCTGTACAGAACTTTAAATAAAACCGCACGCTCTTAGTGCTACGCGCCACTCTTTTGATGGAATTCGCCCGTGTTTGGACATTATATGCACAATCTTTCGCAAGTGATCTTTTGTTGAGCCTCTATCTTGTGAGAAAAAAAGTGCTTGCATTCTAGACTGAAAACTGCCTGCACGCTCTTTCACCCGTTATTGCTCGCACGTTCCCAGGAGCGTACGAAAAAGTTTGCACGTAAGGCTAGCAATTCAGCTGGTTTGCACCGAATCGGTTGTAAAATTTATTATTCAAAATATTTTTGGTGCAGAGAACAATAATTTCATATTAGATTCGCCAGCTTTGATAAATCATTTGTAATAAATGGACGACCGTTCAACAAGATACACTATTTAATTAGTAGTAATTTTTCTGTCCAGCTTTACAGGCAGCAAGAAACATGAATTAATTGGAAACACAAAACGTCCTTCAAAAGTCACTCCAAAATTCGGAAATGGATGAAATAATGTGACAGTTAGTTCCAAGCAAGCAGAAGAGAAGCAGTTTAATGAATGTAATTGCCCCAGACGAAATAAATTATGACTCTCCTGCGGACTAGCGGGCATTTCATTTTCAAGCTGAACATCGGGTTAAGTGAGAGAAACAAGAGTTTCGGATTCCACGATAAGGTGTAATGGGCCATTCAGATAGAAAATTAACCGTAAACTTAAGAACATAAATCTTAACGCAAAGTTTAGCACTGCATCAGCTTAAACGCTGATAACAACCAATCACAAATGAGAACGTGAACAGCTCATAAAATGGCTGCCACAGATGAATATACTTTCATGTTTCTATTAAACACGTGAAGGCCTTTAAAAAGTGAAATCATACAAGTGTATGCAGACATATACAAATTAACAGAATATTGTACGGGCTGTAGTTAGTTCTGTAGTTCATTTCTTTGGAAATTAATGTTCATATATTTTCCTTCAATACCGCATCTTTATTATAATGGATACCTTTTATCATACAGACAGGATTAGGATACAACGTTACGAGTTTCTCATTCATAGACGCCATCTCTTGGCTACTTCCACTTCCGTCTCCTGTTTTGTGGAGTTGACAGTTCTGATTGGTTGTATTGTTATTTTTCGCATAAACTTTGACGCAGAAGCTTGGTGTTTGCAAGGTTCTAAGTTGAGTTTAATTTTACGTTACGTTTAAAGTTTACGTTTACGCATTGTGAATGGTCCCATTGAAAAACACTGCCCCAAACGTTTTAGTTTATGTCACGTTTACGATTAATTTTCTATCTGAATGGCCCATAAGTCATGAGTAATGTATTAAAAGTTTTAGTAGTAGTCCACCCATAATAGTGGTATTTCCTATTGTCCATCTAGACATCGCCCATGATCGTTCGTGAAATGGTTCATACTCTTCCATATAGCCTAAATGTGACGAATTAAACAAACTCTAGACCAGTAAAAAGAGGATGAAAGAAAAAATTCCTTCTTATTAAGGCATGCTACATTTTACTTACTACATTGTAGTCGTTTTGAAATTTCAGGAATGGCTTGTTTGGCTTTTTGGTTATTAAATCACCTGACCCGGGATCGAAACCCGCAGCATTAAGCACAGAATGCCTGCGAGATGATATTACTGACTCCGCCATCCAGGCCTACTTTCAGGCAGTATTGACAAATCGCAAAAAATTCTAAATACAGGCCAATCTCTGCTGAATTTTCCTTTGTGATATTTTTAGGAAATTATTGTTATCATAATTATGTAAGAGGACACAATACTCGAAGAAAAATTACATTGAACAAAAACATTTTTTTTGCCATCAAAAATAGTTTAAATCACATTTCTTTACCGTATATGATTCATTTTTCTATAGCCTATAAGCTTCCCCAGCAAGGGTATACATGCCTCCCCTACTGGGTTTCTAGAATATAATACAGTACTTATTTCCATTGATTAATTTTGACTTTCAAATATAGCCTCAATTATACATAGGATGACTGTATGTTTACAGTAAAACATATAGAAACCGGTAAATGAAAATGATTATTAGTTACAATGGAATAAATGGAAAACATTGTCAGCTTTCTCCTAATTGAATTTTTTCTTTATTTAAAAAAAGTCCTTGGAACAACAGTATTGTGCAGAAATAAGTTCAAATTTAGCACAGAAACTCTAATGTAGATAACTAAACTTAGTCTAGTTTTTAAATACAATATGAATAAGGGTTGTATTTCAAAATAAAAAAAAAGATTTTAAAAGTCAATTAAGCATGTTTAAGGGGGGTCTTACAGCTTTCGGAGAAATTCATAGATGAGAAATACGTAAGATTCATAATCTTTTTCCCTCAGAAATGAATTGCTCTACAATCTTACAATCAGTGGCGGCTCGTGAGGTTCCACAGGGGTGGGTCACATTCAAATATCAACCAAAAATGTTAGGAGGAAAACAGAACTTACACTTAAGCTAAAACTTACCTTTCTGTTTCATTTTTTTTGTATAACATTACTATTCTTCAGGATATTGCCAAGTGTCGCGACTTAGTTCATGAGACCTTCGAAAACACCTGGGTTATCAGAACTCGCTGTCTCATTATGCCCACGCAAGGCCAATTCAAATTCCCCGCAAAATTTTATGGCATCAAGAATGCGTGACGAAATATATGTTTTTGTCAACAAGATCATTATGCTTACGGACACATGTTCTATAACCATCATCAAGTTGCACCCTGATATCAGCCTTCCCTAAGACAGCGAGACTCATTTCATTGCCTAAATGGCGTTTTGACAAACTGTGCTTCTTACATCTATCGGGCAAATGTTCACCAGCTTTAGTCCATGCATCTTCTCCACCTAATAGAATATGCGAAATACAGAATTTTGCATTAGTTTTCGGACACCCGCACATCCACTTCCACTTTTTATATATGGTACATTTTTATTGAAATTCCTCTTGTACACTATGTTTTTGTCTTCATATGTTAGATTTTTCGTAAGCTCTGTTCTAGGCCGTCCTAATTCTTTGGCTAATAACCGCTCTTCGAAATTTAGAATTTTATTTTCTAAGCATCTTATCTCATTCATTTCACTATCACTATATAAAAAATACTTTACTAACTAAGGAAAAATTCAGAAGCACGCACTAACACTCAACATGAGAAAACTTCCGGCTTTAGCCTACTTGAGATGCGGAAGGGGTAGGAAAACAGCTTTTTTGCACTTGCCCTTCCCAACTGGACAGGTTTTTCGGGTAAGATGTTATTGTATTGTGATACCCTGAGGGGGATACCCTGGCTATATTCTGTCCTCTCAATACGTAAATATGTTCTCAACTATAGAGTAATAATAGTGCATACCACTCCATCTAGCGGATATGAATCCAATTATGCATTCAAGAGTGCATACAGCGCCAATTCGTGTGAAGTCGCAAAAATACTGTGACCCTGTACAAACTAAACTAGCCATAACCCCTCCCTGCAATCCGTCAGCTTAGAACGGGAAAATGTTAAGGGGATGAGAGACGGCCGGTCACGAACGAAATTCGACCCATGCTATGTTGCCAAACTTGACAAGCAAAGCAAAAGCGCGAAGTTTAAAATAGAAGTTACGTTATTTTATTAGTTGCTACAAATGCAGTACAGTTTATATTCAAAATGGATGGGGGGGGGGGGCACGTGACCCTGTGACCTATAGCTAGAACCGCGCCTGCTTACAATCTGACATTCACTTTATTGACGACTTCTACAATTGCATACTATTTTCAAAATTAATCAAACTGTTACAGTTACGGTTAATTATCGTTTCTAAATGGCAGCCATGTCTCATGCACTGAAATGCCGTTTCCTTAAAACTTCCACAAATATCAATACTTCTGACTGATTATTTTTCTGTATATTTGTTAATACCACATGAATAACACTGTCTACAATCATCCATTTAACATTAATAGTTTTTTAAATCTATATATTTTAAAGAAAAAAATATTTTTTTTAAATACTTATAAGGCTACTGTAGATATCCCAAATATTGTAGATGATATTGTTCATAATATGATGTTTGCAAATATATAGAAAAAAATAACTGAAAAATATTGCCATTTGTGGAAATTATCACGGAGACGGCATTTTAGTTCACGAAACATGGCTATCATTTTGTAACGATAATTAACTGTAACAGTTTGATTAATTTTGAAAATAGTTTGCCATTACATACCAAATTGCAGGATTGTAGAGCAATATTATTTATTGCTGAGGAAAGAAATAATGAAATTCGCCTATTTCTCACCTATGAATTTCAACGAAAGCAGTATGTCCCCCTTAAAATGTAGTAGTGTTTACCCACTTAACCTGTTTACTTTCTATACCCGTACCACATTTAGGCTTTAACTGAGCCGATGAGACCTGCGCGGGAATGCTTTTTCGAAGCAACCCCACAAGCTTATACTGAATCAATGAATTGAATGTGGCTCAGGGCTGAACCCTTACGGGCTCACGCACGTATGCCTCATGGGTGGACCCACTGTGCACCTTCTAGGAGACGGAATTATGTGCTCGCCCTAAGGCCCCCGAGTCAACAGACTCTACCACGAGCCTCACGGAGCTCCCCTACATCCAACAAGGACCAGCTACCATTCCACGTGCATCGCATCCCTGGGTCACTCCTACACAAGAGCCCCAGAGGCACGGTACACTACCAGCAACTCTCGGACCGCAAGCAACGGGGCAGGAGGGGGGAGGCCCTTAGCAGAGTCTGCAGCAAGAACTCGCCCGAAAACCAATAGAGGGGAACGGGATGATAATGAAGGGGAAAGGAAGATGGAGTGGAGAGTGTTGGTAGAATGAATGAAAGGGGGAAACGGAAGGATACCAGAGAAAAATTCCCAAGGCACAGCTTCGTCCACCACGAATGACCCGCCCGCCTTCTTCGGGATTTAAACCCGGGACCGCTTGGATGAGAGGCTCACGAGCTAAGAAGCTTATACTGACACCAGGCATGCTCAATCCAAGCTTGTTAGTAGTAAGGTAGTGCATATAGGTAATCGACGCCTGTCGTCTTAACGACTCACCAGCGCCTGAATTTCTTGGCAGTAATACCCTCCGTACCATGAATGCTTCCCCTGATAACGTCACCCCTTTCGACGCCAGACGTCGAAGTTAGTCCCTATGGCCAATTACAGCTTGATTATACACTGTTATGCAAAGGCTTTAACAGTGTCGTAACCGGTTCTGTCTAACCTTCGGTTGCGTACGTACAGTCGGTCAAATAAAAAACGTCGGGCGGTATTTGATAAAGTATCACGAACGAGCATATGCGCATGTAGGCCTACAGGTTAGGTTCATACCTGCCTCTTGTCTACCCACGTCTTTTCTTGATTATTTAGTCAGTTTTGTTCCAAAACGAACATGTATAGGAGACTGTGGCTATATGTCTCACATCCGCCATATTCTTGGTTGCAAATTCTTATAATATTAATAATTAATAAATCGTGAGGAATATGATTATTCAAGGAGCGTTTTTTAAAGATTTTATTTTATAATACCGGTATTTGTAGTGCAAAATCAATAACTTTTGCTTAATCGTATTTTCAAGCTCGGATATTACATTCTCATCAGAATTATGTAGGCCAGCGTTTCTCAACCTTTTTGGACCCGAGGACGTCAAAAATGCCTAAAAAATTTTACGGACCCCTAATTCTACATCCCATTTTTAAAAGAAGGTCTGTATTCTTAATATTTTGGGTATTAATTATAGGTCACTGTAACGACATATGTGAAAAATTTATTTCTTTACTTTCCACTTGCTTTATATTTTTTAATTATGTCTGCGGAATATCTGCACCATACGCTGATGTAAACTATTCTTATCTGTTCGCAATAGCGCAATGGTCAAGACATCGGAATTGAACGTGTGGAGTCAGGGATCGATCCTTACTGGGTTTTGCAAATTTTTTATTTTTATTTATGGATATTTTTTCAATCACGGCAATGACTGGAATAACATAATAATTACTTTTAATAAATTATCATTGTTGGTGTCTAATTTTGGTCACACACAAAAGAAAGCAAAAGAGAAAGTATGATTTTACAACATATGCGTATCTGTAACATAACATAATAAGAAACGTACAGAAAATAGAAAATAACACAATGAAACATAATTACGAACTTAAATAAGAATAAGTGAAAAAAAAGAGCCACACACTCAGTAGGAAGTCCATCCACCATCCATTACTATAACTTCCCTCACTCTGTTGGTTATTGACTCTACACGGTTTAGAAAACAATTATCCTTGTCTGCCACAGCGTCCCAAGCAGTTTGAATTACGCGTAGTTCCCACAGTTCTGCTTCAGAAGCTGGAGGTGGGTTCAGCCAGTTTCTTCTCATATGCTTCTTTACTTCCGCCCACACATTCTCAATAGGATTTAAATCTGGGGAACGCGCTGGAAAGTCTATCATCTCGATATATCGTCTTTCAGCGAACCAGATTTGAACCGTTACATACCTGCAGATAAGACTTTGTCAAAACATATTCCATGGCTTGGAGGAGAAGACTCTTTGGATATTATGATGTCACATGGCCGAAAAATCCTAACTGCATAGGTTTTAATCGAGATAGCTAATAACTAGAGCAACCCAAAAGCATAATAAGCATAAAAAGCATAACAGGACTTTAGACATGTGGTTGCTACCCGGAATATAAATTTGGCAGTCTCAGGATCTGGATGGAACTAATTTTAAAAGCACAATAAAGCATAATTTTTAAAAATAAAGCATAAAAGCATAATATTTCAAATAGAGCACAATTCTTGGCAAATAAACTGCCTGCTTCATTGCACTATAAAAATACTCAATCAACAATGAGAAGCTAGTTTCTCAACAATTTAAATTTCAAACTTAAGAAGTAAAAATATAACTGTAGTTCTGTGAGGACCAGGACAACAATTAAAATAACCATTATTGGGTACAAGTTAACGGTTTTATGGTCAGTACACACTCTGAATCAGAGGGGTTCACATCTATTTAATACCAGCATGCCGAAAACTTATGTAACTGCGATACAAAGGGTTCGCGAGTTTCCTACAGACAATTTTGTGGCTGAAAAGGGGAAACTGTTGTGATCCTTATGTTCAGAGTGCATTAATTTCGAAAAGAAATCCATTGTGCAGAAACATGTGGAAAGTTTTAAGCATAGATCTCGGAAACAGAGTGATGGACAAGGTTCAACTTCAGGTGGTCCTAGCAGTATACGCAACAGTACGTTACCTCAAGTATGGCAGCGTAAGGAGAAATCATGTATGCAGCCGGCTCCTTCTAAGAAGGTATTTTACAAAGTGTGCTGAAGAATACTTACAAGAAACTAAGTCAAAATGTGAGGGGAATTCTGTCTATCTAGTGGTTGATGAAACAACAGATATAAAGAAACGTAAGGTGGTGAATATTCTTGTTGCTCCACTGGGTGTTGTGAATGAAAAACCTCGACTTGTGAAAACTAAAATTGTTGAACACTGCAATGCCGATGTTATAGTAAATTTAATACTCGATACATTAGATTTTATTGGTGTTCACAGAAGCAATTTTGTTGTTCTAATATCAGACAGTGCACCATATATGCTTTCTGCTGGCAGGAGACTGGTTGGAGTTGCACCTCAGCTTTTACATTCTACATGTTGGGCTCACATATTACATCTGTGTGCTGAAGAGATTAGGTTTTCGTTAAAAATTGCTGATGAATTCATTGCAGCTGTTGAGACTGCTTTAGCGAAAACTCCAGCCAGAAGGGAGAGATTGCTGGACTGCCTCAAAGAAGCGGGAACATTTGTTTTACCTCCAGTTCCTGTAATAACGCGCTGGGGGACATGGTTGAAGGCAGGAAAATATCATTGCATGAATTTGAATGCAGTAAAACAGTAGATTGACTTGGAAGATTGGAAGATAGTGAAGGCAGTGCTGCAGTAACAAACTTAAAGCGACTGGTTGAAAATAAAGAACTAGTGCTTCAACTCAGAGCTATAGCTAAAATTTCTGATGGACTCTGCAATCAAATACAGGTTCTGGAATCAGACAATCAAGATGCAACACAGGTCTGGCTTCTTCTATCATCAATTCTTCAGATGGTTCAAAGTTCAGGTGCAACTTGTAAAAAATTGGCAGGATATATGAATGAACGTCATCCTCCTCTAAATTTATGGAAGGAAGTTCAGAATTTAGATCCAACAATAGCTGTTCCTGAGAAGATTTCTTCCATTTTTACTTCGGGTCAACTGAAACGTTTCTCTGACATTGATGTTCCAGTGGAAGAAATATCAACATATGCAGCAATGGTACATGGACAAAATTTGTCTTCAACTTCTGCCTTATCCTTCTGGCAGAAACATTTCACCAAGATGCCTATCCTAAGTAAGCTGGCAATGAAGGCAATTATGGTTCCTCCATCATCTGCTTCAGTTGAGAGAAGCTTTTCTACTCTCAATTGGATTTTGAACTCTAAACGCTTATGTCTGACAGAAGAAAATCTGCAGTCTCACCTACAACTGGCAATTAATCAAAATCAATACCGGGAGGGTGGTGTTCATAAGGAGAGTGCAAATGACAGTGACAGTGACAAGGATGACTAAATTTTCATTCATTTCATTACTAGCTTGCTTAGACCCTACAGTTTGTTCTTATAAAATGTTAACATATTAAGGCACCAAGGTAGCCTGCAAAGTAACATTAGACACACAAAAAAAAATCAGTTTGATGGTGTGATATACATAAACAGTATTTGTCTTAAGTTTATTGGTGTATTATTTATGTTAAAAAAATAAAGCATAATAAAGAAAAATTTGGAAAAATATAAAGCATAATTGTCAAAAAAATAAAGCATAATGTGGGTTGCTCTACTAATAACATAAGAGCATCCCGATGGTGGTCAGTAGGGTATAAGGCAGGATATCATGACTTCTCGAAACGCTGTGATTTGATGGTGCCAAGTGGCTTAACTTCAAGAGCGTACGTACGCAACCCAGGGTTAGAGAGCGGCCGGAAGGGCATGGCGCCATAGGGTACGACGCCGATAGCACCTTTACACAAGAGTGTATAACTATGTCGTCATTGGCCATATGGCCTAACTTCGACGTCGCCCGTCGAGGGAGTGACGTCATCAGGACGTGTCGGTGGTACAGAGAGCATAACTGCAAAGAAAGTCAGGCGCAGTTGAGTCGTCAGGACGCTTTGGTTTCAATTACCTATACGCGCCTTCATGCTCCTCTTTGTCTTTCCGTCCTACTTTATTCATGCCATAGGCCAGGGACGGGCATCTCGCGTGCCCTTGTGGAGTTGCAAGGGCGCCCTGCGGACTGTGTGCTTGGTAGCTGCTGGCCGCAAAGTAAAAATGTTGCAGTGGCGGATTGTGTATCTGACGTTAACGAAACAATAAACATAACATATTAAATATTCGCATCATGCTCAATTTGATTCATAATTTTATTATGTGCTGTGTTATACAAGTCCACTAGTACAGAAGTACCTATATGAATACCATACATATTTGAGATCACCATAGCCACTGCTATGTCTAATAAAGTAATATCATATTTAAAATTAATGGTTAGTAATTACCTGTACTTAATTAGATTTTACTATCATAATTGAACTGGAAATTAACAGAATTAAATAACAAATCAAGTAATAAAAATAATAATATCAAAACAGTAAGTTAGTAGAAGACATTAATAATTTTACAATATTAAAATAAAATATTATAGATAAAATATCGGGATAGAAAGATGAAATTGTTGAAGCTAGTGAGAGCTGAAGTAAAAGCCAGACGGAATACTAAGATTTATTCGATAGAAGTCCAAGCAGTGCATTGAGAAGCAGCATGAAGCTGGAGACAGCGATTGTTCTCAGAGTGAAGTTCTATTCACTACAAAAATGAAAGAATAGGTGGTAGTCTTAGTCAAAACGAGTTACTTAGAATTTGCAATGGGGAAAAGGCAGATGTGTAGGATACCTGGAACTGGAGGAGAGTAGTGAGAAAGAAACTGCTAGAGAAATCCAGAGCGTTAGTTTGTTTAGCGTGGGGTAAGCAAAGGAAGTAGAACCAATAGAATTAAAGTTTATAACATGAAATCCTACAAATTACTATAAGATGGAAAATGATTGCTAAAGGTTATTGGTGGGGACCATGATGTTCGAAAGGAATGACGATGTAGAGCGGCGCGTGTAAAATCACTTGCTTACATCACGTCACCGAGTTTGGTCATCCTGGCTATTCTCGCCAGTACGTAGTATTATTTTAATTATAAATTCAGTGCAAGTTACGTGTGTTACTGGTGGGGCTGCAGTATAGCAGCTACCACTATAAAGCCAGTGAGTAATAATCACGTAAATTACGACATTAATTAGTTAATAATTCCTACAGAAAGATTACGTAGTTATTATTATTATTCAATATTACGTAACTGCAAGACGTAAGTACGAACCAGCTCTACAACGATCTGAATTTCGAGTAGTATGTCCCCAGAGAACTCAAAATCATAATTAACTATAATTGTTTGTGTGCAACTATTATCAATAAACAGTGTTCTTTGCAATATAACTTTTCTTATAATTTACATAACTATTAAGAGCCCAGACCCAATAGCACAATGAGAACTGTAAGAGAATCTCGTTGCACGCGACTGAATGAACCGTGGTAATTCAGCTGGACCTTGGAGAAGAAAGAATTCACAAGTAAGTACAGAAGAAGATTTGGGCCATCAGTCTTGATTTTCAGAGCCCTCGACCATAGGCCCCACTCTTTATACGATCTGTTTGCACTTTGGATCAGAGTGGTTCATTTCGTTCTATAAAACTTTGGTAGCTGGCAAATGTTATTTCTTCCTGATTCGTCCCTCTGGACATAATTTCAGCTTTCGGTTCTTCTAGCCGACTTTCGTTCTGAGTATCATTCGATCTCTATGTGTTTGTGTATTTCAATTTTGTCCCATTCTTATGGGTACTTATCTTTCTGATATGGTAGTTCTGAGATGAATTAAAACAAGAACTACGACTCTCAAGCTTGCATTCCATTGTTCCATTTGTTCCATTCCCTCCTGTGCCACTCAAATTCCTGTTTTTGCTCTAACTCTCAGGTTTTGCTTGGAGGTGACAAAAGTGCGCTCATTCAACAAATCGCTCATTCAATTTCTTGCGCTTCATGCCTTTTCACAAGTAAGTACATACATACATATGCAGGCCGTTTTCCTTTTTCCAGAGCCCTCGACCATAGGCCCTACTCTGGGTTCTTTCTGTTCTTAGATTTTCGTGCTAATTTGCTTTGGATCTTCTATTCACTTTGGCTTGGCCGTTGGATTTATATGATCGGACCGTATCATATCTTCATAAAACTAATGTTTATAATTATCACCCGATTTGATATTTTCAAACTACAGCAGCTATGATGCAATGAATCGATTTATATGACAAACAAACTTGAAGATTTCAAGAGTAAAAATAAACACATTTTACACTCAATAACCCTGCAAATAAAAAATCAAATTTTATTAGTGTTTCATTGTTGGACTAGTGACAATTGCAGCCTGCATTTCAATTACTAAACTAAAACAGGGATTCTAACTGAAAATATTACACTGACAAAATATCGTTAAGTAAAAACAAAAATATTACTCATCACGTAATAACATATCAATAAACTAAACAAATGTATATTTCGTCTAGTTTTAAGCCTAGTATCAATATCTGATTCAAATGTTGTAGGCCTACATATTTTTGGGACAGTCATGACAAATGCAAGCTTAAAAATTGTTTCTTTGATTTTTTACACCTTCTGTTCCACATGATATTATTTATGTTGGCAGTTACTGACTGGCTACTACTAATCCTAATTTCATATCGTAAATTTAAGTTCGTTAACTGGTTTCTGTAGCATGACTTGAGTCATGCTTGAGTCTGCTTGAGCCTTGAGAACAATTGCTCGCACTCATATGTGGAACTAAACATTGGAATCAGTAGAGCTGCAAGTTTATGCAGTCTCGGGAAACGTGACTGCGGAAAATTTCGATAGAACTGCATTAAACTTGTGTTATTAGAGTATTTCACTCGCATTTCTCTGTCACATTGAAGACCAATTATCTCCATTTGGAAATGGAAAGGTACATGATCCACAACCACATTGAATGGAGTGGCAAAGATCTGGAACTCACTTTCGAGGGCTGCAACTTCAACAAATCGGGAGTCAAACTCTTCGAGTAATGATCGTAGAACAGTTGTGTACTTTACGAGATCAGAACTTTTCACAGAATTTCCCATAGTCATTAAGTGAGGGAAATGAGATACATTTCCGTTTGACAACTGGCGATCCCATAACGTGAGTTTTGACTTGAAGGCTTGAACTGAATCATAAAGTTGTGTGATTACTTGATCTTTTCCTTGCAAAGTCTCATTTAAGTGATTAAGATGCTCAGACAAATCAACTAGAATCGCAAAATCAGCTCGCCATTTGTCAACGGGCGAACCGTTCATTTCCAAGAACATATATATTTCTTCGATCAACTCGGAAAAGCGGTTGAGTAACCTTCCTCTGCTCAGCCAACGGAGTAGTATGGTATGTCAGAATATTCCGCTTCAAGATCGGCGAGAAACTCTTTAAATTGCCCGTGTTTTAGTCTACTGGTCCTAATTTTATTGGTTACCTCCACTACAACATCCATTACATGAGGAAGATTAGTATGTTTGGCGCATAAATTTTCCAGGTGAATTATACAATGCACAGAGGCTATTGCCTGCCCAGGATGTTTATTCCTAAGGAGTTGCACAAACCCTACGTTACATTCTATCATGAATGGAGCACCATCGGTTGTTACTGACACAAGTAAGTTCCAAGGAATTCGTATATTATCAACAGTCTCTTCAACACACATCAAAATACCATTGCCTGTCGTTGTTCCTCTCATCGCAACAATTTTCAGCATTTCCTCTGACACTTCCAAATAACTGTTTACGCTTCTTATAAATATGCATAGGCCTAACTGGGCCGTACTAGACACGTCCGTACTTTCGTCCAGTGATAGTGAAAACGCAATAGACCTGATTAGAATGTCCTGCAATTGGTTAATAATATCTCCAGAGAGGTCATGTATATGGCGGGTCACAGCTGCGTGAGGGAGACTAACATGATGTTGTGTAAACAGTTCTAATTGATCTGGGCATAATATTTCTGCAGAAATTTCACAGCACTCTTTAACAAATTCACCTTCTGACTAGCTGCGTAAGGATTTTTCATTTTCAAGTGTTATTTTGTAATTCGCGCGGAGTTTCTGCTTCTGGAGCTATTGAAGTTAGAATTGTATGTTTCAGCTTGTCTATCTCTGCAACACGCTCTTCCTGATTGTAGTCTTGAAATTCTTTTTTTGTGGTACGTGGTGTAATGTCGTTTTAAATTATATTTTTTCCATGTTCCTTAATACTTTTTGGCACACTAAACATCTAGCCGATCCTTCACTATCACCAACTAAATACTGATTTTCCCATTCAGGATTAAAATATACTGCTGATGAAGAAGCCCGTGTCTTCACGGTACTAGAACTACTTAATTCTGCATTCATGATCAAACAGCACTACTCACTACTCACATGTTTTAACCTTCCAAATTGAAAGTTGAACGCATATAGTCCATGTGCCAGACCCCCAAAATTGACCATGTCATTATAATTTGGGGGGACTGAATGAAACTTATACCACACGTTCCTGGGGTCATGTGGAGCAAAAAAGTCGGGGGGGGCCATCATGAGGAGGTAGCTTTCAAAAATGGCGGCCATTCAAAATGGCGGACGCTTGTGAATTTTTAAATTCAAATATCTCGGGACTGGGTTCATCAATCTTGAATTTTGTTTTTTCAAAATGTAGGTTATTCTCCTGGCTACATGTTTGTTCCACATGTTTGTGGCTAAAAAACCAGTATTTATTGGTCAAAACTCTAAAAATAGGAAAAATAGGTTTTTTGACATTTACGTTTTGCGGTTTATTACTCTAACCGTTGGGTATATCGAAAAAGTGTCTGAAACAAAAGTTGTAGAGACACATCTCACCTTTAAAACGCAAAAATAAAATCGATGATCGGATCAATAGATTCCGAGATATCCAGATTCAAAGCGGGCGGAGCGGGGTTGAGCGTGTTGACCGAGCGCTCGGTGCAGCCTAGCGAGAGGCGAGACTTAGCGTAAAATCCTGCACTTTATTTATTTTTAACCTCAGTAATTGCTTTATTACTAGATAAATTTACATTACCTACTAATGTGCACTATTTTTAATTTGATTATTAAACACTTACTCATAAAAACAATTAACAATTATATCATTTATCTAGGAAATGGACATCAACAGTTACCAACTCATATAATATACTGTCAAGGCTTTTATCTTCGATTTTTAAGATGAAATCGTTAAAGGAACTTCAAATAGTCGAAATAATTAAAAAAAGGAAAAAAGTATTACAATTTAGGTACCCGTATGTATCGGAGACTTTTAACAATACTTTCAGAAATGAACACAGGACGTAAGCAACTAAGAAATAAAAATACCTATAAAATGCGTCTATAGCCTATAATATTATGAACAATCTTGAAATAAGTCTTCTTCACAAGAATCACTGTAATCAGTTATTATAATTGCACTCTTCCTCATCTGCTGTTGCTTTGGTACACCCCTTGCACCCACAGCTCTCGGTGCATCGGATTTGAGTAATAAATACAATTAACAATTATACAATTTACCTGGGAAATGAACATCACTAATCATGAACTATACATCCCTTAACTCTGTACTTCAAGATGAACATGTTCAAGCCACTCTACGTGATACATCTTCTTACAAGTAATGAAGAAATGCTGTCCTTTCGGATGAAATATATCGCCCTAGTGGAGCTACTTTCCGTTTTTCTTCGGACTAATCGAGAAGGAATTTTTTTTCTGTTTTTAGCTGCTGTTGAAAAAATTGTGGCTTGAATTTTTGCGCTGGATAGAGTGAACTACTCACATTATCTATCATAACACTTTCTTGAATTATCTAGACTAGAAGGAGAGCCCATATGTTCACCAATATTATGTAGAAGGAGGTTTTCAGTACAAATAAGAAGCAACAACCCATTTTCTAGAATTCCAGTGGACCAAGCCATCAAAGAGACTGTAAGCAAAGACACCCAAACTCCTGAAGGTACTAAGGATTTCAGTCTGAAAAAGTAGGCTGTAGTACGGTAATATGTTAATGCTGAGTACAGAGCTAAAGAACCTCCTCAGCATTCTATCATCCAGCGAAACAGATCAGTGCCACCCTGACCTCCAAAGCCCAAGGACACTTAGAGATGAGAAAGACGTGACAACTCTCACTGACCTTCTAGCCGAGTGGACGAACCCCTTCGATCCCAACCATTAAGATATTGTACATTTGCCATCTGGAATATATGTTCTTCTGATCACATTGATTCGGAAAACAAGGGGGAAATAGCTTATTAAGAGTTCACGTTTCGGCTAGCTAAAGGAGAAGGGTTTCGTAAACGTATTAAGAAAATGGGTCTTAAGATTAGTAGACTAAAGAAGAGCAAAAAACCAAGGTTGGAAACAAAGAAGTAATCCTCCAGTGCAATCGAAATTTATTCAGCAAAATGACCTTTATTGCAGAAAACCAACAACTTGACATGATGGAAGGGTTCAGATATCCTCTGGCGCCGGCGAATATTAATGGGCCTTTGAAGAAAACCTACAAATCAGTGTTATCTAATTTTTTGGAAGTATACACCACCCCTTCCAGTCTGCCGGAAAAAGATTCGGCCTGCATCATTGATTCAATGGCCGTGCTTCAGTCCATCAAAGGATAACAAAAAACGTTTTACGAATTCTCAACGAATTTTCTCAAGCAGGTTTTTAATATAGGTCGGAGGGTTGACATATATTATTCAGAGGTTTCGATCAAATCTTTGGAGCGGGAAAAAAGCGGAACAGCTGAAGGTATCAAATTTAGTGAAATCGAGGGTGGCCACAGAGTGGTTTGTTAGAGGACGCTTCTAAGGAACAGTTACAGCAAAAATATAATGATAAAATTCTTTTTTTGCAGTTTGTAAGAGGAGAAATTTGAAAACGGATCTGCTTCATGATCATTTATATTAGGAGCAAAAATGTTCCTGAGCTGTTCTGCACTCAAGAATAAGCTGATTCCAGAATGATGCTGCATGCAAGGAACGCCGCTACATCATCTGAATCAGTTCTTTGCTTTTCAATCAATACAGATGTATTAGTTTTGGCTGTAGGTTTTTGCAAAACCATAAAAAGCAAAAACTTCTGAATCGGGAAACAAACAAAACAGTTTTAACAGATATGCAAGTTTCCCAGATAGTATCTGCCTTAGGCGAACAGCTTTTTACAGCTCTTATTGGGTATTACTGACTGCGACACAATCAGTGCTTTAGCTGGCCAGGGGAAAGTTAAAAGCTTTTGTGCAAAAAGGAACAAAGATTGATTGAAGCATTCAGGAAGTTAGGCAAAGATTTGATAATGTATAATGATGTTGATGACAGCAAAGAAGAATTTGTCTTCCAGTCGTATGCCCCCAAACGCAAGGTGAAATGAGCTGCGCTACCATTTGTTCAGAGGGCCAGATTAAGAGCTTCCAAATGTCTCTTTGTAAAGACACCTTGAGAAAACACAATAAACGTGCCAACCACCAGGCCGGAATTTTGATCAACTGTGCACCAGAAAGTTACTCGTGCTTAGCAACTCAAATCTTAATCATCGACAGCTGTTGGTACAGGGGTTTGCCGAAGCAACGGCAGTTGAGGACGAGAGCAATAATTATAATACCTGACTTCAGTGATTCTAGTGAAGAAGACTTAATTCAACATTGTTAATAATATTGTATAAGGCATTTTATGGGAATTTTTATTTCTTAGTTGCTTACATCCTGTGTTCATTTCTGAAAGTAACTGTAATACTTTTTTCCTCTTTTAATTATTTTGACTATTTGAAGTTCCTTTAAGGATTTCATCTTAAAAATCGGATATAAAAACCTTGACAGTATATTATATGAGTTGATAATTATTCTCGTCCATTTCCCAGATAAACAATATAGTTGTTAATTGTATTTATGAGAAAGTGTTTAATAATCAAATTAAAAAGAGTGCACATTAGTAGATAATGTAAATTTATCTAGTAATAAAGCAATTACTGAGGCTGAAATAAATAAAGCGCAGGATTTTACGCTAAGTCTCGCCTCTCACTAGGCTGCACCGAGCGCTCGGTCAACATGCTGAACCCCGCTCCGCCCGCTTTGAATCTGGATATCTCGGATTCTATTGATCCGATTTTCGATTTCATTTTTGCATTTTAAAGGTGAGATGTGTCTCTACAACTTTTGTTTCAGACACTTTTTCGATATACCCAACGGTTAGAGTAATAAACCGCAAAACGTAAATGTCAAAAAATCTATTTTTCCGATTTTTAGAATTTTTACCAATAAATATTGGAATTTTGGCCACATACATGTTGAACAAACATATAGCCAGAAGAATAACCTACATTTTGAAAAAACAAAATTCAAGATTGATGAACCCAGTCTCGAGATATTTGAATTTAAAAATTCACAGTCGTCCGCCATTTTGAATGGCCGCCATGTTTAAAAGCTACCTCCTCATGATGGCCCCCCCCCGACTTTTTTGCTCCACATGACCCCAGGAACGTGTGGTGTAAGTTTCATTCAGTCCCCCCAAATTATAATGACCGATGGGTCTGGCACATGGACTTTTTTTTTTTTTAATTTTATTTTTTTTAAACATACTTTTTTATTTATTTCGAATTCCAAATACATATAAATACATATAATATAATATAATTACGCGGAAGCAAACGCCCTTTTTCGCGATTAGTTCCAGAAACAAATACATACATTGAAGATATACAATAAGGCATTTTCAGAGAATTAACAAATATGAAAACAAAGTAAAGAGACATTCAAATTAAAAAAAAAAACAAAGAAGAATTTGACACATAGCTCTTTCGGACCTTCTATGTTTTTTTTTTCTTCCTTTTTTTTCCAATTATGTGATTTTATTTTAACTCTACTAAACTAAAAAAAATTACATAGACTATTGACAGTAAAAATAAAAAACGTTAAGAACAACAAAAGAACACTAAAACAATTAATGAAAACAACACACACTTAATCTTCCAAACACTCGTAACAGTGAAAGTCTTAATCTTCCAAACACTTTGTTGATTAGATTAAAGGTTTCCAAGTTGTGCGTCGAAGATAGTCCAGGTACATTTCTTTATCAAATGGCTTTAGCTCTGCCAGAATAAATAAACAGAATATGAATATGAATATCAGTGGAGCCAAAATTGTGAATAATGTACGTTACAGTATGTCCTATGAGTTGCATAATGTTCTGGTGCGTGTTTTTCGGGGTGCATAAAAAATCAGGAAACAGAAACATTCTAGGAGTGAAGGACAATTTTTGCGCTGTTAATATTGTAACAAGGGCTCGTCGGGGTTCAAAATGAGAACACCGAGTTTATAATTGAAGGATGGAGGTTTCTTTATTCTCTACAACAATTGCCAATACAGTCAGAAAACTCTTGCCAATTTGCCAGTTCACTGTCCTGTTCAGTGCTCACTGTGCTCAGTCCTAATTACAGCACTGTTCCGTTCCAATCCACTGTGCGGACTCCCAGAAGAGATGATTCCACGTCGCCGGTCAACTCCACGGTCCTCGCTGCCGCTGTACAATTCACCCTCTGACGCTGACGCTCGCCGCTACTCACGGACTGCCTCTCGCTGACTCTGACTCCGACTCTTCACGGGCTCTCCACTCTGACTCTTCACACTGGCTGTCGCTGTTACTCTCATTCGTTGACTCCTCGTTGCCGTCTCTGACTGACTTGCCGCTCGCTCGCTGCCCTATATATAGGGCCGACGAATATTCCAGACCCGGTCTCTCGAAAGCTCTCCGCCCGCGCATTGTCTAGAATGTCCGCGCGGGGCGCGTGGCTCCACCTCTGGCCCCTCCCACGAGCGCGCACCGTCACTCACCGCGCCAGGGAGTAGGCTGCACCCGTCGGCACGCGGCTCCAATAGCCGCGCTGCTGTCACGCCCACTGGCACTCGTCTGCCGCCCATCCACTAGGGGGAGCGCGATCTTTCTAGACTCCATCGTTTCTCGTTCTTTCTAGCTTACTCCTCCTCCTATCAGCTTCTAGGCTTTTCTGGCTTTGTCACATTGCCCCCTCCTTAAGGGCCTTCGTCCCGAAGTGCCCCATGATATGCCGCCAGACGGTCCAGGTGTACTACCAGCATCTTCACTCTTGGCTGTCGTTCGATGCTGTAGACTTCTGGCCACTTGGTGAACTAATGCATGGCCAACAACAGGTACTGATTTCCCTCATCAGGAATGGAGCAGGGGCCTGCCACGTTGTATTGCCTCATGGCCCCACGGCTGCAATTCCTAGGCCCTCTGCTGGCATCGCTGGTGTCGCATTCCTGACGCCACCTCTCGACCTCACTGCATTGGTACAACCAGTAGAACCTTCTCCGCAGTTTGTCGAGGATCCGGTTCACTCCCAAGCGGTCGCCTGTTGCTCCTGCGTGGACTTCCTCCAGGACCTCCTTGACTTCGGCTCTTGGAAGGACTAGGTGCTCCGCAGTCGCCTTCCCATCCGCAGACTCCCAGCTTCCTTTCAGGACCCCGTCCCTGACCACTAGGGCGTCCTGCTGGTTCCCATAGCCTTCGTAGATGGCGCTGCGACTGGCTACCTCCTCCCATGTTGGTCCCGTATCCGACATGACGTCCCGCAGTCTCTGCCCCTCGTCCACGCCGTCACACGGTGTCTCTCCGGCGTCCACATCGTCCCGCGGTGCCCGTCCTACGTCCACGTCGTCCCGCGATGTCTCTCCTACATCCACGTCCCGCGGTGCCTGTCCTTCGTCCACGCCGTCCCGCTGTGGTTCACTCAGGGCGTGATCTTCCCCTTCGGTAGCTGGTGGTACGGTGATGGCCATGTCCTCTTCCGGCTCTTCCTTATCTTCCATCTTGGCCTCTCTCTCTGGTTCACTTTCCACGGCCACCAGTCCGCTGCCCGGTTCATGTGATCTTTCCTTGGCCGGTGTCAGTTCCTGCTCGAGTTCTTCCCTAGGGCTTAAACGCAGGTTCTTCATTTCCCTTATAATTTCTCTTGTTTCGGTGTAATGCTGGTCAATTATCTCGTTCAGTCGGTCATTCCGCTGGTCCATTTTTTCGATCAGTCGGTCTTCCATGGCGTGAAGTAACGACTTTAGCATGTCCTCCATCTTGCGTTCCTCCATCTTGCCTTCCTTCAATTATATCCCACTCCTGACACCAGTGTAACAAGGGCTCGTCGGGGTTCAAAATGAGAACACCGAGTTTATAATTGAAGGATGGAGGTTTCTTTATTCTCTACAACAATTGCCAATACAGTCAGAAAACTCTTGCCAATTTGCCAGTTCACTGTCCTGTTCAGTGCTCACTGTGCTCAGTCCTAATTACAGCACTGTTCCGTTCCAATCCACTGTGCGGACTCCCAGAAGAGATGATTCCACGTCGCCGGTCAACTCCACGGTCCTCGCTGCCGCTGTACAATTCACCCTCTGACGCTGACGCTCGCCGCTACTCACGGACTGCCTCTCGCTGACTCTGACTCCGACTCTTCACGGGCTCTCCACTCTGACTCTTCACACTGGCTGTCGCTGTTACTCTCATTCGTTGACTCCTCGTTGCCGTCTCTGACTGACTTGCCGCTCGCTCGCTGCCCTATATATAGGGCCGACGAATATTCCAGACCCGGTCTCTCGAAAGCTCTCCGCCCGCGCATTGTCTAGAATGTCCGCGCGGGGCGCGTGGCTCCACCTCTGGCCCCTCCCACGAGCGCGCACCGTCACTCACCGCGCCAGGGAGTAGGCTGCACCCGTCGGCACGCGGCTCCAATAGCCGCGCTGCTGTCACGCCCACTGGCACTCGTCTGCCGCCCATCCACTAGGGGGAGCGCGATCTTTCTAGACTCCATCGTTTCTCGTTCTTTCTAGCTTACTCCTCCTCCTATCAGCTTCTAGGCTTTTCTGGCTTTGTCACAATATGTTACGGGTGTATGCCAAGAGAATACGCCATACAGGTAAGACGGTTGGGCACTCTGTAAGACGATGAAGTAAGTTGTCAATTTGGTTGCAAAAAGTACACTGATTAGAAAGCGTCATTTTAATTGTAAATAATCTGTCTCGTGCTGCAATAATATCATGAATCACTGCAAACCATGTTGAACGTGTTTCCGCCGGTAGACGAGTTGAGCTAAGATTTTGCCACAAACGTTCAAGTTTAATATCTGTTGGCGCTATGCGATGCACTCTCATTTCACTATGTGTCCACTGTGTCTGTAAATGCGCATAAATTGTAGAAGTTAATTTCGTTGTAGGCAAGTTGTCGTCTAACTGAAAGAAACTCCAATCCTGCAGGAAATCACTCAGGTATTGCAAGTCATTAGGTATTTGTTTTTTGTAAAATGGATAACTTAGGTCCAAAGTATTAAGCCAATATTTGTACCACAGACCTGAGAAGGATGTCCGTTCCAAGTTTTTACTGCATCCGCTTCTACTTAGAAACAAGGCCTTGCATTTTTCTTCAACGTTCACAAGTCCAATACCACCTTTGTTCGGTGGACGGTACATAGTAGATAGCGGTACCCTGAATATAAATCCTCGCCATAAGTACCAAGAAATGGCACAAGTGATTTGTCGTACACAATCTTTTGGAATGGGCAGAATTTGTGCAACATACCAACATTGTGATAATATATATGTATGCACAACCCAGCTTCTTTTGTATAAACAAAGATTGCGAAGACATAAGTCTTTAGCTAGGATTTTGATTTTGTTAACTATCTGAGCCCAATTCAGTCTAATACTATCAGTGCAGCACTGATCTGCCCCTCATTCCCCCCCCCCCACCCACACAATAACCGGTTCATGCTGCGCGCACAGTACTTCCACACCACAATCAAGTGCACCCTTCCACAAGTATTGGCGAGATGCCCATCCCTTAGGCAAAGGAAATATTGTGTTCGACAGTAAATTTTGATGTCGCATTTTCAAAGTAAATACATGTTAAGTCCCCTGAATCCTAAAGAAACTATTGTCAGAATCCTGTCGTATTTTCAGCAAGAAAACGAACAACTGTATAAAAACAAAATTTTATATTTGGGATAGGAATCATCTGACAATGTGTCACAAAGATTGATGAAGACTTTCCCTCACTTTTGATTCCACTTTACATGAAGAAAATATCAATTTTCACTATTTTTTAGAAAACGGCACAAAAGATTTCTATTAAGTGTTGTACACAAAATGTAACTTTATCTGACACTTTTTTTATTATGAGATGGGTTGTTATACCCCAGCGACCTTTCGCAGAAAGTCAATCTTGCCTGATGAATAATAAATCTTTGCATCAGGTTGAAACAATTGAATACGCACTCCTTGCGATACAGCCTCTTATTCTATATCATAATATGAATGTTTATTCAATGCTTAAGGTAAAGAAAGTTAAGTGAGTTCAATGCATCAAATTTAATCTGGTTTGTGTGTCCTTCGGGGTGCGATACAAAGTGTGACCATGACTTTCTCTTCATTTTTACAACCACTTTAAATGAAAATAATTTAATTTCTCTCGATTTTCTCGAAAATGGCTCTAAAGATTTTTTTTTAAATTTTCTACACGAAATACATAATATAATGTAATAATATATGGTATATTATTTACTGATATATATATTACAATATTCTAAAAGATAATTTTTTTATTTGAAAAATTTTCCCCAGTAATTTCTCTGAAGGGTACATATGAGCATTTCATTTCATACACAAAATCTTATGTTTTGAAGACTCGGAATATAATACAGGTAGAGGAAGTTATGGGTTTCACATCACATTTCTTCAAAAGCAAACCTGGACTAATTATTTGTGTCCCCATATGCATATTACCGAATGCCAATTAAAATAATGAAAATTATAAGCGGAGGGATATATATATATATATATATATTTTTTTTTTTTTTTTTTGTGAAGCAAGAAAATGTTAAAATGTTCATAAAATTAAAACCAGTTATTGTAGAGGGAAGCATTTTTGTATGTATGTTAACATTGACATATGTTACTATTTCAGAATTTGATTATTCTAGTTTCAAAACCAAGAAAGTTAGTAATAGAGTAGAGTATCCGCTTAACAAACTAGCGCATTTTTATTACAATGTTGAAACCGATAATGTGTGTTATTTAATTATTGGAGTTACAGGTCTGCTCTGAGAATGACTCCACGGGTTGTCTGACTGAACAAAGATGTTGAACTCAGAATTTTGTTACACTGCGAGCATTTTCATGTGAAAAACATTAACGCAATTTAGGATTTATGCGCTCAAGTACAGTTATATTTTGCAAGGATCTACTAACGCAATACGATACAGTCCAGAAAATAATTCAGGAAATTCTGTGACGCTCCTACATGAAAGATATATATAGTCTGATATAGGCGTATGCACTACAAGTGGGCCCAATCTGCCCAATAACTACGTTTTAAATTTCAGGTAGGTACAAATCATTTTTGTGAGAAATCCTAGAAGAAAAAATAAATACAAATACCATTGGTTGGAGATAAATGGTCCTACTCCATTTAATGTGAACCGTAAGACGTGAATTGGTATGAATTATAAAAAGGCATCCAATAAACCTTTGGTTCTTGAACTTGTAGATATGTTTACTCTTGGGATATCTCTGAAAAAAGAAATGTTTTGAAATGTATGGGATAAAAGACTAGAAGTAACAGCAGTACGACAAGTCTGAAAAAGAATCCACGGCCTCAGTAAGCTTATTAATAGAAAGTGCCTTATCTACAATGGAGTGAGATATTTGGAAATTTTTGTCATGTCATGGCTTGCTTTAGATGTACAAAATATTTAACGGGGAATTTAGTTAAATTATAGCTATATTAACTTTAAAGTATTATCTGATTACGAATAATAGACCTACCAGTAGTGATTATAAATACTGACCTTTTTTATTTATTGTTAATATGAAAACAAATCGTAACATACGGGGTGCTCTAGATTTAGTCAGCACGCACAGGAATTTTCACGTATCGTGCTGCTGTGTCCATGATACAGCCTACGCGATTTTTTTTCTGTTTATTATGAGCTGTACGGGAAAAAATATGGAAAGGAACCTCACCTATCCTTGAAAAGCTCGTATACTTTTATTGGTTTGTATTCTTTTATAATATTATACTCATTCTGATATTATTTCCGAAAGTAATTGATCGAGTCTACCGCTGTGGCTCAGAGGATGCGTTCGCTCCTCTCACGTAACGGGCCCGGGTTCGATTCTCGTTCGGGAAAAGTCACCTAAGTGGGTTTTTTCCGGGGTTTTCCCTCGCCTGTGAGACAAATGTCAGGTAACTTTAGACCCTTGTGGATATCATCTGGCCGTCCTTATCATCTTCATCCCATCCTCGCCTTGTTTGGAGTGAGTGTGTGTGTGTGTGTGTGAATGGTGTGTCTCGTCCTATGTGTTTGTGTTATCTCGGAGGTTGCCCCGGCATTGGGCTGATCACTCATCCGGGGAGGCCCTCCATGTCCATGTGATCCAAAAATAATCCCTCTCCCGACAGGACAAGGCCCTGTAAGGCCCGGGCGGCTTGGGTCGCTTAAATCCTAAAAGGGAGAGGTAAAACTAAGATAAAGAAAGAAAGAGAGAAAGAAAGAACGAAAGAACGAAAGAAAGAAATTAATTGATCGAAAATCATATTGGAAACACACAATTAAAATAAATTATATTTAGATTACTGTGCATTCCTATTCGGGGTTCTCAAATTTCATACTTTTAAAGACTACTTCGCACGTTGGGGTGGTAACTTGGTATTTTGGCTACACGTGTAAAAAAACGGACTCTATAGCCTATTCCAGTTTTCAAGTTGTCATTAACAGATTTCAGATACCCTGATCTCCGCCAAATAAACTGGGTTAAGTATAGGGTCTGCTTTGTATGGACCTTGGGAGCATGAATCAGCTTTGAGTAGACTATGGGGTAGGCCTAACGCGATCTTTGAATTAACTCAGAATCCAAAATAAAGAGTGCATGACAGTCCCGCAAACTTGTTGGCCTATGTGCCCGTGGGGCTAATGCCCATACAACAATTTGACGTGCGTTATCGTAATTATGTATTATTACTCGTACTATTATTATTAATATTAATATCACTGTTATTATTATCGTTCTACTAAAAATCATGTTTTATTGTTTACTCTGTCAATACCAGTTTCCGCAGCAACTTCCGAAATATCTTTCTCAGCTTTGAAAAAACCGTTTTCTGCTCTCGACAATTTCCTAGAAAAGACTTATCAGTCATCATTATAGGGCGGATTTTTGCATATTAGCATGTTTTATTCCGTATGAGTAAAATGTATGCAAGTAACATAACGGAAATATGCGGTTCATGTGATTTGGGAAGGCTTTTGTGCATATAGCCTAACTATAAGTGCATATTTAAGGGGTGAGTCCATAATTCGCTAATATGTGCATAATGATGTACACTTTTCACTTTTTTGCAATTTTAAAAAATAAAAGTATATAATTTAGTTGACTTTTTTCTTTTTTTGCAACGTTAAAATATTTAAAATTCGCTGCCCTGAAACATTTATTTCCAGGAATCAGAGCAGGTAGACTCAAGTCTTGGAAAGGAGTGGAAATAGGATGGGATAGGTTTCTTAAGGCATATCTTGCGTGTAAATTATTGTCCACAGAACATTCCTGTTCCTCTGGAAGATCCTTGGTCAAGTATCGTAAATCATAAGCGCAAAATAAAATGTACAGCTGGTGGTATGTGAAAATAGAGATTGGGAATGTATGTTTAAAATTGAAATCTGTTCTTGTTTATTGTCATTTATGATGTCTGAGGTTGTGAGCAGAGCGTATCTTACAATGCCGAAAGAAAAATCTGGCAAATCATTTTTGCTTAAACAATGGGTCGGTGGAAATCCTTCTTAACCACAATAAAAAATCCATACCACCTTCAATTAAAGTTTTTAAAAATACAATTATTAATCATCAGTAAGCCGCCACTAGCATGCCAGTGCGTGGTGTTGCGACGACGAAGGAATCAAAGTTCGATTCTTAGCGAGGGTAAAGCCGTATTTGTGGTAACAAAATCGAGATATTTAGGACTTTTGGGATTTCCCGTTTTCTGAATTTCATTTTACCAACATTCTTCACCCTCCTACCCTATAATTTCTTATGTAGTTTCATATATTGTTCTTGTTTAATTTTTTAAAATGCCCGTTTGGTAACCATTTCGTGAAAATTAATGTGACCTTCAGGGGTTAATGTGTAGGCCTATCCCATACTCAATTTCCTCATGGGTTATCATCAAAAGAAGTGTAAAAAATGGCTTGCGTGGTGAACTTTCCTTGGCACTGATAGGCCTATACGTAAATTGTAATTTTGATAGGTGGTGTGCATAAATAATTTATTATTTCATAGGGAACCGTTAGCAATATATTGATGTGGCAAAATTGCATTAAGCAATTCATTTTTACAGTTGCCTAATTAAGTTAATTTTTGTGTGCATATTTTCCACTTTTTGGAGCATATTTTCCACCTTTTTACAGCATAAGTGCATGCATCTATTCAAACATTTTTAGTGCATATGGATCCGCCCTCTAGTCATCACGCACGTTGCTGTTCTGAGTATGTATGTAGCCCTAGATACGAATAGCGTGGAAAAGGTGGATTTAGATTAAAGTAGTGATGAATGTACAGAGAAATGCAGCCAAGAGAAATACATTTACAACGCGCAATACTAGCCGACATCATAATATTCCATGTTTTATTTTATTTTATTTTAGCAGTTACGTAAGACCAGAAAAGTTAATTTAATCGTTAAACTTAAAATAATGTTATTTAAAGTACAGTGGGGAGGTCGACGTGTGGGCCTTCCACCCTGAGGGCACGGATTCAACTCCCGGTCGAGGATTTTCAGTAGTGGGCAATTTCCTTGTTGGGTTCAGGACTGGGTGTTGTGTTGTCCTTTTCATGACATAAATGTAATTGATTGTAATTAGAAATACCGACATGAATTCTGGCATCGTTCTATATCTAAGCCAATGTGTAGTCATTTCAATATTGTCTACTAAAATAATTTCAGGAATAAAGTAGGGTACAGTAGTGTGTAATTTTTAATGTCTTTGAGCTCACCCAATGTTATTCAAAAGTTGGCGCCACTGGTGCAAGATGTGAAGTTCTGTAGTGACTTTCTTATAGACCAACGACTAAGCAAAACAAGTGTCTCTCCTAGCAATGAAAAAGTTTATATTCTCAGGAACAATTTGTATTTAACAATGATGGCAATTCCATGTTCCTATTATTGTTGTTGTTCATTAAATGTGTTGTTGTTTTGGTTGATGTGCTTTGTCCTATGGAGCAGCCTCTATTTGGGGAAAGTTCATGAAAACATGTTAATTAAATGTGTTGTTGTTTTGGTTGATGTGCTTTGTCCTATGGAGCAGCCTTTATTTGGGGAAAGTTCATGAAAAAATCTGATGTGAAACTCACATAACTTCTTCTGCCTCTTTGTATAATATATTATTTATGACATTCTCTTCATTTAAATTGGTTGCAAAAATGAACAGAATGTCGTTACCACATCACATCGCATCCCCAAAAGATACAAAACCAAAATAAAATCTCTGATTAATGCTCTCGCGTATCTTCCTTTACTTTAAGCGTGGCCAATACATCTTTCTCACTTCACATTCTGATATAGAACAAAAGGTAATATTGCAAAGAGCGTGTATTCTGAGTGGGAGGCTTATAACTTAACTTTCAGATATTTTTTCGAAAAAAATGTTTGAAATAAACGTTTCAACTCTTAAAGAACAAAATTCAAAGAAAATACTTAAAACCGTTCTTGAGAGAAAAAAACTAAAACTAATGTTTGTTTATGTAAAGTCCCCTTAAAAATAGGCAAAAGTCGTCACTAATCTTCGTGTCACATCCTCAGAAGGTACCTAACCAAAATACAAAATTTATTTTTCATGCTATTTTCCGTTCTGAAGCTAGGCTGTTCACAGACACACACACACAGTCGCACACAGACCTGTTTCCGAAAATTGTATTTTTGGATGCAGGGACCTCAACTTCGAATTTTGGGGTCCAAAATAATACTTCTTCTGCGTAGAGTACCTACGGTGCGGGCAGAGGCAGAGGAAGTAATTAAAGGAGAAATTATAAAAAATACAAAAATACTAATCATTTTTAAACTCGGAGATAATTACTTTATCTGCCCAACACGGTTTCATTATGCGCCTACTAAAGAGGGAGATGAAGATAAAAAGTCTAACAAATCGTTTTGGTTTGGGATATGAAGGAGGAACAAAACCAGTAACACTCACTAACTAATGAAGTGTGAAAGAAGAGATCCATGTGCGTACTTAACCTTGAAACAAGATGTAGAAGGGGAAGGTTGCATATGACGAGGGGCATAGTAGGTACCCCTTTTATAAGGGTTTAGTTCCTTGATAAAGTATGTTCTCAACAGAAATTTAAAAATGTATATATCAATGGAAGTGATTTTCAGGAAAGCTAAACTGTCAAATTATGAACTATAGACAAATTCCATTTTTAATTTATACATCAATTATCTATTGTACGTAAGTTACTATAGGCCAAGGTATAAGAAATATTGTATACAACCTTAAAATTGGATATTTAGCTATCACCACAAGTTCAAGTTAAAGGTCCCTGAAACCAAATAACATTGGGCAACAATGAAAATATTTCTCTCGACATTTTAAGTGTTTCTGACTCAGGTTTTTGTGCTGATTTCAAATAAGTTATCAGTTTTCTAGAAATTATAACGGCTCAATCGGAATATCAATTTTTCTTTTTCTTTCGGTATCAGATTAGATTAATGGATGAGTATGGCTATCAGAAGTAGGTGCAAGAATTCTTCGGATTCTGTCTACTATGTCTGTGGATATTACATAAATTAAAAGAAGAAAAGGTACGAAATAACTCCAGGCACTAAATATTACATAGCGTACAGCGTTTACTTTGGAGTTCCCATAGGAAACCAGGACAAATCATGGGCTCCACACGTCTGCTACAGTTCCTGTAAATCTACTTTGGATCTCGCAAGTGTATGCAATTTGCAGTTCCCAGAATTTGGATAAAGCCATCGAACCACCATAATGGTTCCTATTCCTGCATGATTGTTTTTACATTTTTTACATTTAAAACATTCGAGGGAAACTGCAGTATCCAGATATTCCACCGTCCATAGCTTCTGCCCAACATGGGCCAGAACTTTCTATTTCTGAACCACCTGCCAGTAATAAAGAAGCAAGTTTATCACCAATTAAGATTGTACCTATGCCTGATTGCAGTGACTCACTATGTTGACGATTCCACCATGAAGAATCATTTTCCAATCACGAGTTACTTGATGATCTAATACGTCATCTTGATGTACCTAAATCTAAAGCACAGCTCCTCGCATCCCCCCTCCAAGAGTGGAATTTGTTGGACAGCAGCTGTAAAGGTCTCGAAATATAGGAAACGGCATCATACATTTTCACAGTACTACAGTATGATGATTGCCTTTGTTACTGTAATAATGACAGCAGTCTTTTCGATGTGATTGGAATATAAAACAATCCCGCTGCATAGCGTCTTTTCAAAGAGAGCTCAGCTAGGAGATTGAAAGCTGTGTTGTTGCATAATGGAGACCAATATCCATCTATTCCCGTTGGCCATTCTTTTTATTGAAAGAGGATTACATCATTGTTAAATTGTTATTAGAAAAAATTCAGTATAATCACTATAAGAGGGATGTTTGTGGTGACTTTAAGATGCTAGGTTCTTTGCTGGGACTCCAATGGGGTTACACTGAGTATCAATGTTTCCTTTGCTTATGGGACAGCCGAGCAACTCACAAACACCCAACGGGAGTAGCCTTTAAGTAACGATCTTTTTCCAGGACAGCATTATGTTCTGTATGAATCTCTAGCTAACAGGAAAAATATCTTACTATCACCTCTCCACATTAAATTGGGACTAGTAAAGCAGTACGTCAAAGCTTTGGTTAAATCGTCAGATGCTTTGTAACATAATAGTTCTATGTTCCAAAGTTTGCCTGATGCAAAAGTATTTACTGGAGTTTTTACAGGACCTCAAATTGGAAAGATGCTGGAGTCCGCTGACTTAGAACAAAAAGTGACACAAATCGAAAAAAGAGCCTGGCAAGCATTTCGTAATGTTGTGCATGGCTTTCTTGGGAACAACAAAAACCCCATTCACCCAGAGTTGATTGAGAACTTGCAGAGTACATATGGTAACTTAGTTTTCAGAATGTCAAGAAAATTACACTCCCTGCACTCACATTTGGAATTCTTGAGACCAAACTTGGTGTTGTGAGGAAAGAACATACAGAACGATTCTATCAAGATATGAATAACATGGATTTACGGTAACAGGACACATGGGATACAAACATGATGGGGCACTACGTTTGGAGTTTAGTGAGAGACAGACCATAGGAACACAAAAGAAGACCAGTTGATCGCCTAGTCAGTGATGTCAAAACAAATCCCATTTTATATATCTGCTTGATTTATATAGGAAAAATGAAATAAACTGAGAAAAAAATAGGATGCCCAACATATGTGCCACTTTTTTCTATGTATTTATTTCAGTAAGTAAGTATTTTTCTCGAACAAATGTGTTAATTTCCTTCATAACTATTGCTGCCGATTCGAAGAGGTTGGGTGAGACAGCAGCGGAGGATTAAAATAGTTCTGGTCACGGAGAAGGAAATGTTGTTTAGCGGTAGAGCATATGATGGACTCTTGTGGTCTCAGGGTTCTATGAACAAACACGTCCATTTTTCAATCCTGGTGTAACACATTTTTTGCGAATATAGCTGATTACGAATATTTTCATAACTCAACAACCCTAAGAGTTAGAAATTTGAATTATGAACCAATTTGTAACTATTGAAGCGTACTTTCAGAAATACTTTATTGTTTTCTTCAACACAAAATTTTTCATATATATGAGTTCGAAATTCGGGTAAATTTTTCCAAAAAAAATCACTTTTTGGAACAAATTTTATATGAGAAGGAAGTGATTGTAAAAGTTAAAATTTTTGATATGTTCAAACCTGCATGTGATTTGTATGTGGGGAAAAAATCATGGTCTAAAAATACATCCCTTATTTCTAAACTGGCCTCGAATATTAGCGTTTTTCAGATTTTGACTACTTTTGGGCTTAAATATCTCTGGTGGGTACCCTTCAAAAAATCTGAAAAATTGCATAAAAGAAGCCTTTCATGTCCCTAACTCACAGTTAAAATTTCTATTTTTTTTATTCAACTCCTTCTATTAATTTTATAGAACTGAAATATCACACTTTTTAGGGTAGCGAATTTGGGAAAAACTACATACAACTCAACAACCATAAGAGTTACAAATATGAATTATGAATCATTTTATCACTATTGAAGCTTGCTTTCTGAAATAGTTTGTTTTCATCAACACAAAAATTTTCATATTAAAATATGTGTTTGAAATTCGGATAAATTTTTCCAAAAAAAAAATCACTTTTTGGGCGAAATTTTATATGAGAAGGAAGTGATTGCAAACATTCAAAAACATTTTATGTGCAAACCTGTATGTGATTTGTATGTGGGGAAAAAATCAGGGTCTAAAAATACATCCCTTATTTCTAAACTGACCTCAAATATTATCGTTTTTCAGATTTTGACTATTTTTGGGCTTAAATATCTCTGATGGATAACCTTCAAAATATTTGAAAAATTGCATAATAGAAGCCTTTCATGTGCCTAACTCATAGGTAAAATTTCTATGTCTAGAAACAACTCTTTCTATTAATTTTATAGAGTTGAAATATCACACTATGACATGCTATGTAGTTTCTCCCAAATACGCTACCCTAAAAAGTGTGATACTTCAGTTCTATAAAATTAATAAAAGGAGTTGTTTCTAGAAATAGAAATTTTAACTGTGTGTTAGGCACATGAAAGGCTTCGTTTATGCGATTTTTTCAGATTTTTTGAAGGGTACCCATCAGAGATATTTGAGCCCGATAATAGTCAAAATCTGAAAAACGCTAATATTTGAGGCCAGTTTAGAAATAAGAGATATATTTTTAGACCATGATTTTTTCCTCGCAGTCAAATCACATGCAGGTTTGAATATAAAAAAAAATATTGAATGTTTACAATCACTTCCTTCTCATATAAAATTTGGTCCAAAAAGTGATCTTTTTGGAAAAATTTACCCGAATTTCAAACATATTTTAATATGAAAATTTTTATGTTGATGAAAACAAACTATTTCTGAAAGCAAGCTTCAATAGTGATAAAATGATTCTTAATTCATATTTGTAACTCTTATGGTTGTTGAGTTGTATGTAGTTTTTCCCAAATTCGCTATCCTAAAAAGTGTGATATTTCAGTTCTATAAAATTAATAGAAGGAGTTGAATAAAAAAATAGAAATTTTAACTGTGAGTTAGGGACATGAAAGGCTTCTTTTATGCAATTTTTCAGATTTTTTGAATGGTACCCACCAGAGATATTTAAGCCCAAAAGTAGTCAAAATCTGAAAACGCTAATATTCGAGGCCAGTTTAGAAATAAGGGATGTATTTTTAGACCATGATTTTTTCCCCACATACAAATCACATGCAGGTTTGAACATATCAAAAATTTGAACTTTTACAATCACTTCCTTCTCATATAAAATTTGTTCCAAAAAGTGATTTTTTTTGGAAAAATTTACCCGAATTTCGAACTCATATATATGAAAAATTTTGTGTTGAAGAAAACAATAAAGTATTTCTGAAAGTACGCTTCAATAGTTACAAATTGGTTCATAATTCAAATTTCTAACTCTTAGGGTTGTTGAGTTATGAAAATATTCGTAATCAGCTATATTCGCAAAAAATGTGTTACACCAGGATTGAAAAATGGACACCCCTGGGAAACCAAGAACACAACATTTTTTTGAAAACTTGTTTTGATATCTTGAAACATCTATGAACTCATATACAAAAAATTATTTTTTTCTAAAATGGTCATGCAACCACTGTTGGATGATTTGGCATGGAATAACCCTAAATGGAAATAATTTGTCCATGGATAATTTACCCATGGGTAATTCACTAGTTTGTAGAAACCGGGCATTAGCGAAGTTAAAGTGGAAATTTCAGTGCCGGTACACTTTCACTGAACCCTTAGTTTTGCCAAACAATGCATGTTCTCTGGTGATAGTACACCATCGCTAGTGATTGTATATCTACAAAACCCGAGGAACGGAATGTAAACCAATCTAGGCCTACTGCAGTCACCTTTCGGAAAGTTTATTTTATTTTGTAACATGAAAACCTCAGATTTTATTTATTTATATTTTTTGCTTTGGAAGTTGCGTTTGAGTTTAGAAAAAGAAAAAAAGATCACAATTGAAAATCCATTTATTGCAGCATGGTCGTCGTTAAGCCGCGTATACATTTGCGCTCTGTACGCGTGTCGACACGCGTACAGAGCGCAGGTTGGGACGGCATTTGAGGTGTTCGCGTGTCGACACGCAGACATTTCGCCGCGATCCGTCACCTGTCGGTTTTTTCGGCGAACACAAAGGATTTCTGATTTCACATTGGGACGTGTTTTTGGTAGTTGCGCTCCGTCCGTGTGTCATTTTCCTCCTGCTCTCCACTCGAGCATAAATTTGTTAATCGTGGTGTGGTCTAAGGAAGAGGCACTCCAGATGATAGACCTTTATAAATTGAAACCTTTACTATGGAATCCAAAACACAAAGACAATTTCAGAAAAATTCGAAGGAGGATGCCTGGAGGGAAATAGGCATTCAAATGAATGAGACTGCGGAGGAATACAAGAAGAAGATGGTAGACTTGCTTTCAGCTAACCGGCGTAAAAAAAAAAGTAAACGCCAGCAAAGGTACAGGAAAAGGTACACTATAAAATATAAATAATAACATTGTTACACACTTTTCAATTCTTGCCTAAAAATGGGGTTGTTTCGATATTTGCCGTACACATTTTTTGTAACTGAGGACTATTTTTTCTTTCAAAACTAGTTTTCTTCAAATATTGTCAATGTTACTGTAGGCTAAATCTAAACCTACTGTAAATCGCTTATTTGAAATAGCCCTTCTTCTAGCAGAAGAGTTTTGCGAAATTCCGTTTATTCCAATATTACCGATGGAAACGCGTGTTGTTTTCATTTGGAACACCTGCAACAATAACATCCGGCAACTGTGCACACAGTAATTACACAATGTTCAATAATAAAATCAGGTAAACTGATATAACAAAGTGCCAGAATGCTTTTGTTTAATCAGTTATAATTGCAATTATGATATGCAAACAATAAGTTTTTTTTTTTTAATTCATTTCCAAGTTAAGCTCCAGATTAAATAATCAAGCAGGGATTGCGGAAGAACAAAGATCTAGTTTTTCAAAAAAATTAGATTTCAATCATCCAGCATCATCAGGACTATAGTCTAAAGATTTGTGATATAATGACAATAGCACACTCACAGAAAAATAAAAATAAACTGTCAAATTGGCCGGCTTCGGGATTTGAACCAGGGACCTCCAGAATGCGAGTCTCACGACGTTGGCACCTCGCTCAATTTAACGGTCTAGGTTGATAAGCGTATGTAAAATAATAGTGTTATTTGTCATAGCTAACTGTATTGCAACTTTAAAAGCCGTATATGGAGATTCTAAAACAATATGGTGTCATGACAACTGATTTGCGTTTGATAAATTCTTTCTAATACATTTCCATAAAATAGTCACTAAATCGTGTATACAAAGTTTCATGAAAATCCGATAAAGCGTATTTGAGTTATCGCGCGTACAGACACACGGACAGACAGACAGACATTTTCCCGTCCCCCACACAATCTCATAAAGTACCATACTTGCACTTAATAATAATATTATTATTATTGTTATTAATTTCATTATTATTATTATTATTAAGTTAAATTTTAATATAAAGATGTTGTGGGACCTAAGTTATTACTATATTAAGGTTATTGTCATGTTAATGGGCTATGATATGATTTGATATGATATGAAGACATAATTCTTAGTATATGCATGGTGGGTGAAAAATCACTGCTGATGGTTCGCACTTCGCCGTGTGTTCGTTGCTTTCCTATGGATAATTTCAACGAACTGTTCGCGTGTCGACACGCGGAACGCGAGAGGAGCGCAAATGTATACGCGGCTTTAGGTTATGTAAATTATTTTTTCATGTTTATTATTTATAATGTGCCAGTATGGTACTTTATGAGATTGTGTGGGGGACGAAAAAATGTCAGTCCGTCTGTCAGTCCGTCCGTCTGTCTGTCCGTGTGTCTGTACGCACCATAACTCAAATACGCTTTTTCGGATTTTCATGAAACTTGGAAAACACATTTATAATGTCCATGGGAAGAACCCTATTGATATTGAACCAAATCGGTTCACCGGTACCGGAGTAATGCCAAATTTAGTGCCTATTTTAATAGATTATATTAGAAAGGTGCCATACTGTAGCTCAAATACGCTGCATCGAATTTCCATGAAACTTGGTATACGAATTTACGACGCCCATGGAAAGTACCCTATTGAATTAGAACCTAATCTTTTGACCGGTATCGGTTTAAAACCCAATTTAGTGTCTATTTTAAAGGCGCAATAACTCAAATACGCTTTATTGGATGTTTATGAAACTTCGTATACACATTTTTAATGTCCATGGGAAGACGTCTATTAATATTCGACCAAATCGGTTGGCCAGTACCGGAATAATGCCCAATTTAGTGCCTTTTGTGTTAATATATAAGAAGTCGCGATAACTCAAATATGCTTTATTGGATTTTCCTGAAACTTTGTATACCCATTTATAATGTACATGGGAAGACGTCTACTGATATTGGACCAAATCGGTAGACCGATACCGAAGTAAAACCCAATTTAGTGTCTATTTTAAAGACGCGGTAACTCAAATACGATTTACCGGATTTTTATGAAACTTGGTATACACATTTATAATGTCCATGGGAAGACGTCTTTTGATATCGGATAAAATCGGTTGACCTGTTTCTGAGTAATGCTCAATTTAGTGCCTATTTTATGGTAATATACGTATTCGAAAGAATTTATGAAATGCACATCAGTTATCACGACAACATAGCCTATTGTTTTACTGTGATCTTATAAGGCTTTGGCTATTAAAATACAGTTAGCTATGACAAATAACACTTTTGTTTACATGCGCTTATCCAACTAGAACGTTAAACTGAAACATGTGGCTGAGATTATAACGTCTTGGCCTCACATTCTGTAGTTCCGTGGTTCAAATCCCGAAACCGCCCAATTTGACTTTTTATTTTATTTTTTTTATTTTGCATATCATAACTGCAATCATAACTGATTAAACAAAAACATACTGGTACTTTGTTACATCAGTTTACCTGATTTTATTTCATATCCAATAATCCAAATTAATGATAATTATTGCATTGGTTCATAGGTGGCCTTGATCTGCCGACACTGATAATTTCTTATATACACGGCCAGATATTTCATGTTTTTCTGTGTATATTTTTTGTGACACTACATAGTTTTTGCATATCACACTCAACAATTACATTTCATGATTTGTTCTAGTAAGTCTTTACTTTTTACTTCATTTATTTTTCATAACGCTAATTGAAGTTTATATATAGGCAACAAGATTAATTAAAATTATTATGAACTAATTAAATATCAATATATGTTGTGAATTTTCTTTAGTTATTCTATAATTTAAGTTATATTATATTTTATCTTGGCGCAGGCGGACTACCTCCACCAATCAGAGTTTAGCTCATTAATCGCTCTGTAAACCCCGTAGCGTCTTCTTAACTTTTTAGACGACTCAAAGAGGACCTAAAAGTTTTACCACCTGCCCCTCACATCAGAAGCCTTGCTCAGAGTTCCGACTCCCAGCTTCTCGATGCTGAGAATCCTTTGGTACGGTAACTTGGAAAACGCTTGCGCCTCCCAAGGGACGATTAAAGTCGTCAGAATTTTTGAGGCCTTCAGCCTAAACATACTCTACTCACTACGTATAAGCCTTCAGCTGACACGCAACCCAACTAGTCGGTTTAACACCAACCAGGCATTGCAGAATGGAGGACTATGACCAAATTCCCTTTGCAAGTTCCGATCAGGGTTTACCGTGGTTTTCCCTGGTTGTAAGGTGAATACCGGAGCCATATATAAAATAAATGGTGCAAAAATATGTTGCACAAACTTCCTCGCATATACGTCTTAAAACGCTAGCATACAAAAAAGGAAGTTATAGAGACAATTAATTTTTATTTATTACATTTTCATAAAATTAACAAGTATAGTATCTAGAAAAGAAAGCATGATGGTCGATCCATATGTCCAATGCTTTTACCGTGAAATAATAATAATAATAATATTAATAATAATAACAATAATAATAATAATAATAATAATAATAATAATAATAATAACTCTAAACTCTGTGGCTCTACATCCCTGGAGGCACTTGGCCTACCACCCGACCGCTGCGTCATCTATCACAGGCAGATGGCAGGATTGGGGGCATATGGTCAGCAAGCCGAAACCCACGGCCGTTAATGGTGTTTTTCATGACCGGAATAATAATAATAATAATAATAATAATAATAATAATAACAATGATCATAATAATAACAACAATAATAATAACTTGGAGTTTGCATGCTTTCCTCAATCTCGATGGCTAAATTCAGGATACATTGAGATGTAGCCGAACAATAGAACCAAATGCTGCATGAATGCGTTATTACTAGAGACCGGATTTTAAAGGGAATTCCTTTTTTTATATTTCATCGCAAAACGTGATAAAATTGAACAGGACATTACTGAGCAAGTTTCAACTGCAAATGACCTGGTTTTAACGTCCCTTTTTTCCCTTTTTTAGGCTCATCTCCCTTTTTTTAGGAACTTTCCCTTTCCTGTACCTTTTTTGCTCATTTATTTTTAAAAATTCGTAAATTACCCAGTATTTGGTAATATGAAAACATTAAAAATTGTTTTCACTGATCCATTGAAAAAATAATTCCTCCCAGCAGAATAGAGCGTTACAGGGAAATCACAGGCTTCCCATTGCGTAAGTTTCCCATTATAACAAGGTGGGGAACATGGATTTCGTGTGCTATTTTCCTGTGTGAGAATTTCAACAAGATCTAAAAATTTATTCAGTCATTAGATGCTACAGAATCAGCAGCTGTAGAGCAAGCAAAGGCTTTACATAAAACAAACATATATCTCTGTGTTGAATTTTTACACTCTCTTACTTTTATATCCCTTTTTCCCCACCTTTTTTTGGCAATAATTTTCCCTTTTTCTCCACCTTTTTTTTTGGCAATAATTTTCCCTTTTTTCGCACCTTTTTTTGGCAATAATTTTCCCTTTTTTGGGTGAAAATTTTCCCTTTAAAATCCGGTCTCTAGTTATTACAACAGCCGACGGTAAATTTGGGTGGCCACGAAATTTGATTTGAACCCAGGACCTCTTCCCTATTAGCCTATACCACCTCGCTGTAATTGGTTTTGGTGTGTTCATTGGTGGCTTGTTTCTGATACGACTTTTATCTGCTTTCGCATAGTTACCTGTGGTATAACACGCTGGTATGTGCAAAAGCGGTTTCTGAGACCACATTTATCGTTACAGTTGCACTTACCAGCGCTCGAACTGATAACTGCGCCTACACGCGTGTTTACCTGGCTGTTAGCCCTATGATTCACATGTACGTCACCTGTGGCGCTAGTATATGGTCCGCTTGTTTGGCTGTGTTTACGTTTGCAGTATTATGGCCGAGTGCATCAACCTCGGTATTCAGAATACCGCGGTAAAGTTGCGTAGTTTACCCCGGTAAAGTCATACTTTCGTTGCATCGTGTTCGGTTTCGACTTTTACCGCGGTAAGATGCAAACCGGCCGTGAAGGAGCTGTAAAGTGAGAAAACAGCGGTTTTCTTTCCAAGATGGAGATCAGCGTAATGTATCATATTTACGATATCTAGGCCAAAAGCTAATTGAACATAAAGAATAATGAGAGACAGGTGGGGTCTATTTGAAGAATGAACGATGGTGCATATCTTTGAAAATACTGTGCTGTAACATAGATTGAAATGACCTTCCTTTCTTACCTCAACCAAACCAGGTCCATCGAGTAGGCTAGTGGGCGTAACCACGATTATTACGATTAGTACAGTATTTATGGTGTTTGAATTCATAGTTTGGACTCAGACGACATATATACGCAATATAATATTCCACTGTATCCTTATGAACATTTATTACTGAACAATAAGGCAAAAAAATTAATGAAATATGGAAAACCAGTGGTCCTAGGCCAAATTTAAGTGAATGGCTGCATGCATCACGATGTAGCCTGTGTATCGGTATGTAAGCAATTTATCATACCTGCACATATACGAACATAATTATAACAGCCCTTTCATGGATATGCACATGATTTTGCACCTAAAATTTCTACTTGTTGTACGGGAATAAAAGCGAGGCTATGTTGAACTCAGAGCAGAGATTTCGTGGTGTTGCTTTGCCTTGGATTGCACACGTGTGAGAATTATTCTTTAAAACATCAATGTTATTTTATTGAAATGTACAGTCAGGTGGGGTCTAATTGAGGAATGAACGATCTTTGCAAATACTGTGCTGTAACATCGATTGAAATGACCCTTTCTCACCTCAACCAAACCAGTAGGCGAAATCGAGTCATTTCACGATTGGTACAGTATCTATGGTGCTTGTATGCAAAGTATGAATTCAGACGACATATATACGCAATATAATATTCCCTTTTATCCTTATGAACATCTTTTTATTGAATAATAAGGGAACAAATACATTGAATTCGGGACCCCGATAGCCTACCAGAGCCACCGTGACTGGCAGACGTGCAGAGAGAGAGAGCGAACCTAGCGGCCATGGAAGAAACTAACACAAACCAACACAAAATTTCTCCATGGGAGAAATTCATAGCAGAGTAACCGCAATATTTCCAAGCATTAGCAAACCGCGGTATTTTCGCAATGGTGCACAGAGATTTTGAGAATACCCCGGTATTACGTTTACCGCCGTAACGAAACGGCTGAGAAAACCGGAGAATGGTGCACTCGGGCATTAGTATTTTTCAGTAATTTTCAGTAGTTTAGGGTGCAGTGCCCATTCTCCAAGAAATGTCCAAGGATTGGCGAATCCGTGTGGTTTAAAGTACCGATATGGAGCATACATCTTCATCATCATCGTCTTCGTCATCCCTAACTTCATCAGGTTCAAATTCTTGGTCTTCCGATGAAGAAGATTTGGATCTTTTAGGGCCTGTAGCCTAAGGTGTTCAGAGCTCCGAAACATCCTTTTGAGGCTTATGACGACCAAGAATTGTAATGTTATTGTACTATTTTATGTAATTATTGTAATTTTTACCCCATTGAATTCGTCTATTTCAGTTGTATAATTGTCTTACGGAAATAAAATTAATTGAATTGAACTGACACTGCATTAAACTCAACCATATTGAATACCTGTTTATTGGTACATGAATGTGCGAAATACAATCAGCATACTCAATCAATTTCCTTTTTATTACCAAGAAATGGGGAAAAAGGTATTTAATGCCGCGCACGAGTCCCCCACTCCAACTCCTATAATTGTGAAATATGATCTTTTGGTGCAATGGTCTTTTTTGTATTATGAAATATTATTTTGTTGTTTATAGTTGTGACATATTATGTATGGTGCAAGGGTCTTTTATTATTCAGTGGAAGGAAAACCTGGGCGTGGCATAAATTACCGTTTCGCCCAAGAATTTTTTTAAATAGAAAGTTCACCATTGACCCCTTACGTTAAAAGTACAGTGCAGAATACTACGGGTAAGTTCAATTTTTTGCACAAACTGAAATAATTGAAAAATTACTACACAAAATGAGTAATTATATAAATAAATAAATTCAGGTAGCCTAAACTGATGTAACAAAGTATTTATTATAATTAAATTTATTTAAATTAAAATAAATTAAATTATTTAAATTACATTTACAAACTTATGTACAAATACAAACACAAAAATACACAAATAAACAAAAAACATTTACAAATTTCAAAATTAAAGTACAATACTTTTTAAGAAAAGAAAAAGAAAGAAAAGAACCAAATATTTATTTACAAATATACCCGAATGAGCAAACTGCTCGTGCTCGGGTGTAGATTGAGAACATCAGAGTGGAGAAAGAGGAGAAACGAAAAACCAAGTGAGAAAGAATGACACACTTATAAAAAGAGGTGAAAAATGTTAAACAGAGCTAGAAAAAGAAAAGACAGGTTTATAAAAAGGAGACAAAAAATACTAAACACAAATACATACAATAAATAATAATAAAAATAAATGACTTAAAACTAATAAAATTACAAAAAATGTTTTACATATTTATTAAATTTAAAATTGGGGTAAACTGCGAGATCGGGGTATCTACTGATCATAGAGTTATAGAAGCGCCAGTAGTAGTGCCAGTATGTTTTTGTTTAATCAGTTATGATTGCAATTATGATATGCAGAATACAAAAAAAGCCAAATTGGCCGGTTTCGGGATTTGAACCATGGAACTCCAGAATGTGAGGCCAAGACGTTACCATCTCAGCCACCTGAGTCAGTTTAACGGTCTAGTTGGATAAGCGCATGTAAAGCAATAGTGTTATTTGTCATAGCTAACTGTATTTTAATTGCCAAAGCCTTATAAGATCACAGTAAAACAATTGACTATGTTGTCATGATAACTGATTTGCATTTCATAAATTCTTTAGAATACGCATATTACCATAAAATAGGCACTAAATTGAGCATTACTCCGAAACAGGTCAACCGATTTTATCCAATATCAATAGACGTCTTCCCATGGACAATATAAATGTGTATATCAAGTTTCATAAAAATCCGGTAAAGCGTATTTGAGTTACCGCGTCTTTAAAATACACACTAAATTGGGTTTTACTCCGGTCTACCGATTTGGTCCAATATCAGTAGACGTCTTCCCATGTACATTATAAATGGGTATACAAAGTTTCAGGAAAATCCAATAAGGCATATTTGAGTTATTTTATTAACATAAAAGGCACTAAATTGGGCATTATTCCGGTACTTGCCAACCGATTTAGTCGAATGTCAACAGACTTCTTCCCATGGACATTATAAATTGCGTACACGAAGTTTCATAAAAAACTGATAAAGCGTATTTGAGTTATTGCGCCTTTAAAATAGACACTAAATTTGGTTTTACTCCGGTACCGGTCAACAGATTAGGTTAAATGCAACAGAGTACTTCTCGTGGACGTCATAAATGCGTATACCAAGTTTCATGGAAATCCGATACAGCGTATTAGGCCTATTTGAGCTATGGCGCCTTTCTAATATAATCTATTGAAATAGGCACTAAATTGGGCATTACTCCGGCACCGGTGAACCGATTTTGTTCAACATCAATAGGGTTCTTTTCATGGACATTATAAATGTGTTTTCCAAGTTTCATGAAAATCCTAAGAAGCGTATTTGAGTTATGGCGCGTACAGACACACGGACGGACGGACAGACTTTTTCGTCCCCACACAGTCTCATAAAGTACCATACTGGCACTTAATAATGTTACCAAGATGAGTTAATTGCCTGCTTTTCAATAAAACAAAAATGCATTGTTAGCGACATCTGTTTATACAGCTAGATTCCAGCCAACAGTCAGCTGTTTTGTTTAGTGAGAAACCTTTGCAAGCAAAACAAACTAATAAAAAAACTAGAAAGTCTACAGTAGTGACATCTGCGAACGTTGTGAAGAAGAAAGGCAGAGGTAAATCACGCTGTCAGTATGGAATTCCCGTATAAGCACCCATAAGGGAGAATTATTACTTGATCATTCCATTAATCATCAGTATGCAATTACTGGTCCACTTACGCCCACACGTTATCCCTGGTCTTCAACTCATCAACCAGATGTACTAGATATCTGTCTCTACAAAACAAGGCAGATTCCAGTGATTAGCCCTTGATTCAGATGATATACCAGTGATGATAACTTTCAACTCTCCCATTACTCGACAAATTCGAAACCCTCCATTGTTGAAAACAACAAATTGGGACGAGGTCACAAAACGGATTCATGTATCCATATCTGCAAATCCACTTATTCATGAAACTGATGATATAGAGATGGCAGTGAAGATGTTAACTGGCACAATTGGTGTTGCTTCAACTACATCTGTTCTCCCTACACCACAACTCAGTGACTCAAATCATGTACTTACTCAGCTCATCCAAGCTAAAAGATCAGCAAGAAAGAAATGACAGAACTTCAGAGATCCACAAGTAAAGAGAGCTTTTTATCGTTATCAACGAGCCATTCGACGCACATATGAGAAACATAAAATAGAAAGCTTTGCTAACAAAGTCGAGAGTTTACAGCCTAGTGGAAAAGAATTTTGGTCCATAACACAACACCTATTAGGCAAGAATACTTCAACATGTATAATACCTTTACAACACCCACAGGGTTATATGGTAACGATTCCAAAGGGAAAGCTGACATTCTTTCCCCCTCATTCCAAAATCGTTTCAAACCCCATATGTATCCATCAGATCCTATTTTCAGCGAAGAAGTCTTACGAACTGTAAATGATCTGTCTAAACAAACTTCTGCAAAAGCAATACCATTTGTCTCCCCAAACGTAGTTAAAAACATCATAGACAAACTACCATTGCAGAAGGCACCAGGTCCAGACGGAATTAAACCCATAGCTCTAAAGAGATTACCTAGACGTGCTATTGTCCACTTAACAAAAATGTATAACTCATGTTTTAAGCTAACTTATTTTCATGAAGTGTGGAAACGTGCCATTATCACGCCAATTTCCAAGCCAGGAAAGGATCCTGTAAATCCACAAAATTACAGACCAATTAGCCTTTTGGACTATCTGGGCAAAATTTTTGAGCGGCTCCTTCTTACACGCCTAAATCAATACCTGACCGATCCTGCAAGAAAAACATCATGTGCAATTTGGTTTCAAATGCCACCATAGTACTAGAGAACCACTGCACAGACTTACATCCTATATCCAAGAAGGTTTTCAACGCAAACTCCATACAGTTGCTACATTCCTGGATGTTGAACAGGCGTTTGATACAATATGGCACGAGGGTCTTTTATTCAAACTCAAAACATTGAATATTCCAATTGATTATGTATTAATAATTACCAAGTACATCCAGAAAAGAATATTCTGCGTCCATTCCGGATTTTCAATATCCAGTTCTCGGGCTGTTATAGCTGGAGTTCTACAAGGTTCGGTCTTAGCTCCTACACTATATTCTATCTATGTACAAGATATACCTCGGCATCCACATGGCTCTCATGCTCTCTATGCAGATGACACTGTTATCTATACAAGGAACTTATCATATCACAGCATCACTCAGCACTCAACAACAAACTAACAGCATTTCTGTTCAGTATCTCGGAATTCTCCTTAATAAAAGTTTGACGTACAAGTCACACATATCAAACATTAGAGACAAAGCTTTTCAAAGATTTATGCTGCTATACTCTCTTTTTAAAAGTCGTGTACCACTGAAAACGAAAAAGCTTTTGTACGCTTCATTAATTAGATCTTATATGCTATACGGATGTGAAATTTGGTCACAAGCACACCCAAGACACTTGACATCATTAGATGGAATTCAGAGAGCAGTCGGTAGAGTGAGCACAGGAGCTGACTATCTCACACGGAATGTCGAACTGTACGAGTGTTTGGAGATTATGAAATTCAGCGATTATGTTCATTGTATGCAAGAAAGATTTTTGACATCTTTAAAACATCATATCAACCCCCTAATGAAAGAACTTACTCAATGAGTGTTTATGTTACAACTTGTCACTTCTAGTGATAAAAGTTGTCAATAATTTTATGTATAGAAGTTGTTCCAAGATTATCAAAACGAAATCATGTATAAGGCAGGGGTCCAATTTGAGACCTGGCACTTTTAAATAAACGTCAATTAAATAAATAAATAAATAAATAAAAACCTGTTAGTAACAAGCACTGATAAACGGACGATTTAGGTTTCAGAAACTCATGAAAGTTAACTGTGCTAGATATATATAAGCATTCATGAACCACAGATTATTGTCTCTGTTGGACATTACATGATAATATTATAGGAGAAAAATTCCTCCGACACTGGGATTTGAACCCAGGACCATTGGCTATTCGCGCCAATGCTCTACCAACTGAGCTAAGCCGGAGTTCAACTCACAGCGCCAGATGGAACCTCTCTCCTATGACTACATGCCCTAATGGTCTACCTGACAGACAGACAAGCTATGTCATATGCAGTACTGTGAGGCACACTAAGTAGTGAATTTTGTGACCTAGCTCCCACTGTTATTGTACAGTTAACATTCCATACAGATATATATATATATATATATATATGTATAAGTTAAGCATTCATGAACCACAGATTATTGTCTCTGTTGGACATTACATGATAATATTATAGGAGAAAAATTCCTCCGACAATGGGACTTGAACCCAGTGTCGGAGGAATTTTTCTCCTATAATATTCTTATATGTGCTGTTAAAATTGAAAGTCCGTGTAGCTAACTCTATGGTAACTGCGATGTACCAGAAACCGAGTATAGGACTGAGCTAAACTGACTGCATTTAACAACAATATACTTTTCATGTTATTATGGGCAACAAAATATTCATATTTTAATATTGATGTGTATGTTGTGAAATTCGCGTTTAAGCTGTACTTATTCCGTGTTTATCTTGACTATTAGATGTGTAAAGAATATTTTAAGCAAAAAATGCTCATTTAAATTTTTTATACAACTTTACTGTGGTAGGTATTTATGTGTCGCATACTGTAATGGAGATAATGTACGAAAATTGAAAATGGATACGATAAATTTTTGCAGAAAAACGGATATAGTCATTTTATTACCCATAGACAAGTGTTTCAAAATTTAAATTTTGATTAAAATCGTTAGAGCCAATTCTTCAAAAATCAAAATTTTTCAAGAAAAGTCCCCTTAATATTTCAGTTATAAAACTCAATTTCTGGGCGGCTCGATAAATTTCCGTAAAAGTCCTTAATTAAAAAAATGAAGTAAATACAATGAACCGTTTACTGGCTGTGCTTGTCCGAGGACGGGTGGACAGACAGACAGACGTCATTCCAAAAACACTTTTTTCGGTTTCTAGACATCGTGAAACATTTTTTCCCGGTGTTCTCTCGATTTCGATTTTTTGTCACGATCACAATACTTTCTCTATAGGCCTACTACGTATATGCGAGAAAGTAAAAGGGACACGGCCCAAACCCCAACACTCATTGCATAATATGCCCTGCATAGGTTCAAGTCCTATGCGAAACATCGTTAGCGTAAGCAAAATTAAGTTACAGGATAGGAACCCGTTTTCATTTCCAGCAATGCATTTCGTATGCAGGTGTGGAATCGGAGTCGAGGTGACCTCAGTTAGCTTATTTGGTCTGGTCTGGTGCTATTGCTGTTTCTGCTCGTGCTAGCCTATGGTCCCTTCAGAGGCGGTTTTTTGTGCATGAGTCAAAAGACAGGCAGCCAGAACATGATCCAATATTTATGCAATTAATTGTTGTTTACAATGGTGTTTACAATTAATTGGTTCCTCACTCAGTTACTTTCGAGAGCGCGAAGAAGAACAATAGGATTTCCGTGTACTTTTGATTTATATATGACTAGCTTAAAAGGTCCGGCGTCGCCCGGGTATTTTATTTTGTAGTTGGAAATTATCTTATGAAGGACTTTCTATTTTTAAATTATAGGTCATTAAATAGGTATTCAGAATTTGAAATAGGATTGAACGATTTATCACACTCAAACTATTCCCTCAGAAAACGCTTGGTATAGCGTTTTATGGCTCATAGAGGATGTAGAATTTTGCATCCCATCGCTTGTACACAGCAAACCTGCTAGGGGTTCAAAAAAGAAGAAACATAAATTCCGGTAACATAAAATTGTATTGTCTTTGCGGAATATTTTATTTCTCACTCTCATGTTACCATAAAACTGGTTTGGGGATAAAATTAAACAGAAATGTAATATCACTTTCATACTTCTCTCTCCAAAAGCCTGCGATATAATAATATACACATTACCATACCATACCTTTTATTTATACTTCGTATTGTTTTCTCTATGTCCAGGATAGAGAAAGTTATGTGACTGCATTATTTTCGTGGATTTCATTCTTTAATATTTATTTATATAATGGATTATATTGATAGTTCTCTAATTTGTCAAGTCTTGTTTTATTTATTTCCAAAGCCTTATGTGAAGACTGCCAACAATACCGTTGTCAAGTGAACTGTAATTTGGATTTGATAATTCTGTGTAAAAAGGGATTAAGTATTCTCAAAAACATTTAAATTTTGGAATTTAAAATCAAAATGTTTCAAAATCCTACATTATTAAACGAAGGCACTGTCAAAATTCCAAGTCTCTACCTATTATAGTTTAGGCTCTACGTTGATTCTCTGTCAGTCAGTCAGGACAAAGCCTTTTATATATACATGTATATAGAGATATACTTGGCAATAATACTGACATGAGAAACACTTATTGACTTCCATGCAGCCACACAGCGAGCAGGAGTGGCAATGTAAACGGAGTAACTTATTAAATCTTTTTGAACATCCTTTGCTTATGAGATTTGTCACTTTCTTGACTTTTGGTCGGACTAAGAGAGGATTTTATTTAATGTGTCTATAGAAATATAATAATATTAATATTTTATTAATATTAATATATTAATATAATATCGATATATTATACTAGTAGTAATGAATTATTGTATTAACGTTTAGTACTATATTATATTATAGGCCTATTATATTATACTATTAAGTTATATTACAGTTATCGGAGTTTATGCATTGAGCTATGAGGAAAATTATACATCCAAAGATGAGTATTATGTTAAGTTGAATGCAGTTATAACTTACATGAAATAGGCAGTTGAAGAGAAATAGTTTTGGGTGTAGATAAATGATTATGGGGAACGTTTAATTGAATTCTGTGAACAGTATTTATTTAATAGTAGGACTGTGTTATCCAGAAAGCCTATACTGGCTTTCATTAAGTCGAGAATATGTTTACGAAACGAACGTAACGTAGTAACTGATAAGACAAACTACTCTATCTTGGCGAGCGACCATTCAATCGTCAGTTGTTGTGCGATAGATTGCAAGGCGGCAAAGGTATGCAGGGAGCAGGACTTTGCTCTGGCGTTTTAACCTGAAAATAATGCACAGTAAAACAACGAAATAAACTCAATTAATAATAACTAGGGACCGGATTCTTAGGTTTTTACCTATTTTTTTCCTTAATTCCAAAACAAAAAGCGCTCATACACTTTTTCGAATCACGTCCATAGGATTCACCCACATTAATTCTGTTGCACCTAAAAATACCTAAATCGGGTATAAAAACCTAAATATACCTAAACGGGATATAAAACCTAAAATATCTCATTTAGGCTACTTTTTTTTTTGTCTTTTTTGCTTGTCAGTTAAGAAATCGACATTTTTCGGAGAGTCAATAATTTTTGTCGGGTTGAAATTAATACCACCATCGTTTTGTTCAACCCATTGTCGTCTAGGATGGACAGTATCAAGAGAGGAAGTGTAAGAGTACCGGCGTATTCCTTTTAAAATATTAATACGAACAACCATTGTTGCCGTGTCTGAACAAGGATATAGATTTTTGTGTTTTAAAGCGCTTGTTTGCCTTTATTACTTCCCTGTTATTCATACTGAGTGGTCCACTGTGAGTTTTAAGAAGACGTGTTCATTATGCCGAAACAAATGAAATCGATTTATTACGCCAGTGGATTGGCGACGACCTGAATTTCACGACAGATGGCAAAGTAATATTTTGTCAAGCCTGCCAGAAACATGTAAGTATTATTTACCTTTCTAGAAAATGGGGAAGTTTTCGTCCCTAGTTGATCTGTTAGCATGCATAACAACCGAAGAAATGAAAATAATCAGTTTCACATTACCCACATCCAACCACAAAGTATTTTACTCACTACATTAGAAGCATCGGATTCGAATCCTGAGAAGGGTAGTATCTAGATACAGTAGCCCAATAACTATTAACTAAGAGATAACAGGAAGAACTTCACAGTTGAGAATCTTGAAAATACTATAACCAGGAAATGTGAGGCAATCTTATTTTCACTGCTTCTTTTGATTGTTTATGCTTTCTTTCTTCAGTTGTATAATATTGTCCTAAAGCAAATTTACACAAATTTAAGTAAATTTTGTTAAGTTAAACTTCAAAAGTATTATGTATTGAATCCTATGTAGCACATTCAAATTCATTAAACCAATTATTCTACCCGAAAACGATATTTTGGACTAAAAACCTAAAAAAAACTATTTCACCTAATGGAAAACCTAAAACAGTGTTTTTAAAAACCTAAAAATCCGGTCCCTAATAATAACATTAAAAGTGTCATATACGTAATTGATTTTATTTTAAATAGGCCTACTGATTGTTTGTTGCTTTGAAGGCTTGAACACTGTTCCGCATCGATATTAATCGATATACGATATAGACCTACCTAATTGGAAATCGGTAGTTGGAATAACAACAGTACTTTTATGAACACCAGTGCTTAACATAATTTCATTAAGATAGACTTCTGTTACGTCACATTCACCTGAAATAAGCATGTTATAGCATAGTCAAACAAAAAGTATTAAATTTTGCCCATATAAAGACATTCAAGACAGCTTGTAGTGATCATTGTCTAGTATAATGGAATATTATTTTCCTTTACAGGAAGAATCAAATATAAGAGACAGGAAACTATGATGAAAGAGATTTGACTAAAAATTGGGCCTAATGATTTTTGCAGGCCTAACGTAGAAAGTTTGGTTACTGGAAATATGTCGTATTTGAAAAGAAAAAAAAAAGATTAGATCTACGTGAAACAATTCAGAATATTATATTTGAGACCTCTGAGAAAATATATTCATACATAATTTTCATTATCGGATACATCGAGCAGCAAAAGGAGCACTTGGAGAATAACAGATGATAGGCTAAATCCAATAAAAATATAGTATTATAAACTGAGAAGGATGTAGAAGATTAAGAAACAAAAATACATGAAATGGCTTGGTACTGGAAAAAGTGAAGGAAAAGTCTGTCGAAGAAAATAATAATAGTTGGGAAAGAAAATGTAGGCCTAAGTTAATTTAATTGAAAGCTATATTGGAGGTAGACAGAGTACTGAAGCCTGGAGAGTATTGAAGAAATTAATACTTAATAATGTTAATAGTAATTATTTAGCCTAAACTTCTTATCACTTGAAACTTGGAAAACAAATTTTAAGTTATCAATAACAGAAAATAGGCCAGAGATGCATATAGAGTATTGAAATGGTGAAAAATGCAGTAAAACGGTTAAAGAAAAAAGCAGTGGGTGTGGAGGAATTCCTACAGAATTAATAAAACATAGTAGGCCTGCAAGTAAATTGTGGGAATTGTTAACACATCGTAAATATTTGAGACATGTTAAATAGACCTACATGTAGACATAAAAAGGGTATCAAAAATACCTAAAAAATTAGAGCGGACTAGCTATTACTAATACCATAAGTAGGATAAGAATTTTGAAGGAAATTTTAGAAGATGAATAAGTTACAAGACCAGAAAAGGGGAAGAACAATCTAGATTTTGAGCAGGAGTATTTAAGTTACATTTACTGCCAGCTTACTTAACCCTCTTAACTGAAATAAGGAATCAATAATATGAAACATAATTAGGCCTAATACAATTCATCTCGAGAAGCTTTAAATATCTGCACTTTTCTTTTTTGTTTAAAACATGATGAAACTAAAATAAACAGTAAAATGTATTTCCTCAAAAAAAAACAACTAGATGTTGAGTTTGCTAAAAACGCTCCTACACATTTCATTCGTCGATTTGGTAAAGCTGTATGATTCAGTTCGGCTGACTAAAGTATCCTTTCCACTCTCTAATATAAATCTTGGTTCAATAATTTTTGTTAAAATGCATTAACACAAGTCAATTTCTATAATTCAAAACAATTTCCCTCTCATCTTTATATCCCGGGCAGCAACATAATATGTGTCAAGTAACTAATGTCAATAGACGAACTGAATCTTTAAATAATAGTAATACCTTATACCAGCGTTTCTCAACCTTTTTGAACCCGAGGACCTCTAAAATGTATAAAAAAATTTACGGACCCCTAATTTTACATCCCATTTTTAAAAGAAGGCTTTCATTCTTAATATTTGGGGTTTAAGTATAGGTCAGGGGTCGGCAACCTTTTGAGTCGGAAGAGCCAAAAATTACAATTTACAAAATTTCAAAGTTTTTAAAGAGCCACACAAAATTTTCTTGCCAACAATAAATAGTACTCGCATAAATAAAGTTTTTTGATAAAAAAAACTAATCTATTTATTCATAAGAAAAAATATCTATGTATTCATATATAAGAAGTGTTTTTCACAACAAATTAGATAATATGTATGGCATTATTAGATAATTACTTATTATTTAAGTAAAAAATTTAAACAATTAAACATTTACTTACAACACTAACTTGTACTTCAATAACATACATTTGAGCAAACAAATTCAATGGGAGCGTTGGCTTTGCATGGTTTTAGAAAGTTTGGATAAATTTGGCTCATAACTTGTTGTTTTAAGTTTCAAACACGACTCTAAATTTTCATTTGTTAGTTGGCTTCTTACTTTACTTTTAATTATATTCGTGCAAGAGAACGCTTGCTCGCACGAATATGTCGATCCGAAGATAGTCAGCACTCCAAATGCCAACTTCTTCACCTCACTGTAGCAATCTGGAAGACTATTCCATGCCTCGAATATAAGTGCCTCAACTCGCGGCATTTCTTTTAAAGCTGTCCACTTTTGTTGCGTTACGTACAACATTTCTGGACCTCCAACTCTTCCAACTTGCTTTTCAACTCTGTAAATTTTCCACTCCACAAAGCTTTACTTTTTAAATCGATCAATTGTATTTCTAGAGACCCAGTATCAATTCCAAATGGCTCAATGTGGATTTCGTTACTATTTGTGTTGAGAGGATTTACTATGAATGCTAGAGTGGTTTTGTTGGTTTTAAATTGCTCAAATCTGTCAGCAAATTCATCTTTAATTTTTTTTATAACTGTGCTGAAGTAATTCGTGTCAACAGTTGCACTGGTTTTATCGCGATATTGCTTTAGACATTCCAAATGAAGTAATTTACGGCCCTGAATATCTTCTGCACAAAGAATTAATTTTTCTTCAAAACAAACCAATTCTTCTACCAAAACATAGGCTGGGTTTCCCTTTCCTTGCAGTTTTAGATTCAGCATATTTAATTTCGCTGTGATATCCACCATAAAGTAAAATTTTTGCAACCATTTGTCGTTCTCTAATTCAAGGTGATTAATGCATTTTTCATTTAGGAATGTATTTATTTCATTCAAGAACAAAGCAAAACGTTTGAACACCTTACCTTTGGCAAATATTAGATACTTAGTTGACGAGTGAAGGTGTTATGCCCAGCTGTGCCGAAATCAATGAAAATTGCCAAACATATAAACAATCTAAACCTACAAATACCTAAGGTAGTGGGGGAACGCTAGCTCGGCCTTCAGCTCGCAGCCAAACAGTACCTACTTTGATGCTCAGAGTTCGAAAATAGGTTTATTAAATAACAATTTATAGGTACTTATAATTATTATTTTAACGCTTATTTTTAAATAATAAAAGCTATAAAATAGATACATAATAAAATAGGTAATTTATTAAATATATATTTTAATAAAAACACTTTCGCGGTAATATCCAACATTAGTACTTTGTTTCTTTTTTGACAATTCTTATTGACCTCAAAAAAGTAGTTAGGTATCTTATTTGGAAAAAAATATGTATAATATGTATTTTAAAAATATAATACTTATTATGTTACCTACCTTTACTTCGGTTTTATTATTATTATTATTATTATTATTATTATATATGTACATACATAACTTTGAGAAGATAATTCGCTTCTAACTCTTTTACTTGAAACAACATACTATACATCACAGCCAAAGCACTGGTGAAGACGCCAAATTGTCTTGCGTCGAAAGCGAATTAAAACCTACATAGAAACATCGACGACGGCGTCATTCGAGAGCTTCCGACGGACTGACGACAGTGACGATGCGTGTCACTGGGGAGGGGTGCGGTGAAAAGCGAGTACAAGTGGCTGAGAGATAGAATCGGTGCCTAATCCTCGTTAATCGATTCAGAACGATTTTTAAATGTTTTTTTTATATATAAAATAAATAATATTTGCGTATGGAAATAAAGAGCCGCATATGGCTCGCGAGCCGCAGGTTGCCGAACCCTGGTATAGGTCATTATAACGAACTATGTGAAAAGATTTTACTTCTTTACTTTCCACTTGCTCTATGATTTTTTAAATTACGTCTGAGGACCATCTGGACCATCTTCGCGGACCACCAGTGGTCCGCGGACCATAGGTTGAGAAACGCTGCCTTATACCAATTAATTTAATAGGCTAAATGTCATATAGAAAATCTATAAGAAAGATAAAAATAAACAGTAGATTTTTACCAGGCTGTCCTGCTACTAAAGGTTTACGTCCGCTTGTAGGCCTATTAAGCTAACACAAGGATATGTTGACTTGGAATGTGTGCAGGACATTGTTTGAACAATCAAACAAATGTTGGGGTTTCATTTTATTTATAAAATCAAATTAACTTATAAGGTAATAGAAGGAGAGAAACAAGATTCGAAATTTGAAGAAAAAGAAGTTATTAAACAGTGTAATGAAATTTTTTGTTCGACTATACTACAGTATACCCAAATACGCTTATTACGTGTGACGTAATGCTTTTGTAATTACATCCATTCCAATATAGATTTTCCAAAAACACAGGTGTGGTATCGATTATTATCGAACACGGAACGATCTTCAAATTGAGTTTATTTCCTGTGTTTAAATGTGCGTTTGTTTGGCATTAAAGCGTCCGAATGGCTTGTAGCCTGCCATCTATAGAAAAAGACGAGAACTGTAACAGAAGATAGCGACAGTCGTCTTCTTCATCAATTACGATATAGACCTATCCTAATAACAAAAAAATTAAACATTTAATTAAGGTAGGAAAAATTATGATTCTTAAGATATTCGCATGAACATTATAAAACTCCCCTTTCTCGTTTCATAAAACAAAAACATAGGCCTACTCATGTCTTGATAAATGCCTATAGTGTTTTTGCTTAATGTACTAGTGTAGGTGTTAAAATATTGCTAGTGATGGAATAATCTTTATTGAACTTAAACGGCGGATAAGAAAAAGAAATAACTGCAATCTCATATTTGAATGGGACAAACAGAAAAGTCTACTACTGTATTGTTAAACTAGCCTACATGGTTCAGAAATGTTTGGCAATGAAAATGGATTATTGGCGGCGCTCACCTCCAAAATCTACTAGAGATGAGATTAGTACCGTAATGAAAAATATATTTTTAAAAATTATAATTTGGTTATAGCCTATATTTACATCTGACGTGAATAGTTCAAGTTAGTCTATAAATAGAAACAGACTAAATGTGTTGCCTATACGTTCTAGGTTTAGAGGCCATAAATAAATTTCCTAACCCATTAATAAATACTGACCGCCGACGTGGTCTTGTGGTTAGCGTCGCTGAGGTAGGTAGGTCTGGTAGAAATGCACTCAGCCTCATGTTTCAAATTGAGGAGCTACTTGATGGAGAAGTAGCGGCTCCGGTCATGGAAACCACCATTAGGCCTAACGGCCATGGGTGACGGTATGTTGACCATATGCCCCCCAATCCTGCCGTCTGCCTATGGAAGATAACGCAGCGGTCTGGTGGTAGGCCTTGTAGGCCTTGTTCTGGGATGTTAGCACCATGGAGTTAGTTAGGGAGGTCTGGTAGGGGTGCACTCAGCCTCGTGATTCAAGAAGTAGCGGCTCCAGTCATGGAAACCACCATTAACGGCCGTGGGTGTCGGCATGCTGACCAAGTGCCCCCCCCCAAATCCTACCTTCTGCCTATGGTAGATGACGCAGCGGTCGGTGGTAGGCTTTGTCCCTTCTGGGTTGTTAGCGCCACGGAGTTAGTTATTAGTCTTACATTGTAGGTTAGGTTAGGTTAGGTTAGCCTATGTATTTTTAACCAGGTTGGGTGGAAGAGATGAACTCTGCCAGGCAAAATAAATAATTTACTATTACTACTAGGTATGATGCAGATATAATTGAAGAAAATGTCAGAAATGAACATGATACAGTGATTGATTTAATTACGCTGGAAGAACTCCAGAAAGCTTTGAGAGATATGAAAAATAGAAAAGCATGTGGTCCTGATGGGATAAATGCAGAACTACTTAAATATGGAGGTATACTGTTACAGTTCAGATTATTACACTTGTATAATATATGCTGGCGAGATTGTAGAGTACCTGAAGCATGGGGACTTTCAGAGGTAGTCTCATTGTTTAAGAAAGGCGATCGTGGAAATTGTGAAAACTACAGAGGCATAAGTTTGTTAAATACAGTTTATAAAATATATGCTAAAATAATTAACAATAGATTAAAAGCTATATCTGAAGTGCTGCTTAAAGAAGAACAATCAGGTTTTAGAAAGGGGCGCTCCTGCAGTGACAATGTTTTTAGTATTAAGAGAATTTTGGAAAAAAGACGTGAAGTCAATCTGGAAACCCATATGGCGTTCATCGACTTCGAAAAGGCTTTTGATTCAGTAGAAAGGAACAAATTATGGGAAATAATGCATAAAAATGGCTATCCTGAGCATCTTGTTGAAACTATTAAAAGTCTATACAAAGACACAAGAATAATAATAAACGCAGGCACGCTTAAATCAGAACCCATAAGAATAAACCAGGGAGTAAGACAGGGTTGCAGCCTATCACCCACACTGTTCTGTATTTATATTGATGACGTAATGAATAAGTGGAAGAATGAAGTAGCTCCAGGCATTCCAATTACTAGAAATAAATACTTAAATACACTTCTATACGCAGATGACATAGTAATAATACAAAACAGTGAAGAGAATCTGCAAAGCTCAGTGTATAAGTTGAGTCAAATTGGAAAAGAATATAACCTAAAAATATCCATAAAGAAAACAAAAGTTATGGCCCATAGAGGAAAACATCCAGTACGCTCAAAGATAACAATAGAAAATAAAATTCTAGAACAGGTTTCCTATTTTGATTATTTGGGATGCAATGTAAGTTACGATAGAGATAGAGACAATGAAAATAAACTGAATAAATTTCAATTGATATGTGGGACAATAAATAGAACTTTGCAAAATAAGACACGAAAAGATACAAAAGTAAAATTTTATAAAATTATGGCTGTTCCAGTATTAATGTTTGGAAGTGAATCCTGGATACTACAAGAAAGAGACAGAAGCAAGATTCAGTCAGCGGAAATGAGATTTCTTCGCAGAGTAAAAGGCTGTACAAAAATGGATAGGATTCGAAATGAAGATATAAGGGAAGAATTAAATATATACAGTATAAATGAAAAAATAGAAGAGTATAAAGATAACTGGAAAGCCCACTTAAGTCGTATGAATAACGAAAGGATCCCAGTTCTAGTAAATGCTTATCAGCCTCGAGGAAGAAGAGACGTTGGACGCCCGAGGAAAAGATGGGCATAACATTGTGAAGACGGAACAGGCATTAATGCCTAATCCCTGCAAGGTTGATGATGATGATGATGACTATTACTACTACTACTACGACTACTTTTTTTTTTCTTGGCTTTAGCTGGCATGCCCCATTGCAGTACGCAGTACTACATGCCATACTTTACATATTTCAATTTAGTTTGTGCTTATTTGCACATTGTCTTACACACTTATTGTTGACTTATTCCCTATAGACTACTACTAAGACTACTACTAAGTTACTAACATCGTATAAGTATAGGCCTAAGTATTGTATCATACGAAAGAGATCTCTTACTGCCTTAAAACTGTGGGAGTTAATTTAGGCACCTCGCTCTTGACGCACTGGAGGCAATCTGCTACTGCATTCTTGAGTGCATTCTTACTAAATCCATTATCAATATATTTTAGGCCCATGCGTCTTTTTATAATATTTTAAGTGGAACTAAGCTGAAGGCTACTTTATGTATTAGTTAATGTGTTTTTAATTTTTTTTTTAAATTATGGCTAAGGCCTATATAAATCATTCCAGCGTGTTCAGGAAAATAGTACTGTACAAGTTTAGGCTACAGTAACTGGCGCACAATTTAGGCTAACTGGCGCACAATTTAGGATACCTTAACGTAGAATAAAAACCAGTAATAAACAATATGTATGATTTAAAAATATAAAAAAACTCTGACACTTCCGAGTACCGGTAATATATCTCTAGCCTATAAAAAGGAATGTATGTCTGTTTGTCCTTTATGCATTACTACACCATTCATCCGATCGCCATGAAACTTTGGGAACTCGTTGATTACACTCCTACGAAGGTTTCTGGCATAATACAGTTTTGATTTTAGCGTTCGTTCGCGAGTTATGAGTAAAAAACTAAAAGAAAACGTGCATTTTTTAAGCTTTCAAAGCATCAGTTTTCAGTTTGCCTAATACATTTCAATTGTCAAATAAATTGCAGATGGCTTTGTTTACTTTTGTCATACCTTGAAAATAAAAGAATCGCGATCGCTTGAATGTTATAAGTAGGGCCCGGATTTGTATGTAAAAAAATATTTTTTTTCCTGATGCGTACATTCCTAAAACAAAGTTTTATATCCAAATCGAGGTCCGGCAAACGCAAATTCCAAATTTTATTTCACATAAAAACACATATTTTACAAAAAAAGTTATGTGAATAAATATTTTCGATATTTTCTCCATAAATACATATTTTAGTACTTTTCCGGATTTTTTATGTAATTTTTTTTTTCCTGATGCTCATATCAAGGTCCGAAAACCGCAAATTCTAAATTTTATTTTACATAAAAATACATGTTTTACCAAAAAAATTATATGAATAAATATTTTCGATATATTCTCCATAAATAAATATTTTAGTACTTTTCCTCATTCTCTTTTAACATTTGACAATAAAAATTTGTATCTCGAATTAATTCAACACAAATGCTTCACTTGCAATGAGGTGAGAGTGATTCACTTGCACTTGCTTATCGGAGAAGAACAGAACCCGATCTCAACATTGCGTAGTTCGGTTAAAGAAATACAATATGTTGAAAGGCAACTTAACACTATCTCAGGTTCGAAAATAGAAGTTCTAAGAACAAAATTTAAAGGTACGTTTGAGAAAAATGGTGGCTACCAATCCCGCTGCAAAGTCGCTCAAGTTTTGGAAGGCCAAAACATAAGTGAACTTGATCGTGTGTGTTAGTGATATACAGTACAGCTCTTCAAATATGCAAGGTTAACATTGTGTGATGTAGAACGTTCCTTTTCTCAATGTAAGGCATTATTCTCGGATAATAGGCAAGGATTTGTGATCCATAATCTGGAGATGACATTTGTTGCGCACAGCAACTCCAGTCAGCATTTTACATCTGATGTTTAGCTGCAATTGGTGAGTTTCAATACCCATTCTGGTGTTTTTGTTTCTTTTTCAGAAAATATTTTTTTTTAGTTTTAGCACATATTTTTAAAATTTTAGCACATATTTTAAACATTTTTAGCACATAAAAAATAAATATTTTTAAGTTTTTTAGCACATAAAAATCCGGGCCCTAGTTATAAGCCCACGCTGAAGGATTCATTTGTTTATAATGTCTAGGCACGCAGACATCTGAAATTTTCACCCTAGACGGAAGAAGAGTAATGAATATAGGCCTACGTGGGCAAACATTGTTCGATTTGGACGAAACTCACTATGCAAGGGTTTTCTGGGACAGGGAACTCGACCTAAGGTTATTTTTCCCATGCTGTGCCTTCTAATCGTGGAATTCACTTCAAAGCCGGATTTATAGCTGTTTCATTAATCAATCAATCGTTTAGTTTAGACTTATGAATGTTTCGCGTGCAAAGTGTTAATAAATATAATATTTTAGTTAATTTGCTCTTAATTTTTAATCTTCCAATTAATTATCGTGGGCGAAGCCGCGGGGATCTTGTATAAGCTACAAAAAGCTATATCTATCGTTTTCTGAGGGAATAGTTTGAGTGTGGGATAAGGCGTTCTTCCTCATTTCAAATTCTAAATACCTAGGCCTATATAAAGACCTAGAGTTTGAAAATCGAAAGTCCTTCATAAATAATCTTCATATTTACAAAATAAAAAACCCGAGCGACCCCGGGCCTTTTAAGCTAGTCTGGAATTAATAAGTTAAAATAAGTTACATGTAAAGTAAAAACTTACCTGTTTGTGTTTTGAATACCGAAGGCGTGATCGAAGGTGCAGGTACTAACTTAAAATCTATAGTTTTCGACTCAACAATTAGAAAAGTCGCACTGTTGACGTGATCACACATGCACACACATACACACACTTAGGAGATAACCTGAGTTGCGTTGAAACTGAAATGATGCCTAGCGGACAAGTTAGCGACGACTCCACAAGATTAGTTGGGGGAGGAGCTAGCTCGTACATGTTTTGTCTGTCTCACTCACTCCATTTGTCAGTGCAACACAGGTGCAAGTGCGTAACTCTTCACCCCTCGAAAAATGCCAGTGCTGATCTTTGGATGAATTCTATAACTTCAAGTAAAAGAAAATAATTATAAGGTATTACTTGGGTAAGTAATGAGTAATGACAATCAAGATGTATCTGGAATTAGCTATATTTATCATTCTAATATAGCCTGATATATTGCCTATGTAAACTGACCGCCTTCGTGGTCTCGTGGTTAGCGTCGCTGGCTACAGGTCTGCAGGCCCGGGTTCGATTCGCGGTACTTCCTCGGATTATTTTAAGGTAGGGAGGTCTGGAACTGGATGCACTCAGCCTTGTCATGCAAACTGAGGAGCTACTTGATAGCGTTTAAATTCAATAAAATATTTATGTAGCCTAATTGTAGGCTGGTAGTGGCATGACGTTCCACAGAGTCAATGCTAAGCAACATTTTGTTCCTGATCTAGGCCTATATAGTCGTAAATATATTTTCATTTATCGCAAAAAAGAGCATTAGTACGAAAACCTTTTTATTCGGTAACTACTGCTTTGAAACAATTTTATTTGCCCACTCTATGCCTACAGTACACTGGGCTCTGCAGATTATTGTCTTAAAGCAGTTTATACATAATTTTTTTAATTTAACAAGCAACAAACAAACAAAATGAAATTGAAAACTAAATTGTCCCGTATACAACGTAGGAAACTTGTAAAATAACAGACCTTTCAGGCAAAATATCAACGTGAGTAAGATTAGGTTATAGGCCTATTATATAGAGTCTTTGTTACGATTTAAATAGACGCAATCATGCAGTTACTACCATGTCTTCATGTTTTCTACCACTTAAGATAACTGCACCCACAACATAGGCCTATGTAGACAATTCCAAGAGAGGTGATTTTTTGTAGAATAGCCCGCAGCCCACATAAAGCGGGTCAGGTAAGAACTAAAAGTTCGTCCAAATGTTGTATGAATATTCGCCTTAATGAAAAGCCACGACAAATACAGTGTATCTAATAAATCCTTGCACCCTAGGTAGGAATCCGGAAATTTCGTTACTAAACTATCGGTAAATAACTTAGAATGTTTATGTTAACATTTTAAATAAAGTATATAACTCAGAAGTACTTTACCAATATAATATGCCAACAATTCTAGACACCTTTCTTATGAAAGCCTATATTAGAAAAGGGTATTCCAACCAGCCTAAGTCCACATCAAATAAAAATACATAAAATTTAACGTCAGCTTTCGTGTTAAAGCTAAATATTAAATTAGCAGTCGTACTGCTATTGACGAAAAAATTAGCCTATTACTAGAACCACCACTCTAATAAAAACATCATGGTCGTATAAAATGCTTTAAGTATAATTTAAAGACCCAGCATCAACGCAAAGTTGTTACCAAATAGAAATGTTTTCGTGCTAATGCTTTGTTGTGATGAATGAAAGTTATTAAGTGCCAGTATGGTACTTTATAAGATTGTGTGGGGGATGGGGAAATGTCTGTCCGTCTGTCTGTCTGTCCTTGTGTCTGTACGCGGGATAACTCAAATACGCTTTATCGGATTTGCATGAAACTTGGTATACGCATTTATAACGTCCATGGGAAGAACCCTATTGATATTGGACCAAATCGGTTGACCGGTACCAAGTAATGCCCAATTTAGTGCCTATTTTAATGGTAATATATCAGAAAGGCGCAATAACTCAAATACGCTTTATCGGATTTTCATGAAACTTGGAATAGGCTTACGCATTTATGATGCTCATGGGAAGAAGCCTTTTGAATTTGGACCAAATCTGTTAACCGGTACCGAAATAAATAGTAATTAACAGTCACATCTATTACAATATAATCTTCGTTCTCCAACAATTCGAAGCATTTTGACTGGCTCGCGGCCAGCCAATCAGCGGCCGAGCTCCCGTAACTAATTTTCTATTGTATTCTGTAAATAGATAGGCCTATAATAAGCGAAGTTACTTATTAATGAGCATGCTTTCATTTCTAATCTAATATAAGCATTAATTTTGTAATGGATATAAGACGCAACAATATTATTGCATGGCTCACAATACATAGGCTATAACGTAACAAATTGCCAATCGTTTATTGATATTGAAGGCCCGCCTTGATTGATTCGTTTCTTCATGACGATGTCAGTGTAAATACAAGATTTAAAACACAACTAGCCGTTGAATACTGATATAATATTGTGCTTCTATCTATATGTATGGCTACCGATATCTGCATTATGTTTAAATGTGAGTATTATTCTTATTCGCTTCTGTGGAGCATTATAGGCCTACCTAATGTAATTCCTGACAGATTGATTTCAGAATGACTTTAATTCATTCATAACCTATACGGCTCTTTTAAACTTTAAACAAACATGTCAGCGAATCGTAGGCCTATTACGTTATTATTATTGTCAGTGCATTTTGTAAAATGTTAACATATTTCAAGAATTCATTATATCAGTGTATAGCAATATGAATTAAGATTAAGAATCAAACTTTAGACCTCAGTTCCTCCGTAAGCCCTGCTTAATGAATCGATCTGGAGTTTAAGTCGGAGATCTATTAAAAAAATGACTTCTTTTCTGCATGGGGCTATCACAATTGCTAATTAAAAAAGCATTCTGGCACTTTATTATATCAGTTTACCTGATTTTATTTAGGACTGTATAGGCCTAGATCAGGAACAAAATATAGCTTAGTATTCACTCTGTGGAACGCCATGGCACTATTATCCTACAATTAGTCTACATAATAATTTTATTGATTTTAAACACTATATAATTTTCAGGCAATTTCCTTTTAGCTTGCTTCCACCTAAAAACATAAGCTAGGCCCAATTCATGATTTTCGCGTTTAACTCTACGTTAAGAAATCACTCAGATTCACACTAAAGACAGTTAGTATGCAATTGAATGTTTCACTAGGCCTATACGTATCTTACATTTGTGGGTTTCTAAAAAAGTGTCCATAATAGGCTTGTATTGAAGTACCGGTACACAATAAGTATTGCTAATTCTTAAATTGCCCTAACCTCTCTGCTCACCACTAAGGACCCAATGTCGTCTCAGCTTGGAACATAAATGGATAGGCTACTAGGAGATAAAAGCGGTTGGTGACTTCATATCTTCATGCTCCGATTGTCTCAAATCCATAAGCCTCAGTTTGTTGCACCTATGCAGTGGCGTTTCCTAAATTAAATATTCGGGTATAATTCACATTGGGCTGAAAATAGGCTATGATACAGAGTTTACACATGTCATCATTTTTAGAGAAGTTTAGTCTCCTCCACTGTTGTGGTTAACGACTACTACCTGTACCTACAGTTTTACGTGAATTCCAAAGTCGGACAGGCCTCCTGTTTGTTTCACGTAACATGAAATGTCAGAGGCGAAGGCAGTGATCATCCATCCAAGTTCTGTCTCTGGCCAGCGTTGTTTAACTCGCTGACCAGCTTGGAAGTGATATGACCACTAAACCAGTATCTATTAATTCTGCCGGGCAGTTGGTCACGTCACCTACCTCACAATGGAAAGGAACATGATGCCACCCATTTTGATGTAGGTCTAAGTAAAAGGGCAGTAGTGATATAAGTTTATGAATAATAATTATTAATCAGATACTTAGGTATTATATTCGTTTGTATTTGTTTTTCCGAGGTCTTTCTTTTGACTCTAAGACTGTAGTTTACGCGTAGCCTAATTTTATAGCCTATAGGCCTACATTTAATTATAGCATCCGTTCCGTTCATGAAAACCGTTATTAACGGCCTTAGTAGTCAATCTTAGTCCCCAGTCCTCACTTTAAACTTATTTGCTTAGCGCGGAGAAATTTTGCAATTTCAATAGATCTATAAGAGAAATAAAATAGTTTAAAAAGATCATCCTGTATTTATAGCTCCAGGTGTACAAAACGCACGGCTTCTGAATTCCATAGTAGCTATGTGAAACACATCGAGGAAGCCGTAAAAGGGAACAAAATGAACATAGACCTATCATTCTGCAAGTCGAGTAATTACTACAGCATACAGTAATACAGTAATTACTATTTAAATAAAATCAGGTAAACTGATGTAACAAAGTGCCTGTATGTTTTTGTTTAATCAGTTATGACTGCAATTATGATATGCAGAATATGTTTTTTTTAAATTGATTTCCAAGTTAAGCTCCGGATTTATTCATTGGGCAGGGCTTACGGAAGAACAAAGGTCTAGTTTTTTAATCAGATAAAAATCTTCCAGCATCAGCTGAACTGTACAGATTTGTGATATCTTCACAATCGCTCACTCACATAAAAATACCAAAAAAAGTCTAATTGGCCGGTTTCGGGTTTTGAACCATGGACTCCAGAGTGTGAGGCCAAGACGTTACCATCTCGGCCACCTGGGTCAGTTTAACTGTCTAGTTGGATAAGCGCGTGTAAAGAAATAGTGTTTTTTGTCATAGCTAACTGTATTTTAATTTCCAAAGCCTTATAAGATCACAGTAAAACAATAGGCTATGTTGTCAAGATAACTGATTTTCATTTTTTTAATAAATTCTTTCGAATACGTATATTACCATAAAATAGGCACTAAATTGAGCATTACTCGGAAACAGGTCAACCGATTTGGTCCAATATCAATAGACGTCTTCCCATGTATATTATAAATGGGTATACAAAGTTTCAGGAAAATCCAAAAAAGCATATTTGAGTTTTCGCGATTTCTTATATATTAACATAAAAGGCACTAAATTGGGCATTATTCCGGTACTGGCCAACCGATTTGGTCCAATATCAACAGACGTCTTCCCATGGACATTATAAATGCGTATACGAAGTTTCATAAATATCCGATAAAGCATAGGCTATTTGAGTTATTGCGCCTTTAAAGTAGACATTAAATTGGGTTTTACTACGGTACCGGTCAACAGATTAGGTTCAAATTCAATAGGGCACTTTTCATGGACGTCATAAATGCGTATACTAAGTTTCATGGAAATCCGATACAGCGTATTTGCCATAATCTATTAAAATAGGCACTAAATTGGGCATTACTCCGGTACCGGTGAACCGATTTGATTCAATATCAATAGGGTTCTTCCCATGGACATTATAAATGTGTTTTTTAAGTTTCATGAAAATCTGAAAAAGCGTATTTGACTTATGGCGCGTACAGACACACGGACGGACGGACGGACGGACGGACGGACGGACGGACAGACGGACAAACATTTTTCGTCCCATACACAATCTCATAAAGTTCCATACTGACACTTAATAACAATAGGTTACGGATAAAATTAGGTAAGCTCATAAAATTACTACGGGGGATGGTCATGTTCTCATGTGGCCCTATAGGCCTACAGGAGCTCCACTTCAGTCTACAAGATCTTAGGAAAATATTATAGTTCCGTCCTTGCCACTTTAGAATGACCTCTTCCCACACAACAGTTTTTTTTTTAAGAAATAGAATAGGCCTAGGTTGTTCCTTAATCCTAAAACTGTTATTGGGATAGCTCAGAGTCGTTTCTTATTGCTGTCAGGTCCAAACAAAGCTCGGTTCTTTATACTTTGAGCTAGTATTATTATTATTGAATCTCCGAATCTTCTAAACCCTACTTTACCGGGTATGTTAGGGTTATATTTAATTACAAAGTATGTATAGTTGTATTATATGATTCACTGTTGGCCTAGCCTAATGTCTTTCATAATCTATGAAATATATGTATGATAAATTTAGTAAATGTGCTATAACAGCAGCTGCTTGTAAATGTATCTGTTTTGACTTGCCTATTAGATATTGTAAAGCAGATGTGTGGATGAAGTTCCAGTTCTAGTCTTTTCCTGTAAAATACAGGGCACTCAAAAATCAAGTGTTTTACATCCTGTGGATACTCAGAACATATACAGTTATAACTATTACTCGGAGTTTCTATGTGAAATCGTTCAAAATAAGCTCCAAATTTTCCGTGTCCCGAAAGGAACTGGGTTATAATAAAGTTTGGTTTCAACAGTTTGCATTTTTGGCGATCATAGACCGTTGGAAAGAAGACTTCTCTTGTAGTAGAGCCACAAGTGGATGCTTGCCATTCTTGATTCCAGTTGTCAATGGTTTTGTTTCGAAGTTCCTTTTTGAAGTAGGAAATGGGGCACTTAATATAGGCTGGGGCTATTTGTAGAGATGCAGCTTCTTTAGCAAGTGAGTCTGCTCTTTCATTTCCTTCAATTGCGGAATGACCCCGTACCCAGGTGAGGCATATGTGTTTATTTGATATTCTGAGAAGATTCCTGATATTAACTGCAATTTGATGGAGATTGGATTTATTATGTATAGCATATAGTGCAGATTGTGAGTCGCTGCATATTTTAGCGTTTACGTCATTCTCATTGCACCACTCTATGGCTTTTTGAATGGCAAATAGTTCTGCTTGGAACACTGAGCAGTGATTAGCCAGTTTAAATCTGGTATTGCATAGTTCGGTGTCATCGTAAAAAACCACAAATGCACAGCCTACTATGGCCTGACCCTCAGCTACTTTGAGCTAGGGGAGGGTAACTGATTCCTAGAACTGGGGAAATTCGTTGATACCTACATTATCACTTGTATTTCATAAATTTGGAGTTGCTAGGCTTACTGTTCTCATACTGTTGTGCCCCCTCCTATCGGAGGCGATTTCCTCTCTCCTATAGGCTATGCAATTTCAAATAAGGAAGTTGTTTAAATTCTACAACCATGGTAATTTAAATCTCTTTTCCCAATAATTTATCTTGTAATATTAATTTATTAAATCCTATTTTATGGTCCTTAATATAGGCTATATGCAAAATATAGCAATTTCCGTTTCTTTAATTCCTTGAAACATATAACTTGGAATTCATTCTTTATGATATTTCTTCATTACAACATTCTCCTTTATGACCACATTTTAAAATTGTTTAATCTCTTAGGCTATATAAATCTTTTGGAAGAGTCGAAGGTTTCATTCCATTTAGCAAAATTAGGACTATATAGCTATAGCATTTAAAAATTATTTCCGTAATTATAATTTTAAATCTTTATCAGTGAATAATGTTTTCATTAAAAAAAAATATAAAATAAATAAAATAAAAATAGCCAATAACATCTATTTTGTAGAAACGAATTCAAACTAAATAAAATAGATTATTTTTTATTACTTTAAACATTTTTTAAAAACTATTTCTTATCCCTAATCAGGATAGCCTATGCATTGTTCACATAACCGAACGTTTTTCTATATCTTCACCACTCTCCACTAATGAAACTGAGTTACAGGATACTTGAGATTATTTATTATTTTTCCATTGATTGTTACGCCTTCTAGCTTCATTGAAAATCCTTTCAGCATACAGGTTTAATAGTAAGAGAGATAAAATGCCTACTACCTTGGCGTACAGCTGTAGGCCTAACACTTTCTTGTATTCTAACTTGAGCTCGTTGTTTCCAAGAAAGGTTAGCTATATGTTCTGGTATTGTTTAACTGTAGATCCTTTAATATGCCTATTTGAAATAATTTTTAGGTAGGCTTCATCCTTTTTCTCAATTTCAGTGTACCTTATTAATTTTGGTATCACTACTCGGTAGGCTACATCCTTTTTCTGTATTTCAGTGTACCTTATTGATTTAGGTACCACTACTCGGTAGGCTACATCCTTTTTCTCTATTTCAGTATACCTTATTGATTTTGGTAACTGTCACGAAGCTCCAATTAACCAAATATTAATGAGAAAAAATATTCGAATTTTCCTTCACATACCTGTATAATAGCCTATAGGCCTATATTTTATAGGCTAGATACACTATTTAATTATTGGTACTTTGTGGTGCTTATCACTTTTGTGTTTACAACTTCCTCTGTCCATACCATAGGTAGGCCTACTAAGTTAGGCTATGGGTAGAGGAAGTATTATGTTCGACCCCAAATTCGAAGATGAGTTTTTAACATAAATATAGCCTACGTTTTGAGGTCTCCTGAATCCAAAAATACAAGATGATGACTGTGAGTGTGAACAGCCTAGTTCAAAAAAGGAAAATCGTATGGAAATAAAATTTCGTATCTGGGTTAGGTACTTTCTGAGGATGTGACACAAAAATTGGAGACGACTCTCTCCTATTTTTAAGGGGACTTTACATGAAAATTTAATTTTTCGCGATTTTCTCGAAAACAGCTCTAACGATTTTGTTTAAATCTTGTAGACCTAGCCTATATGGGATGCTTATACTAAGAGCAAAACTTTAATTTGAAACTTTTTTTCGAAAAATTTCTCTGAAGGGTAGTTATAAGCCACCCACTCTGAATACGTGCTCTTTGCAATACGGCCTCTTGTAAATCGTACAAAAACTAAATTTTGTATTTGGGTTAGGTACCTCTTTAACATGTCACTCGAAGATTGGCGACGCCATCTATTCTTAATGGGACTTTACATGAAGAAAATTTCGCTTGTTTTGATTTTCTCAAAAACAGCTCTTACGTTTTTGTTTAAATTTTACACATGGGATGCGCATACTAAGAGCTACAACTTTCATTTGAAACATTTTTAGAAAAAAAAATCTGAAGGGTGGTTATAAGCCACCCACTCTGAATGTATGCTCTTTGCAACATGGCCTCTTGTTCTATATCAGAATGCGAAGAGATAAAAATGTATTAGCCATGCTTAGAGTAAAACGTTACGAGAGCACATTTATCTGATTTTATTTGGGTTATGTATCCTTCGGGAACGCGATACGAAGTGTTAACGACATTCTCTTCATTTTTACAACCAAGTTACATAAAGAGAATGGCATACATAATATATTAAACTTATATTATACTAAGAGGCTAACTTTTATTTGGTCAGAGGAAGTTATGTGAGTTTCTCATCAGATTCTTTTTTTATATCGGAAAGTCAAAGCATGCCCTTGCTTGGGTAAAAAAAAAGTTACGTGCGCGCATGAAACGGATTTTATATGGGTTATGTTTCCTTCGGGGATGCAATGTGGTGATAACGAAGTTTCCTTCAATTTCACAACCAATTTACAAGAAGAAAATATCACAGATAATATATTAGGCCTATAATAAGACAATCTTTCATTTCACATAAGATTTTTTTAATCCAACATTCATATGAAATCCGAGTTTTCCTTCATATTACAGACCTATATATTTATTGCTATTTTGGGGCGCGTTACACTTCCATGTGCATTAAGTGCCAGAGATTGGCACTGAGATTGTGTGGTGGACAGGAAAATGTATATCCGTCTGTCTGTCGCCTATACGCGATAATTCAAATACGCTTTATCAGGTTTTTATGAAACTTGGTATACACATTTAAGTTATAACGTCCGTGGGAAGAGGCCTGTTGATTTCGGACCAAATCGGCTGACCGGCACCGGAGTAATGCCCAATTTAGCGGCTATTTTATGGTAATAGGCCTATATTAGAAAGAATTTATCAAATGTAAATCAGTTCTCATGACACCATATTGTTTTACAGTGTTCATGTACGGTTTTAGAAGTTTCAATACATTTAGCTTTAACAAAATAACTTATTTTCTACGTATCATAATTGCAATTATCACTGATTATACAAATCATTCTGGCACTTTGTTATATCAGTTTACCTGTTTTAAATTTTAATAAGTATGTAAACATGATATAACACAACCAAATATTCGTGTTAGGAATATATATAAAATTATTTGAGAGACAACGCGCGCGAATTGCGCTGGTTCATATAACTTTGCAATTTTAAATAACAATATTTATGCACTTTAATGTAAGAAGTTGCATTTCATTCTGATCGGATGAAACGTGAAATTGTCTTTATATCACTTCTTGTTTGAAAGACCCAAGTGTAACTTTTAACTCCTCCTTTCTTGAACTTGTTCGCGTCCCACTCGTCCAATGGAAGAGAGACGCCTGAGTGACGTCACAGCAACCAAGCCCACAAGCACGCGACTCTATAAAATCCATTATTGTCATGTGATACCTGCTCTTGAGATGTGGAGGATAAGTCTCTCTTACGTCTGTCCTGAGTGGGAAGTGATAATTTGTCAACCCCTATAAGTTACACTAATCAACCTCAACTGTTTGGCGTCCTTACCTCCAATCAGAAAATGGAATTTCCCTGTGTTTTCGTACACCCATATAATCCCTAGAAGTAAGTAATTACCGTTTTGGTGGCAACCTGTAGAGAAAACTAAATATGTATCGTTTCTGTCTTTTGATCAAATCACTGTGTGCGGACCACGCGATGCAGGACAGCCCATGGTCCTAGGGGGCCCGAAATGAAAATCGGAAAAAGAAAATTGTAGGCCTACATAAGGTGTTATAAGGGAGGGGGGAACTGCAAATCAATAAGAGAAAAAATACTTGTGGATAATTCAAGTAAAGTGAGTCTAAAGTCAAACAATAATCAACTCATATAGGCCTATAAAATATGTAGACTACTTGCTGCTTCCATTGACCCTTAGGGGTTTTACATGTTACAGTGTACCTATGCCAGATTTTGGAAGTAGGCGATTTAGGATATACTACTACTTTGTTTCCTCATTTTCTTCACTACAGCTACTAGTAATAGGTATAGTAATAATAATACCACCTACCGGTAATAATAATACAGGCAAATGTAAATGCCTTTGAGGTCCTATCAGCCCATCAAATAGGCTATGATATTTCCCGCGGTCGAAGTCATGTTACTGAACCCATTTGTTTCAACGTGAATTTTTTGTAACGGTGCCCAATTTAGACATTTCAAAGGGCCGAACCTTTCTTTAATTTGTAAACTAGCCAGTTTTTGCTATTTCTAATAGCATTCATCAATTAATCACTTAAATTTGTTATTTCCAATATTGCTCACTGTAACAAGCGTAAATTGCAGTTGGTTAGTAGGTCTACCTACTTAAACTGATTGTACTGGCTATCCGGGTTGGGCCGCGTCGTGTTTTCAGAGTCTAACGTTTCGGACATCCTATCGTGTCCTTCTTCGGAGAAAGATTCACATTAAAAAGAAGTGCCTGTGAAGAATGAACAGTCGCAGTTGTCATGATGTCAGTGGGTGCACGATAGGATGTCCGAAACGTTAGATGCTAAAAACACGACGCGGCCCAACCCGGATAGCCAGTACAATCAATTTATGTATGACACCGGGCGTGCAAACCTACGAACTAATTTAATACGAACTGTATTTCTTCAGTCGAGTATAACGTCTCCATTAGTGCGAATATCTTCCACAGACAAGGCCCGGGGCGAGAATGTTTGCTATGCATGCGTGAATGCTGTGGGACTGTTGTAAATAATTTGCTCCTATAAGAATTAAATAGAATGATAGGCCGAAGTTAAGTAGGCCTATCTATCGAGTTAAATTTAATAATATTGGGCGGTCCCACATGTGTCAGTTGTACGAAAAGTAGGTTTGAAACTTTAATAACTATGTCAGATGATCTATGAATTTGGAAAAGGAAACATTAACGAATACTAAATTTATGGCGGAAGTTATTTGAATTTTTATACATATTTGAAATTCCTAAAATATATACTGTAAAGGAAAACCCGAGTGAACATCATTTGCTGTCAGGTAATGGACCTTAGGCCCTATTCAGTTTGCAGACCTTCCCAGCATTGGCCGTAGGCCTAATTCCTAATGCTTTTCAGATAAGTTACGCTAAACAGTTATGCTAAAACAGCAGGCTAGCAGCATAATAGAAGCAGAGTGAGAACGTACCAATCACATAACTTACAATGACACACAGTCAGACATGTTTCCGATTCAAGGATTCAGGGAACCTCAAAACGTATAGCCTACTTAATAGGTTAAAAACTCAACTTCAAATTTGGGGGTCGAAAAAGATACACCCTCTACTTACAGTAAGTTACATATGGTAGCCTATGTGTTGAAGAAGTGAAAAGTGAAACCTTTTATGTAAGCTTATACTTTCTTTCGCATCAGTTCATTGCAAAAAAAAATAATCATTGTAAGTGTCCACCTGCTTTTCCTGTTCTAATTTTTTTATTTATTTATTTATTTATATATTTATTTATTTGACTACATTTGCATGTACGAGGGTGAGTCCAAAAATAAGTTTCCCTTGGCGATTGTGTAGGCCTACAGAGGTGTGGATGAAAGACAAAAAAATATAATGAGACATTAAAGATTTCCACATAATTACCACGTATATTGAGACATTTAAGCTTCAAAAAGACCTCCAGGAAAGAATCAGGGTTATGCGCTCCCAACCAAGAGTTGCAATATGGTTTTGCGTTGCCGTCGCCGGGTATGGTCTCGCATTGTCAACCAACAACAGAACGTCTGGAGACGGCCAGACCGCTTTTTCCGAATCGCCTCCTTCAATTTCGACAGGGTGTGACAGTACCGCGTAGGTTCCATCCTCCAAAAAGTCCAGCAACAAAACTCCTTGGGCGTCCCAGAACACTGTGAAGAACACTTTACCTGCTGAGGGCATTGTTTTGAACTTCTTTCGGACAGGTGATGATTGATACGGCCTTTGATTCGGGCGTGAAATGTGAGCCGTGAATACGGCTCAAGTGAAAATAATATAAAACGTATTTATGAATAGCAATCCTCAAACAACCAGTGTTTACATGAATCAGTGAACGCGCCCAAGCGAACCAGTAAGGTGTTTATGAAAGCGGTCCCCGACGGTAACTGCCATCTTTTCGAGCGCAAGGGTCGGGAGAGACGTGGTTTCGCGAATTCAGTTGAGATCGTGTTCTGGTGAGACAAGCATGTAGCTCAAAGTTCTAGTGATTTTGGTGGGCGTTGCAGCCGTTACGAAGATGTTCTTCTTCTGCAACGGCGTTTTGGGTGAGATCTTTTCTTTTCTTATTTGATGCTCCGTTAACAATGTATTTAATATTCTAATCTGTCCACACCCAAGTTTTGGTATCTAAATTGTATGTCATTTTGTGAATCCGGACGATTTTGCAGTAGCCAATTCCAAGACTGATGATTATTCTCTCTGAAACATAGCAGAATTTCCATCTCAGTCAGAAAAAGAGTGCAGGAATAAAATGTGTGTGTTTTATATGCCTTTAGAATATTTTGAAGAGTATATCTTCTGCTCCATCTTGCCTTTTCCCGACTCGAGGAAAAAATCTCCAAACTGAGTGGAGTTGTCATGAGATTTCATGATTACTAACAGATCAACGTCCTCCCAATAATAACTGTAGAATTAGGATTACTTTGTGAAGTAGTGACTGCTGTTTCGACAGTAAGTACATCATCATCCTTTGCTTGGTTCAAAGGTGTATTCGCGAGGTTGATTTGTTTCCTTACCGTTTACTCGCCAAGAAATTTGGCTTTTCCTGGCATTATTTCTTAAAATTTCTTATGCATACTCCAAAGAAAATTCCCTGAGTAAATATTAGTGAGTTGTCGGCATTTCAGAAGATCTTTTACAAAAAATAAAGCAGTAACTTTTAATACACTACCTCTGCTTAATGTGCAGTCGACAACATTTATTTCAAGTTTATTTCGAGACCTGGCTTGGCAATGATCTGAACCCTGAGGAATGGGGTTGGTTTATGAAAGCAAATTTGTTAGTTTCTGTACCACCTGCTCCAGATTACCTTTTGAATATGATCTTCTGTTATGTACGAAAGGTTGTGGCGATGTGTGTGGATGTAGAAATCTAGGGATCCATTGCTCTCTAGCGTGTGAAAATTGTCATGGACAATCTTGATTAAGTGTCGTTTCAACGGAGGGAATCTCAGGGAGAGAAATCGTCACCGGAACATTTCTTTTATGGTCACAATTTAAATATACGAGACACTGATCTACACTTTCTTATGGGAAAAAATCTCCATCATAATACTAACTTCAGATCTATTATAACTAATTTTATGATGTCATTCATTATATAATAAATAATGTAAACACAACATGAAATGTTAAGAGATTGTCTCACATTTGACATTAAAATATTCGTTTCAGCGTAAAAAAAGACATAGAAAACGATAGGTCTACTCCACGTGCCTAGAGAGCTGAGTTCACCATTTCAACTTCCCAAAAAGGAGGAAGAAGCCTACTGCAGAAAATCGGGTACTTTTCAGGTATAATTTAGAATGACATAACAAAGCTCTCTGTTAAGAAAGAAAAAAAAACATTGGCTTAAAACTGTATCGAAGAAACACTTTTGTTGTTATTTGTTTTTGCTAAAGTTACTGGACTAGAATACGAATTCTTAAAACAAACGGAATTCTCAAACTCATCCGCTTGCAAACGTTACGTCATGTAACCATCCGCTACGTGAGGAGATCTAACACATCCCCATGCCATAACAGTAATGAAGGAAAGCCTGGATGGTGAATATCAAAATTCTTCTAAATAAATAAATGCATAAATAATTTAGTGATTAACTAAATAAGTAATGAACGAATATAAAATACAACTTACGAAGTCAATTAATAAATAGTCAAATTCGAAAGAACACCAGCAGAGTTCGGCATGCGAGGTTTCACACAATCCATGTGGGGATTATTTAATCTCACTAACAGCATACTACCTTCGTTTAATAATAATAAGTGTGGAACAGTCCTATTTGATTTAGAATCTCTGAATGAGGTTCCTGGGAAAATATAAACAATAACTGCATTGTGCATGCATTGAAGTGATTAACACGTGGTGCCTCTGCTGCAGGAATCAAGCTAATTTCCTGTTCCGCACGCGTTAAGGTGTGAATGTGTTTGTACGGTCAAATCACGTGGATGAAAGTAATTATTATAATTATATTACTAGCACACCTGCAGGATATAACTTCTCTACTCCGTGACATTGTGTGCTATGAGAGGAGAGAGAAAATAGGCCTATCGGTAGAGTAGACCGAACATTTAAAAGTTATTAAAAGTTATAAAATCCAAATGTATGAAGTGATAAAAATAAAGTCCTATAAAAATAAAATCAGGCAAACTGATGTAACAAAGGGCCAGAATACTTTCATTTATTCAGTTGTAATTGCAATTATGATATGCAGAAAATAAGTTATTTATTTTAATCGCTTTCCGAGTTAAGCTCCAGGTTGACTCATTAAGCAGGGCTTACGGAAGAACAAAGGTCTAATTTTATAATCAGATTAAAATCTTCCAGCATCAGCAGAACTATAGAGATCTGTGATATCTTTACAAACGCACACTGTGCCCCTAAGGTTACTTTGCATATGTTGGAAGCTAGAACATTTGATTTAGAAGGTGGATTTGGTTTCGACCATTTTTAGCTAAATCTGTGAACGCCACTGTTGAATCTTTATGACTGGCACCCATAATTCCTTTGCGAAACCTTGGAAATGCTTCAATCAAATTTATTACAGGAAACAGCTAGGTAATTACCAACAACTACTGAAGTCATAATGCCAAAATTCCTAGAATGGTTTTATTTACCAATGAATGAAAATCCCGCCTCGACTCTTTCTCTCGTTCGGTTTGTGCTCGTCTTTTTTCTTGTTAGTTACGTTTTGTGGCGTCCTCTATCTTAGCTTTGCTAGTCAGCTTTTAAGCTTTAGAGGCATCATTAAGTTCCGCTCCGTCGTAGTGTTTAGCGAAGGGTCTGGATTCGCCCGGGAATGGTGTGAGTATCTTGAATTTCACTAATGGATAATTCTCAACTACCACACTTAGGTTTTTAGTTTGCTAATCACGTTACCCAAGTAATCATGAAACATAAAACCTTCCTTTCTCTGAATTTCGGTTTGGATCATTTTCATGGAGGTACGTTAATTATGTGGTTCTCATATGGATTTTGAAGTAAATACTTGTGGAATAATTCGATCTTAGAGTTCAGTTATACACATATATGCCCCTGTATGCCCAGATTGTTAAAGGATTAGTTCGCGGTATGGAAAGTTCTAGATATGTCATGTCGCCATGTTCATTAGTCCATCAGTCACGTCATTTATATAATTGACTATGTAATCTTTTTCTTGCCTGAGAAGCATATTCCACCTTAATACGTTCGTTCTGTTCTTATGTAGTTAAAATTTTCTGTCACTTTATATCTAGAGCAGTTAGCAGATACTCGCTGGGTTTGCCTTTGACCCTGTGCCCTTGTCAAGTTGTAGAGTTGCTGGACCGCATTTCATGATTTCAATTCATTCTCCATCATGTATGTAGGCTATGAATAGTTATTAATATTTTCTATGCTGTCAGTTGAGTATGACAAATCCTAATGTTCTTGCTTTAGCTATGGTCACAGTCCATCCTTCTGATATCAGTACAAATGAAACATTACATTAGGCCTAGATTACTTATGCGTTATTTGATTTATTCAAAATTAATATTTGTGGGGGTTGTGATATTTTACAAATTAATCCCATAATTAAAATAATTACTCTTGTAATTGAATTATCAAAATATAACTAGACTGTTAGTAGGCTATATTCCTGTGATTACTGAGGAATTATTTGTAATTCTAATTTATTTGCCAATTAGAATTTATATCTTTTGGGCTTGACCTTACGGTGTAAATTTATATTTGAATACTCACTTTAATTTCAGTCGTTTACAATGTAGCTTTGATCTATACCTTCACTTTATTTAGTAAACTGAGTGTATTTTCGATTTAATATTATTATTAAGTATTTTTTTACATACTTGCCGGTATAGTTACATATCAACATAAGATTTGCCCCTGATAAGATTATGATGTTAATTTAATATTCTTGGCCTTCATATTTGGAATCTAATTGTAACCACAGGCCCTTTAATTATTATCAGTAACGATCTATAGTTATATCACCCATTCATTTCATGGTCACCCCCGTCCTTTGGTTTCTGATACGTAAATATTTAGAGCTAATGTTGTGAATTGGGTATTACCTTTGATACAGTTATAGAGCTTCATTATTACGTTTTCAGTCTTCTTTAAGCCTTTCGAAGTACTTGAATATCTGACTTTATATTAATTAAATATTCTTCGGCAGCTATTGTTTTGTGACTATTCTAGTCTGATAATTTTGGTGACTTAACCTTAATTTTGAATATATTGAATTGCTCGACGTACCAAATATTACAGGCTGTATTTAAATATATTAACTGCATAAACATTTTCATCTAGTCCTCTTTTGAACAAGTTTCGCAGGTTATTCTGGTGTTATTTGATAATTGCATTGTTGTTATATACAATTTGAAATTCTATTAAAGTTGTTAAAGTTGTTTCTTATGTAGTGTGTAGATGTTGGTCTCCCTTTCCATCCTCTTCCTCTGAAGGGTGACGATCTATTCAGGTGTTGGGTGTCACGTTTCCATATCCCGTTGTGCCACCAATGGCAATACATCTCTTATATACCTAAGAAGCTTTGTCTTGACTGACTGACAGAGAATCAACGTAGAGCCTAAACTATAATAGGTAGAGACTTGGAATTTTGACAGTATCTTCGTTTCATAATGTAAGTGCTCACTAAGAAAGGATTTTGAAAAATTTTGATTTTTAATGCCAAAAATAAAATGTTTTTTTTGAGAATACTTAATCCCATTTTACACAGAATTATCAAATGCAAACCACAGTTCACATGACAACAGTGTATTGTTGGCGAATCTTTACATAAGGCTTTGGAAATAAATGAAACAAGACTTTGAAAATTAGAGAAGGTATTAAAATGTATATTTGAGTACATTATGTATCTCAAAATTTTGTAGATTATGTAAAATAAGCTGTAAATTCAACCTTTTAATCGAAATGTTCGAATTAATCAATATGTTCTTTACAGCTTACAAGTTTCGCGGGCAAAGCCTTAATGGGAAAACATGGAATGATTTGGACGAAAAACACTATGCGGGGTTTCTTGGGGTAGGGAACTCTAATCTGAGGTCTTTCTTTTTCCCGGGTGGCGCACTTTGATCGTGAAATGCACCTCGAAACCAGGTTTTTAGTTCTTTTTTAAAATTATCAACCGTTATAATAAAATTGTTTATGCATGATTTGGGTAAGGTTCATGAATCTATGGTTCATTTTAATCGTTTCATTTGAAATTTGTATGCCCATATGGTAGCTTAAGATTCGTTTTGTTCGTTTATTCATATTTTTACGTTAAACAATGTAATTAAGAGTAAAATTACGTAATTCCTCCAATTTACGTAAAAACAGTGTCAGTGTTAATAAATACGTTTTAATTATTTTTCTGCTAAATAGGGCCTAAATGATTTAATCGCAATATCTAGCAGTTGAGTAAGTAATCGCGGGCGAAGCCGCGGGCACCTGCTAGTATACATATACTGTACATTAGCTAACCCCTATTAAAAAAATCGTTCAACTGACTATTGAATTTGAACTAACATAATCTTACAACCCTCGAGATTTTACAATTTATATACAAATTAGAATAAATAGCAATAAATTACTGTTTAAAATCCCAAAATATTCAAAACATATTAAAAGTCTTTTGTTCCTTTTTAGATGCAGGATTACTCAATTACACCATAACAATTAAACTTTATATATAGGCTAAACTTGTATATATTGAGTTGAAACGACAATTACAATAGAAAATATGATTCAATATCATTAATTGCAGACTAAAAACCCTAATTATAATAATAATTCAAGCTACTTGAATAGTCTACCCAAGTATTGCAATACTGCATCGACTAGAACAGATCTAGGCTGCATTAAATTCCAAGAATACGGTTTCATTAACAAATTTATATCACCCTGTATCTGATCCACTATTAATTACTTTCACCCAACATTAATAATTTTGTTTCGATATTAATCATTAACAAGAAATGTAGTATAATTCAAATACAGATTCATATCTGCATATAGTCTGCTAAATGCTACTTCTTCTGGGCGTCGAGATCACACTATATTTCATCCATAATTAGTGATTGATGAAAAACAGCATTCAACACTGAACATTAACTCATTTTATATTCAATCAATTTGTCCTAATTCAAAATTAAGTCTCAATGACATTTTATTTCAACTTTCAGACATTATTAAAATATCCTGCGATCCACATTTTAAGCTAAGGAGCATCCTAGTATTGTCTCAGAATTCAATATGATTCATAATTCATAAAAAAATAATCTGAATTGTCTAGAACGCAGGAGAATCGAAAAGAAATGTTTAAAGCGGAACGGATCGATACTGACGGACAGACGAGACATGACGGACTATTACAAATATTGATTTTCTTTACTACTGAAATGGGCGTCATTTCAACAGCTAAACAAGAAAACCGGGACAATGAACTTTACTAGAATTTTAAGACATACTAAATATTTAGACAGCAATTTAGAATTCAAACTTTGGGTGAAAAGAAACTAAGAAAATTTAATAATTTATTAAGTTAAAGTCAAACAGAAAAATAGACAATCTCACCCAACAGATAGCAATGGGAAAACATCTTCGCGCAGCTGGCACGCCCACAAAAATCACTGTTACTGTCACTTACTGCTTGCGTATTTGTCCAATATCAATTGGTTTTTCCCATGGACCATACAAATTCATATACCAAGTTTCATGAAAATCCGATAAAGTGCATTTGAGTTATCTGTTACAGACACTGACAGACAGATATTTTGATATTAAGTGCCAGAATGGTACTTTATGGGATTGTATGGTGGACGAGAAAATGTCTCTCCGTCTCTCTGTCTATCTGTCCTTCTGACCTTGTGACTTTACGCGCAATAACTCATATACGCTTTATCGAATTTTCATGAAACATGGTATACACATTTATAACATCCATGGGAAGAGGCCTATTGATATTGAACCAAATCGACTGACAGGTACCGGAGAAATGTCCGATTTAGCTCCTATTTTATGGTAACATGGTAATCCTACGAGAGTTGACAAGTTTATCGATAGATAAATATAAAGAATTATTACTTTCGTGCTTTGTTGCATAAAAACAAAACTTACAGTTGTCAGATCACGGCATACTGTGAATCAACCATCCATGAATCGATTCGAGCTACCGTGGTGTAATACAGTGCTACCAATTGTGCATATAAGACATAGTTAACGTCATTCAGGTAAGTTAACAGCAGAACAGAATAAAAGCCCATGACCTGGCTTGCACCGAATCGAAATTGTGTTCTTAATCAATGTACTTTTCTATTATTTAAATTTACAAACAAGTTATGTTGTATAAAATAATCTAATTTCGTGCCCCCTAGTGGCAGCAGTGACTTTTAATCACTGCAAACTGATACTTGCATCTCCATTAACGAGCAGCTGATTTTACCGCGATAAAATGCCATCTGATTCCTACAAGAATATTGTAAAGGCTAGTTTACACGACGAAATTAGGTTTCGTAACTGAGTTTCGTAACTGAGTTTCGTAACTGAGTTTCGCAACTGTTTTTTACTTGAATGAGCAAGCGCTAGATGTAGGCTACTGGCGACAATGAGTTACGACACTTCGCAGTTTCAGCTGATTCCAACTTTTCACGAAACTATAATAGTAATTTTGAGATTATACGATTATTTAGCTTGTTCGCATTTCGTAAAATGAAATGGGGAAGTGAGGAAATTGTGAAATGCCTGTATTAATACGTGTTTCAAACGTTTGTTTGGGATTTTAACAACTTTAACTTCAGAAATAACATGAAATGTGCGGTTGCATTGAAAAGAAAATGTGTGTAATTAGTTTCATGAAATCACTTTCATGAAAGTGGTTACGAAACCTAGTGTCATCGTGTAAACTAGCCTTAAGATAAACTGCCGTGATTGGTCTATATCTGAGGAAATGCTAAACGTTATTGGTCAATATCAAACACGCGGCGTATGACTTTGATAGTCAATTGCAAATTAGTTCTCATGACAACATATTGTTTTACAATGTTCATATATGGTTTTAGAAGTTGCAATACATTTAGTTTTAACAAATTATAATACTACCCACATATTCCTTCACAAACATGTAAAATTGCTTTGGAGGGAACTTAGGATCTCGTCGACTTCATATGAAGACCACAGGGAAAGAACGTGCTTGGTCCATTTTCTTTTTTTACAAGATAGCGTTTTAAAATGTTATAACCAAAAATATGAAACCATGCACTTAATATTAATACTACCACTTAATTATCATTAACTTTAATTTATTGTTTTGAAGATTTCATAAATACTTTGTGGTAATTTTTTACAGTTTGGGCTACATAAGCACTTTTTTGTTGAAAGGGCACTCTTTACAGGAAAAGAATGAGCTCTGTTCTTGAAAATTCAGAAGACCACATTATGAGAATGCAACAGTTATAGAGAGACCATTATCTCTAAAAGGACAGTCGAAAAGTAGAATGCTCAAGACACTTATTGAACATAATTTTAAATAACTATTCATTAAGAATTGAACATAAAATACAGAATTCAATATTCAAAAATTTAATTGGGGCAGTACAAAACCACACATTTTATAATAAAAAAATCACAACACATCATTATTTCTGAACATTGACCATCTGCATTAGAAGATGAATTCATCGAAGCATTTACAAAATTGTTTTAGATATTGAAGTTCTTGATATTTCGCTTGTGAAATTCTCAACTTACCTGAAAATATAATGTCACCGGTAAGTCTATATAAGTTAAACGTTTTTCAGTAACGTTAATGTTAGTGGCAGACCTTTTCTATTTACTTGGGAACAAAAACTCAGATGGTCCAAAAACTTAATGTGGCTTCTTAGTATTCCTTTTGGGATTTGTAACTACAAATGTGGCCCATGCTACTGGCTGTTTTCTTGCTTTTACTGCATTGAATGAATTAACCCGAACATCCTTCGAAGGAGCTAATATGATCGATATTGCATTGGACTTCCCTTAATTAAGTTTCCTAGCATGATTTGCATGTACACCTCTTTTATCCTAAGGTGGCTGACCAGTTAGTTTCAAAGATTTCTGTATGGCCATCAATACTGTGAAGTCTAATAAAGGCTTTTCTACAAACTGGAAATCCTATCACTTTATTTCCTCTCGTTATCCTTTTTCGATAATTGTAGCTGCAACCACAAAATTGAGCTTTATCTACCCCTCTTTCTCGATCTTCTACTCATTGCAGGTGTCATGAAGTTCAAACCACTTAAATGTGATGACTGCTGGTTCCAATCCCCCATCATATTGAACTGCTTTATATTGTCTGATCTTTCCGTTTTAGTGATCTTTTAAAAAATAAGAAATAAAAGTTAAATTGATAACTTTCACGCAATTCATGAGTTTGCACTCTCATTTTCTTCAACATAGTGTTCATTCTACTGGTACTCGTCCACTTCTTGCTGCTATTTGATGTAGAGGGCAGCACATCTTCATTCTCTGAAGAGTCTGTCATAACTATTTTCTATAATATCAATAATCTTTTTTTAAATTTTGTACAAACCTTGTTTTAGCTGGAAAGAATAGTTTCATATCTTTTACATGCAAGCAACAGAAGTCTAAGAAGAAATAAAATTGTGGATTGCCAAAATCATGCAATAATGGCATAAAATACTCTAAATAATGAAGAAATTATAACAAAAATGCATTGTTGGCATGAAGTTGCAGGTTTTTTATAGTTACAGGAAATAGATATTCATTTTGTAGGAACATAGTCCACTAGTAGGCACTTACTAGTGGGCTTTGGCGCTGTTTGCATGGTGGTAAGCACGTTCTTTAATTGCACATGAAATAAACATCTGCTTGTATTGGCTGGAATAAGCACGGTTCTTTCTTGCTATATAAACAGTTATAATGACTCTTTAAAGAAGGAAAAAAGATTTCACTCGTATGGACATAATAGCACGTTCTTTCCCTGTGGTCTTTATATGTTAAAGTGAACCCATAACACTGTAAAAAATAAGGTGATTTTATGCCCATGTTGCATTCCAAAATTCCTTCGCTTTGTGACGTCATAATATCTTGCCCAATTAATTTAAGCATACAGCTAAAGAACTTGCTAGTGCGCAGACTACTGTGTGACAAGATAGCGTTTAAATCCATGGGTTGTGGAAAGAGTACAATAATATCTTAGCATAAGAAGATGAAACTACCCCTAATGATGACCAACCTTTGGTATAACACTCCCCTTGTTTTTTTTTTTTTTTTTTTTTTTTTGTCACGAGCCATCCACGGGTTGCGGAAATAGTACAGTAGAACATTTTGATGTGCCCTCTCTTAGAAAACGTTTTAATTGTATGCGCCTTGGGAATGCGGCATCTAGTAGCAATGTTCGAAAGTCAAGAGTGTATAACCATGACGCCTCTAGGAAGCTATGAGTTATATGAGACATCCCTTGTATCGACGGTAGCAAGTCGCACCGTAGGCAGGCTGTTAGGAACAGATAGCTGGTAATGGCAACCCCACGTGATGACAAAATTTTATTAAAATAATAAATAAAATTAAAATCAACATGCATTTTAACGCAATATTCCCTCAGTGACACGGAAGAGGAGGATATCATGACGTCACATGAATGAAAATCTGATGATTCCAAAGAGATTAACTAAGCTGCAAGATCTTACTGCACAACCGATGTTAGAATCTGGGATATCACGACCTCATATGGACAAAATGTCATAACTATCTAGAGTCCAAAGGGATAGCTGCAGACTGAATGATGACGAGTTCCTTAACTACAAGAACGCACGTACGCAACCGAGAGATAGAGTTCGGTCATAAGGGCAGAAGTTACAGGAGTTAGGTTAAAACCCTTTGCACAAGACTGCATAATCAGAACGTCAGTTCCAGACGTCATTGGCCCAAGGGCGTAACTTCAAAGCCATGGCACAAGAGGCCATACCAAGGCATCTCCAGCAGACTTTCCATGGCCAAAGGTCGTAACTTTGACGCCGGTTGTCGGAGGTTGGGGAAGTGTTTCCCTGGGCACTTCCGTTTCTCCTACCACCTAAACGGAGCCTCATACAGTACTACTTCTGGTGATGAATGAACAATTTCTGATCTCATTGATTCGGAAAACAGTTCACGTTTCGGCTAGCTAAAGGAGAAGAGTTTCATAAACCTATTAAAATAGTGAGTTCGAAGAGAAGTAGACTAGATAAGAGCAACACAAACAAGTTCGGACACAAATAAGTAATCCACCAGCAAAATGACCTATATTTAAGAAAACCAACAACTTGATATGATGGAAGTGATCAAAATATCCTCTGGCACCGTTTCAATGGACTCTGGCAAATGTTGATGGGTATTTGAAGAAAACCTGCAAATCATTGTTTGCCCATTAAAAAAAAAAATACACCACCCCTCACAGTCCGCCGGAAAAAGATTCGGCCTGTATAATTGATGCAATTGATGTTCTTCAGTCCATCAAAGGAGATCAAGAAACATTTGACGAATTGTCAACGATTTTTCTCAAGCAGGTTTTGAATATAGGTCGGAGTTTCTGTAGAGTTAACATAGTATTTGATGATTACCGAGTGGTTTTGATCAAATCGTTGGAGCAGGAAAAAAGAGGAACCTCTGAATATACCATGATCAATGAATTAATGGGTGGACACAAAGTTGATTGTTGCTGGAAGCTGTTAAGGAAGAGTTACAGCAAAAGTAAAATGATAAAATTCTTTGCTGACACTTGGAAAGAAGAGAACTTCAATAACATAATTGGAATCCAATAAATCATCGTAACAGTTGGTGAAATCTGCTTCAGGATCACGTCTGTTGGGAGCGAAACTGTTCTAGAGCTATACTGCACTCCACAAGAAGCTGATTCCAGAATGATTCTGCTTGATAGGAACACCGCTATATCATATGGATCAATTCTTTGTTTTTCAAATGATACAGATGTATTACTAGTGGACTAGTGCCTACTAGTGGACTATGATCCTACAAAATGAATATCTATTTCCTGTAATTATAAAAAACCTGCAACTTCATGCCAACAATGCATTTTTGTTATAATTTCTTCATTATTTAGAGTATTTTATGCCATTGACTGTAAGCTTATGACACACTACTGGTCTGGCTGCGACAGTGAGTGTTTTTGCTGGCTAGGGAAAAGTTAATGGAATTATACTTTTGTGCAAGAAGGAACAACGATTTATTGAAGCATTCAGCAAGTTAGACAGAGATTGGGTGCTGTCTAATGATGCTGATGATATGCCATAGAAGGATTCATCTGTCAGTCGTTTTGCCTCCAAATGGAAGGTAAAATCTGTTGATGAGCTGCGCTACCAGATGTTCAGAGGGAAAAAGAGGCAAATTGAGAGCTTCAAAATGCCTCTTTGAAGGACACACTGTGACAACGTACATACCTAGATTGTTTTACTTTTTATTTTTAAATTAGTCTATTTTACCTAACTTATTTGAAGTTCCTTTAATGGGTTCTTCTTCAAAATGCAAAAGAAAGAAGTTGACAGTATTGTATATTATATGAGTTGGCAATTATTGTTGTCCCAGGCAATATATTTTTGAGTAGGTGATTAAGAATCACGATTCAAGTAGTGTACATTAGTAGGTCATGTGAAGTTATCAAGTGATAAATCGATTACTGAGGATGGATATAAATAAACCGCAGGGTTAGACGCTTAGGGCCGTTTTCTCCAAGTCAGTTTAAACCTAGATTTATTTCAAACTAGTTCAATCCTGAGTTTAAACTAAAAGTGGTTTTCCCCACATTACTTTAAACCTTGCATCAAGTTTAAACATGGGATCTAGCTAAACCTTCAATATTGAGGGTTTAAAGTAGTATTCTGTGGTTTAAAGTATTATTGTGTTGGGACTAGACATAATATCATCATACTTGCAACATTTTATAACTATTTTAATTTTGAATTACTGTTTAATTCGATTTTTGACTATACATAGTCAGAAATTAGAAGTTTCAGAATGGAAGAACTTGTTGAAATCTTTGATGAGATTGAAGAAGGTGATTACAATGTACAAGTGAGGATAGGCCTACAAAGACCAAGAGTTATTCGTAGAAGAATAGACCACTTCGAAAAGTGGGATGAGACTGAATTTTTTAATAGGTATAGAATTCACAAGCACACAACTAACATTGTTTTACATAGTATTGAGGATGTTATCAAAACAAAAACTAACAAGTATATCCTGTTTCGCCAGCAGCAATGTTTCTTACCACTTTAAGATATTATGCATCAGGCAGTTTCCTTATGAATGTTGGAGACCACAGTGGAATTCATGTGTCCACAACTAGCAAGATAGTAAAGAAGGTCTCCACAGCTCTAGGGCATCTTTCACAGCATTACATCCACATGACAAATACACCTGAGGAAATATCTAGGGTTAAGCATGGGTTCTATGCGATTGCCCGTTTTCCCAATTGCATTGGTGCAATTGACTGCACACACGTATGGGTACAATCGCCTGGTGGAGCAAATACCGAAACATTTAGAAATCGCAAAGGGTTTTTTTTTTCAATTAATGTCCAAACTATATGCGATGATTCAAGACATTGTGGCAAGGTGGCCGGGCTCATCTCACGGTTCACATATCTTCAATTCTTCAAGAATTATGAGGAGATTCGAAGAGGGGGGGTTTGGCACAGCTGTTCTTGTTGGTGATGGTGGATATGGTGTGAAAATTATCCCATCACACCACTGGCCAATACTCGCACACCAGCGGAACAACTTTTTCAAGAGACCATCACAAGGACAAGGAATCCAGTGGAAAGGAGCTATGGGGTTTGGAAAAGAAGATTTCCTGTTCTAGCTACTGGAAGCAGGCTAAAACAGGACAGAATCCAAAGCATAATTGTGGCAACAGCTGTCTTGCACAATATACCCTGCAAAGAAAACGAAGACATACCTCCTGTCACTGAAGAAGAGTTGGCTGCTATTAATGCACTGCATGACTTGCCTGAAGTAGGTAATAACCTCCCAAATAGAGCAGAAAATAACATTTGGCGAAACCAACTTATTCACCAGTACTTCCACGATTTATTGGCAAACCAGTGAGAGGAAATCTGATGAAGTTAATGTAGATGTAGATAGCTCGTTCTGTAGATCCTATGTTGAGCAAGGCTCAAGGATATAGAATACGTCAGATCAGATTAAACATGCATGTTATGACGAAAATATACAAAACTGTAAGCTGAAAAACTTATGCAAGCTGGAAATATTCATTCATATATTATAAGGTGTGAGTTATTAAAAATTCCTTGAGAGATCTTCTGAAAGATTTGCATTTGCTTTTAATACCAATAATTTAATGTTTCTTGGAAGCTTATTGTAAATCTGTATTGCAGAATAATAATTATCTTTCTGAAAGAGTTTTCATGAATTAGCTGGCATATATGTAAATCATTCATGTTTCTAGTTGTACATCCATGTACACTGTAATTAGTTTGAAATTTATCAATATTATCTACCATATTATAACACTTTGCTGAGTATATAGACTCCCCTGTGAGAATGAGGACTTTTAATTTTTCAAATAGCAGTTTACAAGATTCTCTTTTTTCTTTCCACATATTATTGTTATTGCAAGTTTTTGTAATCTAAATATTTTCTCCCTAAGGGAAGAGTTGCCCCAGAATATAATTCCGCATCTCATTACAGAGTGAAAATATGCTAAATATACCATGAGCAATGGATCCTTTGTAATATATCATTCAAAATTCTTAAAACGAAACACGCTGAACTCAGATTTGGACTTATCATTTCAATATTGGAGCAATGGAGTATCGTTCACTACTGCTCATTATTCATGTTACATTTTTTATATTTATTTTTACTGCAGTTTAGCTTGTTGAAAATCAAACTTGTGACATAACGAACCTTACAACATTGTAAACCTAAAGTGAGTTGTGTGAGAGTACCGTGCAAAATGATCTACAACACAACTTTATTTACTACGGGCCTATTGCTTATGATATGAATGTGTTGCATTTAACTTACTCTAACTTTACTGTACATGTAGTCCATATACAATAGACCTAACAATTTTGCAAACACATTTCACCTTCGGCTTAATTGCAATAATTAAACAAAACTTACATAAGTTTGCAGTCCAATAGGAATTAGGTTACATATTATAAGATAAAGTAACATCAGTACATGGAATGTGATCAGGAATGTATATCCTCAGATACAAGGAAATCGCTGTCAGAAGGAATACTGTAGGCCTACATAATTTATTTATCTAGCCTACAATAATTAGAATACTTGGAAATTAAATTGAATAGATTTTTAAATCTATTTGTAATTTTATACATATTTCATAATATGTTGAACGACATGATTAATACCTTACCTGACCTTCGATCATCCAATATTCTGTATTATCCATCACTGTTCTTGGTACATTAAATTTGTTATTTACTGTATTTTTGGTGGACTTTATAACCGTTTGCTGTATTGTCCCTCAATGTCGAGCTGTAAAACTGTGTAAATAACACTACAGCAGAGGGGAAAACAAAGAAGGTTACACACAAGAAATGTTTAGATAGCTTGAAAATATCACTGATTTACGTGAAGGACATATTATATTTTGGCATATAGGCATATCTTGTTGTTAACTGCATTATCCAAAATTTTCAGTGATCCAATGTACTCTGGGTCCAGTTTAGGTTGGATAATTGATACTCTACTAAGTTGATAGGCCTAAATTTTTCTTCGACTCTTTGCCATAGTACTGAAGTAGCCCTAGAATGCATTATTTAATTACTTAAGAAGTTAAGTGAATTTATAGTTTTAAGGAAAATCATACTTTTCTTTATGAAATAAAAACCTGAAGCTTAATGACGGTTAACTTTCTTTCTTTATTGGCTTAGATATACAAATATGTAAGTTTAATGAATTCCATCTGTGCAAGATAATGTAAAATAAAATGTACATACTAGTAGGCCAACTGGTAGAACTTTTTTAGATGCAGTCTGGTGGTTATTATATCTTCTCAAGCAGACCATACAAAAGACAAATTTTGTAATAATTTATAAGTCTACTACCGATATGCAATTAAAAAATATATAAATCATTAGGTGGTCACAAAATCAACTTCATTAGTAATAGGCCTGTTAATGTATTTTTCATAGTCATGAAATGTTTACAAACATCAACAGTCATATCAACCAAAATCTTTAGATTTACAAGAATTCTGGGAAAAAATTCCAGCACACTGGCAATGATCATCCCAAAATAAGTATCTAGAAAATCAACCAATCAGGCCAAAATCAGTAACTGAGGGAGTGATGACAGCTACAGACAAATGAGAAATTAATGATCTTTAAAAACATTGATGTTCAAGAAACTACTTACTCATAATAGGCCTATAAAGCGCTCATCAAGCTTTGTGTTGCTAACATTTTTACTCACAAAATAAATTCCTATTTTTAACACTTGTACCCATAATTAAGCCTAAGTATGTATTAGTGACCATGGCTGTTTTTAAAAATCTCCAATTTGACTACATATAAATTGGTGTGATAATACCCTATACAAGGGCCAACTAAGCAAGGACTAAAATTAAGAATCTACATAGGTATAGGTTTTAAAGTGTTGTAACTTATGGTAAATTTGTAAGCTAATGTAATGTTCCACAATTTATGTTAATGGAAGCATGTTATCTATAAGAATGCAATGAATTGTATAATAATATCATTATGAAAATTTCTAAATAAATTTCATACCCATACGGTATTAAAAACTCATATTACAGTAGATTTAACTTACTGGCTTACCTTTCAATATGAATATGAATAAATATGAATAATGTACCACCTACTAAGAACATAATGTTGGGTTTGAATATAAGAAATACTATACTGGTAATTAGAACTAGCCTATGACATTTTTGAAAACTGAATTTAAGATGAAAGCTGTTTAGTTTTTATTTGAAAATCCAGTTCTCTATTCATAACATCCAGTTCGTGAATTTTCTTTTTTACTTCGAAGTCAAACTCTTTACACTTTATATCAATTTCTAAAAGTTTGATTTTGAGTTCATGTTCTATACGCTGAAACTGAATCTGGTCTTCTATTGCCCGACTCTGCAAAATCAAAACTTCTTGTTTCTCATCAGATAATACCCGAAGTTTTTTTCCTGCTATGGTATTTTCCAATGATGGTCTTTTCCTCTTTATTCGAAGTAGCATGGAAGTAGGTTTTCTCATGTTGTTTACAGTGAATTGGCTTGTGCCTGGAATGGCTTCAGGCTCATTAATTTGTACACTGGTATCATTCTGCAAGATAAAGAAAATCTGAAGAGATCCAAGTTTTACTGAACAGAGAAATCGAAAAAGCAATCACTAGAAAAGTTACTACTGACGTATAACATTTACTTATTACCAGTAAGGTAGGCCTATCTGATGTGGAGTTGTATCATCAAGCATGGTAAATCCTTGTGATACTTCAGGCTGACTAATATTAACGCTGGTGGATGAAAGGTGTGTTTCAATGTCATTTTCAACTTCCTGGACTTCATACAATTGTGGAACTTCAATGCTGATGAGAGAAAATTGGCTATCAAGTGATGGAAATTGCAAAGTCTCACCTGTTGAATCTGTATCGCACACTGACGGTAGCCCCTCAAGCTGTACTGTGCCAATAATCTCTCTTATTTTGACATCAGTATTAGTGATTATGTTTGGATCATATGGCTCTCCACCTGTACCTGAAGTGTACTTTTTGTCTTCAGCAAATCTTCTTTTGCAAGTCTTTTTGAGGTTTTCATACTTGCCTTTAAGCACCTTCCAATCTCTTAGTACAAGTCCACAACTTTCATTAAAACTTCCTGCTGACTCTTTCCATGCATTGTCCTTATCCTTTAAGGTAACATGATCTGTTTTTTTACATTCTAAGATATATTTCCTTGCGCTAACTAAAGATAGCAATAAGTTAATTTCTGTAATATGAGGTACCGGGTCTTGTAATGTTTACATTATGTTAAATATAATATATAAATAGTATATTTAACATAATGTAAACATTACAAGACCCGGTACCTTATATACGATTTAATTTCAATTTAATATGAATTTGCGACAAATCAGAACGAAGCTGTTCGGACGACATAATGACGCAAGAAGAAAGCTTTCCAAAATAATTCAAGAAAACAACTGAACAAATTAATCTACACAACACTTCAGACGTTTAAATTATAACTTATTATTATTACGCTATAATTACACTACAATTTTCACTAGGGAGCACACTTAAACACACACAGTTCTTTTTAACAAAATAAAAACACAATCTCCTTCTTCACAAACGGCAGACATATTGGAAATAAAGTAAACACAATACGTCATCGGTGTCCTTGGTTACTGATTGGCCAGATACACTCAAGATCCGAAGCCTGTAAACTGTCAAGATGGTCCAACTCCTCTTGCATCGTTTGAACCCGCGAGCATTTTGTTTAAACTGAACGTTCGCCAAAATTGTTTGGATAAAATGAAAGTCTGTTTAAACTAAATACCCAAAAAATGGAACGGGTTTGGCTTATACCAAGTTCAATCGCATTTGGAGGAAACGACTCTATCTCGTCTCCCGCTAGGGAGCACCGAGTGCTCGATCAACGCTCTCAACCCCGAACTTTTAAATCTAAATATCTCGTGTTCTGTGGTGCTCCGATCTTCGATTTATATTTTGCATTTCAAAGGTGAGATGTTTCTCTGCAACGGTTATTGCAAGAACGTTATCGATACACTCAACCGTTAGTTTAATAAACAGCAAAACATAAATAGCAAAAATCCTAATTTTCCGTTTCTTGAGTTATCACCAAAAAATACTTGTTTTTCTGCCATACACATTAAAAACTAAAATGAAGCCAGCAAAATAATCTACAATTTGAAAAAAAAAACTGAATTCAAGATTGATCTACCCAGTCTCGAGAAAAATGAATTAAAAATTCACAGTTGGCCGCCATATTTGAAAGCTACCTCCTCATAATGCCTCAAGCTCCACATGACCCCAGAAACACTTGATAAAAGTTTCATTCAGTCCACTCAAATAATAATGGCTGATGGGTCTGTCTCATGGACTACTTGGAAAAATAAACATTTAGATGAAATTCACTTATATTTCCTGAGGTAAACAAAGTCCAGTTGCATTCCCGGCCGAGTTGGCGATTTTTCAATAGTGTAAAATTTGTTCCTGGGCCAGAACTGGGTATTGTGTTTTTCAATGCCTGACAGAGTCTGGGAAGAATCGTGATTATCCTCCCATGGTTTTGTTCCAGCCTTGAAAGAAAACGTACATTATAGTAATAATAATAATAATAATAATAATAATAATAATAATAATAATAATAATAATATTAATCAACATCGTCATAAGAAAATTCATATTTTGGTTTCAGTGATCACTGAGGTGTCTACCGGTGTGGCGGAGGGGATGCGTTTGCTCTCCTCACGAAGCGGGTCGGCCTGGGTGGCGCAGTTAGTATGGCGCTGGATTTCTGTGCCGAAGGTTGCGGGTGCGATCCCGGCCCATGTCGATGACACACATAAATGTGATAGGCCCATATCAGTAGATTTAATTGTATGTAAAAGAACTCCTGCGGGACAAAATTCCGGCACACCGGCGACAGACACAATACATACCCGTCATTAAATAACCACATACGAACCAACCAATGAAGCGGGTCCGGGTTTGATTCCCAGTCGAGACAACTACCCTAGGGTGGGCTCTCCCGTGGTTTTTCCTCACTTGTGAGACGAACGTCGGAAACTTTAAGCCCTCATGGTCTCCGGATATCACGTGGCCGTCATTCTCATTTTCATACAGTCAGTTCCTTGTTCGACTGAGTGGTGTGTATGTGGTTCTGGTGTTCGTGTTCCCTCTGAGGTGCACCGGCATTAGGCTGATCGCTCATCTGGGGAGGACCTCGCTGTCCTTGTCTGATCAAAAAAGTAGCCTATGTATGTTACCCATAGAAACTCCCTTCCCCAACTGGACTCGGTCCTATAAGGCTCAAACGGCGTGGTCCTCTTTAATGTACCTAGCAGAAGGAGGTAAAACTCTGGCAGAGAAGAAGAGTATTGTTGAAAAGATGGAGATCAAGTGTTTAATTTCAATCATTAAATCGATGGCGTCGAATCTGTAAGAGTGATTTTAAGTTAATTTTGAATAGGATAAATTAATTATTATTTTGGTTATTCTTATAGGCCTAACTACTATTATTCTAGCCTATTATTAGGATTTCAGAAGGGTTTTAAGAGCACTATTACAATACATAATAGGTTAAATTACACATGCAGGAATAGTTTAGTTGATGAAAGGTAATTAAATTTATGTCATTTGATCGTTTTAAAAATATATTAAATAACTTATATACAATCATATTAACTACCCGTTTTGCGAAATGGAATGTTTTTTCCTTATAGATAACTTAAATAATACTGGTACTTGTGAATGAGTAGTAATGATTTATACTGATTTAACACTCCCCCCCATTCAACAGTAAGGCTATTTGTTGTTCTTTTTACCAACAGTATCTCTCGTTTTAGTGCATCCCTTTTCCGTTCCGAGGTAGCACAGAAGCGACCAGACTTAAAGTCTGTATATTTTCAAATGCTAGTTTATAATTTTGATGTGTTTACGGAAAGTTTCCTCGAATGTTTTTTCCTTCACACCACACAAGTCATTATGTTCTCTTTATAACTCCCCCCATACGTTCCTTAGACACTCATTTCTTGTGTTTTCATATATAACTGCAAAGCCTGAAAAAAGACAGTTTACTTTGCCAGGGGAATGCTCATTTTATTGCTTCAAGTGGGACGATGATCTTTCCTGAGTATATATTAACATATGTACAAATCAATCTAATTTTTTCTACGATAGTGCTTTTTCATCCATTTTCCGTTCATGCTATCGTGGTGGAAAAAATAGCCTGCATGTTACTGTACCGTTGAGCTCGATCAACAAAATGAAATGCGCCTTTCAATGATCTTATAAATCTTAAGGTCATCTTGTTATGCAGGCGAAGATGCATCAGCGTTAGTGTTTTCAACTGAACTTCTTAAAGCTTTTAATTGTTTAATCACAGTGACAAGACATTTACTGCATTTTAATAGACTTTTCCTGGACTTATAAGATGAGAGGGGGTTGGGAAGAGAGAGGAGTGGTTCTGAGAAGGATTGAACAGAAAAGTTAAGCTTCATGATTGATCGACTCTGACCAACTTCGACAATTATATATTTTATTTTGTTTTCCATCCGACACTTCGCTGTGGTTGGAGGAAACGTGGTCCTCTGAAAACGTCGGAGTGTTCTGGCCAAGGAGGCCCAGAGGGTTCCGGGAGGTTGAGGCCCCCAGATTTTAGACATTCGGCACATGAAGGTGGTAAGGTTGTCAGCCTTACGCACCGGCCGCCTTTACCCCCAGGATTGATCCTGGTACTCATTTATGTTGGAGGCTGAGTCGATCCCAGGGCCATAGTACACCAGAAGGATTAGGTTAATTGAAAAACTCCAACGACCTCATCGGGAATCGAACCACCGGCCTTCCGGTTTGTAGTGCAGTGCCTCAACCACTACGCTATGGCGTATCCCATATTATATATATATAATATATATATATGTTATATATATTAAATATATAATATATATGTTATATATATTAAATATATAATATATATATGTGCTCTAAGTCTTTCACGACAAACCTACTGTAGGCTAGTGTTATATAAATCCAGTGGCATAATATGGATACATTCAAAATAGCTTATTAATCAATACACATGTAACCCCATCACTAATGGATATAACAACTTAACTGTTAGTTGTTTGGATGAGCTTTCTGAATAATGCTCATTTTTATAGAGAGGGTAGCCTATAACAGATCTTGACTGAATATGACGGTAACTGTATTCGGGCAGGAAATCTCCTCAGCTGTTAACGAAATCTAAATATTTGTCTTAAGAGAGAGATTTGTGGGTTGGGGTGGAGATATTCAGGGTGGTCTTTCTGTTCTCCCTCAAGTATCAGCAGCGCCCTAATATCGTAATCCATTACCTACATGAATTATTTCTCTAAGAGCTACTTAAACCTCTCTCGCTGTGTGATTGGCATAAATATGTTATTTTCCTTCTCTTGTTCTACTCCATTCGTCCTCTTATGAATATTAATTCCAGACAAGGCCTGGTTGTTTATTGTCGTTTTCTTGCAAGGATATCGGGTTCAAACCAGAGAAGAGCATGGACAGGACTCGAATGGTAATGCTAAGCGTGGGTAGTGATCCCGACTGAACTTCCCTTGGGGATTTGGCGAAGGGACCTCATATTAGTGATGAGCGAGACCAGTCTTGGTCTTGCAGTCTTGGTATTGGTCTTGCAGAAAATGCAAGACCGAGACCAAGACAAAGACCGCATCAGCGTTAGCAAGACCAAGACCAAGACCGACCAAGCAAGACCGAGACCAAGACCAAGACCAACCCTGCAAGACTCTGGCAAGAACAAGACCAAGCTGCAAGACTCTTGCAGTCTTGCTACTTGACATTTTTTTTATAAAGCTTCGTTGTGTATGCGGTGGGGGGCGAGTGGTCTAACCACTCAGCCATGGGGCGGCCTATGACTGAGGATTTGAAACTTTAAACAGTATCCCCGTAACTTAAAACGCCTATTAACATGTTCAGTAGCCTATTTCATTAATGATGACATCCTTTTATTACACCTAACATTAATATTCATAGCCTACTCTCACTTTTAGAATCTTTCCCGTCTACCAGAACAAAATATAACACAGCTATTCAGCTCATTCCATTCTCCTTGCAGAAAATTTCAAAATAAAGTGAAGTCTAAAAAAATCAGGTTATACGCCCGGCATTCTTCATAATTATTCAATTAAACACAATTAAACCGTAGATTAATTAAAACGGGAACTTATTTGACGGATATTTGCTAGTTATTACTTGACAGTTACGTATCTGATTGTACTGTAGCTATACAGGCCTACATTTTGCTGATGATAGGTAGGACATCCACTGAAATTTTTTTTTACTACTACAATTTTGTTATTAACACAACAGTGGCGATGTTTTAGTTATTGCTGCTGATTGATATTAAGGATGCATATCGAATGGGAAAAGATACTAAAAGTAGAAAATGGCTGGTCTAGAAATATTTGCTTGCATGAAGAATAGTTATGAATAATTATGACCCAATTAGTTGAAGGCCCGAAACTTGAAACAAGTAGAAAGTAATTTATGGGGGGTAGCGGAAATCTTTAAAGTGCAGAAATGATCTGTTCACAATGTGTTATAAATTAGAACTAGGGTATATGCAAAGAGAAATATTATTTATTGCAGCCTATGGTTTGGGTTTCGAATGGACATTGTGTGATTTCCTATAGATTGCACAATTTCTAAAGCATCTGCTTCAATGCCGTTATGTTTTGTTACTATATTATACAGTTTTAAACAGGTCAGAGAGAACTTCTCTTCTATGCGGAAATCTTTAAAACATTTCATACACATCCTGTTAATATTACTTCTTGTCTCCGCAGCCGTTCAATTTGAAATTTTACAATATAATATTCATAATTTTACACTCTCAAATAGTGTGTAGCATCTCTTGGATTTTGAGTTTAAAGTTCTGCAATAGGATAACAGAGAATATTTAAATGAACACTCAAAGTTTACTGTTCTAGCCTATATCACCATGGACGTTTCGGCAAACAGCATGACGTCACATTACTGTTTACATGGTCAAAGTAACTTAAAAGCAATTAGCTTTCGTTACTTTCGCAAGCAATAACACACATGTAATCGGTGTAACTTTAGATCATGTAAACGCCATTGAACACAGTAAGATGCGTAAAAGAAAACTGCAAGACTCTTGCAACAAGACCAAGACCGAGTATGCAAGACCGAGACCCAGACCAAGACCACTGATGCAAGACCGAGACCAAGACCAAGACCAGGGTTACCTATGCAAGACCAAGACCAAGACTGAGAGTGCAATACCAAGACCAAGACCAAGACCGCCTTGGTCTTGGTCTTGGTCTTGCATTTGCTCATCACTACCTCATATGATAGACGGCAAAAATAAATCTAGCAAAAAATTATAAAGCTTTCAATGTGAACTCTGTAATTATATCTTCTTTTCTTTGTAACTCTATAAATCTATCAAGTAATTGAAATGAACTGAAATATCATTTTAAATGACAGTTAAAATATCAGAATCCGTTAAAATTAACTTAGGCCTACCTCACTAAAATAAAATGCAACCATTAAACCCGTGAGAAGCTTTTGCAGTTCCTCTTTTGACAAAAAGTAAGAAAAACTGGATATTTAACAAATAATTAAACACAATCTTAAACATACCATCGTATATATTCCTTGAAAATATCTGGAATGAGCTATGAGTTTATTCATTTTCGCTGATGATATGGTCATGACGGCAAGAACGTTCGAGGACCTTAAACAGAGCTTCAATCAACCAACAGGATGGGCAGAAAATGGCATAAAAATAAATAGGAAGAAAACCTTTTAAATGACCTTCCGGGAAGAAGGACGAAAAACGCAGAAACAGTCACACTCAGAGGAGAAGATATAACAGTGACGAACACCTACAATTACTTAGAAGTAACCGTGCAAACATCTGGGATCACATTCGGGGTACATGCAAAAGAGAAGGCCATAATCGCCATAAGGGCCATAAATGACATTGATCATATAGCCTACAGCGAATCTCCCTAGAGGTGGCAATGAAACTCTTCAAGGCAAAAATTGTCCCAATTTTGACATATGGCATACATCTAGTATGAGAAACCCTAAAAAAGGGCTTAAAAGAATGGGAGAAAGTGAAGGCTACTTTCCTAAAACGAGCAATTGGGGAGTCGAAATTCACCCCATCGAGATATGTACACAATCTGACGAGGGAACCTTTCCTGATGGAAGATCTTCACTAAGCGCTGCTACTCCCTAATACAGAGGCCTACCGAGAGCTGATTGCAGAAAACCTGAAGAAAAAAAAACGAAGTCGAAGAGGACTTCTATGCAACAAGCGCCATGACGGGCAGGAGATGGACAGGACCGAATCAAAACATGAGGAACGTCGTAACCAGACTGGCCGTACACGGTTTCCATAATAAAGTATGCTCCACAAACAATTTTCAAGTAGTGACGGGTATGCCTAAGTGTGCCTGCAAATACTGTGAACTAAAATGTGAGAAATACCACGTGCTGAGCTGCGACAAATGTTCAAAAACAGTGACAGAACTCAGTGCTGAAAACTAAAGTTATGTTCATTATTCACACTTGTGCACAATTCACTTCTTATTATTATTATTATTATTATTTTAAAAATTATTTCTTTAAAGATACTTTAGCCTATGCAAAAATTCAGAAAGTTTATGAATTAGGTTTAAATTAAAACGTAATAGTAAAAATATATAGTAAAATATGCATTAATGAGCAAACTTGAATGTTCATAAAAGCCTATCATTTAAAGAACAAGGAAATATTTACAGTTACACTATTATCTAGTTGTAGTGCCGATAGAAGTAGCCTACCGTCCTATGTTGACTGGATATCCATCAGCATATAGATTAACTTGTCGTCATATGAGACAAATCTGTGGAAATCATTAATGCATTTGCCATCTTACATATTATATGGCGGTTAATTCAGTAAATTTATAAATGATGTTTAAATCAAAACCTGCACATGAACTGTGAAAGATTAGTTGTGTAGATTAATACGCTTACTATCAACGTATTTATTTATTTCTGGCTCCAAAAAGATTACTTTGTAACTCTGTAAATCTATATACAGGAGACATTATACTCTTTTATTTGTATTAAAACCGAACTCTATAGCCAATCCAAAGACCAAATGGAATTTTAAAATAAGATACCTCGCAAATTTAAATTAAACCTTAACGATGAAATAATTATTAAAACAGATCCGTATGCAGATTATTCAAACCTAATGAAAGAAAAAATTGTTTGGATTGATTCCTCACTCGTTCGTATTTACGTAGGCCTAATATTCGCTCTGAAAAGTGTATAACGACAACAGAAATAATACACAGCCTGCAATTGTCTTTCCTAAGTATTTCAATTGACTTAAGCTTCCATAGGACTAAGTTGATGTAACATTGTCATGGCCAATCTTGCCATCGCCTTTCATTGAAATACTGTATACCGTAGTTGGAGTAGAAAATTCGTACAAATGACTTTAGGCCTTCTGATTGAGTTATATTCCACAACTGTTTCAAATATATTTAACTAATTTTAATTACATTGTATTTGGTATAGAGTTATGACTACATTGTAACGAGCGATAATGTTGATAATAATAGTGATGATGATGATAATAATAATAATAATAATAATACTAATAATAATACAAATAATAATAATAATAATAATAATAATAATAATAATAATAATAATAATAAATAGAACGAGTCATGTAAGCTTTACTGGGACACTGGTGTGGTGACAGACAAAACAATCAACCATAACAGACCAGATATTATACTGGTCAACAAGAAAACAGGGACAACGTTTCTTGTAGACATTGCAGTACCTAACGACATCAACATCGACAGGAAGCACCATGAAAAGATCTGCAAGTATAAAGAGCTCGCAGAGGAGGTCAAGAGGATCTGGAAGGCTAAGCTAGTACGAATAGTCCCTGTGATCCTGTCGGTCAATGGTCTCGTCCCCTACACACTTCACAAGAGTCTGCAAGAACTGGGTCTTCCACCGAACACCTACAAAAGCATGCAGCATTCTGTCATCCTATCTACATGCAACATTGTGCGATCATTCCTGTCGCAAGAATGAAGACATTAATTGAACTCTTGTATTACAATTATATGTAAATGTTTTATATTATTGTGAGGCACTTGGTGCATCCCGTGCCCTGTTACTACCCATATGTGATGTGGAGAAATGTAATAAATAATAATAATAATAATAATAATAATAATAATAATAATAATAATAATAATGTTTAAATTATATAACATCGAATATCCCATGAGACTGGCTCTAAATGACAATGCTATTGTTCTACCAGCAAGATTCTGCCTATGACAAGCTACGGGAATGTGGTAACATATAACGATAAGCAACTTGACACGTTTAAAAGGAGTCAAAACTAGGTTTTTTAAAAGGGTGCTTGGCATTTCAAACGGACTACTTCCAGATTGGCTTACGCCTTAGCATAGTGGTTGAGGCGCTGCGCTACAAACCGGAAGGTCGCGGGTTCGATCCTCGATGAGGTCGTTGGAGTTTGTCAATTGCCCAGTCCTTATGGTGGCACTATGACTCTGGGGTCGACTCAGCCTCTAATAGAAATGAGTACCAGGAGCAATCCTGGGGAAAAAGGCGACCGGTGCGTGAGGCTGACAATCAAACCATCTTCATGTGCCGAATGTCTAAAACTTTGAGACCCTCCGCCTCCTGGAACACACTGGGCTCCATGGCCTGTAGGCTATAGGGAACACTTAACTCTACTTTACATCAGAACATTACTTTGCAATTTTCAGCAATGTTTTCTCTGAAACTAGTTTAACACTGTAATCTTCAATTAGCATTTGAAAATATGATTTAACGTTTATAGTCGACGTGCACTCTCGCCACCAACATCTACATTCATAGGACCCATTATGGTCTTTAACAATGAACACTAAATGCAAATTGGCGGGAATAATGAGATAATATCAGGGAGCAGACTTGCCAACGTTGATAGCAGAAATAGCACAGTCTCGGACAAGTGTTATTCGGCATCCCATTTCTTCCATTATGATTTATGAGTGTAGGATAGAAGTTCTTTCTGCATTCATTCGGTAGAGGGATCGTAAACATCAGTGGCTGATCGCGTATATGTAGACACTGTGGAACTGCAGCAACCCCTATTTGCAATTGATATTATCGATACTATTTAATAAAATGAGTCCTTTTTTCTTTAATTCTTTTTTTCTTAATGTCAGTAGCCATCCCCCAGTTTATGAAAAAAGATACAAAAATGTTTGTATACAACTATGCATCTTCCAGCGGTGTGGTGTTTGACCGTTGTGCGCATACGCACATAAGAAGCTGCACGTGAGGCTGTGAGGGAGAGAGCACTGTATCTCACGCAGTGCCGACCCTGGCATGCTGGTGAAAGGTAGTGTTTCTTTTTACTCCACATGTGTTGTGCTTAAAAAGAAAAGCTTGAAAGTGAAGTAAAAGTATTCTATTTTAGGTCTGATATGCATGGATATTGAAAATTAATTTTACATTCTGAAATTTATCTTGGACATTAATTTAGATTATGTTTTTAGTGAAATTATGAAACTGACAAAAATCCTCTTGACAGTTCCCATTACTACATCAGAGACAGGACACTGCTTTACAACAATTACAAAAATAAAAAAATTGTATGAATCACTCTGAATTTGGAAAGACTGAATTAATGCGCCTGCAGTCCTATCAATATAAGAAAAATTTCTTCAGTTGTTGAAGCTGTAATTAGTCATTGTAGAGTAAAGTATTTGTAATGCTATGACAAGTTTAGAACAAGTTTTGTAGCAGAAATGGGGCTCTAGGAGTCGAGTATCGGTGTGGTCTCAGAAAAAAGGGAAGGCGACACGCTGAGAAGAGACATTATACATTTCCGATCACTCATGTAAAAGTTCCATGCTATATCTGGCGTAGCGTTCTTATTTTTTTTGGCAACGCCATGTCCCCTATTTTCTCCTAAAAAAGAAGCGGGTAAAGTCAGCCAACCCCTAAGCTTGATGACGAAATTAGTTACTTTAATTTAAGGAAGAGCTTGGGGGATTTTAGTTTGTAACTAAAATTTTCACCCCAGAACTAGGCAGGTGGGGATGATGTGGCTTTTGCATAAAAGGCATACACCCTGACTGACTAGCCCCACAATTTTCGAAATTTAACTGGAACACAAGTGTCGAGCGAGCGCTGGCCTTATATAATTTTCGCGCGTTTTATAAGTAATTATTAAGGAGTTATATTTACCGTGTGGTGATATTATAAATCACAGGACATTAATTTAAGTGATAAGACTACGCGAAATTGGCGCGATATAACTAACAAACAAAAAGTGGCAGATATTTTTTTAGCATCATCTTAACTAGGCCTAAGTGGGAAGAAATACAGTTTGGAAATAAAATAAATAGAGTACCTTGTCAGTTCAAAACAGTATATTATTATTTCAAAAATATTATTTCTCATATTCCTATCCGATAAGTGCCCATACGAAACGAAATTAAGCAAGCCACTACAACCTGAGGAGAAGAGTCCGGCTCTACACACAGCTTATCTTTTCGTGCAAATTAAAGCAAGAAGAATGGATTTCATTTTTAAATGAATAGATCAAGCTTGAACTGTAACAATTTAGGTGAAAGTAAGAACAAATATTCGATTTTGTTCTTTTAGGATTTTACAAAGTTTTCCTACCTTTTCTTTTTACAAATGTTTGTTTCATTTTACACAGTTTTAAAACAAAGGCTATTTTTTTCTGGAGACAGCACCCCCACTAATGTTAGCTACGAGAAGCCACTGATTTAAAATTAGCTCTTAACTCAATAAGGTCAAAAAGTGGACTAGTATTGTTTCTGCGATCAGCCATAACTGTATGTAGGCTATGAGTACAATCATTCTGAACCAAATGACATGTTATTACAAAAGTGTAGCCTACAAAATGCATAACTTATACGAACAGTAATAGTCAAACTATAAACGTGTGTAACAGTTACAAATTGTTAGTGTCATTGGTAACCATGATATTCAAATATAAAATTAGGTGATGGATTATTTCGGGTATGTATTTTATTAGTTCTAAGAGACAAATTGGTGGGTAATTAAACCTTAAATAACAGAATAAAAGTTATAAAATAAGTTGGTGCCATTTAATTCATTTGAATATTTTTAGATGGTATAAAAGTCTAAGATCTTCGGCATAAAGCGCACAGGGAGACTGCATTCAGTGGAACATAGAAATCTTACAGCAACTTAGCAGTCTGATCAGATCGTAAGTCAATATTAAGATATAAAAATGTAGTAAAGACGGGTAAGATTGAAATGATAGAATTCAACTAGCAAATAAGATTATATTCCATGTCTCCAATAATAAATATTAAAATATCAAAAGTTAGAGGTTTTGATATACTGCTGCACGTGTGCTGTAAATACGAAAAAATACGAAGGTAGCTTAGGTACAGCTATTGGGAGCAGGAAATTCGAGCTTCCACCAAGACAACAAACACGAAGAATTGCTGAAAAACACGATGGTATACTACGTAGGCTATTATGTTATTTAAGATTTTCAAATTGTTAAATTTTTGGTGCATAAGTTGGTAACATCTAACAGCGAGAAGATTAGTTGAAAAAGTACTTTCGTTCCAGAACGAGAATATTCATGAGCCTAAATATCTGAACATCGAATAGAAACAGAAATCACAAGTCCTACCAGACATTAGTTGCTTCAGTCCGTGCATAAATTTATAGTCAACCCTCTAAAGTGAGGCTGCAGGATTTTTCAGTCGACTGAGTCTGTAAAGGGCAAAACACAATGTGGATTTATGAGACTCGGGGTGCAGATTCAAGTGGACAATTATGATAAGTGGTGTGGAGATAGGTCGCTCATACACTTATTCGCGGTGTCCCATTACACATGGTAAGTGGAGGATTGGGTTGGGGCTGTATTTTGATTTCTGTGTGATCACAGTGGGAAATTGGACTCTTGTGAATATATAGGGGTGTGGCTTCATTGCATAGCCATTGTGTGAACTAGTTAAGTGCGGATAGAGGCGCTGTCAAGTGCGAAGTACTTTGCAACTCAGTGCAAAATAGAACCAAATCCTCACAATCAATTTTGTTTCATAAAGTCACAGATCAATGAAATAAATGTATCAAAATACGTGATAAATCAAAATAAATGAATCAAAGTCTATCATTCCTTTAGAGAACACCGGTAGGCTAATTTTAAACTTCATCTCCTAATTTCGAAAAACCTCGATTTTAAAGAGTTTTAAGGATCCTAAAATCAAAGGTTTGAATTATTCTCTATTAAATTGAAACAATTAATATACTAACTATTGAGCTAAGGAATGAGTTACCAATCCGGTATAAGTATATATACTATTTCAGTCAATCATCGCTGCCTATCATCTTATTTTCATCGTTTAATTTTATCGCACCTATGTTCAATTGTCTTCGTGTATGATTTCGTGTCAGCGTACTGTAATATCTTTGCAGATTCTTTGACCTAAACGATTAATCGCAACATCAAGATCAGTATCTCCCAATTCCAACATCTCTATAATATCTAAAGAAGACGGACTTCCACCATCACTTAATTTCGGTAATAGTGTGTTCATTCAGTCGAAGGGCTATGAAAAACGGCCAAACATATTATTTCAATAGGTGGAAGTTGTCTCAGTTGGGTGAAAATCTCATTAAACTTGCTTTTTCTTTTATTTAGAAATTTAATATTCTTCAACTTAAACGTAAGGACCACTTTTTTCCTGAGCTATTCACACATGCTACCTAAGAGTAGGCCTACTTCTACCAACCGAAATAAGATTTTCAGCTGCTGTCGCTTATAGGCCTACCACTTTTTCTGAGCCCTACAGTTACTATAGTTACTATAGCCATCAGTTACTATAGCAGTACACCTATAGCCCATATTAAGCGAAGAGCTCAATTTAATAATAAAACAGCCGATTTGAATAGAGAAAACTGTTGTTAATGGCCATTTGCAGCTTGACCATCCCTATAATATGCCGATTGCTTCTTCTATCCCTACCGCTGGTGTCACTTACGATGACACATGGCTATGTGTTTTTATTAATTTTTGTATTTAAATTACTCATTTTAAGATTAATTCTGTAAGATCTCTAAATAGTTCCTATGAATATAACTTACCTCGAAGTTCGGATTCTCACAAAATAAGATCATCCCAAATTCGTTGCTCGTGAATTTATCGGTACAATCCGGACCTCTCATTATGTTATCTACCTCATTAATCACTGATCCATCCAGTTTATCAATATGTGGAATTTCAGACAATCGCAAGTTCCTATCGTCGTACTAGTCTATTATGTTTTTTTATAGCTTTCATTATTATAAATACTTATAAAGACTGAGCACTGATATGGGCCTAGACTATCTTAATAGCTTCTTCGATCAAAATCAATGAACGAACACAGTATTGAGTATACTTATATATAAGCTGCATGTGAGCAAAGCGATAGGGCTATGTGAAAATAACGTGCAATTTTATGTAAGTTATGGTGGAGCGTTATAAATCTAATGTAATAAGTAGGTTTACAATATTAAGAACATTAGGCTGAGTAATTAGAAAAAAAAGAGTTTACCTTCTGCAAGTTCTGTTAGGATCCATGTTCAGTGGAAATCAAGCATAGCAGGCAATTCTAAACGTTTTGGAGAGGAATATTCTTCCTCATTATCTTATCGATAAAATACGGACTTCTCATTAAGTTATATTAAATATGACTATTCCACTCATATGCCGCTTTGGATAGTCAGTCATCACATAACCAAAAGTCAGCTAGTTTTAACTGTGAAAACTGTACCTTTAATGACCTGTCAGTTGCAACATCTGCCAAAGAATCCTCTTCTTATGGTGTAAGAGAGAGATTGGTTAACAGCCCATCAACAAATGGGTTCCTTATCCATATGTCACTTTCATCAGTCACTGGAAAATACTATCTTAGTTGCAAGTGCAGTTGCTCCAAATGTATCATTTTAACATGAATGATCTCCTCTGGAACATTTTCTTCTGACATCTGGAGGAAATCTGCCATGGAAGGGAATTGTTCAAAGATTTCAGAGTCTAATCTTTGAATCCACTGCTTAAGTTTTTTAATCATTCCCTCGATTTTATCTCTAACGTTGAAAATAGTGACGCTAGATCCTTCCAAGCTAAAATCTAGTGCATTCAGATGGTTGAAGATATCAGCAAGGTATGATAGCTTTAAAAACCACTTAAAGCATAGAACCTGTCTTTAAGGTCAAAGTTGCAATCAAACAGAAAGAGCTTGACTTCATCCCGGAGTTCAACAAAACTGCTCAATGCTCTTCGGGAAAGCCATCTGACTTCACAGTGCAGTAACAATTGCTTTTAGCCACTCTCCATTTCTTCACAGATAATTCCAAATAACCGAAAATTCAAAGGGCGTTATTTATTAAAATTTACAACGCGAACCACCTCATCAAGGCAACTCTTTAATTCTTGTGGCATCTTGTTTGCTGCTAGTAGGCTACTTCTCTGTGGATACTGCAATGAACCCACTCTACTAATGGTGCTACAGTATTTATTTTAGTGATGACTCCACTTTTTTTCCACACAATAAATCTTGCTCTGCACTGCTAACATTTACACATTTGTTCCAGTCAATACCATTGTCAACTATGAACTTATTCACAAACATGAATAATTCTTTTGATGTGACACGTGAAGGTAGTTTTTCACAAAAAAGAAAATCCTCGTGCAATTTATTTTCATAATCATAACGGATGAAAGCAATTAAATTCTCATTATTCATATTGTCGGTGCTTTCATCTAACGGGATAGCAAAAAATGTACAATTTTTAATTCTGTTTATTAAAGTCTTCCTAACATTTCCTGCCATTTCATCTATCCTTCTTCTTACTATGTTTTGATAATGGAACTGAACTCAAAGACTTACTAGCTTTCTAGCCAAGAACTGCCGCGGTCATCAGTTGAGCAGCAGGTTTGATTAATGTGGTATGTGGCTTTCCCTTATCAGCGATGAATAGAGACACCTCATATGAAGCACGAACAGCACTTTCATTATTGCTACCACTCATTGTATACATAGTTTTCTATTCGTTGCGCAAGACATCAGCTTTTGCTAAAAAGAAGTCTTCGGATTTATTAACATAATCTGAGTGTTTTGTCTTTGTACGACGAGAGTGCTTTGCCGGTTTCATGCTTTCATTGGATAGAACTTGGTAACAAATAAAACACTGAGGACACAATACTTCTTCATTTTGAACAGAAATAAAGCCAACATTATTATGTGATCATAATATTTACGAATCTTTATTGGGGAAATGCTATCTGAACTTATAACATTTTCGGTATCTGAAAAACCTACTTTTGTGACATCATTAGCACTTGTTACATTTCCAGTCTCTGCAGAACCTACGTTTAAAATGCCGTGACAAGTAAAGTTCTAATTTTCCTCAGAACTCGGACCTGCAGTACTTGGATTCTATAAAGGACGCTGCACAGAACCAAACTGAAGCCAACGAACCATTTTACTACGCATGAGAAACCCGCTGCCTTGGTGCTTAGACTGTGACTGACTGGTCGAGAGTAGTAGCCAAGAGGCTATTAAAATGTTACATTGACGCATAAACACGGTTGCGCATACAACTACGTGCATAGTTGCCAACTTCAACGCGACTGTCTCCCTTTAGTATCTTATAGAAAAGTCCAGCTATACTTTGGAGTCAAACCAGGTCCAATTAATATTTTATAACTGAAAAATCTTGTAACTTTATACCATTATTTGCTTGACTTTAATTTCTGAACATACCCTGCCATGGTATATTTAACCTAGCTTTGTATTCAGATACTCTGATATTCCGATAAGTATCGATATATTATATTACATTTACCAGGGTGAAACAAATATTTTACCACGCTTTACCAATGTTCGATACATCGAAACAATATTAAACACTATGTAAAACTCATTATTTGTTAAAGAATACGTATTCACATTGTATATTTTAGTATTACAGGTAAACGTGTGCCTACATCAGCCTAAGAAACCTATGGTATTGCAATGGAACGAAATAGAAGTTTCCAGAAAATTCTTACTACTACAACTCAAGAATTTCTGAATATGTCCTCTTGTAAATTTTAGTGGGGATGTGTTCACATTTTGTATGGACGAATATTTGACTGGTTCAGTTCTTCTCAGTCAGTTCTGCTCAGTCAGTCTCCGCTGCGTGTTCATTACACATGCAGTCTCCGCTGCGAGAACATTACTCAGTCACTCTCCATAGCGAGAACATTGCTCACGCCGTCTCCACAGCGAGAACATCATTCACCGAAGTTTACAGCTACAGGCCGCCGAGGCGACAGTAAGGGCCGCCTACTCGAAGCCTACCAGCCATGCACGATTGGAGGTAGCATTCCGCTGCCACAGTGTCAGCAGCTAATCCAGGATTTCACCGGAGTTATGCAAGCAAGAGCATAACCAGCATTCACCGAGGCCTACTGCATCATCTCAGACGCATATCTACACTACAGTCTATCGCATGAGCCAATATCTGAGACAACATTTCAGACACACTCCAAAATGAGAACGCAACCACCACTTATAAGTTAAGCAACTGTTTTCAGTCAGGCTGAGGAAAGGATTTTTTCTAGCTCAAAGAATGGTCTCTCTTTTATTGAAAGTTACCTTTGTAATTTCTGTGCTAGTCACTTTTGAGGATTTTGGGCAATCTGCCGGTCCTACTTGTTTTAATTACTGAAGCATGTGAAGCTTAGTAATTGGTAAAGATTTATTACGTTACAAAGAAAACAGCATTATTTGCATTTTTATATTAAGTCATTCTGCATTCCATTTATTTGAGAAATTTGGGCTACTTGCCATTTCTCCTTGATTTGAATTTCGGTAATACAAGAAATAAGAAATACCAATTCTCTTAAAGAATAGGCTTTAACATTTAGTACTCAATATAACATATCTTCAATAACATCAATGTATTGGCTGTTTGATACTAAGAATAACTTTGTTATTCACTTTTTTTAAACATTTGTATGTATCTTGGTAACTTTGGAAAGTGCAAACCCTCGATTACAGTATCCACTGAATCCAGAATCTCCTTGGTCTTCCGTATTATATGGCTGAAAATATTCATATGTAGCCGGATCCCATATTTCAAGGTCCACCGGGCCTGGATTCCTACAATGACTGATCGCACACGTATAAGTACAACATAATCACTATGAAAGCCAAGAATGTTTTAGGTTTTAACATTTTGGTTAACTTATAGAAGATATGTAATTTGAGAAAATTACTTGTTCACTATATCGGGTGTTCTTGTTCTTTCATCCTTTGACATGTACCCAGAAGTCCTGAAAAATCCTCTGACTGCAAAAGGATTTAATTTTTTATTCAATATAGGGAAAAGGGATCTGAAAGGAACGGGTCTCCAGGAGAATTTTTTCATACGAACGTCCCATTGTCTGCTTTCGAATATGTTCTCGTTGGCACATACTGTACGAAAACAGGTAATTTTCTAATCTGTCTTGGAGGTTCGTACTTTACGTCCACTGTTATAGCGCCTCCGCTAAACAGTGCAAGCAAAGTTTGCATGGCTCCAGGATCTAGGTTAGGATCGTCAAGCAAAATGCAATTTCCCTCTGCAAATGATGAATGGAAAAATTACCTGAATAGCGGTTAATCTTTGCAACTTTCTTACATCGCAAAAAACTACAACATATCCATGAAGCGAATTTAGTCTTCATGCAGTTGGGTTCACCAACGAGAAATAAAGTATTGAATTTACCTGTACTTTACGAACAGCAATCGAACAAAAACTTAATAAAATAAAGCTTATCATCCTTGTGAGGAAATTGATGAGACAACAGTTTCTGAACAATATAATGTGTTTCGTTGATGGATAGATAAGTTTCAACAAAAGGTCTTTTAACACTTTCGAATACACAATTAACATTACCAAAAGAACTTTCATTATGAATGTAATTTTGTATTGCAATAAAGTCCATGTTATTAATAATTTTTTCAGAACATTTAATGCATTGCATTACGGTTTTGGTTTCAACCAAACCGTAACGCATAACAAAATCCATGGTTTCGGTAACTCCGGAAACAGGACAAGTCAGATGCCCTAAAATATACTTTAGGACCATTTGTTTTTTCTTGTTTCTAGAACCACCGATTCCGGATTGCTCCCCAACAATCGGTTTAGGTACGTCATCATGGAAGCTCGCAGCTGGTTCGTCGATGTGTCCAGGGCTGGATCCGATGTTGAAACCAGAGCATGGAAATTCCGATTCTTCCACCAGTCCTTCCGTGGCACGTAGGTTGTATTGTATTGAAGTAGATTGTATTATATTCCCCGACGAGTTTAATACTGCGTTCACTGCCTCGTCGAAGACGTGGGATTCCTTTGACGAGGACGCATTGACAACGTCCCATGCGGCATCCGTGGACGACGTGTATGTGGCTTCTCGGACCGGCATCGTGCTTGTAGATAACAGACCAGGTGTTCCTTCGTTCTTGCTTCCTCGCAATAAGGATTGTAAGAAGGTTTTGCAGTCCTTTGGCATCTTTGCTAAACACGACGTCATGTATGACGGTAAGGTCGACGCCGTGTCCAGTAATTTCCTCCAAGACGTTTTTTGTTCCCCGTTCAAAATTGCTAGGAGAATGAGAAAGAACCCGTTGATTTCCTCCATTAATTGGTGTTTCGGTCGCTTCCAGCATCGGAATCTTCTCCGCCAACAGCTTCATACCAATTTCTGGGGATGCCACCACCATAGCTCTGATTTATGCTAATGTTGCCTGTTGACCATTCATCGTTGCTGTCAGAGTTGTTTGTTTGAAGTCCTTCTTGTTCTGCAACGATAATTTTTTTTATGCTTTTTATACAGTATGTGGAAAGTTGGACGTGTTCTAAATGTTAGAATTTACTGGTTTTTATGGGTTTTTCTTGATAAATGTCCCTTTTGACTGGTTACAGATTTTTAAAATGCTCGTTAAGAAGATGCTGGAAACGAGCTTTCTTTATGTTGTTCACATGTATGCACATCTCTTTCTTGTTTCATTTTGGCGTACAAAGATGTAAATGTACATATGGAGCATTCAGCTCGCCCTCGTTACCACCTTCAGTAAACAGATGCAGCATATGGTAATCGCTGTCTGTATATGACGGTAAGTTCTCTTTAGATACGTGAAAATAATCGGCAACGTCGTTGTTGAACAAAACCTCAGAGGATACAGTTTTCCATACAGTAATGCCTTCAACGGCTGATCCAACCAACCTACCACATACCCTATTTGGTTTGGATTTGGAAGCCTTATTATTTTGTATAGGAAGAAAATAGAAAATAATTCAGGAAGTGTGTTGGATAAAATTTAATGTAGAAATACACTAATTATCTTTTGACTTAAAGAAAATACTTTAGTTTGACGAAAGGTCGTTGCAGTTTTGACGGAAGGTCAGAAAAGAACATGTTATTATCTTACTTTTGTTGTTTGTTAATTGTAAAATAAAATTGTGATTTTGATTCTAGATTAGGAAAATAAACACTTGGAACTTATTTGACTAATAGTCAAAGTAGTATTGCACACTGGACAAAGTGACAATTACCCTTATAGGCCTACCCATCCCCATCTCCATCCCCATCGTGGTATCTATTGTGTTACGAGCATTTGTAATTACAAGAATTCTGAAAGGAACAAATTGTTTTTTTAACAAGCCTGGTGCCCATAGAGAGAAATTTTTCCATTCTTAGTGAGAATGATAATAATACTTGTGGGACCCTCTATATTTTGAGTAATGTACTTGTTCACGGAGAAAAGGTTGTTGCCCTGGAATTTTAATAGTGAATTCAGTGTTCTGACAGGTGTGTCAGTACATATTTGTACGAAGTATATTACATACTACCAGGTGCCCGCAGCTTTGCCAGCGGTAATTAATTCAGAAATTAAAAATTAAGAGCATCATAGTTAAAACATTATATTCATTAACACTTACACCTGAATCATTGATAAAATAAACAATTAATAATTATAAAGAAACAACTAAAATTACAGCTTTAGAGTGCATTCTGCGATTAAAAGGCGCCTCCGGGGAAAAACGACCTTATATTCGAGTTCTTTGGCCCAAAATACCACTGCATAATGAGTCCCGTCCATATTCATCAATGTTTGTCCATTTAGGATTAAATTCATTATGAATCATTCATAAACCCTAAAATTCGGCTTTAGAGTCCATTCCACGATTAAAAAACGCCGCCTGGGAAAAACTACCTCAAATTCGAGTTCTTTGGCCCAGAAAACCCCTGCATAGAGAGTTCCGTTCAAAACGATCAATGTTTGTTAATTTAGGCCTAAATTCATTATCCTTCTGCCGTCTACGTTGAAAAGTTCAAATGTCTGCGGGCGTTGGCATTATAAACAAATGAATCGACCAGGGTAAGCTTACAAAATGAAGCGATTCTTTTCTTTCCAAATTATGACAAAAAAGGCAAAGCCACCTACAACTGATTTGACAAATGAAATGTATTACTGAAAACTGATGCTTGGATAGCGAAAAAAACACGTTTTCAGCTAGTCTTTCACTCATAACTCGCGAACGAAATCGAAAATTTAAAAAATCTGGCTTCAAGGCGCCAGTCCATATACGCGAAAAATGTCAGTTCTCTGCGTTCAGTAGAATTTGCTGGGCATCGCGCACAGACAGACCGGCAGACAGACAGAAAGACTAACACTTCCTCTTATTATTATGAGCTAGTAGGTGACCGCAGCTTTGTCCGCGATACTTAATTCGAAGATTAAAATTAAGAGCAATATAATTAAAACATTACATTTATTAACACCTACGCGTGAATGATTCATGAACTAAACGATTAATACTTATAATGAAACAGCTAAATATCCGGCTTTGGAGTGCATTCCACGATTAGAAAGCGATGCCTGGGGAAAACGACTTCAGATTAGAGTTTTCTGACCCAGAAATCCCCTGCATAATGAGTTTCGACCAAATCGAACAATGTTTGCCTATTTAGGCTTATATTCATTATACCTCTTCCGTCTAGGTTGAACATTTCAAATGGTTCCTTGCCTTATACATTATAAAAAATGAATCCACCAGGGTCGGCTTACAAAATTCAAGCGATCGCGATGCTTTCATTTCCAAGGTATGACAAAATAGGTAGAGCCACCTGCAATCGATTTGACAATTGAAATGGATTACTGAAAACTGATCCTACGAAATCACAAAAAATGCACGTTTAAGCCCGTTTTCCAGTCATAGCTTGCGAGTGAAAGCGAAAATTAAAAATCTGGCTTCGAGATGCATTTGGACACCCGTCAGTCTATCTACTTTAAAATTTCAGATCTCTTCATGCAGTAGATTTCGCTGGGCATCGCGTAAAGACAGACAGCCAAACAGACAAACACTTCCTCTTATTAGGCTATATACTAGCATATCCCCGCGGCTTCGTCAACGATAATTAATTGGAAGATTAAAAATTAAGAGCAAAATAATTAAAACATTACATTTTATTAACACTTACACGCGAAACATTCACAGGCCTAGTTTAAACAATTAATTATTAATGAAACACCTAAAAATCCGGTGTTAGAGTAAATTCCACGATTAGAAAGCGCCGCCTGGGAAAAACGACCTCAGATTCGAGTTATCTGGCCCAGAAAACCTCTGCATATTGAATTTCGTCCAAATCGATCAATGTTTGTCCATTTAGACCTATATTCATTATCCCTCTCCCGACTATGTTGAAAATTTCAGATGTCTGCAATCCTTGGCATTGTAAACAGATGAATCGATCAGGGTGGTATTACAAAATGAAGCAATTCTTTTATTTCCAAATTATGACAAAAAACGGCAAAGCCAGCTGCAACTGATTTGACAAATTAAATGTATTACTGAAAACTGATGTTTGGATAGCGAAAGAAATCAGTTTTCTGTCAGTTTTTCATTCAAAACTCGCGATCGAAAGCGAAAATAAAAAATCCGGCTTTGAGGTGCATTAGCATACCCTTTAGTTCATCTACCTTTAAAATTTCAGATCTCTGCATTCAGTAGATTTCGCTAAGCATCGCGCACGGACAAACAGACAACGTAAAAAATAACTAAATATAAACAGCTGTTCTCAGGTAGATTAGAGTACCAATCTTATAAACTAGCACTATTTTAATCACAGTTAAAGGCTTTGATATAATGAAGCATGTGTTCTGTAAGTAGGGGAAAAGACGCATGTAGGTTAGGTCGCCGGCACTGGATGTAGGAGGTTCGAGATTTCACCAAGATAGCGTGAGCGGAAAATAGGTTTTTAAAAAGAATCACTGACGTAGAAAATAGGTATTAACAACAAGTACATTGGAAATGTTATAACAGGTTTCGAAATACCTGTCTGCAAGACAATAGTAGCTTCTACGACACTGCAGTGTCATCTGGACCGGTTTGTTATTTCTCTGACTGTAGAAGTTTCACTCAACATAGGCTACACCATCTCTGGGATATCTACCAAACCGTGCTATGTATGAGCACTTTGCATTAATATTCATATTGGCGTTATCGCCCCGAAGAACCGTATACATTAATGACTCGTTACGTAAAGCCCACTAGACAGTATATACGTATGTTCACTTTATGTAGCCTACCTAATGGTCTTTCAACCTGTTATTCATATATTCCTTGAGATATATTTGCAGAAGCTAAGATATAAATCACTTATGATCCAAGTGGCTTAGCAAAGAGAGGGGGAGACATTGTTCTAATGGTCCTTGAGTCAAGTTGAAGCTCCACTTGTGATTCCCAAGACGCCTCCCACATCCCTGCTTTCACCGCAACCCCACACCCTTCTACAGATTGCATCGGTCGGAAGCAAATGGTCGTTCTTCCGGTCTCGTGGTCAGCTCAGATGCCCAATTAAATATCGAACAATCTTCGCTGTGGGTTCCTAATGATTCAAATGGTAGCAATTTAAAAAATCGAACGATGTCATTAGTGTATCCCATGTTCCACTTAGCGATGTGTGAAATTTGAAGGTGGTACTACGTTCGTAACTAGGAGGTTCGCATATCAATGTGCGCATATTTTATTCTCTTCTCGTCGGGAGATTAATTTGAAAAGCAGCTTCCTAGAGAAAACGTTAGCACGTAATATTTAGATTATTTTAATTTACAATTGAGCTCATATATTTGTAACGTCATTGATTTCATTCCCGACTGTGCTCAGTCGGTGGATTAGGCGGTGGATTAGTAAAAAATTATGTGATATAATACATCTTACGGTATTGTCGAGCTCTACCGATAAAATAAAAGAGACAAGCGATACCATCAGCTTAACAACGAGACCTAATTATTATTTTATCGCTTTATTATTTTCCTATACTTTGCAACATCATCAGGGTAATTATAATGGACATTTACTTCAATTTATTATAATTCTGTGTATTACACATTAACCTAGCCTATATAAAGTCTTTATACGTTTATTTTTAATAAGAATACTTCTTTACTTCATTTTAATTAGTTATTTCGTTTTCCACAGGTTACGTACCGCCATAATATTTTAACCATTTGTTCACTCAGAAGATAAAAGAGAAACAAACTGGTCATAACTTACATGGAGTTAATTGCATACTGTTTATTGGAAAAGTATTGGCAGGTTGTATCTATTTAATCTACTTCGACAATTCCTCAATAAACTATAATATTAATGAATATAAATGAAGTTAGTACGTAATCTAGGATATAAATGTACACACAACGTTAATCACATTAGGCTTACTACCTATATATAAATGATCACATTTAAGTAACTTCTATGTATTTAAAAGTCAATGACCATACACAGTAGGCTACGCAAGATACCTTTAAAATATGTGCAGCATTTTTTCCTTAATCTTGTAACTGGATACACACAATAAATTGATCATATGAGCGTGAAATTTTAGTGAAAATTAGAAAACTTGTTATATTCAATTTTCTCAAGGTTTATCTACAAGGATAAGAAGTCTATAATGAATTCAAGTGATTTCAAAAATTTGAATTTGAAAAATATGTATCTGGCATTCAGTAAGTCAATTACCAAATTTGAAAATTAGAAAACTTGCTATGTCCACTTTTCTCAAGGTTTATCTACAATCATAAAATTCTATCATGAATTGAAGTGATTTCAAAACTTGAATTTGAAAAATATCTATCTGGCATTGAGTAAGTCAATTACCAAATTTGAAAATTGGAAAACTTGGTATGTCCACTTTTCTCAAGGTTTATCTACAATCATAAAAATTCTATCATGAATTGAAGTGATTTCAAAACTTGAATTTGAAAAATATCTCTCTGGCATTCAGCAAGTCAATTACCAAATTTTAAAATTAGAAAACTTGCTATGTCCACTTTTCTCAAGGTTTATCTACATTCATAAAATTCTATCATGAATTGAAGTGATTTCAAAACTTGAATTTGAAAAATATCTATCTGGCATTCAGTAAGTCAATTACCAAATTTGAAAATTGGAAAACTTGGTATGTCCACTTTTCTCAAGGTTTATGTACAATCATAAAAATTCTATCATGAATTGAAGTGATTTCAAAACTTGAATTTGAAAAATATCTATCTGGCATTCAGTAAGTCAATTACCAAATTTTCCATAAAAGTGTATCAGAATTAAGGTAAATATGTCTCAACATTTGTAGTACACCAAACTGTATTATGGATCATAATGTAGAATGAGCAGCCTGCTTAAATGGAAATGTCTATTAGATTTAAGTTACTAAATTCCAAACTTTTAAAACTACAAAAAACTGATTTAGCAAATGTTATATAAAACTTCCTGAAGGCATATTTTCAATAAAAAAACTATCAATAATTGCTAAATAAACTTTCAAAATTTGGATAAATATGAAAAAGCAAATTTATAATAATTATACTCAATCTGAAAATTACCCGAAAGTCAATGGAAGGACAAATGAAGGAATTAACGGATTATTTTTTTAATTTAGAAAATGCTACAATATCAAGTTAAACTCATTCCAGCAAAAGTAGGAAAGTTCTAAATCCATATAAAATGGGCATGCAAGATACTCCATAGTTTTTTTTGAACTTTATGTAAGAGAAGATGGACCACTTTGAAAGTCCACATAAATTTGCATACGCCGAGGCTTCAAAACCTAAGCAATTAACTGCACTTAATAATTCTTTAAGAGATCAAAAACTTCGATATTATCCCATGAAACAAAGAAAAAAATATCTGCCATCAAAATAGCATCTTAACATTTGATCTTCATCTTCTTCTTCTGCCTATCCATTAATGGATGTTGGCGACCACATGATGCATCTTCATTCTATGAACCACAGTATGTAATAGTTGATCTACCCGTGGTAATCCTGTCCACTGCTTAATGTTATCCAGCCAAGATATTCTTTTTCGCCCTCTTCTTCTTTTACCTTCTATTTTCCCTTCAATTATCAACTGTTGAAGCATATATTTAGTATTCCGTAATAGATGTCCTAAGTATGCAGTTTTTCTTCTTTTAAAAATACTTAGTATTTCTCTTTGTTTGTGTAGCTGTTGCAATATTTCGGTATTAGTTATTCTTGCTGTCCATGGAATTTTAAGCATTCTACGGTAGATCCACATTTCAAAGGCCTCGATCTTTTTTGCTGTTGTTGTATTCAGTGACCATCCTTCAGAACCATACAGAAGTATAGACCAGATGTAACATCTTACAAATCGAACTCTGACGTTTAAATTTAGATCTGTGCTTGTGAGAACTTTCTTGAATTTCATGAAAGCATTACGGGCATTCTCTATGCGACATTTTATCTCCATGTCTGATCTCCAATCTTCTCATAACCATGTTCCAAGGTACTTAAACTTGTCCACTCATTTGATCACGATAGCTTTTACTCTATAAGAACACGGAGAATTACTACTGGGATAGCAAGACATACAACTTTGCATACTGAGCATTTTAGCAAGACGGTAGTTATATCTGAGACGAAAAAGGCAATAATTACATAAATACCAAGATAGTCTTATTTTCTTTTAAGAAAATGTAGGAAAAATCAATAAGCTTAAGGCAACTAACGAAATTTAGATAAAGCCATTAAGGAACATATTAAGCTGAACTAGATGTGACGCCACAGGTCACCTCATGCAATACTCAACCGGTTTAATCGAGCAAGCATGACGTCATACATGCAGAAACATGGCATAGATGAAACTTCTTCCATATCCAAACCTTTCCACTATCCAATGCTTAATATTTAAAACCCTACTCTGATAAATCAAAATCATGCCTGTGAACAACCTATTAAGGCAATAATTACACCCATATATCTGGTGTGAATAGAAAGGGATATCTTTTATGTCTGTCTGCTTCAGTTCATATTGTCATTCTAATAGATCACTAATGTTTCTTGGCGCAAAAGGCACCTATGATATATTAATATTACTAATACATAGTGGTATGCTTAACTTACAACGTGCAAGGCTCAGGTCCCCTCCTCGGCTAGAAGCACAACCAACTTCACAAGGCAATGGCCTAGGACGATCTGCTTAATGCTTCGCCATAAAGGATAGTACCTCACCAAGACACGCAGATAGCAGCACCAACAGTAATTGCGACCAAAACAAATGAGCCGAGAGGACACGAGATCGCGGGAACCTTCAACCACGTTACACAATGAGAACTAATGTAAAATGCCATGTGTAATAATTAAGCTATCAGCCTCAAGGAGATGGAAGGAGTTCATTATTAATTTTTGTAAGTTAGAATTTTGTCTAAGATGAAGACATTAGTAGTTTCCAATAGTCTCTGTTGTTTGTTCCCGACGGGGAAGTCACGTTCTGCTGACACTCCATCTAACTGCATGTGGAGAATATCCGTGTAGTGAATTAATTGGACTTATTTCCGAGTGCACCAACCTCGGTATTCAGAATACGGCGGTAAACTTGCTTATTTTACCCGGTAATGTTATTCTTTTTTGCACCATACTCGGTTTCGCCCCTTACCGCTGTATGTTTACCGACCGTGAAGGAGCTGTAAAGTTAGAAAACAGCGGTTATCTGTCCAAGATGGAGATCAGCGTAGTCTAATGTATCATATTTTCGATAATTGAACATAATGCATAATGAGAGACAGGTGGGATCTAATTGAAGAATGAACGATGATACATATCTTTGCTAATACTGTGCTGTAACATCGATTGAAATGACCTTCTTTCTTACCTCAACCAAACCAGTTCCATCCAGTAGTAGGCGTAACAAACTCATTTTCAGATTGGTACAGTATCTATGGTGTTTGAATTCAAAGTCAAACATATATACGCAATATAATATTCCATTTTATCCTTATAAACATTTATTACTGAACAATAAGGCAACAAAGAAATGAAATATGGAAAACCAGAGGACCTAGGTCAAATTTACAGCGAAGTGCTGCATGCATAACGATATAGCCTGTGTAATCAATTTACCATACTTGCGTGTACACGAACATAATAACTATAACAGCCCTTTCCTGGCTATGTAATGACTTTGCACCTAAAACTTTATGCCTTCTTAGTGATCGATAAAAACATGATTCTTAATCATTCATAAACAGGTATATCATAATTTAGTGTTTCCATAATCTGCAAAATTTACAGACTTATCACATGACTGGCCACCACTGCATTAGTTCTTTTATTAATAACTCCAGTGTTAGCAACTAGATTCCTTTGTTTTGCATTTTTTCAAATGATAGGAGTCGGAGGCGGCCATGCACTGGGATATTTTGTGCTGTAACAAGAAAAATTGAATCCATAGAACAAAAAATCTCTTAATAAAGTTGATTGCCTATGTCCCCTCTACACGGGTAAAATATTTCGGTGTTATTTATTAACACTCTGTATAAAGCATGTAAAAATAATCTTCACTATAAAACACCGTAGAGACATCTATGTGTCATAGTTGGAACTATGTCCGCTGAAGATTAACATGGCAACATGGCAACATTCGTTCATTTTGATGTTTAAAATTATTCCGCTTCGTGTTTCAACGATGTCAGCCAGTTCTGAATTTACTTTGGTTTTTATGAACTATGTTCATGTAATAACTAGGCATAATTGTGAATCTACACAATGTTGAGTAACTTACAATAAATATTATATTATATTATAACTATATTATTCAAATATAGTTAAGTAAGGTGAATATTCCAAAGACAGATTTTATTTAACATTTTTCGGTAAAATCAAAGGAATAAAAGTACTGTTTTAAATTCTTTCTCGCCCTATTATGCCATTAAGAACAATCTACCGATGTGAAGCTAGGTAAGCCAAGCGCAGTACACGAACGGAAGATAACAATTTTATAAATTATTCTGCTAAGCCTAAATAAAATACCATCTCCCTCATAGGCCTTTCTGTGTGCGGAAAAGTTAAAGACAAATGTCTTGTTGAAGAAACCCTTATTTCCGAGTAATAGTCTGGTGAAATGGAGGATTTTTTCTTTAAAAACTCAGAAGGGCTGAATGATAAACCACACATATAACAGAGAACCGGAAACGGAAGGGAAGGTTACGAGAATCACATAACGACACGTGCCTTTAATATGAAAAGCAAACCGAGCCCTGTGTTTAGTGGATGAGAAGCCTTGTAGTTTCCTATTTAAACTTTAATAGCCTATCTCTGAGGTACTAAGAGTCGACTTTACTTATTTCATTATAACAAGATTTTACTAGGAAACAGTAATGGAAACTACAAACAATATAGAAATAGTTAATTTTGAAATTACAATTTACCAGTAAATTAGCAATTCCCTCCCTATGATACAACTAAAACACAGCCTACAGCGACGAATAAGGTATCAGTGGTTAGGATTTTTTGCCGACTTTTGACATAGCATACTCTCTATCCATCGTTTGCACAAAACTAAGACTTTTTGTCATGCTTTTGCGTGAGACTGAAACAACACTCCTTGCAATACGGCCTCTTATTCTACAATAACAAAATATGAAGTGATAAAATTATATTTTCTATGCCCAGGGTAGAGAATGTTATGTGAAGTGCATCACACCAGACATTTATTTACGCGGATTTCTATAACTAGTGGGTGTGTATCAATTGAGCGCGAACTGATTAAAAATGCAGCAATTGAGCGCGGGGTCGGTTTTGGGTGTAGGCTACATCAATTGAGCGCGGTGGTTAGTTTTGAAATGCATCAATTGAGCGCGATTATAAAGTAATTATTCCATATACTGTTTCCTCTTTTTATATGTAGGAATGGCTCTAACAATATTCCCTAGGCGTGATAAATGTTGTGTGCAAAGTGTGGCAACGCTGATCCTAGAGAATTTTTGTTTTAATGTAACTAGTGTACGGTAACACCCGGTACTAGTCACTTGTCTTGGTTTCACATCTCCTATTGTGTCTTTTAAAGGTTACCATTACTTACTTTTAATTCGAACAGTGCAGTAATGGATAGGCATAGTGACTGTGTACTACAGCATATTGTAAGCGAGAAAGGCTCTGCGCTCAATTGATGGATTTCAAAATTGACCGCCGCGGTCAATTGATGCATTCAGTTCTGATAAAATTTTCTCTAGCGCTCAATTGATGAATTCCGATAACTAGTATTGATTTATAGGAAAGATAAATCCAATTATCATTCAATTTGCCATTCTAGGCTACACTGCAAATATTAGTGATGTCATGGAGACTGCATATTGGTTTTATTGCCATTGTAGTGTGAATGCCATGTGTGGTGCGATTTTTTACAATTATATTTTGAACAAACAATGTGTTTTAACCAAACTGAATTTGCTATGTCAGAAATCTGTAAAAATACTATCAACTGACACATTCATTGTAGTAAGCTTTGTATTAGTTGAAATAAAGGGATAGGCCTATTGAAAACAGTAATCTATATATGTATATATATATATATATATATATATAAGGCTTTGTCCTGACTGACTGACAGGAATTAACGTAGAGCCTAAACTATAACAGGTAGGGACCTGGAATTTTAACAGTTTCTTCGTTTCATAATGTAGGTGCTCACTAAGAAAGGATTTTGAAAAATTTTGATTTGAAATGCCAAAAATTAAATGTTTTTGAGAATACTTAATCCCTTTTTACACATCATATTATCAAATCCAAAACACAGTTCACATGACATCATGTTGTTGCCAGTGGTCTAGGATGGGTTTGGAAATAATTGAAATGAGAGTTTGACAAATGAGAGAAACTGTCAATATAATTCATGTTATAAATAAATATTAAAGAATGAAATCCACGAAAATAATGCATTCACATATATTTCTCTACCCTGGACATAGAGAAAACAATACGAGGTATGGTTATCTGTATATTAGGCCTATTATATCGCAGGTTTGTGGAGAGAGAAGTATGAAAGTGATTTATTGCATTTTTGTTTAATTTCATCCCCAAAACGGTATTATGGTAACATGAGAGTGAGAAATAAAATATTCCGTAAAGACAATACAATTTTATGTTACCGGAATTTCTGTTTCTTCTTATTTGAACCCCTACCAGGCTTGCTGTGTACTGTACAAGCGATGGGATGCAAAATTCTACATCCTCTATGAGCCAAGAAAAGCTATAACAAGCGTTTTCTGAGGGAAGAGTTTGAGTGTGATAAGTCGTTTTTCGTATTTCAAATTCGAAATACCTATATAATGACCTATAATTAAGAAATCAGAAGTCCTTCATAAGATAATTTCCAATTACAAAATAAAAAACCCGGGCGACGCCGGGCCTTTTAAGCTAGTAATGCATAAATTAATATAATATAGCGTATGTTTGTGCGATTTATCAAGACGTAACAATCAACACTTACGATATTGGCAATACACTCCATGATATATATAGGCCTTCTTACAAGCTATCGACTGAAATTTATTTAATTGTTTGTGTCACAATCAGATGGCCATAATTATTGTAGCAACAGCTAGTTCTGAATAGAAAACAAAATATATAAATAATGTCATATATTATCGTGTTTATTAAAATAATATATTTAGTGTTTAATTATGCAAAACTTGTTTGTGAAATAGTGTGACTTCAACCTTTAAATAACAAATAGTGTAAGCACCGAAAACTTTAACTGATATGACTGATCCCTATGTAGGCATACAAGAACATGGCGATTCTGACATATCTACAACCATAAAAGACAGTCTTTCAAATGAAAAATCGTCAACTGCGAGGTTTGTACTCAAACTTTGCAGGACATGCTGGAACTATGGGAAATGAACAAGTAGACCATCTTGCCAAATGAGCTGCTAAGTCAAGATGGATCATTTCTACTCCCTCTGTCCATTGTCATACATAAAAGGAAAGAGTTGGAACTGAGTTGGAACACTGAGTGGCTAAATAACTCCCTGATAAGAACATTTTTTCCTTCAGTGTTTGATCGGTTAAAGTGCAAATACATAGAACAACATTTTATACTAAATCAATTTATAACTGGTCACGGAAAATTTGGGCACTATCTGGCACGATTCAAAATAGGAACCAATATCTGTATTTGCAAAGACACAAATCAGACTTTTTTTTATCACATCTTATAAGGCTCTGCTTTGGGAGCCCAAAGACAAAAAAAAAATACTAAATTAGATTATTGCCTAAATAGATTTGACCAGCACTTGGAAAATGGTTTGCATAAGAAATGCTGCTACAAGAAGTTATGTGAATATTTATATTTTATTTTAAAGAGACTGTGATCTAGTATTAGTATCTGATTGTTAATTAATTTTATTCATATCTGTTATAGTGTTAATATGTAAGTATAGAAATTAAGCAATCTGTAAATGAATGTAAATTGTATTAATTGTACTGTAACTAAAGCCCTAGCATACCAAAAGGTGAAATAGGGCTAATTATATTTGGAGATTCAACAACGACAACAACAACATCAACTACAAATTGCACGTTAATGAATTATATTCCAACCATTGATTCAGAAGCAAGGTTATCAAATCCTGGCTCTTTCATGCGATAAGATTTGTCAATATAATGTCCTGTGATAGTGAAATTAACCCTGTATGGCTACTGTTACGCTGTAAGAGCTCAAATTAAATGAAAAGAAAATTAAACTCACATAACCTACTGCTGCACCAGGGCCTGAGCATAATCAGTTCGATACACTTAACAAACATAAATGACAACTCAACTCCTACACAGTATTCTCCTACATCAATGCCACTGAAACCTTCTCCTACTTCTATTCCAGGTGTGGTAAAAATCCCAGAACTATTAAGTTGCATTAAGCAAAAATTCCTGAACCAGATTTTTCAAATAGATTGTACAAAGATGAATTTAAAATATTACCAAACTCTACAGAAACGTATAGGTCATTAATCATATTACTTAATGACAAAAGATCTATCTCACATATGAAATAAAAAAATCAGGAGCTTCCAGGGTTGTCCTTCGCAATGTGCACTATTCGGTAGAAGTACCATCCATTATTTCAAAGTTACAGGAACAAGGACATAGATCGCATTGTTAATGTGGTATAACAGGATTTTGAATCAAGTCGCTACTGTAATGAATCTTTCCTAGATATTCAAGAAGCATGTGATAAAGACTGGAATATGGGTCTTCTATATAAAATAAAACTTAAACTTCCTCATTCTTACTACCTGCTGCTTACAGCATACCTAAGTGCTCCCATTTTAAAGTCAAAGGCGAACTCTCCAAATTTCATGCCATAAAGTCGGGTGTCCAGCAGGGTAATGTTTTCTGTATCTTCTGTTTCTTCTTTATACACATGATCTACCAGCAACAAAAATACCATAACATTTGCAGATGATAGGACTGCTGCTATTCTTGACTCAAATGAAAATCCCACTTTAGCGTCAGAATTCCTGCAAAATCATTTAGATTTATTACAACACTGGCTTTTACAGGTAAATACTTCAAAATCTCAGCTTATCACTTTCTCTTCACGCCGAGATTAATGCTCAAGAGTACAAATAAACAAAGAAAAAATTCCAATTGCAGAGCATGTAATTTATCTTGGTTTCCATTTAGATGAACATTTAACCTGGAGACATCACATTATTACGAAAAGCAAGGAAGCCCAACTACAGTTTCAACAATATTGTACTGGTTATTAAATAACCAATCTAAGCTATCCCTGTGTAGTAATGAAACTTTACAAGACCATATTAAGGCCAGTATGGACATATGGACTTCAGCTTTGGGGAAATTCCATATCGACATTTCAAGAAGATTTTAATCCAAATCTCTTCGCCGAGTTGTTAACGCACCGTGGTATGTTTCCAGTGTTACTTTACACCTGTCATTGGTGTTCCTACCAATTAAGAAGAAATCACCTTGCACAGCATTCAATATCACCAACCATATCATCTAAATATCATCCCAATTCCCTAGCCATTATTTATTGGACAATGGTTCCTCAGTCAACCATTTACAACGACATAAGGTATTATTCTTGGCATTCAACCCTAAAGAGTTGTTTTATGTGTTCTGTAGTGTTCTTCAGCGACAATGATGTGCCATATTACATCTTTCAATCTCTCTTATAGAGTTAAGATGTATTTAAAAAATTCTTATACAATCATGTGCATTCGATAAAATATTGTCGACACTTTCGCTGGTCTTCAGTGAATGGGATAAAACTAGAGGTGTACAAATCTCGATTTTAGCTTGCCCCTACCCGCTTGAACGCCAGGCAAGCAAGTTGCCAGCGTCACATAATGCAAGCAGGCAGGTTTCTTTAGGCTTGTGTGGGTCAGGTTAAACCCAACTTATGCAAGCCAGAATAAGCTTGCGACATTCCTATCAGCTAAACAACTGTAGTTGCTAAGTGTAGGTAATACTTCCTTGCTTTTCTACATGCTGGTAGAAGAAATTCATCATGCAGATAAATAAACGGTGGATAAAGCATTAAAAATCGTTTTAGCGACTTAACACACTTATTATTTTTATTATTAGGTAGATTTCGAAATCTACCTATTGCAATCGATACCATGTCATGACTTTCGAAAAATTATTTCATATCTTTACGTTTCATGCCGCCCTAAGTACGAAACCACCGCCTGTTAAAAAATTGTGATATATATGTACATATATATCTTTACAAGCTAGCGGCCGTCATTTTGAAGATATTTGAAACATTTTATTATGTTATTTCTAGGCCCAATAGTTCGGACAAGTTCGTTGATGAGCGAAATTGGCGCAAGGGGGTGGTCGGGGGGAAGGGGTTGAAATTTTAAAACTTTATATCTCGGCCCCTATGAAGTATAGAGGGAAACTTTGTTTGAATAAATTAGAGTATTCCTTATGGTGTTCACAGTGACACCAACGATTCGGGGGTTTTGGGGGACGAGTGGGGGTGGGGGGATGGAAATTCGAAATTTTTAATTTTTTTTTTAAATAGTGGGGTATTGTTGAAAACCTCTTGATGAGTACTGTACAAATCAATAACTAGTTTCTTGATAGTTCTCATATAAGGCGAGATTTGAATGTTTGAAAAAGTCCTCTTTCCTCTTTTTTGCAGTTATAATTGCGGGTTTGTCATGCCAAGGCTAAAGAAGAAGAGTGCTACGCAGCGACAGTAAATTAAACCAAAAGCACTTCGAAATCTACCTCAGCCTGTAGGCTTGCCTAAAAGGATTTTTGTTGTTGTTATTATCGATTTTATGATGTTCTCTCGGAAATGATTGAAAATTTTTCCCATGCCGGACTAGTACCTTGGTTCATTGATAATTCAAACTCTCCACATTTTAGTTTCTCCTCGGCTTCCTTCACGGTAAAATTCTCCATTCTTCTTTTATTTGCACTCTAAACACATTTGAAGTTCCTCAACTATGTAACTGCACGACTTACCAGTGCACTGATATACCCAGTTTCATATCCTTTCCGCCAGGCCTTGCAGTTTCCTTAGGCCCTGTGAAACCCACCAGGTTATGAAGAGCTTGTGACTCATAGCGACAGTATTTCTTATCATCGTTGTAATCTGGCTTGCTCTCTTGTCAAGCAAGTTAAAAGCTGTGGCTGGTTGCAGAATTTCAAAGGGGCAAGTAAGCTAAAATCAGAATATGTACACCTCTAGATAAAACCACAAGAGTGATTAGGACATTTGAGGGATTATTCTGTTTCTAAATTTAACTATAAAATTTCCCCACTCGCAAGGACAAAGACCGAGTTTTTGGGCTAGCCTCCGGGAAGTTACGTGTTTATACCCCGTTGCCAGCTAATGTGATATTTGTTCTTTGATACTAATATTCCCAGGGAATTTCTGTATCATGTAATTTTTTTTGCTATTGCGACATAGTTTAAAGTTTCAGTTGTTTTCCCCATACCAATTACAGCATGACAAAGAATACTGGAGAAAACCCTGATGCTTAAGGGATGAAAGCGATTGAAAACCTATCAGAACACCCTTCATATTCTAATTTGATATCTGTGAATGATAATTTATCTTTCCAAACCTTCCACAGTCACTACCAAACTTTCTTGACTGAAATTAGAGAAGGGACATTGGGTAAAAGAGCACAGTTTTGGATTGGTAATATGGACAAAGTGTCATTGATTTTGAGATTTCAGAGAGCAACTAAAGAAATTAACTTTGACTTACACTTGGCATATTTAGAAGATATGATTCCCCTTTTCCTTGCACGTGACCATCACAATTATGGCAGATATCCCGTAGTTCACATACTCACCCTTTTGAACCTGCAAAGGACATACTTGAAGCAGAAGAATTACTTTGCAATAACGGTTTCAGTGATTGTACAGAGTGGACCAAAAGTAGCGATCGGATATTTTGTATGTTAGTTTATGCAATAATAAAATGCCACAATTAACGTAAAACTTTTATTTATTAAAGTAGAAAGTATTAAGGGATGAAAATATGGTAAAATAAAATTCCCTGGGCCTGTCAGCGTCATTGTTAAACGTCCAAAGTCTCGGTATGTGCACCACCGTTTTCCGCGCACGGTTGAATGCGCCGCCATGTCCTTCTGCTTGCCCGCCTCAGCATTTCGGGAGCGATCGTTCTGAAGATACGGATGATCTCTCTCTCAAGTTGTTCAACAGAATCCGTCCGAATCATTCCAACCCAAGATTTTCTTTTAAGTAGGACCAGAGGCAGTTGTCGTACAACGAAGTTCTTGGGATCTGCATTTCTGCCGATTGTTGATTTCATCGGTGAACGCTCCAATGATTCACTCAGACGATTACTGACATCATAGCCGCAATATTTTTTAGGTTTTCCGCTGCGTTTTGCATCCAATACAGAGCCTTTTGAGAAAGTCTTCTTTTCCAGTGTCCGTAGTTTGGCTTCAGTGAGAGCTGCTTTATTGAAACGAAAAAAGAAGTATCTCTGATTCCTTCGTATGTTTCGCCAGTTTGTTCTTTTTTATGAACCCACACACTAACAATGAGACGTTCCTCAATCGTATATTTACTTATATCCGCCGTTGCTTACAACACAAACTTAACACAGCGTTTCACATCGACAACAATCGCCTAATAAACTCGCGAGCAAGAAAACTCTGGCTCGTCCCTAAAACATAACAATATCCTTGCTCTATCGGAAAATTGACAAACTAATCCTACAAAAATATATGAAGGGGGTAAATATTCCTCTCAGCCCATGAATAGTTTTTAATTACTTTTCGGTTTCGGAAAATGAGTTATTTCAATATAAACACTATCCGATCGCGACTTTTGGTCCACTCTGTAGATCACAAGTTCCGAGTTCTAGAAATTCTGTGGATTTCCGTGGTTTTCCGGGTTTTTCGGGGATATGCTGTAGTTGATAACGGGGAAACAACTGAAACCTTAATCTAGATGACAATGCCAACAACAAAAAATATGTAAGTCAGAAATTCCCTGGGAATATTAGGATCAAAGAACAAAGATTAAAAAAAATTAAAACGATATCATTTCCTGCGGATTTCGTGGTTTTTGGAGTTTTCCGGGGATATGCTGAAATTGATAAGGGGAAAACAACAGAAACCTTAATCTACATGACAATGCCAACAAAAAATATGTAAGTCAAAAATTCCCTGGGAATATTAGGATTAAAGAACACTGATTTTTTTTTTAAATTAGAACGATCTCATTTTCTGCAGATTTTCGTGATTTTCAGGGATATGCTGTAGTTCATAACGGGCGAACAACTGAAACCTTAATATAGATAGCAATACCAATACAAAAACATATGAGTCACCAATTCCCTTTGAATACTAGAAGCAAAGAACAAAGATTAAAAAAAAAATTAAAACAACGTCATTTTCTCCGGATTTCCGTGGTTTTCCGAGTTTTATGGGAATTTGCTGTAATTGATAAGGGGCAAACAACTGAAACCTTAATCTAGATGGCAATACCAATACAAAAACATATTAGTCACCAATTCTATTTGAATACTAGGAGCAAAGAACTAAGATTAAAGAAAATTAAAACAAAGTCATTTTCTCCTGATTTCCGTTGTTTTCCAAGTTTTATGGGAAATTTATGTTATTGATAAGGAGAAAACAACTGAAACCTTAATCTAGATGGCAATACCAACACAAAACCATAGGAGTCACCAATTTCCTCTGAATACTAGGAGCTAAGAACTAAGATTTAAAAAAAATTAAAACAAAGTCATTTTCTCCTGGTTTCCGTGGTTTCCGGAGTTTTCCGTGGATATGCTGTAGTTGATAAGGGGCAAACAACTGAAACCTTAATCTAGATGGCAATTCCAATTCCAAAGCATATGAGTCACCAATTCCCTTTGAATACTAGGAGCAAAGAGCTAAGATTTGAAAAAAATTAAAACAAAGTCATTTTCTCCTGAATTCCGTGGTTTTCGGCGATTTATGGGAATTTGCTGTAATTGATAAGGGGAAAACAACTGAAACCTTAATCTAGATGGCAGTATCAACAAAAATGTCTGAGTTAGAAATTCTGTGGCCATATTAGGAGCAAAGAACAAAGAAAAATTAAAACAAATTCATTTTGTCCGGATTTCCATAGTTTTCCGGGGTTTCCGGGTAAGTGCTGTTTTTGATAAGAGGCAAACAACTAAAAACTGAAACTAGATGGCAATACGAACAAAAAATGATATGAGTCGGAAAATCCCACGCGGGGATGGGGGGTATACAGTAGCCTACACTCTGTTATTTAATTTTTTTAAAGTGGTTTTGGTCAAATCCGTTTTAAAAATTTACATTTTATGATTATTTAAAAATAAATTATTAAGATTTACTCGAATTTTTCAAGTTCTAGAAAACATTCAATATTTTTTTAACTGTTTTTGTTAGCCCTGAAAATTTCAAAAAGTATGTATGTAGTTTTCACACCCAAGTCTTAACATTTGAAGACATAATCCACAAAATTGTAACCTTTTTTAGACATTTACCAGGAAACTTAAGACATATGATTAACATAATGCTATGTATCAAACTTAGTTTTCAGATTTTTGTTCCTTAAAACTATTTTTTACATGAAAGATATGCAAATTTTCAAAATGCCATTGACATCATTTGCCAAAAAGACACAATCTTGAGAACTCTTTCAATGATTTGATCCTTTTTTTTACATAGAATACTGTGAACTAGTAGGTGTAGCTGAAATTCGTAGTTGAATTTTTAATGTAGGGTTTGTTGATTTGAAAATAGTTTAGAGGAAAAGAAGACAAAGTTGCACTCTGTTCCATTAAAACTGTTTTTAATGACTTCCTGTTAAAATTTTCATATAAACTGGCTATCATTTTGGAGCAGACAAATGTGCCTCTTTTAGGCAACAACTAAGAGAGAACAAATGAATTGACAGAAAATGTAATTTCAAACAGTAATACATAGGCTACCTTTAAAGTATTTAGTACATATTTTTGTGCATATTTAACAAATGTTTAAGGTTATAGTTAGATGCACACCACAAAAGTTTTTAGAGAATGAACTTCTAGCCTTGCGAGAGACATGACCTTTTAATGTTGAAATTCAATTAATAATTTTTTTTGTGGATACGCTTTCAACTACAATTAGTCCTTTGAGTTACGAAATAAGCCGTTTAGATAGATATTGATTTAGTTGGAATCCCAAGAAGAGACTTAAGCTTTGTTCACATTTAACTAACAGCCACGTAGGGGCCCGTTAGGGGATTCTGAAAGGAGTGTTCATACTGTAACAAAGGCTTGTCGGGGTTCGAAATCAGAACACCGGGTTTCTAATTGAAGGATGGAGGTTTCTTTATTTCCTATAACAGTGATCTATATAGCCAGAAAACTCCGGAATGTTCTCCAAATCACTCTTTTGTTCGATGCTCACTTTCACGTCACAGCACTGTCCCAGTCCAGTCCAGATCAACTCACCAACTCTTCGGTTCACTAGCTCCTTCCGTTCACCAGTCCCTCCGGTCACTAGTTCCCCGTTGACTAGGTCTTCCGTTCGCTGGTCTCTCCGTTGACTAGTCCCTCCGGTCACTGGCTCCTCAGCTTCCCAAGTCATAGCTACTTGAGGTCGCGCTGATCAGTGCTCTCCGTCCAGTTCGCACTCTCTCGACTCTGATTTACTGACTGTTACTGACTGACTGTTCTCTAATTGACTGGCTCTCTGTCTACATTGGCTGGCTCATCACTCCTCGCGGGCTGACTCCCTCTGACTGACCGTTGCTACTCAAGAACTGTCTCTCCTTGACTGACTGCCCTCTCATTCATTCACTGACTCTGCTCGCTCGCGGCCCTATATAAAGACCCGACGAATATTCTGGAGCCGATGTCTCGAAAGTTCCGCCCGCGTGGAATCTAGAATGCCCGCGCGGTGCGACGTCACACCCCTTAGTACGTGGCCCCTCCTCTGGCCTCTCCCACGAGCGCGCCCAGTCCACTCATTGTGCCGTGCTTTACAGTAGACCGCGCCTATCGGCTCGCAGCTCCAATCAGCAATAAGATACCCGCCCCTCTTCTAGACATGTCGAATTCTGGCGCTTTCTGGCCGAGTCCTTCTTCTGTCAGTTTCTGGGTGATTCTTTTCTGGGTTTTGTGACAATATTTATCAAGCAAAACTAATAAATCCTACCCTCGTCATCCTAGGTAATAAATGTCATTCTCCTTCAACCTACTACAGAAGACTGGATTGTCATGTGCTGTTTGTAGCCTATAATCTAGTAACCTAACATTCAATTACTTACATTATTCTATTTTCATTAATAGTGTCTATTTTTATCTATAAAACTTTTTCAAATTGACTGCCAGTGCCACACGAATCATAATGAACCCGTTTCCGGTTAAAAAAAAAATTACTGACTACAGAACCTAAACATGAAATTATACTGTTTTATCTTCTGATTTAACACTATTACACAATCTAGTTAATTTTCAAAATATAATTTTAGTATGACTGAACTGACCCCGAACACGAGCTATGCTCATGCGGGGCAAATAATAGGCCCTACTCTTTTCAAATTGTACAAATTGTGTGTATATTATTTGTATTTGTAATAATTTTGTATCAATTTGTATTTTTTAATTTGTAATAAATTTGTAATTTGAAATTTGAAAAAAAAAGTGTTATTAAAATTGTAGGCATATTTATTATTGTACGAGAATTATTATGCTTCGCCACATATAAAATTGCACGTTAATTTTGTATGGATCTTATATGTATTCAATCACTGTGTTCAATATTGGTTTTGCTCAAATATAGCCTATTATGAAGAAGTTTCAGTGTTCAGTTCTTACGAATTTACATAAAAGCAAGTGCACGTAAGTGCGATAAAAGTGAACGATAGAAGTAAGGCGACTGCTTCAAATTATAACAAGGCAGTTGATTGAGATTCTGCGTTACAAATCGGAGAGTTTTATGTTCGATTCTTATGCGGTCGTTTATATTTTTCGATTGCCCATATCCTTCTGGTGACCCTTTGACCCTGGGGGCATACGCGCCTCTAACGAATATATAAGTACCAGGATAAATCCAAAGTGTAAGACTGGGTCTCCATTGTCTGAATAGGGCTCAGTTTACTTTATTATATAACAATAAAATCAGGTAAACGGATATAACAAAGTGCCAGAATGCTTTTTCTAATCAGTGATAATTGCAATTATGATAGACCAATGCAGAAAATAAGTTAGTTTTATAATAGATCTCCGAGTTGAACTCCAAAAACAAAATGCGCTGGCAATAATATTAACGATGAAATAGGCCTACGATTCGCTGACATGTTTGTTTCAAGTTTAAAGCAGCCTTATAGGTTATGAATGAATAAAAAGTCAATAAGAAATCTACCTGTCTGGAATTACATGAGGTAAGCTTATAAGTTATAGCTGCACAGGAAGGAATAAGAAAAACACTCGTATTAAAATAGAATGTACATATCGGTATCTATAGAATGCCCAATATCATATCAATATTCAACGGATAGTTGTGTTTTAAATCTTTTACATTATTATGAAGAAATGAATCGATCGAGGTGGGCTAACAATATTAAATCACGATTGGCAATTTGTTACATTATGTTTAACATTATATTGTGGGCCAAGCAATAATAAATTTTGTAGCGTTTTATATCCATTACAAAATTAATATTGATATACCCGTCGTTATTTCGGTACCGGCCAACCGATTTGGTCCAAATTGAATAAACTTGTACTCACGGACGTCATAAATGTTTATGCCAAGTTTCATGAAAATCCGATGAAGCGTATTTGGGTTATCGCGCTTTTCTAATATATTACCATAAAAACAGGACACTAAATTGGGCATTACTCCGGTAGTAGTAGTAGTAGTAGTAGTAGTAGTAGAGTAGTAGTAGTAGTAGTAGGAGTAGTAGGCCTAGTAGTAGTAATAGTATAAGTCGCGCAAGCAATTTTGGGGTATGGAATTTATTAATGAAAGCTTTGAAGCGAGTGACTTACCAATAACACTTCCTCCTTCTCCTCGCATAGACAGCTCATCGCTCCACAGAGGTGCCTTGTCTTCCAGATCAGGAGACACTCACTCACAAAATGCTGTACACACATAACATGTTCCACTATGATTGTTAGTTTTATTTTTACTTCCTCTGCCCGTACCATAGGTACTATAGGTAGAGGAAGTATTGTTTTCGACCCCCAAATTCGAAGTTGAGTTTTTGACATATATACACGTTTCAAGGCCCCCTGAATTCAAAAATACTATTTTTGGAAACATGTATGTGTGTCAGTGTGTGTGTCTGTGTGGAATATCTGTGAACAAGCTAGCACCAAAACGGAAAATCGTATGAAAACAAAATTTCGTATTTGGGTCAGGTACCTTCTGAAGATGTGAGGATAAGATTGGCGACTATTTTCTCTTATTTTTAAGGGGACTTTACATGAAGAAATTTTCGTTTTTCGCGATTTTCTCGAAAACGGCTCTAACGATTTTCTTTAAATTTTGCACAAGTGTAGCTTATAGTGAGAGCTAAAACTTTTATTTGAAACTTTTTTTCGAAAAAATTCTCTGAAGGCAGTTACAAGCCACCTACTGTTCACCCACTGTTTGTAAAAAGTTTGTGTTGTGTGGTGAACAATTGAATACACACTCCTTCACGGCCTCTTATTCTATACTAGCATGTGCCCGCGGCTTCGCCCGCGATAATTATTTTAAAAATTAAAAATTAAGAGCATAATAGTAAAATCATTATATTTAATAACACCTAAATCACGTGGACTACATACCACAATTAGATAGCATCGTCTGGTAAAAGCGACCTCAGATTCGAGTTTCTTGGCCCAGAAAACCTCTGTATAGTGAGATTCGTCCAAATAAAACAACGTTTGACCATATTTAGGGTTTACAACATTCAAGCGATCGCGAAAGTTTTATTTTCAAGATATGACAAAAATAGCCAAAGCCAACTGTAATTGATTTGACATTGAAATGTATAACAGAAAACTTATGTTTTGAAAACGCAAAAAATGCACGTTTTTTGCCCGTTTTTCACTCATAACTCACGAACGAAAACTAAAATTAAAATTCCGGCTTCGAGGTGCATTTTCCGACCCTTCAGCACACCTATGTTTAAAATTTCAGATCTCTGCGTTCAGTAGATTTCGCTGGACATCGAGGAGAATTCCTTTTATTAATATAGATAATATGAATTATAATGATACCTTCTCTAATTTGTCAAACATCCATTTAATTTAATCCAAACCCACCTATACCATTGGCAACAATATGTTCTGTGAATTTGTTTCCATAATTCTATGCAAAACGGGATTAAGTATTTTCAAAAACATTTAATTTTTGGCATTTAGAATCAGAATTTTTCAAAATCCTTTCTTAGTGAGCACTTACATTATGAAGCGAAGGTACTGTCAAAATTCCAAGTCTCTACCTGTTATAGTTTAGGCTGTACGTTGATTCCTGTCATTCAGTCAGTCATTCATTCAGTCAGTCAGGACAAAGCCTTTTATATATATAGAGATAAGAATGAAGTGAGAAAGACATATTGGAGGGAAATATTCGATAAAGTTCGGAAATTATTCTTAACGACGGAAGTTTCAATAAATGTCTGCAGTCACTTGTTTTTGTTTGCTATATAGTCTGCACTTTTTTCAGTCGCATCTTTTTCAGAGAAGAGGTTATCAGGTATTTATCGTATAATTAGCGTTAAATTGTGTCTTGTGTTTCTGTACAAGGATAGGCCTATGTGAATACTCCTAACTTTTATTTGGGCAGAGGAAGTTATGTGACTTTCACATCAGATTTTTTATACACATTTCACGTTTCTCAGTCTTATTCCAGTCTTCTAATGAAAAACAACGCTGTTATCTTGACTATTCTTCTTCTTACACCACATATTTCATGGTCACAAAACACACAGAAAACGTGAATTAAAGCAGGGGTGCCCACCCCCCCAAACGTCATGACTCACCCCCCCCCCAAACTTGATTGCTCGCCCCCAAACTTGATTGCTCACCCCCCAAACTTCATGCTCACCCTCAACCCAATTGGCTGTCGACAAGGGCCTCATATGATATTTTCTAGGGGGGAGCAATTTTTTTAATTAATTAATTTTTTGTCGCTTTAACTTCTTGGGCCACTTTGTAACATTATATAATAAGTGCAACAATGACGTAGCCAGAAAATAATTGCGGGGAGGATCGGAAGTGCCGGGGGGGTTTGGAATACCTCCCCAAAATGGGGGTCGGGGGTCCATCCCCAGAAAATTTTTAAATATTGAACTAATGAAAATCTCTTTTTACGCTATTTTAGCACTGAAAAACTAGTTATGAAATTTTTTTACCATACTCTAAGACATGCCAATGTACATAAGAAATCATTGCCTAAGTGGGGGTCCATCCGCGGAAAATTTTTAAATATTGAATTAACGAAAATCACATTTTACGCTATTTTAGCACTAAAAAACTAGTTAGGTAATTTGTTTACCATACTCTAAGACATGCCAATGTAAACAAGAAAATGTTACCTAAGTTATAATACTTATTACTATTTATAAGAAAAGTTGAGTAACACATGGAACAGTGGACATAATAAGCATACTCATTATGTTATAAAAAGAAAATAACTGCTATATCATATTTGACACACCAACAAATCTTGTTTAATTAAATATTTTTTTAAAAAATACAGATAAAGAATTTTAGGTTTTGACTTTTGGGAGTCCAATCCCCCTGAACCCCCCTTTCCCAATCCACTGTGGATTCTGCTTCCATGTTGTTGATTTGGTAAACATTCTGCAATTCAAATAATTGTCTTAAAAGAAAAACACCTGACTATAATAATTATTAATATACATTTTTTCCTTGCGCCCCATTCCCCCCGCCCCCGGGTATGGGCGCCCGTGGCTGTCGAAATTCTTCATCTTTATCTTTATAAAAAATTAGAAGAGACCTTTTGAAGTTATAGAACTTGACAGTTTTTATTTTTAACATATAAAACTCTAATTTTGGAACAATTTCCAACCCCCCCAGAAAATTCATAAATGATAATATTTTGCCCCCCCCCAGAAATTTCAATGACGTATCTGCGTCTTAACCCCCCCTCCCCCCTGTGGGCACGTCGCACGACGCACGTCTTGCTGTGGTATGATTCCTGAAGGAACTGTACTTGGTCAGTGCAGCGTGTCATATGTTCTGTCGGTGCTTCCCCGTTCGATCACGAGTTAAAAGGCTCGCACGCTGGGTGTGTTGTTCAATGACATACCCCAAGAATGCCTGCGCTACTTATAGTAGTAAGAGTAGTAGTAGTAGTAGTAGTAGTAGTAGTAGTAATAATAATAACAACGTGGTCTAAAACAGTAAAAGAATGAAAGGGATATGGGCACAAAGGAAGGCAAATACACACCTCTAAGTACTTTGCGTAGTCCCAATGGTCTTACTCGCATATCTGTATATATCTGTAATAAACATGCTTATATATATATGCTTATACATATGCTTATATCTGTAATAAACATATATATATATATATATATATATATATATATATATATATATCTGTAATAAACATGCTTATATATATATATATATATATATATATAAAGGTAAATGTAAAGTGGTCCCTATACAGGCCATGGAGGCCCAGAGGGTTCCAGGAGGTTGAGGCTCCCAGATTTTGGACATTCGGCACATGAAGGTGGTAAGGTTGTCAGCCTTACGCACCGGCCGCCTTCACCCCCAGGATTGCTCCTGGTACTCATTTCTGTTAGAGACTGAGTCGACCCCAGGGCCATAGTGCCACCAGAAGGATTAGACCAATTGAAAAATCTCAACGGCCTCATCGGGAATCGAACCCGCGACCTTCTGCTTTGTAGCGCAGCGCCTCAACCACTACGCTACGGCGTACCCCTATATGTATATATATATATAGACTATATATATAAGCATGTTTATTACAGATTTTCTTAACTGAATTTTTAATGAGATATGTCACGAGTATAAAACTGTTTCTTCTTCAAGAAATTGTACATTTATTTGCTGAAAGAAGTGTGTAATAATTATATGTAATTAGTAATTACCACTGTTTTATTCGGAAAATAAGCATATCAAAATTAGTATAGGTAATGAAACCTCCATTGGAGGCCCCTTCGCCCCACCTGGGGATCATAGGGTACCAGATACAGATACTGTTTTATTAATGCTGTTATTACTAGTCGAGTGACAATAGCACGTGAGGTCATGCCCCCTCCCCTGGAAATTTTGTTTACACATAAATGTCTAAAATCTGTGAAATTGTATCTCTCTCGAGAATCCCAAACGGCAGTTCTTTGGTGCATGAAGGGTCGTTAAAGTTTTGCACGATGTTGCATGAACATATATGCATCTTTTTTTGTATGAATTTTATTTATTCCTGACGTTAGTCCCTTTCGGAAATGCCGTTCGGGACCGTTCGTAAATGTGAACCCTCTATTAACCAGCTTCTATTTGCCATCGTTGATTGAAGTTGAAGTTACTGCTGAGTAGTCTTTAATAGCGAATAGATCACGTTTCGAATGAAAGAGCACTTAAAACTAATTAAGATATCGGTCAATGTTTTCTTTTCTTATTGAGGTCACATCAGATTAAGGATTCTGAAGTGTCATCTGTTGTTCTCTTATTATTTTTCTTTTTCATGAGTGGAGGGGATAAGATAGGGGAGATTGGGGTCGCTTTTATGGGAGGGTTGAAGTGCATGTAAACAAAGAGTGGAAGGACACGGGGTTTCCTGAAAGGCGATAGCTCATGTTTAACATAGACTAAACAGGATTTGGTTTGAACACACATTTCATTCTGATTGCTTGATGGGCTGTAGCTATAGGGGGTCTTCTAGACATCTAGCCTACTTACGGAGGTGGATTCGTCTTTCATTTTCCACTTCTCGTCTTCCCATTTCACTCTCAGTTTAGTTTATTTATGTTGCCTGGCAGTATTTTATGCGGGATCGGGATCTGTAGCGTTGTGTTACACAAAGATGAGGTATAAATAACCTACCACAGCATTTTGTTCTGAGAGGATATTATTAAAACACTCTAGCATCTCCTCTTCGACGCTCTTCTTCATCTATCCTGGAGCCCTGGTACTTGAAAATAGATCCAAAAATTGCCAGGACAGAATCTACTACCTATAGGCCAAACCCAAGACGTGCTTTTTCAACCCTCTAAAGCATTGGTTCCCAAACTTTTCAGTCCGCGGACCCCTTGAAAAAAAATTAAAATTTCGCGGACCCCCTCTGGGTTTTGAAAAAAAAAGAAATAAATACTTTGATTCAAATGTATTTAATTCAATTGACAAAATAACACTATCAATGATAACAAACAGAGTTTACTCCTTAATGTGAACAGTGAAGCTGCTTTAAAAGATACGTAATTTGAAAAAAATTACGAGATAAACTATTTCTTCTTGAACCGCCTGCGGACCCCCTGAAACACCGGACCCCACTTTGGGAATCACTGCTCTAAAGCAAGCATATCACATTTAACTTTTACTAAGAACCAACTCGACTTGAAAAATTGAAGTCCGAGGGCCGCTTGGAAAAATTAAAATATGAGTTTTTGTCCTTAAAACATTTAAAAATGTTTTATATCTTGTAAAAAAAAGCAACCACTTGACTTGTAAATTTTAATACACCATAGAAAAAGAAATATTACATTCTACATATCATTCTTGCCATTGGATGCTATGTGTATTACAATCAATGAATTTTAAATGCAATACAAATAAAATGTGTTGATAACAGGACTTTAATACAAAATTACTTACAACTTTAAGGCTTAATTAAAAAATTAACTATTTTATGTTGGCAGCATAATCACTGAAGTCAGAAGCACTGTGGAAATCTTAAATATCCTGGTAGTTAGGAAAAATTAGTAAGCTGGCGCTTACCAGTTGCCCTTCCTAAAGCCTGAGTTTTAATTTTAAAGCTTTAACATTTTCATACAAGAAAATTACAGACTGATCTATCCCTTGTAATTTTAAATTCAAGTAATTTAGATGCCCTGTAATATGTACCAAGAGTGTGCATACTTCAAGTCAATCCGATCGTCACATAGCTTAACACGCGATTCACCTTTTATTTCTAAGAAAACTAATTTCTACTCCATGGGACCAAAAGCGTTATAAAACCTAACAACAAGAACGTCAGCGAATTTCGTAGTAGCATAGCACGCTGTCAAATTCACTATCTACAGCACTAATCAAAGTAGAAAACTGATGTTGTTTCCGTTCCCTGCAATTAATAAAATGCACTGTTTTCTTTACAAATTTCAAAGTAAGGTACAATTTTATTGATTTAAGCGTAATGAGTGCTTCCTAGTGAAAAATGCATTGCTCAGTCACTGCATAATAATGACTACCAGTATTTTATGAGGCACTAGGCCTACTTGGCTTCTGTACTGATAGGAATATTATTAAGTGACAGAATGGTACTCTATGTGATTGTGTGGGGGTGGGAGAATATATCTGTTGACCGGTACCATTGTAATGCCCAATTTATTGCCTATTTTTGATATATATATATTTTTTTGATATTTATTGTACTAAGAAAAATTACAAAAGAGTCTACCGGATTCGACGTTTGTCGTTCTACCGGTAGACATCTCAAAACACAGTTATACATTTTTCATGGAAGTGTGTGTGTAAACAATCACTAAACAAAACAAAACTAAACAACTAAACAATATAAACTACTAAACAATATAAACTGGATTCCAGAAGGATACTTTAGAAATTCTTTTTAAAATAAAAAAATAAAAAATAAAATAAAATAACGGCGTAAGTTACGTGTGTGCTATCTTTAAAGCTAAGTTCGTATGTCTTTTTTCTGTTCACATTTTGTAACCATTTTATATTCTTATTACTCTTGCCTAAGCCATCAAAGTCAATAAAGAAATAAGCTGCATTATTATGGGACGCAAAAACAATGCAAACACAATGAACTGGTTTTCTAGATAAACATTATCATACTGATATCATATATATCTTAAAATTAGCCTTTTTGTCAATACTCCGAGTATTTATGAATAGCGCACTGGACCGGGTTGTTGTATAGCCTAAAAGACAGCGACAGCCTGTCGCGTTAAATACGGAAATAAGACTTGGATGTTGTAATGATTACTGAGACTTGAATGTTGTAATGATTACTGAATATCAATATATCACAATATGTATTATTATCAAGTGCAAGTGAACTGAGAACAATAACAACTTTCTCCTTCCGCCTTTCTAAATAAGGCAATGTCATGAGATGTTTTCATCTCCCACACCGTCACATGTTTTGTTATCTCAAGTATTATAAAAGCTAAGGTAATGGTTCATCAAATCGAACTCTGCGACGATCTGTATCACCGACACATTGTACGTGTCTCTACTGTATATATTTCAACTGTACTGTACTTACATCATTCTTCAATAAACTACTTATTATTTTAACTTTATACTTTTGTATCAGCTGGGACAAAGTCAAGGCTTTGTCCGAATTCTACTCCTTCGAAATAATAATAAATAAGTGTAATTAACAACATTACACTTAGGAAAGATTTAGTTTCTGCAGCCAGACGTGGACGAGGAAACTACTACACCACATCTTTCTTGGTGGCAGCTTGGGGATAACAGCTGAATTCTCTTCCTTAATTACTCTTCAGCCTGGTTGAACATCGAATTAACGTCTACATCTGGATCACAGACCTCTAGGTCTATAAGAAGTGGATTGACGACTTCGAGAATTCAACCTGGTGACCTTCTTCGTGAACCTGTCCACATCGAGGTGTTGGCATCAGGAGTCACTCTTCTTTCCTCTTCGGGACACCCGCAACCTCGGTGTCTCCAGTTGTAGCTGTTCACCGCAGGAAGCATCTCACGTCAGAGTCTAGCTGTAACCCGAGGGAAGCCACAGCTAGACCGATCAATCTGACAAGCGTGCTGCTGTCCAGCCCGCGAGATCGCCCAACCCTGCCAGCGTCGAGGCGCAACACCTACTCTTCTATTTTTCCGTAAGTACAGTATTGCAGGGTTCCCGTTACATTTTCTGTCACTGAAAAGAATAACAAACAAATAAATATGGCGGAGCCTACTGCTCAGGAAAGAATAGAGGCCCTTGAAAGTCAATTGCGATCCTTATTACGATCTAATACACAACATAACTCACTCTCAATTACGGCTGCAGCCAAGTTGTTTGAGAAAGGTTTTTCAGGTGATTCTAGAGGACTTAATGATTTTATTGATAACGTAGAGTCTGCACATGCACTAATAGAGACTACGTCACATCCTGTACTACTCAAGTACGTACTTGCAAAAATAGTGGGAGACGCTAAGCGTACTCTAAACATCCGAGATTCTGATACTTTAACTTGGCAATATGTGCGTGAAAAACTAGAGACCCATTATGCTGTACAGCGTACATTTGAGTTTTACACAGCCCAGTTATGTAGATCCACCCAAAAGCCTAATGAAAATGTAACTCAATGGGGTAAAAGGATGGAACAATTAATTTCAAGCATTATTGGTAGTATGACAAAGTTCACTAAAGATTGGACTGTAGATGAAGTATCAGGGGGCAGGAAAACCATGAGCAGGCTAGGACGAAATTTGTTTGTTAACGGAATCGCGAATGAAACTATTCGAGAAGCAGTGAAATTGCACGTGGAGAATTTATCAATGAAAGAAACCATTGATCGTGCGGCACAAGAAGAAAGTGACAGAAAATCTAACGTGTACCTAGGTAACAAATTTAGTAACTCTAGACCAGTACGTCCCTTCACAAACCCAAGTGTAAAAAGAGAAAGTATAAATGTTGTAACAGGAATGTGTTATGGATGCAAGAGAGAAGGGCATCACATAAAAGATTGCAATTTAAGATGCAGTAGATGCAAGAGTTATGGTCACCTAGCTAAAAACTGCAGAGTAAAGGTAGGAAACAATAATAATTTCCAAGGAAATAGGACTAACGGGGCAAGGAGTTCGGGAAACGATTATTAGATCTATCCGAGCAGTCGGGACAAGATTTGGGAAGAAAAGACTGTAATAACCCATTTGAATTTTTCGTTACATCAGAAAATTTAAAAGAAAAGATAGGATTAACTTTGCTGGATACGGGTGCTGCGATTTCTTTAGTCAGAAAGATAGCTTAAATGGAATAAAGGGCATAAATAAAGAAAAGCAATTGGAATTCAAATCAATTACTGGGGAAATATTTAAAGTACAAGGGAGTGTAATTCTCACATTACAGGAAGATAAGCCACATGAATTTTATGTAACTGACTATTTGCCTCAGGCGTATGATATCATATTAGGACGCGACTGGATAGAGGAGAATGACATTAAAGCAACAGTACCTCACTTGACGCAACAGATGAAAGTGAAAGGGTATTCGGAAACTTTAGTAGAATTTCAGACATCAGATAAAGGCGTAAGATATTACGAAAAGCAAGAGTTATGCGAAAATGTTTATAGTTGTGAAGGAATAGTTAAATGCGAAAATGGAAAATTTTGCTGTTTGGTTATCAACCTAAATGAAGAAGTCGTTTGGAACAATCACCCAGAGTAGAATGTTTAAGTTTGAAACAACATGAAATCATAAAATGTAAAGTAAAAAGAAATCAACTTTTAGAGAGTCAATTACGGTTATCCCACATCAAAGAAGGACTTGAAGACTTAAGATTAATTTGTTACGAATATAATGATATATTCAGATTACAGGGGGATAGGTTAACAGAGGCCAAAGGAATAAAACATCACATTCCCACACCAAATGTAAATGACATACGTCCTATTACATTAAAGTCATACCGTATTCCACAACATCATCAAGAAGAAGTAAATAAACAAGTCGAAGCTATGTTAGATCAGGAAATAATATCAGAAAGTAATTCTTCGTGGAATTTTCCAATTCTTGTCGTGCCAAAAAAGCAAGACGCTTCAGGTAAAAAGAAATGGCGAATAGTAGTAGATTTTCGTCTGCTTAATGAAGCTACAGTAGGAGATAGTTACCCTCTTCCTAACATACAAGACATCTTGGATCGATTAGGCAGAGCTCGCTATTTTTCTGCTTTAGATTGTGCTAGCGGGTACTGGCAAATTCCCTTAGCGGAAGAAGATAAAGACAAGGCTTCATTCTCAACTCAAAAAGGACATTTTCGTTTTGAACGAATGCCCTTCGGGTTAAAGGCTGCCCCTTCTACCTTCCAGCGTTTAGTCAACACTATTTTAGCTGACATGATAGGAACCAGGTGCTTTGTTTACCTTGATGACATTATTATTTTTGGCGAGACGATAGCGGAACACCACCAGCGACTAAGAGACGTTTTTCAAAAGCTTAAAGAATATCGGGTTCAGTTGGAACCAGACAAGTGTGAATTTCTCAAATCAGAATTGCAATATTTAGGGCACATAGTAAGTAAAGACGGTGTGTCCCCAGACCCTTACAAAGTTGAGGCAATTAAGAAATTTCCTATTCCAAAGAAAGAAAAAGATGTAAAATCATTCCTTGGACTCGTAGGTTATTATCGTAAATTCGTTCCAAATTTTAGCGAAATTGCTAAACCTTTAAATGACTTATTAAAAAAGGATACTGAATGGAAATGGACGAAAATTGAAGAACAGAGTTTTGACGAATTACGTGAATATTTAATGACATACCCATTATTGCAGTTTCCAGACTTTAGTAAAGAATTTGTGCTGACCACAGACTCAAGCAGCTATGCTTTAAGCAGTATATTAAGTCAAGGTCCCATAGGTGAAGACAAGCCTATAGCTTATGCAAGTCGCACAATGTCTTCCGCAGAATGTAATTACAGTGTAACGGAACAAGAACTTTTAAGTATTGTTTGGTCCTGCAAACATTATCGTCCTTATTTATTAGGAAGAAAATTTGTAATTGTAACAGACCACAAACCTCTAAAGTGGTTAATGAAAGTCAAAGACCCGGGATCGAGGATTCTAAGATGGCGATTGCTTCTAGAAGAATATGACTGAAATTGTGCATAAAGCCGGTGTAAAAAATGTAAATGCAGATTCATTAAGCAGGTACCCAGTAACAGCCGTAGTAGATAAAAGTTATAATAAAGAAATATCTGAAGAAAGAAAGCAGAGAATCTTGAAAGAACTACATAACTGTCCTTTTGGCGGGCATCAAGGAATACAAAGAACGTACGAGAGAATAAAATTATATATGAACTGGCCCGGATTATTTCAAGATGTTGAAAATTACATACGTAAATGCCCAACTTGTCAAATAAATAAGCATGTGAGTAAGAAGGTAAAAGTTCCCTTCGAGCAGTCAGATACTTGTTCAGAAACATGGGAAAAGATAGCTCTCGACATTGTTGGCCCTCTCCCTTTAACGGAAGGCGAAAATAAGTATTTATTAACTTGCCAGGATAATTTAAGTAAATACATGATAGGAATTCCAATGAAAGATCAAACTGCCGAAAGTGTTACTATGGCTTTAGTAAATAACATCATATTAGTGTACGGTATGCCCTCCAAAATTGTATCTGATATGGGAGCACAGTTCATGGGATTAATAATGAGCAGACTATGTAAATTATTACGGGTAAAGAGAATACATACCTCAATGTACCACCCACAAGCCAACCGTAGCTTAGAAAGATCGCACAAAGTCATTGTAGAATACTTGCGATGCTTTTGCAAAGAAAAACAGAATGAGTGGGATAAATGGGTACCCTTTGCGATATTTGTTTATAATAGCACCCCACATACAAAGTTAAAATTTACCCCTTACGAAGTTATGTTCGGTAGAAAGGCAAATTTACCCGGAGAACTCCAAAAGAAGCCAGAAGTAGTTTATAACTATGATGATTATGTAGTGGATGTGAAACAAAAGTTTCAACAAACATGGGAGGAAGCTAGAAAGAATTTAATAGCATCTAAAGAAAAAACATGTGAAAAAAGTAGTCAAAACGTAAACATGCCTAAATATGAGGTGGGTGACCATGTACTCGTAAAGAAGGAACAAAGATGGAAGATGGACGCCTTATGGGAGGGTCCTTGGGAAGTAAAGGCTATTAGAGGTGTTAATGTAGAGTTACGTAAAATGGGAAGAAACGGTAAAAAGACACTGGTGACTCATGCAACTAGAACTAAGCCTTACATTGCAGATTAATAGGGAATAAACATAGAAATGATATTCCAAGAATTTCGAGCTGTTGTAGAGCTAGGCCTAGCTGTAAAAAATGAATTGTTAAGATTAGCAGAACATGTGATTCTAGCTAGCCGAAAATGTGTTTCGCGCTAATTTGAGGATTAAATCTAAGTGAATAATCAAGAAATAAAAGTAAGAGGACATACCTTGTGTTACAGGAAGTCCGAAAAATGAAGTATATTACAGTGGTAATATGGGTATTGTTGGTACTGATGGGACAATGGTCTAAGCAAATAAGATGTAAATAAGACGAAAGCAAAATGGTGGACATTACTGAAGTCGAAGGAAAAGCAGGTATTTACTATGATCACTTAGGAGAATTATGGTTTTATTCCTCACAATGGGAAATAATTACTTATGTAGACGTATCACGTATAAATAATATGTGGACAAACATTCAAAAACAAGTAGAGACTTTCAAAACTAGTTGTAATAAATATAAGAATGAAGAATGGTATTCATTGACAGACTGTGAACAAAGTTTAATTTATATAGAATCAAAATAGAACTTGGTAGAACGAACATTTCAAGCATTTGTTGAAATTTCTGGAATCAAAATAAAAGCAGACAGGCAAAAGAGAAGCATTTTAAGTTTTGTAGGCGAAATATCTAAAATATTGTTTGGAACGGCAACAGAAGCCGAAATAAGAAAATACAAAGAACAAATATATCAAGTTCGAAAAGAACAAAAGAATCATTTACAAGTAAGCTCTGAGCAAATGACCGTATTAAAATCGTCATTATTAACTATTAATACTTCAATGACTGAAATGGTAAGAAATGAACAAGAAATTGTAAATGAATTTAATTTATTTCAGAAGACAATTAACCAAGAAATTTCTAAACAAAAATTTGAGTCAGAAGTTATTAATTCTATAAATAATAGAATAAGACACATTGAAATAGGCCTAAACGAATGTCAGCAAAGTTATGATTTGCTTATTGACGCATATATGAATGCTCAATCAGGTATTATTCAACCTCACATAATTACTTTCAATAAGATAAAAGATTTATTAAGAAAAGAAATTAATCAAGAAAATATTGTACCGCCTTTCACGTCAAGTCAGTCAATGAAACTACTAGAACCTGTAATTTATATGCAAAACCAAATGTTGGTTTATGTAATCAGAGTTCCCTTATTATCAAGACAGAATTATCAGCTTTATCAGATAATTCCATTTCCAGTTATAATGCGAGGCAATTTAACTCTCAAATATATCCAATCAGCACAAGATTATATTGCAGCTGATGTGTTAAAGACAAAATATGCTTATTTTAATTATGAGCAATTTCAAGCTTGTAAAAAGCCTAATTCTTTAACATATGTGTGTAAAGAAAACTTACCCATTTATAATTACATCCCAGAGAAGGATTGTGTAGCGACTTTATTACATCCTTCGACACAATACTTACCAGAAGTATGTAATTCAGTTATTAAATATTTAACATTGCAGCAAACATTATGGATCCCTTTGGAGAAAAGCAATGAATGGCTTTTTGTAGCTCCATTATCCGAAATATTTACTGGAATTTGTCCAGATCATAAGTATCAACATAACTTAATTGGTAGAGGCAGATTGATTCTGAACGGTAAATGTAAAGGTATAACTAATTCAGGAATGTTACACCCTTCACAAATTAAAAGTCAGAATAATTCAAAACTTGACATTATTCCCTTAGCACCCATGGATGAAGATTGTTGTATAGATATGAATATACAAAAGAAAATAATGGAAAATCCTATTAATTTACCATTTCAAAACATATTATCAACTCTAAATGATTTCAAGTATGCTGGTTATAAAATAGATGAGGTGGAATCTATTATAAAAAGGGAACAAGATAAAATTAAGGCAGATGATAACTGGTCAGAATATTATTATTCTGCATGGTTTTATTGTAGTTGTTCTGCATTTATTATTGTAATCTGGACTGGATCTTGTTGTTGTTGTAGCTGTTGTAGAAAATGTTCTTACTTCTTATTTAAATCTATAAATCCTAAAGCTTGTTATGATGACTGTAAAAAATGTCATCAACCTCAGATAATTAATACAAATAGACTTACTATTAACAAGTCTAGGAAAACATATGAAGACAGTAGTGATAATGAAATGGAAATCAGAACACAGCAGCCTGCATTAACAAGAATTCCAATACAGAAAAGAGTGGAAGAATTTAGTTCTATGTTAGATATAGCAATGAGAAACAAAACTCATTCTTTGGAAAGTATACCTCAATTCCAGAAAACAATGGCGGGAACATCTCAATTTGATAATCATTCAGAAGCAGTCGTACAAAAACGCAAAGCATTACGCTCTTACAGCAAATTAAATACCTATAGTGACAAATCTAATTGGCAAGATGAAAGAGTCTGAACTGTAAAGATCATTCATCTTAGGAATTTTCACTTCATGCAAATTCCTTTCCAAGGGAAGAGGTGTTGTATAGCCTAAAAGACAGCGACAGCCTGTCGCGTTAAATACGGAAATAAGACTTGAATGTTGTAATGATTACTGAGACTTGAATGTTGTAATGATTACTGAATATCAATATATCACAATATGTATTATTATCAAGTGCAAGTGAACTGAGAACAATAACAACTTTCTCCTTCCGCCTTTCTAAATAAGGCAATGTCATGAGATGTTTTCATCACCCACACCGTCACATGTTTTGTTATCTCAAGTATTATAAAAGCTAAGGTAATGGTTCGTCAAATCGAACTCTGCGACGATCTGTATCACCGACACATTGTACGTGTCTCTACTGTATATATTTCAACTGTACTGTACTTACATCATTCTTCAATAAACTACTTATTGTTTTAACTTTATACTTTTGTATCAGCTGGGACAAAGTCAAGGCTTTGTCCGAATTCTACTCCTTCGAAATAATAATAAATAAGTGTAATTAACAACATTACACTTAGGAAAGATTTAGTTTCTGCAGCCAGACGTGGACGAGGAAACTACTACACCACAGGGTTACTTTACATTACACACGATATTGGCATTAGCTAGCACGTTTTTTTAATATTTTTTTTTATTTATTTGATTTTCCGGGCTGTGTTCGCACTGCTTAATTGCACTGATGAGGCTGCAAGCGGGCCGCATGTTTGATACATCTGCTCTAACGTCTAAAGCAAATCCCAATCGGTGTGTGGTTTGCATTCCCCCCCCCCCCAATGAAGCAGGCCCGCCAGATTCTGCTTTTGCCATCCTAGTACCCTTGAGGGGTGAATATGACAGTAAAAGCATTTTTGAAATAAGCACTCCCACTGATTTTAAAACTATAATTTTCATAATTTATAACTTTATCCATTTGAGTAATGTATATCGAATGACTTTTATTAAATCTTATGTTATCAACACATTAAAATGTATTCACTTTTTTTTTTTTTTTTTTTTTTGTAATGAGTACCATTGGGGCCAATATGATGCCATTCAAAATGTTTTTATTTTTCTTTTAATGTAACATTAGGCTACGTAAAAATGCTTATACACATGAGTTATCCTGTTTTCGAGGTAAACTATACGTTTTTACGCCATTTTATAAAAACAAACAATTTCCGAACTGCTGATATATCCCATGTAAATTATTTGGATCTTTGTGACTCCATTGGTACTCAGCGCAACAAAAATTACCTGGTAGGAAGGTTAACTTACCTTAATATCAGCCTCTCATTAATTTTCAAATCTTTCTCTACTAAACGTGTTTTTCATCCATTTCCTGTTCATGATATCAAGGTAGGAATTTGAAATTCCTTCACTCAGTGCCCATGACCTAACCTATGAAGTCGTTCATATCCGACCTCTTTGTTACAATGACAAAAACCGTTAACCCGTGAGTGGTCACCTGCGTTAGTGCAACGCAAGTGGTCGCGTGTGAGACATTTTCTCACACTCTGATAATTCCAGGAAAATTTTGCCGTAACTCTTCAATGGTTCAATTAACAGTCTTGAGGAGCTATTCAATGTGTTTGTTAAGAATCGACTTTCAGTTTGACATGAAATACAATGCCATTTGTACAAAAAGAGTCCCTATACCTGCGGTTATGTTGCCAATTGTATTGCTTTATCTTGCACTTGGAAAACTCTTCACAGTTGTGTGAACTTTCTTGTCACAAAACCTGTGTTACTTGTCAAAATAACTAAGGAAAAACATAGCGATCAAAAATAAATATACAAAGAATTAAGATATTAGAAAGTGGAATTTAGTTTTCACAGCATAGGCCTACATGCTAATTTATATGTCACTCTTGCATATATGGGGTGATTAAAAGTACTTTTACAAACTTCGGCCATGGGATCCTTACACCAAAAGAAGGAAAAACGTTCACATGAACATAGGTCCCACAATCCTTTGTTTTCTCGTTAGGAACTGTTCAACATATTGATACACAGCTCCTGTATCCGTATCATATTCAACGTGTGCAGGGCCTTTCGCCTGCCGATTATCCACTACGGGAGAACTTTTGCCGATATCTTCTAGCACAAACAGCCAATCCATTTAGTCCAGTCACCAGGTACTTTTGCCTGGAAAAAGGTCCGAAGTTAATGATTTTTTAGTAGGCCTATGTTGTATGTGGGTATTCTGTGGTGTAGAATCCAAGTTTTCCAATTGGAGAACCCTGTGCGGACTTCAGGGCAGCCGAAAAACCCGGAAATTTTGGGGCTTTTTTCAAAGTATACTAGAGAATCGATAATTATAGAAACTGACTTTCACGAGCAAATTTTAGGTTATGATAAAATGAAGTAAACTGTAAAATAAAGTGCTATATGGAGTCAATAGGCCATATTTAAGAAACTATTGAGTTGTAGACTGCGTTTTCTGAAGAAACTTTGATCAGCATAATCTGAAAGAATAAGTGGGACAACTAAAATATTAACAAAACGAATTCAGGACAAATTCCTAACGTCAACAATATTATTTTTTGTTTGGTGCCAAAACAACTGAAGGATTACAAATGTGTACCTTTCCTTTTTAGGATAAAAATAAAAAATTGCAACTTTTGGAATTTTCCATGATACGGTATACAAACTTTTCCACCTTATACCACAAAGTATATTAAAATGCATAAATTATTTGATACGAGGGTACCTATTATCTTAAAATAGAAGAGAGAGAAATAAAACATCCAAAATGCAAGTTACCTAGTATTATAATAAGTTATGTATCAAATGTCAATAGTTAAATACACAATTGTTATATTAAAATTCACCGTTGTTGGGTGTATTGTAATGCGGTGGAGTCATATGGATAAGTAAATTATATCCTTAAGTTTGCAGGTTATGATACAAGGCAAATTGCTTTCTTTCTTTGAAAAATTAATGACAAAAAGATTTGTTATCAACTGCTTTAAAAGACAGATTAAAAATAACGCATTCATACACAATTTAAAATCAATATTACCCTTGGCCAATAGGTTGCTATTATATGGCCTCGTCATTTACAGGTATTCACTGGTTACACATTTGTTCATATGTAGAATGTTGAATACTGAGGATAAAGTTGTAAGTACACCACTCGTAGTTTTAACTTTTCTAACATATGGAGTAGTTCATCCACGTATCAAATTGGATTTCTGCAGTTGTCTGGATATGCATTTCGGCATTGCTATTTATGCCATCTATGGTCCTAAAAGTGACAAACATCAGTAAATATTTTATGTATTATAGTGAATAATAAATAATAAATAAATAATTTTTCCATGATTAAAAGCTATAAGTTGGCCAAATATCAAGTTTATAGGCTGATGTAAGCATCAATGTTAATGAGTGGATGCTCTAGAGTGGACTGTCGTAGATGTGAATGTTTATCTACCAGAGTTCGATACTTATAGAACGTAAAATATTTGGTATTATATAAATCAAACTTGTAGATCTCTCAAAATCCTTTGCTGCTGGTACAGATGGTTATTTGATAAAATTTGAAAAAATTGAAGTATTTGGAATATTTACATTAGTTATAGGCAACACGCTTATAAATATGCCAAATTTACAGTTTCTGGCTCATCTGAAAGTGGGCAAACAATGTTACCCCTGGAACGAATAGCGAATGAATATGATATAATAAACATTAAGTACTTTTGTAATTACCGCCGGCGTGGTCTTGTGGTTAGCGTCGCTGACTACAGATCCGTCGGCTCGGGTTCGATCCCCGGTACCTCCTTAGATTTTTTTTGATTTAGGGAAGTCTGGTAGGGGTGCACTCAGCCTCGTGATTCAACTTGAGGAGCTCCTTGATAGAGAAGTAGCGGCCCCACCATTAACGGCCGTGGGTGTCGGCATGCTGACCACATGCCCATCTTCCTGTGATAGATGACGCAGCTTTTAGGTGGTAGTCCTTGTCCCTTCAGGGATGTAGCGCCACGGAGTTTAGTTTAGATACTTTTAACTTTTATAATATTATATTTATGTTGGTGAGAATTCAATGAGAGCAAATAAATTATTAGGCCTACTGGAGGCTCAGCGTGTCTTGGAGAGATCAAAGGGCATCATTTCTCCTGTGACATAGCCTATGTTAATGTTTGTGAACATTTTTAATCCTTAACCTCGTGACATCTTAACGCTAATAACAATAATTCTCGAAGACCACACAAACTCAATCTGTTAGAAGCCGAAAGAAGACGTTGAAATCTTTATTGTTCTGATTAATTTGTGTATTGTTTTATACGTACACTTTCATGGAAGAACTTTGTAAGTACGACCTCGCCCTACTACAGGTCAAAGGATCAGTTCGGGCGCTGTCCGGATTTTGATAGGCTTTATATATGCTAAACATGGATTAAGATTCCCATTCTAGTTTCATTAACTAAAGATGCGCTTCAACACGAATTTTCTGTGAGTAAGGAACTTATATTATTTTCAAGATGGAACTCAGCGTTTCTATTTTTATATTTCATATTATATTTTAAAGTAATGTAAATGTCAACACAAGCATGCGTGTTGTAGTTAACTTGGAAGTTAGCAATTGAATAATGTAGTAGATAATTATATTTTGATGCAGTAAACATTTTAATACAATATTAGAGTAAAGAATTCAAATATATTTTATACGAATATAATCAAATAAAGAAATCCTTTTCTTTATTGTCAATATAATCAAGAAGAAGTGAACATTATTTTTGTGGTAATATGTTGCAACCAATGTTGCATCCTCGTTGCTTTCTCGGTTCGGATGAATTCGGGAGTTGGATGTTTCTAGAAAGTTAGCTCAGGGCTTTCCGTCGGCCATCTTCAGGGTCTTGGGTTCATGGTAGCTTTGCGGTGGTGTCTCGCGAGAGTTGATTCTCAAGTGTCCTGCGGTACAGTTGAGTGAGTGAAATAGCTCTGCCGACGGGTGATATGCTCGGTAGTAATGTCATGCTCATGATTCAGGATAAAACATGCCATACCGGTGTAATTAAATATAGATATTTCATTCTAAATACATTGTCCAAGCGATATGACATGTAACGATGATTATTCAGCAAGCTAGCCAGAAACCATGTTTGTTTTACGTGTACATGACACGCGTGTCTATTTCTGGAACGTAATTATATGTTGCAATTGTGTCTTAAGCGTTTTGCTGAGAGAGTATTATGCCTGTAAATTATTGCTACCTTCAAATAACGTAGGATTTATATTCTTGTCTGGACAGGGAATGTTACGAATGTCCACCAATATCACGATAGGATTGCGGAATGCCACATTTGCTCTTCATGTTGTACAAATAATTAGTGCATTCAGGGAAGTCGTGTACAGTGTCATGGCCACTTACAATATTGTATGTAAACGTATCTGTTTAGTTGCTCTCTTGTCTCAAGTATTTTGAGTTCTAAGCAGTAGGATTAATGTTTTTTATAGTTAAATGGGATTAAACAATCAGTGGGTTGCGAGTCAAGTGTTGTAACATATTTCACGAGATGTGAAAATAACCCATTACTTGTAATATTTTGCAGTTCTTCTCGGGTCCTTCCGGTAAATTCGGGGTTGGAATGTGGTTACTGAGTATTTAATAAGAATTTCGTGATTGAAGGCTAAAGTATCCATTCTTCGTTTTATGCAGTAAGAATTCTTGAAGATATTCATATATTGCATTCAGTATTGCACTAGTTGTATTCGGGAAATGATACGTAAATTCTTGAAGTGCCTGTGGAGGTCATTTCCTTAAGGGGTGTATAAAATTCTGCATTTAATGTTTCTCTGGTGCGTTCGTATCTTACTTACTTCCTCTTTGGCAATAGAAAATTCCTAAGCAAGCTATAGGAATATTATCTATTTTATGGAACCCGAAGGTTCATTTCCGTGCTTACCTGAGTCCGCCATTCAACCCTATTCTGTGCTAACTCCATCCAATCATCCCCCATAAAACCTACTTCCCATAAATCCGTTCTAAGATTATCCTCCCACCTACGTCTAGGTCTTCCACGTGGTCTTTTCCCTTCGGGTCTCCCAGTCAATACTTTTGAGATATGTCTTTCCTCCCCCATGCGTGCAACATATCCAACCCATTTCATCCTTCGCGATTTAATTACCCTTACTATATCTGGTGATGCATACAGCTCATCGTTATGCAATTTTCTCCAGTCCCCATTTTCATCCCTCTTGGGCCCAAATATTTTTCGAAGCACCCTATTTTCAAAAACTCTCAAACTATGTTCTTCCTGATCAGTTAGCGGCCATGTCTCACATCCATATAATACAACAGGCCGGATCATAGTCTTATGAATCTTAATTTTTATATTTCTGGACAGAAGACGAGACGATAAGATTTTCTGAACTGCATAAAAACAAGCATTTCCTGATTTCAGTCTACACTTAACTTCTACCTTAATATTATTTGTATCTGTAATTTCTGTTCCCAGATATTTGAATTCCTCCACTTGTTCAAAGGATTTACCGGCTATTCTAATATTTTGTGGTGCATTATTGTGACGTTCCATGACCATATACTTATTTTTTTCTGTATTAATCTCCAATCCAACATTCCTGCAGGCATCGAGAAGAATTTCTGCATTTCTCTCGATTGTGTTTACGTCATCGCCCAATAAGCAAACGTCATCTGCATAAGCTAAAATCGGGTGACTACCATTTAATTCTAGGCCTACGTTGTTTTCCTGAACTTTCCTATTGGCGTATTCCAAAGCGAAATTAAAAAGTAAAGGTGATAGTGCATCTCCTTGCTTCAAGCCGCTTCTAATGGCAAACCTATCTGATATAAATTTCCCTACCCTGACTCTGATATAGATTTCATTTAGACACATTTTGATCAGGCTAACTAACTTTTTTGGTATCCCAAACTCAATTAGGATATTGTACAGTTTTTCTCGCCTAACTGAATCATATGCTTTTTAAAAATCTATGTATAGCTGGTGAACAGGCTTATTATATTCCCACTTTTTCTCCAAGATTTGACTTACAAAATATATGATCAATGGTTGATCTATTTCGCCTAAATCCACATTGGTGATCTCCTATGATTTCGTCTGCATATGGGGATAATCTTGACAGCAGTAGGCTATATTAGATAACATTTTGTATGATGTTGATAAGAGAGAAATTCCTCGATAGTTATTACATTCGGCCCTATCTCCCTATCTATCTAATGATATTTTCGCTACTCATGTTTTGACATTTTTCTATTGGTTTACTGAGGGTGTGACAATCCGAATCTGTGATTTTAGATTTTCATAATTAATTGAGAAGAAAAGGTTCCTATATAAAACTTGACATATACCCTTCTAGTTCTGCAGCATATTATTTAATTTCATTAAATTGGACATTTATTTAAATAAAAGAGTTGCTGAGTAAAACTTTAAATATACTCTAGTCCTGCATTATATCATTTATTGGCATTATAACAATTAATTAAGAAAAAGAGTTACAATATAAAACTTGGCGTACACTCTTTTAGTCCAGCAGCATATTATTTATTGTTTATTTGCACTAAATAAAAGAGTTGCTAAGTAAAACTTGAAATATACTCTAGACCTGCAGCATATCATTTATTTTCATTCAATTGAACAATTAATTAAATAAAAGAGTTGCTAAGTAAAACTTGACATATACTCTAGTCCTGCATCATATCATTTATTTGCATTATATTGGACAATTAATTAAGAAAAAGAGTTACTATATACAACTTGACATATACTCTAGACCTGCAGCATATCAGTTGCTAACGTTGTATTGGATAATTAATTTGTATTATGTTTGAAAAGTAAATTGGAGAGTAAGCGAAGAACTTAAACTTCACATATATTCTATACCTGCAGCAAAACATTTACATATATATATATATATATATTTGAAAATTAATTGGTAAAGAAGTCAATAAGCTGAACTTGATTTATATTTTAGGCCTAGAGAATATCAGTTTTCTCCATTATATTGGAGACTTAATTTAAAGAAGGGAGTTACTAAAGGAAAAAAAATATATTTTTGAACTACAGTATATGATATACATGCATTGTATTTGAAAGTTAATTTAGTAAAGAACCTAGTAACTTGGGCTTTCGATATCTTCTAAGGCTGCAATTCATCACTTCTGGATATTAGTATAATATTTTCCAGTTCATTTAAGAAGGGACGTAATATCTGGGACCTAAGATTAATTCTGGGCCCGCTGTATTTGTTAATTTGATTACCTTGTAAATACAGACCTTCCAATTTTTTCTGGGGCTATTTATCTTCTACCAGGAGTTCTCCTACCTCTGTCCGAGTGATCTGGGGACCTCTGGAGGGGCCTAGAGAGAAACGTCGTTACAATGTTTCATTTGAATACTGTTTTATTTTTAATTATATTTACTTACACTATATTTATGTTGTTTCATAAGTTTTCCCCAAGTAACTAATCCTTTATGCATGATCCAGTGAAGCACTAGAGTATAGGATACGCAGTGCCTATCCCGTCCAGAGCAGCTATTCTAGACATTTCGAGTGAAATCTTAAGTAGTGCAAACTTAATAGGCGACACGCATAACACAGTGAAATTTTTCCAGTGAGCGAGTTAGCCACTTTGTAGTATAGTAGTATAGTGATGATTTGCTATTTATAAAGCGTGTGCTAGTTGGTCGTTAATTCGGTAGCGTTCAACCGATTTCGTCCAAAATAAAATACGCACTTCCTATGGAAGTTATATGTATGTATATTATTTTCAAGAAAATCTGATAAAGCGTGTTCGAGTTATCGCGTGTACAGGCACCCAGATGTACAGATATTTCCTCGTCCACCATGTGATCTTAGAAAATAGGCTATCATTCTGGCACGTAATAATTCGTATGTAGGCTTCTTTACTGAATTATGGGGGATTAAAATTAGAACGCAGAAGAAAGTAATATCTCGCTTAGTAATATTTGCCAAAGAATTTAATTATTCTTTGCAAAAGTGAGATGGAAGTGATGACTTTACGACACACACACATATTTTGTAAATGCATTATTCAATATAAATGAGTAGTAATAGTGGAGGTTTAAAGTAAAATGGCCGCCAACCGACGCCGCCCCCAGCGTCGCGACGCCGCCCTTGAACCATGTCACGTCTGCACTAACGTGACGCTATTATACAGGAATCGAAACAGTGAGAGACGCCCTATCACCCTGTGCTAACCCCGTCTCCTCCAAACGCCCCGTTTAAGAGTTAGGACCTTAGGCCAACCGACGCCGCCCCCGACGCCGCCCCCGACGCCGCCCCGACGCCTACTTAGGTCCTTTGATCCATGGGTGTCCGACTACCATGATGTACAAAACCTCTCCTAGATCCAAAAGGCCTAATTACAGCCATCGGGATGAATCGGGGTTAGCATAGTGTTAAAGAGGCTACCTCAATTGTTCGAATCGACTACCATGATGTACAAAACCTCTCCTAGATCCAAAGGGCCTAATTACAGCCATCGGGATGAATCGGGGTTAGCATAGTATTAAAGAGGGTACCTCAATTGTTCGAATCGACTACCATGATGTACAAAACCTCTCCTAGATCCAAAGGGCCTCCTAATTACAGCCATCGGGATGAATCGGTGTTATAGTATTAAAGAGGGTACCTCAATTGTTCGAATCGACTACCATGATGTACAAAACCTCTCCTAGATCCAAAGGGCCTAATTACAGCCATCGGGATGCATAGGGGATAGCATAGTGTTAAAAGGCGTAACTCAATTGTTCGAATCGACTACCATGACGTCTATAACCTCTCCTTGGTCCAAAGGGCCTAATTACACCCTTTGGGATGAATATGGATAACATAGTGCGAAAGGACGTAACTTCATTGTTCGAAACGACTACCATGACGTCCATAACGTCTCCTTGATCCCAAGGGCCTAGTTACAGGTGTCAGGATGAATGGGGGATAGCATAGTGGTAAAAGGCGTAACTCTATTGTTCGAATCGACTACCATGACGGTTATAACCTCTCCTTGGTCCAAAGGGCCTAATTGCAGCCGTGGGATGAATCGGGGATAGCATAGTGTTAAATGGTGTAACTCAACTGTTCGAAACGACTACCATGACGTCTATAACCTCTCCTTGGTCCAAAGGGCCTTATTACACCCTTTGTGATGAATATGGATAACATAGTGCGGAAGGACGTAACTACATTGTTCGAAACGACTACCATGAGTCACACACGTACCCTGGTATAAAAGGCACAACGATAGAACCTGTTCCTGTTGCGTAACGGGAACAATGGTTCTAGGGCCTAACTCGCAAACGAAGCGTTTGGATGGGTAGGGGATAGCACGGTGCATATTGGCGGATCTCCCTTGTTTGAATCGACTCCCGTGACGTCACAGGACACCCATGGATCAAAGGACCTAAGTAGGCGTCGGGGGCGGCGTCGGTTTTGCCTAAGGTCGTAACTCTTAAACGGGGCGTCTGGATGAGACGGGGTTAGCACAGGGTGAACAGGCGTCTCTCACTGTTTCGATTCCTGTATAATAGCGTCACGTTAGTGCAGACGTGACATGGTTCAAGGGCGGCGTCGCGACGCTGGGGGCGGCGTCGGTTGGCGGCCATTTTTCGTGCATCCCCTACCCTTCCAAACGCTTCGTTTGCGAGTTAGGCCCTAGAACCATTGTTCCCGTTACGCAACAGGAACAGGTTCTATCGTTGTGCCTTTTATACCGGGGTACGTGTGTGACTCATGGTAGTCGTTTCGAACAATGTAGTTACGTCCTTCCGCACTATGTTATCCATATTCATCACAAAGGGTGTAATAAGGCCCTTTGGACCAAGGAGAGGTTATAGACGTCATGGTAGTCGTTTCGAACAGTTGAGTTACACCATTTAACACTATGCTATCCCCGATTCATCCCACGGCTGCAATTAGGCCCTTTGGACCAAGGAGAGGTTATAACCGTCATGGTAGTCGATTCGAACAATAGAGTTACGCCTTTTACCACTATGCTATCCCCCATTCATCCTGACACCTGTAACTAGGCCCTTGGGATCAAGGAGACGTTATGGACGTCATGGTAGTCGTTTCGAACAATGAAGTTACGTCCTTTCGCACTATGTTATCCATATTCATCCCAAAGGGTGTAATTAGGCCCTTTGGACCAAGGAGAGGTTATAGACGTCATGGTAGTCGATTCGAACAATTGAGTTACGCCTTTTAACACTATGCTATCCCCTATGCATCCCGATGGCTGTAATTAGGCCCTTTGGATCTAGGAGAGGTTTTGTACATCATGGTAGTCGATTCGAACAATTGAGGTACCCTCTTTAATACTATAACACCGATTCATCCCGATGGCTGTAATTAGGAGGCCCTTTGGATCTAGGAGAGGATTTGTACATCATGGTAGTCGATTCGAACAATTGAGGTACCCTCTTTAATACTATGCTAACCCCGATTCATCCCGATGGCTGTAATTAGGCCCTTTGGATCTAGGAGAGGTTTTGTACATCATGGTAGTCGATTCGAACAATTGAGGTAGCCTCTTTAACACTATGCTATCCCCGATTCATCCCGATGGCTGTAATTAGGTATGAAAGCCCGCGTTGTGCCCTTTCGTCCTAAGTTGTTCCGACGCCACCCCCGACGCCCTAGTTGTGCCCTTTTGGCAAAATGACGTCATGGGTATCATATGAAAGCCCGCGTTGTGCCCTTTCGTCCTAAACTGTTCCGACGCCGCCCCCGACGCCCTAGTTGTGCCCTTTTGGCAAAATGACGTCATGGGTATCATATGAAAGCCCGCGTTGTGCCCTTTCGTCCTAAGGTGTTCCGACGCCCTAGTTGTGCCCTTTTGGCAAAATGACGTCATGGGTATCATATGAAAGCCCGCGCTATGCCCTTTCGTCCTAAACTGTTCCGACGCCGCCCCGACGCCGCCCTTGAACCATGTCACGTCTGCACTAACGTGACGCTATTATACACGAATCGAAACAGTGAGAGACGCCCTATCACCCTGTGCTAACCCCGTCTCCTCCAGACGCCCCGTTTAAGAGTTAGGACCTTAGGCCAACCGACGCCGCCCCCGACGCCGCCCCCGACGCCTACTTAGGTCCTTTGATCCATGGGTGTCCGACTACCATGATGTACAAAACCTCTCCTAGATCCAAAAGGCCTAATTACAGCCATCGGGATGAATCGGGGTTAGCATAGTGTTAAAGAGGCTACCTCAATTGTTCGAATCGACTACCATGATGTACAAAACCTCTCCTAGATCCAAAGGGCCTAATTACAGCCATCGGGATGAATCGGGGTTAGCATAGTATTAAAGAGGGTACCTCAATTGTTCGAATCGACTACCATGATGTACAAAACCTCTCCTAGATCCAAAGGGCCTCCTAATTACAGCCATCGGGATGAATCGGTGTTATAGTATTAAAGAGGGTACCTCAATTGTTCGAATCGACTACCATGATGTACAAAACCTCTCCTAGATCCAAAGGGCCTAATTACAGCCATCGGGATGCATAGGGGATAGCATAGTGTTAAAAGGCGTAACTCAATTGTTCGAATCGACTACCATGACGTCTATAACCTCTCCTTGGTCCAAAGGGCCTAATTACACCCTTTGGGATGAATATGGATAACATAGTGCGAAAGGACGTAACTTCATTGTTCGAAACGACTACCATGACGTCCATAACGTCTCCTTGATCCCAAGGGCCTAGTTACAGGTGTCAGGATGAATGGGGGATAGCATAGTGGTAAAAGGCGTAACTCTATTGTTCGAATCGACTACCATGACGGTTATAACCTCTCCTTGGTCCAAAGGGCCTAATTGCAGCCGTGGGATGAATCGGGGATAGCATAGTGTTAAATGGTGTAACTCAACTGTTCGAAACGACTACCATGACGTCTATAACCTCTCCTTGGTCCAAAGGGCCTTATTACACCCTTTGTGATGAATATGGATAACATAGTGCGGAAGGACGTAACTACATTGTTCGAAACGACTACCATGAGTCACACACGTACCCCGGTATAAAAGGCACAACGATAGAACCTGTTCCTGTTGCGTAACGGGAACAATGGTTCTAGGGCCTAACTCGCAAACGAAGCGTTTGGAAGGGTAGGGGATAGCACGGTGCATATTGGCGGATCTCCCTTGTTTGAATCGACTCCCGTGACGTCACAGGACACCCATGGATCAAAAGTAGTAATAGTCAAGATATAAAGCCAAAATGGCCGCCATCGACGCCGCCCCCAGCGTCGCGACGCCGCCCTTGAACCATGTCACGTCTGCACTAACGTGACGCTATTATACACGAATCGAAACAGTGAGAGACGCCCTATCACCCTGTGCTAACCCCGTCTCCTTCAGACGCCCCGTTTAAAAGTTAGGACCTTATGCCAACCGACGCCGCCCCCCGACGCCCTCTTAGGTCCTATGTTCCATGACGTAACGGAGACGCCCTATCACCCTGTGCTAACCCCGTCTCCTCCAGACGCCCCGTTTAAAAGTTAGGACCTTATGCCAACCGACGCCGCCCCCCGACGCCCTCTTAGGTCCTATGTTCCATGACGTAACGGAGACGCCCTATCACCCTGTGCTAACCCCGTCTCCTCCAGACGCCCCGTTTAAAAGTTAGGACCTTATGCCAACCGACGCCGCCCCCCGACGCCCTCTTAGGTCCTATGTTCCATGACGTAACGGAGACGCCCTATCACCCTGTGCTAACCCCGTCTCCTCCAGACGCCCCGTTTAAAAGTTAGGACCTTATGCCAACCGACGCCGCCCCCCGACGCCCTCTTAGGTCCTATGTTCCATGACGTAACGGAGACGCCCTATCACCCTGTGCTAACCCCGTCTCCTCCAGACGCCCCGTTTAAAAGTTAGGACCTTATGCCAACCGACGCCGCCCCCCGACGCCCTCTTAGGTCCTATGTTCCATGACGTAACGGAGACGCCCTATCACCCTGTGCTAACCCCGTCTCCTCCAGACGCCCCGTTTAAAAGTTAGGACCTTATGCCAACCGACGCCGCCCCCCGACGCCCTCTTAGGTCCTATGTTCCATGACGTAACGGAGACGCCCTATCACCCTGTGCTAACCCCGTCTCCTCCAGACGCCCCGTTTAAAAGTTAGGACCTTATGCCAACCGACGCCGCCCCCGACGCCCACTTAGGTCCTTTGTTCCATGACGTAACGGGAATGTTTCAAACATGTGGATACGTTCTTACGCGTTATGGTATTCCCATGTTCATCCCTACGGCCGCTCCCCGACGCACACTTAGGTCCTTTGATCCATGACGTCATAGGAATCATTGGGATACGTTCTTACGGGTTATGGTATTCCATGTTCATCCCTACGGCCGCTCCCCGACGCACACTTAGGTCCTTTGATCCATGACGTCATAGGAATCATTGGGATACGCTTCGTTTGCGAGTTAGGCCCTAGAACCATTGTTCCCGTTACGCAACAGGAACAGGTTCTATCGTTGTGCCTTTTATACCAGGGTACGTGTGTGACTCATGGTAGTCGTTTCGAACAATGTAGTTACGTCCTTCCGCACTATGTTATCCATATTCATCACAAAGGGTGTAATAAGGCCCTTTGGACCAAGGAGAGGTTATAGACGTCATGGTAGTCGTTTCGAACAGTTGAGTTAAGCCATTTAACACTATGCTATCCCCGATTCATCCCACGGCTGCAATTAGGCCCTTTGGACCAAGGTAGGACCTTATGCCATCCGACGCCGCCCCCGACGCCCACTTAGGTCCTTTGCTCCATGACGTCATGGTAGTCATTTAGAACAATGTAGTTACGCCTTTTAACACTATGCTAACCCCGATTCATCCCGTCGCCTGTAATTAGGCCTTTTGGATCTAGGAGAGGTTTTGTACATCATGGTAGTCGATTCGAACAATTGAGGTAGCCTCTTTAACACTATGCTATCCCCGATTCATCCCGATGGCTGTAATTAGGCCCTTTGGATCTAGGAGAGGTTTTGTACATCATGGTAGTCGATTCGAACAATTGAGATACCCTCTTTAACACTATGCTAACCCCGATTCATCCCGATGGCTGTAATTAGGCCCTTTGGATCTAGGAGAGGTTTTGTACATCATGGTAGTCGATTCGAACAATTGAGGTAGCCTCTTTAACACTATGCTAACCCCGATTCATCCCGATGGCTGTAATTAGGCCCTTTGGATCTAGGAGAGGTTTTGTACATCATGGTAGTCGATTCGAACAATTGAGGTACCCTCTTTAACACTATGCTAACCCCGATTCATCCCGATGGCTGTAATTAGGCCCTTTGGATCTAGGAGAGGTTTTGTACATCATGGTAGTCGATTCGAACAATTGAGGTAGCCTCTTTAACACTATGCTAACCCCGATTCATCCCGATGGCTGTAATTAGGCCTTTTGGATCTAGGAGAGGTTTTGTACATCATGGTAGTCGATTCGAACAATTGAGGTAGCCTCTTTAACACTATGCTAACCCCGATTCATCCCGATGGCGGTAATTAGGCCCTTTGGATCTAGGAGAGGATTAAGCTTTTTGGTAGAAAATGTGTACGCATAGAGGCGCTGTTATGCAATTAGGAGGTAGGAGGTAAATAACAAGTGTTCCTACTATACTTACAGATACTGTAAGATGGACCTATGATAACAATTACGTACAACATGCCTGTAGAGCGCACTCCTTAACAATTTTTTGTTATTAAAAGGTAAATAAGTTCATACTTATATAACCTCTTATTTTTCATATTCTATACAGCATCTATTCTCCTTCCAGATGAACAGTGTTATTATTAACTATATGTAAATGACTGTGTGTAAGGATTAGGAAATCGGTTAAGGTTAAATGTCATTTCAGACCGTCACAACCTTTTATTGTGTATCATAAGATTGTCACGCTCCTGTGAAATAATGTGTATAAACAAAGGGCTTCACAGTAGTAGTGCTGCATGGTTTATTTCAACATACTAAGTTTACAAACACGGTAGTTGATTCGAACAATTGACGTAGCCTCTTTAACACTATGCTAACCCCGATTCATCCCGATGGCTGTAATTAGGCCTTTTGGATCTAGGAGAGGTTTTGTACATCATGGTAGTTGATTCGAACAATTGAGGTACCCTCTTTAACACTATGCTATCCCCGATTCATCCCGATGGCTGTAATTAGGCCCTTTGGATCTAGGAGAGGTTTTGTACATCATGGTAGTCGATTCGAACAATTGAGGTAGCCTCTTTAACACTATGCTAACCCCTATTCATCCAGATGGCTGTAATTAGGTCTTTTGGATCAGGGAGAGGTTTTGTACATCATGGTAGTCGATTCGAACAATTGAGGTACTCTCTTTAACACTATGCTATCCCCGATTCATCCCGATGGCTGTAATTAGGCCATTTGGATCGAGGAGAGGTTATGGACGTCTTAGAATAAGAGATCGTAATGCAAGGACAGCTTAATTGTGTGAGTATAACCGAGCTAGTCCTATGAAATCGAACTGTTTTGTATTTTATCGTTCTGAAAACAAACATACGTGTAAAACTACTTTCGAATCTAAAAATAATTCCTTGCTTGTTACACACATACACACATGTCCTGGAAAACAACTCTGCCCACCTCCGCCTCCTTTCCGCGTTCCAAGGAATTTGCGGAAGACGTGGACTACCTCTATGTCAGGAGACGTAGTAAACATGTTTTCAGACTCCTGCGTCATCCAACCCTTGATCATGAAGTAGATGAACATGTAGACATAATGTCCACAAACTCCTGCATCATCCAACCCTTGATCATGAAGTAGATGAACATGTAGACATAATGTACACATACTGCCTTTGTCAGTCCCTGCTGTACAGCCATTGTACAAAGTTTTGTTTTTTATTCCCCGAAAGAACGAAGATGTTTACTATATTGCTTGAGCTCAATATAAATACCCATGTGATGCTGGCGATATTTAAAGCAATCAGTTTGTGTAATCATTGTGGTTAACGACTCAAGGTAAGTAATTATTTAAGGCATGACCTATACCTATTAAATGCGACGCAAGTTAGTAATATTTGCAACATTTAAAACAATAATTTACACTTTCTTTTTTCTATACACAAGCCATGCCTTGTAATGTCTTCCTTGTACACTTTAGGAAACTAAATTATTTATACAAGTAATGGATGAAAACTGATACTGTATAAAACACAACTTGTGATTAATGTAGAAATGATTACTAACATGAACCAAATTAATTTGAAAATATCTTACATGTGCACTTCAATCGCTATGAAAACTGTAATATTTTATACAGGTCAAGGTTGAAAACTGACAAAGCGTGTCTTTTCATACTGTAAAACACAACTTGTGATTGAAAACGTACAGTTGTATTCAGATGTTGGAAATAATAATGTTATTACAACCCAACATGTGCCAAATTAATTTGAAAATGTCATACCGTACATGTGCACTTCACTTGCTATGAAAGCTAAAATATTTATACAACTCACGGTTGAAAACTTACAACGCATGCCCTTTCATACTGTATAAAACACAACTTGTGATTAAAACCGATAATAAAACTATAATATGTATACAAGTCTAGTTTGAAAACTGACAAAACATGTCTCTTCATACTGTATAAAACACAACTTGTGATTGAAAACGTACAATTGTATTCAGATGTTGGAAATAATACTGTTATTACAACACAACTTGTGATAAAAACGTATAACATTATTTAATTGTAGAAATGATTACTAACATGTGCCAAATTAATTTGAAAATGTCATACATGTGCACTTCACTTGCTATGAAAGCTAAAATATTTATGCAACTCACGGTTGAAAACTTACAATGCGTGCCTTTTCATACTGTATAAAACACAACTTGTGATAAAAATCGCTAATAAAACTATAATATTTATACAAGTCTAGTTTGAAAACTGACGAATTTCATTTTCTCTCTACCTATTCTTACCGTTTGCCCTACCGAAAACTTTACAGGTCTCTGTTTCACACGAAACTGTTTATTTGCCATACGTCGCCATATTTTCAAACATCTTGATCGCTAACCTTACTAGGGGCCATTCCTGTTGTATTGTGTACGCTATCGTTATATCCCTTCACAAACTTATCCAACACGTCGTGATACTTGTAACTGTTCTTGAAAGTAAAATATTTGTACATTTTAGTTTTTAGGGTCCTATTAAACCTTTCCACGACGGAACATTTAACATCGGGATTCCTACACACTTGAAACTCGATATTCTCTTTCCTTAACAAGTCTTGAAAAGATTTGTTTAGAAATTCTTTACCTCTATCCTTACTCATGGTAAAACGCAGATGTAAAACTGTGGTTCACATATTATATACCTATTGGTAATGCCTCATTACTAGGGTATGTCTAGAATTCGTTAAATAACATCGTGTTGTATTACATCCTTTCCTTATGTTAATAAACGACGTATTTCAGATTGCAACGATCTACTTTGATTAATACAACATAACCGAACCTAGCCTTTCCTAACCTAACCCTACAGCGACTATCTCTGTGAGAACGGAGAAGAAAATGAGGAGCCGAGAGCATATATTTAGTGCATCATAAAATATCCGAAAATGTGAAACGTAGCGATATTGTAAAAAAAAAGTGTCTTAGATGTTGTAAACACTACCCTGATTCTCATCACGACTGCTGGGATGGAACCAAACCTATGATTAAACATTGTTATGGTTGTAATAAAATTTGATCAGCCATTCTCTATGATAGAGTTGGGACCCTGTTTCTATGTAAGACTCATTAATAACTTAAATCGATTGTGTAACGTGAGTAAGTACGAAAGTATTCTGTGGTGTTTAGTGAAAGTAACGCTGTCCCTCCCTGACAAAATTCAATACCCTCGTAACGTAGCACGAAGGTCTTCCTGACTTTAAACAAGAACAATGTACTAAACCTAAACTCGTTGTTTTAGATGATTTGCTAGACAAAGCTTACTCGACAGAGGGACTTCTATATTTACAAAAGGTTGTCATCATAGAAACATTTCGGTTATTCTCATAACGCAAAACCTGTTCCATCAGTCTTCTCAACATTTCGGTTATTCTCATAACGCAAAACCTGTTCCATTCATCTTCTCACAGCAGAGACATCTCTTTGAACACAAAGTACATGGTATTGTTTAGAAAGATGATAGATAAAAAATCAAATTATGTTTCTAGCAAGACAGGTGTATCCCGAAGATTGGAGGTCATTTTTAAACATAAACATTCCTTAAGACATCTTGTATACATGAACGTATCCTTGTCTAGGAAAAAGAAAACGTTAGTACAGAAAGGAGGATTTTAATTCCTCTCTTATCATCCCTTATTATCCGTCTTGGGATCTTTAGCATAATGTTACAGAAAATGTTTCTGGTTAGCGCTAAAGAGTACAAGCGTTTAAAACGTGTCGAAGGTTCAAACCCGGCAGATGTTGTTACGGATCCGTACAAAGAGTGATCTAAAATACGCGAGAGTGAAGATCCTGTATTCAAGAGAAAACAGAACAGAATACTTGAACACGAAGTAGCTGAATCTAGAAAAAGAGTTAAAGATTTATCACCCGAGAAACCTATCTCCGAGGACTAAGCGAAACGTAACGTTATAGGTGATGTAACATCGCCAACTGTAGACACACAGTTTGGAATCTATAAAAAGAAAGAGACGGGAGAGTATATGATTGGTAATTTTAAAATTCAATTGTTAAACAATAGTTTGATCATTAACGGTATAAAATACGATGCGAGTGCAGGTTTATGGGAGTTGCTTACTAGGAAGAAGGTGGATATGAATCTTGTTACGCAGGAAGACCTCGACACGTACAAAGACATTTTAACTAGGACCGAAGGACATAACAGCGTCGATAATAAGACCGTTAGAACAGTTAAATACAAACAAGTCATTTCAAAATTGTTTCCATCGAGAGAGCTTAGGTGGAGTACCTATAAACAACGGAGATGATGATGAAGGAAACATTACACAAGTTGTATTACGATCCCGAGGCAGCAACGGGATTTTCCACTGTTAGTAAACTTTCACAAGCTTCTAGCATTACAGATAAAAATATCGAGCAATGGTTATTTGAGCAGGATGTTTACTCCTTACATAAACCAATCAGGAGAAAGTTTCCTAGGAATCCGTATTCTGTAAATAACCTTTACGACGTGTTTGAACTTGATCTAGCCGATGTACCCCGTCTCCTCCAGACGCCCCGTTTAAAAGTTAGGACCTTATGCCAACCGACGCCGCCCCCCGACGCCCTCTTAGGTCCTATGTTCCATGACGTAACGGAGACGCCCTATCACCCTGTGCTAACCCCGTCTCCTCCAGACGCCCCGTTTAAAAGTTAGGACCTTATGCCAACCGACGCCGCCCCCGACGCCCTCTTAGGTCCTATGTTCCATGACGTAACGGAGACGCCCTATCACCCTGTGCTAACCCCGTCTCCTCCAGACGCCCCGTTTAAAAGTTAGGACCTTATGCCAACCGACGCCGCCCCCGACGCCCACTTAGGTCCTTTGTTCCATGACGTAACGGGAATGTTTCAAACATGTGGATACGTTCTTACGCGTTATGGTATTCCCATGTTCATCCCTACGGCCGCTCCCCGACGCACACTTAGGTCCTTTGATCCATGACGTCATAGGAATCATTGGGATACGTTCTTACGGGTTATGGTATTCCATGTTCATCCCTACGGCCGCTCCCCGACGCACACTTAGGTCCTTTGATCCATGACGTCATAGGAATCATTGGGATACGCTTCGTTTGCGAGTTAGGCCCTAGAACCATTGTTCCCGTTACGCAACAGGAACAGGTTCTATCGTTGTGCCTTTTATACCAGGGTACGTGTGTGACTCATGGTAGTCGTTTCGAACAATGTAGTTACGTCCTTCCGCACTATGTTATCCATATTCATCACAAAGGGTGTAATAAGGCCCTTTGGACCAAGGAGAGGTTATAGACGTCATGGTAGTCGTTTCGAACAGTTGAGTTAAGCCATTTAACACTATGCTATCCCCGATTCATCCCACGGCTGCAATTAGGCCCTTTGGACCAAGGTAGGACCTTATGCCATCCGACGCCGCCCCCGACGCCCACTTAGGTCCTTTGCTCCATGACGTCATGGTAGTCATTTAGAACAATGTAGTTACGCCTTTTAACACTATGCTAACCCCGATTCATCCCGTCGCCTGTAATTAGGCCTTTTGGATCTAGGAGAGGTTTTGTACATCATGGTAGTCGATTCGAACAATTGAGGTAGCCTCTTTAACACTATGCTATCCCCGATTCATCCCGATGGCTGTAATTAGGCCCTTTGGATCTAGGAGAGGTTTTGTACATCATGGTAGGGTGTAACTCAACTGTTCGAAACGACTACCATGACGTCTATAACCTCTCCTTGGTCCAAAGGGCCTTATTACACCCTTTGTGATGAATATGGATAACATAGTGCGGAAGGACGTAACTACATTGTTCGAAACGACTACCATGAGTCACACACGTACCCTGGTATAAAAGACACAACGATAGAACCTGTTCCTGTTGCGTAACGGGAACAATGGTTCTAGGGCCTAACTCGCAAACGAAGCGTTTGGATGGGTAGGGGATAGCACGGTGCATATTGGCGGATCTCCCTTGTTTGAATCGACTCCCGTGACGTCACAGGACACCCATGGATCAAAGGACCTAAGTAGGCGTCGGGGGCGGCGTCGATTTTGCCTAAGGTCCTAACTCTTAAACGGGGCGTCTGGAGGAGACGGGGTTAGCACAGGGTGAACAGGCGTCTCTCACTGTTTCGATTCGTGTATAATAGCGTCACGTTAGTGCAGACGTGACATGCTTCAAGGGCGGCGTCGCGACGCTGGGGGCGGCGTCGATGGCGGCCATTTTGGCTTTATATCTTGACTATTACTACTTAAATGTTTTACTATTCTTGCCATGGAAACTGTAATAGGGCATTTTCGGGAGATTTGCCGCACCGGTAGAGATACCTCATATACGAAAAGTATAGGTTCCCGATATTTCTAACAGATGGGAATAAGCACTCTTCCTCATTGTTGCGAGAGAGCTGTTGTGAGCTGAGGTTGTAGAATTTAGCGGCATTTTTTTACATGTTTACTGATTGTTTTGTCTTGTAAGTACCAATATTTTACGTACAAAGTTTTTGCACAGTTTCATTACATGTACTTGAAATGTTTTTTTACTGTAAAAAATTCACATTTAATGCACAGTGGGTGTTATAAGAATCACTGTTCATGCCATTGAATGTGATTTCATCCATCTTTGTCATTCGATGTTGTACTAATTAGCTGCGGCATCTCCACCGGAAGATTGGTAGAGTTGCCGCACAAAAGTCAGGTAGAGACGCCGCAAGCAAAATTTCTGTATTCAACTAATTTGAACAGAAAATTTCACTAGGATAAATCTATTTAGTAATCGTAATGAACGATAGTATTTAATTCTTTAATTCAATATAATTATATTTACTGGTTTCAGAATATTTAATTAGAATATTATTTTATTTTAATATTTCATACCATCAGGACTTCTAACTGAAGCCGCACATGTAGAAGAACTAAAAATGCAGAAGGGAAACCAGAACACAGTAAGGAAGGAACAGTCTACTAAAAACAGTCTACTAGAAGTATACTAGTAGTTCTGTAGGTCGAGCAATCGTGAAAAGGAAAACCTGATGTTCTGACTCAAATCGTTGCTGGGAGTGTTGGGAGAACTACTTTCTAACGACCAAGAATGGATCCAGTTCGTTGTGTGTAAAATGTGGCTACATGAATCCTGCACGATGTTTGAGGATATGTGCATTGACTGTGACCGAAAACTTTTAAGGAAAGAAAGTGACAAAAATGAAAGAAAGAAAAATAGCGGCCATAACTACAAACACGAACGCAAGCTGAATTGCTTTCGAAGTTCCTATAGCCGGTTTTTAATTTTAATTTTTTCCAATTAGAGTAATAATATAGAAAGCTATTAAATTCATGCAGTGAATTAATTTTTGTATGAATTATGATATGAATTATGATCGTTTTCTTCTGCGGCAAATCTCCCTGACTAGGAGCGGCATCTCTACCGGTATGCTCGGGAGAGACGCCGCAGTGACAACTTTTTTCGTCACTCTGTAACACACTTGGTTTTCATTTTTTGGCTATTGTGCTTTAAATTTAGTGAAGTAGACATAATGAATTTTCAACCTCTAAGTTTTCAGCTAAATTGAAGAATTTAGAAGGATATGGTAATAACAAGCGCAAAATATGCGGCATCTCTCCCAGACTTACCCTATAGAATTGACCTTTGTGAAAATAGTCCATAATGTTAGTTTAAGAAGGGAGCTGCAAATGCCTCCTTATTGTACCCATAATGTTCCTTAAAGAATCTAACAGTTACTGACCGAGATTACTTATTCTTAGCACCCAAGGGACAACCGACTCTCTTGTTAATACGTAAAAGCACTTCAATACAATTCAGTGTACGTTCACCCCTAACGAAAACCTATCGCTACTACAGTCGACATAGTGGGCGATATACACCCACTGACCACATTTTCTAACGAACCTATTTCATAATATCCAGGTCACCTTAACGTTTAAGCCTGTTGTAATAATGACTATGGGTAGCATTACTCTAAATTCAATGCCTTAGCGTCTGTTAATTTTTTGAAAGATTTTATCTTACTTGTCAATGTCCGCATGATCGCAGCGCTGGTTTTGCAGAGAATCTGCTTCTTTGGTGTAACTACCTTGTTTCTATATCATTGATTGACTTCATATTTTTTTATATTCATATGAGCTTTTCATCCCAGACTATTCTGATGCTTCCTTTTTTAAAGAATAACTTGGATACAACAGTGCTTGGAAAATAGTATAACTGCTGAAAGTCTCTGTGTGTTACAAAGCACTGACAGATGAATTAGAACAGTGATCTATTTCGGTTAGTGAAAATATTTAACACATACTTTGAGCACACTTTATGGGTTCCTCATAAAGCTAGGAGAAGCACAATTCTAAGAAACAATAAAAAGCTTGAAGACTTGAATGTGTTTAGTAAACACAAGTGATACACTCACCATTATACTTCGCGCAGTTCATATACAATGCACATTAAGTAGCTCAAAATGATGCTACCTCATGACTAGATCCTGGACTTTTAAGAAAAATGCATATTTTGTTTTCAAATTCTCGAACACAAGCAGAAATGTCATATTTCGTAAGACACTCGTTGACGAACGATTTTAACTTTATTTGATAGTGCTTATTTGACTTATTCCGAAAGAAACAATATTGTTATTGCTTATATCATTATCATATAAAACACTGCCAGATCTCCAAAAAGCTTTCAGACATTGGACTGTAACTTAAATATAACAGTACTTGGCAAAGTGTATAATTGTATAATTACTGTGCAGCTTTTCACATGCACCTGTGACGTCCTGCGATGTTGAAAGAACATCATTCACTTTAAAAATCGCTCTTAAAGGATAGACGTAGGAGTTTCACACAAGATGATCTGTAGATAACCTTCCTTTAGGCCTACATACTGTAACAGCCGTGAATAGGATAAAAGCTATACGAAATTAATAATTTACTTGATTTTCATGTAATTAGTTTTTGCTTATTTTGTTGCTGATTTCTTACATTTTACCGTTATATGTGGCTTAGAAATCCGGGCTCTACTCATGACTTTAATGTCTTAGTCAAAGCAATAATTTACACCATCACGTTTCATACCTTACTATGTAAGTAAGTCTTGTTTGATCTTGTATCGCCATCCTGCAAAACGTTGTCATGATTCCGTCTGAATTTTCTGTTTTCATGTCCTTTTCAAAATATTCATACCATCACCATCATATAGTCGTCTCCCCAGCGGTGCTGTCTTTGAAGTGTTATTTGTTTAATGAAAGAAGGACACACTCGTTATTAGCCGCGTGTTGAAGTATTTTCACGTCTCAGCCGGAAACGAGAATGAAAGAAAGGTCGAAATTTTGTAATATATTTCTATTGTTATTTAGATTGGCCTGTAAGTAGTCAGCTACCAGCTTGAATTTGAGATTGCAAACTACTGTTTACCCTCAATGAACAATAACATAATCCGCAGACCGCAGAAGAATATACCGACTTTAGACTCGCCGTACAGATGTTAAAATATATTAGGGTGAGGTAATATTACATATATATTTGGGTGTGATTATATATATTAAGGTTTTAATTTGACTGAGAATATGAATTTGTGTATTAATAATTATGGCTAGAGAAACTACTTTTTCTTTGAAGTATTTTTGTATAGATGATATAGAAACATGGCAGTTACTCCAAAGAAGCAGATTCTCTGCAACACCAGCGCTGCGAACATGCGAGCATTAACCAATAAGATAAAGTCCAAAAGATTAACAGACGCTAAGGGACGAAGAAAACGAGATCACTATAAGTAGCTGTATATAGGTAGGTATCAGTCGAGAAAGCTCAGTGGCAAGCTTACGTCACGTGTAGGCAAGCTTCTGCTCGCGTTAGCGGTTAGCGTTTTGCGAGTAGTGTATTTAGCTGTGTGAAATTATGGAACTTATTGATGTGAAGTGTCTTATTTGTGTTACTATAGCGTCAATATGCTAACAAAGTGTGTCATTATAAAATGTAGAAATAGATGGGAAATTAACGGTGACATATCGCACATTTCCTAGATATAAAAATGTTCGGGATAGATGGATACATTTATGTAGGAAAACAGACTCATTTAGGCCAGAGAACAGTTGTGTATTATCAGATCACTTTGGCAATAATGATTATGTGCGTGACTTACGAGCTGAACTTCTAGGTTTACCGCTATAACTAAAATTTAAACAAAAATATTTGAACTCGTATTTTCTTTTGTGTTGGACTTGGTAATAAAAAGCACTCTGTATGAAGTGTTGAAAGAGAGAAAAAGAAACTTGTCTATCAATCGTCATAGGAGTCATCCTTTATAAATGAACAATGTAAGAGTACAGAAATACCGTCTAACTGCGGCATTGTTGTGTCGGCGTTATCAGATACAGGTGTTACATAACCATTAAGAATAAAATTGCAAAATGCTGAGCAAAGGAAGTTTGCTAAGAAAATAAAATATCTTTATTAGAGAGTGAATTAGGGGGTGTACCATGTAGGCCTATAAAAATATATTATTTTCAGAGCTTGAGCATCAATTAATAGTCTAGAGTACCGGTATATGCCAGAAACGGAGCAGCAATAACTTTGCTAAAGTCATTACATTTTGTGCACTTTCTAAAAAAGGGTTTGATTATTTAAGACAATATTTACCATTTTTTTCTAGTCCCACTACCTTCCAGAGACTTTATTATATTCAATTTCCTCCTGACTTAATGAAATTTAATTTGAACTTAATGACATAACAAACACAAGCTATACCCGATCGTATGTTTGGGTTATCTGATCGGTGGGTGGTAAGGTAATTAGCACCGAGATGGGCACCAATTTATACCCGTTCGTTGGTTAAGGTGGGTGTCGTTGATTTATGTGAGCGCCTTTCTTCTTTATTATTACATTATTAATAAGATAATGTCCAGCTAGTGCTTACTCAGTTGGTAGAGCGAGAGTTCTTTTTCTAGGGCCGTGCTTGACGAAGCTAATACAGGATATAAGATTAGGGAATACTAGGTAGTACAATAATGTCAATTCGTTAGGTACTTGAATAATACTATTTGAAAGTTTATTTTGTTCTGAATTTAGTCACTTAGTTTGTAATTATCGTAATATGTCGGGAGGAAGAATACAGTTACTTTATATAATGTCTTTATCTATTTACTTCGTCGTCGCCAAAATCACTTTAGGTTATTTATTATTCTTACAACATCTGCACGTTTTATCGCAGGAATTTTACGTTATTTATCTTGTGGCGGTATATATTCTTTTCACTTCACAATACAAAATAATATATATTATCTTTTCTTATTACGTTATATAAATTTTTATCCTCAACCGTATCACTTGAAAAGTCGGTATATACTATTTCACTGTCTAAAAGTCAATATTTCTAACTCCTGTTTCGTCTACAAAAATAACGTCCGTGTCCTCTCGATCAGTGTCTTCAAGTCCGCGTTCGTTGCTCATGTTCCTGTTAATATGTTTCTGTGTTAAAATATTCTTGCATTTCCATTGGTTCTGTCAGTTAGCTTTGTCTCTTATGATTGGGGATTAGCAAAGTCTTCTGCTATGATTTAAAATATTTGTCGTTAAAGTGGAATGAGATTTGGGGAGAAACACATATGTCAACGTCAAGCTAATTGGTGGCGTCAATGGTCTTTCCAGACAGAAGAGTACCGCCTACAATACATTGTATCCCTCTATTTAGTTTAATAATTCATAAAGTATTGGTCACTATTGTCTGTAATAAGTGTAGTTGTATAGCTTTCTTGATTACGCGTTGAATGATGTCATTTTCTAAGTTGTCGTGTTAATAATTAATCGTTTGATTAATTATTTGTAATTGCCGGTAATGTCTTTTAATTCAGATGGTCGTGTTACATATCAAATTGTCCGTGTAAATGTCCTCTGTCTTGTCATGTAATTTGTTTTATGGTCATTATAATAGTCTAGGCGTAATGGTAGTTTTTAGTAGTCGATAATGTTGCGGGAAGTTCAAATATTGTCCGAGGAATGTATTTTCTTGTATTTAATTCCTTATTATATATAAGCCTATATGAACTGATCTGCTACAAATGTCCGAACGTAACAATTATTAAAATTATGAAACTATTGGTATTTGGAAATTACTATTATAAATAATTTTAAAAATTTTTCGTTAGTCTCGCATCCAAAATCTCTGAGTCAGTTCGTATATTAAATAATTATTTAGATTTTGTAATTATGAATATTCTGTCATTTATTATCTGTTATATTTTATCTTTCATCTGTGTTCTTCCTCGATGACAAAAAATATGGTTTTCACATTAAAATTCTTAAAATATAAACATTGTTACATCATATACTTGTTACACTCAATTAGCTGATAACCGTCTTTTTCACTTAATTGTACTTACTTCTGGTACGTGTCTTTCTCTTTTTTTTTAATAAAATAAAATCTTCGTTACATTGAATTACTTGATAATAGTCTTCTTAACTGGTTGTAACTCATTTCTGGTACATCACTGTTTATCACCTAATAAAACAATACACTAATTACACTTAATTACTTACCATCAAATACATAAAATTTCATTTAACACACAATGGGGTTTGATTATTTCTGCCCTTCACACTTTATGTTTAATTACACAATCTAAAATGTACTATTTTCTCTCTTCTGTTCTTCAGGTATCGTTTTCATTCGAATTAATTTATTTTGCTTATTTTGTAATATCATGTTCAAGGGTGTTGCTAACTTATACATACTCATTCCTACACAATCAATAATACCATTATTAAATGTCAATCAGCATTTTCTAGCATGATAATTATAAGTGCATGCCTTATCTCCATCTTAATAAATTTTCTATCTCATTAGTGAAATTTTTCACTTCTTTGACAGTGGATTCCTTTCTTGTCATATACTTTGTTCATTTTTCTTCGTCGACTTATTTCATACCTTTATTTATTCATAATCTTTCAAACTCTTGAATTCACTTTTCATAACTCATTATTTATCTCTTTCATCTTCATTTTATACCTTATATTTGATTGGTGTAAGGTTGTAGGGAGGATACTAAATTGAATATGCATGATAGTAAAATACTTGTTCATTTTAAAATTTCAATTCTTTAACCCAAGTGTTATATGTAATTATAAAACTTAATTCAATGTTTTCAATAAGTGTAACTAAAATTTCCTTAACTAATTAAATCAAATACTAGTGTGATTATCCTAAGTCAAATCGATGTTTTATTTTCTTCAGTATAATTCGGAGGGGAATCTGCACATCACTTCTTAAATACATATATATACAATTTTAGTCGGAAAAAGGCTGATCAAACACTTATTCGTCTCCAAGGAAACACTGCAAAAATCACTTCATCATATGAGGTAATCCTTGTATCGGTATTGTCTTTCAGTGTTTACTTATAAAATGAGGGCGTCATCATCTTACCTTAAATTAATACTTTCATCGCATTGACTTAAAAATGAAACATAGATTGAGAAGGTTCACGCTAAAGTATTTTACATTCCATTCTCGTAGTCCTTTTTCGATTCCAGTTCGTTGAATAAAAGCAAAATTTACCTCGTGGATGTTTTGATTCTTAGGGAATTCGTGATATGATATGATATGGTTTCAATAAATGCTTACGGTACTTTTCACAATTTTATGGGGTTTCTTTGCCTCTTGTTTTATTCGTATATCAGCGCATATTGGATTGGATTTTCTAGTAAATATTATTCGCGGGTAGATTTTATTATCACAACATGCCATGGCCAGTGTGCATGATGAGTTTCAATAAAATCTGTTTTTATTATATCATTTATAGTTTGGTGGTATAAAATATTTATTGAATAATTTTATGCTGACTTGAACTTTCTCTTTCTGAAATAAATCTCAAATATTTACAATACGTGTTGAAATTGTTTGTATGTGCTGTCAATTCTACAAGTTAGTTTTAAATTAGTATATACACTGTAGAGACGTGAAAGTTGGGTAGTTATTTACAAGCGGATGCGCTTCCTTTAGAAATAATTTTAAGAGGGTCACTCTGTGGGGGTTGGGTTACTTCTTCATAAGAAATGGTGCCTCTATTGGGGTGAATGGGATAGCAGTGTTACGTAAGGTCGTAGAAAAGGGGGAATGAACTATTTATTGTTTGGGTAAAATTCTTAAGAAATATTTGTGGTTTACACGAATATGTTTTGTGAAGAATCGGGGTCATTTGCTTCTTTCGTTAAGTTACTTTAGCCTACAATTGTAGGTGTCGGTGACTGATTGCCATTGTTATTTTCTTGATTGTTATTTGTTGTGTCATGTTGGTAATCGTTATTCTGTCCATTGATATTAGCATATCGGTTTAGTCCACGTCGTGAGTTATTTCTAAAACTGGGTCTGAAAAATCCTTGGTTGTACTGGGTCCTATTGAACCAGCGGGGTGTTCCAGTATATGGTCGTCTGCCATAGTTATTTCTGTTGTTCTGATTCAAGCCTGGGAAGTTGTTATTATTGGTGTAGTGATTATGATTATTATTATAATTATTGTTGTATGTTTGGTATCGTGAATTGTTGTTCCTGAAACCATTGTTGTAACCTTGGTAGTTTCTTCCATTATTGTAATGATAAGGGCGATATCTAAAATTTCTACTCCTCCAATAAGAAGTCCTATTTCCTCTCTGATATGGCGTATTTCTCCAGTACTGTCCTGGGCTATCTGAACTATTTTCCTGGATTTCATCAGTCTCGTTTCCATTTACTTGTTGGTGTTCCTCACTCAACTGGGCAGATCCTGTCCGCGTCTCGCATCCAAAAGCGTTTTGGCTGGGTTTGGTTTGAACATAATTAATGTTTCTTTTTATGCATTGATTATTGGTTGTAACTTGAGATTTATTTACCTTCTGTGCGGGAAACGGGGATTCCTGTAGGGATTTCAACAATGCTATCATGTCAGGGATTGTCTTGGGGCATGCAACAATTAAACTGTTCTTTATCGAAAACGGATAGTGTAAGCAGAGGGCTTTTATAAAAACTTCCTTCGATGCTAGGGGTCAACAGCTGTTTTGAGTCACATAGGGAAATGAAATATTGCATGTAGCTTTGGCCGCTATTACGATCAAAACTTCCATGAAAAATCTGACTTTTTAAGCGTTCTTGATCAGAGATTGACCAGTACTCTCGAAGAAAGGACTCTTCGAATGTTTGCATATTCAATTCCTGTGTATCATTAACAACATTGAACCATCGGGCTGCACTACCTTTAAATGACCTGGCTACCATAATCATTTTCAACTGTTCAGGTACATTTCTTAAGTTGAAAAAAGTCTTTAATTCGCGCAGATATCTCACCGGATTGGTTTTCTGTTTGTCCTCGAACGTGGGGAGAGGCAAATCGCTTTGACTGAGGGTAAATCCAATATGATTACTGGGGTTGAAATTTTGATGATTATTATTATTACCTTGATTTGAATTATCTGCAGTATGATGGTTCAATCCGTTATCGGATCTTGGTAAGCTGGCGGGTGGAGGGGGAATGTTAGGTGAGTTGGTTGGTGTGTCGGGGACAGCAGAGGAGGTAGACGCAATTTCGCCCTGGTTAGAGACCAAAACTGTACTCTCGGTACGATCTTCCTGATCCCTTAACCTTTGACGCAATCTGTCCAACTCCGAATTCAGGGATACCAATCTAGTATTGTTACTCCTAACCTCTCTTTCTACTGCACTGACATGATTTCGAATTCCATCTACCTGTGTACAAATCTGGGTTTGAACTGCTTCTACCTGGGTACTAACCTGTGTTACTCGGGAATCAATTTGTGTCAATTCTTCAGTCACCTGTTGTCTGTGGTTTTGAATTAACTGAGTAAGATTATTAGTTTGTACTGTCAGTTCAGAATTCAAGTTTTCATTAACTTCTGTTTGTAGTGAAGTTAACTGAGTATTAAGTTCAGTCTGCATTGAATTCATTTGACTATTAAGTTCAGTTATAAATTCAGTCTGCATTGAATTAATGGTTGTGGTTAGGTTAGTATTTTGACTATTAAATTCAGTCTGTAATGAATTAATTGTTGTGGTTAGCGTAGTGTTTTGACTATTAAATTCAGTCTGCAATGAATTAATTGTTGTATTTAGGGTAGTGTTTTGACTATTAAATTCATTCAGCAATGAATTAATTGTTGTGGTTAGCGTAGTATTTTGGTTGGCCAGAGAAGTTATAGCATGCATAATCTGCTGTAATGCATTGACATTTTCAGGGGCAATTTCAGTGTTACAAGACATAGTATTTGTAGGAACAGCTGACTGTGCTATCACACCTGCTGTTAAGTTATCACTTACATTGACATTTATATCCTCTAGTTCACTGCTTTGCAAACTAGATTGATCATTTGACACTGGGTGTGGGGTTTCATGCGGTGACACTGGAGCACTTGAACATGTTACTACATTTACAGTATTCACAGACATCTTAAATTTATTGTTGCGTAAACGCATAGAAAACTGTGAAATTGAAAAATGATTACTAAAAATGTAAGTTTAAAATGTCATTCCTTCTTGAAGGGATTTTATGAAATTTAATTGAGCTTTTGCAAATAAAAAAAAACTGAAAGGAAAACTTTATTCTTGTTCTGTGAATTCCGTAACAAATCTAAGCAAAAAAATGTTTAACGATACCCCAGTTTTTGTTGAAGTCACAGCTGTAGCGGTCAGTAGCCGATGAATGGACGTCAGCTGACTGTAGGTCGCAGGCTGAAGAGGGGTGTTGCTCTCTTGTAGATTGGGGGGTGGGGGTGTAGATTTTCAGTTGAGTGGAGGGTTTATGGTGAATGTTGATGGTGAATGTTGATGTTGCTGGTAATCCACATGGTCCACGTACACTATAGCTAATTATTGCGAAGAAGTTTATTATAATGAAACACAAGATTTGTCGCGGCGTAAAGAAATTTAATTTATTGTCAATAAATTTCGTCTATCCCCCGCGTCGTTTCAAAAAAATTTTCGATGTTTGTTGGTTTAAGTCCTATATCTTATATCGCTTCGAAAATCCTGCCACACGAGCTGGGAGCCAATTTATACCCGATCGTATGTTTGGGTTATCTGATCGGTGGGTGGTAAGGTAATTAGCACCGAGATGGGCACCAATTTATACCCGTTCGTTGGTTAAGGTGGGTGTCGTTGATTTATGTGAGCGCCTTTCTTCTTTATTATTACATTATTAATAAGATAATGTCCAGCTAGTGCATACTCAGTTGGTAGAGCGAGAGTTCTTTTTCTAGGGCCGTGCTTGACGAAGCTAATACAGGATATAAGATTAGGGAATACTAGGTAGTACAATAATGTCAATTCGTTAGGTACTTGAATAATACTATTTGTAAGTTTATTTTGTTCTGAATTTAGTCACTTAGTTTGTAATTATCGTAATATGTCGGGAGGAAGAATACAGTTACTTTATATAATGTCTTTATCTATTTACTTCGTCGTCGCCAAAATCACTTTAGGTTATTTATTATTCTTACAACATCTGCACGTTTTATCGCAGGAATTTTACGTTATTTATCTTATGGCGGTATATATTCTTTTCACTTCACAATACAAAATAATATATATTATCTTTTCTTATTACGTTATATAAATTTTTATCCTCAACCGTATTACTTGAAAAGTCGGTATATACTATTTTACTGTCTAAAAGTCAATATTTCTAACTCCTGTTTCGTCTACAAAAATAACGTCCGTGTCCTCTCGATCAGTGTCTTCAAGTCCGCGTTCGTTGCTCATGTTCCTGTTAATATGTTTCTGTGTTAAAATATTCTTGCATTTCCATTGGTTCTGTCAGTTAGCTTTGTCTCTTATGATTGGGGATTAGCAAAGTCTTCTGCTATGATTTAAAATATTTGTCGTTAAAGTGGAATGAGATTTGGGGAGAAACACATATGTCAACGTCAAGCTAATTGGTGGCGTCAATGGTCTTTCCAGACAGAAGAGTACCGCCTACAATACATTGTATCCCTCTATTTAGTTTAATAATTCATAAAGTATTGGTCACTATTGTCTGTAATAAGTGTAGTTGTATAGCTTTCTTGATTACGCGTTGAATGATGTCATTTTCTAAGTTGTCGTGTTAATAATTAATCGTTTGATTAATTATTTGTAATTGCCGGTAATGTCTTTTAATTCAGATGGTCGTGTTACATATCAAATTGTCCGTGTAAATGTCCTCTGTCTTGTCATGTAATTTGTTTTATGGTCATTGTAATAGTCTAGGCGTAATGGTAGTTTTTAGTAGTCGATAATGTTGCGGGAAGTTCAAATATTGTCCGAGGAATGTATTTTCTTGTATTTAATTCCTTATTTTATATAAGCCTATATGAACTGATCTGCTACAAAGCAGAGACCTGAATTGAAAAAATGTTGGGGATGGTAAGAATTGAAGATATGCCTGGAAAACGACTTAATCCTCAAAAAATTTGTTTGCCATTTTTGCCACTATTTGTTTTGCTCGGGTCTTTAATAAATAAAATAAAAATTGATTCAATAAGTATGAATGCTTGTAGCTTATGTTCATAGAAATTAATAAAAATAACTTCAACAATTCTCTAGTCTCATTCATTCATGAAACATTGTTCTCCATTTTACTAAAAAATGCTGATTAACCCGCTTTTCCTGGCATATCTTCAATTGGATTTTCTGTAGTTGGGACAGAAAGTACCTTGCTCTCCCTCCAAAGTCGGCACCTATGAGCACAAAATATGAATGAGAAAGGAAAAATATGATTATTTCTTATGATAAAATGAATGTCGATAGTGTAATACGTTATGATCTTAAAGATGACAGGATAATGATGTAGGCCTATAGGATATAGGATATATGGTAATTCTGATTGGTTAAGTTCATTTAAAGGGCAAATTCGATTGGTCCATGTATTGAAATCTCCATTCAGTTAATAGAGTTAATTTTTTAAAGTTCTTACGGTGGGACTCTTTAGAAGTGTGAGAGTGTTATGCAATCTGTGTTGAGCTTATTGAAGGAAAGAAACGGTGATATCCATCCATTCGTATTAAAAAGTTACGCTAGAACCAGGACATTCATTCGAGTTAAAGCACTCGTTCGAAAAACAGTAATAATCAGGAGAAGTAAAAAAGTAAAGAAGATGAAGTATAGTAAAGAAGGTGAAGAAAACTATTCTATAATTAAGTAGGTATGGTTATGATTACTTTTACATATTATTCTACTATTATAATTTTTAACTTTCATCATAATTTGCATTAACATATAATGCTACGTTGGTATACTTAGTCAATATTTCAGTGTACGCTAAACGGCGCGGCCCCGCTAGTTGCTTACGCGTGACGTCACAGCGAGAGGAGAGCTGCGCATGTTTCTACCTTTACTATACCCATCCTGTCGCTTCTCGAACTTGCCCTCTCATCAGCTAGGGCCCGGGGGTTTAGCCACAAAAACATTACATCAGGTTAGTGGTGACTGAGTTATAGCTCTACGCTATCTATCTTGTAAACATGAGGAAGGGGTGACTCGTCTTCAGTGGCTCACTTAATACGTACTGTACATCCAAGTTCAAGGGCTTGTGGTAAGGGCAGCGTGAAATGATGGGCACAGCGTCATAGAATAGTTTGCATATTTAATCGTAAATCACCTAAACAAAATATATTTTCTAGTAAAATGAACATAAATATACACAACACATGCATTAATATTTGTTAATATTATTCACAGTAAAAATGAAAAGGCAACTTATACGTTATGTCTGTGCATACATTTTGTTGCAGTCAATGAAAATATACGTTTTGAAGTTTTCAAAAGAAAAAGATCTTCTATTTTCCTCCAGACAAGATCTATATTGGGAAAAACTTCTCTCTACGTCGCATGACATAACGGGGCAAATTTAAACCAACTTGGGGTATTAGTGTTTCCTTTGTGTGGGTTAACATCATGGTCTCCTGTAGAACTTTCTAATGCATCTCGAAAGGTAAAAAGAGTAGAAAATCATACATTTTTCTGGTAGAATGCTTTTTAATTTCTGCTGTAACTGTAGAAGTATTCCATCTTCAGGTTGACTCTTAAATATGGATAATTCCTCCACGAGACTGATCGCTTGTACCATTTACATATTTCGTCTCTCTAGAAAGGTGGTACATCTAGAAGTTTCCCGAAGTTATTTGCAACGAATTTGATATTACTTAATAGATTTTCTCAAACAAAGATTGTTTTATTGACGCATTTTGTTCGTCGTCAAGAATATTTAATATTTCAATCTGAGTGTAATATTTTTCATAGTAGGCCTATAGAACAGTATCTAATCACGTACAAAATCTGGTCACAATGGGTTTCGGGGGTAAAGGGATGTCTGGTTCAGCTTCTCTAAAGGTTCTTAGTCTCGCAGGCGATTTCAGAAATATTTTCCTTACGTGAGAAATGAAACTGTCTACACCTGAAAATAAGGATCTTACATTTTCAGCGACTCTGTGCAGACAATGAGCAATGCACGTTACGTGCACCAGTCTTGGGTAAAGCTTCTGTATTTCCTTAGCAGCTCGTCAGTAACGAGGAGGAGGAGCACATTTTCACGTTTAACACCATCTGGCCATAATAGTAACAATCACTGCTCAAACAAGTTTAAAATGGTTAAATGGTTTATTCTTTCTATTAATTATGATGTTCATAAACATCTTTCTCCCAGACGGTTTTCACTTAGCGTACCAATAATTACATGCGCTATACTCCTCACAACACAATCTGTCTTTTCGTCTATGGAAGACCATACCATACTGTCGGACGAGGTGTTTATAATACCTTTTAGTACATTTTCGTAGCACAGTTTCAAATATTCTTTGCGCAGTGCTTTTTCAGATGGCAACATTTTACCAGTGAATTTCTCCAGGAATTGTTTTAAATACTGATTTTCGAGTTTCCGGAAGAAAATGTTAGTGCTTACCATCATGCAGTACAGATCACTGAAAAAGGCATTGTGTCTGTCTGATCTAAAATTTGACGTTGAAGGTATATTTTCTGCTTCTCTTTCTCTCTGTTTATGCAATTCAACATGTTATTTTAAGCTTCTTACTTGTGAAAGGCCTATGTTGTTTTGTATATTTATGGTAGCCACCTCTTATGATTGTTGTACATACTTTACAAACAATATTCCTATCATCAGAGGAAAAGTAATCACTGCCATATTCAACCACAATTGCATCTGTTGTGTTTATGCAGGTATGACTTCACTCACAGCAGTATTCCTTGCCTGCTCTCCCCACCTAATACCGCGTGACATGCCATAGGCAGCGCGAGTTGTTTACTAACTCAGAAATCTTGCTATGTCTTGTGCATCACTAACTTGACGAATTATTGGCTAAACTCCCGGGCCCTACTCAATTACACCCTAGACCAGGGACGGGCATCTCGCGCGCCCTTGTGGAGTTGCAAGGGCGCCCTGCGGACTGTGTGCTTGGTAGCTGCTGGCCGCAAAGTTAAAATGTTGCAGTGGCGGATTGTGAATCTGACGTTACCGAAACAATAAACATAACACATTAAATATTCGCAACTGGTTTCTGTAACACGACTTAGTCTACTCGCACTCATATGTGGAACTAAAGTTTGACATCAGTAGAGCTGCAAGTTTATGCAGTCTCGGGAAACGTGACTGTGGAAAATTTCGATAGAACTGCATTAACCTTGTTCTATTAGAGTACTTCACTCGCATTTCTCTGTCACATTGATGATCAATTATCTCCATTTGGAAAGGTACATCATCCACAACCACATTGAATGGAGTGGCAAGGATCTGGAACTCACTTTCGAGGGCTGCAACCTCAACAAATCGGGAGTCAAACTCTTCGAGTAATGATCGAAGAACAGTTGTGTACTTTTCGAGATCAGAACTTTTCACAGAATTTCCTGTAGTCATTAAGTGAGGTTTGACAACTGGCGATCCCATAACGTGAGTTTTGACTTGAAGGCTTGAACTGAATCATAAAGTTGTGCGATTATTTGATATTTTCCTTGCAAAGTCTCATTTATGTGATTAAGATTCTCAGACAAATCAACTAGAAACGCAAAATCAGTTCGCCATTTGTTATCCTTAAGCTCTGGTACGAGCGAACCGTTCATTTCCAAGAACATATCTATTTCTTCGAGCAACTCGAAAAAGCGATTGAGTAACCTTCCTCTGCTCAGCCAACGGACCTCTGAATAGTATGGTATGTCAGAATATTCGGCTTCAAGATCGGCGAGAAACTCTTTAAATTGCTTGTGATTTAGTCCACTGGTCCTAATTTTATTGGTTACCTCCACTACAACATCCATTACATGAGGAATTTTGGCGCATAAATTTTCCTGGTGAATTATACAATGCACAGAGGCTATTGCCTGCCCAGGATGTTTATTCCTAAGAAGTAGCACAAACCCTATGTTACATCCTATCATGGATGGAGCACCATCTGTTGTTACTGACACAAGTAGGTTCCAAGGAATACGTATATTGTCAACAGTCTCTTCAACACACATCAAAATAGCATTGCCTGTCATAGTTCCTCTCATCGCAACAATATCCAGCATTTCCTCTGTCACTCCCAAATAACTGTTTACGCTTCTTATAACTAAGCATAACTGGGCCGTACTATACACGTCCGTACTTTCGTCAAGTGCTAGTGAAAACGCAATAGACCTGATTAGAATGTCCTGCAATTGGCTAATAATATCTCCAGAGAGGTCTTGTATATGGCGGGTCACAGCTGCGCTAGAGAGATTAACATGTGTAAACAGTTCTGAGCATAATATTTCTGAAGCAATTTCAAAGCACTGTTTAACAAATTCACCTTCTGACAAGCTGCGTAAGGATTTTTAAATTTCAAGTGCTATTTTGTAACTCACGCGGACACACAGCTCTCTTTCCGGAGTTTCTGCTTCTGGAGCTATTGAAGTTAGAATTGTATGTTTCAGTTTGTCTATCTCTGCAACACGCTCTTCCTGATTGTAGTCTTCAAATTCTTTTTTATGGTACGTGGTGTAATGTCGTTGTAAATTATATTTTTTTCATGTTCCTTAATACCTTTTGGCACACTAACCATCTAGCCGATCCTTCACTTTCAACAACTAAATAATTATTTTTCCATTCAAGATTAAAATATACTGCTGACGAAGAAGCCCGTCTCTTCACGGTACTAGAACTATGCACTGCGTACGTTAGCTGCCAAATAAGAAAAGGGGTAGGCACTGCGTTACTTTACACTGTGTATATATATGGGTTAGGTTATATAAGAATATACTAATAGTTATCAATCAATTCCTTAACTTCTTTCATAAACTACGGGGAAGTATACTCTGGGCATAGATACCATAAAATTCAGTGCACAAGAAAATAAATTTAAATAATTATAAACAGCAAGAATCTTACTAAAAATCTGATCTAATAGTATAATATTTCAAATCTGCTACCTATAAGCTCTGGAAGCGCACAATACTGGGTTAGGAACCCGGAGGAGTAGATCGAACCAACAATGCCAGGTGAGGTAGGATACCAAAATAAGAAAAGATTTAGGCACAATTGTAATAAGAGTAACAATTATATATTTTCACCAGAGAATGAATGAAAACTATATATACAAATCTGTCAATAATTGTAATTAATAATTTAATAAGATAATGTCCTACAAGATAATTAATTGTTTTAAGAAGGACAAGAAGAATTTTGGTACTGCAATTAATAATTGCTATGCAGACAGCACCTAACCAAGATCACATACAATAATGTCTAAATCCGGCAAAAGCAAAAATGGTAATCAAAATAGACATGAATCAAAATTAACAAATGCCCCGAACCTGACGCAGGATACAGCCTAAATACCCAACCTACTACAAAATAATGTGAATAGGACATGAATAGCAGAACTACGATAAAAAGAAAATCCCTATATATAACTACCGCAAAATGCAGAGGAAAACTAGTAATAAATTTTCCCCAAGGAAAAAGATATAATGACCAAAATTGTATTTAGAATTAATTTATGTAATATGAACAATATAGCCCAAATAATCTCTTAGGGAGAAAGCAGGAAATATCAAATAGCAAACGATAATAAGCACGCACTGGGTTACTGTACTCATCAGATGGCAAACATATTATAAATAGTACCACGAACAGCAATTAAGAATGCAAGGTAAGGTACATGACTCACCCACATATTCAAAGAACAACATTAATAGGGCCGCAGAATACCATAATCTGATATTTAAACCTTTAAGGTAGTTACTATCTCAGAAAACTGTAATAAATTTTAATATCAATGTCAAGGAATTTACCCCCAGTAAATTGAAACATTAAGAAAAGGAGCATAACTAACCACAATAATTTCTATCCGCAGACTTTAACCAGAAATTTAACTACATCGGGAATTAATGATGGCATATAATGCAGACAGGAATGTGAATATTAACGCATAGAATAGACTCCCTAAAACATCGCGATACTGAATAAATCACAGAGGCAACGCATGACCAAATAATAGAAACCCAGTAATGTGGAACATTGACCTAACTACCACGCATAATAACAGACCTTGGCACGCGCCCAGACTGGAATATTAACCTTAACATAGCCACGCTAACAGTACAGGCATAAGCGAATAACTATAATAAGAAGGCACACCATATTCTGTCAAGTTTATTCCTGAAGGTAATATACTTCGGAAATATACAGTGATATTTAGTTAAGTTTCTATGACAATCTGACTGGGTGAACTCCCACAATTACAACGCGCGAGCATCTCTGGTTTCTGGAAATACTGTCTAATATGGCTAGCTCGGTGCTGAAGGCACTTATGCCCAGACGGGGCTTAAGAATTTTTATGAAGTAATTTCATATTTCTCACTCACCAACCAAACGAAGAAACCTGCGCTACTAGGACAACCTTTCAACCATTCTCAAGAGCAGCTGGGTGACACACTGAGGTCGGCAAGCCGCGGAACCGCCCAGCTAAACAAAGCCACGAACCTACGCGCATGCGCGAACAAAATGAGCATCGGCTCACGGGAAATTCATAAAGAAGCGAACAAAAGGTCTGTTTACTTTTTAAAACGCTTCAGTCCTCCTCCCTCGGGAATTGAATATTTTGACTACCACGCTGAAAATTATGCCAGATATGCAAACATAAGTATTTGAAATTACCAAATAATTATATGCTACCAAGTTAAAGAAAACTGCTGCATAGAATGCTTTTTAAAAGTACCTTAATTACTTGTTTCTTTAAATAAGTTAAATTCATAGTAATTGCCCTATGAGAATTTTTTTTAAAACCCTAAAAATAGTCTTTTTTTTTTTTGAAAGCCCCACATTTATCTTTTAACTAACTATAGTTACCAAAAAAAACACCAAAATATGCTAAACAACAACACTCATAATTACAACTCCAATTATATATTGATATAGTGTCACCAAAACTTCACTAACAGTAACTATACCTCGTACTCTTGATGCTTTTCCATAATATGATTATTGAAGAGTGTATTCCTCGAAAGTTTCTCTGGTAACCTCTACATACATATTTAGTACATGTGTTGAATTGGTACATAATTAGTTTTGCAATTAGCTTAATAATATGTCCATTGTATGTCAAAATTCGTAAGTTTATAATACATCATCTGCTGATCCATGTAAAGAAGTGTTTATATGTATACCATAAGCTCATTTGCTCTGGTGTCCTTACACTGTTTTTACATAAGATAATTGCTCTTGAATGAAGAAAGTCTATTTTCTTCCAGATTAGAAAATGTTTGTACAAGATCACCATTCGACACGTCCGAGAAGCGGGCGAGCCAAAAAACACAAGAACCATTCTTGCGGTCCTTTTAAATTTCTCAATTCAATATATTAAATTTTACCACCAATACCCACAGTACGTCCATATACCGTAGAGTAATCTTCCGTAAGCCACATTAGTAGATATGAATGCTGAGCCAGGCTGCACGATGTATACAGCATCAGCCAGGAGCGGCGGAGCCAAAACGCCACAGAGGAGAGAAGAGGGCAGCGCTGACAGAGGAACAGATCCGGCCACACAAGATGGCAAAACAAGTTCGGGCCGTCGCCCGATGATGCAGTCCCAAACACAGAGCCAGATGAACATGGGATCCACATGCCAATCCGGAAGGAAGCATAAGTCTTGACAACCACCAACAGTTTATAGGCTGAAACACACCCACACATACCGCACAGTATCTGATTTCTTCAACATGAGGCGATAGGGTGTGTGAATTGCTCATCCGAGGGATATACATATTAATTTTTTTTCTGCAGAAATGTTCATTAAACGCAGTACTTCTAAAATTTTTCTTTTTCTTCTTGTCACAAATCTTTATAAACAGCTGTTTTATCTCATAATTTCAATTATTTCTATGATGAACCTTATTCTTTACATCATATTTGGTGTTTCTTAGTTTACAAGAAAATACTAGTTACATTCTTCTAAGATAATTTTTTTTTTTTTTTTTTTTTTTTTTTTTACATTTACATATTAATTTATTCTGGGGCATAGTAATGAGTGTGTCACGCCAAATCAGTGCGGGGACGCAGGCAGGTGAGTGAGAAATAACTTGGAACATATTTACATTGACTTCATTAATAAAAGGCTTAGCCATATAATGAAAATTAAATATACAAAAAAACTCGGGGCAATCCACACAACCAGATATTTACACAATAATAAATAACAATGCTTTAAAACTAGTGAACAATATTTAAAATCAGTCTTCACTTATAATTAACAGGACACAGAAGACCTGCAATAAATAATTATTAGGATATGGTGCACCCTACTTAAACTCTAAGTGAAATATAAAAATATATATATACAACTACCATATTTAAACGGTAGCAACCAGCCTACTGAAAAATCCTACACACATGTACCTATATAGAAACCTGACCGGTAGTAACCGATACTAATAACTCCAGTACCACACTATCCTGAATTTGAAATAATGATGACTGATGGCAAACCTTCACCAAAAAACGCAAAAAGGTTATAGCTTCATCAGTATTCTCAACTTTAAATGGCTTTTGATTTTCAATAATATGTTGTAAGGGATGGACAAATTCTAGTTGAGAGATTTCAGGTACACCCATCACAGGTTGTTCACCTAACTGCTGAAGATTAGATATGGCATGACTAGAATCCCCATCACAATTCGAACCTAACCGGCTACTAGAATTTTCAGAACCCATGGCATCCAAAACTCCTTGTAAATCTGCTAATAATTGCTTAACATTATCTTTCATCATAACGTCCAAATTCAAATTCAATAAATATGTAAGCCTATTCATACTATGAAAAATTCTATTACGAAGAGGGCTTATCTGTTTCATAGAAGCGTCGACATCAGATTTCTGACCAGATGCTATCTCTATAATTTCATTTCCCTTACTCCGTAAACATTCTAACTCCGACAATATACTTTGCTCAGTATCAAAAATATTCAATATCGGCTTGCTATGTATTTCTTTCAAAATATTTAATAAAGCGGGTACATCTAAATTTTCATCAGCCTTATGTCCTCGACTTTTGATTTCAAATAAGATTTCTTCCTTCCTTAACATATCACCTGAGACTATCTGACGAGTGGCCATCTTAAGAACAATTATTATTATACACCAGGGTATAATTTGGAAAAATCCCATTAAGTATTCATCAAAATATAAATATAATAAAAAATCTCAAAACTATATCAAACTGTAGGTCCCCTATATTATAATTTCGAATCACAGTAATAAATATTAATGCCAAACGATTACAGCTAATGCCTTCCACATTACTAAATAAGGGCAAATTTATGAAAAAAATTTCCAACGACTAATGAAAATATTAATCTCCAATAATATTTCAATGTAGATAATATTAAATGAATCCTAATCCACCCCCACCAGGCATTGAGAATTATAGGCTACCAACTGCACTACGTTCGTTTAGCTGCCAAATAAGAAAAGGGGTAGGCACTGCGTTACTTTACACTGTGTATATATATATGGGTTAGGTTATATAAGAATATACTAATAGTTATCAATCAATTCCTTAACTTCTTTCATAAACTACGGGGAAGTATACTCTGGGCATAGATACCATAAAATTCAGTGCACAAGAAAATAAATTTAAATAATTATAAACAGCAAGAATCTTACTAAAAATCTGATCTAATAGTATAATATTTCAAATCTGCTACCTATAAGCTCTGGAAGCGCACAATACTGGGTTAGGAACCCGGAGGAGTAGATCGAACCAACAATGCCAGGTGAGGTAGGATACCAAAATAAGAAAAGATTTAGGCACAATTGTAATAAGAGTAACAATTATATATTTTCACCAGAGAATGAATGAAAACTATATATACAAATCTGTCAATAATTGTAATTAATAATTTAATAAGATAATGTACTACAAGATAATTAATTGTTTTAAGAAGGACAAGAAGAATTTTGGTACTGCAATTAATAATTGCTATGCAGACAGCACCTAACCAAGATCACATACAATAATGTCTAAATCCGGCAAAAGCAAAAATGGTAATCAAAATAGACATGAATCAAAATTAACAAATGCCCCGAACCTGACGCAGGATACAGCCTAAATACCCAACCTACTACAAAATAATGTGAATAGGACATGAATAGCAGAACTACGATAAAAAGAAAATCCCTATATATAACTACCGCAAAATGCAGAGGAAAACTAGTAATAAATTTTCCCCAAGGAAAAAGATATAATGACCAAAATTGTATTTAGAATTAATTTATGTAATATGAACAATATAGCCCAAATAATCTCTTAGGGAGAAAGCAGGAAATATCAAATAGCAAACGATAATAAGCACGCACTGGGTTACTGTACTCATCAGATGGCAAACATATTATAAATAGTACCACGAACAGCAATTAAGAATGCAAGGTAAGGTACATGACTCACCCACATATTCAAAGAACAACATTAATAGGGCCGCAGAATACCATAATCTGATATTTAAACCTTTAAGGTAGTTACTATCTCAGAAAACTGTAATAAATTTTAATATCAATGTCAAGGAATTTACCCCCAGTAAATTGAAACATTAAGAAAAGGAGCATAACTAACCACAATAATTTCTATCCGCAGACTTTAACCAGAAATTTAACTACATCGGGAATTAATGATGGCATATAATGCAGACAGGAATGTGAATATTAACGCATAGAATAGACTCCCTAAAACATCGCGATACTGAATAAATCACAGAGGCAACGCATGACCAAATAATAGAAACCCAGTAATGTGGAACATTGACCTAACTACCACGCATAATAACAGACCTTGGCACGCGCCCAGACTGGAATATTAACCTTAACATAGCCACGCTAACAGTACAGGCATAAGCGAATAACTATAATAAGAAGGCACACCATATTCTGTCAAGTTTATTCCTGAAGGTAATATACTTCGGAAATATACAGTGATATTTAGTTAAGTTTCTATGACAATCTGACTGGGTGAACTCCCACAATTACAACGCGCGAGCATCTCTGGTTTCTGGAAATACTGTCTAATATGGCTAGCTCGGTGCTGAAGGCACTTATGCCCAGACGGGGCTTAAGAATTTTTATGAAGTAATTTCATATTTCTCACTCACCAACCAAACGAAGAAACCTGCGCTACTAGGACAACCTTTCAACCATTCTCAAGAGCAGCTGGGTGACACACTGAGGTCGGCAAGCCGCGGAACCGCCCAGCTAAACAAAGCCACGAACCTACGCGCATGCGCGAACAAAATGAGCATCGGCTCACGGGAAATTCATAAAGAAGCGAACAAAAGGTCTGTTTACTTTTTAAAACGCTTCAACTAGTAAATTCTGCATTCATGATCGAACAGCACTACTTACACTACTCACATGTTTTAACCTTCCAAATTGAAAGTTGAACGTATACTATCAGTGCAGCACTGATCTGCCCCTCATTCCCCCCACCCACACAATAACCGGTTCATGTTGCGCGCACAGTACTTCCACACCACAATAAAGTGCCCCCTTCCACAAATATTGGCGAAGATGCCCATCCCTGCCCTAAACACACGCTTACAATTTAGTCATATGCTTTACACCGATCATCATCCTATTCTTCATCATTCATCTCAAGGGAGCTATTCACCTTATCAGTTATCCGCATCGAAATGTCAGAGGTTTTAACCGCTAGGAGAATTTATTATAAAAATCAATTAATTTCACATAATGTAGGCCTGTCGTGACTTAGATAATATGTTTTCTTTGTTTTGTAATCGAGTAGTTCTTAATGTTGATGTTAGTCATTTATATTTTGTTTGTCATAAGCAGGGCTAGGATTTATATGTAATTACATATTTCTTAATTTCACATATAGACACATTTTTTCACTTATCTCCATCTATTATGTTCTCCTCTATTCAAATTAAACAAATTTATTTTACATATTTTTCCATATTTCTGACAATAGTACATATTTATATGTAAAATAAATATTTGTCCATATTTAGTGATTATAATACAATATTCGTAGATATTTCATTCTTAAGAGTAAAACTATATAAAATTGTCGTTTTCAGTGACAGAAAATATGGCAGCACAGGATAAGTTTACAGTTATGTACAGAAATTAATGTGTGAAAAATGATTTGTGTTACATTGAATCAAATTTTTGTAATATAACAAAAATAATTCAGAAACTACAAAATAATAATCTGACATTACCTGGAAATATTGACATTATGAAAAACATGATTCATGAACTCAAATGTATACGTGGACATTTAGCCGATCTTATCAAATGTAAAGTGGACAATGTGTTTTCAAGAAATCCAGGCTTTGAAGAAATGTGTAAAATCAGTGCAATCTTAAGTAGCTCGTCAAATGTAAAACTAGAATCAGTGAATTTTAAACACGCGCCAATCACTTCATGTGCAGTAGAACAAAGCTTCAGCCAATATAAATCACTTTTGAAAATTTAAAACAACATTTTGTGGCATACTGTTATGGCAGCAGAAATAATCAATGAATGAATACAAATAAAGTAAGTTATCTGAAAAAAAATTGAATAATTTAATTTATGAATCCAGTATTTGTAAAGCATTTTTATAGGTTCTAAAAGTAACAAAATGTAGTGTCTAGTGATTAAATTTGTTTTGATGTCCATATTTTACAAAATATATTTGCATATATATATGTACGTATTTTGACATTTTTAGTACATATATATGTACATATTTTGACATTTTTAAGTACATATATATGTACATATTTTGACATTTTTTAGTACATATAAATACTAGCCCTGGTCATAAGTAAAGACAGGATTTTCATGCAATATCAAATCTTAAAATAGGCATGCATTCATTCCATAGAGTGACCTTTTGGCACTGAAGAAGACAGCAACATGGCTGTAGAAACGATGGCCTCTCAACACTCGACGCGGCGCTACCCGGACAGCCTAGACTGTGAAGAATTCATTCCGTTTCAAATGACGAAATATGTACAATCAAGGGGGGGGGGGAACATTACAAACATGCACTATCAAAATTCAAACACTTTCATTTTATTTTCGAGTGGCATAATGTACTATGTAGGCCCTACTACTAACAGTCTTGCCAAATTTTCGGCAGTGAAGGTCATGCATTTACCTGACAAAATGTTTTTGTACGCTAAAAATGACTCATGGTTAAATAAGGTTAAAAACATACTATGAGTATAAACCTATCCATTCGTGGAGAACGAAGCCTACAAGCTGTATTGGGACAGATCAGTGATAACTGAAGGGCCAGTGTCACACAACAGGCCAGACATCATTTTAATAGAAAAGGAAAAGAAAACAACATATTTGGTGGAGACTGGTATAACTAACAGTCATAATTTGGGAAGATATTTCAATGAGCAAATAAATAAATATAAGTTACGTCACTGTGTGTAGATGTTAAGGAATTGTGGCGACAAGTTGAGTAATAAAAATTCCGTTAACAATGTCTACAAATGGAATTGTACCTAAATGGACTATGACAGGACTAAAAAAAACTAGGAATTGGAACAAAAGAGCTTAAATTAATGCAAAAATCAGTAATTCTAGGCACAACATCCATAGTCAGAGCATTTCTCAACGGACCAATATAATTAATGCTGCATCTTGCGCAAAACGCCGTTGCAACAGAAGAACTCACAAACAAGTGATGAAAAAAGAAAATAATAATAATAATAATTTCCTTTCTACGTCACAAGAAAAGACAGGTGCAAACTAATATGATGGTATTTGAGACAAAGTGAGGTCAAATTCTTTGTCTTCAACATTTTCTCCGCAAATATATTTTTAATGCAACACATAAATCCATAATAAGGAATTTCATTGATGATTTTGATCCTTTGTTGGTGCATGGACATTCATATCTATGATGTCGCACCAATTAAGAAAGCACATCATTAATAAACTCTACTTCCTTAATGGCTGTATTAATTCTTCTAGGTAGGCCTATGAAGAGCCCGTCCCCTAATTGATGGTTATCATTATCTTTCCCGTAGAAAAGAGTATACGGATCTGTCTGTATTGAATCTGTACTCTCCCATCTAACTTTCTGTACTTCTATTATATCAAACCTGTATTTTTCTAATTCTCTAGTTATCGATTTAAGCGCCCCAGGCCTATTTAAGCTCCTAACATCCCACGTTCCCAATTTAAATTTTATACGATTTTCAGACTCCATCAGTGTAGTCCCTACACGAAGATCCCAACGAGGGACTATTTTACCTCTGAAAAATTTTACACTTATAGGATCCATAAATCAGGCTGCGTTACTTAACAATATTTTTTGCTGTGAGAGGTTGTTAATCTCACGCCAAACCCCGAAGGTGGAGGATCACCTCATGTGGTCTGTCCTCGACTGCTTATTCAACATATTCGTAGCTACCCCCAATATCAGGAGGTCGTATCCTCTATCCGCATCCTGAGGACGCGCCATGTCGTGGTCGCAGAGACCCACCCCCTTATATATATATTATAATTAATATAATATTAATATTACACCTACATACAGACGAAGCATTGTGACTGTTTACCGAATTAAAAGGCATGATACTTACATTCTTTTATTCCCATTGAATATTCTTTATTCCTCTCCAAAACTTCAGAATAAACTGTCATTATTGATTGCTGATTGTAAAATATCCTCACTGAGTTTGGGATACCAAAGAAGCTAGTTAGGCTGATCAAAATGTGTCTAAATGAAGCCTATAGCAGAGTCAGGGTAGAAAAATTTATATCAAATGGGTTTGCTATTAGAAGCGGCTTAAAACAAGGAGATGCACTATTGCCTTTAGTTTTTAATTTAGCTTTGGAATATGCCATTTGGAAAGTTAAGGACAACAAGGTAGGGCAAGCATTAAATGGCAGTCACCCGATTTTAGCTTCCGCAGATGATGTTTGTTTGTTGTGCGAAGACATAAACACAATCGAGAGAATTGCAGAAAGTCATTTCGATGCCTTCAAGACTGTTGTATTGGAAATTTACACAGGAAAAAACTAAGTATATGGGCACGGAACGTTAAAATAAGCTCCACAAAATATAAGAATAGCCGGTAAATCGTCCGAACAAGTTGAAAGATTCAAATATCTGGGAGCAATAATAATTACAGACAGAAATAATATTGAGGCAAAAGTTAAGTGTAGACTCCAATCAGGAAACGCTTGTTTATATGCAATTCAAAAACTCTTTATCTTCTCGTATTCTGTCCAGAAGTCTAAAAATAAAGATTTGTAAGATCATTATCCTGCCGGTTGCATTATATGGATGTGAGACATGGTCGCTTACTCTTCGGAAAGAACATAATCTGAGAGTGTTCGAAAACAGGGTGCTTAGGAAAATATTTGGGCCCAAGAGGGATGGAAATGGGAACTGGATAAAACTGCAAACGACTTGCTTCATGGCCTGTACTCTTCACCAGATATAGTAAGGGAGTTGAATCGCGGAGTATGAAATGGGTTGGACATACTGCGCGCATGAGGTTGGAAAGACATATCTCTAAAGAATTAACTGGGAAACCCGAAGGGAAAAGACCACCTGGAAGACCTAGACGTAGGTTGGAGGACAATGTTAGGATAGATTTAAGGGAAGTAGGATTTTCGATGGATGATTGGATGGAGTTAGCACAGAATAGGGTTGAATGGCGGTCTCATGTAGGCGCGGCAATGAACCTTCGGGTCCAATAAAATGGATAATATTCCTTTAGTTTGCTGAGGAATTGTCTATTGCCATTGAGTAAGTAGGTAAGTAAGAATTTGCACAGGAAAGTACCGTGTATTGTTTTATTAATAGATTAAAAGGTTTTTCTGTTAGACAATCTAAAGTTATTAATGCTGTTGGCCTACTTATTATTATGAGCTGTACAATGCTTCACTACAAATAAAATTGTACATTGGAATAGGAATTGGAATTGGATAGGCGCCCTTAAGGCGGGAGGAGGGGTGAGATTGTGCATTATTCCCATATCTCCTTTTGCTCAGTGACAACTTATAATTGTGTAACCACTCACAGTGTGTAGTGTTTGTGTGTTTTTGTTTTTTGTTTTTTTGTTTTTGTTTTTTTGTGTTATCAAAGCAGGTATGCAGATGTTTCAGTGATCAGGACTTAAGAATTTACATAAAAACAAGTTCACGTAAATGCGATAAAATTATAGTAATTAAAATAAAACAATAAAAGTATACCTTAATAAAGTACGAATGTATCATTTCTAAAACGTGTACCAGGCAAATCCCTGGACAATAGCCTCATCTCAGTTATATGTTAGTTTTACTTCTTATATAATTTCAACCTCATCTGTATGTATAAGTTACGTAAACGTTACGTATGTATACGTATATGTTAAAGATACTCTTTCTTTCTGTCTCGCTCTTTCTTTCTCTCTCTCTCTTTCTCTTTCTCTCTCTCTCTCTCTCTCTCTCTCTCTCTCTCTTTCTCTCTCTCTCTCTGTATGGCAGCCTACCATTGCAGCTGGGAGATCATAAAATAAATTTAAATTATTCATGAATTGTTTAAGTAAATTTCAGTGACTCGTCTGTTTAGTATTAATACAAATTTACCCCACGAGTATATACAATCTGACGCGGCTATGTGCCTTACCTCGCAGACCATAACATCTGCATATCACGTTACTATTGCTTCCGAGCGGGCATAGCCCACTCTCTCACTGGAGAAATGCGATTTCCTTAATTTATGGAAATTATTTTTTAAGAATAGACAGGGAAGAAACCTACACTAACCCTTAATTAGGTTTACAATTTCACGAGTATAAGTACTGCACAGAGATGGCCATAACTCAAATTTGAAATTTTTCGGCATATGTAATAACCTATGAACTTTTACAGAAAAACTGAGTTAAATGTGCTAAATATATTTAATACCAGCAACTCAACAGTATTTTAATTCAATATTTGCCTAGACCTTTCGGCGTATTTCCGCCATCTTCAGAGTATCTTCTTTTGCTGATTTGGATACCTTAGTAACAACCTGTACAATGAGACTAAAGCACAAAACCGTGTAGAAGTTAAGCGCAAGAAGCCAAAATATTTAATACTGTATCTATTGATCCTTCTCGGGTTTCGAACCCAATACTTCTAATTGGGTGATTAAAAAGGGCTTTATGGCTGGCTGTGGATAATGTGAAACTGATTGTTACAGATTGAACCATTTAAAAGGAATATGTACTGTTACTTTCATCCCTCCTCTCTTGGCCTCGTCCTTCCAAGATACCAATGTTTTGAATAATATTAATTTGGAAGGTGGTATTATTCTCAACAGAACAAAAGATTTTTGTCTGTCTCCGCAAAATATCATTTTTTAAGGAAAAAAAGGCTAATAAATTTCAACAGAAACCTGTTAGGAGTAACTTAGGTGTTTTTAGATACTTCAGAATCAATGTGTGAATCCTATGGATATGACTCGAGAAAGTGTATTGTGATTTTGGTAGTGGAGGGGGGGAGTAAAACCTAAGAATCCGGTCCCTAGTGAAAATATTGCCCAGATAATATCCTGGGATTACATTGTCCGAAGTCACCCGACAATCGTCTAATAGGTGAGGAAAACCCCACCTAAGTAACTTGTTCCGACGAGGACAGGAACACCGGCCCGTTGCAAACGTATCACCTCCGCCACAGCGGTTGACTATTATATATCACAGAAAGTTAAATATAAATTCACCTATGCCTCACTATTTTGATTTAGATAGACCTAAATAAAAGCGACAACTTTTTTTCGAAATAACTTAAAATGCTTTAAATTATAACATGCACCATTTCTGTTACCTGCTAGTGGAATTTGTAGTGTTTCTCACTGAATCATATATAACCTATTATTATATAATTTGTTATAAGTTATTCATTAATCATGATTATTGCGATGGAACTTATCATTTATGGGTGTGTGCGTGTGTGGGGGAATTCTGAGTCCTTAACTCAGTCGGAAGAAATGAAACTAATCCTGCCATCTAGTGGGATTTGGAACTACCCAGATGAATGTTGTGCTTGCGAGAAAATTTCGAACGTACTAAGCTGCTGTATTATTTTTAAACGTGAGTGGAGTGATCTTGTGCAAGGTGGAGAAACAAGTCAACTACAATAATAATTATTATTGTTAATGCTAATACAGATGATGGATAACAGATTTGTGAGCTAACTTATTGCAAAGGCTATTTGTATTTTCTTGATTTCTAACTAGAATAATAATAATAATAAAGTAATAATAATAATAACAATAATAATAGTTATAATAATAATAACTTAATAATAGTAATAATAAAACCGGAATGCCTGTACGTATAGCAGAGACATTAACAAGAGAAGAAGTTTTGGATATAGAAAAGAAAGATAGAATATTTTGGATACTTTTGGGACCCGAAAGAGGAACAGCAACCGAGAAGACATTTTTAAATTTATAATAGAAGGTCTTTATGAGCCAAGGCTCATTAGTAAAGCCCATACAAATACACTCTGGCCATTTTTACAAATATATACAGATTGATGACAAAGTAATTAAGCTAATTCGTTAACATTGCATTCCACACATTAAACACATCATTAAAAGGCATTATTATTTTTGATTTCTCTAAGAACAAATCATGAGTTGTACGAACAATGTAAGAACCTCCCAGATGCAATAAAAAATAGACGATTAGCTTTCTATGAACACATCAAAAGAACGTAACCAGACAGATAGAAAATAAAATTCTCGCTTACAAAACTTAAATCCCATTGGTATAGAATGTTCAGAAGAAAAATGTAAGAAAATGTAGAATTAGTAACTAAGTTACTGGAAATGGAAAAGTATTCAGTAAGAAAATTGGCGTGGTAAAAGATCTGCCTGAAGAGAAGCGAAGAAGAGAGCATTTTCAGAAGAAGAAGAAGAAGAAAGAATTAGAATCAGTCAGAGAAGGAAGGAATACTGGCTAGGCGAAAAGGACTTGGGAAAGTGTAGGACGCTGTCAACGAAGCCATAGCTGATTGAAACGAGTGATAAATAATAATTGCTATTCAGATTCAGATACCCACATCACGCATTGAAGGAAAATATGAATCAGTAATGCACTAATGGAAATTGTCGTTCTTCCCATTGCTGCAATCAAGCTCTGCAATAAGTCTCCTAGGATTCTCTAATACAGTAAAACTTTCTCTTAAGTTGAAAGGATTAGTAGTTATTTATTTAATAATGATTATCAGAATTATCGTTTCACTCATAGATTCCAGTAAGGGACATTAATATATAGTAGGTAGATTGCCGTTCTATCGGCCTGGGGATACATTCAAGAAGTTATCCTTTTATGACAAGTCAGCCTTGCCATGTGTATCATAACATTATTCTTGAATGAAGAAAAAATTCTATAGCAGAGCCCAAAATCGAGTCAGGGACTCTAGGGTAATAGAATTTGCTAAGCACTTATTGTTAGCGATGAATTAGGACAACGTATAACAATTTGTCCCATGACCTTCCGCCTGACCACTGCTGCATTGTTCTATTTCATCGATAGTCTGAAGGACTGATATTTTGGTCAACCAGTTAATCTCACCAATGCTGGGGCTCCACAACTGAATGTTTGTGTATTATCATAAAAAGGAAAAAGATCTGAAGTAATTAGTCTATGCCAATTAGTTAATACTTAATACTTAATATATGTAAATGACTTGCTAAATTTAAATCTTGATGTAATAAACGGCTCCATATTTTCATATGCAGACGACACTGTAGTTATTTTTACTGGTCAATCATGGGAGGAAACATATAAATTAGCTAACACAGGCATGGTAATTGTAAAAGTGGTTTGATTCTAACAGTCTCTCACTAAACGTAGATAAATCAACATTGGTTCCTTTCTCATTAACAACTATTGGTCAGATAAAACGGAAAAATTGTACAAATTCAAATTTAATAATACACAATTGTAATTTTGATGTAACAAATTGTTCATGCTCCCCACTGAAGGAGGCTGCCGTTGTGAAATATTTGGGTATTTTTATAGATCAACATCTTAAATGGTCTCACCATGTTAATTATATCTGCAATAGACTACGCAGAACAATTTACAAATTTGTCATTTTACGTCACTGTATGCCTATTACTGTTCTTCGTTCCGTTTATCTAGCCCTGTTCCAGTCCATTATGCAATATGGCATTCTCGCCTGGGGAGGATTAGCGAAAACTACTCTTGAACCACTTTGCCTTTTACAAAAAAGAATAATAAAAATCTGTTTAAGAAAACCCATTGATTACCGGTACCCAACTAGTCTAATATTTTCGGAAATTAATGTTTTTAAATTTGACCAACTCTACAAATTTTCTTTATTAAAATATTTTCACAAACATCGTACAAAATACACATCCGGTGATCATGCATACAGCACTAGAAGAAATAATAATCTACTTCTATCAGAACCCAAATGTCTCACATCAGCAGGATTAAACCATAGCATTAATTTTGGTCCCCGCTTATATAACTCTATGATCAGTAGATACCCCGATCTCGCAGTTTACCCCAATTTTAAATTTAATAAACATGTAAAACATTTTTTGTAATTTTATTAGCTTTAAGTAATTTATTTTTATTATTATTTATTGTATGTATTTGTGTTTAATAATGTTGTCTTCTTTTTATCAATTTGTCTTTTCTTTTTCTAGCTCTGTTTAAACATTTTCACATTTTTTATAAGTGTATCATTCTTTCTCACTTTGTTTTTTATTTCTCCTCTTTCTCCACTCTGATGTTCTGAATTTACACCCGAGCACGAGCAGTTTGCTCATTCGGGTGTATTTCTAAATAAATATTTGGTTCTTTTCTTTCTTTTTCTTTTTTTAAAAAGTATTGTACATTAATTTGGAAATTTGTAAATGTTTTTTGTTTATTTGTGTATTTTTGTATTTGTATTTCTACATAAGTTTGTAAATGTAATTAAAATAAATAAATAAATAAATAGATGAGATACAAAAAATATAAAATAAAATAAGTTATACTGCTTACGAAATACGAAGACAGCTTTGAAATATTTCTTACATAATAATAAAACAATTAAATGTTATTGTGGGTCTGAGCTCGAACGATTTCCTTTTTTATTTATATTCAACATAAAATATAACTGAAACCAATAGTCCCCTCAATAAATATTCGTGCAATTGGGCTTTAAACTTTTCAAACCCCTTCTGGAAATTCAATCCCCCCCCCCGCCCCAGGAACATTCTAGCTGTATTCAAAACTACGTATCGGGGATCGAAGCATGGAGCTTCAGATCTGTCTACAGGTGTCATCAAAGTATAGGCCGAATAGGCTTACATAGTAGATTACAGCAACTGATTTTACTTAACCCTAGTGAAAGAATATAGACCTAATCTTGGGTCGATTTTCAGTTTGCTCTTTTTTCCATTATACTGCTGCATTGTTTTGGGACAAAAAACATTTTTAGTATCCACAATTTAATAACAACTGTTTTCGCACTGAACGACACAGTTGTAATTATTCAAGAATGTGTGATTAACAAAACATGTTAGTTAGGTTAGGAGAGAGGTTCCATCTGGGGCTGTGAAGTGAATTCTGACTAAGATCAGTTGGTACAGCATTGGCACGGACAGCCATAGGTCCTAGGTTCAAATCCCAGTGTCAAAGGAATTTTTCTCCTATAATATTTTCATGTAATGTCCAACACAGACAATATTCTTAGGTTCATGAATGCATATATATCGATCATGAATGTAACTGTACAATAACAGTGGAAGTCCGGTCACAAAAATCACTAATTAGTGTGCCTCGCAGTACTGCTGCATATGACATAACTTGTGTGTTTGTGAGGTAGGTCATTAAGGGCAATGAATCACAGGAGAGAGGTTCCATCTGGTGCTGTGAAATGAATTCTGGCTTAGTTCAGTTGGTAGAACATTGGCACGGATAGCCTTAGGTCCTGGGTTCAAATCGCAGTATCAGAGGAATTTTTCTCCTGCAATATTCTCATGTAATATCCAACAGATACAATAATCTGTGGTTCATGATTGCACATAGGGTATATCCTTTATTTAAGAAGATAACATTATGAACTTAAACTAGATTAAAAATAGCCATAAAATAAAAAAAGTTGGTAAGGCTGAATCAGGGATGTAGCCGCAGGGTACGCGAAACATCTTGTGCATATTGTAAACACAGCGCGCTCTGTATGTTGCTATTTTTTTATTTTATTTTTTTTCATATTTGCAATAAATAGAAAAGGCAATATGTAGCCTATACTCGTTTCGTGTATGTTATAGCCTACTATTTATTTAATATTTTAAAATCAATATACCTACAATTTAATATACATTCCGTGTAAAATTTGTACGTCTAATGCAAGGCGTGACATAATAAATTTCCAAACGTCTGACTGGATTGTAGTCAAGGCCCCCTCTATTCAATATCAATAATGAGACCGTGATTTCTGCATTCATTTGTCTAGACTTGAAATATTCCATTCCATTCCAATTTCGTTGCACGCGGTTTTAGCAGGTGACCCCCCTCCATAAAACACATTTTAAAGAAAAATTGACGTACTAACAGATGTTAAAGATATTTACACGTAAGAAAAATAACTTAAAGCAAGACACAACTTATGAAGAGCTGAAATACAGATGCAGGATGGAGTGATACAGTAGGACTAGTGGGTAACTGACCCTTGAGTATGCTTATAGGAGACCAGTGCTCTTGTCCACATCCTAACACTCAAATTCAACAATAGAAATGACAGCAGTTCAAGTATTTATTGTATGGGAAGAATTCTATTGAGTTTACCTTTATTTTGAGAATGATATATTAAAAATAACTACAAATCACAAACAAATTCAAAATGCCCCCTAAATTGCTCTTCAACAGTGAAAAAGCCTTGTTTTGGAGATTACTTTAAAATGAAGCAATTATTACCTACAAAATTAGCTTCATTGCAAAGCACTACGCTTAAGTTATATTCAATAGCGCGTGGCCTAACTATTTTCAGAAAAATGACGCAAAATAACTTATATTTTGCATGGCTTTATGTAGCTTACATTTTAAAAAGTTAAACAAAGTTACTGCAAAATGATATGAAGAATGTAAATGATAGCAAAGTATATGAAAGTATGAACATTTTGAACTAAAATTATTATATAATTATGTGGCGCAGGGAGTGAAATTTCTTTACAGTACTGAGAACTGTAAATAAATGAAATGGAAAAAATCATCATAATAACAACCATACAAAAGTTTAGTAAAATAATGTTAATGCAATTACTGGTGAGGTGTTAGCTCTATTATTGACTTAATATCATAGCATTAGTAGTACATCTAACAAAACTAGGTCTATTTTAATTCCTTGATTACTTAAAGTACTGTATTCATTAAAGTTCTTCTGCCCGTGCCATATGTTCTATAGATTTAACAGGTATTCTTTCCGGCCCTGAAATTCGAAATAGAATTTTCAATATTGCGCAAAGGTCAGTGTTACGGACACATTATGTTTTTGTAATATATGCCTGTCACCACGGAAATTATAGTCTATTTCTGAAAGCGCTTTATGCCTCACTTAAGCGCCACTGGGTGGCGAGTTAACAGGAGTATTTTTTAGGACTGAGATCGAAAGGTAGAAACCATAGGGAAACCGGAGTCGGAGATAACTTCATGTGTGCAAGAAGAGGGCGTATCCTTGAAGATGGTTGCCGTTAATAAGACATTGAGAATTTGAATGGAGTGTGGTTGTCTTCTCAATCTTGAGGAGGCAGAAATGTACTTTTCACATTCTATGAACATTTTTGTTCACGTTTCTTTTATAACATAAGCACACTGAAAATTTAACTCTGTCATGATTTGCTGGTTTCCGCAGATTATTAGTTGGTTTCCATCTTTTTCTTTTATATTTTTCAATCTTATAAGTTCTCAGATTTCGCCATTTGCTATTTTCCTCTGATTGTTTTTCTAAATTATATTCATTTAGTTGATTCAAGTAGCCTGTTTTGTATTAGGTTATTATTTTTAGATTAAGGTCAGTTTTCGTGTTTCTTCGCTGTATAATTATTTTCTATTACTCTTGCACAGAATTATATCTCCAATTTAGTTTTCTTTCGAAATATGAATTTTTTCCATTAGTATTCATTTGTGTTCTAGTATACGGGTGCTTATGCTATCACAGTTAGTTCTACAGAATTTTCCACGCCCTACACTGGGCCTATAAAATACGCGCCGCTTCAATATTTAAAATTTACTATAGAATATGACACGCCCACCTTTATCCTTATCAAATACGCTCCTGGTTAATATTTTTAAAGTTTCAAGCAACTGGAGACTGCAATTATTTACGCCATGATAGGTTTTTTCTTTTTCATGAAATACTTTTACTTATATTTTTACGGCCGCTGCAATAGGGCTGAAATTTGTATTCATTACTTGTGTATTTAAAGTATGAAAAAAGAAGAAATAATCAAAGGGATTAAAGAAGACGAAAATTTGATCATAATGAGTGAACGGACTGTAATAGTAGGAGAGACATAAAATAAGAATATAATGGGAAAATTTGGATTAGGAAGAAGGAATAAGAAAGGGGAACGACTGATCGAATTCTGTTTAAAAAATAAGCTAAAAGTGACAAACACACTATTCCAACACCATGCAAGAGAAAAATATACATGGATTATGCCAGTCGATGTAAATAGGTATCAAATTGATTAACTTATATTCTAGTGAAACAAAGATTTGTAAACAAAGTGAAAGATACAGAAGCTACCCGGTAGCAGATATCGATAGTGATAACAATATTGTGGTGATTAAAACGCATATAAAATTTAAGGAATTAAACAAAAATGCAAGTAATAAAAGATGGAATTTAAAGAATCTGAAAGAAGAACAAATAATACAAGGATATAAGAATAAAACCAAAGAGTATACTAAAAGAGATGAACAAGAAGACATAAATACTAGAAGGAATTTGATAAATAACGAAGTAAAAAAGGCAGGAGAAGAAGTAACTGATAATAAAAAAACAAAAGCCAAAATAGAATGCATTACAAAAGATAGTGTAAACATGATTAATCAACGCACAATGGTAAAGAATGACAAGATTCCAGAAAAAGAAGAAAAATATAAATCATTAAGAAAAAATATAGAAATCAAAAAGCTAAAGGGTAATTTTTTAAAGTGAAATTGAAACAATAAATGAAAAGTTTAAGAAAGGAAATCAGGAAACTGCATACAAAAATGTAAAGAACTTTTAAGCGAGCATAAAAGGCAATGGAATAAACCAAGAAAGAAAGAAAGAAAGAAAGAAAGAAAGAAAGAAAGAAAGAAAGAAAGAAAGAAAGAAAGAAAGAAGGAAAGAAAGAAAGAAAGGACACGTCATTATATTTTTATGGCTGAAAGATGGAAAGAATATATAGAAAACCTGTATAAGTTAAGGGAGAGGAGCTATAAAAATTAATAAAAATATAGAATAAACGGAAGAGGAGAGAGGATATCCTATATTGAAAGAAGAATTTTGGCATATAATAAAGATCTTCAAAACGGAAAAGCACCAGGAATTGATGGAATCAGTGGAGAAATGCTAAAGTATGCAGATGAAGAGTTAAAAAGGACCCTGTACGACTAATATTTGCTATATATGAAACTAGAACTATGCCTGAGGATTTCAAAAACCCAAAAATGGTATCAATACCAAAAAAAAGCAAAGGCAGAAAAATGTGAACACTTTCGTTATTTAAGTTTATTGTCCTATGCATCTAAAATAATAACTAAACTTATATATGGTGGGATGGAAATAAGTCTAATGGCCGAGTGCACCAACCTCGGTATTCAGAATACCGCGGTAAAGTTGCTTAGTTTACCCCGGTAATGTCATACTTTCGTTGCACCGTGCTCGGTTTCGACTTTTATCGCGGTAAGATGCAAACCGGCCGTGAAGGAGCTGTAAAGTGAGAAAACCGCTGTTTTCTTTCCAAGATGGAGATCAGCGTAATGTATCATATTTACGATATCTAGGCCAAAAGTTAATTGAACATAAAGAATAATGAGAGACAGGTGGGGTCTACTTGAAGAATGAACGATGGTGCATATCTTTGCAAATACTGTGCTGTAACATCGATTGAAATGACTTTTCTTTCTAACCTCAACCAAACCAGGTCCATCGAGTAGGCTATTGGGCGTAACCATGATTATTACGATTAGTACAGTATTTATGGTGTTTGAAATCAGTTTGAATTCAGACAACATATATATGGAATATAATATTCCATTTTATCCTTATAAACTTTTATTACTGAACAAAAAGGCAACAAATAAATGAAATATGGAAAACCAGTGGTCCTAGGCCAAATTTAAGTGAATGGCTGCATGCATCACGATATAGCCTGTGTATCGGTATATAGGGTATGTAAATCAATTTATCATACCTGCCCGTACACGAACATAATTATAACAGCCCTTTCATGGCTATGCACATGATTTTGCACCTAAAATTTCTACTAGTCGTACGGGAATAAAATCAGGTAAACTGATATAACAAAGTGCCAGTATGCTTTTTTAATCAGTAATAATTGCAGTTATGATATACAGAAAATAAGTTTTTTTTTTTTTTTTTTTAAATAGATCTCCGAGTTAAACTCATTCATTCATTAAGCAGGGCTTACGGAAGAACAAAGGTCTAAAGTTTGATTCTTAACCTTAATTCATATTGGTATACACTGATATACTAATTCTTAAAATATGTAAACATTTTACAAAATGCATTGACAATGAAATAGTACAGTAAGCCAATAAGAAGAGGATAGTTCCACCTAGCGGTATGCAGTTTTGTTCTGAGTATAGGCTTATGCAATTTTAACGCAACGCAATAACTTTAAAGCTAGTTTCTGTTCGTGAAATAACATTTATAGGCTTATGTTATTCTTTAGGAATGATGTAGGTCAATGAAAGACAATGAATTCCAAGTTTTTTTTAAAGAAAAATGTAATACTTATTTAAGCACATTGACAAAATAGGACACAAGAATGGAATAGGCTCAATTTAACACAATTGATAATAATAAAAAAAAAAATTTGCTTCAGGGTGGACTCGAACGTGATATCTCTTGATTACTAGACAAGCATCTTACCCCAAGACCAAACTACACTATGACTTCTGAGTGTCCAATACCATAGAATACTATCTCGTCGTGGCTCACAGAAAAGAAAAATCACCGTATTTCGAAATTAGGCTATATTTCGAGCCTTCTAGTTATCTTATGTCAATATAGAATAATTTCATTCATTGGTAACATAATATTCGCGATATTCGAGTCAAAAATGCGAATTTAGCCCTCACTAAAGCAGAGTACCAACTTAAGAAAATTCTCAGAAGTTAATGTTTTTATTTATTAAGAGGTCAGGGATTATAAATCTGACATAGGCTGAAGTAAAATTCAATGCTTTAATCTAATTGTAATCAATTTTAGCAAAATAATTAGTCATTATACAACAGCATTTCGTCTATAATCGTACATATGGGAACATTTGTTTTTCATGTAGGTGTCAACTGTCTATGGCAACTGAAGGAAGCTTTATAAGCTGTCATTAATTGATGACGCTATATGAAAGAACCGAGAATTTGATTTTGCATTTGAAGAAGGTGCCCTCTTTTTACCCTCCTTTACTAAAGAAGGTTTCGACAGGAATTGAAGGGTTGTACCAGAATTACCCTTTATTTACCTTAGATACGGGACTCGCCCGCTGATTGGTTGGCCGCGAGCCAATCAAAATGCTTCGAAATGAACCAAAATATTATAATTAATTTGACTGATAATTACTCTTTATTTCGGTACTGGACAACCGATTAGGTCCAAATTCAATAGGCTTATTGCCATGATTGTTATAAATAAGTATACGAAGTTTCATGAAAATCCGATAAAGCGTATTTGAGTTACCGCGCCTTTTCTTATATGATACCATAAAAGGGCACTAAATTGGGTATTATTCCGGTACCGGCCAACCGATTTGGTCCAATATCAACAGACATCTTCCCATAGACATTATAAATAGGTATTCCAAGTTTCATGAAAATCCGATAAAGCGTATGTGAGTTATGGCGCCTTTAAAATATACACTAAATTGGGTTTTACTCCGGTACCGGTGAACCGATTTGCTCCAATTTCAATAGGGTTCTTCCCATGGACATTATAAACGCGTATACCAAGTTTCATTAAAATTCGATAAAGCGTATTTGAGTTAGAGCGCGTACAGACACACGGACGGACGGACGGACGGACGGACGGACAGACGGACAGACATTTTTCGTCCCCCACACAATCTCATAAAGTACCATACTGGCACTTAATAAAAGCGAGGCTATGTCGAACTCAGAGGAGAGATTTCGTGGAGTTGCTTTGCCTTGGATTTCAAACGTGTGAGAATTATTCTTTAAAACATCAATGTTATTTTATTAAGTGCCAGTATGGTACTTTATGAGATTGTGTGGGGGACGAAAAATGTCTGTCCGTCTGTCCGTCCGTCCGTCCGTGTGTCTGTACGCGCTCTAACTCAAATACGCTTTATCGAATTTTAATGAAACTTGGTATAGGCGTTTATAATGTCCATGGGAAGAACCCTATTGAAATTGGACCAAATCGGTTCACCGGTACCGGAGTAAAACCCAATTTAGTGTATATTTTAAAGGCGCCATAACTCACATACGCTTTATCGGATTTTCATGAAACTTGGAATACCTATTTATAATGTCCATGGGAAGATGTCTATTGATATTGGACCAGATCGGTTGGGCGGTACCGGAATAATGCCCAATTTAGTGCCTTTTATGGTAATATATCACAAAGGCGTGGATAACTCAAATACGCTTTATCGGATTTTCTTGAAACTTGGTATACGAATTTATGACGTTTTTGGGTACAAGCCTATTGAATTAGGGCCAAATCGGTTGACCGGTACCGAAGTAACGAGTATATCAATATTAATTTTGTAATCAATATTCTTTCAAGGCCCACAATGTATTAAAAAACTTAACAAATTGCCAATCGTTTATTCATATTGTTAGCAACCTTGATTGATTTGTATCTTCATAACGATGTCAGTGTAGAAAAATAATAATTTAAATAAACGATTTATAACAACTAGCCGTTGAATATTGATATTATAATGTGTATTCTATGGTTATGTATACTACCGATATTTACATTAGGCTATATTTTACTGTGAGTATTTTTCTTATCGTTCCTGTGCAGCAATATACCTAATGTAATTACTGACAGATAGATTTCATATGCTTATTATTCATTCATAACCTTTAAGGCTGCTTTAAATTGAAACAGAGATATCAGCGAATCGTAGGTCTATTGCATCATTATTATTATTGCCGGCACATTTTGTTTTTGGAGTTAACTCGGACATCTATTACAAAAATAACTTTTATGCATGGGCCTATCATAATTGCGCGTATCACTGATTAAAAAAAACATACTGGCACTTGGTTATATCAGTTTACCTGATTTTATTTAAATGTACAGACAGGTGGGATCTATTTGAAGAATGAACGGTGGTACATATCTTTGCAAATACTGTGCTGTAACATCGATTGAAATGAGCTTCCTTTCTCACCTCAACCTGAGCGAAAGCAACTCATTTCACGTTTGGTACAGTATCAAATACTCTCAATAAGAATACCGCCCACTCTACTCTATTCCCTTTGTTCAAACTGTCCACTAGCACAGAGGTGCCATCTGTTGAGTGGGAATGGGCAGCAGTCTCAGAAGCAACTTAATGAACCTATATAGCTGCAGAAATAAATTTGTTTTTCAAAGTCCTGATGACACAGTAACTTATTTTTGTGCTTGATAATGCAGGAATTAGGTCGGGAAATAACATAATTTACACTACCGCTAAACTAACTTAATTAAATAACGATAACGCTAAATTTTTAAGTAAAACTTCTTTAGCCGCGGTAGGGGTAAATCGAGAGCTTGTGTAACGCTCAAAATCGTCACGAAATTAGTGAGGTGTGACGGAACGGACTGCACAGAAAACAATCAACTCAATGATTAGGCTTATCCAAAACTGAAAAAGTCCAAAAATTAAAAATTAAAAAATCCAATATTTAAAAAGTTAAAAAATCCAAAAGTAAAATATACAAAAAATAAAAAATCAAAGACCAACATTTAAATAATCTAAAATTTCAAAATCAAAAAATTCAAAGAACCAAAATTAATAAGTCCAAAATTTAAAAAATAAAAAATTATAATTAAAAAATCTTAATATCCAAAATTTAAAACCTAAATATCCAAAATTATAAAATTATAAAATATAAAAATAAAAATCCAAAATAAAAATAAAAAATTAAAAAATACAAAACTAAAAAAATTCAATGATCAAAAATGTAAAGAAATTTAAAAATCCAAAATTAAAGAATTAAAAGGTCAGAAATTTAAAAAATACAAAATCTAAAAAGTCCAAAAACCCAATATTAAAAAGTCCAACAATCCAAAATTTGAAAAATCCAATAATCCAAAATTGAAAAAATAAAAAAAAAGTTTCACTTCTGCAGCATGGCGTTCCACACACACTTTTTTTTAATAAGTATCAAAACTAATTGTTTCACTTTAATACATTTTCGTGAAAATCAGCTTTAAATTTTAATTCATACGATTTGCAAGATACTTTGTACAATATATACTTTTTTTTTAATTTGAAATTTTTACATGTAAAACAATTCGGATGGTAAGCCAATGAACATCTGAATGAATCAGTCTTGTACACACTCTAATTAACGATTTTACTTATTTCACTCTCAAAATAATTATTACAACCATAGACGGCACATATCATGCCACCTACATAACCGGACATTTTCTTTAGGCCTATGTTGTATTTATTATTTTACTAAGGGGTGCCTATCCCAAAAACTTCATAGCTCACCCCCCAAACTTCATTGCTCACCCCAAACCCAATTGCCTGTCGACAAGGGCGCCCATATGATATTTTCTAGGGGGGGGCAATTTTTTTAATTAATTAATTTTTTGTCGCTTTAACTTCTTGGGCCACTTTGTATTTTATATTAATAATATAATAAGTAGCCAGAACATAATTGCGGGGAGGGTCGGAAGTGCCGGGGGGTTTGGAATACCCCCCAAAAAAGGGGTCGGGGGTCCATCCCAGAAAATTTTTAAATATTGAACTAATGAAAATCATATTTTACGCTATTTTAGCACTGAAAAACTAGACAGATATATAAGCATTAATGAGCCACAGATTATTGTCTCTGTTGGACACTACATGAGAATATTATAGGAGAAAAATTCCTCCGGTACTGGGACTTGAACCCAGGACCTTTGGCTATTCGCGCCAATGCTCTACCAACTGAGCTAAGCCGGAGCTCAATTCACAGCGCCAGATGGAACTTCTCTCCTATGACTGATTGCCCTAATGGTCCACCTCACAGATAGACAAGTCATTTCATATGCAGTACTGTGAGGCACACTAAGTAGTGATTTTTGTGACCGGGCTCCCACTGTTATTGTACAGTTAACATTCAAGACAGATATATAAGCATTAATGAGCCACAGATTATTGTCTCTGTTGGACACTACATGAGAATATTATAGGAGAAAAATTCCTCCGGTACTGGGACTTGAACCCAGGACCTTTGGCTATTCGCGCCAATGCTCTACCAACTGAGCTAAGCCGGAGCTCAATTCACAGCGCCAGATGGAACTTCTCTCCTATGACTGATTGCCCTAATGGTCCACCTCACAGATAGACAAGTCATGTCATATGCAGTACTGTGAGGCACACTAAGTAGTGATTTTTGTGACCGGGCTCCCACTGTTATTGTACAGTTAACATTCAAGACAGATATATAAGCATTAATGAGCCACAGATTATTGTCTCTGTTGGACACTACATGAGAATATTATAGGAGAAAAATTCCTCCGGTACTGGGACTTGAACCCAGGACCTTTGGCTATTCGCGCCAATGCTCTACCAACTGAGCTAAGCCGGAGCTCAATTCACAGCGCCAGATGGAACTTCTCTCCTATGACTGATTGCCCTAATGGTCCACCTCACAGATAGACAAGTCATGTCATATGCAGTACTGTGAGGCACACTAAGTAGTGATTTTTGTGACCGGGCTCCCACTGTTATTGTACAGTTAACATTCAAGACAGATATATAAGCATTAATGAGCCACAGATTATTGTCTCTGTTGGACACTACATGCGAATATTATAGGAGAAAAATTCCTCCGGTACTGGGACTTGAACCCAGGACCTTTGGCTATTCGCGTCAATGCTCTACCAACTGAGCTAAGCCGGAGCTCAATTCACAGCGCCAGATGGAACTTCTCTCCTATGACTGATTGCCCTAATGGTCCACCTCACAGATAGACAAGTCATGTCATATGCAGTACTGTGAGGCACACTAAGTAGTGATTTTTGTGACCGGGCTCCCACTGTTATTGTACAGTTAACATTCAAGACAGATATATAAGCATTAATGAGCCACAGATTATTGTCTCTGTTGGACACTACATGAGAGAGAAAAATTCCTCCGGTACTGGGACTTGAACCCAGGACCTTTGGCTATTCGCGCCAATGCTCTACCAACTGAGCTAAGCCGGAGCTCAATTCACAGCGCCAGATGGAACTTCTCTCCTAAGACTGATTGCCCTAATGGTCCACCTCACAGATAGACAAGTCATGTCATATGCAGTACTGTGAGGCACACTAAGTAGTGATTTTTGTGACCGGGCTCCCACTGTTATTGTACAGTTAACATTCAAGACAGATATATAAGCATTAATGAGCCACAGATTATTGTCTCTGTTGGACACTACATGAGAATATAACAGTGGGAGCCCGGTCACAAAAATCACTACTTAGTGTGCCTCACAGTACTGCATATGACATGACTTGTCTATCTGTGAGGTGGACCATTAGGGCAATCAGTCATAGGAGAGAAGTTCCATCTGGCGCTGTGAATTGAGCTCCGGCTTAGCTCAGTTGGTAGAGCATTGGCGCGAATAGCCAAAGGTCCTGGGTTCAAGTCCCAGTACCGGAGGAATTTTTCTCCTATAATATTCTCATGTAGTGTCCAACAGAGACAATAATCTGTGGCTCATTAATGCTTATATATCTGTCTTGAATGTTAACTGTACAATAACAGTGGGAGCCCGGTCACAAAAATCACTACTTAGTGTGCCTCACAGTACTGCATATGACATGACTTGTCTATCTGTGAGGTGGACCATTAGGGCAATCAGTCATAGGAGAGAAGTTCCATCTGGCGCTGTGAATTGAGCTCCGGCTTAGCTCAGTTGGTAGAGCATTGGCGCGAATAGCCAAAGGTCCTGGGTTCAAGTCCCAGTACCGGAGGAATTTTTCTCCTATAATATTCTCACTGAAAAACTAGTTAGCAAATTTGTTTACTATACTCTAAGACATGACAACTTAAACATGACATTGTTACCTAAATTATAATACTTATTACTATTTATAAGAAAAGTTAAATAGCACATGGAACAGTGGACATAATAGGCCTACTCATTATGTTATGAAAAGAAAATAACTGCTATATCATATTTGACACGCCAACAAATCTTGTTTAATTTAATAAATATATTTTTTAAATACAAATATAGAATTTTAGGTTTTGACTCTTGGGGGTCTGAACCCCCCTTTCCTAATCTACTGTGGTATCTGCTTCCATGTTGTCGATTTGGTAAAACTTCTGCAATTATAATAATTGTCTTAAAAGAAAGACACCTGACGATAATAATAATTAATAATATACATTTTTTTCTTTCGCCCCCCCCCCCGGGTACGCCCATGGCTGTCGAAATTCTTCATCTTTATCTTTATAAAGAATTAAAAGAGACCTTTTGAAGTTATAGAACTTGACCGTTTTTATTTTTAAAATATAAAACTCTAATTTTGCAACAATTTTCAACCCCCGGCCAGAAAATTCATAACACGATAATATTTCCCCCCCTCCCAGAAATTTCAAAGACTCAGTCTGCGTCTTAACCCCCCCCCGTGGGCACCCTGTTTTACTAGAATTTATATTATATTTTCGTACACAAAACACAACAGGCACACGTTAACTATATCAGCTGACGAGTAACTGCCCATTCCTGCTCACTGGCGGCGCTAGTAGTAGCGTGTCCCGGAAAAAGACAGGGAGTGGACGGTATTACCTATTGAGAGTATTTGACAGTATCTATGGTGCTTGGATTCGAAGTATGAATTCAGACGACATATATACGCAATATAATATTCCCTTTTATCCTTATGAACATCTTTTTATTGAATAATAAGGCATCAAATACATTGAATTTGGAAAAAATTTGGCCTACTAGCGAGCCACCGTGACTGGCAGACGTGCAGAGAGAGAGAGAACCTAGCGGCCATGGAAGAAACCATCAAAGAAAAATGGATTCGGGGCAGAGTAACAACAATATTTCCAAGCATTAGCAAACCGCGGTATTTTCGCAATGGTGCACAGAGATTTTGAGAATACCCCGGTATTACGTTTACCGCGGTAACGAAACGGCTGAGAAAACCGGAGAATGGTGCACTCGGCCATAAGAATATTTAACCGATGACCAATTTGGTTTTAGAAAACATGCAGTCACAAGAGAAGGAATATTAGTAACGAGTCTAATAAACAGAAAAAAAAATAAGGAAAATAATATATATGTATATATATATATGTATATAATACGTAACATGTGTAGACATAGAAAAAGCATTCGATAATGTTAACTGGGGGAAAATGTTTGAAATACTTGGAGAATTAGGCATTAAATATAGAGATATGGGAATCATATAGAATTTATATAAGGATGAAAAAAAGCAATAAAAAACTGTGAAAACAGTCAATAAATAGCTCATATAAGGAAAGGTGTAAGACAAGGATGTGCATTATCACCGATACTTTTCAATGCGTACATACAAAGAACATAATAAAGTCACTGAAGAAATAGATATGGGCATAAAAATACAGGGATTTAAAATTAACATGCTCCGATTGGCAGATGACATTGCTATTTTAATGGAAAATAAAAGAGGTTAGAAGTTTATATTAATAAACTGGAAAACATGTTAAGAAATAACTGACACTTAAATATTAATAAATCTAAAACAATAGTTTAAACTTGCAAGAAAAAGGGAATTAATAAAACACAACTCAGATTGAACGGAGAATTACTGGATCAAACCGATGAACTTAAGTATCGAGGCAGAAAATTAACATCTGACGGAAGACGTAAACAAGAACTTATTAAGCAAAACTTGCCTTCAGTAAAATATATTAATTATTCACATCCAGTAATATTACTTTAGAAATTAGGATAAATTTGATGAAAATATAAGCACGGAGCACAATTGTTGTATGGATGTGAAACTTGGTCATTCCTGAAATCAGAAAGAAGAAGAATAGAAGCATTTGAGACATGGTGCTACAGAATAATGCTAAAAATTGGCTGGATCGATAAAATTGCCAATTAGGAAATTTATGAGAGAGCAAAAGCAGAGAAAGAAATTAGGAACCAAATAGCAAAAAAATCTCATAGGGCACTTACTAAGGCACCAAGGTCGTTTGAAAATTATTATGGAAGGCACGATTGAAGGTAAGAAATAGCAAAGGACGAGCAAGATTACAGTACATGGAAAAAATTAAACACAGGAACTGTAAAACGTATGATGAAATAAAAAGGCAGAAATGAGATCAGAATGAAGAATCGCTGCCAATCAAATTCAAATACTGAAGACTAAAGAAAAATATAAATTAGATTTCATTAGATTTCATTAACATTTTATGCCCTATTTTAAAGATTCTTTAAAGATTTGTAGGGCATTTTGGATATTTGAAATTAGTAAATTTTGTATTTTTCTGATTATACAGTTAAATTATTACCGTATGGTAGAATTGCTAGTTATTTTACTGTTGTTCTCTTTCCATCTCTCGCCCATTAAATCCACGGCCTCCAAAGGAAAGATTTTGATCTCCGCTCCTTGATGATTTGCAGGTTAGCTTATGGATGAGGGTAACAGTCGCTCAGTATTAATAGACGCGTCTTGAGGGTTCTTGAATCTTGATTTTCAGAAACACGTATGTGTGTGTCTGTAAAGCATATCTGGAGAACAAAAAATCGTAGCCTAACCAATATTTGTGTTATAGGCTATACCTTCCGGAGATATGATTCGAGGATTGGGGACGAATTTATTTTGCTTTCATTCCATTTTGTGAAAGGAAAAGTCACTTCTCGCAATTTTCTCGAAAAACGGCTTCACGATATTGTTTAATATTTGTACACGAGGTGCTTATATTATTATTATTATTATTATTATTATTATTATTATTATTATTATTATTATTTATTTATTATATTAACTACTGTTTACAGAATGAATTTCAAACATTTGCATGGGTTCGCATGGACTTACATGCTTATTCAATTCACAATAGAAGAAAGCGAGAAAGAATTAAAATAGAATAAAAAATAAACACAACAACAAAATAAGCAATAAATTTATCACTTACAATGTACATACATAAGTTATTCAATTTTTAATTTTCAATTTTCAATTTTCAGAAATGACTTGACACCCGAAGGGGGAAATGATCTAGCCCTTGTGCTGTTCAGTTAAAAATTATCAAATATAATATATTACAAAATAATACAAAAAGAAAAGATATTGACACTACTGAAAAGCACACACATAAAGGTATTCAAATACACAAAATAAGAGGTAAGAGCTAGAACTTTGATTTGAAACATTATTCTGTTGAAAAAAGATGTTGTTGGACACCAGTATTTAAGCCAGCCGTCAGAGTCATTTTACGTTTTTCATGGAGTAAAATATTCTTTGAAACGAGGCTGAAACCACTGAATGCGCACTTCCTGCAATGCAATCTCTAATTGTGTACCAGATATTTTAAGTGTCATCCTTGCTTAGGGTAACAAAGGTTCAATAAGTACAATAAATCTGAACATACCGGTAGTAATATATATTAAATGCATTGAATGAAACTGATCTTGAAATTAAATTTGCTTTTGAAAACATGGTCATGGCTTTTGATATCAAGTTTGTTATTACATATTTCAAAGATTAGACTAGCATAGATTTATTATCCTGTAGATGACATCAATATTAACTTATATTATAGGCCTACATGTGATTACATAGGATTTTCCAAAATAGACCTACAATAGGTTAAAAATGACAAAATATTAATGAAAGTACTATTATAGAATTATAAAGTACAATAGTTTATACTGTATATGTTGCGTGTTATAATAACGAGTACCTTAAATAACAACTGTTTATGAATTCTACAACTATTTACTTAATATCCCTTTAAACATTTTATAAACTTTTTCTTATTCGGAAGCAGAAAGATCTTTAAAGGAGGAGGAGGTTTTTCATGGTTGAATAGTTTCTGCTATTAACGCTCGTAAACATAGCATACCTGCAGTTATACTTTGTATGTTCTGTATTAATGTAGGTTGAGACAATGGTATAAATGATGCAGGTTGAGACAATGGTATAAATGATAAGCGTCAAAGGCTTAAAAATATTGTTAGGGGCAAGAAGAATAATTTAATTTTTACTAGTTATACATAAGCCTTGTAATTCCACAAGCACGTAAATGTTGGCGTGCAGATAGTACCTTCCCCCCCCCCTTTCCTATGATAAGCTGTTTTAATTACAGTTTCTTCTGTTTTAAACACTTTACTCTTGCTAGATTCAGGTTACATTACATTAGATTACTTCAATTTCTTGTACGTCTAGGTAGTCTGGGTTTTGCCTGCAAGATGGCAGAGCGCTTCCTGTTAAAATCCACCGCTAGATAGCACCGAAGTAGCGCTTTTGTCATCTGTCCAGTTGATGTCTTGAAGTGTTCCAAACTTTACGCCATGTGGTCCATATTGGGTAATACTTCTGCACTTTTCTGCAGGACGTAGAAAAATAAAACCTTAACTTAATATATGAGTGAGCAGATAAAACTAAATGCATAGCATTAGGCACTCCGACACAAAGAATACGTTTCTCAGTAACTGAATAATTGAAATTAAACAATAATATTAAGAATAGCCTACTCTTTCGAATATTAATTGTAATGAATTCTATCAAATTTTAGCACTATATAAGTGAAATTTTAGTGCAAATTATTTATGCGCTAACATTTCTGATTTTCATGAACCAAAACTGCAACCTATAAAATTGAGGGGAATTACACAAGAGACAAATAACAAATGATGTTTCAAACAAATAACAATGATGGTGTGCTGAATGGCTAATAAATATAAAGCATTTGAAGTAACATGAAGTGAGTAAATAAATGCTTAAAAAGGGAAATGAAATTCTTAGGGGACCCAGCTCACTTATAATTTTCCAGGGTGGGCTCAGGTTATGGCGCCACTGCAGAGCATATGAGATTAAATTATCGTATATTAATAACAATGAAGACTGTGAGCACGTAATCATATTTCATTACGAATTATAATGATAACGTAAATCACTGATGAATTTTATTCCCACTAATGTCATAAATGTAGTTATCACTATTCCACTCATATGCACTACTGTGCATCTGGATGCTGAAGATGAAGAATGGTGTTACAATGTATAAATTTATTTATTAATAAAAATTAATTGACTTTCTGTTAATAATTATGGATAAGACTCTATAAACATTAAAAATTGTTACAATATTCCCATTACAAAATTATTAGGTTCACAGACAAGGAGTATATGATCAGTGCACATAGGCTACATAGGCCTATTACACTATACAATGACGAGGGGATAAGTACAAATTAATTTACTTTCTACTAATCATTATTAATGACACACTATAAACAATAAAAACTGTTACAATATTCATATTACATAATTATAAGGTTCACAAACAAAGAGTATATGATCGGTGTGCATAAGTAGTCCAATTACACTGTACAGTTTCGAAGGAGGGGCATAAGTCATGGCAACTAGAATTTCCAAATTCTGAAATATAAAATGAAAGAGCAGGGTATGGAATGAATGTGTAATGCGGATTGTGGCTACAAGATGTCGGAAACTGACACCCACTGATTTAATGGGTCCCATAAACATCCAGACGCGACTGCATCGTGCCACTCTAATATATTGTGGTAGTTGGAAGCATGAAAGCACATACTCATTCCAAATTACCTTAAAGTTCGGCATGGATTCCATTATTCCCCAAAGCTATCAGCTCCTTGTGGTATTATCTGGCATTTGTAAGTCGGAATTTTTCTTTCTTTTGGTTTGAGGAACCCATGGCCGAAGTTTGTAAAAGTATTTTTGAAGCACCCTGTACATATAAAGAAATATATAGAGAAAAAATTAACAAAATAAGGAGAAAAGACAAAACAATGACAATCTAATAATATAGGCCTACTAACCACACTTACTTCAGTACGCAGTGGCGGACGCAGGGGGGATAGGGGGATAGGGGGGATAAGGGGGATACATCCCCCCCCCGAAATTAAAAAAAAAGGCTATAAATTCACTCTAAGTGGCCAGTTTTATAAACTAATTTTATATGTAAGTTGATTAATTTTTTTAGTATTCTTTCTGCCTATTCCAATCCCCCCCCCCCGAAAAAAATCAGTGTCCGCCACTGACAGTACGTGTCGGAACCGGGGCTTATCTGGATTTGTGATGATGAAAGGGAGGTTGCGCCTAAGCATACCACACCTCCACAGATGCAGTTCACTCTCGCGTCCTCACCACCATCTCATCGTCAACCAGGTGAGTACCAGTGGTCACCGGAATATCCCTAGTCTGGAAGCCAGACTTCAGGCATCAGCGTCGACCAGTAGATCATCCGGGCACCACGACGTCATATCCGGGAGTTTTTGTCTTTTATTGCAATTTTTCTTACGTCATCATGTGCCCTTGTGTGTCTTATATCATACGTCTTATTGCCTTTGTCCGTGTCTGCTATTTATATAGTCTTCTTTTGCGTTCTGGGAAACTCTATTTTCTGCTTCACCCAACAACTTTCACGTCACTTATTATGTTCTCTATTTGCCTACCTTTTACTACTCTCTCAAAGGCCCCCTCAACTGAGCAGCGTTTCGGCATTCCCATTTAACCACATGCTGAGGAATACCTATTCCCCCACACGAACATGCGTTAGAGTATGAAATACCCTTTTCCTTTAAGTAAAACATATAGTGCCCATGGCCCGTCAGATAGTAGATCAAACATAGGGACGGTTGAAGATGTCGCAGTTCTAGTCTTTCGTTTACGTTATGATAATATCGTAATTCGTTTACGTTCATGATAATATCGTAAGGCCTATGTCCTGTGTTACTTTCTTTCCACCTGGTTTGCCACATATCCAGAATAACATTCTTGACATCCCTTGTTCTTTCAACTCGAGTGTCAAGAATGAACTCTGCGCGAGCCTGTAATCCCTTTTTAACCTAGAATGTAGTTGCACTTTTCCTTAAAAGGAGATCCAGTGGTATGACCCCAGTATTGTGATTGAGGCATCAGTCGCCGTTGTTCCGTAAACTCTTGTTAACTGTAGTTTGCCTCTAGTACACACTAGCCGATTCTCGGCCAGCGAAGCGGTTAGTTGTCGTCCGTTGGCCTTCGTTGGTTCAATGTGTACGCGCCTTTAGTATTTTGAAATTTGGCAGAGCTGTGGGAGAAAGTGTCCTAAGCAACATACGAAAAGTCTCTATGGATAAGGAGTGATCGAGAGTAGGGAGCACGTTTAAATGTAGTTTTTCTCAGTTTTCCCTTTTTTCCTAAACGATCACGAGTCCTAGCAAAAAATAAAAAAAAAAGTTTTTGCACAAAATTTACCAACATAAAACTTCCTACAAAATATGTCTGCATCATATTTCTGTAGGATTAATAATTCATGGAAAAAAAAGGGAGTTGAAGTATGATATAGTTTGGAAATGTTTGTTTTGTATACCGGTACCGGTATTAGCGCGCCTGCCTTCCACTCCGGCGGCCCGGGTTCGATTCCCGGCCGGGTCGGGAATTTTTCAGTATTGAAAAATTCCTTTCCCGGGTTCAGGACTGGGTGTGTGTATGTGTCCTTAGGTTTAAGTAGGTAGGGGACTGGCGCACCCCGGTAACAAATACGCTGAGAATATCCCCTTACGGGATCACCAGGGGTCGCTCGCGAACCTGAGGAATAACTTTTTTTTAACCGGTATTATATTTTTCTTAACAGAAAAGGAGCTGATGGTAATTAAAATGGTACAATTCCAAGCAAAGTGGCTCTTAGAAAAATACTCAATCTGAAAGTGAGATTTAAAAATATGTCATATTTATTTAAAGACTAGCTGAAAAGGCCCGGCGTCGCCCGGGCTTTGTATTTTTTAATTTGAAATTAACTTATGAAGGACTTTATGTATGTAGAACTTGAAATGAAGAAAAAGATTTATCACACTCAAACTATTCCATCAGAAAACGCTGGATATAAATTTTTATGGCTCATAGAGGATGTGGAATGCTGCATTCCGTTGCTTCTACACATCATGCTTGGGAGGGGTTGAAATAAGAAGAAACACAAATTACATAAGATTGTACTGACTTGACGGAAAATAATATTTCTCATTCTCATGTTACTATACAATCGTTTCGGAGCTGAAATAAAAGAGAAATGCAGTATCACTTTCATACTTTCCTCCCCTAGAACCCGAGACATAATATACTGCGAGTCAAAATGTTCCATCCCATGCTTAGGGCCTATGATAAACATCCCTATTTCTCAACTAATACAAAGCCTACAGGTATGGATAACTTATCAGCGGAAAGGATTATTTACAGACTTTTGATATAGCATACTCACACACTTAAGCTGTCCCTCTTATTCTACATCAAAATGTGAAGTGAGTAAATATTTCTTATGTCGAGGGTAGAGAAAGTTACGTGACTACATCACACTGTGCTTTATTTTCGTGGATTTCATTTTCAGTAATTATTTTCGCCGATATACTCGTATTACATTAAATTCCAGCATTAGGCTATATACTTGCCAAGGCCCTATGTAATCAGAGTAAACAATTCATTGTTGCCATGTGAACTAAACAGCATTTCTTTTTTTTTTCAGTATAAAATTCTCAGAAATTATATAATTTTCAAGGGAAGGACTGATTTATTTCAATTTTAATGTTGACCGCGTAACTTCCCGGGCTTAACTGGGTATGTGTGCAAAATTTCGTACAAATTGGTGAAGAAATGTGGATTTGTATAAGGAACAAACATACATACATACCCACAAACACACATTCGACTTTATATATTAGATAGCGTTTTTTCCATCCATTTCCCGTTCGTGGTATAACGGTGGGAACTCGGTAACCTAATCTACCTGCGTCTTTTTGGCTACTCACCGCAACTACTTTCCAAATAGGTGCATTACTATATCGAACCTTGCAACTTTTGACATAATATCTATTATTATAGATGTGGAATAAAATGATATTTGCTCAGTGGCGGCCGGTGACAAAAACATTGTTTGTGCTACAGTATGAACATGCAAAAAATAAAATGTCACATGCCATTCACCTATTTCGAAATATGATGTCCATGCAATTCCATGTGTTCCCGCACAGCAGTGTCCAAATTCGAAACGAAATCTATCAGTCCTAAGAAGATGCAAGGATTTTCAGATTGTTCGATTTCGTTGTGGCCTCTCAAAGCAAGTTCAAAAGCCCCACAGGACTTAATGCAATCAATAATTTTTTGAAGTACGTACCTTTTTTTTTTCCACTTGTTGGTTGTGTTTCAATTTTTCGTCGTGATATGTACCTGGCTTGATTGTGCTCCAGTATTCACACTGCCTAGAGAACTAATATTTAATACATTATGCATGTGCCAAATGTTATCTTCATGCTGTTTTGTCAACGTACTAAGGTATCCTAAATCCGGTAATCCCGTTGTACTCCAGGAATCGGAATCACCAAATATAAGGCAAGGAAAAGAGAAGAGAGCATTCCTAATTTCACAACCTCATATCCAACTGTTTTCATACACCGCCCTTTTCGCTTTTTTAATCATAATCATCTAGGGTGTTGACCTTCCTAATTGTTTTATCTCGATTTTTTCTTCCTTACTCCTAGAAAATAGATAAGTTATTAAACTATCTACTGTATTCATTCTTCACATTCACAACAATAATTCTGAATATGATCACACACGCACCACGAAATATACCTAGTACTTGTTCCACTGTCTGTTCTATCTGTCGCACTTTGCACAGAAACAGAATGCAGTTTGAGAATTAAGAGGGTGTCTGGTCACAACGTCCTGTCCCCCAGACATAAGATTGTACTAACTTACTCTTCGTCAGGCGTTGAGCTAACGTGGGCGTTAAATTCACTTTCCTCGGCGCTAAAAATTAATCCTTATACTGCAATTAAATAATTTTTTTTTTTACAATAATTATGAGTAGTTTTCAGCATTCAGTTTCTTCTTTCCTAGGTAATTGTTAAAGTTTTCGCAATTCAACTCCACTGTATAATCTATGGAGGAAAATTTATCTTGGGCGGGAATGGAACCTGAATTTTAGCTTTGCACGTATTTATGTATTTACATTATTATTATGTATTTATGTATTTATATGTACTCATTGAATTCAGCAAACAAATCTATGAGGCTAATATTAAGTATATATTTAGTTCTCAAAGCCAAGCTGTCTCATATTTTCATAAAATTTAATGTCAAGCCACGGATTTGAACTCTATTAAAACTGCACGTCAAGAAAAGCCGCCATCAATAAGATGTGTTAACAAGGACTGTCCCTATAGACTTGCAAAACAGCCTTCAAAATATCCACCCCCAACCATACCAAACAAGAGGTCGTCAACCCTCCACCCCGAACCAGCCAGTTTCTTGTGCGGCATGTAGCATACCTATAGGGGGCCGGGTTCTATCCCACGAATAGCTCCAACGAGGCGGTTTCCATGCTAACAGCGACAAATTTACACTTCGCCTCAGGGCACTTTCCACGCTTTCGTCATCAAGGAGACCAGCGCTACTGGGCACAGAGCACACTGCAGTATAATGCTTAGCAACTCAAGCTGACCGCCCGACGTTGTGATGGATATCGCATATTGTATAGCGGTTGAAAATCTAAGATGATCGAAATTTTATAAAAGTATTTTTAACAGAATTTTGGGAATTTTTGTTTAAGTAATCAACAATATTTTATTTAACGAAATGAACAGTGTGCTATAGCACAATAGCACATTAACACCAGCCGCCCCTGTATTTGCTAGTTCAAATTTACAATAATTATTTACATCTTACCAGTCTTCACTTCCTATAAATTTCTTAGGTATTGACTTACGATAATTATTACTATCTACAATTAAAATCCTTTGAGATTCAATGGTGCGACTATGTGCTCAAGCGCTCAAGTAATCGAAGTATCGATCGCTACTAAAATTAAAATATTATTAATTTTTAAAGTTTGTACTCTTGTTACTTGTAACAGGTTCTAAGTAATTAATTATTTTTATGTGGGTAATATTTTTACTAACAGATAAATTTTGATCATAGTATATGTAATAGGCACATACATTATTGCATTTTAGAATCTCGGAAATTTAAAAAGTTTCTTCCTTAATTCTACAGTGAAGCACTTACCACACTTTTTATTTGCGAATGTTAATTTTTATTGCAATAATATAATACATAATAATACAAATTACAACACCACATACAGTACAATGCTAATAAGTATTTACAAGTTTCAGAAAAGTGATAAACACCCGAAAGAGCAGAATGCTCGGGCTCTGGTGCAGTTCAGTTCTAAAAAGTACAGCAATATCTTACACACACATGCGAACATCAAGAAACAAAAAGGGAAAAAATTAACATGAATCACAAGAAAACATGAAATTGCAATTATGTTTACATTCACTTATAAAAGTACATCAAGAAAATAAGAAGAACTATTTTAGAATAACTAATTTATAATATATCTAATTCTATTCTTAAATGTATGCACATTCATGTTATTTATAACTTATCTGGATGCTTTCATAATACATTATTCTATAGTCTTTTTCCAAAATTAAACCCATGTTTCAGCGCAGCTGATGTATTACACTAAATTTCAATTAATGGTGAGGAGGTAATTCGTCTTGTGTTATGAGGGTGAAAATGTGTTTTAAAATTAGATTTATGTTTATGTTTTGCAATATACTGTCAAAGTAAAACATGTTAAACGAATTATAGTTATTTTCGGTCTCCGGTATTGTTAATCATCGGCAGGATCTCTCAGATGGAGTTCTGGGAATGAAATATCGTGAGAACACATTTCTCCATTTGGAGGTACAGAGCCATCTAATATTATGAACATTAACTAGTTGCTCCTTCTATGAGGCTATGTGTTATTCAAATATACACAGATCACTTCCAACGTTTATTTATGGAGGGACCCCCACTGCAGTCCAGAAATTATATTTAATTGCACCAAACCAAGTTAACTTTTAACATACCGGTACAAACAACATACCAGTGTAAGAAAATAAATACAAATACAAATACAATATTTAATTAATTGTCACATTATACTACGTAGTTAGAGGGCATTAAATTGAACTTTTACGAATACTAATAATACTTTACGCTACAAAACTTCCTTGGAGCATCCAGAGCCAATGTTCCAGTAGTCTATATGACTATCGTACAAGAACTCATAAATATGCGATTGCAAATTTTCTTACCTTCACCATAGTTAGTATAGTATAGTTAATAAGCTTTGGTTGTGTAACCAGCACCAGGAGGAAATCCATTTTAAGTTAATAAATATTCATTCAGTCATTCATTCATTCATTCGTTCATTTAAATCATTCATGCTTCGTCACACATTAAGGCTTCCACATCAAGTTATAAATTCTCTCTGTCAAAGATCAGAGTACGAATTCAACTTATATATGTATTTAGAAAAGTCAAACATGAATACAACAAAAATGAGAAGGTCTATCCGGTATTGGGAATTGTAATTATATCTTGCGAATTGTAATTCTTTTGCACCTTCTTTGTGTTTTGTGCCTTTTATTGAATTTCCTCTCTCACGGTACCCTGAAAATTTTGGGTTCAAAATATCCAACACTCCTACCTAGCAGGACCAACCAAGGCAATTGTAAACGGTCAGCGCTCTCTTTACTTGTCTTCTCTAGTAGTCTGCAAATACGGTGCAATGAAGTTGTATATAACGCATGCATTTATAGTGATTCGCAGGCAGCAATATTTTCTAATAGTGATAGGCCTAAATACAATAATTACAATCCCGTAGCGTTATATTATGTTGGAAGCCACATACAGAATAGTAGACCTACTATTCATTTATGAGCCGAGTCGAAGTTTTATGAAATTCCGATCTTTCGGGCTCCATGATCTGAGACAGACAGTCATGGCAATCAAAACCCAGAGGATGGACTCTGATACAGACATGAATAGCATTGAATTACTTCATTTTTTCTCGGAGAATACCATTCATTATTTCTACTTGGGTTATCAGAGTGCATCCCTAAGTAGTACTACAAAATATAATCTAGATTTCATATTGAATTCTCCATAAGCTTATGTCAAATTATACTACGACTATACAATACCTACTGTTAAGAATGTACATTGCTAAATAATATTAAGAAATACTTAGTGATGAGCAAAATTAAACAATTTTAAGAATCGAGTAATCTGTTTTCGAGGAATATAAAGAATCGAAAGATAATTCAAATGAAAAAGTTTTCGCGTGAATGCAGAATCCGAGTAGCCTACTCGCGATGCGAGATATGAGAACTAGTGTCGGTAGCCGAGAAGTAAAAACTACTAAAAACTGATAAACCCTAATGCTATTGGTTCCCGCAATGAGTGTGTTAATTTCACCCAGCGTTAATCTCACTGCACTACTAGCGTTCTCAGATAGGATCTAAAAGATTAGTAATAGGATCTAAAAGACTAATAATAGGATCTAAAAGATTAGTAGAGCGGGAAGTTTGAATGGCGGTCTATCGTTTGATGAATATGGCTTGTATCTGTTTACGGTTGACCATTTTTTTTAATGGCGTCCTTCCTTGAGGGCGGTCAATTTGAAAATGACGTATAGCGGGACGTTTGAATGGGTATCTTTCATTTTAAAATTATTCCCGGGCAACTGTGTATGGTCACTTAAATGTTTTAATCCCTATTAAATGACGTTTAAATCTACATTCTTTAGCTCATTTTACCAGACTTGACACACAGATAAGCAAGACTAATAGGAATTTCTGTCTCTTCTTATCTCAATCCCACCATCCATGGTCTTTAGAAGTAATGGGGTGCAAAATCCCAAGTCCTTGGATGTGATAAGTCGTTCTTCCTCTACGGCCTAGATTTTGAAAATTATGAGGGCTCCCTCTAAAATTGACTTCGAAGTATAAGCAAAATACAAAACCAGGTGACGCCGGGTCCTTTAAGCTAATAATTTATAAATGTTAAATTTATTATTAAATTTCATTTAGATAATATTATTTACTATTGTTGTTGTTATTGCTATTACTATTACAATTATTATGTTATAATAATCAAATTTTAAAGAATATAATTAGATTAGGAAAGTAATAGCTAAAATACATTACCTTCCTTTAGGCCTGTTCACTATCCTCAGGGAGTGGTATTATTCCTTCTCAAAGGACCTTTCGTGTTTTCTTTTCTTATTCTATAGAGTACACTTTCTGAACACCGTGTAGCTTCTGCTGACTCTTTAATTGGCTGGGTAACGTTCATTTTCTTCAAGAAATAATTAAGTATATTTAATACTATAATTCGCTCTTTACTGCGCAATTTGCAAACACTACGATTTCTAGTTTCTCTATTCATAATTAATATAATATAAAAATAAATATAAAATTTAATTTTTAAAATCACAAAAACCACACCATAAGTTAAACTTCACTACACAGATCACATTATAACACTGAGCTCTGAAGAAGATACGATCATCTGAGAAACATATGAGTAAACAAAATCTGTACAGCGTTGAGTCAGGACTGCCTGATTGTCGAGCTCGGGAAAACTGTGATAATTTATTAATGCTACATGATATAGAGCTCTGGTTTGTTTTAAATACTTTCTCAGACATCTATAAACATTTCTTCTCGCTTAGTCACCAATGTAAAATAAAAAACAAAGTAGGTTACTCGCTAACTAACTTTTTTGTGTTAACATCCGAAAATTTTCAAGCAGCACTTCATAAAAAAAAATAGCTTTTTTCTTCTTATGTAAAATTTAACGCCAAGGGAAAGAGAGTATTTTCTATAAATATCAGGCAAGCCAAAAAAAATTCTTAGTCGGTTTCGATTATTGGTTTCTTGTCTATCACGTGATAAGTTATTCATCTGAAAAAATATAGATTTCCGCCAAATTAACGTAATTGTGAAAAATAGGCCTCATATTAATTATTTATGACTTCACAATTGACATCATGAGATAGAGCGGAAAATTCTCTATAAGACCTCTCAATCACATTATTACATTTATCACTTTGGAAAAATGGCAACATTGTCGGGATAGAAAAGGACGAAGCTAATTGCAGAACGTACGAGTGCAAGTGAGATGCAAATGCTACATTTAACTCAATACTGTTTTTTATGGTTGGGACGATCTATAGGTAGTTATAACTTAAGCATAAAGACTTAGGCCGGGTTTCTGAAACGTTAAATATATATTAGATTGCATTAATTAATCGACGAGCATTTCAGAAACGTCAGATGACGGTCATACATTCGATGAAACACTCACGGTTGACCATTTTTTTTTTAATTGCGTCCTTCCTTGAGGGCGGTCAATTTGAAAATGACGTATAGCGGGACGTTTGAATGGGTATCTTTCATTTTAAAATTATTCCCGGGTAACTGAGTATGGTCGACAATTTTAAAATGGTTGACGGGTAACTCCCTCGTTTTGTTTTATCTTGTGACCGGTATCATTCTTGTTCCCGGTAGCCGTTTCGTTCCCCGGCAGTCATTTTATTTCCGGTAGCTATGTTGTAACCGGTAACCTTTTTGTTCCTCGGTAGCCATTTTGCTCCCGATAGCCCTCTTGTTCCCCGTAGTCAAACTGTTTCCCCATGAAGAGAATTTTGAAAATAAATAAGTGCTCTATTTTAAAATTGTTTAGCCTAATCATTATCATTTTGCGGGTAACTGTCATATTAGGAGGCCATTTTGAAAATGCCGAATGAAAAGAATTTTGAATTTGTCGGGCAATTGTTTTATGCTAGTCCTTTTTTCACCTTCTGACATTTTTAAACACAATGATAGTATACCTAGGTAGTTATAACTTAAGCATAAAGACTTAGGCCGGGTTTCTGAAACGTTAAATATGTATTAGATTGCATTAATTAATCGAAGAGCATTTCTGAAACGTCAGATGACGGTCATACATTCGATGAAACACTCAACAAATTATTGATAGATCGTTAGAAACGTTAGATAAGCTTTTAATATGGTGGACGTGCGATACCTTTATGCGGATGTACGTTTCGTTATTATGCAAGCATTTTATCGTACGTTATGTTACTAGAGTGTTATGGTATTGTACGCTGCCTCATCTGCCCTGGGAGCTTATATTAAGAGTCGGCAGTTATGAAACCCTGTACGCCTGGTAGCTGTGCGTTCATACCTTTGCCTTATGTGTCTGCAAAACTTACACTACGGACGAAAATAACCTAAGTGATACGACTGCGCTAGTGTTCTCAAGTCGTCTACATTTCACGCTTCTCCTAACGTTACATTTTTTATATCTTCTTGATTGTCTCGAGACCTTTCAAGAATCGAATAATTCCGAAATTACAAAAAAGAACTGTCCCTAATAGCTAAAACCTACATGTCACAATTAAATGAAAGATACACAAATTTGCAAAACTTATAAGTTATTTGAAATTAAAGAAATAAACGAAGGTCACATTCTATCATTCTGAATACAACACTCATTGTCTGCTAAGTTCTAGAGGAGTGAAGATGTGTTGGCTCCCTGTACCAGTCAAACAATTGAGGAAGTAATAAAATATTTATAATAATAGTAATAACAACAATAATAAGGTCAATGTCTATCTACATTTCTAAAAGCAAATTTAGGAACGTATCCGTCCATGCCTATGATTAAAATTGCTACACTGTAATAAATCAAGACTACACTGCTCAAGTTAAAATGTAACTGGAGTTGGTGCAGACAAGTGGCTGGCTATTCATTAGCTGGAGCCGTGGTCTCAGAAGCTTAGCAATGTTTAGATAAAAGCCGGCCTGTCCGCCATCCATCGCCTGCGTCATGGCCAGTAATATGATATCCAGCATAAAAACAGGAGGGCAAGCCTGTTTATTCTCATGCTGTACGGAAGCTGTCCGTAACTACACCTTTCCGGCATAGCGGTTAGAATGCCCGACTTTTAGGCCGGGGGGAGAGGGAAACTTATATTGACATGCATTTTAGTCATAAGTTACTCCAATGACAAATATCCATTGACTTTAAGTTCCTAGGCAGTTCCTACTACCTTACTTACTTAAGCAATCTAAAGGAATATTATCCATTTATGGGACCCAGAGGTTCATCGCCGCGCTTACCTGAGCCTGCCATCCCTCGAAAATCCTACTTCCCTCAAATCTATCCTAATATTGCCCTCCCACCTATGTCTAGATCGGTTTCTACTACCTACTAAGTTAATTAGGGGATTATGCCAAAACATTAGGCCTATTAGGTAGTGAAAAAATCATTTTTTCCAAAAATTATATCCTACATTCCTCCTTTATATGCTTGCTAAGATTTAATCATCTACGGCGCTTGGAAGTGCTTTAATTGATGCCATTTAGATTTAGTATAGACCATGTCTTGAAATAGGGGTAGTTTACAAAATAAAATTAACTAAAAAACTGTCGGAGATAAATCATTGAAACTTGAAGGACTGTATTAACACGCCAAAGAAACTACATATGTTAAAAATCAAGTCTGTAGTCCTAAAAATGAGGAAAATATTTTTTTCGGTATAGCTCCTCGCCGGGGGATACATTCAAAATATGACATTTTAGGTGAAAAAGTAACTTTCTTGAAATGTTGCAAAGTTTGGATCCTACATGCATCCTTTATATGCTTGCAAAGTCTTAATGCGCTTGAATATGCCTTAACTGAATCCATTTTTAATGTCAATATTTCATCGGTAAAGCATTAGCTTGAATATTATCGGAAAACGAAGTTACTGTAGCTGGTGAAACGCAAAATGAACAGTATCGCAACTTTTCAATCTATAGACCGTCCCAACCTTAAAAAACAGTATTGGTCTTATGCAGCGCACTGATGCCAGATCTACTCACATTACAAGGCCCGGCACATGATGTGAAAAAGCTCTTAAACCTCGTGAAAACCTCGAAATTTGTTTCTTGTACATAATAATTAATGTAAATCATGCCCTGCAGATAGAACGACGCCACACCCTTCTTCCCTTATTTTCAAACCCCATGAGTAATATTTTCTCCATAGGCCCACAAATCTACATTTTCTGACCAATGTCTACAAAATGTTACACATGTACCCTGTGGAATCAAGTAAAAATTCTACGGGACAATCATTCTCGAAAAAAACACCCCTTGCGAAATTTTCAATCCCTACTTTGTGATCTTTTTACTAGTCTACATTCTTTGAACGATTTTTACCAAACTTTACACACAGACCCTATAAAAACAAGAGAAAAATTAGGCGAAGTTAATTTTGGAAGAAGCCACCCCTTAAATGTTTCTACCCCTATTACACCACCAAAATTTAGATCTACATTCTTGACGTGTTTTTAACAGACTTTGTACACAGAACGTATAGAATCAGGAGAAAATGGTAGGAAAACTAATTTTGGAACAAACCACATTTTAGATCTTTCACCCCTATTTTGTGATATATATTTATCTACATCCTTTGACCAATTTTATCAGACTTTATACCAAGAACCTATTGAATCAAGAGAAAATTTTAACCAAAGTTTATTTGGATGAAACCACTCCTTAAATGTTGCAACCCCTATATATATAAATGTTATTTAAATCTAAATTATCTGATCAATTTTTACCAGACTTTACACAGAGCTAACAGAACCAGGAGAAAAACTTAGGTAAAACTAAATTTGGGAAACAAAATTCCCTTAAATGTTTTAATCCCTATTAAATGACGTTTAAATCTACATTCTTTTGGCTCATTTTGCGACTTGACACACAGAAAAGAAAGACTAATAGGAATTTCTGTCTCTTCTTACCTCAACCCCACCATCCATGGTCTTTAGAAGAAATAGGATCCTTGAGTGTGACTAGTTGTGCTTTCTCTAGGGCCTAAATTTTGGAAATTAAAAGGGCTTCCTCCAAAATTGACTTCGAAGTACAAGTAAAATACATAACCAGGTGACGCCGGGTCCTTTAAGCTAATAATTTATAAATGTTAAATTTAATATTAAATTTCATTTCGATAATATTAATTTTCATTATTATTATTATTATTATTATTATTATTATTATTATTATTATTATTGCTATTATTATTACTATTATTGTGTTATAATTTTTAAGAATATAATTATAAAGGGAAGTAATAGTTAAAATACATTACCGTACATACCTTTAGGCCTGTTCACTATCCTCAGGGAGTGGTATTATTCCTTCTCAGAGGGCCTTTCGTTTTTTCTTTTCTTATTCTATACAGTAAACTTTCTGAACACCCGGTAGCTTCTGATTTCTCTTTAATTGCCTGGGTAACGTTCATTTTCTTCAAGAAATAATTAAGTATATTTAATACTATAATTCGCTCTTTACTGCGCAATTTGTCAACTCTAAGATTTCTAGTTCCTCTATTCATAATTAATATAAAATATTAATATATATAAAATGTAATTTAAAAAAACACAAGAACCAATTCATAAGAAAGTTAAACTTCACTAAACAGCTACTATATAACAATGAGCTCTGAAGAAGACACGATAGTCTTAGAAACATCTGAGTACACAAAATCTCAAAACAACCAAGTCATGAGCGCGAGAATGCTGAGCTCGGGAAAACTGTGATAATTTATTAATGCTACATGATAGAGAGCTCTGGTTTGTTTTAGAAACTTTTTCAGACATCTATAAACATTTCTTCTCGCTCAGTCACCAATGTAAAGTCAATACCAAAGTATGTTACTCACTGCCTAACTTTTCTGTGTTGCCGTCCGAGAATTTTGAGGTAGCACTTAATAAAAATGTATATAGCTTTCGTCTTATGTAAAATTTATTGCCTACGGAAAGGGAGTACTTTCTTTCACCATCAGGCAGTCCAAGAAAAAAATCTTTACTTGTTTTGATTATTAGTTTTCTGTCTATCGCGTGATAAGTTATTAATGTGCAAAAATATTGACTTCTGCCAAAATAACGTAATTATGAAAAATAGGCCTCATATTAATTATTTATGGCTTTACAATTGACATCATTAGAAAGGGCGGAAAATTCCCTATAAGACCTCGCAATCACATTGTTACATTTATCACTTTGGAAAATGGCAACATTGTCGGGATAGAAAAGGACGAAGCTAATTGCAGAACGTACGAGTGCAAGTGAGATGCAAATACTACATTTAACTCAATACTGTCTTTTAAGGCTGGGACGATCTATAGAAACCAAGATCCAACTGATTACAGGCATTGGTGATTACAACCCTAAAGAGGATTGCGCTAAACTTTAGAATAACTTGACCGCCATTTCAGCCGGGCCGTACTACAATGTCGCCAATATTATGAACATGACTACATGCCGATTGAAAACGACACGACACGCCGCGCAGGTGTGTTATTTCGTAATCCCAAATGAAATAACACATCCATAACCCGACGGTAAATACAGGATGACGAATAAAATCAGTAGGGGAGTCCGTGTAATTTGGACCAGTGTGTATTTTAGACTGCCCTGAATTATGATATTTGCAAGTTTGGTCAGCCCCTGTTTTTGACCACATTTGCAAGACCGCCAAGGACATCTTTGCCCTCAGAAAGGTCATTGCTCAAACACCCTCCGTCGAGGGTGGAAAAAGAATAGAATTTTATTATCCACATTCCTGTTATCTTGTTTCATTGTTTGAGTATTGAGAAGTGGATATTGCTTTGTGAAGAGAACTTTCGCATACAAGTATTGCAAGGTATACCAAGGTGTGTTCAGCTACAATATAATTATTTTATGTATAGTACGAGTAGTTTTAATAATATTAATTTTTTAACGTAATCTTTACACGGAGTGTAATTTGGACTGCTTTTGAGTGTGTATTTTGGACTGCTGTAGCAGATGCCAGGAACCTATATATACTGATAATAAATAATAAATGTTAATCATTCTCAACTGTAAATTTTTAATTTTTAACATTGGGTATTTTGTTTGTAACTCTGTTATGTTGCTGTAATTTATTTTTTCGTATCTTTGTTCATGCATTTATTTCATATAAGCAATCTTATTTATTTTTATTCTTATTTTTTACCTAAAACTATACCGGTAATATGTATGTTTTTTTTATATAATTTTCAAAATTTAATTTTAGTATGACTGAACTGACCCCGAACACGAGCTATGCTCATGCGGGCCAAATAACACTCTTTTCAAATTGTACAAATTGTGTGTATATTATTTGTATTTGTAATAATTTTGCATCAATTTGTACTTTTTAATTTGTAATAAACTTAATTTGTAATTTGTAAAAAAAAAAAAAAAAAAAAGATATATTTAATAAAATAAACTTAATTATTATTAACATTATCATCAACTTAATTTACTTAATAATTATTACTATTAATATTATTGTTATCATTAATTATAATATTAATATTATTATCATTACCATTATTAATATTATTAAATATTATTATTAATATTAGCATTGTCACTACCGCTATCAATGTATGTTATCTTGATGATGATTATTAGTATTTTTGTAGTCATTATTATCATTATCATTATCATTATCATCACCATTATCATTATTATTTTTACTATTGCTTTTATCATTATTGTTATCATCATTGTTGTTGTTGATCTTGTTGTTCTCCATGTGAAAAGTGACTAGTTAAATAGTGTTTAAGTATATTGTTAGGCATACCATTAATAAATGACATAATGTATATTTTAACAGCCTTACTAATAAAAGCTGCTTATACCTGCGGTTGTTTGGTTGTTCACCGCGCAAGTTCTGCATAAGCCGCATTACCAATAATCGGGGTGTAACTGTCGAGTTTATACCGGGTTTGTACGTCCATCGTCATCAAATACGTCACTCTAGTTGTGACGTTACTAGCCCCAGGCTATGAAGGGACTGCTGAACGCCATCTATCGGTGTAGCGGGCAAACAACGTTGGATCGTCTGCAGACTAATTTGTAGTTTCAGTATTTCATTATACTGTTTTCAGAAAGCTGTAATCATGGGTACAAGTATGGAAATATGTCCTGCAAACAAGGAACAATGTTTATAATTCCGTAAAAGCAGCTCAGAATATGCGTAGCCTCAAAATTCAATCTCAGACATCTACGAAACGATCGGCTGTTACGGATATCGGCCATCTTGATTATTTACGTCAAGTTTATACAGTACAAGGGGGCCAGGCTGTGTAAAGGTTGCACACATTCAGCCTTATGCAAAGATTATTAGTACACTTTTTCTCCTCTGCTGTGTATATTCCTGGTATAAATGTTACTAATGGATTATTAGTAAGACTGTAAGTGTTTGTGTGTACCAGACCAAATTACACACCTTTCTTGTCCAAATTACACGACATCAGTCCAAATTATACGGAAACAAATTTTGCTATAAACGTTATTTCAAAACAATTTCTCTTAATATTCTTGGAATTTATTTTCGCTAAAATACTCGATGTATATAGTATGCCAATATATTATATATATATATATATATATTGAGAATTTTGAGTACAGTCAATGACTTTATGTCGTCTGAAGTTACGCGGCCCAAATTACACGGACTTCCCCTGTTAGTAGGAGTTTCCAGTACCATAAGAAATTATAAGTTACAAATTAAAGGACGCAACGATGTTTTACGAAAAGTGTGGAAGGGCAAAAAAGCTTCTGCATGAAGGTAAATAGTGACAGCTAAATTCTAGGTCAATGATATGTTATGTTAGGCTACGTTAGGAACAGTTATATATTAGTTTAGCAGCAATAGCCTATACTGAACGGCACGGGGTTTAGTACGTAGAATCTCTTCTGCTGTTCTGAAGGAGTTCCAAGGATTACATGTCAAATATCAAGTCTCTATTTTAAACAATATTGAAAATAGACATTTCGTATAGTTCCCAGTAGATATGCACGGGGTTCATCCAGCTTTTTAATTACCTTCCTATGGGACTGGGCATAGTGATGACGTAACAAGGTCATGACGCCACAAGGTTATGAAATCACAGATACCCTGCGTCACAAGGTCATGACGTCACACAGTCATGACGTAACAAGATGCCAGTCATGACGTCACAAGGTTATAATGTAACAAGATGGCGGTACTTCAGGTTCCTGTCACAAGATGGCATCACTTACCGTTCCTGTTTAAAATTGTGAAAGTTCCTGTTCCTGTTTAAAATGTCGGGTGTTCCTTTGTCATTTCTAAATGGTGTCCCTTCTTCGGGGTGTCAATTTAAGAATGACGTATAGCGGGAAGTTTGAATGGGTGTCATTCATTTTATAATACGGCGGGATAACTGTTTATGGTCAACCATTTATAAATGGCAACCGTTCTTGGGGGATGGCGGTCAATTTGAAAATGATGTAGAGCGGGAAGTTTGAATGGCGATCTATCGTTTGATGAATATGGCTTGTAACTGTTTACGGTTGACCATTTTTTTTAATGGCGTCCTTCCTTGAGGGCGGTCAATTTAAAAATGACGTATAGCGGGAAGTTTGAATGGGTATCTTTCATTTTTTAAAATATGCCCGGGTAACTGTGTATGGTCGACAATTTTAAAATGGTTGACGGGTAACTCCCTCGTTTTGTTTTATCTTGTGGCCGGTATTCATCTTGTTCCCGGTAGCCGTTTCGTTCCCCGGCAGTCATTTTATTTCCGGTAGCTATGTTGTAACCGGTAATCTTTTTGTTCCTCGGTAGCCATTTTGTTCCCGATAGCCCTCTTGTTCCCCGTAGTCAAACTGTTTCCCCATGAAGATAATTTTGAAAATAAATGAGTGCTCTTTTTGAAAATTGTTTAATCTCTATCATTTGGCGGGTAACTGTCATATCAGCAGGACATTTTGAAAATGCCGAATGAAAAGAATTTAGAATTTGTCGGGCAATTGTTTTATGCTAGTCCTTTTTTCACCTTCTGACATTTTTAAACGCAATGATAATATACCTAGGTAGTTATAACTTAAGCATAAAGACTTAGGCCGAGTTTCTGAAACGTTAAATATATATTAGATTGCATGAATTAATCGAAGATCATTTCTGAAACGTCAAATTACGGTCATATATTCGATGAAACACTCGACAAATTATTGATAGATCGTTAGAAACGTTAGATAAGCTTTTAATATGGGGGACGTGCGATACCTTTATGCGGATGTACGTTTCGTTATTATGCAAGCATTTTATCGTACGTTATGTTACTAGAGTGTTATGGTATTAAAAATGAAAAGTAGTAATGTTGCTGGCGTTGGTTATTGACTTGTATGTGAAATAATCGTTAACACGAGAAAAATTGCGTTTTATCGGTTAGATGAACTTTGTTATAGCCTAGGCTAATAATGTAGGCCTTTCCATCGTTTACCGGTATTAACTTCATTTTCTGTTGTAACATTTTATAGCATTTATGCCTACTCGGTGGTTGAATCCTTAGGATGGGGAGTCATTTTATAGCAGTTTTATATCGTTTAGAATGGGCAGTGATTTTATAACAATGTAGGCTATGTTGATCGGGAAGAACATAATCTGAGAGTATTCGAAAACAGGGAGCTAAGGAAAATAACTGGGCCTAAGAGAGATGAAAATGGGGACTGGAGAAAACTTTATAACAACGAGCTTCATGACCTGTACTCTTAAACGGATATAGTAAGGGTAATTAAATCACGGAGGATGAAATGGGCCGGACATGTTGCACGTAGGCTATGGGGGAGGAAAGACATAACTCATCTCAAAAGTATGACTGGGAGACCCGAAGGGAAAATACCACGTGGAGGCCCTAGACGTATGTGGGAGGACAATATTAGGATAGATTTAAGGAAAGTAGGGTTTGCGAGGGATGACTGGATAGAGTTAGCACAGAATAGGGTTGAATGGTGGTCTCAGGTAGCCTAATCGCGGCAATGAACCTTCGGGTTCCATAAAATAGATAATATTCCTTTAAGTTGCTGAAGAATTGTCTATGGCCATTGAGTAAGTACGTAAGTAAGTAAGTACGTTGAGTAGATTAATTTATCGCTAAGGATTACAATTTTATGATCACTTCTCTTGATCTTCTATTTTCCCTGGCAGCCAGTAAGCAATGAGTCCTCTCATTCTCAAGTTGAATCGTGGTTGACGTACAAGCTTCAATAAAAATTGGTGAGGAATCGTGGGTATAAAATGTTATATCTAGTACCAAAATTCTGATGGAAATAAGCTTGTAAAGTTTTAAAATGAACCACTTGATTTGTTCAATAATTTTTATATGTTTCAAAAGTTGAATGGTTGGAACGGCCTTTCTTAGTAATCATGTTACTTTACCTTTATTTTTCAATTCGTTGGCCAGTTATGCTACTCCAATAATATAAATGTCCGTTGTTTAAGTTAGTGTTCACGCTACGGATGTAACCCATTGTCAACATACGCCACTATGATTTATATATTCTTTACGTTACGATTCCAGGTTTCAATAATACACGTTCTTTATAGAAATAATTATTACAGTACCTTTGTGTCCTTTGCCGTAATTCTTATCGTGGCATTTTTCACTTTTTAGGTAACTAAGTAGGCTAATTTGCAAGGAACCCATATCCCTAATCTGAGTGACATCGTTTCCATCTCGGGATTCCAAGTGATATCTGACCAAGAGTCCATGAGGGTATGTCGTTTTATACTTTAGGGAAATATTCATACGCCTCTTGAAAATTCACAGAAAATAGAGCGTTTTTAGGGAATATTTCCCGCTCAAAATAAAATTCTAAATTTCGATTGGTTGAAATAGTTAGCGTTACTACGGGAAATTTTGGCTTAGGGACGCTACCCTTCGCGTTATTCTAGGAAGGGGTTGGGGAAGTAAGTTATATTATTGACTTTCTATTCTCACGAGTTTTTGATTGCACATGAAGCAGCGGGGATAGGCCTACCGTCTCTACATGTCTTAATGTTCTTCAAGGCGAGAAAATTTGTCACGCCTCAATAGAAATTTTGTGTGAGGGAGTAAAATTTAGTTACGCTTTATAATAAGTTTTAGGTAAAAAGGGTATGTTTCCACAATTATGAGTAGTTATACTACATCTACATAGAAAAATATAATTTAACAAGACTCACCTATCGAGTAACGCTCCGAGCTAACCCTGCTATTGGCGGGAGGCCTTTGTCCCTATTGGGATTAACGAGGCTTAATTATTTTTTATTTATTTATTCAACTCATACGCCACGTATTTGATCCTGACCAATAGCGTTTAGCGATTCCTCGGATATAGACCAATCACGGCCGTTTATCTTGCAATATTCTTGTAGGAATCGGGAGGATGGTGTTGATAAAATCGTCTGCAAGCTACTGGAGACGCAAGTATCAATGTGCAGTGATTAATAGTCAGATGCTGCCACTAAGCGGAACGAAAACAGATTATTTTATACAACATAACTTGTTTGGAAATTGAAATAATAGAAATGTACATTGATTAAAGACACAATTTCGATTCTTGCAATCCAGTTCGTGTGCTTTTATTCTGTTCTGCTGTTAACTTACCTGAATGAAGTTAACTATGTCTTATATGCACCATTGGTAGCACTGGTTAGACAAGGTAACTCGAATCGATTCATGGATGGTTGATTCATAGTATGCCGTGATCTCACAACTGTTAGTTTCGCTTTTATACAACAAAGAATCCGTTATATTTTATTCATGGAATAATCTTAATCAATCCAACTCGAGTTGATGAGTTGCATCAGATAAATTCGCTCTTGCTACGCAGTCGCGAATCTATCGATAAACTCGTCAACCCTCGTCAGAATTTATAAGCATCGGAATACAATTTGGAATTGAATAAATATTTATTAATGTCAATATTCACTACTAATAAATAAGTAACTTGTATAATTATGATAAACCAATTTCTGCCACAACTTTTATGAACAACATATCGTTCGTGGGCTGCAATAGTGGCACAACTGAAAAAATCAGAAGCTGAGATAAATGAGTTTGAAGATTCACCTTGTATTGAAATGCATCATTCATAGGATTCACTGATGGAATAAGTGGCAAACGGTACTAAATGGCTTCGTAAGGGTTCAGTTAATAAGAACATCATCAAAATTTTACCCCCTCACCCTCCTTGTTGTTTTCAGGACTCATTTCTTGAGATATGCCACTATTGCTGAATGTTTCTAATACATTACGTTGGGCTATCTTGGAAGTTTGTGGCTTATGAAACGAATGTACAGGCAAAAAAAGTAAGCTTTATTAATGATGTAAACAAATTATTTAAAAAGTGTAACGAGTAACCAAGTTGCAACACCAAAACCATAACCATAGTCATGTTAAGTTGCAACAACGGCACAATTCGTGAAGTACACCAGAGATGTCCCGCAGAAAACAATTCAATACTTCTGCAACACTGGCACAACTTGAAAAGTGTCACTATTGCAGCCAGAGTAAATAACAAAGCAGAGCATGCAACAGCGACACTTCTGTCATCTGTTTGTAGAATACTGTACTATAAAATATGCCGCTGTTGCTGCTGGAAAGTAGACCAATCTGCAATTCTGAAGAGTGCATTAACTCAAAATTCGTAAATTTTGAGTTGTGCCACTATTGCAGCCCATGAGCGATATTTCCTATTTTACAGCGCGAATATTTATTCATATAATCGCCTTTATGTTCGTCATCTTTATTGTCTGATCGTATAAGGCCTTCGCTGCATAGAATCAAATATTCTTTTCGAAAAGTACGACGATATCAGTTAAGGAAAAAAATTTTCTTATGTATATTAATGTAATTTTTTGGTTAACACTTTATGAAGAAAATACTGTAATTTTGCAGCGCGAATATTAATAGGCCTACACCTTCATATGCAATACTGTGAGGCACAGTAATTAGTGCTTTTGTGACCGGGCTTCCACTTATTGTACAGTAACATTCAACATGCATTATCTTCTTGCTCGTCTTCTTCATTGTGAGATGATAATTAGGCCCAGAGATATATACAGCAACAAATACTCCCTGAAAGAAATAATCCAAAATATAAGCCTACATCGATATTGAGAATATTATAGGAGAAATATTCCTCTAATACTGGGATCAGAACCCAGGACCTTCGGCTATACGTGCCACTGTTTTACCAACTGAGCTAATCTGGAACGCCAGATGGAACATCTCTCTTGTGACTGATTATCCTTAATATAATGGCCTACCTCACTGACCGACAAGTTATGTCATATGCAGTACTGTGAGGCACACTAATTAGTGATTTTTGTGACCGGGCTTCCACTGTTATTGTACAGTAACATTCCAGATGGATATATATATGCATAACCATAGATTATTGTCTGTGTTGGACATTACATGAGAATATGTGTTAAAATCCCAGGGTCAGAGGAATTTTTCTCCTACAAAACTCTCATGTAGTGTCCAAAAGTGACAATAATGTGTGGTTCAAGAATGCTTATATATCAAACGATATTGAGCTTCGGAAAAGGATAAGATTATCAAAGCAATGACCTTAAGATTAAATAGTCCAACATGTGGAATACGGAACAACTGGAAGCATGCCTTTCTTAGCGTTAAATAGTATATGATTAATAATTAAAACAAATCGAAGCATTCCTCTCTCAGTGGTAAATCGGCTATAATTAATGTTTTACGTTTTCAGATTGTGATGGGTCACATTTTCTCGAATGCACAAGTCTCGAAGTCGAAATTGCAGGAATTTCTCTGACTTTTATATTCATATTACACGAGAAAAAGCACCAGACAGAAAATTTAGCCATTTTAAACAATATCGAGAAACGCTCCCGTTGGTTCCTGTGGCTCTCTACTCAGTCATGGCCAATTTGATATTAGAGTGTGCATCCTGTCTCTATCTATTGACGAAATGCTTAACTCATTTATCTGACAGATGGCTATCTAACAAGCGAATTCGCTTACGGAAACGGGGGAAACGGGAGGGGGTTTATCCAGCAGAAGAGATATAGAAAACAGAAAGCTGTCTAATTGATATCTGAAGCTTTATGCAATCGGGCCTTAATGAAGTAAAATAATATTATTATTATGTAAATAAGAAGTAATAATATCTCAACCGTCCGTAAGTTTCTAAGCACAATGAGTCAAAGGTTTGGAAAAAATAATAATAATATATTTAAAAACACAAAACTTAAATAACAACAATGAAAATCATAATAAGAAACGATTTAAAAACATAAGTTTGAAAAACTACCATTACATAAAAATTAATTGAGTTAGAATGCTAAGGCTAAAATGGTCCATCTATGCAAAACATATGTAACGTTAAAAAAGTACCCTTAAAAAATTCAACCCCTTTGTAGATGTAAATCAGTTTTAGAATATGTCAGACATTTGATATAAAATAGAACGATTTTTAATGTTCATAAAATAAATTTTAAATGGGATAAATGTTAATGGGGGTGAACTCCATCCTCTTGGGATGTGATGATTGATAAGTGCTTATAAGGTCTTAATTGTAACGCCTATCCAATATAACACTAGACCTTAAGAACTACAGTATCTTTAATTGTTTTCTTAAAAACTAGCCCTCTAGAGGGGTGAACATTTAATCAGAAGGGCCTAACTCTTTGTATAATATTTCCACAATTTTAGTTTATTAATATTTAGGGGGTCTAACATTTCCATATCCTTAATTTATTAATATATGTTTCAAAGTAGGTAATACAGGTTTTGGTTTTACCGATCTAATCTAATTTTGGGCTTGACTTTAGATGGGGTATCGTAGAAGAGTGACATCATCTGGAAGCGTCGGTGGTGCAAATTCAAGATTGATAACGCATGTTTCTGTTTTTGCCGACCGACCGGCTTCGGTAGCTCGCGGACCTGACCTCAGCTATTATTACTAAGCTGCGATAATGATACAGCGAACACATGCAATCCCTAAGGATGCACACAGGGAATGTGAAAGATATTTATGAGTTGGCTCAAGGGAAATGAATAGATCCTACTTTACGATGAAAAGGATGTTTAATCATTTGTATTTTCACACCTACATAAGCTTTACAAAATAACGAGCTCTGCTAGTCTATTGCTGTCTTCTTTGAATTTCTGTAAGATATATGCTTCATGTTCACTGTCATAGTTTTATCTAATGGAAGAGCAATTTATTTGTGACTTCATTTTGAGTCTAGACGCAGGCGCCAAACTCATTTGCGTTCAGATTGTGAATCTGGCATCTAGGCGTGGGAACGAATCGCCAGCCATATACTCTTCCCGTATCTTACCTACGTCTTACGCATACTTCCAGTCGCTACAGTTCTGTTTCAGGATAATATTTAGTCTGGAGAATAAGTCACTGATTTATGTTTAATGATATACAAGCATAGTCTACCTAAGAGAATTTGTACCGACTCAATATCGCATCTGTTTTCTGCGCAGAAATCCCTGAAGTCATTCGTGTGTTGCAGTAATATCTTCCAGACTAATTAAAACAACTATATATAATTATATAAAGTAGGTAAAATTATATACAGGTAATTAAAGTATTTATATAATTAAATCTCTCTAGATATAATTCTATATAGGCTATAATTAAAGTGAACTCTTGCAAAATTTTCCCACTTGACCTGTTTTAACTGCTGCCCAAGTCTTACTCCTCATGTCTACCAATAAAAAAGTGAAGTTTCCCTTAATTTGCACACTTCTTTATATGGCAGCAAATAATAACAAAATATATAAAAATTATATAGTTCTAGCAACAATTATCATTATATTATTTCTCTATAGCCTATGTAGACTACTTGCTTTTTAGACTAAAATTAGTATAGGCCTATATCAATGCAATGAATGAAACGGCGCATATAGATAACATCGCTTCCATAAAGCGCTACATTTTTTCTTGACCTTCTGTAATCTGTAAGTAACGTAACTAAATTCGTTCACACTCATACTCACCGACTTAAGGAATAACCTAGAGCGCTGTTTTTTCTTGACCTTGGGCTATATATAAGTAATAAATAATTCGTTTATGTACACTCATACACAATGAAATAATAAAATATGCTTAAAATATGCGAACATTTTACATAATGCAATGGTAATAATAATAATAATAATAATAACAATAATAATAATAATAATAATAATAATAATAATAATAATAATAATAATAATAATAATAATAATAATAATAATAATAATAGTGCAAGTATTTTGGTTCAGTCACATTTAGGTTATACAGGAAGATTCAATGAACTACGAACCAGCAACATGTAACAAGTTATATGTAACATGTAACAAGTTATATGCAATTTTTGTTTAAAATATAGGTTACATAACTTTTTTATATAGGCTAACTAAAATTTAGAGACAAAAAGACATTTGTACTGCACAGTAGTGATGTGGGCCGGAAATATTCCCGGTGCAGAAGAAATTTATAAAATTTCCGTGAGCATTTATAAAAATCGTTAGTTTTGAATGTTTTACTGCTTATTAACGGTCCAGGTACATTAAAATTCCGCATGTTTATCTAGGGAAGTATTACCTTTTCCTGTGATATAATTTTTCACTTACTGTCAGAACAATGTACCCTAAGTCATCTTCTTTCAAAAAGTAATAATTCGTGATAATCTCTTAGGTTTTCTTTATAAACTTATATGTTATAAAGTGATACCTCACACTTATTTAAACAGGATTAAAGATAAGTAATTTAACATAATTGTTAATAGATTGTGTTGGTATTTAAAAATAAAATGCCAGAAACCAACACCTTCAATATTACACAAACACAAATTTAAATATAATAAGTTTTCATTCTAATAATTAATCATAAATCAGTCCCATGGTCTAGGCTAATCCTACTATAGTAAGGGGGAAAATTTAGTTCTTTCATGATTTATGAGGGCTAAGAGGAACCTGCGACTTGGCAGATGTGGCCATCCAAATCTTAGAGCTACAGTCGCTTCTACCACTACGAAACGTACACTCAGTACGTTTTCATGGATGCGATCTAAAAAGAGGAACAGTCTATCATCTGAGCGAGCAGCTAAACTCACTTATCTTTCATGCAACTGGAAACAGATGAATGCTCAACCTCAGAAGAAGAAAGAGAAGAGTGAATCTACTGGAGTTCAAACCCAAAGTTCTGATATTCCAGACGATCCAGATGAAGGGAAGGACCAAGAAGAAAACCTAGATGATGATGATGATGATGAAGGCCATGATGACAGTGATGATATTGGCATCCTTCCTGATCATGAAGAAAAAGAAGAGGATGATGAAGAAAATCTAAATGGACTTAATTGAAAGTGACTAGGCCAACAATTAAGATGAAGTCAAGGTCACACATTTAAAGAAAGCAAGTAGGCCTATTTCTAAAGGTTGTTTGGGTTCGTACTGTTTATGATTATTAATGTAATTTGTGTCTAATTAATAATCAGTCTCTTAAATGAACCCTTTTGTTAATCTTCTTTATTGACCTTCAAGAACCAGGGCAAATTTTAATTAACTCATTTTCATTGTTAACTATGTGAAAACCCAAGTAGTATGTGCGTGCTTATGGCCCGGTAGGGGAAATGGGGTGGGGGGTGATGACGTCATAGGAGTGGGGGTAGGGGAAGTGGGCGTGGCTTATTGGGGTGGGGTTAAAAGGGGGCGTGGCTTATGACGTCATAGGGGCGGGGCTAAGGGGAGGGGGTAAAAGGGGCGTGGCTTATGACGTCATAGGGGCGGGGCTAAGGGGAGGTGGTAAAAAGGGGCGTGGCTTATGACGTCATAGGGGCGGGGCTAAGGGGAGGGGGTAAAAGGGGCGTGGCTTATGACGTCATAGGGGCGGGGCTAAGGGGGAGGGGCTAAAGGGAGCGTGGCTACAAAATGGCGGAAACAAAATGGCGGATACAAAATGGCGGAAACAAAATGGCGGCTACAAAATGGCGGATTCAAAATGGCGGCTAGCGCCAAATTCAAAATTCGAAAATGCAAGAGTGTGCTAAGTCGAAATTTTGTATTCAATGCAAAAGTGAGCTAAGTCGAATTTTGATTTAAAAAATGGTGGGATATTTGAAAATTCAAAATTGTTACCAAGATGGCGTTGAGGGATTGGGAGAGATATATGAAATATGTATTTTTAAAGTGAGGAAGGAAGATGGCGACAAAAACAGGTAAAAATACTCCTACTATTGTATTATATAGTTGCAACTACTTTTTAAATTCTGAAATTTTGTGTACGGTAGACCATCTTATTTTTTATGGATGCAGCGCCAAAACTGTTAACCAAGTCCCCCTTAAGAATACAGCGACTATTTTTAAAAATTCTGAATTTTGTGTACGGTAGGCCAATTTCTTTTTATGGATGCAGCGCCAAATCTGTTAACCAAGTCCCCCTTACGAATACAGCGACTACTTTTAAATTCAGAATTTTGTGTACGGTAGACCGATTTCTTTTTATGGATGCAGCGCCTAAACCACCATTACGAATACAGCGACTACTTTTTAAATTCAGAATGTTGCGTACGGTAGGACAGCTTCTTTTTTTATGGATGCAGAGCCAAAACTGTTAAACAAGTCCCCAAAAACGGTTAACCAACTCCATTACGAATACAAAGGCTACTTTTTAAATTCCGTATTTTGTGTATGGTAGTCGAACTTCTTTTATGGATGTAGTGCCAAAACTGATAAACAATTCCCATTACGAATTCGGAATTTCGTGTATGGTAGACTATTCTGAATTAATGTTTTAAAACAATGTTTTTAACTAGACACAAAAGACGTAATTTCTGTAAAACTATGAACTGGTCCTATAATATTGTTGCAGACTTAAATGCGTTACATAAAAATTTTGTTCTAATGGTAAATTGAAACATCATATGATACAATGAGAATAAATCATGCCTATAATTAAAATTATCCCGTTTACAAATGATATCATCAGGACACTGTATGGGTCAGTTTTCTTGATAACAATCTTACCAAGTTCTGGACTTGAAACACTCATTTACCTTAATGAGTCACAACTAGCGAAAATAATTTATACAATAAACTTTTTTTCTACCGACCCGATTTATTTCAAAATTAGTACATAAGCGTATTATAGTGTTAGAAAGAAACCTTTAAAATTTCATGCCTGTAACTATTATATTTCACAGAATACATAATACAAAAATATTACTTAAAGATTTTATCAATCTAAAGTTATGATTTCGTGTAGAAGTCATCCCACTTACTACAGATGAATCATAAGTGGACTAAACTATTGTATATGAAAACTTTTTTTCTAACGAAGCGATTTAATTGAAAATTTGTACAATCATCTGTTACACTGTAAGTGCAAAACCTTTTAAAAATCAAGGTTGTAACTGCTATACTTCACTGAATATTTTTTTTAAATAAGTTATATATTAAGGCGAAGGAATTTGTACTAATTTGCTATGTATGACTCACAACTAGGATGATATAATTTACAGCAAAAACTTTTATTCTAACGAAGCGATTTAATTGAAAATTTGTACAATCATCTGTTACACTGTAAGTGCAAAACCTTTTAAAAATCAAGGTTGTAGCTGCTATACTTCACTGAATATTTTTTTTAAAAATAAGTTATATATTAACGCGAAGGAATTTGTACTAATTTGCTGTGTATGACTCACAACTAGGATGATATAATTTACAACAAAAACTTTTTTTCTAGCGAAGCGATTTAATTCAAAATTTGAACAATCACCTGTTATGCTGTAAGTGCAAAACCTTTTAATTTTCAAGTTTGTAGCTGTTATATATATCTATTTTTTAAAAATATTGTTAATTACAAGAATTCTTATGAAAACAGTTATCAATGTATGAACAGCAGAATGATCTTACGATCTGTCAATGTACACCCTTTACATCTGATTTTTGGATAGGACTTTCTTTTTCAGAGGTAAAATAAAAACAGCATTTAAATGTACCTTATTTATTTTCACAAGAAATATTATTATAGTACAGCAAAGTGGTACATACAAATCAATAATAGATGGGAGGAATTCCTTATTACAGATAAAATAACCGTTAAAATTTCTTAGTCACCCCAAGCCGACGCGGATCTTATACACGGAACTGAATGAAAATACATCATGTACAGATAAAGATCAACCGTTACATCCTGAATAGTTCCGGGTCACCCCTGCCGACACGGAAGTGACTGAAAATACACATACATACAAACATCCTGCATGCTAATTGTAGATCATCAATATGACACGTTCCTCCAGTATAGTCAAATTTCTCCTAAACAATATTACAGAGGTCATCAAAATATGTTTATCTCTACACAACCCCAGGCTATGTGAATGTCAGTAGTGAAAGTGATAATAATAATAATAAAAAAAGTTACAGAATTACTTATACCATTTGCGAAAGCTGTTTATGTTTTCCCACTGCATAGAAATTGAAAGATAAATAAATAAATTTATACTTACATAACTTTTTCTTTTCTCCTTCCAGATGAACAGTGTTAGTATTACTATCAACTAATTGAAATGACTGTGAAAGGATTAGGAATACGGTTAAGGTGAATTTTCATATCAGAACGTCACAACTTTATTCTGTATCATAAGGTTGTCACGTTCCCATGAAATAATGTGTATAAACAAAGGGCTTCACAGTAGTAGAACTGGATGGTTTATTTTCATAGGTAACGATGTCATATAATGATAGATTTTTCCCAACTTGTACGAACACCCTCTATGTTTATATAATTAAACACTTCACTTTGCATGAGTACAAATTTACTCGTGATGTCCTTTATAATAGTAGTGGAATCATAAAGAGGTAAGTAATCTCCTTATTACGTAAAATAATGCGAGAACTATCGTAATGTATCACACATTCTTTCAAGTCCTTACATCTCTGTAATTGAAATAGTCTTCTCTAAACAGTAACGTTGTTTTATGTAACTTGTTTAACTTCAGGTTTGTTTAAAAACACGTAATGAATATTGTCTATGATCCATGACTTTAAACTTAAAACAATTTGTTGTGCACATTTTGCTTCAGGAAAAGTATGAAATTTACAGACAGTATTACATTTAGGTAGAATATTTAAATTTGGACAATTGAAATCAAATAGATCGTAGACCTCAACAGACGGAATAATGTTTTGTAGAAATTGTTTCTTCTGACAACCTTTCACAAATACATGATCACAATTGTTGAAAATGTTTCTCACAATATTTTCCATATGAACATAATCTACAAACCCAAGATCGTATTGTAATCCATGATGAAAATGTTCTAAGTAATGTTTTGTCATCTCGTTTACAACACTGTCTTCAGGACTGTTGAATAATATATGTACACTGTTTTCACCTTTCAAATCACAAGAAAAAAATTCTTTTACAAAAAATACCGCTGATGCTGCGTCGACATAACCCTGTACATCAACAACGCGACCATTCCTGGATCAAAAGAAAATAATATATTACTATCAAAATTCAGACGTTTACGCAAATATAAAATAAATAATGATGTGTTTCTTTGTCATTAAGATCTGTTCTTTCTTCCTTTTAAAAATAACGTTGTTGAACACTGTTTTTTTTTCATGAACCGTTTCACCTTTCAAATCACAAGAAAAAAATTCTTTTACAAAAAATACCGCTGATGCTGCGTCGACATAACCCTGTACATCAACAACGCGACCATTCCTGGATCAAAAGAAAATAATATATTACTATCAAAATTCAGACGTTTACGCAATTATAAAATAAATAATGATGTGTTTCTTTGTCATTAAGATCTGTTCTTTCTTCCTTTTAAAAATAGCGTTGTTGAACACTGTTTTTTTTTTCATGAACCGTTAACCAGACTTAAATTGTATGCATTAGATCCGTCGAAATGTCCTTTATACACTAGCCCTAATTTGCATATGCCTGTGTTTATAGAATCAAAATCTTTCGCCTCAAACTGTTCAGAATACTTCTTTGGTAGAAAAACAGCCAGAAGTTCCTCCTTGTTTGACGTTTGTAATTCCAACAACACAGAGTCCCCATACTTAGTGTGTTTTAATTCAGCTGATAGAACATTATATGTTTGCCCTATGACTAGTTGCGAAATGGAAACGCACCTTGCTCCGTAAGTGGTCTTGTTGAATTTTTCGATTATTGAAACCATCTGAAAAGCAAGAAAAGAGTTTTTTAGTATATAAATTATGTTAACATTAAACTGTAGCACGTGTTTATGTAAAAATGAACAATCGAAGGACCTACAAATAATTAACAAAACTAGTAAAAAAAAATAGAATCTATTAGAAATAGGAAAACAAACAAGAAGTTAATTATATTTTTTAAACAAACAAACAAACATGACGTCACTTACCTCTATAGTTTTGTAGGAGAAAAGACAATGATAGAAGAACAGATGTAGATGCTGACGTCAACTATGTAGTCTTCACTATTCACACAGCTATGAAACAATGATTCAAGACGGAACTGTCCGGCAGTTTATATAGATTGGAATGAGTAACGGTTTCGTCAACCCGGAACTTTGTTCGAAAATAGAATTATATGCAGGATGTAGTTCAAAAACTGTTACGACCTGCTCTTATACTTTAGTCGCATTTAGAATTATATGACTCAACCGGATCTTATAAGAGTACATCCTTGTTTACAGACCTAGATACAATGACCTTTATGCGGATATCAGATAAAGGGTTTTTCCTTAACTTGTTACGACCTGTTCCTATAAGGAAATCCTATTTAGAATTATATGAGTCAACACGTTCTTACGCTAGTACGTCCTTGTTCGAAAATAGATAGATACATAGTTAATTAGAAACCGGAACCGTATTTCTTAGAACTTTCACAAGTTTCGTATTCAAAAATAGAATTAGGTGGGGGAACAGGATTTCATACACGCTGTTTACTGACAGCAATTACGTTATAGTTTCAAGCTTATTCAGACATGATGCGGATATCAGATAACGGGGTTTTCTTTAACTTGTTACGACCTGCTCCTATACGGAAAAACAGAGGTTGTGATAAAAACGTATAACATTATTTAAATGTAGAAATGATTACTAACATGTACCAAATTAATTTGAAAATGTCATACATGTGCACTTCATTTGCTATGAAAGCTAAAATATTTATGCAACTCACGGTTGAAAACTTACAATGCGTGCCTTTATAACAGTTACAAACTCGAAATTCAAAAGGTTTTGCACTTACAACGTAACAGGTGATTGTTCAAAGAAAAGAGTTTTTTTAGTATATAAATTATGTTAACATTAAACTGTAGCAAGTGTTTATGTAAAAATGAACAATCGAAGGACCTACAAATAATTAACAAAACCAGTAAAAAAAAAATAGAATCTATTAGAAATAGGAAAACAAACAAGAAGTTAATTATATTTTTTAAACAAACAAACAAACATGACGTCACTTACCTCTATAGTTTGTAGGAGAAAAGACAATGATAGAAGAACAGATGTAGATGCTGACGTCAACTATGTAGTCTTCACTATTCACACAGCTATGAAACAAAGATTCAAGACGGAACTGTCCGGCAGTTTATATAGATTGGAATGAGTAACGGTTTCGTCAACCCGGAACTTCGTTCGAACCAGGTGAATTCGGCTCCTTAGCGTAGTACATCAATGAAAGTTTCTCCTCGTTCATCTGTTGAAGCTGATCTTCACTCAGCTTTCCAAACCTTCCTGGTAGAAAAACGCTGCATCCAATCATTAAGTCTATAACGATTCTCCTCCCATACCTTGTATACACAGATCGAGCTTCCTTTACCGGATAAGCAAGTCCAATTTGTAGCTCACTCAACGACTTGTTACATCTCACATCGGGGGGACGTACACAGTTGAATAACGCTTTAGAGTGGATACTATAGACGTCTTCTTATTCTTGGTTTCTTGTGTATTTGGTAAGTCCTTCGTTGTAATATCTAATATATCAGCAGCAGTAGCAGCTGTAGTAGATTTAGGTGCACTTTTACGATCACGCTTCAATGTTGACATGTTGTAAGCTTGAAGATCACTAAACTATGTATACATGTAACTACGGTATTATATACTGTTCACCTTTCCCTCACTCTTGTTGTACATGATCATGCTCGTCAGGAACATTCGTCATTTCACCTGTGCCACAATCATCTCGTCCCATGTCGATGAGGACCTCACCTTTAGTTTTACTTATAAACCTGCAGAAGGGGGCCCATCTTCTATGTTCATTTGCTGGATCGTCCGTTTTTTCCCAGTGTCCTATCTGCGTATGACAGTACGTGCACTCGACTACGTCGTTGTATCCAATATAGTAGAATCCAGCTTCGCTCATTTTGTCCAAGTCTATAAATGTCAATGGCCAATCTTTAAAAGTTTTACGTCGATCAGATTGATTATGCATATCAAGCATCGATCCATAATACAGAGCCATCCTGCGCGTTATGCTTCTCACTTACGACTAACCTTAAAACAAGTTTGAACCTATCCTGCACGTGCTGTGTAAGACCTTGAAACGAGTTTGAACAAGTCTATAGTGATGACGTTATACATAAAGAATTCATGATTCAGCTGTAATGTAAGATGTACTTCCGGCCAGGTGTTGCGGCCACTTGTTCTGGTCTACGTGACGAAACGTGGGAACAAAACTTTAAAGCAAAATGGGATAATGAGAAACTGTACGAATAAAGAAATTTAGCTCATGTTGAGAATATTGTAACATACCCACATCAGGCATTCTATGGAATGAAATAATTTCTAAACTACTTTGAATTTTCTAGCAAATAGAATAATTTAGCTCATGGTGAGAATATTGCAACATAACCACATCATGCAATACATGGAATGAAAGAATTTCTAAACTATTTTGATTTTCAAACAGATATAATAATATGTGAGGTTGAACAGCGTCCTGTAAAAAAAATAGGTATGATATGATGTGTGATGGAAGTATGGAGGTGTCTTTGGTTCTAGGATATACCCTATTTATTTTATTCGATGAATAAAAGAAATCGTTTTGAAATAATTTTCACTGATACCGGATTTTCCTTTAACCTTTTATTGATATATATTTACGGCAGATACTAAAAAAAAGTGTCAAGTTAGATTTGAAGGTTGCAAACTAATCTTGAAGAGATTGTTACGTGTGGCAATCATCTATTATTTCTAATTAAATAGTTTGCCTCTATGGACTAACAACAATTAAAAAGAACACTGTATGTTACTAACCACTCTATAGGTCTACATACTTGAAATTTTTTGCAACAAATAAAAAAGTATAATGTTTTTCTTGAATCCCTAACAGATAATCATGTACTTATGGTGCAACGCATGATCGGCTCTGCTCAACTGGGTACAGGTGGTTCTTCAGGTTACCAATATCTTGAATACAGTAAGGCTTAGAAGTACAACCAATCATAAAAATATTCCTTTAATTCATCCAACGTCTGAAACAAAACAAAAATATAAATGTAAATAAAGTCTATTAATAGAATTGTATTGAAATATTGAAGAAATGTTACATACCATCTTGTTAGAAGATTTGTAGTCAGAGCAATCTTGTCCGTTTGCACATATATGATAGGACATCGTTCTATCGACATCTGATGGATCTAAACATAATGTATAATTACGAACGCCGTCACATGTTTCAATATGATTCTCGCCAGAGTGTGAACCCTTCTCCATCCGTCCACATTTCAGATGTAGAAAACATTAGTGCTTTCACAACACAACTTGTGATTAAAAACTCTATAATATTATTTAAATGTAGAAAAATTTTACTAACATATCTACCTTGCACACTTCAGTCGTTATGAAACTAGCGCATTTATACAAGTCATGGCTGAACACAGACAAAGCGTACCTTTTCACACTGTATAAAAGACAACTTGTGCTTGAAAAGGTACAACTTTATTCAGATGTAGAAAATATTAGTGCTTTCTCAACACAACGTGTGATTAAAAACTTACAATATTATTAAATGTACCAAATTAATTTTGAAATTGTCTACCTTGTACACTTCCATCGTTATGAAAACGAACTTATTTATACAAGTCATGCATGAAAACCGACAAAGCGTACCTTTTCATACTGTATAAAACACAACTGATGATTGAAAATGTACAACTTTATTCAGATGTAGAAAATATTAGTGCTTTCACAGCACAACTTGTGATTAAAAAACTCTAGCGTGTCTTTTCGTAGTGTATAAAACAAAACTTGTGATTGAAAACGTACAATTGTATTCAGATGTCAGAAATAATAATGTTATAACAACACAACATGTCGTAGATTAATTGAAAATGGCATACATGTACACTTCACTTGCTATGAAAACTAAAATAATTATACAACTCACGGTTGAAAACTTACAATGCTTGGCTTTCATCTGTATAAAACACAACTTGTGATTAAAAAACTCTAGCGTGTCTTTTCGTAGTGTATAAAACAAAACTTGTGATTGAAAACGTAAAATTGTATTCGGATGTAAATAATAATGTTATTACAACCCAACATGTCGTAGATTAATTGAAAATGGCATACATGTACACTTCACTTGCTATGAAAACTAAAATAATTATACAACTCACGGTTGAAAACTTACAATGCGTGGCTTTCATTTGTATAAAACACAACTTGTTATTAAAATCGCCATGAAAACTATATTATTTATACAAGAACTGTATAAAACACAACTTGTGATTGAAATTACGCGCGACGAGTTTTTCTTCAATTTCCTCCGAGATAACCTAACCTAACATACCGTAGCCTAACCTAACCTAACCTTTCCTAACCTAACCTAACCTAACCAAAGCGGTGATATAATAAATCGTACACTATAAGTTGGGTTATGCGACGATTTTTTTTCTTTCCTCCGAGATAACCTAACATACCGTAACCTAACATACCGTAACCTAACATTTCCTAACCTATCCTAACCTAACCAAAGCTGTGAACATACCCTAACCTAACTTTTCCTAACCTAACATAGCCTAACCAAAGCTGTGATATAATAAATCTTACACTCTAAAGTGGGTTCAAGCTTTAAGTGTATGTGAGCCATCTGTTTTCTGTAGTTTCTCGTTATAAAATAAAATTGTACATTTTCAATTCCAAGTTGTGTGTTTATACAGTATGAAGAGGCAAGCATTGTTAGTTTTCAATCATTAGTTGTTTCATTGTTATGTGTTTATACGGTATGAAGAGGCAAGCATTGTTAGTTTTTTCAATCATTAGTTGTATAAACCACATATTGGGTTGTAATAACATTGTTATTTACAACATCTGAATACAATTGTACGTTTTGAATCACAAGTTGTTTTTTATACAGTTCTTGTATAAATAATATAGTTTTCATGGCGATTTTAATAACAAGTTGTGTTTTATACAGATGAAAGCCACGCATTGTAAGTTTTCAACCGTGAGTTGTATAATTATTTTTGTTTTCATAGAGGGTGAAGTGTACAAGGTAAACATTTTTTCAAATTAATTAACAATAGTTGCATGAAGTTAAAACTAAAGATGTTACCTATTTATACTCAACAGTAAACTTTCTCATTTATAGTTGTGATCAGAAGGTGGTTGGCAGTGTCCTTAGTCAGGTAAAATAGAACGGCACTAGTATTTTACAGTTCACACAGTCTATGAATACACCTGAAAATATTATCAAACGAAATATGTGGTTAAACGTAACTAGCTGTGATGTAAAATGTACTGGAGTGCGCCATCAGATAATTATTATATTATTATTATCACATTTTTTTTTCTAAAGTTTTTTAGTTGTCTGTAACATAATGTTTTGTTCCTTGAACAAGTAATGTAGTAATTCGAAAATGTTTTCTTTGTACACTTCAGTCGTTTACAACTCATGGCTTGTGGATAAACAATCTGTATAATATTATCTAAAAGTTGAAAATATTACTAACTGTACCTAACTAATTTGGAAATGTTAGAAGAAAACTTACCACTTCTGCACTCACGTTAATACGAAAACTAAATTATTTTGCACAACTTGTGATTAAAGAGTGTATAGTACTATTAATATGTAGAAAGTATTACTACCACGAACCTAATTATGTTCAAAACTGTTCTTTCATTTATTAAAGCTCTATGTGAAACACTATAGATAAACCTGTACATTTATTATTCAAAATAAGTAGAAGAAGCGTTTTCATCAAGATGAGTGTGAAATGTAACTATTAGTGTTTACAGAATGTTGTAACAATGACCTTTTAGAGAAATCCATGACGTAACAGTCTTTACGGAGAAAATAAAAAACAGATCACAACAACAAACATCTTCAGAACATAACATATTTCTCATGCCTTTTAGCCATGTAGTATAAAATAGATAGCGGATTCATCATGATGACTGTGACAATGTAAGTATTACTGGAGAGAACTTTCACATCAGGAATAAACCATGGACTTAGCCAAAAAAAGCAATGAGTACAGAGACTCTAGTAATATAAGAAGCAGGACTTGCGATAACGGCATTACTTAGTGATCTAGAGGTGTTGGTCTGTATTGTAAAGATGTGTTCTAAAGATCACAAACGACGCGAGGAGGAGATCGTTGAGGAGTACATCATCCAAAACGAAATACAATTGTACGTTTTCAATCACAAGTTGTGTTTTATACAGTATGAAAAGACATGTTTGGTCAGTTTTCAAACTAGACTTGTATAAATATTATAGCTTTATTAGCGATTTTTATCACAAGTTGTGTTTTATACAGTATGAAAAGGCACGCATTGTAAGTTTTCAACCGTGAGTTGCATAAATATTTTAGCTTTCATAGCAAATGAAGTGCACATGTATGACATTTTCAAATTAATTTGGTACATGTTAGTAATCATTTCTACATTTAAATAATGTTATACGTTTTTATCACAACCTCTGTTTTTCCGTATAGGAGCAGGTCGTAACAAGTTAAAGAAAACCCCGTTATCTGATATCCGCATCATGTCTGAATAAGCTTGAAACTATAACGTAATTGCTGTCAGTAAACAGCGTGTATGAAATCCTGTTCCCCCACCTAATTCTATTTTTGAATACGAAACTTGTGAAAGTTCTAAGAAATACGGTTCCGGTTTCTAATTAACTATGTATCTATCTATTTTCGAACAAGGACGTACTAGCGTAAGAACGTGTTGACTCATATAATTCTAAATAGGATTTCCTTATAGGAACAGGTCGTAACAAGTTAAGGAAAAACCCTTTATCTGATATCCGCATAAAGGTCATTGTATCTAGGTCTGTAAACAAGGATGTACTCTTATAAGATCCGGTTGAGTCATATAATTCTAAATGCGACTAAAGTATAAGAGCAGGTCGTAACAGTTTTTGAACTACATCCTGCATATAATTCTATTTTCGAACAAAGTTCCGGGTTGACGAAACCGTTACTCATTCCAATCTATATAAACTGCCGGACAGTTCCGTCTTGAATCATTGTTTCATAGCTGTGTGAATAGTGAAGACTACATAGTTGACGTCAGCATCTACATCTGTTCTTCTATCATTGTCTTTTCTCCTACAAAACTATAGAGGTAAGTGACGTCATGTTTGTTTGTTTGTTTAAAAAATATAATTAACTTCTTGTTTGTTTTCCTATTTCTAATAGATTCTATTTTTTTTTACTAGTTTTGTTAATTATTTGTAGGTCCTTCGATTGTTCATTTTTACATAAACACGTGCTACAGTTTAATGTTAACATAATTTATATACTAAAAAACTCTTTTCTTGCTTTTCAGATGGTTTCAATAATCGAAAAATTCAACAAGACCACTTACGGAGCAAGGTGCGTTTCCATTTCGCAACTAGTCATAGGGCAAACATATAATGTTCTATCAGCTGAATTAAAACACACTAAGTATGGGGACTCTGTGTTGTTGGAATTACAAACGTCAAACAAGGAGGAACTTCTGGCTGTTTTTCTACCAAAGAAGTATTCTGAACAGTTTGAGGCGAAAGATTTTGATTCTATAAACACAGGCATATGCAAATTAGGGCTAGTGTATAAAGGACATTTCGACGGATCTAATGCATACAATTTAAGTCTGGTTAACGGTTCATGAAAAAAAAAACAGTGTTCAACAACGCTATTTTTAAAAGGAAGAAAGAACAGATCTTAATGACAAAGAAACACATCATTATTTATTTTATATTTGCGTAAACGTCTGAATTTTGATAGTAATATATTATTTTCTTTTGATCCAGGAATGGTCGCGTTGTTGATGTACAGGGTTATGTCGACGCAGCATCAGCGGTATTTTTTGTAAAAGAATTTTTTTCTTGTGATTTGAAAGGTGAAACGGTTCATGAAAAAAAAACAGTGTTCAACAACGCTATTTTTAAAAGGAAGAAAGAACAGATCTTAATGACAAAGAAACACATCATTATTTATTTTATATTTGCGTAAACGTCTGAATTTTGATAGTAATATATTATTTTCTTTTGATCCAGGAATGGTCGCGTTGTTGATGTACAGGGTTATGTCGACGCAGCATCAGCGGTATTTTTTGTAAAAGAATTTTTTTCTTGTGATTTGAAAGGTGAAAACAGTGTACATATATTATTCAACAGTCCTGAAGACAGTGTTGTAAACGAGATGACAAAACATTACTTAGAACATTTTCATCATGGATTACAATACGATCTTGGGTTTGTAGATTATGTTCATATGGAAAATATTGTGAGAAACATTTTCAACAATTGTGATCATGTATTTGTGAAAGGTTGTCAGAAGAAACAATTTCTACAAAACATTATTCCGTCTGTTGAGGTCTACGATCTATTTGATTTCAATTGTCCAAATTTAAATATTCTACCTAAATGTAATACTGTCTGTAAATTTCATACTTTTCCTGAAGCAAAATGTGCACAACAAATTGTTTTAAGTTTAAAGTCATGGATCATAGACAATATTCATTACGTGTTTTTAAACAAACCTGAAGTTAAACAAGTTACATAAAACAACGTTACTGTTTAGAGAAGACTATTTCAATTACAGAGATGTAAGGACTTGAAAGAATGTGTGATACATTACGATAGTTCTCGCATTATTTTACGTAATAAGGAGATTACTTACCTCTTTATGATTCCACTACTATTATAAAGGACATCACGAGTAAATTTGTACTCATGCAAAGTGAAGTGTTTAATTATATAAACATAGAGGGTGTTCGTACAAGTTGGGAAAAATCTATCATTATATGACATCGTTACCTATGAAAATAAACCATCCAGTTCTACTACTGTGAAGCCCTTTGTTTATACACATTATTTCATGGGAACGTGACAACCTTATGATACAGAATAAAGTTGTGACGTTCTGATATGAAAATTCACCTTAACCGTATTCCTAATCCTTTCACAGTCATTTCAATTAGTTGATAGTAATACTAACACTGTTCATCTGGAAGGAGAAAAGAAAAAGTTATGTAAGTATAAATTTATTTATTTATCTTTCAATTTCTATGCAGTGGGAAAACATAAACAGCTTTCGCAAATGGTATAAGTAATTCTGTAACTTTTTTTATTATTATTATTATCACTTTCACTACTGACATTCACATAGCCTGGGGTTGTGTAGAGATAAACATATTTTGATGACCTCTGTAATATTGTTTAGGAGAAATTTGACTATACTGGAGGAACGTGTCATATTGATGATCTACAATTAGCATGCAGGATGTTTGTATGTATGTGTATTTTCAGTCACTTCCGTGTCGGCAGGGGTGACCCGGAACTATTCAGGATGTAACGGTTGATCTTTATCTGTACATGATGTATTTTCATTCAGTTCCGTGTATAAGATCCGCGTCGGCTTGGGGTGACTAAGAAATTTTAACGGTTATTTTATCTGTAATAAGGAATTCCTCCCATCTATTATTGATTTGTATGTACCACTTTGCTGTACTATAATAATATTTCTTGTGAAAATAAATAAGGTACATTTAAATGCTGTTTTTATTTTACCTCTGAAAAAGAAAGTCCTATCCAAAAATCAGATGTAAAGGGTGTACATTGACAGATCGTAAGATCATTCTGCTGTTCATACATTGATAACTGTTTTCATAAGAATTCTTGTAATTAACAATATTTTTAAAAAATAGATATATATAACAGCTACAAACTTGAAAATTAAAAGGTTTTGCACTTACAGCATAACAGGTGATTGTTCAAATTTTGAATTAAATCGCTTCGCTAGAAAAAAAGTTTTTGTTGTAAATTATATCATCCTAGTTGTGAGTCATACACAGCAAATTAGTACAAATTCCTTCGCGTTAATATATAACTTATTTTTAAGAAAAATATTCAGTGAAGTATAGCAGCTACAACCTTGATTTTTAAAAGGTTTTGCACTTACAGTGTAACAGATGATTGTACAAATTTTCAATTAAATCGCTTCGTTAGAAAAAAAGTTTTTGCTGTAAATTATATCATCCTAGTTGTGAGTCATACATAGCAAATTAGTACAAATTCCTTCGCCTTAATATATAACTTATTTAAAAAAAATATTCAGTGAAGTATAGCAGTTACAACCTTGATTTTTAAAAGGTTTTGCACTTACAGTGTAACAGATGATTGTACAAATTTTCAATTAAATCGCTTCGTTAGAAAAAAAGTTTTCATATACAATAGTTTAGTCCACTTATGATTCATCTGTAGTAAGTGGGATGACTTCTACACGAAATCATAACTTTAGATTGATAAAATCTTTAAGTAATATTTTTGTATTATGTATTCTGTGAAATATAATAGTTACAGGCATGAAATTTTAAAGGTTTCTTTCTAACACTATAATACGCTTATGTACTAATTTTGAAATAAATCGGGTCGGTAGAAAAAAAGTTTATTGTATAAATTATTTTCGCTAGTTGTGACTCATTAAGGTAAATGAGTGTTTCAAGTCCAGAACTTGGTAAGATTGTTATCAAGAAAACTGACCCATACAGTGTCCTGATGATATCATTTGTAAACGGGATAATTTTAATTATAGGCATGATTTATTCTCATTGTATCATATGATGTTTCAATTTACCATTAGAACAAAATTTTTATGTAACGCATTTAAGTCTGCAACAATATTATAGGACCAGTTCATAGTTTTACAGAAATTACGTCTTTTGTGTCTAGTTAAAAACATTGTTTTAAAACATTAATTCAGAATAGTCTACCATACACGAAATTCCGAATTCGTAATGGGAATTGTTTATCAGTTTTGGCACTACATCCATAAAAGAAGTTCGACTACCATACACAAAATACGGAATTTAAAAAGTAGCCTTTGTATTCGTAATGGAGTTGGTTAACCGTTTTTGGGGACTTGTTTAACAGTTTTGGCTCTGCATCCATAAAAAAAGAAGCTGTCCTACCGTACGCAACATTCTGAATTTAAAAAGTAGTCGCTGTATTCGTAATGGTGGTTTAGGCGCTGCATCCATAAAAAGAAATCGGTCTACCGTACACAAAATTCTGAATTTAAAAGTAGTCGCTGTATTCGTAAGGGGGACTTGGTTAACAGATTTGGCGCTGCATCCATAAAAAGAAATTGGCCTACCGTACACAAAATTCAGAATTTTTAAAAATAGTCGCTGTATTCTTAAGGGGGACTTGGTTAACAGTTTTGGCGCTGCATCCATAAAAAATAAGATGGTCTACCGTACACAAAATTTCAGAATTTAAAAAGTAGTTGCAACTATATAATACAATAGTAGGAGTATTTTTACCTGTTTTTGTCGCCATCTTCCTTCCTCACTTTAAAAATACATATTTCATATATCTCTCCCAATCCCTCAACGCCATCTTGGTAACAATTTTGAATTTTCAAATATCCCACCATTTTTTAAATCAAAATTCGACTTAGCTCACTTTTGCATTGAATACAAAATTTCGACTTAGCACACTCTTGCATTTTCGAATTTTGAATTTGGCGCTAGCCGCCATTTTGAATCCGCCATTTTGTAGCCGCCATTTTGTTTCCGCCATTTTGTATCCGCCATTTTGTTTCCGCCATTTTGTAGCCACGCTCCCTTTAGCCCCTCCCCCTTAGCCCCGCCCCTATGACGTCATAAGCCACGCCCCTTTTACCCCCTCCCCTTAGCCCCGCCCCTATGACGTCATAAGCCACGCCCCTTTTTACCACCTCCCCTTAGCCCCGCCCCTATGACGTCATAAGCCACGCCCCCTTTTACCCCCACCCCAATAAGCCACGCCCACTTCCCCTACCCCCCACTCCTATGACGTCATCACCCCCCACCCCATTTCCCCTACCGGGCCATAAGCACGCACATACTACTAACCCAGTATTACAATATTTTATACGTAATTAATTAATGTTCATTGTTTATGTACTTTCATTAATTCTATATTAATCTTTGAACTTATGAAAATACTTTAATTTTATTTAACCTAATCATGATTAAATTTAAGTAACAAATAGGTATCTGAGTTATCTTGCTCGTAAATCATAAATTCAAGGGAATTTATTAAATTTTGACAACATTTCCGGGAACATTCCCAGGGAATATTTCCTCGAGATTAGGTTCCTGCCAGATTGCGCTGTGAATTGAAGTCTGGCGTAGCTCAGTTGGTAAGAGCATTGGCACGGATAGCCAAAGGTTCTGGGTTCAAGTCCCAGTGTCAGAGGAAATTTTCTCCTATATAATTATCACAATATTATCTCAACTATATTCTATAACTTTTTACTAGATATTGATGAATTTCATTTTTCCGTTTGTGGTGATTATGTTTGTTTCTATAAAGAAACTGTCCACCTAACCAAAAATAATTAGATTTATCCAAAAGTTCATTCTATGCAAAGTTTACTATGCTTTTCAGATGTACAATAGTATAATAATAATAATATAACTTAATCTCACATATATGTCCCTATACAAAGCTCTCATAATGTTCCATATTATCTTCATGGAGGTGATATATCGTATAATTGGACATGTCCAAATATTATCACAGAATATATAGCAGAATATATAGTAGTAAAAGCTATTGTCGATCACACTGTACTCAATTACACATTAAAACTAGCAAATGTTGACATAACTACTTAGAAATTGTTAAAATAATTAAAATTGTATCAAATTTATATATCATGTATATAATTGGTTTGTTAGGTTAAAAGCTGTGCATTATCATACCATTGTCTGTTGCATCACTATTATGCATACAGTATGTAAATTTGCCGACCACTTCTCAGCAAATTATTGTCATTAATGTAAAATAACTCGTAGGTGCACTGAAATCCAGTAATTGTAGAATAATTGTAGATTAATATTAACCAAATTGGTGATGGTTCATGGTTGTATCGCGTAGCATTATTTGATCTTTTTGGCATTTATCTCTCTCTTGGATATGTGCAATTCGATCATCATCAGTCCCTATGTATGACTTAAATTTTGACGTCCGGATTGCCTGAGTACAACTGTGGTAATAAAAAATGCCGGTAGCCGAACCTTTAGACGGAATAGGCTACTTTAGTATATCATATTTGCTTCAATTGATATGAGTCTGGCCTAGGCCTATATCAAGTTAAAGGTTTTAATGGTTAATACTATTTAAATCTAAACATTGGGACATCATTAACTCCACTCGTGTGCTGAAATCATTAACTACGTGCATGGACTCCCTTCAGGATCAAGCACGTTTCCATGCAATTCAAGCTAATGAAGCAAGCTCTTGACTCTCGGCCATACCATCTACTCAAATTGGCACACTTATGGATAATTGCTCATTTCGGATTGCTGGAGCACTACGTCTAGGCTGTAAAATCTGCCAGGAGCACACTTGTGTTTGTAGGGCCTCGGCTGACTCTTACGGTCACCATGCATTGAGCTGCTCCAAGAACTCTGGCAGATTCTCCAGGCATTCTGCCTTGAACGACATCATCAAAAGAGCTTTGACTTCTGCTGGAGTGCCTGCTATCTTGGAACCCGTAGGTATCAGCCGCTCTGACGGCAAACGCCCACACGGTTTGACACTAATTCCATGGAGACAAGGCAAATCCTTGATGTGGGACGCAACATGTGTAGACACAGTAGCACCATCCCATTTATCCTCCACCTGTAAACTTGCTGGGTCTGCTGCTGAATCCGCTGTCCAGCTCAAGAGGTCGAAATATCGTGCTATAATCGATAATTAAACTTACATCTTTGTCGTCTTCGGAGTAGAAACATTTAGTCCCTGGTGCTCTGAAGCCAAAGCCTTCGTTAGTGAATTGGGCAAATATCTGCAGTTCATTACTAACGATCATTGCGCCACTGAATACCTGAGGCAGCGCATAGGCATAGCCATCCAAAGGGGAAATGCTGCTCGTGTTATGGGGACGTTTCCCCTTCCTCTTCATTAGAAGAAATATTTTATTTTTGATGTTAAATATAAAACTGTATTTTAAAAACTATATAAATGTAAATATAAAATAAAATTTACACAATACTTATAGGCAATAACATGCTTATAACCTAACCGTCTTTTTCACTGTCACTATACGTCACAGTCTACTTTTAAACGCCTTGTCGCTACTTGGGAAAGACTCGAGTACTTTTTTTCAGGTAGATCATTCCAATCCTTGATAGTCCGGTTTAGAAAAAAAAAATTTCCTACGTCGGTTCTCTGTTCTCTTTCATTTATTTTATACGAATGCTCATTTTTTATATAACTATGGGGTGCCTGTGTTTTACCTATTATTTCCTTCCAAGCAGGCTCACCTCTGTAGGCCTATGCATTGAAAAGTGCACACAGCCGAGCGCGTTTTCTCCTTTCCGAAAGTGTGTCCCATTGATATGAATTATCCCTTCGACATAATTTATTCATCCGTTTTATAATTTTATGTAATACAATTTTTATTAATATTTTATGATCTATAAGGATCCCAACATGTGGCACCATACTCCAATATTGTTCGGACTAATGACTTGTAAGTTATCTCTTTGGATTTATTGGTCCCTTTCCTTAATCACAAAATGTAACACTCTCCAAAAGCATGTCCCCCCCCCCTGATTCCCTCCTGAAATAGACTTCGAGATATTTGCAATTTTTTTTTATCTCTGGTGCGATTTGACCTCTTTAAGTCATATGTTTCGGTAAATTTGTTTATTTTCCTTGTAAAATGGACGGTTTTGCTCTTTAAAGAATTAATTTTTATTTTATTTTCTATAGCACAATTGTTTATCCTATTTAGCTCTTCCTGGAGGAAAATGATACCATCGTGATTTTTAATTTCCCTATACACGATACAATCATCAGAAAATAATTTAGGTAGGTCGTTCACATAGGACAAGAATACTAATGACACCAGGACATTATCCTGGATTAGGTTGTCTTGTGTTTACCACATTAAAAATAATAACTTTACTATGCCTACATATTTATTCTTGTCTTATACATGGTAAGGATCAGTTTGACACACTTATACTCCCTTAGGTCTGACGTTTACACATATGGTACAAGGAATAAACATAATATTGAAGTTCGGAATGTTAGACTAGTAAAACAACCAATAGCTACAAATATCTCAGTCTAATACTATTTCTGAATAGATCATTTGAACGAGTTGTTATGAGATGGCTAAAAAAGGAAGCTTTTTATACCTACAAGGAATTTCTAGAATGCAGTTCTTACGATTTAGCATTTTAAAACTTGTTTCATATTGTATGGTTTCTTACCTAATCCAAGATCTTCATAAATCCTCCATTCGAGTCTTCCTATATTGCAAATTTAATAGGTCTAGATTATATATACTATGAGGCCAGGCTGCATTTGAGACAATAACTTTACTTTCTCCCATAGGCCTACCGAGTATAAAGATTACTTTCCCTCATAGGCCTACCAAGTATAAAGAAATTCTATCGTAATAAAAATAGAAAACGTTATAAGCCTAACACTGGAAAAAGCATGTTTCACGATGAATTCACAAACTATTATTTGTTTTGAAAATTATATGAGAATACGTTAGGAGAAAATTCTTCTGACGACAGGATTCGAACCCATGTCGATGTTGTACCAACTGAGCCAGTCAGAATTAAAATACATTCATGTAATGTTTAACATAAATAATATTCTGAGGATTCATGAACAAATATCTACATCTTAAATGTTACAGCGCAAAAGCAGTGGAAACCCGGTCACAAATTCACTAAATGAATGTGCCTCACAATAATATAAGTTATATGACGTATATGTCTCTCAGTGATATTGATAATTAAGGTACTCACAGAAGAAAGATTATATTTGGCACCGGGAGTCGAACTCTGGTTAGCTCAATTGATAGAGCATCGGCACGGATAACCAAAGGTCACAGGTTTGAATCCCGGTGTCAGAGGAATTTTACTGCTAAACTTTTCCCATGTTTCACGATGCCTACCAACGGTAAATTGTTCGAAATGATGTATGTCTGTCTCTAGTGGCCTGTAGCAGATACAGTGGGCTAGTAGGCTATTTTATTAATATAATTTTGACTTCTTACTGTTTCTGTTCCTAAAATCTTAGTAGTTTTCATCAAAACATTTTTACAACTTTAAATATTCAGAAGAAGGCCTTAACGACTTTATTAAAAAAAAATTAATTTTGCTAAACTTCTTACTTTGAGTAATAAAACGGTTTCCTTTTTTCTATAAAACTTAGATTAATTATTAGTGTTCGTTTTCGATTATTCTGGACTACCTGAACTATGTTAGAATATATAAAATCTGGTTGTAGAGACTGTTAATATGAACACTCTTTATCACGTTATTTTATAAAGTAAGAATTAGTGAAATAGCTTCAACGAACAATAGGAGAAGATGTGGAAATAATTTCACTATATCGTTTGAGCTCAAACTAACAAAAATATTTTCTTAAGCACTGTTTATAACATTATTTTCTTCCCGAAGAATAAGTGACTTGAGCAATTTTTATGATCATTCTCAGATTATTTTCTTCCCGAAGAGTAAGTGACGTCACACATCCATATAATACAACCGGCAGGATAATTGTCTTATAAATTTTTATTTTCAGATTTCTGGACAGAAGACGAGAAGATAAGAGTTTCTGAACTGCATAAAAACAAGCATTTCTGATTTTAGTCTACACTTAAATTCTGCCTTAACATTATTTGTATCTGTAACTGTTGCTCCCAGATATTTATATTTCACCACTTGTTTGAACGATTTACCGGCTATTCTAATATTTCGAAGGACATTATTTTGACGTTTCATGACCATACACTTAGTTCTTTCCGTATTAATTTCCAATCCAACATTCCTTCAGCATCGAAAATTCGTTCTGCAATTTTCTTGATTGTGATTATATCATCGCCCAAGAGACAAACGACATCTCCATAAACTATATTCTGTTGATTGCCATTTAATCCTAGTCCTACCTTGTTTTCCTGACTTACCTAATGGCATATTCCAAAGCGAAATTTCTTTCGCACAGGAAGTTATAAAAAACTGCAATTAATAAATTATTTAGTTGTAAAACACAGTAGGCCTATACCTTTCTTATAAAGCATACGCTAAAACTAACCCAAGATATGAAAATTCTCTGAGAGGTCCGGGGATCTTATCTCAAACCTCGTGGCCGGCCGAATTGACTTGGGTTTTTCATGGTTTATGTTTGAAAAGACAAACACCGGACTTGTAGGTCTTGTTTATTTTCCATAGCTCATCGCCGTAATGTTACCCAATATTGTAATCGCTTAAACTGTACGAATATGGCCCGGTTGCATAAAAGCTCCAGATATCTTCTAGATAGCTAATGGTTCTATACATCTTATATACTCGATAAACACCTTCCCATTTCCGAAAGGGAAATCGCTCGGTAAATAGCTAATGGCAGATAAATGAGTTGAGCACTTTGTCAATAGATGGAGGCACGGTGCATACTGTAATTACAAATTGGCCGTGATTGAGTAGCAACCAATGAGAGCGCCTCTAGCTATTGTATTAAAAATGGCTGAATTTTCTGTCTGCTGTTTCTCTGGTAAAATGAATGTAAAACGTGAGAGAAACTTCGGCAATTTCGAGACTTGTGCATTAGAGAAAATGTCACCCATCACAATCTGACAACGTAATGCATAAAACGTAACACATTAATTAAGTTGTAGCCGATTTACCACTGAGAAAGGAATGCTTCGATTTCTTCCCAATTCTAATGATGGGCTATTTAACGCTGAAAAAGGCATGCTTGCAGTTGTTCCTTATTTCATATGATGGCCTATTTATCCATAGGTCATTGCTTTGACAGCCTGATTCTCTCCGAAACTCAATATCGTCAAAGATCTAATTCTTTCGGGGAATATGTTTGCTTTACACATCTCTAGGCCTAATTGTTGGCTCAGGATGAAGATGACGAGAAAGAAGATGATTATGTATTAATATTCGTCCTGTAAAAAGGCAATATTTTCTTCATAAAGTGTTGCATCAGAAAATAAAATTAATATACTTAAGCTACATTTTTTCCGAATCTGAATATCATCGTACTCTTGAAAGGATTGCTGTATTTCTTTCAGGGAATATTTACTTCTGTATATATCTAGGCCTTATACGATCTGGCATTGAAGATGGCCAGCAATAAAATATGATGTGAATTAATATTCGCGATGTTTTCCTAAAGGTATTACATCAGAAAATGAAATTAATACAAATAAACGATGGATACATTAATAGCCTAGGCTATAACAATGTTCATCTAACCGATAATACACAATTTTTTCTAGTACTATGAATTATTTCACACACAAATTAATAACCAATGCCAGCTTTATTACTACTTTTCATTTCAATACCATAACAAGCTAGTAACATCATGTAAGATAAAATGCTAACATAATAACGAAACATACATCAACATAAATGAATCGCACGTCCGCCATATTGAATGTTTATCTGGAGCTTCGTGAGATATCTAGTGATCTATCTACCGATAATTTATCGAGTGATTTATTGAATGAATAACCGTCATCTGACGTTTCAGAAATACTTATCGATGGATTAATGCAATCTAATAGATATGTAACGTTTCAGAAACCCGGCCTATATCAGTCAAGAAGACATTGCTGAACAAAAGAAACAGATGCACACAAATGAATAATTATTACATGTTTGGTGAAGCCAAACATTATAAGCACATGATAGGATCTATATGCAGTTAAAGCAAGAAAAATAAACTAAGTAACAACAACAGCAACAATCATAGTAGTTTAACGACTTTAATAATAAAGAAAATAATATTCTTAAATTTTTATGACTATATTTTCTATAACAAATCTATATTTTAAAAAAGAAAAGTATTTAGATACTGTTCACATAGATCCATAAAATGTCCCACTTAAAATTCTATTGATTCAAGTTGGCTAAACTCAAATAGCCTATATCATTCGTTAACTTTCACTCTCTTTTATTATGTATTTGCTTGACCCAGAAAATAATCTAATAATAACTATTGAATAATCTGAGCTATTTATTCAGTTAATAGGTGTGATGCTATAAGGAAAATATATAAAGATATTCAGTAAGATCTCTAAATCTATTCAACCTGGAGGCTGTGACGGGCTTTTCTTACTTTATGCTATAAAGTTCCTTAACTTCTTGGATTAAATCTTCGCCAAAATTCTGTGACGACTAATATGTGATTATTCTTAATCGTAGTATATAAGTTTACTGAACTCCTACAAAACAAGGTCACTCATGCACCTGTCGTGTCATCATAACACTGCCTGCATAGTCCACATTCCAACGTTCAGTACAACTACCTTTGACACCGGGTGATTGCAAATTTCCTACTCTCAGTCTACTTTCTCTTTCTTTTAACAATTTACCCAGTCTTGATAATATTGATGAAAATTTATATTAACGGGCGCCATCATCAATACGCTTCCTCTTTTCTTTTTGTTATGTATCAGCCCAGACACAAATTAAATTATAGATACACAGGCTATGTACCTACATGCCCCTCGACTAGCTTTTTAAATAACAGTGGAGACGGGAGTTGGGTTCGGATTTATCTTTCTTTTATTATTTTGTTTCTTCTTTTTCTCCTTTTTTCAATACTCACTACCAAAGTATGTAACTTAGCACAAAAACCAGCTACTCTCAAACCATTATAAGGATAAGGGTCAAAAATCTGAACTTCACGTTAATTTACTTTGCATAACAATAACCATAATTTATTTAATATATTATTTTTTTTTTCTTTTTTCAACAATAACAATCTTATGTACAATAAATTACATTTACACTACATTAACCATTCAACACTTTTATTGGTAGGATAATATTTGATTATTCAAGGTTAGTATACCCAATTTTAACTATATAAGTACGTTCTCTGTTCAACAATAACAAATCCTTAATTAATTACTTTAATTTTCTTTCTTTTTTTTTTTCAGGTATCTACTAGAACGTCTTGTATTGTTCTTCTAATTTACTACTGACTTGTGCAGTCATTTACATTTGCAACTTCAGGATAGCTCAATATATATATTATACTGGGTGTTGTTTTTTTCTCTTGAATAAATAAAGGTTTTCAATTCATAATCCAGTCCTTACTCTACAGATTACACTCAATAATCCCACCTATGTCTCCTATATTAGTCTATTTGTCAGCTTAGTCCATGAAGAATTGTATTTAAAGATAGATAGAAAAGACAGTCTCACGAAGAAAGAAATAGAAGTTTAGGCCTATACCCACAGAGTGACTGTGGCGATAGACCACCGATACAGGAGCGACGTCTAGATCTTGAGTTACAAACAATCTGACTCCTCTCCTGCAACCGGGAAAATATTAATGGGCCGCAAACAAAAATACAATTTTGTAAATCGACGTCAGAGGTCCCTGACACTCTCTCCTAGAGGCACGTGGGGCCGTTGTTCGCCTCCAACATCGATGGCTTTCACAATCTCTCATAAATTTCTTTTCTTTATATGTTACTGGTATAGGCCTTGCCTACTACCAGATTTTATTTGTTTGATTCGGGATACTTCCGGCGTTCCCTCACCTCACCCTTACAATCTCTAGTACTTGCTAATAAACTACTTATCATCAGTACACTACTCGCAATTTCCTATTCTCCTCTTTCTAACCTAACCAATCATTTGTTGTTATCTTTCAACTCACTCTCCTCTTTCTAACCTGACCAGTCATCAGCTATTATCTTTTAACCCCTTTCTTTCTTTAAGTAGAGTTCCCTTCAGCTTATACCATTGATTTAATTCACTCGGTGGTTATTCTAGTTTTCCTACTTCTTACGTTACTACTCTTTAACATGGGCACCCAATCTTCTTTTGTCTCTAAATTCCCTAGAATTCTAACTGAAACTAATTCACGCCCAGATTAGTAAGCTTCTCTATAACCCCTTTAGTGACTTCTACTTCTACCCTAACATGTAAATTTTCCAATGGTACACACCTAATGCACTACCACTCGTAGGCCTTCTTTTGCCCTTCAATCTTTCCACTTCTTATCCCCCTCTACCATATTCCATACACCTTCGCTTGTAGATAAATCTCTATAAAAAAACATAACTTAACATTACAGGCCAGCATGAAATCTATTTATAGATAGTCACCCGTCACCTGAAAGAAACCCAAGAGGGAGGGGCCCTCGTAAGAAGTACTAAGCATGCCCCTTAATTACTTTTCTTCCTTACTCCCCTCGCGTCCTGTCTCAAAAATAACAAAGTTTATATGAGCATCACCAATTGCCCCTAGCTATGTATTCATTCGTGGGACAATTACCCAAAAAAACTTAAAGTGAAGAGATATATCTGTGGCATTCAGTTGTTAGGCTCTAGACTGCTCTTTTATAATTAATTTAGACCAGAAATAGAAAATAGTTGGATTACTGGATTTCATCACTTTACTTCTAGAATTCTCACTTCTATGTTTCTATTCTATTCTATTCTATTATTCCATACGGTGTCTAATCGCCATACATGACTTAGAAACCATCCTTAAAAAAAAAGGATATCTCAATTTTCTCACTCCCCAAACAATAAGAAAAAAAGTCTAGACGCTTATACTCAACCAGTGATGTCCAACTTATCCTCCGATCCTGAGTTGTCTTCCATTACTTCCTGATGTCCATATCTGCTCTTATTCAGAGCGAGCAGTCACGACTCACTCTCACAGCTGGTGTTCGCTGTAGCGGTGTCTCGTACTGGCCGACTTGATGTATTCTTCTGATTAATGACTATCTCCATATAGCCGTGTCAAGGAAGTTCACAACCAGAATTTCCTTTAGATGAAAGTCTGACACACCATTATGCCAGAACGCCTCTACCGCTGTCACACATCCCAATCTCGTCTTCTCCCTTCTGCCTTTTCAACTTCTCTCTCTCGTGGTCAGGCACGTACTACTAACCGTCTTTCAGGTTCCGCACGTCTCCCTCGTCGATTCACCGTCGACGCATGCGCACCTCTCCTTTTCTGTAATTCAAATAAAATTCAGGGCAGTATCGATAATCATAAAAATGTTCAATATCGATTAGTTGCGGTCCCCCAACCCTTCCTTTGTTTAGGAATGGTCTCCTATCGTTGATTATGCACGTCGCTATTTGCGTCGTTACATTCTTCCCTCACTCACCATAAAAAAAAAATAATGTTGACACAGGTCACATTCATTTTTTTTTTTTTTTTTTGTGCGTGTCTCTTTTACCAGCCTTAAAGAATGTTTATCCAGGAACAAAGGGTTTCAAGTCTTTGACGTGCCACTTCCCCAACTTTTTACCAAAACGGTTTGTCAGTTCGTAGCTATTTTCACTGAACTTTTTCTTTATAATATAGGGCCCGACAAACTTTGCACTTAAACCTGCTGTATAAGCTTGTGAGGCATCACTTAATTTAAAGTTTCTTCTTAACACTAGATCTCCTGGACGAAATTTCACCTCTCTCCTCCGAAGATTATAATAATGACTCGAATTCTTATAGGCGGTTTCTAAGTTATGTCTAACCATTAAACGTACCGTTTTCAATTTATTGAGTCTCTCCACCCAAATTTTTGGAATTTCTTTATGAATCGGTTGGTTTTCCACCTTTTCAATCCTACTGATAATTTCAGGCTCCTTCCCATAATTTAGCATATAAGGAGTGCATCCAGTGGAACTATGCTTAGCCGTATTTATAGCAAAATTAAATTCTCTCAAATACACATCCCAAACTGTCTGATCCTTTTGAATATAACTAGAAATCATTGTTTTCAATACTCTATTGACTCTTTCTACTGGATTTCCTTGTGGCGAATATACAGGTAAATAACAAGGAGTTATATTAAAAGCTTTAGCTATCTCTCGCATTAATTTACTAGTGTATTGCGGTCCATTATCCATCAGCAAATATCCCGGAATTCCCCATTTAAGGATAATCAATTCATAAAATGCTTCCGTAACTGCTCTACTGGTTGCTTTCCTTAACGCTTTACATTCTACATATTTGGTAAAGGTGTCCTGAAATACTACAATGTATCGGTTCCCTTTTTTGGAACGTGGGTAAGGTCCCAACAAATCAGTAGCTACAGTCATCCAAGGTTTCTCTTTCTGGTAAAAATGCATTGGTCCTGCTTGAGCCGTCTGTAACACTTTCTGTCTCTGACAGATTTCACAAGCAGTAACATACTTAGCAACATCTCTAAACATTCCCGGCCAATAATACTTGTTTGCTATCCTAAAGAAAGTTTTAGCTATTCCCATATGTCCTGCAGTAGGTGCATCATGACATTCCTGCAATACTTTAATCCTATAATCTTGCGGAATAACTAATTTCCACCTATTCACTGTTCCCTCTAAAGTTTGTTCTAACTGATCTAATCTTAAATGGTACAACTTCTCATCTACGACCTTCCAATCTGGCCAAAATTTAGGTTTACTTTGTACTTGCTCTTTCCGCTTAATATACCAAGCATCTTGTATATTTTCCCATTCCACTACTTCAGAGTTATCAGTCAACAAGAGGCAAAATTCTTCCTCTACCGTTTTCTCTTGAACTTTCCCTTCGTGTATTCTAGATAAAGCATCCGGAACTTTTTGTAATCTACCAGGCCTATGTATTACTTCAAAATCATACTCCTGGAGCAATAAACTCCACCTAGCTAATCGTCCGGTCGGATTCTGTAATGTATTTAACCATTTCAGAGCAAAATGATCAGTATATACTTTAAAATGATAACCTTCCAAATAAGGACGAAACTTTTGAACTGCCCACAATATAGCTAACAATTCCTTCTCAACTATTGCCCACTTTTGCTCACCTACCGTTAAAGTTCTACTAGCATAAGCTATTACTTTTTCCTCTCCTTCCTCTCCTGTCTGAATTAATGCTGCTCCTAGTCCTGAAAAACTAGCGTCGGTCTGTAACACTAGGGGTTTAGTATAATCTGGACAAGTTAATATAGGACTACTAGATAATTTCGATTTTAATTCATCAAAAGATTCCTGACATTCCTTAGTCCAACGCCATTTCTGATTCTTTTTCAGAAGTGCAGTGAGGGGCTTTACAACTTCAGAAAAAAATGGAATGAATCGTCGGTACCAAGATGCCAATCCTAAAAATGCTCGTACTTCCTTGACTTTTGTAGGGGCTGGATACTCAAGGATACACGAGATTTTATCTGAATCTACAGCAATTCCTAATGGAGTAATGATATGACCCAAATATTTTAATTCACTTCTGCAAAATTTTGATTTTTCCCTATTAATTTTCAGGTTAGCTTTTCTTAATTTCTCTAAGACTTTTTCTAACAAGGACAAATGTTCTTCAAATGTCTCGCTAATAAGTACTATATCATCCAAATAACAAAAGCATTTCTCTCCTATCTCTTCTCTTAATATAGTATCAACTAATCTTTGAAACGAGGCTGGTGCGTTATGGATTCCAAAAGGCATAACTCGAAACTGATACAATCCTCTACCAGGTACGGTAAATGCTGTTTTTTCTTTACTTGCTTCATCTAATGGAACTTGCCAATACCCATTTTTCAAATCTATTGTACTGATATACCTAGCATGTCGTAATTTACTCAAAACATGTTCAATGTATGGCAAAGGATAACTATCTCTTTTAGTACAATTGTTTACTTTTCTGAAATCTACGCAGAACCTCCATGTTCTATCTGGTTTCTTTACCATAACTACCGGAGACGACCAAGGTGAATTTGAAGGCTCTATAACTTTTCCCAATAACATTTTATCTATTTCCGCGTGTATAACTTTTTCCAAAATGGGTGATACTGGATAATATCTTTGTTTTATAGGTTTTGCATCGCCTGTATCAATAACATGAGAAATCAAGTCTGTAAGTCCAGTACACTGATCAAATTTCTGTAACTGATTTTCCAAAAACACATTCAATCTGTCCCTTTCCTGAGGTGTAGGTAAAGTAAGAATATTATGTAGTTGATCTTCTTCTTTTAAATCTATAGCCTTAACAAATTGAAAAATTTTTGCTGGTTCATCTTTGAAATACCAAGTCCCATCTTGCAAATCTACTACTAACCCAATTTGTTTCAAAACATCCATGCCCAGAATCATATCTACTGCTAAATTTGGCATAATTTTACATTTTATCTGAAAGATCCTGTCCTGCAATTTCATCTCAAAAGTTCTCTCTCCTGTTATAGAACTATAAGTTTTATCTGCTAGTTGCACCACCCTAACTTCAGATTCTTCTACTGCTAAATCTAACATTTTACACAAAAAATCACCCTTCTCTCCCACATAAGTTTTATCTGAACCGGAATCTATTAAAGCAATAAATGTAATATCCTCCAGCAAAATTTCAACAAAACATCTATCTCCATTAACTAAATCTGTAGGATTTATATTTAACATCACACAAGCCTGATTTTTAGTTAATTGTCATAAAGAATTTGTAGGCCTAACTTTTCTTTCCTGGGGCATCCTACAATCAATAGACCTATGTCCAAGCTTATTACAATTATAACATTTAATCGTAGCGCGTGGAGGAACTCTACGAGGTGCTTTACACTCGAACTGCCTATGTCCTGTTTTATCACAATTCCAACATCGCTGATTATTTGAAAAACGCAAAGTGGTGTTTTTACCATTATCCTTCGACTCATCCTGTCTCTCTTTATTTTCTATTACTTTAACCATTCTAGAATCATTTACAGGACTTGAATTCCGTTCCTTATCCCACGTCTTTGCAGAAAAACTAACATTGGGTTTCTTTTGTAACTCGGACGATGGAAGTTCCTGTTTTCCCTGAATTCCTAGCGCTGTATGAACTGAAGGTATAACAACTTGTCTCTGAGGTTTATAAGCCGTTTCTTTAATTGTAGCTCTAACCTGCGTTGGAGGAGGAATATATCTCTCAGAATCTAACAATATTTGTTCATACTGTCTACCTACACGTATTAAATCTGTTATAGTTTGAATCTCTGCAGGTCTAAGGTACAATTTTACATCAGGACGCAAATTTTTGATAACAGTCTTCATCATTTGTTGAGGACTCATTGGAGTACTCAGCCTCCTCATTAACGTTTGAATAGCATTAACATAATCAAAAATCGATTCTTTGGGACCTTGCGTTCTTTGTCTAATCTCATCCAAAAGCGAGTCTTCCTCATCAATAGGCAAATAATATTCTCTAAATTCTTTCAAAAAAGCTTCCCATGTAGGCCAATCTGTTAATCTGTTCCTGTACCAAAGTAAAGCTGAATCTTGTAAAATTTCGGGTAATACTGACAATAACTCTACACCTTGTAACTTAGAACTTTGTTTTAAATCTTCTAATCTCTCCAAAAATAAGTAAATACTATCCCCAGGTTTGAATTTAATGTTCCATTTACGAACCAGATCCAAAGTATTTGGTTTATGTGGCTCTAACTGAATTGTAAACGATGGTACTACTGGTACAACTTCTTCTGAATCAGCTACCGCCATGGCCTTCCTACGCATTAACTTAACCCATGTATACACTACATCTCCATATGAATCTTGTGGTACCGTTATATTATGTTCAACTAAATCTTCTTCCAAAACTTCCTGACTCAGAGCAAAAGCCGTAATTAACACTTGAAATGACTGAGGGTTCTTACGGGCATAATCTAACAAGCGTTGTCTTAACTCATCCCTTGTACCTGTGGTCGGTAACTTTACTCTATCACATTCTGCCTCTAAATCCGCCTTCCTCAACTTCCTAATAGCTTGGGTTAGCTCAGCTGCTCTTATTTGTGCATACGGATCAACATAAGTAGCCATATTTATATATTAACAATACCACTGGAAAAAAAGATTAGAACACACAATAGTTCAGTCGTCTGTCTTAGTCATCTAGAAGTCCTTACTTGTCAATAGTCATTATTCTTTTCCCAAAAATATGTTATTATTATTATTTATTTTTTTTGAGAATAAACTTCAGTTATACTAACCTAACTCCCAAAATTCTTTTAACCCTATCTCGCCTCACGTTAGGATATCAAACTATCACTGCCTCACGCTATGGGCTATCATAATATGGAACTTCAACTGAATAAAGGTTTCTTTTTTTTTTTTTTTTTAACAATTTTAACTAAATTAAGTTGCAACAATTAGCAATACTGTTTTGTTTTAACACTACTCAGCCCCACGCTGGGCGCCAAACTTTGTGACGGGCTTTTCTTACTTTATGCTATAAAGTTCCTTAACTTCTTGGATTAAATCTTCGCCAAAATTCTGTGACGACTAATATGTGATTATTCTTAATCGTAGTATATAAGTTTACTGAACTCCTACAAAACAAGGTCACTCATGCACCTGTCGTGTCATCATAACACTGCCTGCATAGTCCACATTCCAACGTTCAGTACAACTACCTTTGACACCGGGTGATTGCAAATTTCCTACTCTCAGTCTACTTTCTCTTTCTTTTAACAATTTACCCAGTCTTGATAATATTGATGAAAATTTATATTAACGGGCGCCATCATCAATACGCTTCCTCTTTTCTTTTTGTTATGTATCAGCCCAGACACAAATTAAATTATAGATACACAGGCTATGTACCTACATGCCCCTCGACTAGCTTTTTAAATAACAGTGGAGACGGGAGTTGGGTTCGGATTTATCTTTCTTTTATTATTTTGTTTCTTCTTTTTCTCCTTTTTTCAATACTCACTACCAAAGTATGTAACTTAGCACAAAAACCAGCTACTCTCAAACCATTATAAGGATAAGGGTCAAAAATCTGAACTTCACGTTAATTTACTTTGCATAACAATAACCATAATTTATTTAATATATTATTTTTTTTTTCTTTTTTCAACAATAACAATCTTATGTACAATAAATTACATTTACACTACATTAACCATTCAACACTTTTATTGGTAGGATAATATTTGATTATTCAAGGTTAGTATACCCAATTTTAACTATATAAGTACGTTCTCTGTTCAACAATAACAAATCCTTAATTAATTACTTTAATTTTCTTTCTTTTTTTTTTTCAGGTATCTACTAGAACGTCTTGTATTGTTCTTCTAATTTACTACTGACTTGTGCAGTCATTTACATTTGCAACTTCAGGATAGCTCAATATATATATTATACTGGGTGTTGTTTTTTTCTCTTGAATAAATAAAGGTTTTCAATTCATAATCCAGTCCTTACTCTACAGATTACACTCAATAATCCCACCTATGTCTCCTATATTAGTCTATTTGTCAGCTTAGTCCATGAAGAATTGTATTTAAAGATAGATAGAAAAGACAGTCTCACGAAGAAAGAAATAGAAGTTTAGGCCTATACCCACAGAGTGACTGTGGCGATAGACCACCGATACAGGAGCGACGTCTAGATCTTGAGTTACAAACAATCTGACTCCTCTCCTGCAACCGGGAAAATATTAATGGGCCGCAAACAAAAATACAATTTTGTAAATCGACGTCAGAGGTCCCTGACACTCTCTCCTAGAGGCACGTGGGGCCGTTGTTCGCCTCCAACATCGATGGCTTTCACAATCTCTCATAAATTTCTTTTCTTTATATGTTACTGGTATAGGCCTTGCCTACTACCAGATTTTATTTGTTTGATTCGGGATACTTCCGGCGTTCCCTCACCTCACCCTTACAATCTCTAGTACTTGCTAATAAACTACTTATCATCAGTACACTACTCGCAATTTCCTATTCTCCTCTTTCTAACCTAACCAATCATTTGTTGTTATCTTTCAACTCACTCTCCTCTTTCTAACCTGACCAGTCATCAGCTATTATCTTTTAACCCCTTTCTTTCTTTAAGTAGAGTTCCCTTCAGCTTATACCATTGATTTAATTCACTCGGTGGTTATTCTAGTTTTCCTACTTCTTACGTTACTACTCTTTAACATGGGCACCCAATCTTCTTTTGTCTCTAAATTCCCTAGAATTCTAACTGAAACTAATTCACGCCCAGATTAGTAAGCTTCTCTATAACCCCTTTAGTGACTTCTACTTCTACCCTAACATGTAAATTTTCCAATGGTACACACCTAATGCACTACCACTCGTAGGCCTTCTTTTGCCCTTCAATCTTTCCACTTCTTATCCCCCTCTACCATATTCCATACACCTTCGCTTGTAGATAAATCTCTATAAAAAAACATAACTTAACATTACAGGCCAGCATGAAATCTATTTATAGATAGTCACCCGTCACCTGAAAGAAACCCAAGAGGGAGGGGCCCTCGTAAGAAGTACTAAGCATGCCCCTTAATTACTTTTCTTCCTTACTCCCCTCGCGTCCTGTCTCAAAAATAACAAAGTTTATATGAGCATCACCAATTGCCCCTAGCTATGTATTCATTCGTGGGACAATTACCCAAAAAAACTTAAAGTGAAGAGATATATCTGTGGCATTCAGTTGTTAGGCTCTAGACTGCTCTTTTATAATTAATTTAGACCAGAAATAGAAAATAGTTGGATTACTGGATTTCATCACTTTACTTCTAGAATTCTCACTTCTATGTTTCTATTCTATTCTATTCTATTATTCCATACGGTGTCTAATCGCCATACATGACTTAGAAACCATCCTTAAAAAAAAAGGATATCTCAATTTTCTCACTCCCCAAACAATAAGAAAAAAAGTCTAGACGCTTATACTCAACCAGTGATGTCCAACTTATCCTCCGATCCTGAGTTGTCTTCCATTACTTCCTGATGTCCATATCTGCTCTTATTCAGAGCGAGCAGTCACGACTCACTCTCACAGCTGGTGTTCGCTGTAGCGGTGTCTCGTACTGGCCGACTTGATGTATTCTTCTGATTAATGACTATCTCCATATAGCCGTGTCAAGGAAGTTCACAACCAGAATTTCCTTTAGATGAAAGTCTGACACACCATTATGCCAGAACGCCTCTACCGCTGTCACACATCCCAATCTCGTCTTCTCCCTTCTGCCTTTTCAACTTCTCTCTCTCGTGGTCAGGCACGTACTACTAACCGTCTTTCAGGTTCCGCACGTCTCCCTCGTCGATTCACCGTCGACGCATGCGCACCTCTCCTTTTCTGTAATTCAAATAAAATTCAGGGCAGTATCGATAATCATAAAAATGTTCAATATCGATTAGTTGCGGTCCCCCAACCCTTCCTTTGTTTAGGAATGGTCTCCTATCGTTGATTATGCACGTCGCTATTTGCGTCGTTACAAGGCTATAGATTAATTTTTGAATAATACACTTAATGCGAGTTTCAGATGTTCACATGTAGTGGAAGAAAGTTCGAGAAACTTATTTTGCATCATGCATTTATTGTAAAATTATCCCTAAGTTTCTATGTTGAAATATAGGAACGATATTACAGTTAGCGGTAGCGAACTCAGAAATGCATGAGTTCGATACATGGTTCCGTCCGGTGTTTTGTTTGAAGTGTATTTTTTAAAATTCAAGTGTCTAGTTAAAAAGCAGGGATATTCTTACGATCAAACGTGAAGTATTCGCCTCAACACATCGTTGAATTGCCAAGGCTTGCTACGTACTACAGATCATTTCGGATTTATTTATTTTATTGTGAATTACTGCTAAATACATTTCACCATGAATTAGTACTTTGTGCTCATTACGTTGGTAACTCACATTAATCTATTTATTTTAACTCGACGTAGTCCTAAAGCGAGACAGACCAGAGAGAAGAAGAGTACGATATGAAATACAGTTATATTTACTCCATGCGACTGATTGACAAATGGTTGGCTTGGAACACTCGTTTGTTATATAAGAGTGGGATGAGGACTGCAATAATTATGTCATATAAATATGCTACTTTGATTCATTTGCCGCTTGGGAACAGAATCTTGTTATTCTTACATTAAGTTTATTTGATGAACATTTTGTACTCGTAGCAGGACCAGGCCTTCCTAATGGAAATGCAGTCGGCGTGGAAAAGATTTCCGCTCCAAGAGTGGCATAAAGTACGTCATCCTATGTATTGAATTCCACTTTATTATCAAGACGATTATTTGAAAAGTGGATTTAGATAAGAACACACTTATTAAGGGCAGAAAAAATTGCCAAATCCTTTCTTTTTTTGTCCAACCCCTTTCACTCTCCTGCTATTTGTTTATAACATATGAATGTGTGCACTTATTAATTCCATGATATATGACATATTTACAGAATTTAGTTGTGTTATTGGGGATACTGTGATATACTTGGTAATCCATGTACCTATATTTCAAGCCAGTCTCAGGAATAGATACAGTAATTTCCGTCCATTGCTAAAACAATCTCGTTTTAAAAGTAGTTTTTTCATGCTTGGAAGTCACCTACGATAGCAAAAATACAACTTAATCAATTTATGGATATCATGCGCTAAATACCTGGAACACAAAAATAAATTGAGTTCTGTGGCGGTGTTTACTCAAGGCAAGCCTTATTTAGAAGTATAAAATGAGTTGTATTATACATTTTATGCATGATAATTTTCTTATTGAAGATGAAGCTATGAGACATTGGGTGGTATAAATAAAACCAAGCAACGGCTCAAAACTCACTAATTCCTAGCAGCTGCTTGGTTTGGTATAAATAAAAAGCGGCTTCCTCAGCCACCTGCCTAGCAGTTGCTCAACGACCTTGACAGCTGAGCCGCTGCTTAAGATTTGGTATAAATGAAACTAAGCCGCGGCTTGCTTTTTTCTGAGGTACCTCATTTGCGGACTCAGCTTGCTCAAGTGAAGTTTTTAATCGTATTGGCGGGGTTCGTGGGGGGTGAATTTTTAACGAATATGAGTAATTTACAAGGGGCGTGTGGATTATGACGAGCACAGATGTAAAGAATCGGTTGTACAATAAAATTGTAAAACATGTGTAACTTGACTTTGTCATTTTTCTTTTTAATTATAGGTCTAACACATTCTCATATTTTACTGGTATCAATATGAACGAAAATATTTCAAACGTGATTAATTCTTTTTTTGCACGACGTAACTAATTAGCGGTACTTAGGAATATTGTTGCAGTGGATCGTAACTTGATATTCCCGCACGCAATCTGGTTGCTATGAAAACAAAAGAAATCTCCGTGCGGTAAAAATTACAAAAAGCACAAGTGCCGTAAGTAAAATCATCATAATACAAGCCTTTATGGAAGACCGGAACCAAGGCCCCCCCCAGTTTGTGGCGACTTTAACAGGACAAATATTCGGTCCCCATAACAACCAACATATGCGAATCACTTTCTGAAATATAACATCAATCTTCAATAGTGTATAGGCCTATACATAATATTTTCAGCTAATATCTCAATTAATATAAATAAATTGGTATAAATATTCATCGTACAAAAAATATCATGCAATACTCATGCCGTAAGCGCATAACGGATCCCGGAAATCGAAAAAACTCGGCGCAAGCGCCTCATTTTTTCAAACTCTTTCCTCGATCCGTATGCACCGCTTACGGCACTTGTATCGCAATATACTATAACACTATTTCAAATTGTAATACTGTAAACTAAATAGGTTAACTTCAAATCTATTATATAGCAAGCAGATTCAAAACGAACGTATTTTATAAATTAATTATGGGAACTAATGAAATATTAATAAAAGAACTACATATATTAATGTGGGACAATAAATTAAATTAATAAAATAACTACATATAGACCTATATGTATTAATGTGGGATAAAATCAGCTGATCTGAAGAAATCTCACACCCTTAAAAGCTTATCCGGGTTTGTTACTATCAATTTGACTATATCCCCTTCTTCATACACACATCAACTCTTGGAGGGAATGAAAGAAAATGGGTAGAGCACCAGCTTTTAGACTTTTCAGTGGTACAGTCTGCACAAGAGCAAAATATTAAAAATGCTAATATTATAAAATATCCTTATTATTTACCTAATAGCTACTAAGTAGACTTGTGATTTTAGGGCAATTGCCTACACTGTTATGTATTAAATGTGTTTATTAGTATAAAATATTAACTTTTGTTTATTAGAAGTAAGTAAAATTGTATCTGTCTGCTGTTCTAGTTAAATGCTTAATATATTAATTTACAAACCTAAACATAATTTTTAGCGCCCCAAAATCAAGGTTTGCTAATAAAACATGAATACTAGAGAATATTGTATGAGAAAAATTTGTCTGACACTGGGACTTAAACCCAGGACCTTCGGATATCCAGGAGTTTTGTATACTAGGCCTCACTCTCTTATCTCTTTTCTTTCTCCCAAAATAGTTTTTCTTTCTTTAAATTCAGTACTTATATTTCCAATTTTTCCTTTTCTTCTCGGTTCTCTCCCAATTTTTTTTAAGACTATCGGCTTATTCGCAGTGAGTCTCAGGTCGAATTTTACTTTATCCTGCTCTTCAAATCACTAATTCTTCGTAAAATCTGGTTTTCAGTTAACACTACGTTACATTCTCGTTCTAGCTGACTTTTGAAAACAGTTACTGCTAGAGATTTTTTCTTTTTTCCCCTGGCAGTTGAGCTTTATTTCAGTACTCGTTTGTGCATTTTCAGAATTTGCACGATCTGCTTTTGAAATACACTATTTTCTTCAACCATTCTGATACATTATGCTAAACTTTAAATTTTAAATCGCTGTACAGACAGTCAAGTGGCATGTTTGTTTACTCAGCTGCTATGTGCCGGGCGATATGGGATGCAGGTGTCAAGCAGTTGCTAGCCGTTGCCTGAGCAGCGGCTTGACAGGGAGGGGAAGTTTTTATTTATACCAAACAGACAGCGGATGCTAGATTCTCAACCTTCTCATGAGCAACGGCTTGGTAGCAGTGGCTTCGTTTTATTTATACAACCCATTGGGTTTAGTATAATTTAAAGTTTAGTATAATGTATCAGAATGGTTGAAGAAAATAACGTCTTTCAAAAGCAGCTCGTACAAATTCTGAAAATGCACAAACGAGTACTGGATAAAGCTCAACTGCCAGAGGAAAAAAGAAAAAATCTCTAGCAGTAACTGTTTTCAAAAGTCAGCTAGAACGAGAATGTAAAGTAGTGTTAACTGAAAATCAGATTTTAAAAAGAATTAGTAATTTGAAGAGAAGGATGAAGTAAAATTCAGACCTGACACCCACTGCCAATAAGCCAATAGTCTTGAAAAATTGGGAACAGAAGTTCCTGGACCTGCTACAAGCAGAATCAAATCCGTCTATTGCAAGAATGGCAAGTAAGAATTTATTTTTAAAAAATACCGTATTTACTCATTTATTTTAAATTAATTTGTACTATAACAGTAAGAAGTAAAATATGAACTTCTTTTATCATCCAGGAGGAATAGAAGTTGGTTTAGACGAATCACCATGTACATGAGAACGATTCACTTCAGTGCCCTCCGTTCTTGTAGCTCCGGACTCGACTCCTGACGTGAGGGACGATACACTAGTTAGGGAACGCACGGCAACTCGAAAAACTGTAGGAAAAAGAAGACACGTCTGTGAAGATGAAGAAATAACTGGACTCAGCAACACCAAACTCCAAAGGATGGTATTAGTGAAACAGAAGTGTTGGAAAAAAGGAAGAAAGAGAGAGAACCCAAGAAGAAAAGGAAAAGTATTGAATATAAAGAAAGAAAAACTATTTTGGGAGAAAGAAAAGAGACAAGAGAGTGAGAACAGGTCCCCGTATATGTTACCTCTCTAGGCCTAGTATACAAAGGTCCTGGGTTCAAGTTCCAGTGTCAGAGAAATTTTTCTCCTACAATATTCTCTAGTATTCATGTTTTATTAGCAAACCTTGATTTTAGCGCACTAAAAATTATGTTCAGGCTTGTAAATTAATAAATTAAGCATTTAACTAGAACAGTAGACAGATACAATTTTACTTATTTCTAATAAACAAAAGTTAACATTTTATACTAATAAGCACATTTAATACTTAACAGAGTAGGCTATTGCCCTAAAATCACAAGTCTACTTAGTAGCTATTAGGTAAATAATTAGGATATTTATGACCTTAGCAGTTTTAATATTTTGCTCTTGTGCAGACTGTACCACCGATGAGTCTAAAAGCTGGTGCTCTACCCCATTTCTTTCAATCTCTCCAAGTGTTTATGTTTGTATGAAGAGGGGGAGATGGTCAAATTGATAGTAAGACACACAAACCCGGATAAGATGTTCAAATTGATAGTAAGACAAACAAACCCGGATAAGCTTTTAAGAGTGTGAGATTTGTTCAGATCAGCTGATTTTGTCCCACATAAATATATGTAGGTCTATGTGTAGTTATTTTATTAATTTAATTTACTGTCCCACAATAACACATATAGGCCTATATGTAGTTCTCTTATTAATATTTCATTAGTTTCCGTAATTCATTTATAAAATACGTTTGTTTTGAATCTGCTTGCTATATAATAGATTTGAAGTTTGCCTATTTAGTTTACAGTATTACAAATTGAAATAGTGTTAAAAGAATTAATCACGTTTGAAATATTTTAGTTCACGTCGATACCAGTAAACTATGAAAATGTGTTAGATCTATAATTATGTAATAATTTTGTGATTATTATTATCGTTATTATTAAAAAGAAAATTAACAAAGTTAAGTTAAGTTACACATGTTTTACAATTCCATTGTACAACCGGTTCTTTATATCTTTGCACATCATAATCCATACGCCCCTTATAAATTACTCATATTCGTTCAAAAATCACCCCCATGAAGCCCGCCACCACGATTAACAACTTCACTTGATCAAACTGAGACCGCAAATAAGGTACCTCAGAAAAAAAAAAACAAGCCGCTGCTCGGAACACTGAGCTGCGGCTTAGTTTTATTTATACCAAATCCTAAGCAGCGGCTCAGTTGTCAAGGTTGAGCAACTGCTAGGCAGGAGACTGAGGAAGCCGCTTTTTATTTATACCAAACCAAGCAGCTGCTAGGAATTCGTGAGTTTTGAGCCGCTGCTTGGTTTTATTTATACCACACATTATTTTAAGCTGATGCAATAAAAACAATGAATTTACAAATTAAAATTCGATACTTATAATGTATTTCACTAAAACTGAATATTTATTTTTAAAAAGTATATGAAATTAATATACTTTTCAATCTTGCTTCTCGGGTCGCGGATAAAGGGCTCCCGGGTTATGATCAGGATGTAGGCTTAGATAACGCTGGCTCCTTTTTAGTCTTTTCTTAACAAAGTTGTTTTTATACATTTTATTAAGTCTGGGCATAGGCTCCATCTGTCTTGCGTACCTGAAACGCAGCATCCAGCATAGCGGGCGTGATCTCACCTGCTGCTGCAGAAATTCGCTGTCGTATTTGGCGTAGATTGTCGATCCGTGTTTTGGACACCTTAGACCTAATGAAACCTCAGATGAAAATCTCCAAGGGTGTCGAGCTGAAATGACTGCTTAAATGCGTTGTGAGTGCACTTAATTGGCACGCTGTATGGCTTGCACTGTTTGTGGTGTTGTAGCTGCAACAGTGCCAGTGCTTGTTAACTTCATGATCAGATCTCTGACAGTTTGCCTGCTAGTAAGCCTACCTGGTTTCCTGGATTTCCTATAGAAATCTTGCTGGACCTGTACATAGGTCATTCATGCAGTCGAGCTGAAAGACTGCTATTATTTATTGTATGGTTAATTTGGTTTCAAATTAGGCTACGTAAAAAAATATTCATTAATTAGTGATATCAGGAAAATGTCAAGTTTATTTTTTAATCAACCTATATATTATGTTGTCAAATTAATCGGATCAGCGGCAATAGCAGCAGTATCAAAGAGAGGAGAAGCAAATAACGTCTAGGATAGGGTTGCCAACTACCCCACATTACCCGGGATATCCCGTTTTTTCACTTAACTTGGAAGAAAATCAACATAATTATATCCTGTTTCCAGAATTCTCAACATTTTTTAAAAATTTTTTTATTCTTTTTTTTTTAGTTTGTTTTGGTACGATTCATAATATTATGAACTTTGATTAGTAGTAGTGTCGTATATTATCCTATTTTCATATTATAATATACGAATCTTCTCTCTGTATTTTCAAAATTATTTATCATGCTCGACTTCGAGGCGCCTAAATTTCGTCCCTTTTAAATTTACAGGGAACAGTTGTATCAATGTTTAATATTTATTTCCGGTGAGGATCAGGAATGTTCCATTTGTAGAGTAAACTAACTAGTTTTAACATTTGTCATGTTGAGAATAAACACTTAGAGGATTTGGGAAAGAAGAACACAAACCATCACATCTTGATACAAAGAGGGGAGATATTATTGTTAGGTCAGGGAGCTCCGCCCTTCATGGCAAGTATAAATACGCATGACATTTGTAAGGGCTTGTATTCTACTTGTGTTGGCAAGAGGACTCTGTGTCTGACTGCGTTGTACTTATATTCGTCTTTTTCTTAATAAATTAACTTTAACTTCTGACAGTGTATCGACTTATTGTTCAATTCTGTATCTGTATCTGTTACCCTATGATCCCCAGGTGGGGCGAAGGGGCCTCCAATGGAGCATTACCTATACTAATTTTGATATGCTTATTTCCCGAGAGAGGGTAGAGGGGCAGGTGGTAAGCCCATCGCCTCGCAACCCCCCTCTGGAAACGAAGTATTTCTTGGACGTAAAAGGGCCGAGAAATTTTGTCCAGAGGCTCTAATTTAGGCTTGGAGTTCTTTTACGTGCCGTAAATCTACGACACGGGACCCCCAGCTTAAAGTCCCTCCCGGAGGACTCCGTGCCCAGGATTTTTACGTCCTGAAAAATCGACCGCGGCCGGGTTTGATCCCGCGACCTGCGGATCTAGAGGCGGGCACGCTACCTCTAGACCACCGCGGCCGGCTATTGTTCAATTACTCCAGGGTAATTGCAAATCCAGTTTAAATTTAGAAAGCCAGTGAAGACTACTACACGACAGAGTTTTCTTGGTGGCAGCGGTGCTGGATGCAATAACTTCGATTTTTTTTATCCAACTTAAATAAATTTATCACTACAAGACAGCAGTACTTTACAGCATCGTATTAGCTCTTCACTACAAGATCGCAATACAATTCAACATCATCATATTAGCGAACATCTGCGAATTATAATAATAAAAAGGCAGAAGTCTACTCTTCACCTAAAGAACTTATTACGAAGCAACAGAAGAAGAAGATTTGGGCCTTCTTTCTGAGTTCGAGTCCCCGACCAGAGGCCACACTCGTTGGTAGTTCTCAATGTTTCGTTTCATCTACTTTCTTTAGCCTTCTGAACTTGGTAGCGTTTAGGCAAATGATTGTTTATCTATTTTGTGTTTATAGACATCTGAGGTGTATTTTCACCTTCCTTCTGATTTCCAGATTTACGTGGAGCTACTGGAATCGACTATTGACCTCTAGATCCAGAAGATCATCGATCGACCTCTAGGTCCAGAAGATTCGCGACCGCCACCTGGGTTCTGAGGATCCTGCAGGAAATCTTCGTGGTCCTGACCGCACCGAGGTGGGGCAACAGCACCAGGTACCACTCTTCCTTCCTCTTCGGGGCACCCGTAACCCCGGTATCTCCTGTCGAAAACGTTCACCTTTGGAACACCCCCGCCAGATCTTGATGCATGTAGCAAAAGAAAAATAAATTTCAAAATGTAATATGTTCACGATAAAGAAAGACCTAAGCAAACAGAATTGCAATGCAGTTTTTTGTTGTTGAAACTACCTAGGCATACTAGGTAATAAGTTGCAATTAACCGAATACCGAGGAATAGCTACCTGTATTTATGTTTCAAGTACGCAAAATATGGTTTTGGCGGACGAATCTAAAATTGCGGCCAACGCGTAAACGTATGTGGTGCATACAATAGTTTTTAATAAAAAGTTACCTAATTTTATTAGTAATGAGATCAATTTTTCATTCATTTAAAAGATTCTTCGTAAAGAAAGCAAAGATAATGGCGATTGCATGTAGTGCATGTTTATAAACTTCGCTTGGTGTAGAGCAGTGGTTCTCAAAGTAAGGTCCGCGGACCCCTGGGGGTCCGTGATGGTGTTTCAGGGGGTCCGCAGGCGGTTTAAGAAGAAATAGGATATCCCATAATTTTGAAGTGCTTAACTGTGTTCCCCACTACTTATGTATGTGAAACAGAATTCTCCCACCTCACGTACTTGAAATCAAAGTTGAGAAATAAACATGAAGTTGAAAGTGACTTAATATTGAAATTATCAGACATTAAGCCTAACATTGCAGAGCTAATTAATCAAAAGCAGCTTCACTGTTCACATTAAGAAGTAAACTCTGTTTGTTACCATTCATATTGTTATTTTGTCTATTGAATTTAATACATTTGAATGAAAGTATTTATTTAGTTTTTTGTTTCAAAACTCAGAGGGGGTCCGCGAAATTTTAATTTTTTTTCAAGGGGTCCGCGGATTGAAAAGTTTGGGAACCACTGGTGTAGAGTGTTTATTTCATAATACTTACGGCTAGTAAGTTTATCTGAATAAGTACATCCTGATTCAATGTACGGATAAAATTTTCATCCACTATATTTTTAATTTTAATTCTTCCTAAACTAGTTATACAGGCAGGCATTTACACTAACAAAATATCACACTTTTCACATTGTTTAGTGTCCATACAATACAGTCGTATTCTAGGCATATATGCCTTTATTTCCTTGATTTCTTGAAAAAATTGTCTCTTAATATGTCTTGACATATATGTCTAACACTCTAAACGACATAGAGTAGGTTTCTAGGCATATAATCCATACATTTTCATATATCTTACCACTTTCTGAGTTGTCAATTATGATAACATTTATTTTACAGCAGAAAATGACGTAGAACTGCCTATTATAAAGATCTTAACAGATTTGGACGAAAATATAAAAGTGCTAAAATGTTCTTTTTTTAGGCTTTGACCTGATTCTGAAGGAACTCAATAATGACGACCACGCTGGCTACTTGTTACCGGTAGAGCTGGGACAAATAACTGGATAACGGTTAACTGCAATGACGATTCATTTAAGAGAAGATAAAACAGATAACTGTTACTTGAATACTGGATATTATTTGCAGTCATCTAGATTTGTATGGCGATTAACCATACACAGACAGTTATTATAGTTATTGCAATTCTCTGGGTCTATATATGCTTCTATGTGTTTGTGATGCGCACAATTTCATATAAACAGTCGCCAGAGGCACCCGCTCATCCACTCTCAAGCATGACGAACAACCTTTTTTGCATTGGAACTGATGATACAATCTGTACTTACCATCAACGTTTTTTTTGTATTCATTTTATTTCCAAGTGACACACCTTTATTGGTGCTTGCCTTGTCACGCGGTGTGATAAATTGTGAGGAGGACCAGGCTCCGTTAAGACAGGTTATCTTTTATCCATAATTAATACAATCAATGCATTAAGATACAATGCATTAAGATACAACCCGAGAAGATTTTCTACAATGCATTAAGATGTTGTGCCGGTTATGACATTAAGATGTCAGTTGGTTAGAGCGGCTTTTGGTCGTTTGTTAGGTTTGGTGATAGTGTAATTTTGAAGAGTGTTGAGAAGGGGATTCAGGTGTTGAAGAAGAAACCTGACAAAAAGATGAGACATGCGTCTGATGATGATGCCGTGGATGCTCTCGAGTCCTATGTCGTCATGGAGTTGAGAGATGTGGAGCCACGGGGCACATATTTCATCATTTTGCTGCTTTGTTTTGAACACGTTGAATTTTCAGGAGGTGTATTTTGGCTGCAAAACCCCGTGTTTCGCAAGCATACAAAAGGGCAGATCTGAACAGAGCGTAATAAGAAATAGAAAAAAATAAAGTTTTAAAGAAGATAGAGTCTGAGGAGCTTGACTTTTGCTTTCCTCTCAATGTAGTCGATGTGCTGTTTAAAGGTGAGTCTGCAGTCTAAGTGTAGGCCTAGGTACTTGACAATTGGAGTGTAGTGGATATCGTTGCCAAATATGGAATTCAGGAAGGCTGTTGCACACGTCACTTAGTGGTAATGTCAGTCTGCGTTTGTGCAGAGTTGATATTGATTCTCCATTTGGTGAACCAGTCGTCGAATTATCGAACGTATCCTTCAAGAACTCGAGGGATGAATGGGAGATCCCTGACATAATATTAGACAAGTGTGTCATCGGCGAAGAAGGCCGTTTGACAGCACCTATCAGTTGGAAAAACTGCTGTATATAATAGGTACAAGGACGGAGACCTGGGTAAACCATCCCTGATGGAAGTAATAGGATATGCTACATCATCGATGCAGTCTTGAAATGTACAGTGGATGAGTGAATCAGGGAAGTGGAAGTTAATGAGTTAACACAAATGCCATTGTGTCACATCCTGTCAAACGCCTGTTTAACATTTAGGAATATGGCAACTGCATGTTTCCTGATTTCAAAATATGTTTTTCAGAACCCGCTGAGGTTGCAACACCGTGGAACGCTGTGCACGAACCCCGAACTGTCGATGTGGCAGAAATTGGTGAAGCTGGATGTGGGACGAATTGAGAAGAATAGTGAGGTAAGTATTTTCTGGAATTGGCAATTATCTGAGATGGAGGTAAGTCACTTTGTCTTTTCCAGGAGACTTTCTATCAGGTAAGGTTTGAATAAGAGTACCGATTTCATGAGCAATTGTAGCTTCTAGAGTAGTAGGAAGAGCAGTCTGGAGGAATCGTCAGACACAAAGTTCTACATCTGATGTGAAGTTAACATCAACTAAACTCTCTTTTAACATTTGATTGGATGACTATAAGTAGGTTTAATTGGATTATTGGTTAAAATCATACGATCCAGTTATTTAATATGACTGTTATCCTGTTGACTGGCTAAAAGATAATGATTACTTGGGTAATTGTTTGTTCAGGTAACCAATTAACTTTTATCCGGATAATCCCTGCTCTAGTTGGAACTAAACCACAGCCAATATGCATTATTTGAGTTCCGGCGTTTTTACTGTGAGCTTTGCTAGAAATGTCTTCGAAAATGGTACCTACTACATAAGATAATACACAAGTCTACTCCGTCGTACACCTGCATGATTGAGCAGGGGCCATAATCCATGGCAGTAAGCCATTTTTCCGTTAGCACCAGCCAAAAGTACCGCACTCTTTTGTAAAGCAAGCAATGTGAATTAAACAGCTCATAGTGATGAGAATGTAGTTTTGTTTCTTAGAAAATTGGATCTGTTGCTTGATTTCTAAGGGAAATTACCATGACCTTAAAGTGCTTTCGTCATTTGGAGGTGGTCGAATATAGTGATTCTGATCGTTCAATGTAGTAAACCCATCCACTGGTGAAGGGGTCACTAGGCTGGAATACGCGGGTGGAGGCTGTCCCGTGTAATGATGCGCAGGAGCAGTGGGTTTTCCGTCTTTCACAAGCACGGGCACAGCAATCCGGCGTGGATGCTGATGTTCTTGGTACTTCGGTCCACCACCACCATCCACCAGGTGCCTCTGCCTCTTGTTCTTGTAGCGGCGGTTCTGGAACCAAATCTTCACCTGAGTTGAAGTTAGTTTGAGAGCATTTGCTAGGTGCTCTCGCTCCGGAGCTGATAAGTAGCGCTGCTGTTTGAACCGTCGCTCCAGTTCGTGAACCTGAGCCTGAAATAGACATTTCACGTATTTAATTCCACAGTACACAAAGGGCAGAAAAACATCTTGAGAACTTATTTTTGCACTGAGTTCTCAACCGCTAAACAGTAAAGGCTTCCCTTACGGGCATTCTTGACATTTCCCTCCATATCCTCCACATTAAACACAAACGATGCTCAGTTTAAATATTACAGTTTGAATATAACGTGAGGAATATTACGCAATACAATACTGTATATTGTGCTGAAGAAATGTAATTTTTTTAGAAATTTGCTAACTTAAATACTTATTTATCTTTTTAGTTATTTATTTATTGAAAAGTAGCTAGTTACTCGTCCTTCATAACGATGAAAAAGTGTTTTCCACAGAATTTAATCATACCCGAGAAACATGAAAAGTTAATAACTGGAACACATTTATTAATGCGCTTGTCGTACTTCCGGAGACTGGGAATGACGCCTGTCCGCATCTCATCCATGCGGTCCGGTTTAATTATACATTTCTGCAATATTAATTCAATACTTAACCTAAGTGTGTATGCGTATATACTATTTTGGATCAGAAGCCAGAGTAATTTCTTTCATACAAGACCCTCAATTCTGCTCTCTATCTGCTCTTCTCCCGCATATTGTATGATTGTACAGCAGAGTCAAGTTCCTTTTTTGGGAAGTGTTTCGAAAATTCTTGAAAGTATGAAGAATTTACCAGTTTTGCTGCCTCCACGCAATCCAAAATTGAAAGCGATGACGAGCTTCTTGAAGGATTAGATCATACAACTCCTTGGCATCGGCATTTCTATGTGACTGCTTCCTTCGTTCATTTACAATAAATATCATTGTACACAGGCCTTTCGGTTTCACTGATCCTTCATCAGGGCATCTTGTTTTAGAGAGCCACTACTTAAGAAGAGTAAAAGTGTTTTACTATTGGCGTCATTTCAATTAAAGTAAGTGAATACTTAATACTTAAACCGTGGCGAGTGTGCCTCCAAGTATAAGGAAAGCTTCCTTAATTGCGAAGGTAACATGAATAATAAATTCTGTTAGTATAGAAGATGAAATGTATGCTCTTAGCCAGACATATGCCGGTTCTAATGAAGGCTGTTCAGAAAACCAAGGTCTCTGCAACGAAACTAATACCGAGAGACACTTCGTCGTCGTCAAATAATAACATATTGCCTCAACGATTATTTTTTACCAGGAAGTAGAAGAAACCTCCATGATCCACACTGACAAAACCAACATCTGCTGAAGCTCAGAGTATAGCACCAAGCTAAAACATTTAAAATGTCATCAATTAATTTAAGTAATTTGGAGAATGGATCTGATTCCTGCTTCATGTCTGTAGATAATGCCTACTTCATAAGATTTGTTATAAATTTAGCCATTTCCCTAAACTCCGCCAACATGGAACTAGAAGTAGGCATAGAATATGTTGAGGGAATATTGGTATCCGATACAGGCAATGGAGGGAAATCCTTAGTACAATTTATACTCGAGAATGAGTGCTTTTGTCACGCTGCTTCCTTTTTTCGACAATTGGTATATGCCACAAATTTCCTACATTGCCGATAACTTGCTGGGTGTACCTCGTTACAGTTGTCATCCTCTGTTGAGTCGCTTGTACAGCGTAATTCCTCTCGAGGCTAAGACCAGAACTATAGTGTATCTACATTCCTACAGATGTCGAGACCAGTGTCATTTCTAGGTCAAAATTTCAGATTCGAGCAAGGTCTTGTCAGGACAGGACAGTGCCGCGTGCAGGTCACATTTGAAGTAATAATAATAAAGCCTTGGTATTTCACTTGCTTCAAGGGGTATGTAAGACAATTTTCAGATAAACTTGCATACATTCAAGCTTGGGCGTGGGTCACAACCGTAGAAAGGTGGTACTATTAGAGAATCCCATGCATGGCGGGAAAGGAAGTATTCACATTACCGACTATGGCTCTCCAAGATACCAGCAGATGAATTCTCGTGGACGCGTCAAGTTCAAAATCTACATAAAAGAAAATATAGTATTGCGTTTGAAGAAAATATTATACGACGAGCAGAATAAAAGCTGTATGCTGCAGCACTGCTGTTTTCATTGTCTCGTTTAGCATTTTCTTTCTCTCAAAGTAGGTTTTCTTTCTATCTTCCGATTTTTCTTTTTCTTCCAATTTTTCCATATTTTCTCTGGTTCTCTATTTTGTTTTATCTTTTTTTCAAACACCATCCTTCTCAGTTCCTTCCACATAGCTAAGTCCAGCAATTGTTTAACTCCATATGCGTTCCTCCTTTTTGCGTAGCTTTTCGAGGTCCCTTGCATGTGTCGCCCCTTACTTCAAGACTACAAGACAGGATTGGAACGTTCTGAATTGCCTGATGAGGCTCAGTGATAATTATTCTAAACCAGCTGCTAATCCTCCCTCACTGATAAAAGCAAGTACATAGGCTTCTTCTTTGCATTATAATATAAGCTACTTTAAAATGAACGAGTAGCCAAAGTGCGGCACTTTTAGAACTATATTTCTTACTTGCCGTTCTTGCTTTGGAGGGATTTAATTCCGCTTGTGGCGGATTTAGGAACTCCTTTTCCCAATCTTTTAAGACAACTGATTTATTCTCATTGAGTATTTCATTTTATTTCTGCTCATGAGTAGTTGCTCGCTAGCAGGTTCTTTTTTATTCGGTGGTGTACATAAAAAGAAGCACCTGCTAGCGAGCCACTGGGTTATTTAAATAAAAGAAGCACCTACTAGCTAGCCACTGCTCATGAGCAGGTTGAGAATCAAGCACCCACTCTTTGTTTGGTATAAATAAGATTTACCTATTCCTGCTGAGCTACTGCTCAGGCAACTTGTAGCAGGTGCACTACGTCTCCATTACTTAATACCCTGCAAATAGAGGCTAAGTAAACAAACATGCCACTTGACTCTGTGCAGTGATTTAAAATTTAAACTTCAGGATAGTCAGAATAAGATCCTTTGATCGCTTTGCTAAAATATAGAAGACACTATTTACAAGGCAATTTCATGCAACCCTGCACTTAATTTATATCCTATTCCCCCAATCCTTCGCTACTGAACCTGAAATCGACCGGAATTCATAGGTTAATGTTTGAGTGCCTGACTTGGGACATCAAACCAATACGAGTCGAACTCATGCAGGGGTGAGTATCGTTGTGATGCACGCTTAAGCTACTTAATTGAAACTCCGCCTCCTTTCACTAATCATCGGAAAGTTTCCGTTCGTTCGACTTGACATAAAATTAAGATATTGCCCAGATACAATAAAATACATTAAAGTATCACACAAATATCGTGTTCAAGAATCACCACTGTTGATATGAATTCCTAAAATTATATTGGATGTTGGTTAATGATTATAATGGTTAATGGATCAAAGATTATAAGTTATTAGTCTACAAGATTATTAAAAAAATAGAATAGCATTGATAATGTTTAGCTAATTATCAGTGCTGTCAGTGCAATTCTATTCCTTGCTTCACTTCAGCAGTAGAAAGAATAAGGATTAAAATTCCGCTTAGCGTTTTTCAATAAAGCTGGCGGACCACATAAATCCGCGACGGAAGGCAAAATCGAAGCTGTAGTAGGTCACGCTTTGTTCTTATATAAGCGTTACGATGTCATTGCCACGCGATTCAAGGAATACAACTTCTGTTTTTTACTTGTATAAAATAATACCGGTACTATTTGTAGACTTTTTAACTTGTTGTCTCCATTATTAAATTATATGCATGAACATTGTTTTTTTCGGTTTACCTGTAAATTTCACATCATAAAATTACATAAAATTGTATCGGTTCCTATCTGTTCCGATCTGTTGCAAAAACTATCGAGCAATGATAACATTAATTCTGAAATTAGTATGTTCTCTCAGCAAATCGAAGGCTCTTGGCAATATCTACCATCTTGAAAAAGAAGGGGTGGCATAGGGGTGGGAGTGTTTATGGCAGAACCGCTTTATAATTCCTTTATCAGTATGAACACTTATATCGGAAATATTCCGTGTACTGGACTGTATTACATACTAATACAATACTTTTACACTATTGAAGGAATGTAAATGTCAATGGTTAAATGAAAGTAATGTCAAAATGAAAATATTCGGAGGAAAAGCCTCACGAATGTATTAGACTTTTTCCACCAGTTAGATACTAAGGGTTTAACGTGGACACATGATTATACTTACTTGGGAAAAGAGGACTCTTGGTTTTCTTTTGACTCTTTGGCGACCATTTGTTTTTCTCGTATCTGTTTTTCCATTGCTGGGCAGGGAACCTGAAATATAATAAGATGTTACTGGAAATTGAAAAAAAATTAGAATTTCGAAAATCATCTGCATTACTAGTGAGAAGGATACACTTAGTGTAGAATTACTAACTTAATAAGTAGGCCCAGTTATATTAAACTGAATAATACCCTAAACGGTAAAATATTATTTCTGTTCCTAAATTATTATTTAAAAAGCTCACTATGCTTTTTCCAATTGCATTATGCTTTATAGTAATCGTCTTGTGGAGAAATAAATAATGGAAAAGTTAGTATTTGAAAAGCATTCCACGCATTGAAATATCCAAGAAATAAAATTTATTCATTTTGAACGTATGCCAATTAATGGTCACTTTTAAGTTCGGACATAGAAGCTGAGACAAGGATTTTACGTAGTATGTATTTGACGTTTAATATCAATTTTAGAAGTAATGTAGGCTATTCAAGTCTCGAGCATGTATTTTTATTGAAAAAGTAGGTCTATGGATTGTTCAGGTAATGAAGTAATATTTTGTCGTTCTGATGTTACTATGGCATCGGCGTAGCAATTCAGTTTGTGATGTTTTGTTCCTCCAATGGCTGAGTCGTTAGACAGCTCGCCTTCCACCGTTGGGACTCGGGATCGAATCTCGGTGGATCCATGTGGAATTTGTGGTGGACAAAATGGGATCGGAAGGGTGCTCCTCTTTTCCCCTGCCAAATATTATTCCACCGTTGCTCCATTCATCATCATACGACCATTTGGTCGAAATAAAGAATTTATTATTACGATGTTTTATTCGCTATGTTAGAACGATTTTCGTAGTCTTTCTCACAACGTCAGCGGCAACATACAGAAGCGTTCAGGGTTCTCCTCTCAACCAGGTTGGGTTTTAGGACTTTCAGAACTCGACATGTATTGGGAACGATGACCTTGGGCTTCGGATTCAATTTACAGAAGGGAAATGATTGGGGAGACGTTTGAGAGAACTTCTCGGGAAAATCTGTTTAGTAATAATGTAAGGAGTACTATAGACTATTTGTCCCTCGTAATAAGGGATTTTTTTTGTTTTATTTCCAAGAAGGAAGGTGTTGCGGGTGAGTAATGTGTCTTTTAACTATTTACCTGGGTATGTAAACTGTGTAAAGATAGGTGGACGTAATCCCACTGTAGGGTACCCCAGTTCGCGACGCGCAGGTTTTCACGCAGGATGCTACTTTTTGTAAGCTTAGCAGGGTGACCATCTTTGATTCTTCTACATATTATATCTCTTGCGTGCATTGTGGGGTTTAAATAAAGGTTCTGTTAGATTATGAACAGTGATATTATTTTAGTAAGGCACTCTGAATTTTCACGTTGGTAAATATATTATATTCCGCTTACGTTTTGGTGTTTAGTGGCAGGTTCTGTGATATTATTTTAATCAAATGAAATCAAAGTTTATTTTAAACAAGTTACAAGTTTGAATTCTGTATAGTTGCCGTCAGAGGTAAAACATACATTAACACAATATCCTTACAGACTAAAAACAAACAGGTGTGTTTTAGAAACATATATCAATGTTGGGGAGGTTAAAAAATTCATCTGGATTATAAAAAGGATGATCTATTAGCCAATTATATAGTTTAGATTTAAATGTTCTCAATTTCACAAGATGTGCTTCAGGAGAAAGTCTATTAAACATTTTCAGATCAACATGTGAGTGGAGTGTGAATGGTGGCAATAGACAATTCCTAAGCAAGCTAAGGGAATATTATGGGACAAAAAACCACATAACTCATAACGAATGTTTCTTGTCATAACAATGACTTTGATACAATATTCAAGTAATGTGCTGTTAACGAGTAGGCCTATCGCGTCTTAAAGGAAGAGTTTTCAGATTTACTTTCACATATTCAAGGCTCTTAAATATATACAAATTGTACACAGTGAGGATTTTTTCCACTGATAAATGAAGGTTTTCAGTGAGCTCTAAAAGTAGAGAGAATTATAGTACGGCATACTGAATTCTGCCTTTCATAAATGTGGCATTTATGTCTCCTGCGAGGTTTGTCCTGCTTGTCAACCGTCTACCCAGATTTCTACTGTTCTCCAAAGCAAAGAACTTCCCTGTGAGGAATGCAAGGAATGTGACCGTTGCGCGCGCAAGCATGCCGGCGACCAATAAGAATCTGCCTAGCCACCTGTGATGGTACCCCTCACCTCCTCTATCACCACCGGAGCAATATATCGCCTCTTGCCCCTCTGATCAGCAGTGCACCCCACAGGGAAGTACTCTGCTTTGGACTACAGTACGTGCTCTGGTGGTGTGACGTCACTTCTCTAGCGTCCAATCACGAGTTTCTTCTTCATACGGAGATGGAATATGGCGGAAAGTTTGCTACTTTTCACTAGATCGTGTTATAAAAGAAAATGTATCTTTCTGGGCGAATGGGTCGGACCAAATCATTCGTCAAGATAATCTATCCACAGAAGGATATATAACAAGGTACGTGTGATATTAAGCGTTTCATGAAGAGAATCTTAGTTTTAAATTTAGCGTATCCTCCAATAAGATTTTATGGAAAGATGAAACTTGTCGGTTAATAGCAACTTTTTCTGGACTGACGTAAAACATGTCAGATTCTTCTAGAAATATTATTACAAAGATCACATGTACTACTTTTAATTATCATAGGTAATCCGACTCAACGAGTGATTTGGAAATCCGAGCAACGAAGTCGCGAAGAAGGGGAGATCGAAGAGACGAGTTTCATTTTTGACTACTTGACGAATAGTTTGTTACAAATAATTAATAAAATATAATAAAAGTGGGTTACTTCAATATCATTTAAGATTAAAATAAAGCTTTTAAAAGGCATTTGACATATAAATAGTGGCTGTTTTCTGTGAATAAAACACGATCGGTTAATATGTTATCCGTGTTCGTATACATTTATGATATCGTTAAGAAAATAAAAAAAGAAGCATAGATATACAATAAAGTACAAAAATAAGGATCATTGTACTATTTATTCTGTTAGTAAAAACTACGACCACAGGTTCAGTATGACATAAATGTTGCTCATAGTAAATAGGTAGAGGAAACAGAATTAAGCACACATAATGAAGAGTGTTCGGCTTTTTGGCAATTTATTGGATGCAGTAGGAATGGTTACCTTCTCGGTTTGAGCACGAAGAACAAACATACACCATTCCAGCTGAAATTGTGCGGGCTTTCAAGGGATATTTTCACAGCGTCTATATACCGCTGTGTATCTCCCTATACTATTGTTGATTTTTTTGCTATTAATTGTAATCCTACTTATCTAGGAATTATAACTTAAGATGATATACAACATGCTATAAAAAACCTCAAAACCAAAGAAATCTGTTTAACCTTATAATTTTCCGCCTTATATTGTTAAAGGGTATAGGGACATTCTTGTTAAACCACAGCATTTTCTATATAATTTATCATTAAGACATGCCTTTTTCCCTGATAGATTAAAGTAGCCGAAATAAGTCCCATACACAAAGGGCTGATAAGGAAGTAATTAAAAATTATAGACTCATATCTACTTTTTTCTGTTTTTTTTTTTAAGTATTTGAAACAATTTTATATGACGAAATTTATTTTTCAATTAAGAACACTCTTAATGTAGATCAGCAGGGTTTTATTTCTGGTAGATACACTGTGTCCAATCTTGTTACTTGCTGTAACTATGTTACAGAACAAATGGATGTTGGCAATCAGGTTGATGTCGTATACACCTACTTTTAAAAAGCGTTTAATACAGTTGGTCATTATATCCTATTGAAAGCTGACTGCATTTGGTATCACTGGCTCCTTATTAGATCTTCTAAAAAGTTATTTAACGAATCGAAAACAGTATATCATTTTCAATAAACACCAATCAGAAGAACTTATTATAACTTCTGGTGTCTCTCAAGGATTCAATCTGGGCCCACTTTTGTTTCTTATGCTTAGTAATAACTTAACAAGTGCCGTTTGCTGTCAATGCCTGATGTATGCGGATGATGTTAAAGTATTCAAAGCATGTCGTTCACTTCATGACTACTCATTATTGCAAGAAGATCTTAACAATACGTTTAAATGGTCTATTGAAAATAGATGGATTTTAATGTCATTATATGATATACAGTAAAAGGGAACCCCATTTCGACTGTAGATATTCTATGAGTCGTGAATTACTGAAAAAGTTAGATACGGTTAAAGATCAAGGCATTATCTTTACAAGTAGTACCATGGATTTCTCTAATCACGTTCTAAAATTAACATCAACTTCAACAAAGCTCCTAGGGTTTATTTTTAGGAACACAATTTTTAAAATGCTGTTTTAAAAATATTATTTTTGTCTATTGTGAGGTCTAGGTTAGAATACTGCAGTGTTGCGTGGAACCCTCTTCTGATTAAATATTTAAATCTAATGGAATACACACAAAATTTTTTTTTTAATGCGTATTGTTTTGAAGTTTCGGATGTTATCCAACAAAATACAGTAATGTTCGCTATGCTATGCTGTAATAAATTTTCAACACATTGCAGTGAACTTATTTCACTTAAACATCAATGATCTTAATGGTGAATAAAGATTGATAGCTTTAAATCTGTAAATGGAGCTATAATGGATGTTATATTATGTGTAGTACAATATCAAAGTTTAGTGAATTTTTAGCACAACAAATTTCTAAAAAAAGCATCAGAGTGCACTGCAATATATAATATATAAATTGACAGCTAATGCCCGGTTTCTATAAACTCGCGAAATACCTTTGGGTAAGTTATCCAATGGACAGAATTTACACAAGAATAACTTTTACAAACTCAAATAATTTAAAGGTAACAATCACATACACTTGTGGCGAGTTTCTAGATAAATGTCCTCTGGGTAAATATGAAACTGGCAGAAAAAAATGTTCCTACTAGCTCGGGCTAGATCTTTCCAAGGGTTACTTTATCCTTTCATGGATGACTGGATAAAATTTAACCTCTCATAGGATCAATAATAATTTAAACAATGAGAATCAATGCCTTCTGAATTAAATTAACTGTACAACTCCAAGGCCTTCCTTATTATATCATTGTGGGTGATTAGGAACTAATTTACCCATGGATAATTTACCCATAGGTATTTCACGAGTTTATAGAAACTGGGCATAAATGAGCTAATGCTATTAGAGCAATGTGTTATAAAGAGATAAATATTGTTGTACTTTTCTTGTTTATGTTTTTTCTTTCACTTCGGTTCTGCAAAACCCATACCAATAATTATATTAATTATTGCAGTCAAATAACGTTAGAAACAAAATAATAACACTATTATTTTACATAGTATACTGAAAAAGACAACTCAAAAGTGGTATATTCAATGAACACCCCTCCCCCTTTGGATTCCTAGGGTTAATGTTGATTCTAGGGATGGGTATTCGATACTTTCGATACCTCGATACTTTCATGGTATCGGCATCGAACGATACTTCAGAAAACTAGCTCGATACTTTTTCGATACTTTTGTAATTCTGCAATTTTGCAATTAAATGAGTATGCTAGTATTTTTTAACAAAAACTTGTAAGTGGACTGTTTAAAAAACTAATTTTAGTTTTATTGTAGAGTTTAAAAATAATTATAGGCTACTGATGATCTTAAATTTTGTCTCATTAAATATGAAGACTTAATTAATTTAGTTGGTATTACACAGTTCTCTCAAATTTTAATTTTTAATGTTGTTGAAACTGGAAATGTTGAAGGTATCGAGTATCGAAGTATCGAGTATCGAGGAAAAAATCATGTATCGGTATCGAGTATCGAGTATCGAGAAAATCTGGTATCGACCCATCCCTAGTTGATTCCTATAAAAACCTGTCTATACAGGGTCTGTAGACTGTATAGACTCTGGTCTCTAAATAGACTGTACACACTAATTGTTTAAAAACGTGATAACTGTACGGTATTTGCGTGTAGGCCTACAATAATAAGATGCCTGGTGTGGACTGTACGTGCCATTAACATGACTATTTTGAGATTTTCTTGATTCTGATTGTGGCATAGAGTAAGTAGCCACAGATTCAAGAGATGGCTACCCGTGAGTTATGATTACTCTTCAGACAACTTCTACGAAAAAAAGTTTCAAATAAGAGTTCTGGATCTTCGAAACATATACAAAGCAGGCCATATACAAAACAGAAACAAAATCATTACAACCGTTTTCTTGAAATTCGTGAAAAACAAAATTTCCTTGTTAAAGTTGTAGAAAGAGTACAACGCCGTGCTTCGTGCAGTACCACTTTGCAGAAGTATAAAGCAATGATAAAATTTAGTTTTGGTACGATATTTTCGTTTTTGACGGGCAGAATCCTTAAAAACGGTCTTATTTATTTATTATTTATTTATTTATTTATTTATTTATTGTAAGAAAACCCCAACGAGCAAAGCTCACCTTAAGGGGCTATATACAACATGACATGCATTGTGATACATAAATTTTCAATTACAAATAACTTATAAATATACAAGAGGTGCAATATATGCAAGAGGTACAAGAGTGAAGAGGTACAGGATATAGGAACACAAAACAAAATGACTTGATTTTAAGAGTGAAGTGAAATGATAGATGATGAAGGGAAACATAGTTACATAGTATAATAGTGATCAATATACAGTATCTATTTATTACTATATCAAAGAACTTAATTAATCTTAGATTTTAAAAAGAGTTTTATTTGTGATTTAAATTTGTTATAATTTAATATATTCTTTTGTTCTTGTGGTAATTCATTATATGTTTTGATCAAATAATATTTTAATCCCTTTGTCCCATAAGTTACAGTTGAAGAATGTGTGAGGTATATGTTCTGTTTTTACCTTGTTTCATAGTTATGAATGTCTTTGTTATATTCTATTGGAAAATTACTGTGGATGTTACCATGTACTACTCTGTGCATATATGTAATGGCATTTACTTTAACTAAGGTCTCAAACGGCAAGATTTTCGATTGTTCATAAAGAATGCGAGTTGGTGTCAAATAATGTGCACCTAGTAAAATTCTGATTGCTCTATTCTGAAGTACTCTTAATGGTTGAAGATCCGTCACTTGCTAATACGGCTTGTAACGGAATTTGATGTGACGGAAATACGTCAAGCCTGCAGAAATGAATGCAGAAACCACAACCTCAGCAGAAAATTCCATTTTTATGATATTAATTAGAGAAGTCCTTCACTACAATACAGTCAGATGTTTGTACATTTAATATGTCATACCTTGCTTTAGATGCAGAAATTTAATAGGCAGCATAATATGTTAAATTAAGGCTGTAACATTTTAAAATTTTAACTATATAGTAAACTATTAGATACGAGAAGCTAGTATAAATTCTGCCATTTCTACATACCCGGTATTGTAAATAAGAAAACAAACACGTGGAACCACTACATATAGGACGTTTCAGGTACCCTGCGGCTGCGTCCACAATACCGCCAGAATATTTTTTAGGTATATTGCTCTCAGATACATAAACATAGGCTTACATAATGTAATTTTAATTATTTATAAATTCGTCTCAAAAATGTTTTATAGAAGCACATATATAAGATTAACAGACTTTTGTTTTATGTCAACTATAAAGGGATTCTCCTTCTTGTTACAATTGATATTGTCATTTATGTATGTACATACCATCTCTTCTACCAATTTTTTTTTTTAACAAGTCTAATCTTAGAGCCCACTGATGATTTCACTTGATGGTTTCTTATATCTATGCAATACGTTATACAAATTCAGCTCTGGAAGGGTTAAAATATTTTTGGAATCCTCAAAACATGTATTTGTACTTCCTCTACGTATTGGTGTGGGTAGAGAAAGTAAATATAAAGTTTGGTACGTCATTCCGTTTCCTTGCAGTTCCCTGAACACAAAAGTCGGAATCAATATCAGGGTAGGCGAGAGATTTTACGGAGTGAATAAAATATTTAGCCCTATTCACGAACCTAATAGGGTATTGGGAATTTGGTTGAAGAATTATAATTCTGAACTAAGCAATACTGTCATGTTACTCTCATCACAGGAGTACTTGAGTAGTTTACTGCAAATGTTCTTAATTTAATAACTTTGTTCCACGCCTACAATAAACTATAAATAGCCTATAATTACATAAAAACTCTACAGTAGGCCGATACACACAAAACAAACAGATCAATAATAAAAAACTGAAGTAAAATAGTAGTACAATTTATTAGGCCTACAATGGCTGTTTTTTTATATTGCCTCCTGATAAGCATTGTTCATGATCGGGGTGCATGTTTTTATATTGAAGATAGTGAAAAGAGTGGACATGTGAATGAATAATATGAATTATAATATAAGAACTGAAAATTTAATTAGTTTACTGGGTTTAAGTACTGAGAGTAGTGAAGATTTATAATTAATTTTCCTAAACAATGAGAATTTCTATATTCTACACTATTACTTTTATTAAATTCCGTGTTAATTTTACTTTATTTTTCAATTCTGATTTTCACTTTGACCGTAGGTTTGTTCTATTTGAAATGAGGTTTACTGTATGTCTTTTAAACATAATAGGAGCTATGTTTCATTGCTGGAGTCATTTGACTCGGTAAAGCGGAAAAAATATATTGCTTCTAGTATTACGGTTAGGCTATGCCAATTGGCATCAAAATTATCCTCGTTTGATGGAAGTACTTGTTCAGCTGGATCGATACAATAACATACCTAAGTTTGCAAGGTAAAATAAGTTAAGCAGATAATTGAAAGCCTCACACACAAGTTCTTTACCCTACTCCTGGGAGCGTACGGGCAATATCGGGGGAAAGAGCTTGCAGGCAATCACGCGCGGTGAAAAAATGCAGCCCAAATGCATGCACGTTCTTCCTCGCATGATAGAGCGTAAACAGAAGAGTACGCGGGGAAGATTGTGCGTGTAATTGCCAAACACGTCCGAATTCTCTCTCAAAAGAACGGCGCGTGGAGTGTCTAAATTTTGTACATACCAGCTAAGACGTTCTGTATTGTTTAAAGTTCAGTACAGAGGGGTTGATGTGCTCTTGGAAAGTTTTGTTTGTTTGTCTTTTTTCTTTACATACGCACACACACTTCCAGGCGAAAGAGTGTAGTAGGCCTACCGCGAATGACGTACCGCGCTGTTTCTTGTGTTTGTCTATTGCCTTTACAAGCACATGTTTTCACGAGCATTTGAGTGCGCACTTCCCTAAACCCGAGCAATAAAGCTTGTGTGTGGAGGAAGCTAAAATGATATGGAAGAAGGTTTGTTCTTTGTTAGGTATATGCCTTTGATCAGAACGTTCAATACCCCTGAGGAATTAACAATGTTACTAGGCCTAAATAAAAAAACAAAGCAAATGGATAACATTTCGAAAATAAGGAAATATTTTTCTCCACAGAGGTAAGTTGATGTAACAAAAAAGAACAACCTATTGACATAAACATTAATATAACACAACAATTAAATTCAGTTGCTGCCGTACGGAAGTTCGATGTTTTCACAAACTAGATGTTGCCGAAGATTTATAGATCTTAAAGGTTCTGCGAAAGGAAACACAAAAAAATATTGTACTTGAATGTCACTAGTTACAAATATCTAGTGATCGTGACAAAAATTAAAATCGAGATAACATAAAATAAAATGAATAATAATTGATACCATTAAGCTCACCCTTTTTGCTTTCTTTGATAGCTTTGTATCATCTTCAGGACATTCTGTTATGCAGTAAATTTATTAATAATTAATACTTAAAATGGAGTTGTCTTCTAGTCTTGTCATTGTGATTATGGAACCAAAAACTTTAAATCGTTTTACTAAAACATTAACACTGACACATCTCCCCAGTGGCGGACGCAGAATTTTTTTTCGGGGGGAGATTTGAATAGGTAGAAAGACTTACATACATAATTAGTTTATAAAACTGGCCACTTAAAGTGCATATATAGCCCTTTTTCAAATTTCGGGGGGGGGGATCTATCCCCCCAATCCCCCCCTCTGCGTCCGCCACTGCATCTCCCAGATTCTTTCTTCTTCTTGTGTGTTCACTAGCTTGAATATTTCACACTCAACAGATACACAACAGTGAATACTTAAGAACAAGAACAAGCCAATATGTTGGAATAGGCGCCAGTAAATATCCATGTGTAATTCAAGTAATGAGCTTTTGCCGTCGGTGAAAGAAGCATAATAAAAAGTGTACGTTTTTAAACGACTATTCCACTCATACGCCACGTGTTTGATATTGACCAATAACGTTTAGCAATTCCTCGGATATAGACCAATCACGATCATTTATCTTATAAAATGTTTTATAATAATATATGGATGCAGTCAACTCGTTACTGGAAACGTAAGGCATCGACGAGTGTTCAATAATGCGTCACACGCTGTCAGTAAGCAGCATGAAAACACATTATTTTATGCAACATAACTTGTAACATTGGGAACTCGGATCGATTCATCGTTCTCGCAAATATATCGATAAACTCCTAAACTCGCCTTGGGATTACCTATGAAAAACTAAGAAGGAAATAAATACCAGCGATTCGTTAGATGTTGAGCCTACAAAGCAATGAGCAGTAAACAGTCATCAGCAGCTCTTAGGGACTCGTGTTTACTACTGAATTCGTACTAGCTTTCAACTGGGCCTATGTAAATAATAATAATGACTACAGTGTATCAGTGAATGATAGTAGCTTTTTGAGCCTTACATGGTAAGTTAAGCAGATAAGTAATAAATTAAAGTTATTTCAAGTTTGCAAAAGACCACGGTGAAAGTAGCCATCAAATTATATTGCCTTTAATATTTTATGACCTGTGCCTTCATTATTACCTGTTTCACATACAGCAAACCTTTGTTTAAAGATCACTGATGGCTGCAGAGTAAATTGATCTTTCAGAGAGGAGGTGTCTTAATTGGGGGAATGAATTTTTATGTAATTATGAATCTTTAAAATTCTGAAAGGTTAAAGGTTGTGTAATAAATCGTTATTTCTCGTTAATTTATGTTTATTCATCTTTCTGTGTGATGGAATATTGTCAATAGTTGTTTGTTTGTACTTAAGCTTTTGTTTTCCTATTTTACTTTCAAACTGTCTTTTAACATAAAAATATGATAGAGCTACACAGAAAAGAATACAATCTCGAATCACTTCCAGCCTCTCTTTACAGTTAAGATATCAAAATATATAATCAGGGAGGGGTTCGAATTGCCTCTCCTGTTCCCTTGTGGTGGTCCTATTAATGCAATGATTTTACGTGATTATTAATGTTGGCTCTTAGAAAAATAGGTCTTTTAATATGGGTGGTCTTTTATGCAGGTTTTTACTGTATTTGTTCGATTGTCCAAATCTTTCTTGTAGAGGAACCTTTGAACAAAAAGTTTACGATTTCATAATAGAAACCAAACTAGCAGTAATGTGAATGAAGATGAGAGGAAATGAAAATATCATGTAATGCATTCGACGATCTGAAAAGTAAATTGAAGTTGATTAGCTTATATACGACTATCGGATTGTTACTTAGATTGTTGGAGTATTATTTTGATTATTATAATTCACAAAAGAAGACAGTCTTTTTTGGGCAAGAGCGTAAAAATTAGTGTTCACTATTGTCATAAAAACCTGACAATTGTTGGAGGCTACAAAATCTCTGAAAATTAATGATATTTAAAGAAATTAGGGCGATGTTTTGTTTTGATTCTATAAGCCAAAGTAGGAAACTCCTCTTTGAATTTTTATTGTAGTCTCAGATATCTTAGTAATCATTGTTATAACAGATGCTCTATTTGACAGACTGATTATCGTTAGTGGATTCATGGTTTCTGTATTTTTTAATCCTATTTTACGTTTCATTGCATTTTCCTACATTTCCTACACTGGCAACAATGTCTTTCTTAAGTGGCTATCTTGGAAGGTTGCTCGGGCAGTGTTTCATCGCTTTATTTATACTTGTGTTTTTGGAATTTAATATTTTAATTTTCCAAGCAAGTTCTCTGGGGTAAATATTTTGGCCCATTGCTGGAAAGACTGTGAATAGAACCTAACATCTAAATAACACCTGTGCATGATTAGGGCCCGGATTTTTATGTGCTAAAAAACTTAAAAATATTTATTTTTTATGCGCTAAAAATGTTAAAAATATGTGCTAAAACTAAAAAAAAAAAAAATTGTGAAAAAGAAACAAAATCACCAGAATGTTCATAACTTACTAGAACAAATTATATTGAAACTCACCAATTGCAGCTAAACATCAGATGTAAAATGCTGACTGGAGTTGCAGTGCACAACAAATGTCGTCTCCAGAATATGGATCACAAATCCTTGCCTATTATCCGAGAATAATGCCTTATATTGAGAAACGGAACGTTCTACATCACACGATGTTAACCTTGCACATTTGAAGAGGGGTATATCACTTTACACACACACAATCAAGTTCACTTATGTTTTGGCCTTCCAAAACTTGAGCGACTTTGCAGAGGGTTTGGTAGCCACAATTTTTCTCAAACATACCTTTAAATTTTGTTCTTAGAACTTCTATTTTCGAACCTGAGATAGAGTTAAGTTGCCTTTCAACATAGTCTATTGTATTTCTTTAACTGAATTACGCAATGTTGAGATTAGGTTCTGTTCTTCCCCGATAAGATAGTGCAAGTTAATCATTCTCACCTCATTCCAAGTGAAGCATTTGTGTTTAATTCTTTCGAGATACAAATTTTTGTTGTAAAATTTTAAAAGAGTATGAGAGAAAGAACTAAAATATTTATATATACAATTTTACAGTCATTACAGTTCAACTTATATACACCGTTATCGTTATAGATATCTTTTTGATAGGACAAACTGGCAGGAAATTTAGGACTAGATACAAAGAACATATGCTAGATTTGAATAATAATGGACAAAAGTCAGCCTTTGCTAAGCATTTATACTCATGCAAACATAGAAGAAACAACATAGAAAACACAATGACCGTTTTACATAACCAGAACAAAGGCATCAGGTTAAATACTTTAGAAGCTCTAGAAATATACAGGAATAAACATAACATTCTAAATGAGAACACAATAGACTTTAACCCGCTTTTTGAACTAATACCATCCCTATCATATATACAATGCACATCGGATGATATTAACAGTACACAGCATAGCAGCAGCAGGTGAACACATATAGTCTCTTTAGGCTACAAGGTAAATTTTATCTTTAATAACTTTGATCATATGCCACCTTAAATTAATATATGGCTCTTTACATTTACTTAACTTCCTTTTTATAACTTTATATTATTATTTTATTTCCATAGTGACTGAAGATGGTGTAAACATGCACCGAAATGCATTTCACAGTATAACATGATAAAAACCCAAGAAGCAGCAAGCCGAATTTTATTTTAATCATCGATTCATATATGGAACTGTCTACAATATAGACTCAGAAGAGTGTTGTGCTACAAGAGCAACAATTTTATTGTATATGATCAACCTGTTTTTATGTCAACATTGACTACTGCAATTAGCAGATATTGTTACGTTTTATAGTAATCTGCTGTCAACAGATTCAACATTTTATGACCATATACTACTTTTAATTTGCAGCGCATATTAAGTGTATGTTTTTTTAAAATACAAATAGGTTTTAATGAATTTGTAAATAATTTACTGGAATAATGTAAATAGTATTTTATTGTTTGTGTAAATATTTATATTCTTTTTTAATATGTGTAATTTTTTAGCATAAATCACAATTCAAACATTTATCAATAATAAATATTTGAGGCTAACTGCGGCTTTTTGGTTTTATCATTATTTGGGGGTATAAGGCGAAACATTAATCACCATTTTCCTTAATGTGTTTTTATGTTAAATAAAATTCGGAATTTGCGTTTGTCGGACTTCGATTGGATATTAAACTTTGTTTTAGAAATATAGGCTACTCATCAGAAGAAAATAAAACTTTTTTTACATACAAATCCGGGCCCTAGTAATGAAATAGTATTGATCAAATCGCATTGCTAAACATTTGACTCAATGAAAAGAAAAAGAAAATTATTTAATTATATTGTTCTGTGTGAGTTACAATAAGCCAGGCTTAGTTCAGTTAAGAATAACTCATTGAAAATTTCAAAGTGAAAATCCAAATTCTTTGCTCCACATTTTGAAATTTCGTACATTATTGAATGCTTTAGACAAAAATAAGAGTAATAAAATTACGTAATGAAGGAATGCCTTTTGTCGTTTAATGCGATTGAATATTTATCAATATTCTCCTCTACAATTATGCCATAGTTATTGAATGAATTAAATTAATTAACCAATTACTTGACGAGTCAGTATGTTGGGACCGGGCCCTCGTTTTTTATAAAAATAACTTTCTGTGCCTAGGGTTGAGAATCATTTATCATTTACTTCTTTATTTCGCGCTAAAGGATAAACTTACTCAAATACAAAGAAGAGGATTATTTAAAAAGCTAAGAAAAAGAAGTGTACTTACAAGTGACAGCAGCTGAAAACTTTATTTCATATAGGCTAATAAATGTACTTTAAGTTGTGTGGATGAAAAAGTTGTTTTTATAAAACTGAATGTAGAGGTCCTTGGTAGATATCCAAGACATGTAAGGGAAATTATAATAAGCAAATAATAAATAAAACATATTATTTGGTTACTTACTTATTCAATGGAAATAGACTATTCCTAAGCAAGTTAAAGGAATATTATCTATTTTACAGAACCCGGAGGTTCATTCCCGTTCTTACCTGAACCCGGAATTTAAACCTATTCTTATGCGACTCCATCCAACCAATCTACGCAAATCCTATTTTCCTTATATCTATCCTAATGTTTTCCTCCCACCTACTTCTAGGTCTTCCAAGTGGTCTCTTTGCTTCGAGTCTCTCTGTCATTATTAATATTTTCGTTCGCAACATGTCCAGCCCATTTCATCCTCCGTGATTTAATTACCCTTACTATATTCAGTGAAGAGAACAGGTTATGAAGCTCGTCAATCTGGAGTTTTCGTCAGTCCCCATTTTCATCTCTCTTAGGTTCAAATATTTTCCGAAGCACCATGTTTTCGAACACATTGGTGTTCTCCAATGATTTCGTTCGTTGACAGAAGTAGGCCTATATTAAACAAAATTTTGTATGATGTTGATAAGAGATTCCTCGATAGTTACTGCATTCTAACCTATCCCCCTTTTATGGATCGTGTAATAATAGATTTTCCATTCCTCTGGTAATTCCTCCTTTATTCAAATCATAAGAATGAGATTATGGATCTCTGATTTTAATCTATTCCCACCTGCCTTAATTAATTCTGCTGGAATTTGGCCAACGCCTGAAGATTTGTGTGTGTGTGTGGTCTTTTTTTTTTAATGAGATTAAATGCGCACAAATGTGCATAAGGTGAGTTATTCTGAACAATACTTATGAAGTGATAAATGTCTTTCTATACACTTTTCAACATGGTACCGACCACATGGTTTGTTGCACAATTCACACACGCATTCCGGGTTCGGTTCATGGAATCTCTTCGTGCAGCAAACCTTGTGGTGGAATCCATGGATTACTTATCGCTTTAGGATGTCTCATGTCGTAATTGGGTTGTGTCCACTCTCTCGTACACATGGCCTCTGTTGTGTAGAACTCGCTGCAGATGTCATTTCTCTTCTCCTGTAGCCCTTTGAGCGTTGTCTCGTATGCACTGGTATTCTGTAGGAGTAGCTGCTGTCTAATATCTTCAATGAAGAAGGTCTCTTTCATTAGGACGTAGGCCTACGTCATTCTCGATGGTGCCGTTTTTCCAACTCCCATCACTCTCTTCATGAAGCGAGCTTTCACCGTTTCTATTTGTGCCATGTCTCTGTTTTTAAGTTTGTCCCATATTAAATTCATTCCATATGTTACTATTGGGGTTATGACTGTCTTGAATAACGCCATTGCTGTTTCTGTTACCTATAGTTTTTTTTTACTTCTGTTAGGTTCAGTTCGGCAACCAACGGCTGTGCTGTGAATATTTTGCTTTGTACACTTTGGACATCTCCATGTACATTTAATAAATGATTAAAGAAATTTTTCCGTGTTTTAAAAATATTATTCAGAGCCTTTCTTGAACTCGTTTATTCCCTTGTAGAGGTCCCTAACATTTTTGTATTTACTATTTTCCTCTAATTCATTTACTTTGTCTTTAAGGTAGTTTCTTTTCTTTGTACTAATGGTTCTAGATGTTCCTCGTTTAGCATTGTTAAGATTTTCGACAGTAGTTTCATTCGGATTCTGTAACCATTGTAGTTTGCTTGCATTCTCGCATTTACTAATAATTTATCCACGAAACATATTAATGAATAAAAGTATGAGAAATCTCCATTGTTGGCAGTAGGATTTTCAACAAATTGCTTGGTAACTATTAAAATTTGCTTCTGATGAAATTTCAATCTACAATTAAAAACTTGCAAATTCTATTCAATATTGGAATTCTGAAATCATGAATAAAATTGATACCGACAGCAATTACTGTTTTATGTAATGATTATGCGTATAGAAAATTGTAAAACCTCTTCGTATGACGAATAAATGTGATTCTGTTAGAAATGATATGTATATATATAGGCCTACACATATAAAATAAAATAAATATCCCTGAGCTCTCCACACACCTAAGAGTACTTATTCCACATGAAATAAAATTTTAACTGTTGTCACATGTAATACTTTTTTTTCCTGAGACCTTCAATTTCACTTTAATATTGAAGAATCACTCTTTTGATGAGTTATTGAAGACAGTACGTTATCAGATTTTACCAAGATATTTCCCGGAACAAACATTTCATTAGATTTTTTTGATGTAACAAGACAATTATGCTAATAATAACAAGTCAAGCGAAATCAAATCACACAATAATTATCCAAAACAAGATTTTTTTTTATGTATGATCTAGTCCATCTGACATTTAACAAGTAGCAGATTCTTGAAGTTTTTTTAACACAAAGGAAAAGTATTGTGATTTGTAGAAGTGTTTTTTATCATTTGTAGCCACCTGTATAAAACATAGACATAATATACTGATCAGGATAACTAAAATAAAATAGGCTATTTAAAAATTCTTAACAGAAAATGTTAGAGCTTAGCTTATTATAAGATATAACTCGCAGTGTTAGTTGTATTGATTAAGTTACATGTTTTGAACGCATAAAGTAAACCATCAATTCATGGCAAAATGTTGTTAAAGGTGCATACATGTCAATGGTTTTAATGGAATTACCTTAAAAAAGAGAGAAATGTAATTTGGAGTACTTTCTAATAAATAGTGGACAATCGTAGACGATGTTATATTATTTATATTGTATTATTACACTTTACAAAGTGAATACTGGGTCAATACCTACGTCTGATTTATCATTCATAAGATTTTTTCATTCAAGTTTTATTAACTTGTAGCCTACACTATTCTGTTTTAGTAAGTATTTTAGCTGAAAGTTTAAATACAGTTCGTGATATGTCCTATTTTGACATAGCAAATATCATAGAGACATGAGTTACGAACTTATTACTTTCATAATGGAAAAGAAATGAATTAACAGTAGGCCTAATAGAAATATATATTTTATCTCACATAAAAAACAATGTCACATGGTTCATGCCCATTTGGACAGTTAAACTATGGTTAATGTGTTTATGTATTCAATTTAGTTTAATACTCTCTATTACAAGCATATTATTCAGAGCGGTACTGTTACATACCTTTACCAGGTGATCCATTTTCTTGTAAGACGGAGAGAGTTGTATCAGGGCTCCCATCCACAGCATCTGGAAAGGGGGGACAGAGGTGACTTAATTGTTGCACATGGGGCGATGTCATAGGAGGAATTCCTCCAGTTTGTGGTGGCGGAGTAGCGTAGTGGCCATGGGATGACATGTTAGTATCCTGACTATGTCCGTGGTGGTAACCGTTCATAACAAGATCCGGATTGCAATTGTTATACGAATCCGCCATCTTGTTCACATTGTTATTGTTATGATAACTATAAAATTCCCCGGAAGGCGTAGAAAACGGATCTGCCATTCCACCCGTACTGTTCGTATCGAAGTTATTAAAAGAAAATGTCCCATTCATGTTCACGTTGCCACAATCCTCGAAGAAATAAGATGACTGTGTAGAATCCATGATGGGCATAAACTGTCCTTGTTCTGTGAGATTTAAAATGTCTTTCACTGAAAACGGTGTTCCCATGAGGGAATTTGTCGACGTGGAGAACGTATTGTTCGTATTGTAAGTGGGATACTGACTTGAGATCATGGTGAATAAAATAAATGTGAAATCACAAAAAACCTTTTGAATTTTTAGAAGATTGTTTTATAGTTAATAATTGTATTTGCATCTTCCTGAAAACAACTTCTTAGGCATACAAATTTATGAAATTTAGCACATGTTCATAACAATTTGCCCCAACTTTGTCAATCATCATTCTTCTCTTTTTCTGTCTGTAATAGTCTGTTTGCTAAAATAACTTTTTTAGCTTACCGGAACAAAGTACAAACTTACTGCAACCATATCGAGGGCCCTAATTTACCTACGAAATTATATAAATGCTAGATTTTTCTGTTAGCTAATTCCGTTCGGAAACATCGTTCATTGCATGGACTGTACCAGTTTTACATCAATCCTAGCGATAGAAACGTAAACTGAGTTACAATATTCAATTTGTCGTCAGCTGGAGTTTTAGCTTGGAAATAAATTATAGTTTAATTACAGTAAGTATTTATATTTCGTCACTGAATATTGATATAAGAGTTTAGCAGGTAAGTTCTACAGGTAACACACCGGGCATACTCCAAGGAACTACTCATTAATTTCAATTTAGTTCGATTTGAAACTAAATGTACTGACCCAAATTTGTCACACGAATAAAAAAATAATGTATCGAAAGAGTCAAATGTATTCCTCCTGATAAATTTCCAAAATAAACACACTATCCTATAAATTTCATCTAACTTGTTACGGACTTTTGTCTATAATTTTAAATTTCAAATCCTGGCCGTGTTCACTCTGACAGGATATTGTTCTTTTGAATATAATGGCAATGAAGTTTTTATATTCTTGGTCCGAACTTTTCACAACTTTATGTTCTACGCATCTTCATATACGACTTGACACTTGGCACTTGTTGCACACCACCTTACACTTAACTGAATAGGTCCACCTCCCTGATTTAATTAGAGTCCTCAAAACTTGTTAACCCTGACATGAATGCACTTGACTGCCCCTCGCACTCTACTAATGTGTGTGACACACACACACGCACACTCGCGCGTGGAAAATGAGAACCTCTTTCTCGGTCCCCTCTCGACCCCTAATATGCTAGACTTCCCATCATCTTCTGCAGTCTCCGCCCACAACCACGATCCATGACCAATGGGAAGGAAAACAAACATTTCCATCATCCATTAAACGTCATATAAAAGTATAGAGAACCACCCTTTGATTTGCTATGACTGGACGGATAATGAAGTAGCACACGATGCTGGCCGGGTATCACTGTTTATAATCATTATATTAGAGTGCTCGGTTATGTACGACGCCATGTGGGAGTTTTTGTGTTACCTTTTAAAATTAATGAGCTCAGTTTATGATCACGCTGGGTTTACGATGGGTTAAATTTATAGCCATGGTATTCCTCTTCAAGAACCTGAAGAGGTGCATGTATTTTGTTGTCAGGGATAAATTATTCCTGTGTGACAAAGTAAGTATTTAGGATCACAAAGAGAAGTTTGTGAGCACTGTTGATTTTCCTCTGATTTTCTAAAATAATGCAAATATAATAGGAAATTATATTAGTACTATATTCAAATCTACCCTTCCATTTAATCTATCTTCCTGTATATCCCCACTGTCGGGGCATTAGGGTATTACTACTATCACTGTTAGAAAGCAGGAGGCCTTTAGCCTTCAAGGGATGTCAAAGGCTAATTTCATTTAATTTCATTTCACTACCACTGTGAATTTTGTTACGCTTGTTTTCCGAGCGAGGACAGAGGGACAGGTGGTAAGCCAATCACATCGAAGCTCCCTGCAGGAAACCAAGGCATTATTTGGATGTGAAATGGTCCAGAATTTTTTTTTCCAGAAGCTCTAATTCAAGCTTGGAGTTCTTTTACATGGCGTAAATCTACGACACGGGCCTCGCAGCTTAAAGTCCCTCCCGGAGGACTCCGTGCCCATCATTCACGGCCGGATTTCATCCAGCGACATCCACACAATGGATATATTTAAGTGTAATCGTCTTTAAAATCGGTCTTAAGGTGAGGTTACTTGTTAAAGCTGCATGTAACGGAAACAGGCTTGACGGACATATGCCAACAAGGTTCTTAAAATACTAGAGGTTGACCACTTGCCACCCTGAGCGGTCATTAGCTGCGGGCTGTGACGTGGAAAGAATGACAGGCAGTCCCTCACTCATAAGAAAAAGGTGGTTTTTAAACTTTAATATTTAATTACAGGCAGCAACTATCAAATGTTCTATATAAGAAGTATAAGAACTATTCTGTTAGGCTGTGTGGTAGAAATTGTAAAAATCGATCGGGTTTGGTTTAAAAATCGTAGTTATTAAAGCTGTTTTTCGAGGCTAGAATCAAATCTGCAGGTGAAGTCAAAATAATTAGAATGTATTGAAGTTTCATGAGACTATAATACAGAACTGTTTCTAATAGGCAAGAAATAGCCAAGAAATATGATCCATATTGTAAAATTAATTATAATACTTCATAAGACTTATTAAAATAAGGTAAGTTATAATTATTTATACACTACTTGCAGGAAAAAAATCTATACAGTACTAATTAAGCCTATATTAGTTACTAAATTGCCATAAGGTAATGTATCTAGAATGTACTCTTTCACCGGACAATGGAAGTATTTTTAAACTACACAGGAACTCGTTTGATTTTAAGGTATTTAATGACAGGAGTATACTACAATTTAGCCATGAAATCGTCGCCGGTGAGCCGGAATTTTCTCCCTCAGTAGAGGGGAGCCTGTTTTTCTAGAGACTAAGGTCTGTTTCATTTATGCCATCGACCTGGAACGGGATAGAACTCACGATCATGGGCACATCATACATATTGCGCCTCCCAGGCCTACTACGTAGCAATCATTATGATTGTTATATTACTAGGTTTCACAGTAATTTATATTGATATATGGGCTACAATAAAACATTTTATTTGTTGTTGAAGTATGACAAGAGTCTACGTGACTTTATTCATAGAATAGTCTTGTCTCGTTAAAGTATAATACATTAAGTTAGGTCGACATCATCTGCAGACTCAATTTAAACCTCTAAAAAATCCCTTTAGGCAGGCCTACAGGCTGAGGTAGATTTCGAAGTGCCTTTGGTTTAATTTATTGTCACTTATTGTTGTTTATTATGTTTTGAATTGATATTATATTTTATTATTTATTTTTTATTTTGCCATGCATTATTGTCCTAAAGGTGTGTAACTAATATTTTTAATATTTCAAACTCTATTACATTAGTAATTTTATCCTTAGTCGGTCCTCACACATTCCTTTCGGCAGGCCTTCAGGCTGAGGTATATTTTTAAGTGTTAATGTTTTTCAAACATTCAAATCTCGCCTTATATGAGAGCTATCGAGAAACTAGAACATAGCCTAATAGAGCAGTTATTATACTTGAGGTTGACATACTACATCACGAGATACTTGCTGCCTATTATTAAATATATTTTATTTTAATCAGCTGTTTTTCATTCCATCCTTACGGGTGAGGGGTGGTCTGCCAATATAGTGACGTCACAAAACAAAACCGCGCGACTGCAGAAAGTTTGAAAATATGGCCAAGTGGCACCCCCATGATATGCCAAGACTAGACAAATGAATGCAGAAATCAAGGTCTCAGTTGGCTTAGCATAATTCTTTATATTAAATAAAATCAGGCAAACTGATGTAACAGAGTGCCAGAATGCTTTTGATTAGGCCTAATCAGTGATAATTGCAATTATGATGTAAGTTACTTACTTACTTACTCAATGGCAATAGACAATTCCTAATCAAGCTAAATGAATATTATCTATTTTATGGAACCCGAAGGTTCATTGCCACGCTTACCTGAGTCCGCCATTCAACCCTATTCTGTGCTAACTCCATCCAATCATCCCCAATAAATCCTACTTCCCATAAATCCGCTCTAAGATTGTCCTTCCACAAACGTCTAGGTCTTCCACGTGGTCTTTTCCCTTCGGGTCTCCCAGTCAATACTTTGGAGATATGTCTTTTCTCCCCATTCGTGCAACATGTCCAGCCCATTTCATCCTTTGCGATTTAATTACCCTTACTATTTTCGGTGAAGCGAACAGATCCTGAAGCTCGTCGTTATGCAATTCTCTCCAGTCCCTATTTTCATCCCTCTTGGGCCCAAATATTTTTCTAAGCACCCTGTTTCCAAACACTCTCATGGCCGAGTGCACCAATCTCGGTATTCAGAATACCGCGGTAAAGTTGCTTAGTTTACCCTGGTAATGTCTATTTTCGTTGCATCGTGCTCGGTTTCGACTTTTACAGCGGTAAGATGCAAACCGGCCGTGAAGGAGCTGTAAAGTGAGAAAACCGCTGTTTTCTTTCCAAGATGGAGATCAGCGTAATGTATCATATTTATGATATCTAGGCCAAAAGCTAATTGAATATAAAGAATAATGAGAGACAGGTGGGATCTATTTGAAGAATGAACGATGGTGCATATATTTGCAAGTACTGTGCTGTAACATCGATTGAAATTACCTTCCTTTCTTACCTCAACTAAACCAGGTCCATCGAGTAGGCTAGTGGGCGTAACCACGATTATTACGATTAGTACAGTATTTATGGTGTTTGAATTCAAACTTTCAATTCAGACGACATATATAGGCAATATAATAATCCATTTTATCCTTATGAACATTTATTACTGAACAATAAGGCGAGAAATAAATGAAAAATGGAAAACCTGTGTGCCTAGGCCAACTTTGCAATGAATGGCTACATGCATCACGATATAGCCTATGTACCGGTATATAGTGTATGTAATCAATTTATCATACTTGCACACACACACGAACATAATTATAACAGCCCTTTCATGGCTATGTAGATGATTTTGCACCTAAAATTTCCACTGGTCGAACGGGAATAAAAGTGAGGCTATGTCGAACTCAGAACAGAGATTTCATGGTGTTGCTTTGCCTTAGATATCACAGGTGTGAGAATTATTCTTTAAAACATAAATGTTATTTTATTGAAATGTACAGACAGGTGGGATCTATTTGAAGAATGAACGATGGTACATATATTTGCAAATGTTGTATGTAACCTCGATTGAAATGACCTCATCCAAACCAGGTCCATCCAGTAGGCGTAATCAACTGATTTTCACGATCGTTACAGTATCTATGGTGTTTGAATTCAAAGTCAGACATATATACCCAATATAATATTCCATTTTATCCTTACGAACATTTATTATTGAGCAATAAGGCAAAAATTAAATGAAATTTGGCCTATAGACGAGCCACCGTGACTGGAAGGCGTGCAGAGAGAGAGCGAACCTAGCGGCCATGGAAGAAACCAACACAAATCAACACAAACCAACACAAAATTTCTCCATGGGATTTGCTTCATAGCAGAGTAACCGCGATATTTCCAAGCATTAGCAAACCGCGATATTTTAGCAATGGTGCACAGAGATTTTGAAAATACCCCGGTATTACGTTTACCGCGGTAACGAAACGGCTGAGAAAACCGGAGAATGGTGCACTCGGGCATCAGACTATGTTCTTCCTGATCAGTTAGCGGCCATGTCTCACATCCATATAATACAACCGGCAGGATAATAGTCTTAACAATCTTAATTTTTAGATTTCTGGACAGAAGACGAGACGATAAGAGTTTCTGAACTGTATAAAAACAAACATTTCCTGATTTGAATCTACACTTAACTTCTGCCTTAATATTGTTTTGTCTATAATTACTGATCCCAGATATTTGAATTCCTCCACTTGTTCGAACGATTTACCGGCTATTATAATATTTTGTGGAGCATTATTTTGACGTTCCATGACCATATAGCAATTTTTTTTTTCTGTATTGAATTCTAATCCAACATTTCTGCAGGCATCGAAAAGACTTTCTGTATTTCTCTCGATTGTGTTACGTCATCGCCCAACAAGTAAACGTCGTCTGCATAAGCTAAATGTGGGTGACTACCATTTTATTCTAGGCCTACGTTGTTTTACTGAACTTTCCGGCATATTCCAAAGCGAAATTAAAAAGTAAAGGTGTTAGTGCATCTCCTTGCTTGAAGCCCCTTCTAATGGCACACGTATCTGATATAAATTTCCCTACCCTGACTCTGCTATAGGTTTCATTGATCAGCCTAACTAACTTCTTTGGTACAAAAAACTCAATGAGGATATTGTACAGTTTTTCTTGCCTAACTGAATCATATCCTTTTTTTAAAATCTATGTATAGCTGGTGAACAGACTTATTATATTCCCACTTTTTTTCCAAGATTTGGGAATACAAAATATATGATCAATGGTTGATCTATTTCGCCTAAATCAACATTGATGATCTCCTATGATTTCGTCTGCATATGGGGTTAATCTTGACAGCAGTATATTAGATAATTTTGTATGATGTTGATAAGAGAGAAATTCCTCGATAGTTATTACATTCGGCCCTATCTCCCTTTGTATAATATATATAGGTATAATAATAGATTCTTTCCATTCCTTCGGCAATTCCTCCTTTCTCCAAATCGTAAGAATGAGCCTATGGATCTCTGAGTTTAATCTATTCCCACCTGCCTTAATTAATTCTGCTGGAATTTGGTCAACTCCTGGAGACTTGCGTATTTCTAGTTTACCTATAGCTGTTTCTACTTCTGTTAAAGTTGGTTCAGCAACCAATGGCTGTGCTGTGAATATTTCACTTTTTCTGCTTTGGACATCTCCATGGACTAATAGGCCTAACTGATTAAATAAGTTTTTCCACCCGTTAAAAATATTATTTGGAGCCGCGAGTATAGTGCCATAATTGTCCTTAATTATGTTTATATTTGGTTGAAAACATTTCTTTAACTCATTTATTCGCTTGTAGAGATCCCTCACATTTTTTGTCTTTACTATTACCCTCTAATTCATTTACTTTGTCTATGAGATAGGTTCTTTTCTTTGTCCTAATAATTCTAGAGGTTATTCGTTTAGCATTGTCGAGATTTTCGACCGTAGTGTCATTCGGATTCTACAACCACTGGAGTTTTGCAGGTTTTCTTGCATTCACTAATTTCATGCACTCATATTCGAACCACGGTTTGTTTGGTTTCAGTTCAAGCGGACCTAGTTTTTCCTTTTGGGGCTACTTTAATATTGTCTTTAATGCATTCCCAGGTTTTATCGATATTCATATGATCCCTAGCTTCGTGTTCGGCAGTGTTTTCTAGGACTGCAAGTCTATTTGAAATCTCACTTGGTAAGCATTCCTACTTTGCTCTTCACCTAGTTTTTTCAGATTAAATCTCTCTACATTGAAATTTTGCCTAGTTCCTTTTTTTAATGAAGGTCTCTCTGGAATAGCCGCAACTACCAGATAGTGATCCGAATCGCAGTCAGCACCCCTAAAATTTCGAACGTCGATTATACTAGACTGTCTCCTTGCATCTATTAGCACATGGTCGATTTGATTATGAGTCTCTCCATCTAGCGAGTTATATGAGTGCTTATCAAAATATTTTAGAAGTGGCAAAATTAACTAGTCTAACCCCATTGTCGTTGCTCTGCAAGTGAAGACTTTCGTTCCCAATCGTGGACTTGAAAATATTCTCCCTTCCTACTTTCGCAATGAAATCTCCTATAACAATCTTCATGTGATATTCCCCAAACTGACCAAATGTTCGTTCTATTTCCTCATAAAAAATCTGTCCTTGTAGACATCTTGTTTATCCTCTGTTGGTGCATGGACATTCATAACTATGATGTCACACCTCCGTCCTCTTAGAATAATATAAGAAAATCTATAATTAATAAACTCTACTTTCTTAATGGCAGAATTAATTCTCCTACAGTATCTATGAAGAACCCGGTCCCTAATTGATGGTCATCCTTCCCTTTCCCTCAAAATAGGTATACGCGTCTGTCTGTATTTAACCTTCACCCTCCCATCTAACTTCCTGTATTGCTACTACATCTAACCTGTATTTCTATAATTCTCTAGTTACAGATTTAAACGCCCCAGGCCTATATAAGCTCAAAACGTTCCACGTTCCCAATCTATAGTTCCTACGAGTTTTAGACTCCCTCAGTGTAGTCCCTACCCGGAGATCTGAAGAGGGACTATTTTACCTCCGAAAACTTTTACACTGATAGGATCCATAAATCCGGCTGCGTTACTTAACAGTATTTGTTTTTACTGGGAGAGGTTGTTAAACTCAGGCCAAACCCCAGAGCTGGAGGACCACCTCATGTCGCCTGTCCGCGACTGCTTATTCAACATATTCGCAGCTACCCTCCATATCTGAGGCCGTATCCTCTATTTGCAACCTGAGGTTGCACCATGCCGTGGTTAGAGATACCCACCCCTTTCATATATTATGTGTGTATAGGTATATATATATATATATATAATATATATATTATATATATATATTATATATATTATATATATATAATATATATTATATATATATATACATACACACACACACACATACAAATGTACGAAGCATGGGCAATTATGATATACATAAAATAATTTATTCTTTAATCGATCTCCGAGTTAAGCTCCAGATCGATTCATGAAGCAATGTTTTCGGAAGAAGAAAAGGCTAAAGTTTGATGCTTAACGTTAATTTATACTCGTAGGCCTATAGGCTACACTGATATCAGAAATTCTTAAAATATGTCTACTTTTCACAAAATGCAGAGGCAATAATATTAATGTCTAGCATGTGCCCGCGGCTTCGCACGCGATAATTATTTCAAAAATTAAAAAACAATACCATAATAGTTAAATCATTGTATTTATTAACACCTAACTCACGTGGTCTACATACCACGATTAGATAGCGTCGCCTGATAAAAGCGACATCAGATTCGAGTTCCTTGGCGCAGAAAACCCCTGTATAGTGTGTTTCGTCCAAATCGAACAATGTTTGACCATATTTATTCCTATATTGATTATCCCTCTTCGGTGAAGGTTGGAAATGTCATATGTCTAAGGGACTTGACATTCTAAACAAATGAATCGTCCAGGATGAACTTACAAAATCAAGCGATCGCCCGCGATAATTATTTCAAAAATTAAAAATTGAGAGCATAATAGTTAAATCATTATATTTATGAATTACATACCACGAATAGATAGCGTCGCCTGGTAAAAGCGACCTCAGATTCGAGTTCCTTGGCCCAGAAAACCCTTGTATAGTGAGTTTCGTCCAAATCGAACAACGTTTGACCATATTTAGGCCAATATTGATTATCCCTCTTATAATAATAATAATAATAATAATAATAATAATAATAATAATCCTCTTCAGTGTAGGTTGAAAATTTCATAATAATAATAATAATAATAATAATAATAATAATAATAATAATAATAATAATAATAATAATAATCCTCTTCGGTGTAGGTTGAAAATTTCATACGTCTGCGTGCCTTGACATTATAAACAAATGAATCGACCAGCGTGAGCTACAAAATTCAAGCGATCGGGATGGTTTTATGTCCAAGGTAGCCTATGACAAAAATAGCCAAAGCCAACTGTAATTGATTTGACATTGAAATGCATCTGAAAACTGATGCTTCGAAAACGCAAAAAAAAAAAAAAAAAAAAAAAATACACGTTTTCTTCCCGTTTTTCACTCATAACTGACGAACGAAAGCGAAAATTAAAATTCCGGCTTCGAGGTTCATTTTCCAACCCTTCAGTCTACCTATGTTTAAAATTTCAGATCTCTGCGTTCTGTAGATTCCGCTGGGCATCGCGGACAGACAGACAGACACTTCCTTTTATTAATATAGATTTAAGTCTAGGCCTACGATTCACTTAGGCTATGTTTGTTTCAGGTTTATAGCAGCCGTATAGGTTATGTATGAATTAAATCTAATCTGAAATAAATATGTCATAAATTACATAGGTCTACTTCCTTTCACAGCAAGATGGGCAAACAAAACTAAAAATAGGGGCCAGATAAATAGAGGAAAATAGGAAGTAAATAAATTTGAATTATTACAGGATCAAGGTAAAAGGGTTCTCTTTCAATACAGAATGACACACTATTTGGCAGAGACTCAAACAAAAGATGGACCTGGAGAAGGAATATGGAAATATTAAAGGCGTTATAGCATAAAAATGGGTGTAGTACTAGGCACCAAACGACAATACAAGAGAAATAAACATCTTAAACACTGGAATGAAGACCTACAACAAGTAGTAAATGACAAAAAGCAAGCTTACTTAAGATACTTACAAATGCTCAATGATGAAAATAAAGATGACTATAATCTAAAAGAAACAAAGCTAAAAAGAAAATAAGAGAAGCTAACTAAGAGTCACGGAATAGGGTTCTAGCAACCTTAGAACATGATGTGTACAGAAGACAGACTATATAGCTTGGTAAGTATGAGACACGTATAGAAGGAAGAGCGAGATTTAGTCAGACTAACGTGCATATCTGATGCTGAGTGGGAAAAATATTACACAGTAGAACCATTTAGCAACGAAGATAATGAAGAAGGAACAGTAGATTTAATTCCATTAGATGAGGTGCATACTGAAGTACGAGGGCGAATCAGAAAGTCTTTGCCCCTATTTTTTATTAGCCAAAATAAGGTACATACAGGTGATTAAAGATATCCGTACTATAATACGGACCTTACACTATTTTTCCACATAGCTCCCACACCGAATCAGGCATAAAAAATGTCCCATCGCAGAACTAAATTTGAGATGCCCCTGTCGTAGAATTCGTCCGGCTGACTGCGAAACCACCGCCGACTGTCTTGACTTCGTCGTTGCACGTGAATCACTGACCTGCCAGGAACTTCTTCAGTGGACCGAACACGTGGTAATCACTTGGGAACGTGATGTTAACGGCCTTCTGGGATCGCCGTGGACCCTTCCTGCTGGATTTCATGCAACAACGTGCAACCATCGATGCCGACAGTTATTGTTCCACACTGACACGTCTGCGGGCTGCCATCAGGCGAAAGCGCCGAGGGATTCTCGACGTGGACAACGTGGTTATCCACCACGATAATGCGAGACCATGTGTGGCAATGAGAACCGCCGACAAGCTGGGAGATTCTTGATCACCCACCATACAGTCCGGGCCTCGACCTTAGTCTTCACCACTTGTTCGGTCCGCTGAAGAAGTTCCTGGCAGGACAGCGATTCACGTGCAGCAATGAAGCCAAGACAGCTGTCTGGCGGTGGTTCTGCAGCCAGCCGGACGAATTCTACGACAGGGGCATCTCAAATTTAGTGCTGCGATGGGACAAATGTCTGATTCGGTGTGGGAACTATGTGGAAAAATAGTATAAGGTCCGTAGAATAATACGTATATCTGTAATTACCGGTATGTACCTTATTCTGGCTAATAAGAAATAAGGGCAAAAACTTTCTGATTCGACCTCGTAAAAGGAATGAAAAACAGGAAAGAAGCTGGAGTAGACAATATACCTGCAAAGGTGTTTAAATATGGAGGAGTGATTCTAGAACTAAGATTGCTACATCTGTTAAATATGTGGAGACTAAAAAGGACACAAAGAGAGTGGAAAATAGCTAAAGTAATTTAAATTTTTAAAAGGGGAGGAGAAACTAATACACAAACTATAGAGGAATAAGCTTGCTAAATGTAATGTATAAAATATATGCACGGATAATTAGTAGAGTGAAAATATTGAGTTAGGTGCAGTTAAGTGAAAAGCAGAACGGATTCCGACCAGGACGAGCATGTGCAGATAATGTGTTCACCATAAAGCAAATAATAGAAAAAAGGATAGAATACAACTTGGAAACCCCTATGGCATCTATTGAATCCGAAAAAAATGTCTTTGATAGAGTAGATCGAGAAATACTGTTGAAGATTTTGAAAAACAGAGGATACCCATTGCATTTGCAGAATGCCATTAAGAGTTTCTATAATAATACAAGAATAGTAATTGAAAAGACGCGAGATTAATAAAGAAATTATAATAAATCAAGGCTTAAAACAGGGGTTGACCGCCAACGTGGTCATGTGGTTAGCATTGCTGACTACAGATCCGTCGGCCCGGGTTCGATTCCTGGTACCTCCTTAGATTTTTCTGAGGTAGGGAGGTCTGGTAGGGGTGCACTCAACCTCGTGATTCAAATTGAGGAGCTACTTGATAGAGAAGTAGCGGCTCCGGTCATGAAAACCACCATTAACGGCCGTGGGTATCGGCATGCTGACCACATGCCCTCAATCGTGCCGTTTGCCTGTGGTAGATGACGCAGCGGTCGGGTGGTAGGCCAAGTCCCTCCAGGGATGTAGCGCCATGGAGTTTAGTTTTAAAACAAGGGTGACGCTTTTTAATATTTATCTTGACAACGTTCTTCAAGAATGGATAACTTTAGTAGCCTATGTAGGGGAACTAAAATAGGACAAAATGAAACTTTAAATCATTTTGAATTTGCGGACGATGTAGTTTTGATTTTTGACAATGAGGATGGACTACAAATGGGCATACATCAAGTCAACATAATTTGTAAAATGAATAATATGATCATCTCCAAAATTAAAACAAAGACAATGGCGTTCAAAGGTAAATACCAGAAAAGAACAGAAAAAGTGAAAGACGGCATTCCAATTGAACAAACAAGGCAATTCCAATATCAAGGCTGTGACGTAACGTATGGGGAAGATCGAGATATAGATAGAAAGATACATAAATTTCAAGCAATCTGCGGAACAATGCATCGGACATGTAAAAATAAAACTAGAAAAGGGCCAAATTGAGATTCTGTTCAGTCGTGACTCTACCAGTAATTCTCTACGGAAGCGAAGCCAAAGAAAAGAAGCAAAATCCAATAAGCAGAAATGAGATTTCTACGCGCAGTAAAGGGATGTTCAAGAGAGGAACATATTCGCAATGAAGAAATTAGAGAAGTGTTAGGAGTTACGCCTTTATACCAAGTAATACATGACTACTGGACCACCTCTTACGAACGACTGATAGAAGAATCCCTAAACAAGTTTTAAACTATAAGCCTGGGGGATATAGAATGGTAGGAAGGCCAAGGAAGAGATGTCGAGAGCAGACCGGAACGGGTATAGCCCAATCCATGTAGGAAAAAGAACTGAAAAATGTTCACATTAAGATATGATGTAGATATCGGTACCGATAGAATGCACGATATTATATCAACAGGAGCTGTGTTTAATCATTCAACGGCTAAATGTGTTTTAAATCTTTTATTGATTTTGATAAGCTTATGTAAATGAATAAGTGAAATAATAACAGAACGAAATTACAACAAATGCCTCTCGCCTAAAGCAGGTCGTTATTTAATTAAATAAGGTAAAGTGATGTAACATAGTGCCAGAATGCTTTTGTTTAATCAGTGATAATTGCAATTGTGATATGCAGAAAATAATATTTTTGGATTTCTGAGTTAAGCTCCAGAATGATTCATAAAGTAGTGCTTACGGAAGAACAAAGGTCTAGTTTTTGTAATATTAAAATCGTCCAGTATCAACAGAACTATGCTGATTTATGATATCTTGACAATCGCAAACTCATATAAAAATACCAACAAAAAAAATTCTGATGTGAAAGTCACATAACTTCCTCTGCCCAAATAAAAGTTAGCAGTTGTAACAGTATTTCTGGGAGCTCTACTTAAAGTATACACCAGAGTTATTGATATTGATACGATTTAAGTCATTTAATAGATTAAGTAGTTGAATTGGGTTTCACACGTTATGGGGACTTATGACGAATATTGCGTTAAAACCATTACGGAAGTTTCAATGGCATGGTCCTTGAATATTGTATGCCTTTTTCTAAAGAAACGCTATGTGACAAGATGTATTGGCTCATAAAATAACTTTCTAAAAACCCTTCGCTTCTCAAAAATGAAGCCAAGCTAGTTATTAAGATTTTAAGACTTTAGGCGTGGGATGCTATTTTTTAACCGATCAGCGATGTTCTTACATGCTCCTAGGAAAAGGGCGCGAACCAAATTACCACTTTTGGACTATTTTCTCGACAGAGTACTCTTACTTATATATATATGTATATATATATGAGCATATTATTGAACATTATATGCCATCTTTTCCAATTAGTGAAGTTTGAAAACCAATGATAATGGTATATTTGATTGAAAATTGCTGTTTTTTCTTATCTTAAGTCAGTGTTTCTCAACCTTTCAGTATTCGCGGCCCAGTTTTCAATCATAATTTTCATCGCGGCCCCCCCCACTTAGCCTACAATAAAATGTATACAACAATAATGCATTCTGAGTATTTTGGAGGCCCCTGAAATCGAGAATCTTTTCCGCACTTTGTAAAGACATGGGTTCGGTGCATTCACAGTTATTATTTTATTGCGAGGCAAGATGGTTATCACGTGGGAAATTTTTACATGTTTATGAATGAAGAGAATAAATCGCCATTTTTATAGATGAAGAAAACAGACCGGAAGCCGAGAATTTTCGCGATGTTTTATTAGTGATGAAATTAAGCTACTTGGTCGACATATGCGAGAAATTAAATATCTTGAACCTTCAACTGCAAGGAGCAAATGCACATATGTTGGATACGAGTGATAAAGTTAATGCTTTTTGCAGAAAATTGGATTTGTGGAGCAGAAATTTAAAGCAAAAAAACCTAACAATGTTTGCAAATATGGATGATTGTATTAAAACTTACAAGGCTGAAGAAGAACATGTAAATGTTGTTTTTGTAACCATTGAAAATCATTTAGCCACGCTAGGAAAGAATTTTAAAAAGTATTTTCTTGCAGACGATAACTTGATAGAAAGTTCGAGTGGGTGAGGGATCCATTTCATAAGACTCCCGAAGGACTTTCAATTGATGAAGAAGAAAAATTCATAGACTTCACGACAATTGGCGAAACCAAAAAACAATTTAGTGATAAATCACTATTTGAATTTTGGGCAGCAGTAGATGATGATTTTTCTGCACTAAAAACCAGAGCATTTCGCATTCTATTGCCATTTTCAACATCCTTCCTTTGCGAAACTGGAATTTCTGCTTTGGCTTCGTTAAAGACAAAATATAGATCTCGGCTAAATATAGAAACAGAACTGAGAGTGGCTATTTCTAATATTGAGCCTTCCTTCGAAAAACTTTGCTCTGCAAGACAAGCCCAAGGAAGTCACTAATAATCATTTAATTTGTTTTTAATTTAGTATGTTTTGATAAAGTGAGTTTTTATTTAGTAAGTTGTTTTACTATTTTTTTAATATGTCGAAATCTATTTTGTTTTCTATGTGTATGTTTTTCTGTCAGTTAATAATTTTTTAAAATAATATTTTCTCTTGGATATTCTCGCGCCCCCCCTCTAGTCTGCTCGCGCCCCCCTCTAGTCTGCTCGCGCCCCCCCTAGGGGTCGCGCCCCACAGGTTGAGAATCGCTGTCTTAAGTATTTTAGACTTAATGCTATATACTATGTTCGGTTAATTATTAAAGTAGCAGCATTTAGGTAATGTTCAAATTTAATTTAACTTACTTTTTGTTCAGTTTGCGTTGTGTCAATCAAAACCTAAATACATAAAACAGTATACATGTATAGAGATACCATTAATTGCTTAACTAAAATATTATTAACAAGCTAATTGAAATGGGTTTTGTTTATAAGCAAAGTTAATGATTCTTTCTAACCTAACTTAATACGAGTATTTAGTAATTGGTAAACTATTTTGAGTTCTTCGATAATTATTGAACTTGTAGTTTTTTGTTATACTTATTGAGATGTATTAGGTTAGGTTAGAAGAATTAAAAATTATAGCAATTAAAATAATGTTCAGATTTAATCTAGTTTTATTTATAATCCTTAATAAGTTGAGTCATTTAAAAAGTTATTATCTACAAAACATCATATGTATATAGTATGCAAATATTACTTGATTGTTTGTCTAAAATCATAATATACTCAAATTTAATTATAGTGAGTTAATAATAAGCAATGTTCAATATTTAATAAAATTGAAACCTACTGAACATAGTAAAGTAGTCCAAAGTACATTGAAAATAATTTTGCTAGTGAGCAATATTAATATTCGTTTCGCTTAAGTTTAATGTTGATAGTAAGTTCAATATTTAAAGAAGATTGAACTTACTGTACAATAGTTCAATGTTCGTTGTCTTTAAAATTTTATTTCATTTTAGTTTAAAACATATCTGAGTGAAATTGTATTGTACTCTTATTTTGAATTTAACTCATAAATTTATTTAGAGATGTCCATATAAAAAGATATGTTAACTTTAAAATGATTATTTCAATATAATCGTTAAACAGTGCGTATTGAGTTATAATGTATAAATCTTGTAATTTAACAATTTTAGTACATATATTCTATATAGATTTTATATGTTATATTAATCAGTCTTTGATTGGGATCCGGTCCGCGAGGAACAAATGTAAGGGATCCGTTCCGAGAGGAACAAATGTAAGGGTAACTAGTAGGTTTTTCGGAGGACCAGGTTTATTTTTAAACCACTTGAGACTACACAAAGGAAGCTAGGACTGTAGGTCAGCTGGAACAGAGATTTAAATTTGAGGGTTTTGCAATAATATATATTCAGGAAGCCTGAACTCTGAATAATGAGAAATTGTATAAACACTTAACACAAGAATATAATAGATGTAGTTAAACACAGTTACTGTTGCTAGGAGCAATACAACACTCCCGCCAAGTAGATTATATAAGCGCTAGCACCAGTTCTTTGTTTCACTGCACGTGGCTGCTAGGCTATTATCACAATGGAATAATTGTAATTTGTACTAAAAATACAATCTGATTCCCGGAACTTCACACGCGAGCTGCCTAACACTGAAGGAGCAAATTGGTGTGGAATTGAAGATGAGCACTAAGTATACAGAGCGAAAATTGTCCCGCCTATTAGGAGGAATTGCGACGCATGACTGTACTGCACCACTCCTCCGGCGAGTCACCGAGTAGAAGTTTAATTACCTGGACTTCTTTTCTCTGCTACCGACGCCAGGTCCACTCCCAGAGGATCTAAATAAATGTGACTAAAAAAGGACCGGAGAAAGAGGCAACATATTTAACGAAAGGCCTCGAAACAAGTTTCGATGCCTTTCGCATTTAATATGTTTTCTTAAAAGTCAGAAAACATAAAGGAAGCGTTTTAGAAAAGAAAAAGGGTTTATTTTACAGAACGGCTGATGGCCTAGAATACATACATATAATTTAATTCAAAATAAATAATAACCCTTTGAAAAGAACATAAATTAAAACACAATCAGTTCCTGAAAAAGAGGATACACAGACAAAGTCAATATGACGATTCTCTATACAAGAAAATTTACATTATCAATTTTAGTGACTTACATTTTTGAAAGAAGCAAAAACAGCTTCTCCATCCACGGAGTTGTGGTTGAAGAAGGCTCACTCTCCTCGGACAACGGACATAGACACAAGGTTCAGGGATAATAAAACTACACAAGGAACAGAGGTACAAGCTGAAGGCAATCGATAGAAATATTAAGGCCAACATAAACACAGAGTCGAATAGGCATCAACTTTAGAGATCACCGCCTAGCACATTTACGTATCGGCCTGAAAGGCTTAATTCAATCTTAACGCATTTCATAATACCCGAAAGAATAAATCAAAGATAAGTACATACCTCAAAAAAGAATCCTAATCGAGACTGAAGCCACATCCCACTGAACCAAGGAGTCCCAGGTCGATGTCCATTGCCCGATGGATAGAAACAGAAAGTAGACGACACCCAGACGGAGAATCAAGAAGTGCCGAAGAAGGATAAAACGAGAGTGAGCTCGAGGCACCATTGTCCTCGGTGATTTATTCAAAACAAGCCTTTTGTTACGTCAGAACTCTAAACAATAAGGAAACACTGCACAATCACGGGAGAACCAAAGTCTCCCCAAACCACAAGTAATAATAGATACAAATCGCAACAGAACTCACGACAATTTGTCAGTACGTGACATCCTGCATGAAATCAAAACATATGACGCAACACAGCGTATTAACAATCTGAAATTACAGGGCCGACTATAATATGTTTATAAAAGTAACAAGTAGAAGAACAAAGCCTCCTACATAATGATTTCTTCTCCTAAAATTTATATTAATAAATCCCGTGCGCCAAGTGATAAAAAAACTGTTTAAAAATAAAATATTGGCGCACACTCCCCCATGCTGACTTGGAACTTATTTCTCAAATACGTTCCAACACAGGATTATACTGGGTAAGAGTACTCTTTAACAGTGTCCAAAAATTCGAATATGGGCTAGACCAACGAGGGTCTCCTGACCAAATTACAAGCACTGGAAATAATCAGAAGGATCCTACCTTCTCTTGTGCGATCACTCACACATACCGCAGTCCGTACTTTTCACACACCAGTATTGCTTGCTGACAGCCACTGTAGCCTTTGTAGAGATGCGACGTAGGCGAGTACTTGTCAAGCTATCTCTTACAGTGATGCTGCACAGCTGGTCAGGAGCCTCGGCCTGTAGAACGCCCTCGAACATGGCACCAGAGACTCAGTACAGGAATGTCATCTATTCTCTACCTGTAAATTCAAGATCAGCGGCAGTACACGGAGAAGAAAATGCAAGAGAGACAAAAAACAAAAACAAAAAACAAAATATAGTCAGACCCTATAAACTTTCAAATTGAATAAAATAAAATGAGATTCTATTAACATAGTGAATTAAAGTAACCTCCTGAAGGGAGAAAAACAATTAACATTCTACAACTATCTTGAAGTAAATCACAAAATTTCAAACTCTGTCTTCTCTCACATTACAGAGAGGCAAAATTACATTAAAATTAAAACAAATGAAGTATAATTCTCTCTACATTACAGAGAGTAAAAGGTTATATTAAAATCAAAACAAATAAAGACAATTGTTGCTTATGTTCAGTAACCAATGCGAAAACATGGGATGGTTCGCTCAATTTTCGACTTATGGTCTTTTAAATAATTAAAATGGATACTTTAAGTAAGATGAGAGTTGCGCATCCACCATTTCTTTGGAGTGGACAGAAGATAGAAGTCCCACACGGCTTGGCATCCCATCAACTCCCGGGAGACTGCTCGGCATTCCATCCTTCGAGTATCTTCCGTCTGCGACCGTAGTATTCACCGGATACTCGCCGAATCTCGATGTCGGATGCCCAAATCAAGGAGGAAATCATCTTCTTCTTAGACCTAAAGTCTGCAACCTAAACATCTAATATCAGGGGAAGTCAGGCTTTCTTGCAGTGTGACACGTGGGCCCAAAGGTTCCTATTCATTTCTGTGGTTTGCAACAACACAGTAAAAGGGGTTAAAAAAAACCCTCTCCACGGAACGGAGACCACGGACTTTAACTGCAGAAAACTATGCCAATGACCCTATCTCCCCGTTTAACCTGTTGGCTTTGGATCAGCATACTCTATTAGTTCCCATTTCTGATGCGGTAAGATGAGTAGGACGGCCACCCAGACTCAATTAACTTTGACTTTAACCACATCTTGACCCTCGGGCAACAATTCGCTGATCAGCCAAGCATTTAATTATCGGTATGCGTCCGCTAAGCAGAGACATCCTAGTATTCTCGTCGCTTGCGAGCAAGGACATAACATCGTCACTATCGAAGAGAGTAGACATCTTTAAATTACATGATTCTACATTATCTAGGCTGAGGAGAAAGACAAAATCATAATTATAATTTAATATCTTCGCAGAAGCTTTCTTATGATTCGACGTGGATCCACCAACGACGACATGATAAGAGGCCGTACGTAATTGCCTCCCTCAAAACTATCGAACAGAGCCTCATATATCTCTAAGAATCTAACTTCCAAGGCTAAAGACATTAACGCTATAAGCAGCAACAATAATCTCTAGAAAGCCTAAGTGGGCGGTCTCCCTACAATAGGCACTATTGGAGAAAGCTCAGACAGTCCCCATAAACCACTGAGCCAAACTCTCCCCTAGAGAATTGTCTATGAAGCTGCGTTCTAAGAAAACTCTCTCAGAGTATCTTAGAACAGAAACTATAGGACAGAGTGCTCCTAAGGTCACTGGCGGCCAACCATAACCCGACTGGAATACTTCATCAGTCTAAGCCACTCAATCTTACAGTACAAATTACTTAACTGCCACCAGCAGTTCTTCCACTCCCTTCATTACTCCAGGAGCAGGCAAACATTATTTCAATAAAACTGTCACCATCGATATCCTACACCAACTCACTTTCTATTCAAGAGTTTGTTAACACCGAAAACAGCTGATCTGCGTGTGCTCCACCTCAGAAATCGTCTACATAAGTCACAGTCAGTCCTAAGGTCAGAAAGATCAGTCGTTAGTCTTTTCTTCAGCTTCGCAACACACAAAACCAGACCATATTCTTTAGTTATTTTAAGTCATATCCGAGAATATATTTCAGAATTAGTAAAGGAGTTCCTATGCTCGGTACTAGGCAACAGTCCTTCATAAGTGATCCCCTCGGTCACTTTATCGTTAACTTCCATTTCAAGCATGGAGAAACCTAAGCATGAATATTTCCGGAGGAGAAGCATTTAAATCTTGCAAGCCGTCGCTTGCCTGCTTTATTCTATTAGTCGCTACAATTAATAATTGTGAGATTTCAGACTCACCAAATGTCCTGACGTCCACCTGTTCGTCCAGGTACTGTTTCAAACGGTCCTTGAGGACTGCGACTAACTCTTTCTGCTCTCCCGGAACTTTCCTTAACCTCAGCTCGTAAAGCAGATCGTCTTTAAGCAAGTAATCGGGATCCACGTGCGCACGAGCCATGACTTTCATACAGGGGAAACATGAAACAAATAATTACAATGAATTAGTAGAAGTACAAACAAGTTCAAAACAACAATACATAGAAATAAAATTAAAGTTTGCACTTCCCTAAATTAATAAATTCTACAAGCGGTAGCTGCGTGAAACTTTAAAACAACCACCGCGAATGCTACCAAAAATATGCACCACTCCTCCGGCGAGTCACCGAGTAGAAGATTAATTACCTGGACTTCTTTTCTCTGCTACCGACGCCAGGTCCACTCCCAGAGGATCTAAATAAATGTGACTAAAAAAGGACCGGAGAAAGAGGCAACATATTTAACGAAAGGCCTCGAAACAAGTTTCGATGCCTTTCGCATTTAATATGTTTTCTTAAAAGTCAGAAAACATAAAGGAAGCGTTTTAGAAAAGAAAAAGGGTTTATTTTACAGAACGGCTGATGGCCTAGAATACATACATATAATTTAATTCAAAATAAATAATAACCCTTTGAAAAGAACATAAATTAAAACACAATCAGTTCCTGAAAAAGAGGATACACAGACAAAGTCAATATGACGATTCTCTATACAAGAAAATTTACATTATAAATTTTAGTGACTTACATTTTTGAAAGAAGCAAAAACAGCTTCTCCATCCACGGAGTTGTGGTTGAAGAAGGCTCACTCTCCTCGGACAACGGACATAGACACAAGGTTCAGGGATAATAAAACTACACAAGGAACAGAGGTACAAGCTGAAGGCAATCGATAGAAATATTAATTAAGGCCAACATAAACACAGAGTCGAACAGGCATCAACTTTAGAGATCACCGCCTAGCACATTTACGTATCGGCCTGAAAGGCTTAATTCAATCTTAACGCATTTCATAATACCCGAAAGAATAAATCAAAGATAAGTACATACCTCAAAAAAGAATCCTAATCGAGACTGAAGCCACATCCCACTGAACCAAGGAGTCCCAGGTCGATGTCCATTGCCCGATGGATAGAAACAGAAAGTAGACGACACCCAGACGGAGAATCAAGAAGTGCCGAAGAAGGATAAAACGAGAGTGAGCTCGAGGCACCATTGTCCTCGGTGATTTATACAAAACAAGCCTTTTGTTACGTCAGAACTCTAAACAATAAGGAAACACTGCACAATCACGGGAGAACCAAAGTCTCCCCATACCACAAGTAACAATAGATACAAAACGCAACAGAACTCACGACAATTTGTCAGTACGTGACATCCTGCATTAAATCAAAACATATGACGCAACACAGCGCATTAACAATCTGTAATTACAGGGCCGACTATAATATGTTTATAAAAGTAACAAGTAGAAGAACAAAGCCTCCTACATAATGATTTCTTCTCCCAAAATTTATATTAATAAATCCCGTGCGCCAAGTGATAAAAAAACTGTTTAAAAATAAAATATTGGCGCAGTACACTGCTCCATCTAGATCAAAACTAACTCAACTGAACTGGCGTGGCAACGCCACAAGCAGGTGCCTGCACAGGATATGACAAGCACACGCGGCAAAGAATTGGCTGTTTGCGCCAATTACCACAGAGGCAAATTTGAAACATAAAACTTATAGACTCTTGATCTAACATAACTCCCGCCTAAAATCGACAGATTTGACATAACACTGTACTGATAGATCAAGATAACACTTTACTAATAGATTTACATTTTACTGATAGATTTACACTTTACTGATTGGGCACACTTTTACAATAGGTCGCTTGTATTCACCACTGGACGTACGCACTGTCACAACACGCACTAAACCGTCGTCACCAGGATGTAATGAGGAGATGATTCCCAGCTTCCACTGGAGCGGTGGAGAATTATCTTCTTTCAGGAGGACGAGAGTACCAATCTGAATGTTTTCGCTGGACGCAGACCACTTCTGCCTCTGCTGCAGGGAATGTAGTTAGTCAGCTGACCAACGCTGCCATATGTGATGTATGTAGGTTTGTAGCTGATGCCATTTAGCAACATGAGAGACATTCTCTGCCTTAGGAGGAGAAGGAAGGGCTGTGAGTTTTTCACCAATGAGAAAGTGTCCAGGAGATAGATACGATGAGTCGCTAGGATCATCACTTAGGCGTAGGAGAGGTCGAGAGTTTAGACAGGCCTCAATCTGGGTGAGAACTGTAGAAAGCTGCTCATAAGTAAACACTTGGCTACCCATCACTCGTCGTAAATGAAACTTCATGGATTTGACAGCCGCCTCGTGGAGGCCTCCAAAATGAGGGGAGCTCGCAGGGATGAAATGCCATGTGAATTCATTAGAGGATGCGTAGTCTTGCAGAACTTGTTGATGGGTGCTGGACTGAAGCAAGAGACGCAGCTCGCGCAGCTTGTTGTTAGCACCAACAAAGTTCGTCCCATTATCGCTGAATATTTCCTTGCAAAGTCCTCTACGAGATGTGAATCTGCGCAGGGCGGCGATGAAGGCATCAGAAGTAAGTTCGGAAACCAGCTCGATGTGAACTGCTTTCGTAGCCATGCATACGAAGATAGCAATGTACGCTTTGACCTGAGTTTTGCTGCGGGGGGAGCCGTATCTTATGAAGAATGGTCCGGCATATTCAACCGCAGAACGTAGAAATGTTCTAGTAGGGGTCACCCTGTAGCTAGGTAGGCTACCCATCAGCTGGTGAGCACTTGAAACAAGTTAAACATCTGTGTAGCGTAGACTTCACAATTCTACGTACACTAGGAATCCAATATCGTTTTCGCAGAGAATATATAAGCAGCTGATGTGATGCATGAAGCAGTCGCAGATGCTCGGATTCAATTATCAATTTAGTGAGTTGGTGACCTGGAGGGAGGATAAGCTGATGTCGTGCATCATGTGGTAACTCAGCTTTCTCCAAACGTCCACCCACTCGGAGTAGGCCATCCTTGTCCACAAAAGGCAGCAAGGAATGGAGAGAACTCGTGGTATTCACTTGCATCTTACTCTGGAGATCGGACAGTTCATGAGAATAGGCTGCTTGCTGAGCTATTCTTATACAATGCAACAAAGCTTGTTGTACTTCTTCAACTGTGAGAGGGCCATGACGTTTAGCTTGGCATCTACAGTTGTTTATGAAGCGTAGCATATACGAAGTAACTCTCTGTAAACGTGTTAGCTTGGAAAAGCGTAGCATAAAGTCTTCTGCAGCATGTGTGACTAGGCAGACTGTGTCACGCTGCTCACCCATGTCCTGCAGCTCAAGTTGCTGAGGCTGCTTAACTGATTGTTGTCTGGACTCACCCAATGAATTTTTATCCTGTTTCATTGGCAGACGTACCATAAAACTACCATCGTCATTGCGAGTGATATTCTCTACATAATGCTGTTCGCATAGTTTCTCTTCTTCTATTAACATGTGTTGTGGAAAGTCTTCGAGGTCACAAAACCGTCGCAGCTGCTTGTCCACATTGTCCGTAGAGATGAAGAAGTTGTGCTGGGAACCCGCATCCAGATTGCCTTTAACAGAGGATTTAGGAATGGTTCCAGACAATATCCATCCTAGTTCTGTACTAATCAGTGCAGGAAAACCAGGATTGGTCAAGATCTTACCATAGAAAAGCTCGAAGAATAATGCTCCTCCAATAAGCAAATCAATTTCAGAAGGGATATTAAATTTAGGATCGGCTAATGGATTGTCCGAGGGAATGTTCCATGAGGATGGATCAATTCGGACTGCAGGTAGCTTCCCTGTTATGCGAGGAAGGATTAGGCAATCTAGATTCCTCCGATAGTTGTAAACCATGGATCTCACATTAATGTTCACACTTCGACTGGCATTCGATGATGTACCATTTATACCTTTGACAGGCGTATCAGCTGTCATTGTAGGAAGTTGCAGACGCCTCGCTAGATCCGCAGACACGAAACTGGCCTGACTGGCAGAGTCTAGAAGGGCCTTACACTGTATATAATTACCATGCTTGTCTTGCACTTCGACCCTTGCAGTGGCAAGTAAGACGTGAAGCACTGGCTTTATTTTCACTGAGCAATAACTCGCAGGCGCCTCAGTCCTGCTGTTATTCACGGTATCACTGCCTTCACTGGAGTGCGAAACCGTTCTCATGTGACCACTGTTGTGCAACATCTTGCTATGCAGTTTACCACAGTTGCAGAATGAAGATACATTGCACTGATTCACTCTATGTGTATTAGAAAAACAATTGAAACACAGATTCTTACTTTTTACAACTTTCCATCGCTGTTCAACACTCAGCTGACGGAACCGTTTACACTTAGACAGGTTATGGCCGCTTTGACACTGAGGGCATAACTGTTCAGTTGTCGACACATATGACTGACGACTGTTATTATGCTGATTCCTAGGTTCACGACGTTCATTTCTAGGTTTTGATGGGCCGGACCTGTTGCAGGAATTATTCGACAGCACCTCTAGTGAATGAGACTTTGGTTTTAGAAATAACACAAGTTCACTTAACGAAGTAAAGGTTTGGGAATCGATCTTGGATTCCCATTCACGTTGCACGCTTTCTGGAAGGTGCTCCAATAACAATTGCATTAGAACGACTTCATGAAGTGGCACTTCTAATTCTAACGCTTCAATAGCATGCAAGTTGTTTTGGAATTGATTCAATAAGCTTCTCAAGTCTGCAACTGTCTCTTGTCGCGCTACAGGTAGGGACAGAAGATGCTTGATGTGGGCTATAGCAATCAACCGTTTGTTGTTGTATCTTGCACAAAGCATATCCCAGGCAACTTGGGAGTTATCACCTGTCATTGGCAAATTTTCCAATAACATATGTGCTTCGCCCTTTACAGAAGAAACTAAATAATGGAATTTTTGAATGGGTGATAAACCATTATTGTTTACAATTAAACTTGAGAATGTGTCAAAAAATGCTTAAATTTAGTTACATCGCCTGTGAAAACTGGAAGCTGAATCGTTGGCAATTTTATCACATTGCTTGTCTGCGAAGCACTGGAGTTCACTGTTTGTCGTGTGTCACTGTTATTTGAATTGACACTAACTGAAGTAGGCTCACGATCATGCATTAACTCACTTAACCTTGCTTTTAGATTAATATACAGCGTTGATACCTCGTCTGCATATTGTATGGGACTATCAAGTTCTGTATCAGTTTCCACCAAAGATTCAATCTGCGTTTGCACAGCTTCAAACTTGTCAATTTCATTCAATAACTTTTCATAATGAGCTTTGATCACAAATACACTAACATCTTCAGGTATGTCGTTGAGAAAGTTTTGTGTCAGTGTAAACTTTCTTTTACTTACACCCCGACGTCTAACTAAAGCTTTAATTTCTTCTTCCATGTTGAGACGAAATAATTAACTTTACATTGACAGAAGAAAAGTGATTAGGCAGTCCACTGCAAACTGAGATGTTGACTAGCTTCTTGCTGGGAGGCGGCTTCTCGTATGAGCGGTGGGTGACCATGAACCACGCGCGCAGAGGAAGGCATAGCTGCTAGCACTGGAGGCGGCTTGAAGGTCAAAGTAGCCGAGCGTGCCACGACACGAGCAACCACGGAGTAACACGAGCGTTCAACATACGATTACACATTGTTCAATGTTCAGAAATTATTGCAAAAAATCAAATCGTGCCCGAGAGGACCAAATGATTGGGATCCGGTCCGCGACGAACAAATGTAAGGGATCCGTTCCGAGAGGAACAAATGTAAGGGTAACTAGTAGGTTTTTTGGAGGACCAGGTTTATTTTTAAACCACTTAAGACTACGCAAAGGAAGCTAGGACTGTAGCTGGAACAGAGATTTAAATTTGAGGGTTTTGCAATAATATATATTCAGGAAGCCTGAACTCTGAATAATGAGAAATTGTATAAACACTTAACACAAGAATATAATAGATGTAGTTAAACACAGTTACTGTTGCTAGGAGCAATACAACACTCCCGCCAAGTAGATTATATAAGCGCTAGCACCAGTTCTTTGTTTCACTGCACGTGGCTGCTAGGCTATTATCACAATGGAATAATTGTAATTTGTACTAAAAATACAATCTGATTCCCGGAACTTCACACGCGAGCTGCCTAACACTGAAGGAGCAAATTGGTGTGGAATTGAAGATGAGCACTAAGTATACAGAGCGAAAATTGTCCCGCCTATTAGGAGCAATTGCGACGCATGACTGTACACTGCTGCATCTAGATCACAACTAACTCAACTGAACTGCCGTGGCAACGCCACAAGCAGGTGCCTGCACAGGATATGACAAGCACACGCAGCAAAGAATTGGCGGTTTGCGCCAATTACCACAGAGGCAAATTTGAAACATAAAACTTAAAGACTCTTGATCTAACAGTCTTATTTGTGATATTCTTGAAAAATGTTTCTTCAATGTGCGGCTATGTATGTTTAGTCTTCCAATCTAGTCGGTATTCAAGCAGAATGATGTTTTATTAATGGAGATGCATTTCGACATATTCAATCATGTCACCTTCGGTCCCTAATATTTATTAGTTAAATCATTCACGAATAATACAAAGGATTCTAATTTTCTGCAATGTGGTTGTACTTACTTAGCAGCTGCTCTGCTTGTGATCTGGTGTCTATGAAGTTTGACTGTGCACTAGTTGTTTATTATGTTTCTTGCGGGTTTTATAGCTTTTGTAAGTTTTAAAGAGGGAGTTAGTGTGTTTCAAGAAAATGGAAAACAGACTATCTGGAAACCAAATAGGCCTAACAGATCCTACTGAAAAGCCGCCACCCAAGTGTAAGGCCTATCTTCCCTACATCGCAGGAGTCACGGACCAGATTCGAAAATTTTTAAAGGAACCTGACATTGAAACAATTTTTACTCATGTTAACAAACTGGAAGGCATTTTAAGAAGAGAGAAAGACGAAATCAACATTTTCATGAAGCGGGAGTCTACTCAATTCCACGTATGTGGGGAAAAGTATACGTAGGACAAACGGGACGCTCTCTAGACGCCAGAAAAAAAAGAACATATCAGACACCAGAAACAGAACAACACTGACTACTCCGCCATAGCCTCTGATTCGGACGAAAATGGGCCAAAAATTACTTTTAGATGATATAACTCTACTAAAACATGAAAACAGAAGATTCCCTAGACTTGTTACAGAAGCCATAGAAATTATTAAACATCCCCATAACATAAACAAGGAAGATGGGTACAAGATGTGTATCATAACAGCTTGTGATAACGCTTTTCACAAATCTTCGTCGAAGAAAAAGTCAGCAATTGGAAAAACAGTTCTATGGTGGAACGGTCAACTGACAATATTAAGGAAAAGAGTAAACGCCCTACGGAGAAGATACCAGTGATCAGTGAATAACAAAGAGCTCAGAAGAGAAAGAAAACAACTATACACGGAAGGAAAACGAGAATATCAGTTGCAGTTACAAAAATAAAAGTTAAATTCATGGAAAAAATGTTGCACCATTGAAGATGGAAATAATCCGTGGCACGCAGCATACAACTTGGCAGCAGGAAAGACAAAAGGAACCAAGCCATCCTAACAACTATCCAGAAAACAGATGGTACCTACACAAGCGATATGGACGAAACAGTTTTTCATATGCTGAACCCCTTCACTGCCGAAGACGAAATAGAAAATGACACACTAAAACAGCAAGAGCTACGAAGACATCAAGAAGAACCAATACAGACAACAGATGACAAGGAATTTACATAAGAAGAAATATTCCTCATAATTCAGAAGATTAACTCCGAGAAAGCACCTGAGAAGATGGTATAACGAAAAACATAATAATGAGAGTCTTCGATATCGTTCCATCAGCAGTGACGGCCATATATAATAAATGTTTGAAACAAGGATGGTTTCCAAAAATATGGAAAGCATCGCGAATAATCCCTATAGTTAAACCAGGGAAAGAAGGAGGCAGCCAAGAGGTGACAAAGTTCAGACCATATTAGTGTACTCGGTATAGAAGGGAAAATCTTGGAAAAGCTAATGATGGACAGAATAAACCATCGCCTATATACAAACAACCTACTGAACACAAACCAATATGGATTCATACCACCAAAAAGCCCCATTGACGCAGCGCTAGCAGTTAAAATGTCATAAAAGAAATTTAGACAAGAAAAATCGTGTAATATTTACCAGCTTGGATGTGAAGGGAGCTTTTGACGCTGCCTTGTGGCACGGCATTCTCCATAATTTGAGAAATCTGCAATGCCCCAAAAATTTGTATTACTTGGTCTAACACTACTTCAAAGAAAGAATAGCCACACTTTCAATCAATCACTGCAAAGCAGAAAAAGAGGTAACAAACGGCCGCCCTCAGGGGTCTTGTTGCGGTCCAGGACTATGGAACATCTTATACAACTCCTTACTTAACTTAAAATACTCGAAACATAGTAAACCAATAGCTTTCGCAGATGACTTGGCTCTGTTAACTATAGGCAAACAATGGACGAAGCAGAAATGTTCGCTAATACTGACTTCAAGTTAATAGAAGTATGATCAAAACAATATAAAATCCAGTTCAACAGTAGCAAATCAAAAGCTATGTTGATATCTAAGAAAAGAAAAGAAGAAAAAAGTAAAATATGCGTATACCTAAACAACAGGACACTAGAGCAGGTGAAACAAGTAAAATATCTCGGGATATTATTCGATGAAAAAATGAACTTTGTTATGCACATAAAACAAGTAACTGAGAAATATGTAAAGCTTTAGCGAAGTCTGCGAAGATGAACTGGGGTCTCGGACAACAAGCCTTACGAACGATCTATAATGGTGATATACTTCCAATGCTATTATACGGCGTTCAGGTGTGGGAAGAAGCTATCCTAAAGAGGAAGAACATGATAAAATACCAGCGAGTGCAAAGACTAATGAACATAAAAATCTCAAAAGCCTACAGAACTGTGTCATATGAAGCGTCCTGCATTTTAGCAGCGGTAAAACCAATAGATATAAAAATTAAAGAAATGTTATATATATATATGTTAGGGCTGTACCGATTAATCTATTAATCGAGCCGATTAATCGATTAAATATTTAATCGTCGATCAATTACATTTTCCGATTAATCGGTTTAGTTGAATTCTGAAAAACGTGATTCGAGAAATGGGTCAAATGACCAAACTCTTGTCTCAGTGCCGAGTGAGAGAGTTTTTAGTGCTACCGGTATTATTGTAAACAAGCTACGATCGTCTCTTGAACATTCAATTGTCAACAAACTCGTGTGTCTCAAGTCTTAACTGAAAAAGTAACCGGAAATGTAAGTTTTCTATATATTCTTTCACTAGTTAACTAATAACATCGGCGTACCGAGGGGGGGGGGGGGTTGGGGGTTTGAACCCCCCCATTGATTAAAAAAAGGAAAATTGTATAATTTTTTTAAGTCTGCCCATAAATTACTTAATACAAGTATAAAGCGTGGTCAGCTTAAAACTCGTTATTTTGCGTCTTAATTTTTAAAATTTTCCGGGGGAGGCCCCCGGAAGCTTAAAACTCGTTATTTTGCAACTAGATTTTTAAAATTTTCCGGGGGAGCACCCCCGGACCCCCCTCTCCCTGGGGGGTATTCCATACCCCTCAGACCCCTCGGATGTTATAACCCCCCCTTCCATATGGTCGGCCTGGTTACGCCTATGACTAATAATGGTATTCAATTCAGGATTTCTTCTGATTATCTGTAGTGTAGTAGATATTAAACGTGTAAAACAATATTAAATGTACACTTTGGTTTCGTCTAAAATATCGACCTTTTTGTCGATTAATCAGTCAAGCTAACCTCGATTAGAAATTTTAATCGATTTTCAGCCCTAATATATATATATATATATATATATATATATATATAAACGCATATGACAAATGGAAAAGAAAAACCGAGAATAGTTGGAGAAGCCCCAAAAACAACCGAGTGGCCCCATCCCGCAAACAGAGTCGTTGTTCAAGAGGCACAAGAAAACATAACGTACAATATAGAGATCTTCACTGACAGGAGTAAAATACTGTAGATGGGAAAGTTGGCGCCGCAGCAGTCATCTTCCAAAATGGAGAACTGGTAGAGACATTAAAATATAAACTTGGCATACACTGCTCCAATAATCAAGCGGAACAGGTAGCGATCTTAAGAGCCCTCGTGGCAATAGAAGGAAATAAGCAAATAGAGGACGATAAGAGACTGGTGGTAGTAAATACTGATAGCCAAATTACCATAGAGCTCCTTAAGAACGGTAAAATTAGAAATGAAATAATAGAACATATAAAAGCTAAAATCAAATACCTCCAAGACAATTGTTGGACAATCCATATAAAGTGGGTAAAGGCGCATGCAGGGCTGTATGGAAATGAAATGGCAGATCAACTAGCAAAGAAAGCTGGGCAGGAAGACACAGGAGAAGTTATTTACAGGAAGATCCTGAAAAGCCATGTAATGAAATAAGCCGAGTACAACAAAAGGACCTACGACAAGAATGTTTTACCCTTCAGAAGATTCCACTAAACGGACAGATCACAGCCATCTTAACCGGAAGACAAGAGAATATTATTACAAGTTCAAAATAGTGGAAACTGCACTGTGCAAGTGTGAACAAGGAGATCAAACTGTGAATCACATATTCTAATGCACTCTCTTAAACAGTGAAACACTAGAATTAACACTAAACATAAGATAAAAAGGTGGACAGTGGCCAGCAACAAATTACGAACTAGTCATACATTACCACCCAGGCTTTACGAAGTTTTTAAACAAAATAGATTTTGGAAAGTTATAATTTATTGTAGGATAATTGTAATTGTAATTAGTCCATTAGTTAAATCATTGTATATATTGTAATGGAGCATGCAGCTTAGTAATAAAAAATAATGGGTACAAGATCAGTGACATCTGGCGGGAAACAATTAAAACTTTAAAGAATGCACCCACTGACGTCATGACAACTGCGAGTGTTTATTCTTCATAGGCACTTCTTTTTAATGTGAATCTTTCTCCGAAGAAGGACGCGATAGGATGTCCGAATCGTTAGACGCTAAAAACACGACGCGGCCCAACTCGGATAACCAGTACAATCAGTTTATGTGGAAGCATACGAACTAAATTATAGAACAGTTAGAATGATTTAAAAACATTATCACTTTAGAATTAAAGGCTACTTGGGGAAGGGAATCATATATAGAAAGATTGGGTGCGGAAGATAGAGAAGCAATGACCTGGATACGCCTGGGAAAGTGGAAATCGAAGAGAATTTCGGATGAGAGAGGGGTGAGAATCTGCTCAATGTGCATAGAAAATGAAACCTGGGTTCATATCTTGTCGGGATGTGGAGTTACAGAGCTTTGGAGAGTTATGATGCTACCCGAAAAATCTTTTAACTCGCAAAGAAGTAGGAAGGCATGTCTAAATCTATTACTGGATGAGCACAATAATTGTGCAAATTTACATATCATTTTACATTTACAAATTTACATAATGTACATTTCTGCAGAAAGTTAGATGAATGAGAGAAAGCCTAGATTTGAAGAATTAAGGAACTCTAAGTGCTTTTTTTTTTTAATAATGTCTATGTGTTTCTAGGAAATTTTTACTGCTTGGTGGTGGGGTATTACGTCTGTGGATACTCGTAGTTATGTAAATAATAGAATACAATTTTTAAATTGGGTATTTTTATGGGGTAGTAATTTAAGTGTATGAAGTGAGCACTTATATCGACACCGACCCGTGAGCCGGTTAATGTTAATAATGTGGATTTTATGTAAGAATGTTTGTGAGAAATAAATACACTACTACTTTTGCCATTCGGCCCATCGTTCTAACCTCCGGTAATGGATGATAAGCATGCCCAAAGGCCAACAGACCTCATTGCGAGCCCCACGGAACTTCCCTACATACATCCCTACATCAAGCAGATACCTTTCCTATGCCACGTGTGCTGCTGCCTCGGTACCTCATGGGAAAAAGAACCCCCAGTTTAGCAACACCATCCAGCAACTAAAGGTCACTCGTTTAATCTTGACAAATGAAAAATTTATATGAGAGGTTAGACGCGAGTAACCTACTTAACTTCTGCGGAAGGTCTGGCACAGAGAGAGTAGAGCTGAGTCAGATGTTGTGTATGTTACTCTCATGTTTTTGCACAGTAGTAGTACAGTAACTACAAAGGAAATTGTCACAGTATGTATATAGGTTTCGTCTTCATATTATTGAGCGTCCTTCAGCCCTGTATTTACGGAGAGAAATAAGGTAGGCCTCGCGCAAAGAATGATTATCATGGTTTTAAATTAGAACGCGTCTTTTATTTTTGCTTTTTTTCCATTTAAAGCCCATTTTTAAATCACAATTCGAAGGCTCGTGAGTTTACCTTTAAAACTGATGATCTCTCGAAATTTGTGCAATAATATTTTTGTTGTAGGTGCAGTCTTCTCTTCAGCATAGAAATTGTACATAGTGTGTCGAATCACACACTTGTCGAAATCTTCGATTTCAGTCGAGGGTGCCCATACCAGGGGGCGGGGGGGCCGCGACCCCCCTAGCTCTCAGGGAAAGGAAAAAAATGTATATTCATAATTATAGTCAGGTGTATTTTTTTTAGGACAATTATTTAAAAGTCAGTAGAGACATAAAAGATTTGCAGAAGTTTTACCAAATCGACAACATGGAAACAGAATCCACAGTGGATTATGAGAAGGGGTCGAGGAGGGTCCGGTCCCCCTAAAAATCAAAACCCAAAATTCTATTTTTGTATTTAAAAAATATTTATTAAATTAAACAAGTTTTGTTGGTGTGTCAAATATTATATAGCTGTTATTTTCTCTTCGTAACATAATGAGTAGGCTATTATTTCCACTGTTCCATGTGTTATTTAACTTTTCTTATAAATACTAATAAGTATTATACCATATGTAACAATTTCTTGTTTATGTTGGCATGTCTTAGAGTATGGTAAACAAATTTGCTATCGAGTTTTTCAGTGCTAAAATAGAGCAAAATGTGATTTTCATTAGTTGAATATTCAAAAATTTTCCGGGGATTACCCCTGACCCAACTTTCTTGGGGTGATCCATACCCCAATCCCCCAGGAACTAGCGACCCTACCAAAAATCATTTTTTGGCTACGTCTTTATTGCACTTATTGTATTATTATTAATATTATGTTACAAAATGGCCCAAGAAATTAAAGTGACAAAAAATTAATTAATTTAAAAAATTTCCCTCGCCCAGAAAATATTTTATGGGCGCCCTTGATTTCAGTTATTCTTTTGGGACGGTATGCTTCTTTTCCAAAGTACCAAAAGAAGTTCCTGCCTCTTCATACTTTCGTTTTTATCCCACATTTCTGATAACTGAGCTATACGATGTCTTGGTGCCTGCAGCAACTCTCTCTTGCACTTTCTGAATTTCTTTAAAATACCCCAAGAAAATAGACCTTTATGTTTGGCTTCATCCATCATGTACTCGTAAACATTAGCAATAATCTCAGGACTTTGACTATGTAGAGTTTTTCCTTTTTGTTTTGACAGTATAAGAGGCATTGTGATGATATTAAGTGAACAGTATTTGTTAAAACACTTGCATGCACTCATGCTGCATAAAACATTGCAGTCAACTGTCTTCTCCAAAAAGAGCAGAGAGAAGCAGACTATTTGTTGTTGTATCATGAGCTATTTTGCTGACGTGTTATTGAGGATAGGCTAGCTCACTGTTCTTTCTCTGAAGGACATTCGTCAAGAATGAATGAGCGACCAATATATGACCACAAGCCACGGGGAGGACGGGAGAGGCCCACAGCAGATGATGCAGCTAGGGCATACCGGAAACCGGGAAAGAAAGCGGGATGATGATGACGGGGAAAGAGAAATGTGAAGTGGAGAGTCTTGGCGAAATGAATGAGGGAAAGTGGAGGACCCCTCGAGAAAAACCTCCTACGCCCGGCTTCGTCCACCACGAATGACACGCCTGCCTGCCTCTGGACTTGTACCCGGGACCACTTGCGTGCCAGGCCCAGCCGCTAAGCATGAACCTCCGCGCTGGCTACTTTACCCTTTGAAACCCTCCCGAACCAAATTCCACCGTACGCCCATGTCTGCGTAATATCAGGGGGGGGGCTCGAAGATAAAAAAGTCGTATCCAGCTACGAAATCAAGCCTGAGAGCGTGAGTCACCCGTTGTATCTCTTTAACAACTGTGATATAAATAGAGGGCCGTAGATCTATGGAAAACATCCCAAAGACTAACACCACCAGCATGACGCGGACGTCAGAGAGTCTGTATGCTGACCTTAAAGAAGCAACCCTTCCACACATGCCATAACATAACCTTCGAGATTTGTTGGGCATGGTTATGTGTAATGGGGAGCACTTGAGCCACATACCATAATTTTGATAGAATATATGTATGCAAAAACTGTGCTCTTTCATATCAACATAGATCACGATATTTATATATATGGGTGAATCCTGTAGTACAGAATTCCAAGGATATTGAGTGTGTCCACAGTCGAAAAATAGTTTAACGTTGGGGCTGTCCGTCATACACCGATGGGCGTCATCTGATACTTCTGAGCATTAAAATCAATACAGATAATAGTGCAAACGATTGTGAAGTTCCCCACAGAAGTCGTACTTCATCTGTATTGGCCATTATTACATTCACATCATCTGCATATGCAGTGCTGCTAAAGGGGTTCAACAATGTGAATTCCAGTAATTCGAATATGCAGTATATGAAGTAAAAGATTAAGGGTGAGTTCAAACGGAATCACGCAGGACACATCCCTGCCGTATAGAGCGATGAACCGGTATAGGTGTCCTAAGGTAACCATTGACTCGAATACATACATCATTATCTGTATACAAACATTAAATATAACTTACGAATGTCCGACTAAACTCATGCCACTCTAATTCTGTCAGCAAAAACTCATGAACTATGGATTTAAGAGTACGGCGAAAATTTATGGACACCAAATAACCGTGTAAGAGGGTGTGTAAACAAGACGCTATAGCATCCCGAAGTTCACAATGTTGCACTGGATATTTGATGCCCGGAAGCAAAGGTTTCACACGATTCATAAGTAACACGACCAACCAGATTATAATTGTAGTTTAATAGTGTAATCAGACGATAGTCATTCATCTCCTTGTATTGACCTTTCTTGGAAGCAACACTATAATTCCTCGCCTCTGCAATGAAGTCATTTTCCTGCGACTCAAACGCGCATTATAAACATCTGTCATTGTTGTTTCAAGGAATGACCAAGAACTTAGATCAAAGTCAAGAGGAAGCCCACCAAGGCCGGGCGTTTTGGAGCAATATCCTTGACGTGTAGAGCTGTTAGAACCTCATCTCGTGTAATTAGACGCTCTAGATCCCGGTTTTGAACTGAAGTGACACTGGAATGATCGGAGATAGTGATGTTCATAACATCTTGGCCATGCTCATCTCTAGCAGAAAATACTTCACTAAAGTGATATTTGATGTGGTTTGCGATCGCATGCTGTGTGGTAACAGGTGTTCCCAGTTGGAAGGTGAAGCGCAGTAATAAAAATTATTCTGTCTCTGACGTGGAACGTTGAGGAGGAAATAGATATTTGCATGTTCATCGTGAGAGGTATTGCTCTCCCGGCTCCAAACTATGAAAGACTCCATGCGACGCTTGTAAATGGTTTGTATCTGCACTTTGCAGCGGGATATCAGCGTCCTCTGTTGAGAGGAAGGAATATAGTGTATCTGAGCGTTTAGTAAGGCACGATAATAAAAATCTATTAGGTCTTCGTCCTTGTGATGTTTAAGGAATGTATGTTGTTTGAAAAGGAAAGTGGTTTGCGCTTGGCATACATTTCTCACCAATCAGCGATATCATGATATCGCTGCTTGCAACCATACCACTGCTTCCACTGAATATGAAATTGATCTTGCACCAAAGGATCATCAAGAATAGCCACATTCAATTTCCGGTATGAGGGATCAATGGGTGGGATATATGTATCTAACGTCAGACGCAAAATTAAAGCTGAATGGTCAGAGAAGGGTGCTGGAACATGGTCACCAGAGCTGACGGGAGCGTGTAAACTCTGAGAGACGTAAACGCGAACCAAGCGGAAGGCTGATGGTGCAGTGAAGTAGGTGTATTGCACGGTTCTGTAGGTTAACAGTCAAGAATCTGACAGTTTTAGTGTTGTACTACTTCCCTTAAAGTAACACAGGGAAGAAAACGAACAGTTGTGTCGTTCTGTCTGAGCACACAATTGTAATCACCACCCATAATTAGTTTAGCTGGTAATGACCGAAGAAGGTAGAGAAGATCTTCCGCAAAAGAACTGATTGCGCAAAAAGTGCTTATCACTTCCAGATAAAGATTGACAAACAGATGGTCCTAGTAAAAATCACTAATGCCTCTGCCAGACGGTAATTGTTCAACTGGTCAATTGTTCTATACCTTTTCTAATTAAGATTGCATTACCAATTGAGTCCGTCCCTATATGCACGTAATCATTATAATTATACAATGTAGAAAAATATGGCGTTTTAACTTCTCGAAAGAACGAGATGTCAACACTATTGATAGGAAGAAAGGAACATAAAATCAGCATTTTAAGTGGGGAAATGTTGCCATAAAAGTTAAGACTGGCCACTACTAACGTAAGGTCCATAAACACCAATAGAAGCAGCGACATGTTGGCGTCTTAATACAGCGTGGTAACATACAGGCGGATTCACTTTTCATTGTTTCGTAAAGGAGGAAAGCCTAACTTATTACCCTCTGTCTTATATGGATGCGTACGTCAGATACCTGTATTACCGATAACCTGGTGCGTACGTAACGTAAGCCTAACTTACTATCCTCTTTATAAGGATGCATACGTCAGCTACCTGCATTATCGACAACCTGGTGCATAGCCTACGTACGCTCCTGCAGTTACGTCCTTAAGCCATGGACGTCTTGATATGTGCTCTTATGTAAGGGTCTTAACCTAATGCTGTTAAGGTTATGCCTTTTTGCACAAGGAACAATGGATATGCCTTCTTATTCAAAGGGTTTTAACCTAATGCTTTTACGTCCTTTGGAAAAGAATGTCTGGATATGCGCTCTTATGATAGTGGTTTTTAACCTAATACTCAAATTTTTAATAATAGTTCACAAGCTAAATTAGTTAAATATGGAGTCCCCCAAGGTTCAGTTCTGGAATGTTTTTTTTATTTATTTATTTATTATTATTATTATTATTATTATTATTACTCTTTTTTTTTTTTTTTAAGTATACATCAATGACCAGGTTATAACTTGTTCTACTGCCTGTATTTTATATGTGGATGACACCTGTCTGATCAATAGAAATTCCTGTCTGGATGGACAAGATAATATTGTGGTGTAATTCTAATGGATTATTTTTAAATCCGTTGAGCCTAAAACGAACTATTGAAATTTCCTTCACCAATAATGATGTGAAATATTTAGGACTGTATCTTGATAGCAAGCTTTAACTTACAAGCCTGTAACATATCTACGATATATGGATATTATACATACCTACCACTTGCGAACTACTTATTTTGCCTTCTTTTAAAGCATAATAGCCTATTGTATTTTGTATTGTATTACATCCCTGACAACTTCGGAACAAACTGCTCAGTGCGAAAAGCTTTTTAAGAATTTACAAATCCTGACAGTTATTAATCTACACACTTTTAGTTAATTTTACACACAATCTTAACCTGTATGATGAAATAATTTTTTTCTTCCAAACCGGTAATTACTTCTTCAAGGTCTGAGTGAATTATCTTTCGTTTATGTTTTAAATTCCCTTTAATTAAAAACATAATTCTACCTGGGAATTTGCTCTGTTCCATACATTTTGTCCTCTCTCTGTTTTAACACGTACATAACTTAAAAGTACGTAGAATCTTTCTGAACTCCTAAACTTGTTTCCTAAACTAGGTCTAAAATGTGACAATTTTCGAGGATATTGTATAAATCCCTGCTTTCTTTTTATTTCTGCAGTAACCCTTCAATATTAATAAAACTTCATCTTAATGCGTTATTGTCGCATCAACTTCATCGTACGGATTTCTACTAAATTTAGCTTTCTCACTTTGAATGGCCAAACTCCTTAAGTTATAAGTTCCGGCTTTTTTTTTTTTTTTATTACTATTTTCTGATACCTCCAGGATGCTGTCACCAGGTGATGATACAGTTCTTAACGTCTGCTTCCGGGATCCTTACTGCATGATCCGTTGTGACGATTGCTGACAGTTCAATTCATGTAGGCCTACGTTGCCTTGAACTGGCTTCGTATCTCAATATACGTACTAACTATAGATAACTTTTCTGAATCCATCCTTCATAATTAGCATGCAATGTATTTTAACTAACCCAGTGCCGTATTTAAGCCCAGGCAGACTAGGCAGCTGCCTAGGGCGGAAGATTTGAAGGGGCGGCTTTTAAGCTGTTACTGTTTTTTTTAAATATATTAAACATTTTATTCATAACTCTTCAAAATAGTAAACTAATGTAACGCACAATGAAATAGAAATGAATAACATTGACAACAAATGCTCGAATTTAATCAACGATCTAGTTCCATTGTTGTTGTCAATGAAATTGGAACTCTCTTTCCATTTAACCGCCTTTGATTAAACTCGGACATTCTGATATTGATTATATTATTATTATTATTATTATCTTGTACAGACCACATATTCACATTACGACAAATTTTAGAGAAATGTACAGAGAAAGGAGAAAATATTGGACTAGTTTTCATAGATTTGGAGAAAGCGTACGATACCGTTCCCAGAAAATTACTATGGAGGGCATTACACATGGCAAACATAGATGTTTCCTTAATTCAATTTTTACAGGAAATATATAGAAATAATAATTGCCAGATCAAAGTTGGAAATACATTATCACCACAATTTAGAACAAGTAAAGGACTACTACAGACTACTACTATGTCACCAATACTATTTAAAATTTATATAGATATTAGTCTGAGGCAGTGGTCTCGGAAATGCAACAGAATGGGACTAGAAATAGCAGATGGAAAATATATACATCAATTACTTTTCGCAGATGACCAAGTGGTTATTGCACAAGATGGAGAAGATGCCAACTACATGTGTAACCAACTATTGAAGGAATACAAAAAATGGGGTTTAAAGATCAATTATAAAAAAACAGAATACTTAACCAATGATACAGATGAATTGTACATCGAAGGGGAAAGAATAAAAATGGTTAACAACTTCTGCTATTTAGGCACAATCTTGGAAAAAGGGGGAACATCAGACATGGATATCAATCAAAAGATAAATAATGGGAGGAAAGTAATTGGAATGTTGAACTCAGTCTTATGGAGCAGGAACATCATTTGTAGCACGAAGAAAATAATATTTAAGTCAATATTGCAAAGTATAGTGTTATATGGAGCAGAGATTTGGACAATGAACAGAAAACATATGAACAAACTGAATGTATTAGAAATGGATTTTTGGAGAAGATCAGCCAGAGTCTCACGAAGAGACAAAATAAGGAATGCAGAAATACGAAGAAGGATGGAAGTGGAAGAAGACATTAACAATACTATTGAGCGGAAGAGACTACAGTGGTATGGTCACGTACAAAGGATGGAAGAAGGAAGGATACCAAAATATATACTTGAATGGGAAATTGGAAGGAGAAGAAGAAGAGGGCGTCCTGCGACTACATGGATCAACAATGTACAGATATCAATGGGAAGAGTTGGTGCAGTGGAAGACGATACACAGGACAGAGAAAAATGGAGACAGATTATTAACATATGATGACAAGCTCAGAAAAGTGTATTGATTGTGTTGAAATGTTATATGTGGATACTTTGTTTTAATTTGTTTGTATTGTTTGGTTGGAGGACAGCCTCTGTATTGAGGGAAAACTCAGAATGTATATATATATATATTATTATTATTATTATCCTACTATTTCAGTTACAATAATGCTTATTGTAGGTTACTTTGTGGTACATTCATGTGGAAATAAGGGGGCGAACATATTTTTCTCTGCCTAGGGGCGCTTAAGTAGCTAAATACGCCCCTGAACTAACCTCATTCATTTAAGTAATGGGGATACAGTATACTTGGATGAAAATCTGTAATCTTCGATTCATGGCATGATAAATCATGATGTAGATAAATATTGATCGAACTACTGAATATTGTTTTTGTTGATCATTTCTCCTAAATTATTCTTATAATTAGAGCCCGGAACTTTGGCAAAATGCCTTTCTTTTATAGATGGCTCTATCTGTATTTTCTTAAAGGAAAAATTTATTTAGTGTTGTTGTGAGCCTGTAGTGAAGTTTTTTATTTTGCCTATTTTGCCTTTTAAAAGCTTCAACAACTTTTTAATGTGTAAAGGCCTTTTTTTGCCTTTTTTTCAATTTTAGATACAAAAATTTCAAATTATAAATGCTCACTCTCGATTAGGAGTGTCATTCTTGCATTAAAATGTCTGCGTAGCGTGATATCATGTTCAACAATAACATTGACTTCAGGTTCAGGTTGATTTAAAAACGCTACCTTAGACGAAAGTCGGCGAACTTTGAGATGAAATATAAAAAAAGGAAATCCCTTTAAAATCCGGTCTCTAGTTATAAGCCACCCGCTCTGAATACGTGTTGCAATACTGCGCTTGCAACAAAGAGCTGCGATTTCCTTCAAGTTGTTGTTCGCGCGGTCATTGTTTCCCCAGTCGGCATAAAACGAAACTGGAGGTTTTGTAAAAAAGGAAAGAAAGAAAGCGCTAAGTTCAATAAACGAAGCATTCGAAGCAATATTCTTTATTCCACATTCGAACGCATAAGAGGCCGCACCATGCCAAAATTTAGCATACCGTTGAGCAGCAAGTTACAAGGATACGTTCGTGAATTTGGTACAGATACGTTTACTACCGATGGCGCAGTTTTGTTGTGCAAAGTATGTGGCAAAGCAATTAATCACGAAAAGAAATACTTTGTATCTCAGCATCTGAATACTGCTAAACATAAAGATGCTGCTTTGAAAATGACGGGACAGAAGAAATTGTCCTTGATTTCAACAGCTGTTTGTTCATCCAATAGACAATCACAATCTTCTTTGGACCTATGCAACGCTTTCATGGTAGCGGGAATTCCCTTCTGAAAGCTGGAAAACAAGACTCTAAAGAATTTCCTGGAAAAATACACGAAGGAAGTTGTACCCTCAGAATCTACTCTAAGGAAAACATATTTAAATGTTTGCTATGAACAGACTCTGCAAAAGATTCGTGACGAAGTTCGTGGGAAAAAGATTTGGATTTCGATAGATGAGACGACAGATGCTACAGGAAGATACCTAGCTAACGTCATCATTGGACCCATGGAAACATCCTCATCCTTGTCATTTCTTCTGACTGTAGAAGAGCTCGAAAAGGCTAATGGCTCATCAATAGCTCAGTTATTCACAAATTCGCTTCTTCTGATCTGGCCAGAAGAAACACAACACAATGATGTCCTCCTTTTCATTACAGATGCTGCTCCATACATGAAGAAAGCTGAGCGGGCATTGAAAGTGCTGTTCCCCAACATGATTCATCTCACATGTTTAGTTCACGGCATACATAGAATCGCTGAAGAGATATGAATGTTGTACCCTAAAGTAGACAAGCTAATTTCAAACACGAAAAAAGTATTTCTGAAATCTCCTTCCCGATGTTGGATTTTTAAGGAAGTAGCCCCCGAGCTTCCTCTTCCTCCACAGCCGATTATCACGAGGTGGGGGACCTGAATTTCAGCTGCAGTGTATTTTGCAAACAACCTGGAAACGATCCGTGCTGTGATGGAACAATTATCAGAAGAGGATGCTGCTTCAATGTCCGAGGTGAAAAAACTTTTGTGCTGTTCAGATCTCAGCAGTGATCTTGCATTCATTTCAGTGCATTATGGTAAGTTACCAGAGACTATTACGAAACTGGAGAAAAGAGGTGAAACCCTTCCAACATCCTTACAGATCTTTCAGGAAACAGTTAACCATCTAGGAAAAGTGCCGGGGGAAAAGACTTGCTGTTTATGAAAAGTGCAAACGTGTTGTGGCAGCTAACGAGGACTTTCAAAAAATGTTAAAAATTCGTGATGTTTTCTACGGTGAAAAGTGTGATCTTGAAATGAGTCCATCTACAATAGCTTCATTTATGTACGCCCCAGTTACTTCAGTTGAAGTGGAAAGATCATTTTCTATTGTAAAAAACGTTCTTTCTGACAGGCGATTAAGTATGACTGTTGATAACTTGAAGAAGCATATTGTAGTCATGTGCAACCATGTAAGTAACATTTTGTACACATATATAACAAGAAAAATATCATGTAATGTTTGAGTATTAGAAAGTAAGATTTTTTTGTTTTTGCCTTTTAGTGCCTATTTGTCAAATTTTAAATGCCATTTTGCCTTCCTATTTTACACAAAATAATTGCCTAAACTTCCGGGCTCTGCTTGTAATGAACCAAGTCTACATTCCACTAGTCCAGGGGTCGGCAACCTTTTGAGTCGGAAGAGCCAAAAATTACAATTTACAAAATTTCAAAGTTTTTAAAGAGCCACAAAAATTTTTCTTGCCAACAATAAATAGTACTCGCATAAATAAAGTGTTTTGATAAAAAAAATAATGTATTTATTCATAAGAAAAAATATCTATTTATTCATAAGAAAAAATATATATTTATTCATAAGAAAAAAAATATATTTATTCATAAGAAAAAATATATATTTATTCATATATAAGTAGTGTTTTTCACAACAAATTAGATAATATATATGGCATTATTAGATAATTACTTATTATTTAAGTAAAAAATTAAAACAATTAAACATTTACTTACAAAAACATTAACTTGTACTTCAATAACAAACAATTGAGCAAACAAATTCAATGGGAGCGATGGCTTTGCATGGTTATTCAAGCAGAAAATTTAAACTTTACTAAACAATGTAACTTGTACTTAAAATAAAAATAAAAAACAATGACATACATTTGAGCAAACAAATTCAAAGGGAGTGTTGGCTTTGCATGGTTTTAGAAAGTTTGGATAAATTTGGCTCATAACTTGAAGTTTCAAACACGACTCTAAATTTTCATTTGTTAGTTGGCTTCTTACTTTACTTTTAATTATATTCATGCAAGAGAACTCTTGCTCGCACGAATAAGTCGATCCGAAGATAGTCAGCACTCCAAATGCCAACTTCTTCACCTCACTGTAGCAATCTGGAAGACTATTCCATGCGTCGAATATAAGTGCCTCAACTCGCGGCATTTCTTTTAAAGCTGTCCACTTTTGCGTTACGTACATACATTTCTGGACCTCCAACTCTTCCAACTTGCTTTTCAACTCTGTAAATGTTCCACTCCACAAAGCTTTACTTATTAAATCGATCAATTGCATTTCTAGAGATCCAGTATCAATTCCAAATGGCTCAATGTGGATTTCGTTACTATTTGTGTTGAGAGGATTTACTATGAATGCTAGAGTGGTTTTGTTGGTTTTGAATTGCTCAAATATGTCAGCAAATTCATCTTTAATTTCCTTTATAACTGTGCTGAAGTAATTCGTGTCAACAGTTGCACTGGTTTTATCGCGATATTGCTTTAGAAACTGAAAATGAAGTAATTTACCGCTCTGAATATCTTCTGCAAAAAGAATTAATTTTTCTTCAAAACAAACCAATTCTTCTACCAAAACATAGGCTGGGTTTCCCTTTCCTTGCAGTTTTAGATTCAGCTTATATTTAATTTCGCTGTGATATCCACCATAAAGTAAAATTTTTGCAACCATTTGTTGTTCTCTAATTCAGGACGATTAATGCCTTTTTCATTTATAAATGTATTTATTTCATTCAAGCACAAAGCAAAACGTTTCAACACCTTACCTTTGGAAAGCCATCGCACTTTATTGTGAAGAAGGAGGTCGGAATACTGAGTCTCCATTTCGTTTAAGAATTCTTTAAACTGACGATGGTAGAGTGCTTTTGACAAGATGCTGTTAACAATCTTGATTACCAAATTCATGACCTCAACTATTTCGGCCGGAAATGTTTGGACACAAATCGCTTCTTGGTGTATTATGCAGTGAAACGTAAGAATATCGTGGTTTATTTTGCTTTGAAGAATCGTTGTTGCCGCTTTATTTTTTCCTGTCATACTTCTGGCTCCATCATTTGCTATTGAAACGATTTTATTTAAATCGATCTTAATGTCTTCAAGGCATTTTTGCACGGCATTCGCTATATCTTCCCCTCTAGTTTGTCCCGAGAGCGGTAGCAATCCTAGAAGTTCTTCATTTGGACCTTGGGAAGACATATACCTGACAAAAAGGGCAACTTATTTTAACGCTGTTTTAACAATAAAAACTATAAAATAGATAAATAATAAAATAGGTAATTTATTAAATATATATTTTAATAAAAACACTTTCGCGGTAATATCCAACAGTAGTACTTTGTTTCTTTTTTTACAATTCTTATTGACTTCAAAAAAGTAGTTAGGTATCTTATTTGGAAAAAAATATGTACCTATAATATGTATTTTAAAAATATAATACTTATTTGTTACCTACCTTTACATCGGTTTATTATTATTATTATTGTTATTATTATTATTATTATTATTATTAGTATATATATATATATATATATATATATATATATATATATATATGTACATACATCACTTTGAGAAGATAATTAGCTTCTAATTCTTTTACTTGAAACAACAAACCATACGTCACAGCCAAAGCACTGGTGAAGACGCCAAATTGTCTTGCGTCGAAAGCGAATTAAAACCTACATAGAAACGACGGCGTCGTTCGAGAGCTTCCGACGGACTGACGACAGTGACGACGTGTGTCACGGGGGAGGGGTGCGGTGAAAAGCGAGTACAAGTGACTGAGAGATAGAATCGGTGCCTAATCCTGGTTAATCGATTCAGAACAATTTTTAATTTGCTTTATAAAATAAATAATATTTGCGTATGGAACTAAAGAGCCGCAGCTTCACATCCAAAGAGCCGCATGTGGCTCGCGAGCCGCAGGTTGCCGACCCCTGCACTAGTCTTAATGCTGTTGCCACGAAAATGCACCGAAATGTACACTTGCTTCTGGTGTGTAATATTGTAGTTTTTGTTGTTGTTTGAATATCTCCCGGATATATAATGATCTCGAATCTGCTACTCATAGAGCTGTGAAATTGATATGGTCAACTGCCGCTATTATAGGCTGTAGGTTCCACGTTTGACAAAGTTAGAATACGAAAAATCATACCCTTGTTCTGAGCACAGAACGTAAAGGAAGAAACGAAAAATATGCAAACAATTTCATATAAAGAATAATATTCTACTGCAAAAAATGCAGAGTGCTTCAAAGAAATGTATACACACTTTGAACTCTCATAGTAAATTTACTTCCCGTTCAACAAGGTTAAATTTCTGGGAGAAAGTAATATTATGTTTCCTCAACAGGGGCAGCAGATTAGTTTCAAGAATCATCCAACAATCGTGTCAATTATCGTCCTACAATGAAAAGTACCTAACAATGCTTGCTGATTCCATATTCCCTGCCAATCGTGCATTATACGGTTTTATTACCAACAAGGTGGCACCCCGCCGCACTATCATAGGGACGTACGAACATATCTAAATAGAAATTTGCCACGGTAGCGGATAGGACGCGGGGGGCAAATCGATTTTCCTGCACGCTCTCCAGACCTTACTCCTCTGGACTTCTTCTTACGGGCACAGTAAGAGATGAGGTGTACAAACATAAACCACGTAACCTAGACACATTTTGGAATGAGATTCACGCGGTGTGCTCAGAAATATCATTGGACACTGTAGGCTAGTGTGCCTAAAAGAATTTGCAATAGGATTTTTCGGAGGACCACTGGATTATAATCCAGAAATATTCAAGCTTAGAAGTGCAGGAATGTTGAAGGAAGCAGGAATAATGGATAATGAGAATTGTCACTTATTCTGAAGCTCTAGAAGATTGCTGCTTCTCTTCTTTCTTCTAGCTATGCTTAATATTTATTGGTATTTATTTTTATTTCACTTGGAAGTTTTTTAAGGATAATGTCAAAGGTTATGTGCTTAGTTTGTGAGATATAATTTTCTGAACAAGAACCTATGGTAATTTTATTGTAAACTTATTGGTGTACAATATAATTTGCTGAGCTATATCTTGCTCAAAGATTACTACAGCAATTTCTTTAGATTGCTTGTAGGGACAAAAGGAACTGCAAGTATGCCAAAACTCCTGGACAACTATAAATGCAGTTTTTACTTATATAAGCTAATAAATTGCTAGACCATTCCTTGGTCTTTGTGAATTATATTATAGTTTATTCAAAACTACTACGGCAGCATATTTGGCTTGCACGTAGAGGAAAAGAGGAGCTGCAAGGATGCCAAAACTCCTTAATTTATATAAGCAGATTTACTTTATAGTAATATAAAGATGCTAAGCCCTACTTGGCTTTTGTGAATTAATACATGGTTTAGTTTGATTTACTTAACTTGTATTGCGACTACATCTGATGAGAATGTGACTGCATTTAGCCGGACTGTAGTTAAGTGAGGATGTACAGTTATCGATGCTGAAGTTCTATGGTGCTGTGGATCATCCTGAACAGTGGCCAGTAGCGAGTCCTTCCATGGCTACAAGCTACGCTCCACGAAGTTCTAGTGATGTCCTCGAATCCACCTCCTGGTAGATTAAGTAGTGGCTGCTAATGCTGGTTCCATGTAGAAACTGTACAATGATATATTCAGACTTGTGGTCTGTTGCTAAATTGTGGGCTGTGCCCTTACGAAGCGACGATCGGTGAGAGAGTGAATAAAGTCTAACGGCCAAAATGCGTTCACATAATCATCTTACAAAGAGTCAGGTTCTAGAATCTTATGGAAGGCTCTTCTTGAAGTTTCCAGTAGCTTCCATCCAGAATAAGAGTACATTGAAAGATAATAACATGCTGTAATTATTCTGTAACATAAAAAATCTGCATGTGAGCATTTGCATTATAATTGTAATGTATAATTACAAAGAAATTATTAATCTTAATGTGGTGAATAATCGATCTATTCATAAAGCTGCTTCTACAACCAAGTGCAATAATCGATATGACGCTTCTAAGTGAGCTAATGTATTCTGGCTGTAGCGCCAAGTAAATGCTAATGAGCTGTCACTCGACTTATCGATATCAGTTCGATGTCGGCAATGCAGCTTTCTGTTGCTAACTAGCATTAATTACTGAATTCAATGATAACAGTTAGTAGTAACAGGAATAAATATGTAAAACTATTCCTTAGCTAATATCATTATAGTTCATGATAGATATTTTCTCTATCTAAATGTAAATAGAGAGATACAAGTGTGCCAAGAATTCTGTTTGCTGGTAACTGGCATCAGTGCCATCTAGTGACTAGTATTAATACTTTGTTACTAGTATTTGCTATAAAAGTATAATAAATGGGCTCTAAGCTCTACGAGCTTACAGACACTTTGGTACGATGTACGGAATCAGTGGTGACTCGTAAGTTACTCAGAAATGTATTGATGCTGAAGGCCACCATTTTGAATATTTGAACATTTGAACTAATCCATTTTCATCAGGAAGTCATTTATTTTTCAAATTAGACTTGAAGCTTTCCATTTCCAGAAATTTAACCTTATAGAATGGAAAATAGATTTTCTATGATACTTCAAAGTGTATATACATTTTTTTGAAGCACTCTGTAGTTGCTAAACCCTCAGAATTCGATTATTAACCTGAAAAAAGATCAGCCCTGATAATTACTGCCTAGATAAAAAGTTCATCCCATAACATTTTATGAATTTAGTACCTTCACACACGATGTGTATATGAATTTAATAGCCTAACTATATGCCTGTAAGGCGCAAAGAACTGCTTACAGGCCAGATGGAGCTTTTGATCAGTTTCCGAGCGACTAGGCTTAACAACAATATTCCAAATGTCAATTGTAGAATTAAACACGGCAGTGAAAAAAAAAATATCAGTTTTAATATATTATATAGGCCTATACAATTACTGGCCTTTTTATTGCTATTTGAGGGTATAAGGCGTAAAAAAGATTTTAGTTGATCACTGTGAATTCCCTCAAAGAAAAAAGATGAAATTTATCAATAATGTTATTATTATCCATACTAAGAAGACTGCGCGACAAGACTTCATAAATAAACCTGTATTATGAATAAGTCTACTTAACGAAATTGAAGAAAACATGTATGCTTTCAATATCCGTTTAATATGAACCCCGAAATGTTTAATATTTACATTTCACTGTTCAAAGCAAAGGCGAACAGTGGTAGGCTGTTGCTGTTCTAGAAAGTATGATGGTACTAGTAATTGTTAAAATAAATTATAATTAGTTAATATTCTTCTTCTTATAATGTTACAAATTTGGCTACTAACTCACAATAGTTTAAAATGACCGTGGGAACAAGAAAGTGAGGTGGAGAAAATTTGGTATCAGTATGCTTTGAATGTAGTTAATCCATCCTAAAAATTATATCATACAATATCCCCTTCAGTAAAAACAACAAAATTTAAAAAAATTGTATTCCTAGGAAATATAGAATTCATGTTTTGAAATAGGCTATAGCCATTTTTAAAGGATTATAAAAGTATTTAGCAGTGTTACGATACTAAAATTTTGGAGTTTGATAACCAAACAAATTATAAGTTATCCTAGAAAAACTTATAGCAGTGTAGGCCTACACATTCTAAAATACGGATTCAAGTTTTTGGCTGGATTCCACAAAAAGACGGACAATCAGACAGGAAAATGGAAAGTTTTACAGACACTAAAATGGATAATGACATGGGCCCAGATTCCAATGAGTTTTAATCTTTTTCTGATGATACTAACACCGTACTTTTGAAAATAAGCATCACTCAAGCAATCGGAAACGAAACGAAACTATTTTTAAAGCCTTTTCCAGCATTCTTATAGTTTTTATTTGTATAATAGACAATTTTCTATTAATTAAGTGCAAGTTTAGAGGTATTTTAAAGGAAAATCAAATCTCCTTTTAATGCAATATTCTCAAAATAATGGTAAAATTAAATTTATTAACATCGGTAAAGGAGAGGTGTGGTTTATGACGATTCATTTATGGAATTCTGTAGCAATCCTTCTCCTTAGTGTGAATATTGTTTGAACTTGCTCTGGTGCAACAGTAAATAATTGTCATTTCTATTGTTGACTTGTGAAAGAAGAAAAAATATAGTGTGAGGATGCGAGCAAGACAACGCAAGCCCTATTGTAATACAGTATTGTATTCTGCATCTGTATTTCCGTTTTTCATAACCCATGTGTAATTTTGGGTATCTTTTTCATGGTGATTTTAAAACCTTTTAAGATCAATATCTTTTCAGGTCATGTTAAAAAAATATTTTAAAGTAATTTATTTCCGTTTAATTGTTTAAATTTTCCGTAAGTCTCAAAAGACATAAGCACATAAGCTCCGCATATAGTTTGCTAATATAAATTTTAGTGCTAGATAAGTGTGGCGTGCAGCAAAATAAGCCTTTGCTCTTGCTGGACCAAAGGAAGCTGTGGGATATTTGAACCCAGAGCTATGCAGCGCACAGTGGGGGGTAGACAGGACGGTAGGAAGCATTATTACCGACAGTGTTGGCGCCACCACACAGAGACAAGAAGGTGAGGGAACCATGTCTGTGTTTCATCATACACAGCATTATCGGTAGTCGCTGTACCACCATCCCGATATGAACATGGTGCCAGTTCGGTCCAGACGAAAATTAAAATAATCCATTATGTTGTCGCCACTATCAGCATCTCCTTCCTGTTCATCTTCATATTCCCATTCTTCATTTTCTCTCCTGTACTCCCTGGAATAGCTTATACGGCCTATTGGAATACAATATGTAAGGAAATACAGAAATAATTGATACATAAAATAATCAGAAAATGATGATTCAATTTGTGATTTTTATGTTTTCAAAACCGTTAAAAAAACAATAACCGAAGGTCCCGGGAACATGATCATAGTATATTGCGATACAAGTGTCGTAAGGCACGTTTACGGGTCGAGGAAACAGATTGAAAACCCGAGGCGCAGCCGAGGGTTTTTACGTTTTCGGGATCCGTAAATGCCTTTACGGCCCGTGTATTGCATGCTATTTTTTGCACGATGATTATTTATATCAATTTAATTATATTAATTGTGATATTACCTGAAAATATTATGTAAATACATTCTTGAAAATAGATGTTTATTTCAGAAAGTGATTCGCATGTGTTTGTTGTTATGGGAACCGAATATTTGTCCTGGGGGCCGTGTCCATAAAGGCTTGTATTATGAAGTGTATCGTAATGAATTATGACGTGGCGCTTGGACCGTAAGTAATTTAACCTCATCGCAACGCCCTTAGCAACACGATTGTGTGGGAATGTCAACTTACGATCCATGTAAACAACTTTCGTAAGTAACACTTACTAGCTAAGGAGTGCAAAAAATTATTATCGCAGTCGAAATACATTCGCGGTGCATCGATCAATTTCAGCTGATCACCATCTTTACCCGGGGTAACTACAGATTGCTTTAATTTTTTTCAAAGGTTCCAGAGGAGAGGAAAGGTAAAAACATACATTCTGTAATTTTTACTTTCTCGCTTATACGGAGTATAGAGAAAGTATTGTGATCGTGACAAAAAATCGAAGTCGAGATAACACCGGGAGAGCATGTTTCATGAAGCCTAGAAACCGAAAAAAAGTATTTTTGGAATGACGTCTGTCCGTCTATCCGTCTGTCTGTGGACAAGCACAGCGGGTAAACGGCTCGTCGTATTTACTTCATTTTTTGAAATAAGGACTTTTTCGAAATTTTGTCGAACCGCCCAGAAATTTAGCTTTACAACTGAAATATTAAGGGGACTTTTCATGAAAACTTTTTTAAAATTTTTTATTTAAAAAAAAATGGCTCTAACGATTTTAATACATATTTAATTGGAAACTCTTATCTATGAGTAATAAAATGGCTATATCTGTATTTCTTCAAAAATGACTTAAGGGCTACTTTACTCGTATCCATTTTCAGTTTTTCTAGATTATATCCATTACAGTAGGTGATACATGAAAACAACCAACAGTAAAGTTGTAGAGAAAATTAAAATGAACATTTTTTGTTTAAAGCATTTCTTTTTACATTTAATAGATATCAAGATAAAAACAAAATAAATACAGCTTAAATGCGAATTTCAGAACATACATATCAATTAAAATATGAATGGCATTTTGTTGCCACTAGTAACAAGAAAACTATAGGCCTAATGTACTTATTGTTGTGAAATGCAATCAGTTTAGCTCAGTCGCAATGAACACACTAAACCAATTACAGAGAGGTGGTAGGCCTATGGGCTAACAGGGAAGAGGTCCTGAGTTTGAATAAAATCTCGTGGCCGCCCAAATTGACTTGGGTTTTTCATGGTTTCCTCGTTCGCAAAAGCAAACGCCGGGTTTGTAGGACTTGCTTATTTTCCATAACTCATCGCCGCTACGTCACTGGATATTATAATCGTTTAAACTGAATGCCACATACGAAGACATCACTAAACAATAGAAACAGATGACGCGAATGAGTTGTTACAATAGACTAATGGTTCACGCAAACATACTAAACACATTACATGACCTACAACGCAGTTAAAGCGTACAATATAACCTAAGTAGTAGTAGCAGTAGGACCGCCGGCGTGGTCATGTGGTTAGCGTCAGATCCGTCGGTCCGGGTTCGATCCCCGGTACATCCTTGGATTTTTCTGAGGTAGAGAGGTCTGGTAGGGGTGCACTCAGCCTCGTGATTCAAATTGAGGAGCTACTTGATAGAGAAGTAGCGGCTCCGGTCATGGAAACCACCATTAACGGTCTTGGGAGTCGGCATGCTGACCACATGCCCCCAACCCTGCCATCTGCCTGTGGTAGATGACGCACCGGTCGGTTGGTAGACCAAATCCCTCAAGGGATGTAGTGCCACGGATTTAGTTTTAGTTTTAGTATAGCGAAATCCAAATATAAGTCGCCCCTTAAGCTCCGTCCATTCGATATTCACATTTGCATTTACTGTGTGATGTATTTTGTTTCTGAGCGAAGCAGAGTGACCAACTATCCTTGTATACTGTCGCAAGTGCCTTGTATTCACCTCTCATTTAGCTAAATAATGCATAACACTAACCACATAGTTAAGTGCGCGAAGCGGAGGCGATAGCCGTAGCGAAGCGCCCTTGCATTTTCGAATAATGTACGATACACTGTTTATAGGTTTTGAAAATGTGGCATATTATCTATCCCGCAAGGTTTGTCAGCCTATCACCTCTCGTCTAGCGGTGTGACGTCATACCTCCAACGTCCAATCACGAGTTTCTTCATAATACGAGGACAGAAGAATTCGCTAGATCGTGGTAGAAAAGAAACTGCATCGGTGAGGGTGGGTTGGGTGGGACCGATTCATCCGAAGATGTGACTGATATTTGAATTTTCCCGTAGTAGTAGGCCTAGTACTAATAATATGCAGTTTTACTGCCATTGACTATTATTATTACTATTGTTGTTGTTATTATTATTATTATTATTATTATTATTATTATTATTATTATTATTATTATTATTATTATTATTATTATTTCACAGTAAAATATTTGAACATAAAGATCGACCCTGAAGCTTTCCGTCCTAGATACTTGTATGTTTTATGAATATGTATTAAGTAAAATTTAATTATCTCTTTAATTTACTTTTTTCTGTACTACCCTTTAACACGTATATGCGAGAAAGTTTGTGCAATATATTTTTGCACCATTTATTTAGTTACACCTCATAAATGGATTTCCTGGCTTTGTGCAATGAGCTTAAGATCACAGAATTGTTAAAACGGTAGCCATAAGATAAATGAGATTGTTTCCGTTAGTAGGAGAGTTCATTTCATTCACTAATCTACCAAACGGTTTTCTTTTACAGAAAAAAAAATTCCACAGATTTGCTACTTCCGTACGATTTAGAAACACCAACTTCATGTAGATCTCTACCAAAATGCAATAGGTGCATGATCTAGGCCTATTTTATTCCTTCAAGAACATCTAAACACGCTGCATTTTTTCTGAACGCCCTGATCAATTCCAGATGATCACTCCCTCATGAGCAGTTAAAATTTACCTCTGTCTAATAGGCCTACCACGTTTAACTTAATCAATTTTGATGCACCGATAACAGATTGAACAGAGCTAAACGTGAACTATATTACGGTAAAATATAGATCGAAAACGGTGTACCGGCCACTATTAGCTTGTTTCGTCCGGAATTTGGCAAGGTTTAAGATAGACATATAAGCATTCATGAACCACAAATTATTGTCTCTGTTGGACTTTACATGAGAATATTATAGGAGAAAAATTCCTCCGAAACCGTGACTTGAACCCGGGACCTTTGGCTATTCGCGCCAATGTTCTACCAACTGAGCTAAGCCGGAGTTCAATTCACGGCGCCAGATGGAACCTCTCTCCTATGACCGATTGCCCTAATGGTCCACCTCACAGACAGACAAGCCATGTCACATGCAGTAGGCCTACTGTGAGACACACTAAGTAGAGATTTTTAGTGACCGGACTCCTACTGTTATTGACAGTTAACATTCAAGATAGATATATAAGCATTCATGAACCACAGATTTGTCCCTGTTGGACATTACATGAGAATATTATATGAGAAAAATTCCTCCGAAACCGGGACTTGAACCCTGGACCTTTAGCTATTCGCGCCAATGCTCTACTTAGTGTGCCTCAATTCGGTGCAAGCCAGTTCGTTTGATTTTATTGTGTTTTGCTGTTAGCTTACATGAATTAGGTTAACTATGCACCATTGGTAGCATTGGTTACAACATAGTAACTCAAATCGATCCATGGATGGTTGATTCATGGTATGCCGTGATCTAGCAGCCGTTAGTTTGTTTTTATATAACAAAGTAAGAAAGTAATTATTATTTGTATAGTCCGTTACATTTTTATTTATGGAATATTCAATAAATCCAACTCGACTTGACGAGTTTCATCAGACAAATTCGCCCCAGCTGCCAGTCGTGAATCCATCGATAAACTGTTCAACTCTCCTGGGATTACCTATGACAAACAATCTCTAAGCATAACGAGTTTTATCACGTACTTTAAACCCCCTAAAGGCATCTTGTTCATACTGATTTCATCTAGTTCCTGCAAAAGTTCCATGAGCAGCACTAGACAGATCGGGCTACTAATACTGTATAATGAAAAAAAAAAAGTTGATAGAAATTGCAGCACTTGTATTATGAAGAGTTCTGTTAACATACATATAACACACAGCACACTATCGTGTATTAATTGAATAAAATAATTATTCTCTTTGTAGTCATTTAACGACAGAAATCTACTCTTATACAATTCAACGGCCCTAAATAGCGTGCTTGCTCGCTCGCCCGCTTCGTGAGACATCGGGTATAGCCTACTCGGCGATGTTCGTCTCTCGCAGTCTAAACTTTCATGACGACTACAAAATTAAAAACCGTTTCTTTATTATATAAGGCCTAAGTGAAATGAACACAATGAACAAATATTATAATTTTATTTTTACTTACAATTTTCATAGCTCTTAACCACAAACGTTTTTAATAATCTACCAGTGTAATTTTCTTAAAAATCCTGGAGTCAATGAATAATGGCGGGCGAAGCCGGGGGCAACAGCTGTAAAATATTGATGGTTTTATCTCTTGAAATATCGCTGATAATAATAATCCAAACAAACCATTCCATCCCTTGAAACATTATATAATTTCTGAAAATTACACTGAATTGATCAAATAAAATTCACATCATATTCATGTCAATAAACAGCTGAGAAACAATACGTATTATGTGTTCATAGGTTCTTTGGAACTGCATAATCGATTCAGATATAGTTTTCCCAGGGGGCGCTTTCATGTCGTGGAATGTACTCTAAAGCAGGAATTTTAGCTGTTTCATTAATTATTAATGGCTTAGTTTATGAATGATTCGCGTGCTAGTGTTAATAAATATAATACTTTAATAATTATTATACTCTTAATTTTTAAATTTTAAATGAATTATCGTGACGAAGCCACGGGCACCTCCTAGTGTACTACAGAAGTACTACAGCCTGTATACAGAAGTTTTGTAATTCTACATACATAGGTGAGAAGTACATTATCCTTTCACATACATAGGACTGTCACATGTATCCACGCATATGGGAATTGTGCTGCAACTTAGAATTACAACACTTACCTATAAGGTAACGTTCTGAAAACCTTTATCATTAATAATAAGATAAAACGCACAACCGTGCAAAAGGAAAACCTTTATCATTCAACACCTATAAATGATTTAGTCCCAGGCAATGTGGAAATTAATGTAATAAATTGTTGGAGTTACATGAATTGCTTTGTTATTTATTTTTGGCTACCAGAGCTCCCCTGGGGATATAGGATAAGATTTCCTCCTAAATGGGTCTAAAACTAACACAACAGTGATGTAAATATACAGTCTTCCTGTGTTATTTTAACCAAAACTTTAACAAAATATGAAGTTCTAATTTGTAAATAATATTCCAACTCGTCTTAATGCATGTTTAAACAATACTATTACAAGTTTTCATACTTCCGAATTTGCTTAAAGTGTACTGGATCCAGTTTTATCTGAACATCAGGCGGTTTGGTTCAATGAACCCCCGATAAGGATGAAGTACAAGTTCCAAAGAAATTAGACTAATATCTCAAAGCACGATAAAAAATTTTTTTGAGGTGTTCAACAGAAATTGACTGCTATTCTGTTTTAGTTCAAGATGATGTAATTTTGGATTTGAATAAAATTTTTAACATATTATTATATTACTGTATCTGTGTTTAATTGTTCAAGTTCGTCAGCAGTCAAATATGAAAATCCCCAATTCTTGGTTCACAACAGAGCTAAAATCACTACGAGATAATATGATTGTGCTATGTAGACTTAATAAAATTCATAACGATCAGAACAGACGTATGTATTTGATTTCTAGAAAAGAATATAGAACTAGGCTAGACTGAGCTAGAAACTCTCACAGTGATTTACTAATAATAATAATAATCATTATTATGATTATGATGATGGTGATTATTATTATTATTATTATTATTATTATTATTATTATTATTATTATTATTATTATTATTATTATTGGATTCCGAAAAGAAACAGAATGAGGCAGCTTGTATGTGCGACTGCCTACCGCATGACTTGCTGCTAAGTAATTTTGAGTTATGGAGCTTTCTCTGAATGCATCTTATCTTAGCAACAGAAAGCAGACAGTTCAAATAAACAATGAATTGTCTGCCAATAGTGAAGTACCAACTGGTTTACCCAAATAATAATTATTATTAATATCAATAATAATAATTATTATTGTAATATTTTCCCCTTTTAAGGTACAAATATAAATCAATACCTTCGTCTAACTAAGTAAAGTGTTGCAGGGTCACATAAAACGACAATACTTCTTAACGTTCTGAACAGTAGGTCTATATTCAATAACTTTAAAGGTATGTTGATGAAGTACCATAGAACAACCCACTGTTATCAAAACTGTATGAAGAACTACAATAATTATAGTTCTTATCTACAATTATAGTAGAACTTTAGCATACTTTGTCTTAAAACATTAAAAACGTGGCTTAGATCACTGTTGCACTGTTCCTCAATTAAATTTAACCCTCGGTTATATTAAATTTAGCTGATAAACCATCAGAGATTCAAACTATTTGCAATTTAATTTTGGAACACGAGCTCTGTACATCCTATTCCCTACTATAAGAATGACCAATCTTTTATCAAATTATTACAGTGACTATTCTATTCATACTGCGCCTATTTTATAATGACCAGCAATGCCTCAGATATCGAACAATAAGGGTCGTTTATCTTATAATAATCTTACAAGGATGGCAAGGATGCAATTTATCTGATAAAACTTCAGTTCATTACTCAGTACTTCAAAATACCAATATGCAGTGTGATTGCTATAGGTCCTTAAATAATATTAATAATAATAATAATAATAATAATAATAATAATAATAATAATAATAATTTATATATAAGATTCAACGGAGGACCAAGTGGGCTAACCACTCTGAATGGATGTCAAGTGTAGAAGGCACTGATAACAGAGATCGAAATATAATTGTTGTAAAACCAAAATTTATTTATTTACTCAAGAATGAACATTACAGGTATACACCCAATTACAATGCTCATGACTATGCTAGCAATACATCATGTACTTACAATAACACAAATATGAAATAGGTGATTAAAAGTAGGAAAGTTAGAATAATTACCTATGTAAAAGTATGGAGTAAAGAGAGTAGGAGAGAGTAAAGAGAACGAGAGATATTGAGAAGAAAGCAAGCATGAAAAACGTAAAAAAGGAAGAAGAAAGTAATAAGAGTAAAAGTAAATAATATAAGGCAATGAAGATATGTTAGTTGCCAATATCAAGTATACATATGACTATAGATAGACAATATTCACACACAGATTCCTATGAATTACCATTTTGAAGAAGTTTTAACAGTTGGCTTGCAGTAAAATTAAATTGTTTAAGATTAAATCCAAATATATCTATATTAAGTGGGTGGATTTGATTGTAACTATTCAAAGTTCTGTTTATTGGTGAATTTTTCTACAAGTCAGTGTTCACTCTAGGAGTAAAAAATAGTTTTCTTAATCTACTATTTTTACTGGGTACATGTATACAAATTCTTTCTATAAGGTTTGTATCGTCAATATGGGAATTAATTATTTTATACAAAAAGCTTAATGACTGACATGCTCTTCAATGTCACAAAGCTAGGAATTCAAAATTTTCCAGCAGTTTATCATAATTCATATACAATGGATAATAGCCACAAACTTTAAACATAAAAAACTTAAGGAATTTGTTTTGTACTTTTTCGATTAAATTTTTTTGTTTTTTACAGTAAATGGATCCCAAATGATTGAGCCATATTCCAAATTCTGTCTAACTAGAGAGTAATATAAACGAGATAATGTTTCCTGGCTTAGCATGTATGAATTTCTCATTATGAAATCAGGGGTTGCCAGTGATTTCATAACTGTTATTTCTATATGTTCATTAAATCTTAGGTCAGAAGTAAAAACAATTCCTAAATCTTTTTTACTTTTTACTTGTAGTAAGGGAGTGTTGTCAATGCTATTATCAAATTGAATGGTTTCTTTACATTCTTACAAAAGTAATTTTTTTTCACATTTTTTAAATATTAAGTGGTAGTTTGCTATCTGTACTCCATTTTGATACTGAATTAATATCAGTTTGAAGATTATAACAGTCTTCTGCAGACTTTATAGATTAATAGATTAAAATAATAGAGGACCCAGATTTGAGGTACTCCTGAATTGTCGGTAAATTTATATGAATAATGACTTTTATAATTGACTATTTGGGATCTGCTGTTTAAATATGAACTGAGCAGTTTAAGTAATTGCGGGGGAAATCCATAAAAGGTTAATTTCTTTAATAAGCATTCGTGATCAACTTTATCAAAAGCTTTCTGAAAATCAGTATATATAGTATCAACTTGTCTGTACTTATCTAATTCAGTTGAAACGTACTCAGTGAAGTTACATAGATTGGTAATTGTTGATCTCTTAGGCATAAATCCGTGTTGTTCTGATGAGATTGATAGTTTAACATGATTGAAAATATGTTTATGTAATATGCTTTCAAATATTTTCGCTCGTGTTGATAGAATTGCAATGGGTCTGTAGTTTTGTACTAATTTTGTATTTCCTGACTTATATATGGGTGTAACTTTAGTAAATTTCCACGCATCTGGAAAAATACTCTTATCAAGTATTTTATTATGTATTAGGGTTAGTGGATTTGCTAATGATACTCCACAGCCTTTAAAAATATAGGTAGGTATGTTGTCCGGTCCAGAAGATTTTGTTGATTTTAATTGTTTTATGGCCTTTTTGACTTCTTTAATAGTTATATTTTTCAAATCAAGACAGTCCAATTCGGTTTTACTGTCATTGTTTGTATTAAACATTAAATTGTATGTAGATTTGGTTTGTGAATATATTGATCTAAAATAATCTGCATATCCATTTGCAATTTCAATATTGGTTTTTAAAGGTTTACCATTAAATACCATCTCAACATTAGATTTTTCTTGTTTTCTTCTACTTTTTATAAAATTCCAAAATTGGTTTGTATTTTGCGATATATTCTTCTCAATATTCCGTAGATAAGACTTATATGATAATTCAATATCATTTTTAATTCGTGCCCTACATGCTTCATATAAAAGCAAATTAACTCTGAATCATCTTTCTTCATTCTGTACTTTTCTTTGAGTTTGACATTGTTTATAATCTGTTTTGTGAACCAAATGGGATACTTCTGTTTATATCCTTTTGTTTTAGGAACACATTGATCTATAACTGAAAACAGCTTATTATAAAACATAGTAACAGTTTGATTTATGTCATGGTAGTCATTAAAATCATCCCATGTGCAATCTCTTAAGAGTAAATATAACCTATTAAAATCAGCTCCTCAATAATTGTATCTACTTATTGCTTCTAAATTACTTTTGTTACCTCGGGTTGTTCTATGGAGTAAACTTAAAGGTGGGTGATATGTGTCTTTAGGCACCAAATTTTGATCGTCTTCTGTAATATGAAAACTTATATTTGTTAATACTAGATCTAGCGTTCTTCCATTAATATTTGTTATATTGTTTACTGACTGTAAATCTAAGAGAGTTAATAATTTATACAGTTCTTTTACCTTATTACTACCTGTACTAAAATCATATGAAGCATCACAAATCTCAGGTAAATTGAAATCTCCAAGTATAACAGTATTACAACCAAGTAAAACTATGTTTTGTTCAATTTCATCATAATATTCAACGTAAGAATTTAAGCTGGAATTTGGAGGAAAATAAACTGTACCTATGATATACTTGACACTATTGTAATAGACTTTCACCCATATTGATTCATTATTTGAGTCTAAGGAGAAAATCTGCCCCGGTCCCAATGAAGCTTTGATTGCTCAGGAAGCCTGAGAAATCTTTAATACAGCAATACACAAGATAGTTTGGAATAAAGATCATAGCCACAACACTAGAGAAATATGGAAACTTTGCGAGATATTTACTTCCCGTCAATTAGGTTTCAATATTATGCAATCTTGTGTAAAGTGCTTGAGTTACATAATAATGCCTTGTAAGAAGCGATAACGACAATTATTACACTGATACGAATGTTTCGTACTAACAGGACATAACGAGGAGCTAACTGAAGAAATTACTGAAGAAATGAATTGCGCTGTCATGTAAACGCTGCTTAATTACATGATTGTTCAATGGCGGCCGTTGGCAAGGAACTGGTACGCTAGCAAGTAGTTCCCGAACAAGAAGCGCGCGATACATCAGGCAGAGATTATAATAGGTAATCCGACGAGAGTTGACGAGTTTATCGATAGATTCGCGACTGTGCAGCAGGAGAGAATTTATCTAATGAAACTCGTCACCTCGAGTTGGATTTATTAAGACTATTCCATGAATAAAAATGTAATGGATTATACAAATAATAATTCCTTTCGTGCTTTGTTGCATAAAAACAAACTAACAGCTGCGAGATCACGGCTCACTATAAATCAACCATCCATGAAACGATTTGAGCTACCATGGTGTAATCAGCGCTACCAATGGTGAATATAAAACATAGTTAACTTCATTCAGGTAAGCTAACAGCTGAACAACATAAAAAGCACATGAACTGGCTTGCACCGTGTCGAAATTGTGTTTTTAATCAATGTCCATTCTATAATTTCAATTGCAAACAAGATATGTTGTATAAAATAATCTGTTTTCGTGCTGCTTAATGGCAGCGTATGACGTATTAATCACTGCACATTGATGCTTAAGTCTCCAGCAACGAGCACGTTTTACCCGATAAAATGTCATCCTTTCGATTCCTACAAGAATATTGTAAGATAAACTTCCATGATTGGTCTATATCCGAAGAATTGTAAACGTTATTGGTCAATATCAAACACGCGGCGTATGAGTGGAATAGTCATAGGTAAACACTACGAAGCGTCCGTGGCTGACTTCATTGCTGTTATGAAATGACAACAAAATTTTTTGGTTGCTTGCTTCCTTGTTTATTTTTATACTTACTTATACGGGGTACGCCGCGACTTAGTGGTTGAGGCTCTGATTAAAGCTGACAACCTTACCACCTTCACATGCCGAATGTCTAAAGTTATGGGAATCTCATTCTCCTGGAGCCCTTAGGTCTGTATAGGAAACACTTTCTTTATTTGTTACTTACTTATCCTAAATTATTTTTCTTTCTTACTCCTTTTATTTATCTTTTTCTCTTCTAAGTTTTTTTTTTTTATTTTTGTCCTTATTTTGATTGACTTTTTTTCCTTCCTTATATCTTTATTTTTTATATTAACTTAATTAGTTTTTCTTTGAATATTTCACTTTTCCTTCGGTTTACATCTTCATAGATATAACAATTTACTTTTCTTTGTTTTCCTTCGACACTCTGAACATATCCTCAATCTGTCTTAGTCTCATCTTTGCTGTTTAGTTTATGACCACAAGTTTTATTTTAAAAATATACTGTATTCCATTTGCTATATTTAATGTTATCTGAAAATAGGACTCGTGGTTTACTATTTGATGTAGACATAGACGTCAGCACAAATGATATTTCATGATTTGTGTTCCTCGTTCAAACAGACAGAAGCGTGATGTCTGTTCTCTTTATCGAGGTCTGGCCTGCCCTCTGCCACCAGAGGTCTCTGTTTATTGCCAGGTGATAGCACAGTAAATACACCCTCGCTCAAACACACTAGTATATTTATATACAGTACCGGCATATGTATGTATATATATAGTTTATATATATATATATATATATATATGCGTATATATATATGCGTATATATATATATATATATATATATATATATATATATGTACGCACAATTATGAGTTACATATGTGAACCCGGTTCTTATTTCCACTTTGGAAAATCTTTGGGCCTGTGCTCTGTTTGGCCGACAATTTATTTATTTATTTATTTATTTTTCTTTAACTATCCGCTTCAACACTGGTAGTGATTCTTCAGTGTCTGCACAGAGTGATTGTGGCGTACGATATGCAACAGATGGCGTAATATGGGAGGCCGGTTATAGATTTTATACGAAAGTTTGCTGCATAAAGATCACAGTGGTAAACAGCTCTACTTTGTATGTGTACCTTTTAATGTAAAGGTGACGTTCTTGTATGCTCTGATTTTGAAACTAAATATGTTACGTAATACCTTTTTTAAAATGCGATCATCAATGGAAGTATGTTTAGTACTAGTGTCCCTTATACATGAATCAGTTTATAGTGAGGGCCTGAGTTTCATTGGTTGTTCCATCTGGTAATAATATTAAATGTAAATTCTAATGTCAGGTTAATAGTTGCAGAAAAAAGTAAATTGATACGTAGTTTGAACATGTGATATTATCTCATCTTATTACATCGCATTGGTGTGTTTAAAAATGTTTGCTAAAGTTAATAAGACCAGAGCAGGGGTCGGCAACCTTTTGAGTCGGAAGGGTCAAAAATTACAATTCACAACATTTCAAAGTTTTTAAAGAGCCACAATTTTTTTCTTGCCAACAATAAATAGTACTCGCATAAATAAAGTTTTTTGATTAAAAAAATAATCTATTTATTCATAAGAAAAAATATCTATTTATTCATATATAAGGAGTGTTTTTCACTACAAATTATATCGTATATATATATGGCATTATTAGATAATTACTTATTATTTAAGTAAAAAACTAAAACAATTAAACATTTACTTACAATACTAACTTGTACTTCAATAACATACATTTGAGCAAATAAATTTAATGGGAGCGTTGGCTTTGAATGGTTTTAGAAAGTTTGGATAAATTTGGCTCATAACTTGTTTTTTAAGTTTCAAACACGACTCTAAATTTTAATTTGTTAGTTGGCTTCTTACTTTACTTTTAATTATATTCATGCAAGAGAACGCTTGCTCGCACGAATATGTCGATCCGAAGATAGTCAGCACTCCAAATGCCAACTTCTTCACCTCACTGTAGCAATCTGGAAGGCTATTCCATGCGTCGAATTTAAGTGCCTCAACTCGCGGCATTTCTTTTAAAGCTGTCCACTTTTGTTGCGTTATGTACATACATTTCTGGACCTCCAACTCTTTCAACTTGCTTTTCAACTCTGTAAATAAATTTTCCACTCCACAAAGCTTTACTTTTTAAATTGATCAATTGTATTTCTAGAGATCCAGTATCAATTCCAAATGACTCAATGTGGATTTCATTACTATTTGTGTTGAGAGGATTTACTATGAATGCTAGAGTGGTTTTGTTGGTTTTGAATTGCTCAAATCTGTCAGCAAATTCATCTTTAATTCTTTTTTATAACTGTGCTGAAGTAATTCGTGCCAACATTGCACTGGTTTTATCGCGATATTGCTCTAGAAATTGAAAATGAAGTAATTTTCCGCTCTGAATATCTTCTGCAAAAAGAATTAATTTTTCTTCAAAACAAACCAATTCTTCTACCAAAACATAGGGTGGGTTTCCCTTTCCTTGCAGTTTTAGATTCAGCTCATTTAATTTCGCTGTGATATCCACCAAAAAGTAAAATGTTTGCAACCATTTGTCGTTCTCTAATTCAGGGTGATTAATGCCTTTTTCATTTAGGGATGTATTTATTTCATTCAAGCACAAAGCAAAACGTTTCAACACCTTACCTTTGGAAAATATTAGATACTTAGTTTACGAGTAAAGGTGTTATGCCCAGCTATGCCGAAATCAATGAAAATTGTCAAACATATAAAAAACATATAAACAATCTAAAACTGCAAATACCTACCTACTTTGATCCTCAGAGTTCGAAAATAGGTTTATTAAGTAACAATTTATTGGTACTTACTCTTATAATTATTATTTTAACGCTAATTTTTAAATAATAAAAGCTATAAAATAGATAAATAATAAAATAAGTAATTTATTAAATATACCCTTTAAAAAACACTTTCGCGGTAATATCCAACAGTAGTACTTTGTTTCTTTTTTCACAATTCTTATTGACTTCAAAAAAGTAGTTAGGTACCTTATTTGGAAAAAAATATGTATAATATGTATTTTAAATATACAATACTTATTATTTTACCTACCTTTACTTTGGTTTTTATTATATATATATATATACGTACATACATAACTTTGAGAAGATAATTAGCTTCTAACTCTTTTACTTGATACAACAAACTATACGTTACAGCCAAAGCACTGGTGAAGACGCCAAATTGCCTTGCGTCGAAAGCGAATTAAAACCTACATAGAAACATCCGACGACGGCGTCATTCGAGAGCTTCCGACGGACTGACGACAGTGACGACGCGTGTCACTGGGGAGGGGTGCGGTGAAAAGCGAGTACAAGTGGCTGAGAGATAGAATCGGTGCCTAATCCTCGTTAATCGATCCAGAACGATTTTTAAATGTTTTTTTATATAAAATAAATAATATTTGCGTTGGAACTAAAGAGCCGCAGCTTCACATCCAACGAGCCGCATGTGACTCGCGAGCCGCAGGTTGCCGACCCCTGGACCAGAGGTAATGCATTTAAATGAACGCAATAAATTATTATTGTTATTATTACTATTGTTGTAATTTTCTTTTTTGGTAATCCACTTGTTTTTGTCGACCGATTTTTTAAAATTAATTGCCTGACCAAACTTTTATCTCAGTCCGTCCCTGCATTAATGTAGGAACCGGAATAAACCCAACAGGAGACCGGGGCTGTCTACTTGAAATTAGCTTATGTCCTCATTTTATATTCCCAATGGAAATGTAGTACAGTTCCAGTACGCATCAATGGTTTAATATTTTATTTTTTATTATTTAGATGATATTCTGAAACAGAAAAATCATTCGTTAAGCTATTTTGAATAATCTCTTACGCATAAAATACGCGGGCATAAATGCAGATACAATATGTAATCGTAGGCTTCTGCTGCCCGAGTTGACAATAAAATCTTTTTGGCTTCTGAGTATCTGCCGCGTCTTGTTTTAGCTTTCTGCCGACGTTTCGACCATCTTGCCATGATTTTTATCAAGGCTACCCATAAGCCAAGAAGATGTTATATCTGCGTTAAAAATATATAAGCAATTTCAAGCAAAATAAGTATTAAATCCTTAGGTATGAAAAATTAGTAAATTTAAATTTAATTTATTTCAACTAGCCTATATACCTTATAAAGTAAAGTGATCCCTTTGCAGGCTATGGAGGCCCAGAGGGTTCCAGGATGTTGAGGCTTCCAGACTTTGGACATTCGGAACGTGAAGGTGGTAAGGTTGTCAGCCTTACGCACCGGCCGCCTTTACCCCAGGATTGCTCCTGGTACTCATTTCTGTTAGAGGCTGAGTAGTAATGCCACCAGAAGGATTAGGCACTATATACCTTGTATCTTGCAAAAATGCGAAGTATTTGTGATAAATACCCGAACAAAAATGGGCACTTGCGTAAGTCCTAACCTTGTTAATCAGTGTTTTAAATTTTTTAATATTTTTTTATAGTTTGCAATTCTATTAGTCAGTGTGGTCTAAGAATAAGTGAAAATAATATAAGGATAGCCTATTTTATCGAAACGAGAGGACCTAGATACATTCAGCAAAGTATCAAACAATGAATACTACTGGTTCTAAGATCCTTCGAACACCAAAATAATTGAAAATAATACATACCTAGGTAGGCTATACTAGGTAGGTTGGGCCCGAAGCTACGTCGTAAATAAGAGCGAAGCTATACCTATATACTTAACATAGGATGAAGTTTGACCTTGATTTTTTATACTCTTTTGGAAAATAAAATGTAGGGTTCAGTGACATCGCTTTCTGCTCGTCTTTTCACACATTACCTCGATTCTCCAATGATGCACTTACCCACACTTTTTTCTGCAACTATGACGAACTATGTTGGAGCTAAGCAGACATCAAAGAAACGGTCGTTTAAAGTCCTCGTGAATGAAAATCTCGACTCATACTTTTTTTTATTCTTCGCGTAGAATAAAATTATCTTACCGAATACCACTTTTGCTGAGATTTACTTTGACTATTTCCCATAGGGTAATATGGGAGTATAACATATGTGGAATTTTAACCGAGCAAATGTCTACAGTCATACGTTTATAATTTTATTTTGTATAGGTTTTTATCTGAAATCACCTCCGTCCCAATTGTGCAGATTTTTACTGTAATAACTTCTGCCTCCAGTCACAAGTTTGACTAAATTAGCCTACTGAATTCCATAATATATGGATTCAAGGATAAGTAGGCAATGGTCTTTGTGAAAAATCCAAAACCTTCTCGAATTACAGGAAATAAAAGAGCACATGTTCGTTCTGGAGTTTGTCTGTAGCAGCGCTGCAGATCTGCTGCATATTTTAGACTGGAAATAGTGAGGGTTGGGAGTGCTGACGAGGTGGGTCATGACCTCCATATCGGGGTTACAGATATCACAGGCAAGCTGTTACTTGGCTAAAATCTTGGCAAGCTATTTGTAGCAAACCTGTACACTCTACATTTATCACATTGGTACTTAGCTCCATTAATGAAAATCATGGCCAGTAACTTATTATTAACTAACTAGTATTCAGGAATCGAGAGTTCAAAGCTCAGCTACATCTTTTCGGTCAAAACTGCTGGTCTCATTTCGATGTCCCACGACTACATATTCCTAAACGTCTTCTCCTTCAAAGTATTCCCATTATCTTGAATAGTCGTCAATTTAAAATCATGACCAGCAGAACTAAAAGGAAAAAAATTGAAATGCAGTATAGGATTATGTCCGCCGCTTTGATTTAAAGGGTGAAACTCCTTCTTCATGTGTGTGCTTTTGTTGTTGTTGTTCACACTGAATCCAAAATAAATTTTGCTACTAGCACTGAGGAGTTCTTCAGTAGTTACTTCTTTTAATGTCTGATAGTGCTACATCTTCTACATAATGTAACCAGTATTGCTACTTTTAGGGTAAATACCCTAATGCATGTTATTCTTTGGATAATATCAGGCAAATTGTGAAAACTAGTTGAAACGTATTTTAAAACTTTAAACATAAAAGTAACATTTTAAAATTATTTGATTACAAACAGATTTCAGTTTCAAAAGAAAACAATCTTACTTTCCATTTCTGTTGAGTGCTCAATCCTGAACACCATGCATAATATTGTACGCTTCTGAGGCAAGTTTTAACCAGTTTAATGACTAGGAATGTTATTATAGTTGATAGACATTGGATTAGAAAATACCTAGGTTTCAATTTTGACATTTTTTCACGGATATCTAAGGTATTCTTATTAGGATTCAATGTCAAAGTTTCTGATTTATTTTCCAACTAGAAACTAGGCCTATGTGTGTTGCTTCATCAGAACAATTGTTAAAGATTCAGTGAATATATCGCCCATGGAATTGAGTTATTGTACATAAAATGTTGATTAAATGTTTATTTTCGTAAATGTGCCTAAATGAATCATGAATCCTAAATAATTAACGCATAATATTTTTTCTATGGTAACGAAAAACATGTGAAAATACTTACGTCAATAATACGCAATAATTAAACGCAAACAGCTGCGTAGAACCAATCTTATAAAGTAGCAGGCCTATTGTTTCAATTTGGGTGGGGATAGGTTATCTGAGCGCACGTGCAAGCAGTCACACCATACGAGTATACGAGGCGAGATTTTAAAGTAAGTACCGTTTAAATATTTTGTCACTGCATCGTTGAAATCGCGATTTCGAGCATGGGTGATCTTTTCCTCCATCATTAGGAAGCCAGACGTATGTGTCAGCGATCGTCATGTTGTTTTCTCCTGTTGTTAAAGTGTTTCGAAATGTTCAAAACAATATACGATCGGCCGACTATGAAATCAGATCAGTGATTCTTCTTTTGAATGCAAAAAATGTTGAGCCAGAAAAAAATTCATCGTCAATTGTGTGAGTTTTATGGGGAAACATTAATGAATGGCGAGGAAGTGGGTTAGACAGTTTAACGAGGTTGCCAAAATGTGCATGATGAGGCGCGGAGCGGACGACTGTCTTTGATTACGGATGATTTGGTGCAAGCTGCGGAAGAAAACATTTCTTTCTCCATCTGAAAAAATTCCTTGGTGGAAAACATTTCAATGACGATGATGTTGTTAAACAAGGAAAACAGACTTGGCTTTTATCACAGGCGGCATCATTCTTCGACGAAAACATACAAAACTGGTTTCCCGTTACAAGTGCCTGAATAACGGCAGTGACTATGTGGAGAAGTAGTGAAAGGTGTAGGCCTAAGGTAATGAATGATAATAAAGTATTTGAAAAATAATGTTCTGTTATTTTTTAACTATCGGTACTTACTTTAAAAATACGCCTCGTAAACACAAGGACTTTCATAATATTCAGCTTCCTCATGAATTATCGTAAGTCAATACTAAGATATTAAAAGGAACTAAAACAAGTAAGATTGAAATTGTAAACTTTAATTAGTAATATGACTGTATTCCATGTCTGCTAAAAACAGATATTCAAGAGTTACAGGCTTCGTAATGGTGCACTTAGGCAGTAAGCAATGCTGTGAGTAAGCAGAAAGATTTAGGAAGATCAGGTTACCGGCATTGGATGTAGAAAGTTAAAGTTTTCACCATGGTGGCATGAATGGGGAATTGAATGCAAAAAACTGTCGTAGAAAATACTTTTTTACAGGCTCGTTTCGAAAACATGCCTAGTAGCAAAATTTTTTGCAATGTGTATCATACACTATTTTTAGACCGTCCTTAATATTTATGGAATAATAACCATTAGATGTCTTCTAATGAATTACCTACCGTTGAGCCACATTGGATCCTCGAGCTGCCATGCCATATACTGCTGCACATTCACATGCACATGCGAAGACTGGGGTTATTGATTTTCTGGTGTACGGATGCCAACATAAGGACAATATTACAGATACTTACAAAGGCGTAATGAATTATATCACTTTCAATTTTTATCAAAGTGAGTTTATTTAATAATCATATATAAATACACTTAACTAAAAGAGTATTTTCCTTGTGATTGAAACCAAATTTGGCTAGAAATAATTTTTTTACCGCTAGTTTTACAGTGTGCAATTTTCTGTTCGCGTATCTCCTGTTAAAAGTTTTGTTTTCCATTCAAGCTATCTAAAACTACTACTTAAGGCTAGGTATACTTTTTATTTTCACTTCCTCTACACGTGCCGTAGGTTGATGTTGTTCGATCTCCAAATATAATTAACCCTATTTCACCTTTCGGTATGTTAGGGTTTTAGTTACAGTACAATTAATGAAATTTACATTCATTTACAGTTTGCTTCATTTCCATACTTACATTTTAACAATATAGCAGATATGAATAAAATTAATTAACATTCAAATATTAATACTAGATACTAATACTAATACGTGCTGTTAGGTTACTTTGAAGAAAGTAATTGTAAGGGAGAAAAGAAATAATTGGCAAGACAAAATGGTTAAAAAAATTCGGGAGGTCGCTTCGAGGGGAGATAACGCTATGGTTTGGCGATTGGTTAAAGATATAAAGGGTAATCGTCAGACAATTAGTGAAATATCTCGGAAAAATGGCTTGAGCATTTTATAGGAGTTTTCGGTGGTGGGAAATGGGGGCGGGAAAAACAATTGAGATTCAAAGGCGGGAGTGGCTGGAAGTACCAATGTTGGATGAATATATTACTATACAGGAGGTCATAAGGGCACTTAAAATGTTGAAAAGTGGGAAGGCTCCGGGTTCGGATGGGTTACCGCCTGAAGTATTTAAAGCTGCTTCAAGTGTTAATGAGTTTGGTTTGGTGATGCTCCAGATTTTCAAGAAAACGTTTCGTGGTGAGAATTATCCTCAGTGTTGGGGCAAGGGAATTATTCAGCAATTTATAAGGGGAATGGACCCAAAAGAATTCCGGACAATTATAGGGGAGTCACTCTGTTACCAATTATGGAGAAAATATATTGCAGAATACTGTATAGCAGAATCAAGGAATGTTCAACGGAATTTAGTAAAATTTCAATTTGGCTTTAGAGAAGGACATAATACCATAGATGGAGTATTTATTCTGGACACATTACGTGGGAGACAAATATCATTAAAACGTGGAAAACTGCATTGTGCTTTTGTAGATCTGAAGAAGGCGTTTGACTCAATTAATCGTGAGGCATTATGGCATAAATTGTGGGTGAAAGGGATGTCGCGGAAGATGATTGTAGCATTGCAGGCGATTTATAAAAATGTGGAATTTTGTGTAAAGTACGACAGTACAAGGGTATCGGAGAGTTTTGTCAGCGAGATGGGGGTGAGGCAGGGTTGTATTTTGTGTCCTTTATTATTTAATATGTTTATAGACGATATTGTTGATGTTATGGTACAGATACATATGGAAGCACCTGAAGTGGGGAATGTACATGTTCCTGTGCTTTTATACGCGGATGATATGGTGTTATGTTCAACGACGATTAACGGACTACAACTGAGACTGGACAGGCTTCAAACTTACTGCGAGGAATGGTTACTTGCCGTTAATACAAAAATAGACTAAGAACTGATCAGTCTATAGCAGGGAAGAGACATGGACGTATGCGGGACAATCTTTGGATAACGTGAAGAACTTCGTGTATTTAGGATTGACGCTTACAATGAACGGACGATGGGCAAAGCACATTGAGGTGACGAAACATGAAGCGGGACTGAAATCAGCTGAGACTCTTCGGATACGTAGCAAAATTCCAGACATGCCAATAGATGTTACGGAAACTTTGTACGGGGCAATAGTGAGATCGACGATGATTTATGGGGCTGAGATATGGGGTTGGGAAGAAACAGGGAATCTAGATCAGGTCAGGACGCGTTTTTTAAAGGGATTTTGGGGGAAGGGAGGGGCACTGCAAACTGTGGTATTATGAGAGAGTTTGGAGCGCATTAAGACTATAGAGTGGAAATAAATTAGGGTGGTGAAATTTTGGTTACAACTTATGCTGGGGGATCAGCCTCTAATTAGAGCAATATGTTATCAAGAACAGCTAAGAATAGGAGGAAATACGTGGGCTTCCAAATTAAGAAATTGATTAGAAACAATTGGGATGGGATACGTTTGGATGGATGGGCAGGGAAATAGGAGAAGTGTGTGGAGGAAGGTTTGAACCGTTTGAAGGATATTGATAAGACAACAGACAAATGCGCAATGTCAGACTATGGTTTCACTTGAATTACAATCGCGGTTAAAATTGGAGTGGGGGAAGGAGCAATACATAGGAAAAGGATCTAAAGTCAGTAAACTGGGGCTCGCTTGGATTACACTCGGTGCGTGGCGAATGATTAAGATCACAGATGAAAATTGAATGACAGTTTGTCCATTATGTAAGGGGAAAGAATCATGGTTTCATATTTTGGCGAATTGTGAAGGTTTGGAAAATTGGAGGGAAAAATATTCACCATTACCTTTTATGGAATCAAATAGGGAGCAAAGAAAATGTTTGGAGTTACTGATGGGGAAAAACGTTAAGGAAGGTATTGGGAAGTTTTTAATGAAGGCGAGACAGCTCAGGTTTGAATAAGCGACAAATTGGAGAGCGGTTGTGGAGGGTGAGGAGTAGATTTAATTGGTTTGTGTTATTTTGTATCTATATTATTTGTTCTTTTTTGTGTGTGTTTTTGCGTAAGCTTGTACGGTCCATGCGGACTCATGCGATTGTTTGCATTGGAATTTGTAAAACGTTAATTACTGTAATAAACACTTACATTACATTACATTACTTTGAGGACCCCTGAATCCAAAAATATTATTTTTTGAAACGTGTGGGTGTGTGGGTATGTCTATGTGTGTGTGTGTGTGTCTGTGATAAATATAGTTCGAGAAAGAAAAATCTTATCAAAACAAAAAGTTATATTTGGGCTAGATATCTTCTATTTACGTGACAGGAATATTTACGATGACTTCCTTTTACGAATACTTTAAATACCTCCTTACATGAAGAAAATTAATTTTTGATCGATTTTCTCGAAAACGGCTCTAACGATTTTGTTTTAATGTTTTACACGAACTGCTTACATTAAGATCAAAAACTTTTATTTGAACATTTTTTTCACAATAATTATTTGAAGGGTTTTATAAACCAAGCACTGCTTGTAGAAGCTCGGTTTTGCCTAGTGAATAATAAATCATTGAACGGGCTGAAACAAAAGAATACGTACTTTTTACAGAACGTGTTTTATTATACACCGTGTCCGGGAAAGACCTGACGAAAAATAAATAATTATATATCTGAAACTATTACAGTTACTACCTCAGTATTTTCGCAGTTAGAAAGAAACTCAAAAAGTTTTGTTTTGTAGCAACACGTAATGCGCATGAGCATGCACATTGTTGTTGCACGAGGAGAAACGAGAAAAAGCTCCTTCTGAGCAGCGTGTGTAGTCAGTCTTATTCCGAGAACTGGGAATGCAAGTTGTGCGTGTGGTGTACAGCCTACAGCCGAACAATGTATACCATAGTAGAGAAAGCAGAATGTGTTTTTTGGCTTGCTGAATTGAAGTCAGTCAAGCGTGTACGCTACAACGTCGTTTCCAAACAGACAAAGGCCGAAATCCTCCCTCCCAAAACAGCATCCTTCATTGGCACAATCAATTTCTGGAGACAGGTAATGTTCAGTCACGGCAGGGTAAGGCAAAGAAATTGCGCATAAACGACAACGACATTGAAAGGGTACGGGCTGCTTTTATAAGAAACCCGAGGAAATCCATTCGTTAGGCGGCAAGACAACTGCATATGCCAAAATTCACAGTCCATGGGAGAGAAGGACCTACACCATGGTCACCAAAGTCGCCGGACATGTCCCCACTGGATTTCTTTCTGTGGGATTTTGTGAAAGACAAAGTGTATCGCACGCCTATGACCGATATTGAAGATTTACGTGGCCGAATCTACGATGCAATAGGACTAGTCACACCGGAGATGCTTTCGCTTGTGTGGAACGAAATTGAGTATCGTCTGGACATAGCCTGAGCCACAAATGGTGCTCACATAGAGGCTTATGAAAACTCATCGTGATTCTCTTTGTAACCGTGAAAACATCACGTCAATAAATGCAATAGTTTCATATATATAATTATTTATTTTTCGTCAGGTCTTTCCCGGATGTATATCTCAATGAGAAGTGAGAAAGGTGTATTTGCACATACTTAAGGTTCAGAAAGTTTTGAGTGCAATGCATGAGATTTTATTTGGATTTCGTTTCCTTCGGGGATGTGACAAGAAGCTTGGCAATTACTTTATTTTCTTTTTACTTCCTCAGCCCGTACCATAAGTACTATAGGTACTATAGAACTCCCAAATTGGAAGTTTAATATTTACTTAAATACACGTTTTGAGGTCCCCTGAATCCAAAAATACTATTTTCGCAAACATGTCTATGTGTGTGTGTCTGTGAAATACCTGGCTGCAGAAGGAAAAATCGTATCAAAACAAAATTTTGTATTTGGGTTAGGAACTTTCTGGGGATGTAACACGAAGATTTGAGACGACTTACTTTTATTTTAAGGGGACTTAACATGAAGGAAGTGTTTTTCGCGATTATCCGTAAACAGCTCTAAAAATTTTGTTGAAATTGTATTCATACTAAGAACAAAAACTTTTATTGTAAACGTTTTTTTTCGAAAAAAAAATTCTAAAGGGTAGTTATAAGCTACCCGCACTGAATATGATCTCTTGCAATATTGCCACTTGTTCTACTGTATTTCAGAACGTGGTATGAGACACTTGTACTCGTTTGGCCAAGCTTAAAGTAAAGAGTAAAGAGTAAGTTACGAGAATCCATTAATCAGATTTTATTTGAATTATGTTCCTTCGGGGATGCGATGTGATGTGGTAACCATATTATCTTCATTTTTACAATAAATTTACATTAAGAGAATGTCATACAAAATACTTTAAGTAAAAATGCTAACTTTTAATTGGGAGTTATGTGAGTTAAACATCAGATTTTTTACATGCATTTTACATGAAGAGAATTTCACGGTTCTGACGATTTTGTTTCAATGTTTCAACACGAGTTGTATAATTGTATGCATAACATTTAAGGTACACTATGCACTGTTTTAAAATATATTATAATTTAAGGTACACTAGGTACTGTATTATAATGTATTATTCCAAGAGCTTTTCTTTATTTAAAACATTTTCTCCGATAAAATGTCTGAAGCTACTCATTTCATACACAGAATTAGGTTTTGAGTCTTGTCGTTCGAGTAAACGACTTTGAAAGAGGCTGAGACACATGAATGCACAACTTCTGGAATGTAGCAGTGTACACTGTATTGGAATATATTAAGGGTAGTGGAATTTATGTGCTTCAAATAGAATTTGTATCTCATGTAGTGACATACACAGGTAAATTTCTGTGGGAATGTAAACTTTTCTGAACCTACATATCACAGCCCAGATTCTATTATATCATCACATGTCCCCCTTCCTTCCATTCCTTAAGACAGTTCAACCCATAAAACATTTAAAAGCACACAGTACATAAGCTATGAAAGCATCGGAACCCACAGAAGTTCAGATAAACGCATATTAAAATCCTTCTTATCTTAACGAAGGACTAATTTTACATTCACTTCTTCTTGTTTTTTTTGCTGTTCCTATTAAATGGCTTTATCCTCTTCCAACCCTGTGTGGCCCGCTCAGCTCAAAGCAAAAGGTTGATGCAATGTGGCAGCGATGAGAGAAGAGGGTTATTCTCTGAACGACTGTGTGTGTGCAAGAGGGAAACCCAGTGGCCTTCCCTATCTCACCCATGTTATAATAATAATCTAATTCTCACTCAAAACTGCGTTGAAACGTATAAACCTTTCAATTTGACCCTTTCTTTGTAAAGATAAGAAACTGTTTCCTGAGAGCATGATTGATTACCAAGATATGAGGAGCGTCGATTCAAAACGCGTTTCGTCGACAAATAATGATTTTTCAGAAATGACGAAAAACTGTTTATGGCCAAACTATCAAACGAATTTGCAATATTTTTTTTTCTGATCAGAATCAGTAATTAATATATAGACTACTGTAGTTAAATGTATTGGGAGTGTCAAGTCATTCTTTTCATTTATATCTTTTATTGATAGTTAAAGTTTCGAAAGTAACGGACTAAACGCGTTTTGACCCAACACTATAATAATAATAATAATTTAAAAAGATTAAAGTTAGTATTTTATTTAAGAATTACAATCACATCTGATCGTACTAATATAGAGTGAACTATTGCCGAAGTACCAAATTGTCAAAATTAAAACAATTTCTGTTTTTTAAGCATGTTAAATCATGGAAAATCCGTGCTCCTCTTCATTTATTATTGACCGCTAAGGACATATTCTGTTTCGGCGTCTGGTAAATGCCGCTTTCATTAGAAGAACACCTGCAACAATAGACGTCGTAAAAGTTCAACGCACCACCTGTTTCGCACGTCATCGTGCCTAAAATGTGGACTCAACGTAATTTGCCCCGAACCAAGTTCTGGACTGAACGCGTTTTGCATCGAACCCCATATTTCAGGCTCAATTTTAACGGGGAAAGGTTGCGATTTGAAACAAAAACGTTATGTACTATCATGAAGAACACCTCAGAGAATGCGAATCCGCAAAAACTACATTACGATCGGAGGTGGACTTAACGAGTTTTTACCGACACTCATATATTTATATGGTACTATATATTTTTTAAATATTTTAAACATTTTGTTTTGTTTTGAAATCTATAAGCTTGACAAAAGCCTCTTCATAATTTTGTCACTTTGTACGATAGGATTATGTAGTAGAAATGTTATCTCTGTTTATCGATATTGAAGGAGTAATTTAATCTGTTCCAGAAGTTATAACACTTTCGAACTGAGAAAAATGGTGTTATACTTCGCATTAATTTGCACTGTTATATTGTAACCGAGGTCTAAATGACACCACTTTGGAAGTAATTAAAATTGAAATAATTTCAATAGGAATATGATGTTTATCACTTCACCGGTAATTTACCAATTGTAAGAAAGAAATTAATTTAGCCCAGAAGTGAAGTCCCTACACTGAAACTGGTGGCCAATTATAGAAATGATACACGCTATGTAAACAACAAATCTTTAACAATTTTGTTTTTTATCATGATGAAATTATAAATTACGCCAGCAGAATATATACAATGACTTTCGTCAACATTTTAAGATGCGTAAGCAGAGCACAAAGAAAACGTTTTGTGTAGCCTATCTCGTCCTCTAGAAAAGAGGACTGATTAAATTTACAATATGCAACAGATTAAAATTGAGAGCTAAATGAATAAAACAAAAACAAAACAAAAAAACACAAAAAACAAAAAAACAAAAACCAAAGCATATTCAAAACAAACGAAAATAAGTTAAATAAGGCCTATTAACAAACAAACAAACAAAGAATTAAAAAAAAAGAAAATAAATTGATGAGCTATAAATTAATTATACTGAACATAATGTTTTTACTGAAACGAAACTATGGAATTAAAGGAAACCCACGAGGAAAATTACAAAATCTAGTTTACGGTTAATGGATCGTGTCGCAACTGAGTGACTAGGTTGTTTACGTTTTCTCTAGGTAAAGGCCTGTAAGATTTTGAATCACGTGGTTATAGCCACGCCCACTTGTGACGTCATACAATCCGCCACTGACGGCATAGCCACGCCCACTTGTGACGTCATAGGCCACGCCCACTTGTGACGTCATCAATCCCCCTTCCCTACTAATCCTCCCAATCCTCCCTCCCCTACTAATCCTCCAATGACGTCATCCCCAAAACCCTACTACTAATTTCACAGGCTATCTCTCCAACACCATAACCTTTTATGTCTATGCACTGCGCATACAGTGATCAGAGATATGTCCATTTATAACCGAAGTAGCTATGAATTCTTCCTCAATATTTGTTGCAATAGGCCTATGGTTAATTATACTATAATACTCGTCAGTTGTTTATTATAATTTAGATCATCTAGCTTTAAATTAATGTTTATATCCCCTAAGTTAATGCTATTTATATTATGATCTGATATTTTATTCAACATATCGTCCAGTACAGATATAAAATCATCTATCCCAGATTTAGGTGATCTATATAATCCTATAATATACGTTCCATTTTCTGTCAATTTTAAGTAGATTTCGAACAAAAATCTACCTATTGGGATCGGAACCATGTCATTACTTTCGAAAATTTCTTTCATATTTTTACGTTTCATGCATCCCTTTGTAAGTACGAAACCACCGCCCGTTCAAAAGTTTATATATAAGTTCGTTAATGAGCAAAATTGGCCCAGGGGGTTCTGGGGAGGGGGTTAAAATGTTCAAAAATTTATATCTCGTCCCCTATGAAGTATAGAGGGGAACTTTGTTTGAATAAATTAGAGTACTCCCTATGGAGTTCACAGTGACACCAACGATTTGGGGTTTTGGGGGTACGGATGGGGGTGGGGTAGGGGGATGGAAATTCGAAATTTTTGAAACCACGTCTTGTGGGGTATCGTTAAAAAGCTCTTGATGAGTACTCTACAGTGGCGACTCCTGGTTTTTTAGTTGTGTACGATGGTGTGGAGAGAGTGAATTAACCCATTCACTGCTACTGCGTCGCCGTAAAAAATGCATAAAGGCTGATATATAAATTTAATACATTAATACTTTATCGTGAGATATGAAAATATTTAACCACGTATGAAAACTGTCATTTACGGAAATCAGCTATTCCGCTATAATTTTCGTTCCTGATATCAAACTTACAATTCACTAGTGAAACCTGTATTACTTCAAGATTACTTATATTTAAATAAAAACAGCACAGTAAAGATTAATAATAGCTAGGCCTATAATATATACCAAGAAATGAAATAAATAAATAAATATTAATAATGATATGATCACTCCCTCCTTAGAAAACAAGCTATCAAACGTGAGAAAACACAGAACACATGTGAGGAGGGAACGTAAGACGTCCTCAACTTCCTCCATGTGAAACTGGCTTCTCACCACCTTTCTCTTCCCCACCTCCCCCTTCACATGCCCAAGAGCTTTATAACAACGGCATGGACTACGTAACATCAACAGTGAGCGACTGAGGACATCCTCGCAAATACCAACCTGCTCAAAAAATAACTGCTAACTTCCTTCCCGAGCGCTCTACAATAACGCTGTTTTGTCATTTGACTGTTTTAATCTTGACAATGAATGCTAGTAAACATTTATGCAGATGAATTATGAAGTGTAGGATGATCCTCACATCCTATATGGAATAATCGCCACTGGTACTCTACAAATCAATAACTAGTTTCTCGATAGCTCTCATATAAGGCGAGATTTGATTTTTGAAAAACAATAACACTTAAAAATATACCTCAACCTGAAGGCCTGCCGAAAGGAATGTATGAGGACAGACTAAGGACAAAATTACCAATGTAATAGAATTTGAAACATTAAAAATAATAGTTACAGACCTTTAGAAAAATAATGCATTACAAAATAAAAAATAAATAAGAAAATAAAATATCAATTTAAAACATAATAAACAACTCTCTTTTAATGAAAAAAAGATTTCAGATTTATTTCATATGGTGCATTGTACACTTTGATATTGCTGTGATAAAATAATTCTCAGTAAATAGGAGTTTAATATCAAAGTTACGGCTCAGTGAAAAAAGAGTGTTGTCCTCAAAGAACATTGGCACTACAAGGTTAGTAATATTGTCTTGTGATATAAAGCATTATTTCTTGCTTGTATTTATGAAACTAAAACTATACTAAACTCCGTGGCGCTACATCCTTCAAGGGATCTGCGTCATCTACCAAAGGCAGATGGCAGGATTGGGGGGCATATGGTCAGCATGCTGACACCCACGGCCGTTAATGATGGTTTCCTTGACCGGAGCCGCTACTCCTCCATCAAGTAGCAGACACATAATTACAGAATACTCTCTTTTTATAAAAAATATTTCAGTTCTTCTTATGTCAATTTCTTCCGAAGGTTAAGCCCTTCTTACGGCCGACTTAATCAAACAAAAAACTACTGGTTAGGTAAAACGAAGTTTTCTATACATAGTAAGGTTATGAGTTTTCATAAAACCAGAAGTATAGACCAGTAGTTTTTTGGTTATATCCACCGTTAGCGTATTTAGGCCCCGTTACAGTGCTCTTTCCTCTTTTTTTTCAGTTATTATTGCGGGTTTGTCATGCCAAGGCTAAAGAAGAAGAAGATTGCTGCGCAGCGACAATAAATTAAACCAAAAGCACTTCGAAATCTACCTCAGCCTGTAGGCCTGCCTAAAGGGATTTTTAAACTTGATGCTGCTACTTCATGGGCTTCTCTAAACTGTGGCTTTTATGCATATGCATCACATTGCTTATGAAGTTATGGCTTACAGAAATTGCTACACCATCTTGCTACAGTTGCTTTTTGAAAAATTATCTGCTAAGTAATAGTTATTAATTTTACATAATGTAATCTGCTCTTCATTAAAACCGTGATCTGTTATTACTTGGGCCTACTACTACGTCTGGCTCAATATTATTAGTAAACATGTCGAAGGTTTCCAACTTGTTTGCTATATATTGAACATTTTGTTGTGTCAATCAGGTGACAACAGGTCTGAACACAAAATTCATATTTTCGGGCATATCTCTCATTTAATAGCACTCTACGTTATCATCTGCATGTTAAGCCTTTAATATCAATTTATCCACATTATCAGTACTTGGTTCTGTGTTCCTAAGCTGCAGTCGTCTGTAGCTGTTAAGTTTAGTTTTTTGGGCATAATTACCCTATATAGCAATCTTCCAGATTTTAATATTCCCGTTTTATCTAGATGGATGTCATCCCTTCCCATAAAAATTTCATTAATCCATGCATTTCCAGCTACAAAATACACAAGGTACCATTTACTACATGTACATGGTGAATGTCTTCTCCCTTCTCATCAGGAAACCACTAATACACAACTTAACTCTATGATTCAGATTCCCCCCCCCCCCCAATAACACTATATGTTCCATTTTGTCCATTATTTCACTCGGCGAGGTTGATAATGTACATATTATTTCTTCCTGAGTGCAGAATTATTACTTTCTCTAACTTAAGCATTGAAATTACTATTTTCTCGCGACTTGTTCCATACCCGAGAACTCTCGCAAGATTTTGTAATCTTGTTATATAAATTATTATGTAGAGATAATATTACGTAAAGTTGAGGTATTTTTAAAGAAGAACAAACTGATGCCGGATATAGTTCAATATTTTTATTTACTAAATTCAAATGAGAGTTCCAGTATCTGTCATTAGGTATTGTTAACATGATATATGCCCACGTTGGCCAAACCCTAGTTCGGAGAAAATGTATTTTTTTCTTATGCTGATGTGAAAGAAATTAGAACAGTACAGATAATGCACATCCACTAAAGCCCTGTTAAAGTTACAAAAAAAAAAAAAGAAGAACTTCGGACAGAAACGGTATTTCAATTCATTGTTTGTTACTTCCAAAGGAATGAGCGGCACTCTGCATACGGTGTGGTCCTAAAACCTTAACAGGTCAGTATGTTCAACTAGACTATCAAAATTGTTAATAAACTTCATTACTTTGTCTAATGAGGAATGAATTATCCTATAATATAATTCATATGACCACCTGAAACCCTCAATGTAAATAAGACACCCAAGAAATTTCACCATTAATTTACAATCAAATTATTATGTTTCAGTGAAAAGACTGAATATAGTAAATGTTTCAGATGTATATTTATTTATTTATTTATTTAGGTTGAATTGTGTATAATTTTTCAGTAGGCCTCAAATATATAATTGTACAGCTGCAATTATATATTCAGTATACATTTAAAACATGATAAAATTTTAAATATCGTTGGTGATAAGTGGATGAATTTATCATTGTGATATTCACTTTATACTACAAATGGTTAAAAACTTAAACTTTGGGCACATCAGTCTAAAAAGTATAGTTTCAATATCACTATTACTATAAACTTAAAAGTTTAATGGGTTTAACTTTAATTATTCGATTTTCCAATATTAGTCTTAGTACTAACACTCTGTTTACTACCGCTACTGTTTACCACTAGCCAACGTTTTTAGAATGTTCATGTTTTAATTGTATATAATTATATAACTGCAGCTGTAGGCTACATATATATATATGTATATTAGGCCAACTAAAATTTTGTACACAATACCACCTAAAAAATCTGATGTGAAAGTCACATAACTTCCTCTGCCCAATTAAAAGTTAGTAGTATTCACATATCCTTGTACAGAATCGCAAGACAATTTTACGCTAATTATGCTATAAATACCTTATAGCCCCTTCTTTGAATGTTGCGATTAAAAACACAGGCTATGGACAAACAAAAAAATAAACAGGTGACTGCAAACGTTTATTGAACTTTCCCCCGTTAAGAATAATTTCCGAAATTTATCTAATATTCCCCTCTGATATTTATTTACTGTAAGCATGGCCAACAATATAACCTTCTCTCTTCACTTACTTATATAGAATAAGATGCCCTGAATGTCCGTGTATTGAGTTAGTCAACAGGCAAGACAGTGTTTCTACAAAAAGTGGGTAACTTACAACCACCCTTCAGAGATTTTTTTTGAAAAACGTTTCAAATAAAAGTTTCAGCTCTTGGTATAAGCACTCCATGTACAAAATTTAAAGGGAACCGTTAGAGCCGTTTTTTTTTAGAAAATCGCAATGAACAAAATCGTCACCAATCTTCGTGTGACAACCCCAGAAGGTACCTAACCCAAATATAAAATTTTGTTTTCGTACGATTTCCCATTACAAGAGGGCGTATTGCAAAGAGCGTGTATTCACAGTGGGTGCCTTATAACTACCCTTCAGAGAATTTGTTCGAAAAAAATTTTTAAATAAATGTTTTAGCTCTTCGTATAAGCAATCCATGTGCAAAATTTAAAGAAAATCGTTATAGCCGTTTTTGAGAAAATCGCGAAAAACAAAAACTTCTTCATGTAAAGTCCCCTTAAAAATAAGAGAAACTTGTCGCCAATCTTCGCCTCAAATCTTCAGAAGGTACCTGACTCAAATACAAAATTTTGTTCTCATACAATTTTCCGTTTTGGAGCTAGAGACAGACACACACACAGATCCACAGACATGTTTGCAAAAATAATATATTTGGATTCAGGGTGCTTTGAAACGTGTATATATGCTAAAAACTCAACTTCGAATTTTTGGGTCGAAAACAATACTTCTACATAGAGTACCTATGGTACGGGCAGAGGAACTAATAAACATCCAGCTGAAACATTTATTATATCTATTTATTTCAGCGAATTAATACCGAAATTTCTTAGGTGTCTTTATTTATATTGAGGGTATAATTTGGTCATTACATAATAAACTATCAAATGTTTTAATGATTTTAATTTTTTACTTAACATATGTGTATATATACATACCTATATATACTTAAATCAAGGATAAGAAAATTCTAGAATTCACCTAGGCGAGAGTGGAATACCGCGTAAACTCCACTCTTGATTGATTGCGGTATTTTAACCCGTGACTTCACTAATCCGAGTCCGCGACCTTGACCACCTCACTCGGTAAGTTAAATTACTAAAAGTAATTTATTATTGTCCTTTATGTAGTGTAAATAGTTTGGACAGAACTGCATATAATATTATTTACGTTTACAAAGTTATTATTTTTCAAGTTATGTGAGTGCTCTAATAGGTGAAATAAGACTGGAGAAAAAGTTACTTCAACGCATAAGATTCAGAACGTTGTGTGAGTTTCCCAAGAGGAAGAATAAGAGAAGAGAAAATAACAAAAGCTTATTAGGGTAGAGAAAGTCGTGTAAAAGTTCCCAGATGTGGAGTGCATTTTCATGTAGCTCTTAAAAGATTCTGGGTTAAATTGAAAATATTGTTAATGTTCCTGGCCTGGCGTTTTAATTTTCCTCACCGATCTATTTCAAGCAAGAAAACAGTTGAAATAAAATATTGTAAATGTGGAATGGTCCCTTGAAAAATTTATTTTTTCGAAGGCTAATAATGCCAGCTAGTAAGACATGCACAATTTTCAGAGTAAATCGCTACGTAATTCTATAAAATTGTATAAACGAAGAAATATAAGATTTATTGAGATATGCTTTATGTAAAATGTGAGGAGTTTTATTCAAGTGTTATGTTTCTCTACCAGGGATAGCCAGATATCAGGTTGTTGGGAGCCACATTTTCAGGGAAGAGTTTGGAAAGGGCCTCAGAAATTTTTTAAGGTTAAATATTAATTTTTTAAGGTCAAATAAAGTGATAAAAAGGAAACATTATATTTATCCACAAACTTACATCTTGGTAACGTACCACATTAATAAGTGTGTAAATTGCTCCCTTTAGCGCAGCGGCTCAACCACTACGATACGGCGTACCCCAGCACACTAATGAACATTTGTATAATTTCCACAAATTACAAGATTTTTTTTTAACATGAAGTTTTAACACTGTCCACTTTGCTTGATAATTGCTTGAAATATGGCAAGTGGCCAGTTAAGGCGGTTCTCGCAAGTTCAGTTAAATGTAATCAGTTACAGCTGCTTCATGCTTAGACAACTGCCGAACACTCAGAACATTCAAAATGAAGTTAGTTGACCACTTGACCACCAACCATTAACATTTATATTATATACTGCTTTCATGTTAAAAGTTATTGATTTTTTGTGTTTCTTCATTTTTTTAAATTTATTTAACTTTTTTTTCTTCCTACCTATTATTGTTTTTATTTAAATAGTTCTATTTACAGTGTGAATTTTCATTATTATACTTTAATATAGCTTTAATTAGTTTTCACTAATTGAATATACATTTACATAATGCGAGTAAAATCATATGTCACTCTTATTTATTCTTAATAAACTATTTGGTAACATATGAATGTATCCACCTCTGGTTGGTGGAAGAGAAGGCCTTAAGGCCTTAACTACACCAGAGGGAAATATAAATTAATAAGTAAAATTAACTTCATCATGGAATACAATGACTCACACGTAGGCGTTATACCTGTTCGTAGGGGGAGTATTTGATTAGCACCGAGATGAGCGCCAAATTATAACCGTTTGTAGGTCTGGATATATAGGCCTAGAGTTGGGCGACCAATTTATAACTGTTCGTTGGGTGATGAAATGATTAACGTCAAAATGGGTGCCAATTTATAACTGTTCGTAATGTTGGGTGCTAATTTATAACTGTTGGGTGCCAATGTATAATTGTCAGTAGGGGTCGTTGAATATATTATGTCCGGCTATTTCTAACTCAGTTGGTAGAGCGAGATCTCTTTCAGGGTCGTGCTCGACGAAAACTAAAATAGGATATAAGATGAAGGGATTATAGGTCGTAAAAATGAAGTCTATTGATAATGAACTTGAATAATATTTGTAAGTTTATTTTGTCCGAAAATCTTTCACTTAATTTGTTAATTTCTTAAAATGTCTGGAGGAAGAATACAGTAATGTCTTTATCTATTTGCTTCGTCGTCGCCAAAATTACTTTAGGTAATATTATTATACTTATAACATCTGCACGTTTTATTGCAGGAATTTTAGGTTATATATCTTATGGCGGTATTTATTCGTTTAACTTTTCAATACGAAAAATAATATCTATAATCTTGTCTTATTCCGATATATATATCTTTATCCTCGACCGTATTATTTAAAAGTCGGTATAAAATTAATATTAGTACTTGTTACTGTTTCACTGTATATTTCTAACTCCGGTTTAGTCTATAAAAATTACGTCCGTCGCTGTTGAATAGATGTCTTCAAGTCCTTGTTGGTCGCTCCTGTTCGTGTTAATATGTTTCTGTGTTAAAATATTCTAGCCATTCCATTGGTTCAGTCAGTAGGCTTTGTCTCTTATGATTGGAAATTAGCTAAGTCGTCTGCTAGTGTTTGAAATATTTGTCGTTAAAGTGGGTTGAGGTTGGGGGAGAAACGTATCCATCAACTTGACTTTAATAGCTGGCGACAGTGGACTTCTTCAGACAAAAAGCCACGCCTTCACTTCATTGTATTCCCTTATTTAGTTAATAATTCATAAAGTAATTGTCACTATTGTCTGCAATAAGTGTAGTTGTATAGCTTTCTTGATTATGCGTTGAATGATGTAATTTTCTATGTTGTCGTGTTAATAATTAATCGTTTGATTAATTATTTGTAATTGCTGGTAATGTCTTTTGATTCAGATGGTCATGTTGTATATCAAATTGTTCGTGTAAATGTCCTCTGTCTTGTCATGTAATTCGTTTTATGGTCATTGTAATAGTCTAGGTGTAATGGTAGTTTTTAGTAGTCGATAATGTTGCGGGAAGTTCAAATATTGTCCGTGAAATGTATTTTCTTATATATGATTCCTCTTTTTATATAAGTCCATATGAACTGATCGGTTACAAATGTCCGAACGCTATAATTATTAAAATTATGAAGTAATTGGTATTTGGAAAATAGTTTTATAAATAATTTTAAAAATTTTTCGTTAGTCTCGCATCCAAAATTTCTCGTTCAGTTCGTATATCAATTAGTTATTTTGATTTTGTAATGATGAATATTTTGTAATTTATTATCTGTTATCTTTTATCTGTGTTCTTCCTCGTCGACTGAATAAAAATATAGTTTTCACATTAAAATTCTTAAAATATAAACATTGTTAAATCATACACTTGTTACATTGAATCAGCTGATAATCTTCCTTTCTTTACTTTATTGTACTCACTTATAGTACGCTTCTCTTTCCTTTTCACCTAATAAAATGAAATCTTTGTTACATTGAATTACTTGATAATAGTCATCTTGACTGGTTGTAACTCATTTCTGGTACATCACTGTTCTTCACCTAATGAAACAATTTTACTAATTACACTTAATTACTTACCGTTAAATACATAAAATTTTATTTAACACACAATGGGATTTGATTACTTATACACTTCACACTTTATTTTTTTAATTACACAATCTAAAAACGTATTATTTTCTTTCTTCTGTTCTTCAGGTATCCTTTTTATTCAAATAAATTTATTTTGCTTATTTCGTAATATCATGTTCAAGTTTACTACAAATTTATGCATTCTTACTCCTACACAATCAATAATATCATTCTTAAATGTCAATCTGCTTTTTCTAGCATGATTATTATAAGTGCATGCCTTACCTTCATTTTATTATTTTCTTTCTCATTAGTGATCTTTTTCACTCTTTTGACAGTGGATTCCTTCCTTGTCATACTTTTCTCATTTTTCATCGTCGACTCATTTCTTACCTTTAATTATTCATAATCTTTGCACACTCATAAATTCACTTTTCATAACTCATTATTTATCTCTTTGATTTTCATTTTATACCTTATATTTGATTGGTGTGAGGTTGTAGGGAGGATACTAAATTGAATATGCATGATAGTGAAATACTTATTCATTTATAAATCTTAATTCTTTAACCAAAGTGTAATGTGTAATTATAAAACTTAATTCAATATTTTCAATAAGTGTAATTAAAATTTTCTTATATATTTAAATCAAATACTAGTGTGATTATCCTAAGTCAAATCGATGTTTCATTTCCTTCAGTATAATTCAGAGGGGAATCTGCACATCACTTCTTAAATATATATACAATTTTAGTCGAAGAAAGGCTGTACACACATCTCTTCGTCTTCAAGGAAACACTGCAAAAATCACTTCATTATATGAGGTAATTCTTGTATCGTTATTGTCTTTCAGTGTTTACCTATAAAATGATGGCTTCATCGTTTTACCTTAAATTAATACATTCGTTGCGCTGACGTAAAAATGAAACATAGATTGAGAAGGTTCACGCTAAAGTATTTTACATTCCATTCTCGTAGTCCTTTTTCGATTCCAGTTCGTTGAATAAAAGCAAAATTTACCTCGTAGATGTTTTGATTCTTAGTAAATTAGTGACATGATATAATATGGTTTCAATAAATATTTACGGAACTTTTCACAATTTTATGGGGTTTCTTGGCCTCTTGTTTTATTCGTATATCAGCGCATAGTGAATTGGATTGGATTGGATTTTCTAGTAAATGTTCTTCGCTGGTAGATTTTATTATCATTTATAGTTTTGTGGTATAAAATATTTATTGAATCATTTCCTGCTGACTTGGAACTTTCTCTTTCTAAAATAAATCTCAAATATTTACAGTACGTGTTGGAATTTTTGTATGGGCTGTCAATTCTACAAGTTAGTTTTAAATTAGTATATACACTGTAGAAATGTGAAAGTTGGGTAGTTATTTACAAGCGGATGCACTTCCTTTAGAAATAAATTTAAGAGGGTCACTCTGTGGGGGTTTGGCTTACTTCTTCATAAGAAATGGTGCCTTATTGGGGTGACTGGAATAACAGTGTTACGTAAGGTCGTAAAAAAAAAAAAGGGGGAATGACCTATATGTTGTTTGGGTAAAATTCTTAAGAAATGTTTGTGGTAAACAAGAATATGTTTTGTCAAGAATCGGGGTTATTTGCTTCTTTCGTTAAGTTGCTTTAGTCTTCAACAGTAGGTGTCGGTGACTGATTGCCATTGTTATTGTCACGATTATTCATAGTGCTATTCATTGTCTGATTGTTATTTATTGGGTCATGTTGGTAATCGTTATTTTGTCCATTAATATTAGCATATCGGTTTAGTCCACGACGTGAGTTATTTCTACCTCTAAAACTTGGTCTAAAAAATCCTTGGTTGTACTGAGTCCTATTGAACCAGCGGGGTGTTCCATTGTATGGTCGTCTGCCATAGTTATTTCTGTTATTCTGATTCGAGCCTGGGGAGTTATCATGTGGGTAGTCATTATGATTATTGTTATAATTATTGTTATAGTTTTGGTATCGAAAATTGTTGTTTCTGAAACCATTGTTGTAGTTTGAGTAGTTTCTGCCATTGTTGAAATGATAAGGGCGATATCTGAAATTTCTACTCCTCCAATAAGAAGTCCTATTTCCTCTCTGATATGGCGTATTTCTCCAGAACTGTCCTGGGCTATCCGAGCTATTTTCTTGGGTTACATTAGTCTCGTTTTCATTTACTTGTTGGTGTTCCTCACACAACTGGGCAGATCCTGTCCGCGTCTCGCATCCAAAAGCGTTTTGGTTGGGTTTGGTTTGGACATAATTAATGTTTCTTTTTAGGCCTTGATTAGTGTTGGTAACTTGGGATTTATTTATCTTTTGTGGTGGAAATGGGGATTCCTGTAGGGATTTCAACAATGCTATCATGTCAGGGATTGTCTTGGGGCTCGCGACAATTAAACTGTTCTTTATTGAAAACGGATAGTGTAAGCAGAGGGCTTTGATGAAGACTTCATCTTCGATACTAGGGGTTAACAGCTGTTTTGAATCACATAAAGAAATAAAATGTTCCATATAGGTTTGGCCGCTATTACGATCAAAACTTCCATAAAAAATCTGACCTTTTAATCTCTCTTGATCTGATATTGACCAGAATTCTCGAAGAAAGGACTCTTCGAATGTCTGCATATTCAATTCCAGCGTATCATTAACCACATTGAACCATCGAGCTGCACTACCTTTTAATGACCTGGATACCATGATCATTTTTAACTGTTCAGGTACATTTCTTAAGTTGAAAAAGGTCTTTAATTCGCGCAAATATCTTACGGGGTTAGTCTTCTGTTTGTCCTCAAACGTGGGAAGAGGCAAGTCGCTTTGACTAAGGGTAAATCCAATCTGATTACTGGGGTTGAAATTTTGATGATTATTATTATTATTTGGATTTGAATTACCTGCAGTGTGATGGTTCAATCCGTTATTGGATCTTGGTAAGCTTGCGGGTAGAGGGGGAATGGTAGGTGTATCAGTAGGCGTGTCTGGGAGAGCAGATGAAGTTGACGCAATTTCGCCCCGGTCAGAGACCAAGACTGTACTCTCTGTACGATCTTCCTGATCCCGTAACCTATGACGCAATCTGTCCAACTCCGAATTAAGGGATACCAATCTAGTGTTGTTACTCCTAACTTCTCTTTCTACAGCACTTACATGATTTCGAATTCCATCTACCTGGGTACGAACCTCTGTCTGTACAGCTTCCACCTGGGTACCAACCTGGGTCACTCGGGAATCGATTTGTATCAATTCTTCAGCAACCTGTTGTCTATGGTTTTGCATTAACTGAGTAAGATTACTAGTTTGAGATGTTAGCTCTGCATTCAAGTTTTCATTAAGTTCGGTTTGCATTGAATTTATTGTTGTTGTTAAAGTAGTATTCTGACTATTAAATTCATTCTGCAAAGAATTAATTGTTGTAGTGAGGTTAGTATTTTGATTGTTACATTCGGTCTGCATTGAATGCATTTTACTATTAAATTCCGTCTGCAATGAGTTAATTGTTGTGTTTAGATTAGTGTTTTGATTGTTAAATTCGGTCTGCAATGAATTCATTTGATTATTAAGTTCAGTTTTAAATTCAGTCTGCATTGAATTAATGGTTTCAGTTAGCGTAGTGTTTTGACTGTTAAATTCAGTCTGTAATGCATTAATGGTTGTAGTTAGATTAGTGTTTTGACTGTTTAATTCAGTTTGCATTGAATTAATGGTTTCAGTTAGCGTAGTGTTTTGACTGTTACTTTCAGTCTGCAATGAGTTAATTGTTTCAGTTAGCGCAGTATTTTGACTGGCCAGAGAAGTTATAGCATTCATAATTTGTTGTAATGCATTGACATTTACAGTGGCTATTTCAGGGTTAGAAGACATAGTATCTGTTGGAACAGCTGACTGTGATGTTACACCTGCTGTTAAATTCTCACTTACATTGACATTTCTATTGTCTAATTCACTGCTTTGCAAACTAGATTCATCATTTGACACTGGGTGTAGGGATTCATGCTGTGGTTCTGGGTCACTTGAACATGTTATTACTTGTACAGTTTTCACAGACATCTTAATTTTGTTATTGCGTAAACGCATAGAAAAATGTGAAATTGAAAAATAATTACTGAAATATAAATCTAAAAAGTCATTCCTTCTTGAAAGGATATAATTTAAAGTTATTTTAAGCTTTTACAAAAAAACTAAAGAGAAAAAATATGATTGTTCTGTGAACTCTGTAAGTATAAGCAAAAATTTTAACGATACCCTAGTCCTTCTGTTGTTGCAGCTGTCTGTCGGTCAATAGCCTAGGAATGGCCATCAGCTGACTGGAGGTCACAAGCTGAAGAGGGGTGTCGATCTCTTGTAGAATTGGGGGGGCGGGGGTGTAGATTTTCAGTTGAGTGGAGGGTTTATGGTGAATGTTGATGGTGAATGTTGATGTTGTTGGTAATCCACATGGAGTCTATACACTATTACTGTTTATTTCGAAGAATTAATTTGTTAATAAATTTCGTCTATCCCCGTGTCGTTTCAAAAAAATTTTCGACTTTTGTTGGCCTAATTCCTATATCCTATTTCGTTTCGAAAATTCTGCCCTGAGATGGGAGCCAATTTATACCTGTTCGTAGGGGGAGTATTTGATTAGCACCGAGATGAGCGCCAAATTATAACCGTTTGTAGGTCTGGATATATAGGCCTAGAGTTGGGCGACCAATTTATAACTGTTCGTTGGGTGATGAAATGATTAACGTCAAAATGGGTGCCAATTTATAACTGTTCGTAATGTTGGGTGCTAATTTATAACTGTTGGGTGCCAATGTATAATTGTCAGTAGGGGTCGTTGAATATATTATGTCCGGCTATTTCTAACTCAGTTGGTAGAGCGAGATCTCTTTCAGGGTCGTGCTCGACGAAAACTAAAATAGGATATAAGATGAAGGGATTATAGGTCGTAAAAATGAAGTCTATTGATAATGAACTTGAATAATATTTGTAAGTTTATTTTGTCCGAAAATCTTTCACTTAATTTGTTAATTTCTTAAAATGTCTGGAGGAAGAATACAGTAATGTCTTTATCTATTTGCTTCGTCGTCGCCAAAATTACTTTAGGTAATATTATTATACTTATAACATCTGCACGTTTTATTGCAGGAATTTTAGGTTATATATCTTATGGCGGTATTTATTCGTTTAACTTTTCAATACGAAAAATAATATCTATAATCTTGTCTTATTCCGATATATATATCTTTATCCTCGACCGTATTATTTAAAAGTCGGTATAAAATTAATATTAGTACTTGTTACTGTTTCACTGTATATTTCTAACTCCGGTTTAGTCTATAAAAATTACGTCCGTCGCTGTTGAATAGATGTCTTCAAGTCCTTGTTGGTCGCTCCTGTTCGTGTTAATATGTTTCTGTGTTAAAATATTCTAGCCATTCCATTGGTTCAGTCAGTAGGCTTTGTCTCTTATGATTGGAAATTAGCTAAGTCGTCTGCTAGTGTTTGAAATATTTGTCGTTAAAGTGGGTTGAGGTTGGGGGAGAAACGTATCCATCAACTTGACTTTAATAGCTGGCGACAGTGGACTTCTTCAGACAAAAAGCCACGCCTTCACTTCATTGTATTCCCTTATTTAGTTAATAATTCATAAAGTAATTGTCACTATTGTCTGCAATAAGTGTAGTTGTATAGCTTTCTTGATTATGCGTTGAATGATGTAATTTTCTATGTTGTCGTGTTAATAATTAATCGTTTGATTAATTATTTGTAATTGCTGGTAATGTCTTTTGATTCAGATGGTCATGTTGTATATCAAATTGTTCGTGTAAATGTCCTCTGTCTTGTCATGTAATTCGTTTTATGGTCATTGTAATAGTCTAGGTGTAATGGTAGTTTTTAGTAGTCGATAATGTTGCGGGAAGTTCAAATATTGTCCGTGAAATGTATTTTCTTATATATGATTCCTCTTTTTATATAAGTCCATATGAACTGATCGGTTACAGCGTATAGGTTGTCCCAAAAAAGGAAATCAGTCTTTTTTCAGTCATCAATACATTTTTTTCTGGCACCAGTTTCCAAAATTCAACAACCCCACATCCACCTTATTTAAAAATTTTAAATGCCTTAAATTGGTTTTTATGGGGGAAAAAATATAACGCCAGGCCATGAAAATTAAAAAAGAACATTTAGAGTTTAGCCACAGAATCTTTTAAGAGCCACATGAAAATGTTAGACAAGCCGCATTCGGCTCAAGAGCTAGAGTTTGGTTACCGTGGACCTATATTATAGTAACAATACCTAATGACAAACAGTGTAGGCTAACTCTCATTTGCATTTAATAAAATTAAAAATATTGAACTACACCCGGCATCAGTTTTTTCTTCTTTCAAAATTATCTTAACTTCACATAATATTATCCCTACACAATAATGTATAGGCTATATCAAGATTATAAAGTCATGCGAGAGTTCTCAGGTATGGAACAAGTCGCGAGAAAATGGTATTTTCAATGCTTAAGTTAGGGAAAGTTATGTGAGTGTCCTATTAGGTGCAATAAGATGCGAGAAAATAGTTACTTCAATGATTAAGATTCAGAACGTTGTGTATTTTTCCAAGAGGAAGAATAAGGCGATAGAAAATAAGAAAAAATTATTGGGGTAGAGAAAGTCGTGTGAGAGTCCTCAGAGATGAATTAGACGGAAGTTAGATACAGAGTTATGTGAGTTTTCAAATAGCTGGAATAAGACGTGAGAAAATAGCAAAAATTTAATTAGGGCAGAGTAAGTCGTGCGAGGCTTCCTGAGATGGAATAAGACGCGAGAAAATATTTATTTAAACGCTTATGGTACATAAGTTTGTGTGAGTTTTTCAAGAGGTAGAATAAGATAAGAGAAAATAGCAAACGTTATATTAGGGTAGAAAAAGTCGCGTGATTGTTCCCAGATATGGAACTAGAAAATTGTAATTTCAATGCTTAAGGTAGAGACCGTTGTGTTGTGTTTTCTAAGAGCTGGATTCTGACGAGAATATAGTAGCAATATTTTATTAAGGTATAGAAAGTCATGTGAGTATTCCAAGAGCGGCAGATCACATGCTTGGAGTTGTGGAATCCGTTTTTGTGAATTTAACATGAGAATTTGGTGGCGTATTGCAGGAAGTGACGTCACAGCTCAGTGCTGCCGAACAGTCGTAGCGGCTCTCCAGTGATTTTTCCTAGACATAAGTATGACCTGACCCCTTCTACACACACGACAGTATTTAGAAAACAAGGCAAAGGGACATGACGTCGTAAGACGCTGGCCGGAAAAAAGGAAGTTAACGAACAAATCAAAGGAAATGAAAGTTAAGTTGTGAGAAGAGATGTAACAAAAGAAACCTGAAATAAACGAAAAGGAGAATGCCCAAATTATAGGTGGCTCATCGCATTGCGTATTAGGGATTTGAAAACAGTAAAAATGTCTATTTTATTGTCCGGACCCAATTTGATCTGTTTTACTCCCCTCCATAAATATATCCGAATACGTACTGAAGCAATTGCACGCATAAAAATACATAGTTTTATCATCACGCGATTTTCTTTTGAAACATAATGTAAGTTACTAATCTGTTTTCCACGATTGACTAGTAATGAAAGTTTTGCTTATGTAATATTCCTATCTATGGCATATTTTCTATGTTAATATAAACCTTCTTAGAACAATTTAGAAGTTTACATTTTATCAGAGTTCTAAACGTCGTAAATTTCCCTTGATTTCAATTCAAAAAAACAAAAAAAGAATCACCGTAAGTAGCCTATATATCGTAAAACTGTCATGTGCGACTCTTACAACAATTACGTAGTTTTATTACGTAGTTTTAATTTATGGTCCATTACATGTATTACAATTACAATTACAATTTATTGTTTCAAATAAATATATACATAAATATACATAAAAAGTTGATACACCACCCGAAGAAGCAGAGCTTAATGAAAGTAGATTCTGGTAGGCCTACTTAAAATAAAAATTATTTTGCTATATTGTTTAGTGGAAATCGAGTTAAACATGGGTTTTGAGGTTAATACGCTATGTTGAAGCCAGGATCAAATGGAGCCCTTGGTACTTGTAAATATTCCTGTTCACTCGAGCACATAATACAAAAGCAAATGTAACGGGCAATCATCTAAGTCTGGTGTTCATTTATTTTTAGGATTTTAAGTATAACAAATACTATAGGCCTATATTTAAAAAAATGTATTGAGCTTATGGCTTATATCTTGATCCGTGATCGATTTAAAAAAAATTACATTTGCTAGTTATCAGACTACGTAAGTAATTGAACTGTAGCCCTACATTAATATGTGCAGGAAAACCTTCCGAAGGAGAAAAAATAAATAAAATATCAACAAAATTGTAGGTTATATCATCTTTCTGATGAGGGGATGTGTTGCAATTTTGTGAATTTATATCGATCCACCTTATACCCTCAGTCATACATGAAGCGATCTAACCATGAGTTTATTTGCTGCCTGATAATACGGGTTCTTCTTGATACATTGGATTGGATGAGTATTATCTGTACTGTTCTAATTTCTTTCACATCGGCATAAGAAAAAAAAACAAATTTTTCTTTGCGGTTTTACAAACTGGCCGTTTTCGTGCAAATTGTGCCAGTTATATTTTGGGCACCCCAACTTGTTTACTTTCCAGGTTTAGTTTCGATATTCCGCACATCTCTGCTCACAAACTAACGTCTATTCCTTTTGTTTCCTCTGTTTATATTTCCTGTCTGCCCTTTCTGACCTGAAGTTCGCTCACGTATTTCTAAACTCGGCCACCCATGTCTAGATGGGTAACATTTTTGCATTCATGCGGTTAGCTATTATTATTGCATTTCAGTTCATATCATTCCGTTTGCCTTATGCTTTGCATTTGCATTGTTTGTGAGGAGAGATGGGCACCCCTATCCAGTTAATCTGATTGTCATACCGTTCTTATTTTGTGTGTTCTCAATACTCGTAATTTTTAGCTTCATGGTTAATTTGAGGGCTATTTTCTGAATGTTTATTGCACAGATGTTTTTACATATTAACCTCCAACTTTCTGCTATAGCTGTCGTGTAATAAAACACACTAAATTCGGAATCCGTAGATTCGTATTACCCTGGAGTAATATAAGTTCCACCAGCTTGAAATCAAAGAAGTCTTGTAGAAGTATAGAGTACTTTATTTGTAGAATAAAGATACAAAAGTAATAAAGAAAGTTGTAAGTACAAAACAGTCGACAGCAACGGGCATAGGCTCCCGCTGACTGACAATAATGAAATTCAACATGTCATACATTAGTAAGCTTATATATACATTGGATAAGGAAGTAGTGGAAAAGCAGACTTTCCATCAGATGATTATAAAACTCATGACCTACTAGGAAAATCCCACCAGGACTCTGACATTAAAGCATGTGATTTCACTTATGAATTGAGGTTGCCGGACCCATCCAATGGCGACTGATAGTCTCAAATGATTCCTTCATTAACTTATATTGTTTAAGGCAAGGGCTTCTTTACGTATATAATATACGTAGATATATTATATAACACTTCCCCCGCTAAAAGATGTTCAAAGTTCTAGTTTGGACAGAACCTTGGGGTCGGTATATTTTAGTAGTTATACTCGTTCATCTTGCCAGTTGGCAAAATCGGGTGAGGTGTTTACCTTGGTGTAGGACCTTAATGTTTTTTTCTTTTCACTATGCATAATAGGGTTTCTTTCTGGTAAACATATTTCAGTAACATCGAATAGGGGTGAAAAATTATCTAAGGATTTTGTATGAGTACACTGTGCTTTTTCCTTCCTTGTCCAATTTAATCTAGGATTAACAAACTTAGTTTTATTATGGATATTCTCTTGCTTTGTTGCGGTTCTGTCGCGTGGCTCGTGGTCACTTCCATCTGAATCTACATAAATTCTTCTATCATTACCTTTAGTGATAGTTACTTTATTCTTATTAATGATTTGGGGTTGTTGAATACATCCTTTACAGTCGCGGAAGCAATCTCTAGGGTTTATATTACTTAAAAGCTTATAAGAGCACTTCCGACAAAAATTGCAACAACAGCAGGAAATAATCCATATTACAATAAAAAATACAATACAAGATACATAAAACCACGCAGAATAATAGTATTCAGACCAATCGTAGTTATTGGATATTTTATCCTTTTCGGTTTGAATCAATTTCTCAACGTCTTCAATTTTATGCCCAGCGAATCTAAAATCATTTAAAGATGTTATTATATTCTGAAATGGTAACGTGAGAGGTTGATCCGCTAATTTCTTTTGATGAATATTATCCAGACAGCAATCTATATCTAACGGAGCTGTCGGAATTATATCCAATTTTGAGTTATTATGGCTTTTAACCTGCATAGGATATATCATTCCAGATACGGTAATGATTTTACAATTTTCTTTCAACAGTATTCTACCTCGTCCCTTAATGAGAGATTGGAATCTATTATCAGGACAGATACTTGTAAATAGTTCGGAACGTGGAGTTATATATAGCCATTCATTGCTTGAAGTTAACGGTATCCACATAGCCTGAGATAAATATAAGTAACGTGTTAATGCGTCACATACCTCCGGCAAGAACTGTGTGTTTGGGTGTAGCAAAGTCGAAATACAATCTTTATCTGGAAGATAATTAAATACTTGTATGTTTTCTTGACAAACATACGATACAGAGTTTGGTCTCTTGCACTCATGGAATCTTTCCATCTTAAAATAAACATATTTAGTCTTCAAAGCGTCTGTGGCAATGAAATCATAATTAGATTGCAAGTACTTAATTGTTGCATTTCCATTCAAAACTACAGGGAAAGGAATTATTTGATATACAAACAACTTTTGCTGTGCTAACAGTGGCACTCGAATTACGTATACTAACATTTGATTTTGAGTATATATAACCGGTTCTAGTATTCTCATAGCTTGGTTAGAAGAAAACGGTGGTACAATATTTTCTTGGCCTACCTCTTTCCTCAAAAATTCTTTAATTTTGTTATAGGTAATTATATGGGGTTGAATTACGCCTTTCTGTGCATTCATATATGCATCAATCAACAGATCGTAGCTTTGACGGCATTCGTTCAAACCTATCTCAATATGACGAATCTTGATATTTAGAGAATTAATTACATTATACTCGATTTGTTGTTTAGAAATTCGATCATTCATATCGTATTGTAATCGATTAAATTCATTAGCAATTTCCTGATCATTCTTCATGAGTTCAACTAATGAAGTGTTAACTGTTAGTAAGGTAGATTTTAATACTGTCATCTGATCCGCGCTAATTTTCAAATAGTGCAGTTGGTCCTGTCTCACCCTATTAATTTGCTCTTTATATTTCTTTATTTCGGCCTCAGTGGCCGTGCCAAAAAGTATTTTAGAGATCTCTCCAACGAAATTCAAAACGCTTCGTTTTTGTTTGTCACTTTTAACCTTAATACCTGAAATTTCAGAAAAGATTTGAACTGTTCTTTCTACCAAATTTCTCTTTGATTCAATATAAACCATGCTTGATTCACAATCGGTTAATGCATACCATTCCTCCTTCTTAATGTTTAGACAATTTGTTTTGAAAACTTCTATTTGTCTACGAATATTATTCCATAACTTGTTTACATTAGATACATCCACATATGTGATAATTTCCCACTGGTTAGAATACAACCACAATTCACCTAAATAATCAAAATAAATACCTGCGTTTCCTTCTATGGGCTGAATTTTTACATATTCATTCTCTTCTTCGCCGCTTGATTGATTTGGTCTTCCCAATATTATTATTACCCATAAGCTTGCGTACATTAACATTTTCATGATGGTTCTGTAACATAAGGTTTTATGCTGTTTTACTTTCTTAACACATTACCAAAATTCTTTGCTTTAGTGTTTAACATATTTCTTTAAGTGTTCTGTCTTTACCATTGACGCAGTTAAGTATAATACTTCTGGTCTTGTCGTATACTTTTAACTACACGACCCATTTATAATTTTTACTCATATCTTATGCACTGGTGCTATTTTACATAATGACATGCAATTCTTTATTTTACAGTAATGTTTACAATTCTTAACTATAAGCGTCGTGCATTTCTTATTTCTTAATACTTTATTGTTCTTGATATTTTACTGATGCACTTCTGATTTTTGCAAGAAAGTTTTATACACTATGGCCTACGGTTAGGTATCAATCCATCTCTTGCATATAGAACCGATAGAAAGTTCTATTTGGACAATTACTTTAGTCCATGAAACAATTACTTTAGTTTCATTTTTTCCCTTTTTACCTTCACAGAAATCATTTCTTCAATATCCCAGATATTCTTAAATTAATTTCTTAATCTTTACCTTGACCAACACATTATCAGACAGTTACTTTAGCCTAATAATTTCAGAATTCCTATTCAGCACAAGGAATCCCATTTCTATCTACATTTACACATCCCCTATGTGTTCGTGGAACAATTCCCTTAGTTCCGGAAACAGCTACTTTAGTTTCCAATTCTTTATACCCTGCAGTGCCTTTCCTTAGCCAACTGTGAGATTACTTCCTCACAACACATTTTTTCTTTTGTAGTCCCTACTGTTACTTTTATCCTTATTCTCTTTTACATATGCATATGCCTATTATTTATTTTCTTTTCTGGAAACCTTGTTCATTATTATTTTTCATATCGTCTCTAACTATTCGTTACTGACTTGACCTGCAACATAAGGCTTTGTCCTTGTGATATGGGTTCGTACTATCTTTTTCCCATCAGTACCCATTCTCCGCACTATCACATTAACTCCTGATATCTCTGAAATCTGGAAAGGTCCCGACCATAAAGGGTCCAATTTACTACGTTTTTCTCTTTTTACTAGGACTAAATCTCCTACTTTATACTGGGGTATATTTAATTTTTGTTTACTATTCTCACAGGTCTTTTCCTTGCTTTTAATTAAATTCTTTCTAGCTTCTGCCCACGTATGTTGAAATTTTTGTTTTACACCTTTTACAAAATCCTCATAATTATACAATATTTCAGGCTTTTTCTGCAGAACTCCTGGAATATTAGCTTTTCTTCCAAACATGATCTCATAAGGGGTGAATTTTGACTGTGTATGTGGTGTCGTATTATAATTGAACATAGCGAACGATATCCATTTATCCCATTGATCTTGTCTATCTTTACAAAAGCACCTTAGGTACTCTACGATTACTTTATGAGAGCGTTCAAGGCTTCCGTTACTCTGGGGTCTATAGCAACTCGTGAAAACTTTCTGTATCTTTAACATCTTACATAATTTATTCATTAATTCGCTTGTAAACTGTTTACCAAGATCAGATAAAATAATGTTAGGACTGCCGTATTTTAAGATAACATTTTCTAGTAAGGCGGTCGCTACACTTTCTGCAGTTTGATCTTTCATCGGAACACCAATCAAATATTTACTAATATTATCTTGTATTGTTAGCAGATATCTGTTATCATTCTCTGTTTGACATAATGGGCCTACAATATTAATTGCAAGTTTGTCCCAAGTCTGTTCGCTTGTGTCCGTGAGTTCAAATGGTAACTTCAACGTCTTAGTGGTCTGCTTGTTTATTTGACACGTGCTACATTTACGAATGAAATTTTCTACGTCTTGAAATAAACCTGTCCAGTTTGTGTATAGTTTAATTCTCTCATATGTACGTTGTATGCCATTGTGTCCTCCAATTGGACAAACATGAAATTCCTTTAAAATCCTATTTTTCCTATCTTCTGATATCTCGGAAACGTTTTCAACCACGGATACCACGGGGTACCTGCTAAGGGTGTCAACATGGGGGATCTTAGTACCAGCTTTATGAATAATCTCAAACTGAAATTCTTCCAGCAGTAACCTCCAGCGCATGATACGTGAACCTGGGTCTTTTACCGACATAAGCCATTTAAGCGGCTTATGATCCGTGGTGATCACAAATTTTTGTCCTAAGAGATAAGGACGAAAGTGTTTACAGCTCCAAATAATACATAGAAGCTCTTTCTCAATGGTACTGTAGTTTATCTCCGCGGGCGATAATGTGCGACTTGCAAAAGCGATCGGTTTATCATTCCCGATCTCTCCCTGGCTTAAAATACTTCCTAGCGAATAATTAGAGGCGTCAGTGGTCAGTAAAAATCTCTTACTGAAATCTGGATACTGCAATAATGGATCTGACATCAGATGCTGTCGTAGTTCGTCAAAACTTTTCTGTTCTAAAGTCGACCACACCCACGGTTTATTTATCTTTAAAAGTTCAGTTAAAGGTCTAGCAATCTTACTAAAACCAGGTATAAAGCGTCAGTAGTACCCTACTAGTCCTAGAAAGGCTTTTACATCTTTCTCTTTCTTAGGAATGGGGAAATTTTTTATAGCTTCTATTTTTTTCAGGATCCGGAGACACGCCTTCTGAACTCACTACATGACCTAGGTACTTCAATTCCGACTTTAAAAATTCGCATTTATCCGGTTCTAATTGTACCTGATATTCTCTGAATTTTTGCAATATTTCTCTTAACCGGTTATTATGTTCTGTGATGTTTTCACCGAAACAAATGACGTCATCTAAGTACACAAGGGCTCGGCTTCCTATCATGTCTGACAAGATAGTGTTTATTCCTCTTTGAAAGGTGGCTGGGGCCGCCTTTAACCCAAATGGGAGACGCTGAAACTCAAAATGTCCTTTTTGGGTGCTAAATCCTGTCTTACACCTGTCTTCTGCCGCTAAAGGTATTTGCCAGTACCCATTAGCGCAATCCAGCGCGCTAAAAAACCGGGCTCTACCTAACCTGTCTAGAATGTCTTGAATATTCGGCAGTGGGTAGGAGTCTCCTATGGTCTTTTCGTTCAGCTGTCTGAAGTCTACTACAATTCGCCATTTTTTTATACCAGAAGCATCCTGTTTTTTGGGGACTACCAAGAGGGGAAAATTCCAAGGCGATTCACTATGAGTTATTATGTCCTGTTCTAACATGGTTTCAATTTGCTTATTTATCTCCTCTTGGTGGTGCTGAGGGAGCCTATAAGATTTTAGTGTAATAGGTCGTATATTATCTACACCTGGTGTCGGTATGTGATGTACCGCGCCCTTCATTTCCGTCAGTCGGTCACCTGGCAACCTAAATACATCGTTGTATTCATTACAAATGTCTCTTATCTCTTCGCTACCCTCCGTTATGTGTGACAGTCTCAATTTACTCTGTAGTACGGCATTCCTATCTTGCGTATTTCTAACTACTTTCGATTGCTTAACACTCAAACATTCCAGTCTGGGAGAATGGTCTAGCGTTATCTCGTCTTCATTCAAGTTCAAGACCAAACAGTAAAATTTTCCGTTACTACACTGCACAATGCCTTCGCAACTAAATACATTATCTTGTAATTCTTGTTTTTGGCAATACCTCACACCCTGTTGATTAGTTCTAAATTCTACTAAAGTTTCTGATAGACCGTTTACTTTTACTTTCTGAATTTCTGAAGGGAGGGAAACTTTAACATCATTGGCTTTTATCCAATCCCTACCCAAAATAATCTCATAGTCTTGGGGCAAGTACTCTACCACATAAAATTCATACGGTTCGTTGTCCTGTAAACTAAGGTGAATACTACCTTCTACTTTAAATGTTTCTCCCGTGATGGATTTAAAACTCAACTTCTGACTCCTATCTATCATTTTCTCATAATCTATTACACTGTTCCTTTTTACTAGCGAAATTGCTGATCCTGTGTCCAGTAAAGTTAAACCTATCCCATTTACTAGTTCTGCTGACGTAACATAAAATAAAAATGGATTACTTTCGCAGTCCTTACCTTCATCATCAGATCCCGACTGCATGGACTGACTTAATTCCAGTTTCCCGACTTCCTATAGTCGTTACTCTTTACAGGAGGGGCTTGTCTGGCTCCTCTCCTTGACTGAGGTGCTTTACAGTCCCGGGCAATATGCCCAAACTTTGAACAATTATAGCATTTTACATTGGCCACTGCGTTTACATATTCCTTTTTAACAAAAGCTTGGCTATTAGCTTGGCTATTAAAGGGACGTGTTGGTCTAGGGTGGTGGTTTTTATTAAAACCTACACTAAATTTCCTATCACACTCCTCCTGTGCAGCCCGGTCAATAGTTTCTTTCATACTTAGGTTTCCTACATGAAGTTTAACGGCTTCTCTCACAGTTTCATTAGTGATCCCATTAACAAATAAATTTCTCCCCAATCTAGCCATAGTCTTTCTACCCCCTGAAGCCTCTGCTTCAGTCCAATCTTTTGAAAATTTGTTCATACTATTTATTACGTTGGAGATCAACTGTTCCATTCTGGTCCCCCATTGTGTGACACATTCATTGGGCCTTTGTCTCACGTTACACAGTTGTGTCGTATAAAACTCAAAAGTTCTCTGAACTGAATAATGTGTCTCAAGTTTCTCTTTGACATATTGCCAAGTAAGGTTTGTGGAATCTCGTATATTTAAGGTACGTTTAGCTTCGCCTATGATTTTAGAAAGTACATATTTTAGCAAGGTAGAATGTAAATCCTGATCCACTAGTGCATAAGCTGACTCCACATTGTCGATAAAATCATTTAACTCCTTAGGTTCCCCACTAAACCCTTTTTCAAAAAGCTTAGCTGCAGCAGTAATGGATAGAGATTTCTGATGTGTATTTGCTCTTAACAAAGTTTGAATTTGATTCTCGAGTTCTTCGATTCTAGCTTGGGCAGCTGTTTCTGCCATATTGACACGGACCACACGGAGTTGTAATAGCAAAAATAGTGGGAATCCCTGTTTGTACTTACTTAAGATAGATGAAGGGAGGACGCTGCGCCTCGACGCTGGTAGGTTGACGGTTCCCACGAGCTGGACAGCGCTCGCTCGACAGGCGGGCCCTCCAACTGGTTGATACCCTCGGGACTCAGTTGGTACCTGTCAGGGATGCTCCTACGGTGAACGTCCTCGCTGGAGACGCCGGAGTTACGGGCGCCCCGTAGAGAAAGGAAGAGTGGTTCCTGGTGCTGCTGCCACACCTCGATGCGGCCAGGTCCACGAAGCGTTACTTCAGAATCTCCTGGAACCAGATGTCGACGGAGTGATGGAGACCTAGAGGTCAGGACCTAGAGGTCGTTCGAAGTTCTCTCCTCGTCCCACGTCGATATTGGATGTTGCTTCCAGTTGATTCTTAAGTGGAAGAGTAGCTTCTGACTTTTTTTATTTCCAAGCTTTAAGATGATGTAGAGTGATATGCAAATCGAATTCGTGAAGATATTGCAGAGTAGTGTGCAATTTGAATTCCTGATGATGTCGCAGAATGGACTACTTTATTCGAGTGATCAATTCGAAGAGACGTAGGTTGGTTTGCAATTCTGCAGGAATGCAAAGAAGACGTATGTTGAAGATCGATTTGCAATCACGACGAGTAGTGTCTGAAGAAATGGTAGAACAATCATCCCAAACGCTGCCACCAGAAAATAGTATGTCGTGTAATAAAACACACTAAATTCGGAATCCGTAGATTCGTATTACCCTGGAGTAATATAAGTTCCACCAGCTTGAAATCAAAGAAGTCTTGTAGAAGTATAGAGTACTTTATTTGTAGAATAAAAATACAAAAATAATAAAGAAAGTTGTAAGTACAAAACAGTCGACAGCAACGGGCATAGGCTCCCGCTGACTGACAATAATGAAATTCAACATGTCATACATTAGTAAGCTTATATATACATTGGATAAGGAAGTAGTGGAAAAGCAGACTTTCCATCAGATGATTATAAAACTCATGACCTACTAGGAAAATCCCACCAGGACTCTGACATTAAAGCATGTGATTTCACTTATGAATTGAGGTTGCCGGACCCATCCAATGGCGACTGATAGTCTCAAATGATTCCTTCATTAACTTATATTGTTTAAGGCAAGGGCTTCTTTACGTATATAATATACGTAGATATATTATATAACATAGCCTACTCACTTATCATGTTGAGATACAATCCATAAATTTTTCAAAGTATTCTCGATACATAACATGTGTTACCATTTATTTATGGCTACCAGTACCACCACAAGACCGGTCATGAAAAACACCATTAATGGCCGTGGGTGTCGGCATGCTGACCACATGCCCCCAATCCTGCCATCTGCCTGTGGTAGATGACGTGGCGGTCGGGTGGTAGGCGAAATCTGTCCAGGGATGTAGCGCCATGGAGAAGAAGAAGAAATATCACCATATGAACTGTCTCTCTGGAGTAAAATATTAAGATTTCAATACAAATGGGTCTATAACTAGCTCAAATACAATCTGCGAAATTAAATATAGGCCTATAATTTTCTTTGTTGAATAAGTGCGTACGGAAGTGAATAGCGGACCAAAATGAAATCCCGGCAGAGCAATGAGGTGCCATGGCAGTTGAGAGAAGAGCGTGGGAGTAGCCTATAATGTGCTATATAGCAGTGAATTTATGTGACAGCCTGTGTGAGAGAATCTGTTCCCGGCCCTTATAACATTGCTGCTGAAATGAACGTGTACTAATGTACCAATTAATTATTTAGCATACCTGAACTAAATTAGTAAACTGATTAAATTTAGTTTTTAAAATGACCGTCTGTGTGATTTCCAGGTTAGCATCTGCCTTCGGTAGGTGCCGTAACATTCGGATGGTGGGCTTAGTCCCTCCAGGGATATAGTGCCACAGAGTTTTTAGGAGATTAGTTTTACATTTTAAAAATAAAATATCTAACGGTAAAATATATTTGTTTAGGGAGTTTTAAAAAGAAATCTTCCTGTTGTGTCTTCAAACACTGAATAATTGGATATATCGCCGCCCTAGCTCAATACTAAAACATCTTAAAATTTGCTGTTCTAAGAAAAGCGCAATCATATATTTAGTTAATTTGCTGTAATTCAGAGATTTATTAAGGAAAATGAATTCTTGATATGATATAAATCTCACATGACCATTTGTGCTGGGTAATTAGAGATTAGTTACTACAGGTATACCTAGTGCGCTTTTTTTTTATCTCCTAGTATTTCACCAGATATTCAAGATGAATTTTACTGTTGACTTGATATTTCTTATGGCATGAGTAGTATAGGAACAGGTATAAAGTATTTCCCGCCATCACTCCCGTGTTAGGTGGAATCTAACATGACGTCACTTCCGGTCGCCATCTTGGATGACGTCACTTGTATGACATGACTTCCGGTCGCCATTTTGAATCCCGTTATCACTCGCGTGTTAGGTGTAATCTAACAAAATGGCGGCTAGCGCGAAATTCAAAATTTGAAAATGCAAGAGTGTGCTAAGTCGAAATTTTTGTATTTAATGCAAAAATGAGCTAAGTCGAAATTTTGTGGCGGGATATTTGAAAATACAAAATGGCGAGTAGCGCTAAATTCAAAATTCGAAAATGCAAGAGTGTGCTAAGTCAAAATTTTGTATTTAATGCAAGAGCGATCTAAGTCGAAATTTTATTTAAAAAAAAAATAGCATGATATTTGAAAATATAAAAATAGTGGAAGTTTTGAAAATGGCTAGGGCGGGATATATGAATTTTGTATTTTTCAAACTTGGTGGAAATTGGGAGGATGAAATATGTATTTTTAAAGTGAGGAAGGAAGATGGCGACAAAAACAGGGAACAGGACTAAGTTGAAGGTAAAACGTATTACATTATTTTTTCTATGTTTGAGTTATAAAATACATAACTTGCGGTGATTGGGAATATCACAATGAACCTTGAAGTCGTAATAATTATGTCGTGCTATAACATCCTGTTCCGTAGTGGGTAACCGTTATACACCACGTGAGAATGACCATGATTGACTGTACCTGTCACTTCTAGATAGCAATCTGTACTGGAGTTGAAACACTTAGGACAGCGCTGACTCACAACTGGCGATAATTATTTTATACATTAAGTTTTTTCTAATGACCCGAATTATTTCAAATTTAGAATATAAGCCTATTATGATGTTAGAATGAAATCTTTTAAATTTCGTACATGTAGCTGTTAGGGTTCACATGTTACATAATACTTAATTATTAGTTAGAACATTACTTTTGTTATCGTAATTATCTCTGCAGAATTCGTGTGTTATAGTATGGATGATTCATAACTGGGACTCTAGTATAGTATTTGAAAAGTTTTTTTCTAACCATGAGAATTAGCTCAAATTTTATATATATTTCTGTTATGATGTAAGTATTAAATCTTTAAAATTTCACAGTTGTAGCTAAAATACTACGATAAATAATGTTTTAAATGTCAGGTTGAATCTGTAACACTTACCGTGATAGCAAATCTATATTTTGCTCAAGACAGAAGCCCATCATCCCTATATTTCTGAATCACAACTAGTGAAAAAATATTGTATATCTTAACTTTTTTTCCAACTGTCCGATTTCCTTCAAATTTTGAACATTCAACTGTTAGAGTATAAGAATTAAACCTTTAAATTTTCAAAGATGTAAGTCTTATACTTAATTGAATAATGTTTTAAAATATGTGAAATAAATATCGGATGGCAATGCTAATTACATGACCTCTTATGAAACCAGTTCTCAACAGAATAATCTTTTGGATCTTACTAATGTACACAAAATGCATATGATTTCTGGATAGGAATGTTTTTTCAGGGGTAAATAAATCATCGTTTAACTGTACCTTATTTATTTAAGTTTTCACAAGAAATATTATTATAATACAATAACCCTGTACATACAAAATCATTAATAGCTACCAATATGTAGGCCGTCTAAAAGTAATTCTTACTCGTCATAGGTATCACGGAACAGTTATATCCGGAATAGTGGTTACAGCTCATCATTAGGGTGGAAACCTTTATAGACGGAACTAAATAGAAATAGAAATACACAATCAGTCATATCCTGGTAGCATGTTGTAAGTCATAACAGCAATCACCGACATGAATCTTATACACGGAACTGAATGAAAATACATCATGTACAGTTAAAGATCAATCGTTACATCCTGAATAGTTCCGGGTCACCCCCTGCCGACACGGAAGTGATTGAAAATACACATACATACAAACATCCTGCATGCTAATTGTAGATCATCAATATGACACGTTCCTCTAGCTATAAAAGAGAAACGTTTTTGACATATGATCTCATACGTTATCTATATTTCATGAGTGTCTATTTCTCTACGTGTGACTGAAAAGTGATAGTGATTCAACTTCTCCATCCAGAAAACAGTAATCAGAGGTAAGTTCTTTCCAAGTAACATTTGTTTTTATAATCACTGTGCTCATGTTACCCTCAGTAATAATAACCTTTTATTTACTCGTTTCAAAAATTAAAGTATTGTATTTTTAAGCCACCCTTGTAGACTTACAACGTTCTGTACCGAACATCGTACATCACGTACTGTTGTACCGTGAAAGCTACATACAGGAATTAACTTCACTAAATTCTTAAGATTTGGACAATTATAATTTCCTAATTCATAGACATGCATACTGGGTAAAATATTTTTTAAAAACTCCTGTTTATTTAAACCTTTAACACAAACATATGTAGAACTTTTTAAAATGTGTTTCAAGATATCTTCCAACAAAGTATATTCCAGATAACCACTCGTGTAGTTAATCCCATGGTGAAATCGTTCCAAGTACCTCCTAGTTGTATGATGTGGTATAATTTCCCGTGGGCTTTTAAAAAGGTAATGATATGTTTCTTCAGAGTCTATCTTACATGCTGCAAGCTCCTTCACGAAACATTTTTTGGTTTGGTGTTCTGTGAAGAACTGAAAGTCTACTATAGCACCGTTCCTACGGAAATTAAAAGGAAAAATAATATTAGTCCTCACTAACTAATATCACTCATTCTGCATTAAATATCGATAAATTATAAGCTTTACTGTTCTGAAATGTTCCATGATATACCAAGTTTAACTTAACATCCCTTGTTTATTACTGTAACATCATAGATAGAGAAGATCTTTGTATATTTTTTGGGAAGAAACACTATTAAACTTCAATGTCAAGTTTTGTTTTTTGTAATATTAGTTCTCACTAACTAATAGCACTCATTCTGCATTAAATATCGATAAATTATAAGCTTTACTGTTCTGAAATGTTCCGTGATATACCAAGTTTAACTTAACATCCCCCCTGTTTATTGCTGTAACATCCTCGATAGAGAAGATCTTTGTATATTTTTTGGGAAGAAACACTGTTAAAACTTCACTGTTAATGTTTTGCTGTATTTTCATCATCACGCTTTGCCCGAATCGTGTTTCCTTCATTTCGCACTCTTGTATAAGATACGGGATATCGACGTCTAGTTGGTTTAATGGCACACACCTGTTCTGGTTACTCGCATTGTTGAATCTCTCTACTATGCTTTGAGCCATCTGTAATTAAAGCAGAAAAAAAATACTATGATTAATAATAATAATAATAATAATAATAATAATAATAATTTAGACAGTCTAGAAAGTGTTCGTGTTGTAATTGATTTTTTTTTCTTCAGAAAAACGTAGTTAGTTGAAATAGGAAAACGAAACGAGAAGTTAATTATATTTAACAGAAAAAATACTATGATTAATAATAATAATAATAATAATAATAATAATAATAATAATTTTAACAGTCTAGAAAGTGTGCGTGAGGTAATTGATTATTTCTTCAGAAAACAAAGTTAATTGAAATAGGACAAATGAGAAGTTAATTATATTTAGCAGAAAAAAAACACTATGAATAATAATAATAATAATAATTTTAACAGTCTAGAAAGTGTGCGTGATGTAATTGTTTATTTCTTCAGAAAACGAAGTTAATAGAAATAGGAAAACGAAAACGAGAAGTTAATTATATTTATTTTATAATCAAACGTGGCCTCACTTACCTCTATATATCAGTAGAAGAAGAAGAGTCAATAACGTAGATGCAGACGTTGAATATGTAGTCTTCACTATTCACACAGCTATGAAACAATGATTCAAGACGGAACTGTCCGGCAGTTTATATAGATTGGAATGAGTAACGGTTTCGTCAACCCGGAACTTCGTTCGAAAATAGAATTATATGCAGGATGTAGTTCAAAAACTGTTACGACCTGCTCTTATACTTTAGTAGTATTTAGAATTATATGACTCAACCGGATCTTATAAGAGTACATCCTTGTTTACAGACCTAGATACAACGACCTTTATGCGGATATCAGATAACGGGTTTTCCTTAACTTGTTACGACCTGCTCCTATACGGAAATCATATTCAGAATTATATGAGTCAACAGGATCTTACGCTAGTACGTCCTTGTCTGAAAATAGATAGATAAATAGTTAATTAGAAACCGGAACCGTATTTCTTAGAACTTGCACAACTTTCGTGTTTGAAAATAGAGTTAGGTGGGGGAACCGGATTTCTTACAGGATGTTTACTGACCCCTTACGTTATAGTTTTCAAGCTTGTTCGAACATGATCGGAAGACCCTAACGGGTTTTTCCTTAACTTGTTACGACATGCTCTTATACTTTATTCATATTTAGAAATATGTGACTCAACAGGATCTTGCGTTAGTACGATCTTATTTACGGAACTAAATACGAGGACCTTTAAACGGATATCAGATAATGGGTTTCAAACTTGTTGTGACATGAACACAGTTACACCCTTTCCTATATAATAAGCTGAATCGGTTGTTTTGTTCACAGTTTATCACAGCACCTCTAACCATAAAGAGTAAAGTGTCAGCTGTAGTTGAAAACGCCATAAGGAGTAAGGTGTCAGCTGTAGTTGAAAGAAAAAAAAACACAGGTGAGTCGATAAAACTTTATTCATTTTTTTTTCATAAGGTTATCGGTCCAACGTTATGGCACAAACGAATTCTACATGTGTCGTAAAACATAACAACTGTTTGTCTAAAATTAAAATAGAAGTTTTCCCTCATAATCAGTTATATACATTTTTAAAAACATTGCATTTCACTCATTTTTTCTCCTTGTTATATGTTTATCAACATTCTATTTTTCTCTTGCGTAGTGTTGTATGACAATGTCTGTCCCCTTTATCGATATTTGTTCATCATCATCAGAGTCTGAGAATGAAATGGATACCATTACATTGTCAGATTCCAAACCTGAAGTGTACACAGTCCCGGACAGTGAACCTAGGACCTACACGGTTCAAGATACACAGACAGGGACTGTTACACTTACGGATTCCGAATCTGGAAACTATGCAGAGGTGTACACGATTTCTGATAGCGAATCTGAAATATACAATATTCCAGATACGCAACCAGAGACTGGTACACTTCCTGAATCGTTATCTGGAAACGATGTAGGTAACATTGCTTTACCAGATTCTGACGATGTCGTTGATGTTAACGATGCAGATCTATCTGCACCCAGCACATCAAGTAATACAAGGGGAAGTGTAAGAGATCCACCACCTCCTACATTTCATCTTGTAGAGAGTGCTCGAAAGGAGTACTCTAGGTTTGATGCTGTTGGGTTGCAGATGATTATCAACCTAACTGAACCATCAGGTGATGTAGGGTCAGATCATTTCGAGAGGTGTTTGAAAGATGCCATCGATTATGCTTTAGTAGAGGGTGACGACTGGGATTTATTTGGTGTGTCCATCTACAATGAAGTCAACCAGATGGACAAACCAATAGGTCTGAGTTTTAGGAGGAAAGATCAGTTTAACATAGAGGTACTGAAAAACGTAGTCAGTAGAGTATGTCAATCTAATGCCAATTTCCGTGTTACCAACCGTTTGCGTTTAGTAGTTGACATTGTTCATCTACCTAACGGAAACGGAGAAGATACAGGTATCAAGACGAAGGGTCGTAAGATTGATGTACTGGCCCATTTGAAGCGCAGTGTTATCAGGATAAAAGTTCTAATGAACTGTCTTGCATTCGCTGTAGTGATTGCAATTGCTAAGTTGGAAGGAGACCCTGATTTTACTGCTTACCTTTGGAATAATATGACTGGCAAGAAAATCAAGGCAAAAGTTGCCGAATTTATTAGTAATTCCGGCGTTGATCTCAGTAGAGGAGGGGGACTCCCTGAGCTTGCTGTGATTCAAAATTATCTCAAGGATAAGTATAGGCTAGTGGTTTATAGTGGTTTTAAGCTCGCTAAGATCTTATTCGACGGAAACAACGGACAGGACAAGAAAAAGCTGTATCTCTTATACGACCCAGAGACAAGACATTACCATACGATAACCAACCTAAGGGCAGCTATGGCTGTTAGATACATCTGTGAGGGGTGTAATAAAGGGTTTAATATTGTAGCAACGAAGCATTCCTGTGATTATGTTTGTTCTCTGTGTAGATCGATACCACCCTGTACTGATAAAGGACTATCCTTAATATGCAATGTATGCGATAGAACTTTTAAAGGTCAGGAGTGTTTCGATAAGCACAGAAGCAATCTGATCGAAAAACGTACTGTCTGCATGGCTCTTCAAAAGTGTAAAGAGTGTAAAATGCTTAAAGCACTTTGGAAAAGTCATGAATGCTACAAGTCTTTCTGTCAGTATTGTAAAAAACAGCAATCATCAGGACATCAGTGTTACATGGCCAAGTTGAAGGAGAGGTCATCTTCCTCAACTAAGAACAACACGTTGTTCATCTATTATGATATCGAGTCGACCCAGGACACCAGACTCGAAGGCAATACGTTTCTTCACGTACCGAACCTATTATGTGTTGAACAATCTTGTTCTACGTGTGAGTCCTCCAAGGATGATGTGTGTGCTAGATGTGGACCTCGTAAACATTCTTTCTGGGGAGATCCAATCCATGGTTTCATGGAGTATCTAAGAATGAACAGACCTCAGTTCAAGAAGCTCATTGTTATAGCTCATAACGCCCGGTCTTATGATCTACAGTTCATTCTTGACTTTGCTATTAAGGCAGGATGGAAAACCGACTTGGTTATGTCGGGATGCAAGATTCTTTGCATGAAGATTGAACACTTGGTCTTTCTAGACAGTTTAAACTTCATTCCGCTACCTTTGCGAAGTTTCCCGAAAACTTTCGGTCTGGCTGACGTGGCCAAAGGATTTTACCCGCATTATTTCAATACGACCGCTAACCTCAATTACGTTGGTCCACATCCTGGTGTCGAATTTTACGGAGCGGAGACCATGTCTAAGGAAGGTCGTGAGGTCTTTCTAGAATGGTTCGAGACCGTAAAAGACGACGAAGCATACGACAATCGCGCAGAGCTCTTAAAGTATTGCCAAATGGATGTCACAGTCTTGAGAGAAGCCTGCACTCTCTTTAAAAGACTTTTCAAGGAAATAGCTAATTTCGATATCTTTGAAGAATCTATCACTATTGCGAGTGCTTGCAATCGCATCTTCAGAAAACTTTTTCTCAAAGAGAACACCATAGGTCTGGTTCCTCCCTGCGGCTACCGTAAAGCAGACAGGCACTCTAGGAAATCCCTCATGTGGCTTGTCCACGAAGCCAGGGAGAGGAACATATTCATCCGTCATGCGGGTAACGGAAGAGAAGTTCGCCTGCCCGAGCTTCCAAACTGGAAGGTGGACGGTTTCTGTGATGAAACACGAGAAGTTTTCGAATTCCTCGGCTGTTATTATCACGGTTGTCTCTGCAGACCCAACAGAGATGTACCCGTGATGGATTCGTCTTCTGAATCCCTGTCCGTGAGATACGAAAACACCATGGCCAGATTGAAAGCTATCCGAGATTGTGGTTATACTGTTCATGTTATGTGGGAATGCGAGTTTGAAGAGGTGCTCGAGAAATTCCCACAACTGTGCAATGACCCGGTTGTCGGAGACTCTCCTCTGGTCTTGAGAGACTCGGTTTACGGTGGGCGAACTGAAACTATGCGCCTCTACCATAAAGCGGAAGAGCCGCAGAAAATCCTCTATGCAGACGTTATGTCACTATACCCTTACGTCTGCAAATATTTCAAGTTCCCCATAGGGCATCCCACTGTTCATGTAGGGGATCAGTGTTTGGATGTCGCTGCCATGATGAAGAAAGAAGGAGTCATTAGATGTACCGTCCTGCCTCCGCAACAGCTTTACCATCCCGTTCTGCCTTTCAGGTTGGGTGGTAAGCTCTTGTTTCCCCTTTGCCGTTCCTGCGCTGCTACTATGGAGCAAGGGATCTGCACTCATGACGAGGAAGAGAGAGTACTCACAGGTACTTGGATTGTTGATGAGGTGAGACTGGCAGTAGAGAAAGGGTATACTGTTCAGAAAGTTCACGAATTCTTAGAGTATGAGGTTACCACATACTCTAAAAGTTCTCGTCAAGGAGGACTGTTCGCGGACTATATAGACCTGTTCCTTAAAATAAAGACAGAGTCCAGCGGATACCCTAGCAAGGTTAAAACAGATGAGGATAAAAAAGAATATATCGATCTGGTTTATGAGAGAGAAGGCATTAAGTTAGACCCTACCCAGATCGTGAAGAACGCTGGAAAGAGGGCCATTAGCAAGCTTTGTCTCAATTCTTTTTGGGGCAAATTTTGTGAAGATCCTAACAGGACGAAGACGAAGCTTGTTAATGACTCTCTAGAGTTGATTACCCTCCTCACGACTCCAGGTATAGAAGTGATACGGCTCCTTTTTGCCAGTGATGAAGTCGTGTGGGTTAACTATATCCCCATAGAAGAGGAACAGGTCCCTCTTCCTCACACTAGTGTTGTTCATGGGGCCTATATAACAACAGGTGGACGTATGACCCTTTATAAATACCTCGATCAGTTGGATCGAAGAGCTCTATATTGCGACACAGACAGTGTGATTTACACACAGACCGACAAAGACAAGTACACCGTTCCCATTTCAGACTTTCTAGGCGACATGACGGACGAGCTGACAGACTATGGACCTGACGCTTACATCTCTGAGTTTGCTAGCGGAGGACCTAAGAACTATGGTTATAAAGTTTCTATCGATGAAAACACCACAAAAACTGTATGTAAGGTCAGAGGTATCACTTTAAACTATGATACTTTGAAAGTGGTCAACTTTGACACCATTAAGAGTATGGTTTTAGAAGGTGATCACAGTGCAACAGTGACTGTGAGAACCGAAAAGAAAATAAAGAGAAAGGCCGGTCCGAGCATAGTTTCGGAGCCTGAGGATAAAATGTACCGTCTCTGCTTCAGGAAAAGACGCAGACTTAGCGAGGGGTTCGACTCCCACCCTTATGGGTATAAATAAAGACGAGGAGAAAGTACCGTGTCAGTATGGACTCGTCCTCGTCTCTAGAGTGTTTGGCAGTGAAGAAGTTGTTGATCAATAGAACCCTTATTCATCATACTACAGAAGAATTGGCTGAGTTATCCCCGGAATTTTTAGCTTCTTGTGCAGCTCAAAGTATTTATCTAGTGTACGATAAACTCCCTCAAAGTGTGCAACGTAGTGGAATAGTTAAAGAGTGTCTTAGATGTGATAAACATTATCCTGTTCACGACTGCTGGGATGGACCCATGCCTATGATAAAAGATTGTTATGGTTGTCGTAAAGTTTGAACACCCTTTCACTTTAATTGTCTCAGGTCCGAGTTTTTGTGGTAAAACTACTTTCACTATAAAACTGATCAACAACTTGAAACACCTATCTAACGTAAGTAAATACAGCAGAATTTTGTGGTGTTTCGGTGAAACTAATGCCATTCCTCCGTCTAGTAAATTCAATACCCCTGTGACGTATCATAAAGGTCTTCCAAACTTTAAAGAGAAACAAGACTGTAGTAAACCAGTATTAATAATTTTAGACGATTTACTAGACAAAGCCTACTCTAACGAGGTGTCTTCAATATTCACAAAAGGTTGTCATCATCGTAATATTTCTGTAATTTTAATCACTCAGAACCTTTTTCATCAATCTTCGCACAGTAGAGATATTTCTCTCAATACAAAGTACATGGTCTTGTTTAGAAACTTGCGAGATAAAAATCAGATTACGTTTCTAGCCAGACAAGTGTACCCTGAAAACTGGAGAGCGTTTTACAAAGCTTTTCAAAAGGCAACGAAGAAGGCTCACGGTTATATGTTAATAGACTTTTGTCAGAGAACTAACGATTTGATTAGATTCCGAACTAACATCTTTCCATCCGAAGTTACAAAGGTTTACGTGCCTGTAAAGCATGAAACGGATAAAATCTCATTACCATACCTTACAAGTTCTTAAAAAGGCTTCGCCCCAGTTGAGAAGTTTTATTCTAAAGAGCGCTAACAAAGAGTTGATACTTGCTATAATAGAGTGTGCTCTGAACGTTTTGAACGGTCAATGTAAAATTCATTCTTGATCTAAACGTAAATTGAGCAAACATAAAAAATCTTTGAGACATCTTATCGATAGAAAAGTTTCTCTCCCTACGAAAAGGAAAACTTTAGTTCAGAAAGGAGGATTTCTAATTCCTCTCTTGTCTGCTGTATTGTCTGGAATCAGTTCTTTAACGTAATGTTACAGAAAATGATGTTACTCAGCATAAAAGAGTACAAACGTTTAAAACGTGGTGCTGATGATTCAAACTCTTCAGTTTCTAGAGATCCTTATAACGAGTGGATTAAAATACGTGAAAAACAAGATCCTATCTCCGAGAAGAGACAGAGAAGAATATTAGAACAGCCTAGTAAAAGAGATGTCACACTCGAGAAAACTTCAACACTCGAGAAAACTCCGACACCTGAGCCCGTAGATGTAAAACCTGATGTTATAGGAGATCTTGCGGGTAAATACTTATCAGCTTATGTAAATTCCCCCAAGATTGTAGACACTGAGTTCGGAATCTATAAAGATAAAGAATCGGGGGAGTATATGATAGGTAATTCTAAAATACAAATAGAACACAACGCTTTAATTATTAACAATAAGAAGTACAACACAACTGTAGGTCTATGGGAACTTCTTACTAGAAAGAAAGTAGACTTGAAACAAGTAAGTGAGGAAGACCTTGACATATACAAAGACATTTTAATATCGACAGGTGGACATCTTCACAATAACGAGCTTAAAACCTCTAGAACCAATAAATATAAACTAGTCATTTCTAAATTATTTCCAGCGAAAAGATGGAGTTCCTATAATCAGAGAAGATGAACAGATTACATGACCTCTATTACAATCCTGGAGAACCTACGGGTTTTTCCACTCTAGGCAAACTTTCCCAAGCAAGTACCGTTACAGATAAGAATATAGAGGAATGGTTGCTTGCACAAGATGTTTACAGTTTACATAAACCTATTAGGAGAAAGTTTCCAAGAAATCCTTATACGGTAAACAACATTTACGACATGTTTGAACTTGATCTAGCCGATGTGCAAAACATTTCGAAACATAATGATAACATACGCTATTTACTTGTAGCTATTGACGTGTTTTCCAAATACGCATGGGTTGTACCTCTAAAATTTAAGACAGGTACCGAGGTGAAAAAAGCATTCGAGTCCGTGTTGGAGAAATCTAATAGAAATCCTATAGTAGTGAGAACAGATAAAGGTAAAGAGTTTTTAAACAAAACGTTTCAAGACCTTTTAAAGAAAGAGAACATAGAGTATCGCGTTTCCAACAACCCTGATGTTAAATGTTCGATAGTTGAACGCTTCAATCGCACATTAAAAACTAAAATGTACAAATATTTTACTTTCAAGAACAGTTACAAGTATTTAGACGTGTTGGATAGATTTGTGGCAGGATACAACGATTCTGTACATGCCACTACAGGAATGGCTCCTAGTAAAGTAACCGATAAGGATGTCCTGAAAATATTGAAGCGTATGAGAAACAAACAGCTTCGCGTGAAACCTAGACCTGTACGATTCAATGTGGGGCAGACTGTTAGAATAGGTAAAGAGAAGATGAAATTCGATAAGGGTTTCGAACAAAACTATTCCACGGAAATATTCAGAATCGTTAAAGTAATCAAACATTCACCTCAACCTGTATACGAACTCGAAGATCTTAGGAACACTCCTATTTTGGGTCAGTTTTATAGTTATGAACTCACGCCTGTAACTATAAACAAGGACACTGCTTACAAAATAGATAAAATTCTACGCACACGTACGGTAAGAGGCAGTAAAGAACATCTCGTACGGTGGAGAGGTTATGGTCAGGACTTTGATTCTTGGGTTAAAGATAAAGACTTAGTATGATGGACGAAGATTTTTATATTACTCTACTCAGTGATGCGTCGTACAAAACATTTCCTACCAATACTCTAGCTAGTTTTCAAGTGCAACTAGCACAAGTCCTAAAATTAGAGAGGGATCAGTGGGAGATGGGATTATGTGAAATTAGTTATTCTCAAGGAATTTTATCAGAAACGGAAGGTGCAAAAATCAATCTAACAACCTGTACTACAAAGAAAGAACTTGTATTTATATATTGTAATATAATGAAACCGCAACTTGTAGGAGATTCGTATGTGAAACTTCTTAGAATTATTCAATTTCCTCAGTCATACCATGTGTTTCCAATAGTTTATTACCATCCCGTTGAAAGTACAGAATTTCAGGTGATTGGTATAGAGCTGACAACAAAGTTAGGTGCTCTAGCTAAATTAGTAGATAGCACTAAACCTACTACGCTTGTTTTACATTTTAAAAAGAGAAAACAAACTAGTTTCTGACTCAGTTGCGATGGATCCGCTCACCGCTTACTACGTCAATCAGTCAGGAGGGCGTCTTAACAATCTAGGCCCTTTCTACTCCGGCAGCCCTTATGTTCAACAGGGTGGAGGTCTAGGTAGTTTCCTAGGGGGACTGTTTAGAATGATAAAACCCGTTCTCTTTTCGGGCGCCAAGGCATTAGGTCGTGAAAGTCTCTCGGCTGGTGCAAATATCTTATCCGATATAGTATCTAGGAAGAAAGGTGAAAAAGTAAAAGACATTGTCGCAAACAGAGTAAACGAGTCAACTAAGAAACTTGTGAACAAAATGCAGGGTAACGGTAGAAAGAGGAAACGTTCATCGAAAAAGAAGACGAAACCTGAAATAAGAGATATATTTAGTAGTGTAAAGAGAAGAAAGTAGTCAGTCGTGTCGAGATGCTTGCCCTAACAAAGTCAGAGTTCGACGTCTTCGATAAAGCTCCTATTCAGGCAGCCGTGTTGGGGAATGTTACTACATTATGTAAACCCATTACTCCAGTTGATCAAAATGTTCTCGAAATCATAGTTCCTGCAGATAATGAACACTATATTGATTTAAACGTACATGTCATGGTGAAAGGACAATTCGTTAAAAACGATGGGAAAGAGTTAACCGATACCGATAAGGTTACAGGAGTAAACAATCTACTTCATTCGCTCTTCGAGCAGTGCAGCGTTTCCTTAAATGGAACATCAATCAACTCCTCTGAAGACTTGTATAATTACAGATCGTATTTTGAAACACTCTTTGCATATGGAGAAGATGCCTCAAAAACTCATCTGACTAACTCGTTTTGGTATCTAGATAAAGCTATCGAAGGTTTGACTGATCCTAAAGAACTTGCACTAAACGGAACATTAGGAGCAAACGCTAAAAACACCGGTTGGTTAGAAAGATATGAAAAATCTAAGAAATCTAAGCCAATAGTCATGATTGGTAAACTACATGGCGATATTTTCAATCTAGCGAAACTTCTGTTGCCAGGCGTAAACATGCAGATACGTCTTACGAAATCAAAGAGAGAGTTTTATCTTTTAGGTGAGGACAAAGACTCTAAAGTTTTCTTTAAGTTCCTTGACGTCGGTCTGTATGTGAGGAAAATCAAACCTTCACCTAGTATTCTCTTAGCACACGTTAAAACACTGGAAAAAGGTCATAATGCCCACTATCCCATCACTAGAGTGGATTTGAAAACATTCACCTTTAGTTCGGGATCTAGATCGATTTCTATCAATAATGCTTACATTGGTACTCTACCCAAAAGACTCCTCTTTTCAATGGTGAAAAATTCGGCTTTCTCAGGCTCAGTGGATTCCAATCCCTACGAGTTTCATCATTTTGCTTTGAATTCTTTTGCCATGTATATTAATGGTCAACAGATTCCTTCAGAAGGGTTAAGCATTTCTACAGATCATGAAAAGACTACAACACTAGCTTATGATACTCTTTTCAAAGGTTCAGGGATCCATCACAGCAATAGCGGTATGCAAATCACTCACGACATGTATATAAATGGGTTCTTCATGTTAATGTATGATCTAACTCCTGATGCCTCTGCTTCGCATGGTCATAGAAGTTTACCGAATAACGGTAACATTAGAATAGAAGCAAAATTCGACACAGAGTTAAAACAAGCCGTTACCTGTATTCTCTATTCGGAATACGATAACAGTATTGAAATTACTAAAGATAGAAAAGTAATGACAGATTATTAAAAAAAAGATGAACACCATTCAAATAAACCATGCACTTCGTAATGTTCAGACTTTTGATGGAGTTTATCCTAGCGATTTACTACCCCATAGAGTAACAAAGAAACCTAAATCTTACATCATTAATCTAGACCCTCATTGTTCACCTGGTTCACATTGGGTTGCCGTGTATTTTAAAAATCAAAATTTTGCTTTTTACTTTGATTCATTTGGACTACCACCTCTCATTCCGAGGATAACAAAATTTATTTGTCAAAATTCAATAAACTGGTCATACAACACTCTGAGACTGCAAGGGCTGACAACGTCTGTCTGCGGACAGTATAGTTGCCTGTTCATCTACTACATGGATAGAGGTTATAACATGCAAGAGTTTGTGAATCTCTTCAACACAGCAACAACTCCTGACAGAGAAGTTGTACGCCTCTTCCGTAAATCCTGGGGAAGTTTGTGTGGAACGAAAGGAGGTCAGAGATGTCTTCCCGGACATTCACACCGTGAGTCATTATTGTTAACGGTATCTTGTTTTGCTACTAATGCTAGTACCGTTAGATCACGTGATAGTAATACAGTTACTTTTGTCTAATTTCAGAATGATACGAGACGAGGTCATGGTGTAACGTCAGAATAGAGCGTACAGTCGTTGAATCATGATGTCTACACCTAATGGAGAGGGGAGCCAAACGTTTGCAAGAAAAGTAAGTATAGATCTGATGGATGCAAAGAAGTTGTCATAACATGCATACACGTATCATGAATAGATTTTATAAGGTGTTTTTTTGTGTGATTTCAGAATAAATCTTCAAGGCGTGACCCTCGCAGTAAGAGGAATAGGGAAAGCACCCCATCTACGGAGGAGGTGATTGACCTGGAGAAACTTCTAGAGGAAGCGCTAAACACAACCATCGACACTTTTGAGGAGCATGTTCCAGGAATTGGAGAAGGGAGCAAAACTCTTGCAAGAGAAGTAAGTATAGAAGTGATTGATACAAAAAGTTGTCATAAGATGTATACACGTAGCGTGAATAGATTTTCTAAGGTGTTTGTGTTTTTTGTATGATTTCAGAATAAACCTTCGAGGCGTGACCCTCCTACCAAGAGGTATAGGAAAACCATTCCATCTACGGATGAGGTGATAGACTTGGAGAAACTTCTAGAGGAAGCGCAAAACACCTCCATCGACACTTTTGTAGAGCAAGCTCCAGGAATCATGATGTCTACAGCTAATGGAGAAGGGAGCAAAACTCTTGCAAGAAAAGTACGTATAGAACTGAATGATAGAAACAAGTTGTCATAACATGTATACATGTATCGCGAATAGATTTTCTAATGTGTTTGTGTTTTTTGTATGATTTCAGAATAAACCTTCGAGGCGAGACCCTCGTACAAAGAGGTACCAGAAATCCAGCCCATCTACGGAGGATGTGATAGACTTGGAGAAACTTCTAGAGGAAGCTCTAAACACAACCAGTGACACGTTTGTAGAGCAAGCAGGAGTGGTTCCTTCTATACTGGCTCGTAGGATTTATTTCCTCAACCGAAAAAAGGACAGATATCTAAGTTTCGGCTTCTACACATCGCTGAACTACAGTGCTTGTGCGGAAATAGGAAACTCATTCGGAGCGTGTGTTGTGTTTTCACCCTACCTATTGAGTTCATTCCTATTACACTTACCAAAACTAATTGAACATATGTGTAACGGTAAACCATACCAGTTTATTGAAGAAAAGTTTAAACTAAGACTGGCTAAGAATTTTAAAGAGTGCTATATTCAGTACGAGAAGACATGTATTGTTTTAAAGTGCAACGAAATTAATTTTCTCTCTATACACACTAACATCATCACAAACATTATGTCAAAGTACGCTATAATGCAGAACGACATATCGAAACTTGTAAACAAGCAATCTGTTCCCTCATCTTGGGAAAATTTAGGTTTATATGACTGTGTAACAGACGAGATAAACAATCAAGGTCTGGTCATGTTGTAGAACATTACAGTGCTCATTTAGATAAGATAGAGAGGACAAACATGAAGACTTTTTTTTTCAGTGTTAATATTAATATGTTTTTTTTATGTACATATTTTGTAAATAAATATCCTTGATCTGTTCTTAATGTAATACGTTTGTAATTATTTACAAAAAAAACGAGACATTAATATTAATAATAATAATGTGCCGTTTTTTTCAATAATAATAGTAGTAGTATCCTTACCTTCAACTTAGTCCTTTTCCCTGTTTTTGTCGCCATCTTCCTTCCTCACTTTAAAAATACATATTTCATCCTCCCAATTTCCACCAAGTTTGAAAAATACAAAATTCATATATCACGCCCTAGCCATTTTCAAAACTTCCACTATTTTTATATTTTCAAATATCATGCTATTTTTTTTTAAAATAAAATTTCGACTTAGATCGCTCTTGCATTAAATACAAAATTTTGACTTAGCACACTCTTGCATTTTCGAATTTTGAATTTAGCGCTACTCGCCATTTTGTATTTTCAAATATCCCGCCACAAAATTTCGACTTAGCTCACTTTTGCATTAAATACAAAAATTTCGACTTAGCACACTCTTGCATTTTCAAATTTTGAATTTCGCGCTAGCCGCCATTTTGTTAGATTACACCTAACACGCGAGTGATAACGGGATTCAAAATGGCGACCGGAAGTCATGTCATACAAGTGACGTCATCCAAGATGGCGACCGGAAGTGACGTCATGTTAGATTCCACCTAACACGGGAGTGATGGCGGGAAATACTTTATACCTGTTCCTATACTACTGGCATGGAATAAGAAATTGGCAAGTATTTTAAATTAAAATACTATTTTAACTTGTGCAACCATGTTGCATTCTCGTTGCTTTCTCGGTTCGGATACATTCGGGAGTTCTGATGTTTCTAGAAAGTTAGCTCGGGTCATTCCGTCGGCCTTCCTCGGGGTCTTGGGTTCGAGGTCGCTTTGCTGTGGTGTCTCGCGAGAGTTGATTTTCAAGTGTCCTCGTGTAGAGTTGTGAGAGTGAAATAGCTCTGTCGACGGGTGATATTCTTGGTAAGTAATGTCATGATTCAGTATAAATTATGCCATAGCGGTGTAATTAAAGAGAGATATTTAATTCTAAATTCATTGCCCAAGCGTTATGACATGTAACGTTGATTATTCAGCAAGCTAGACAGAAACAATGTTTGTTTCACGTGTACATGACACGCGGGTCTATTTCTGGAACGTAATTATATGTTGCAATGGTGTCTTAAAATCAACACCTCGAGAAAGATCGCGGCCCCCCATTGAACAGACTGTAAATTATTGCTACCTTCAAATAATGTAGGATTTATATTCTTGTCTGGACAGGAAATGTTACGAATGTCCACCAATATCACGATAGGATTGCGGAATGTCACACTTGACATGTTGTACAAATAATTACGTGTATTCAGGGAAGTCGTTTACAGTGTCATGGCCACTTACAGCATTGTATGTAAAGATATCTGTTTAGTTGTGCTCTTGTCTCAAGTCTCGTATTTTGAGTTCTAAGCAGTATGATTAATGTTTCTATAGTTCAATGGGATTAAACAAGAAGTGGGTTGCGAGTCAAGTGATGTAATATATTCACGAGATGTGAAAATAAGACATTACTTGTAATATTTTGCAGTTCTTCTCGGGTCCTTCCGGTAAATTCGGGGTTGGATTGTGGTTATTGAGTATTTAATAAGAATTTCGTGATTGAAGGTTAAAGTATTCATTCTTCGTGTTATGCTGTAAGAATTCTTGAAGATATTCAATGATTGCATTCAGTATTGCAATAGTTGTATTAGGCAAAAAATACGTAAATTCTTCAAGTGCTCTGTGGAGGTCATTTCCTTAAGGGGTGTATGAAATTCTCCATGTGTAGTTTCTCTGGTTCGTTCCTATCTATCTAATGATATTTTCGCTACTCATATTTTGACCTTTATCTATTGGTTCATTGAGAGGTGTGGCAATCCGAATCTGTGATTTGAGTTTTTCATAATTAATTAAGAAAAAGAATTCTAAGTAAAACTTGACATATACACAGAATATCATTTATTGCATTATAACAATTAAGACAAAAAGTTACTGTATAAAACTTGACATATACTCTTTTAGTCCTGCAGCATATTGTTTATTGTTTATTTTCATTTAATTGGACAATTCATTAAATAAAAGAGTTGCTAAGTAAAACTTGAAATATACTCTAGTCCTGCAGCATATAATTTATTTCCATTATATTGAACAATGAATTAAGAAAAAGAGTTACTATATAAAACTTGACATATACTCTTCTAGTCCTGCAGCATATTATTTATTTGCATTAAATTGGACAATTAATTAAATAAAAGAGTTGCTAAGTAAAACTTGAAATATATTCTAGTCCTGCAGTATATCATTTATGTGCATTGTATTTGAAGGTTAATTTAGTAAAGAAACTAGTAACTTGGGCTTACGATATATTCTAAGGCTGCAGTTCATCACTTCTGGGTATTATATTTTCCAGTTAATTTAAGAAGGGACGTAATATCTGGGACGTAAGATTAATTATGGCCCCGCTGTATTTGTTAATTTGATTACCTTGTAAATATAGTCGATCCAACTCTTTCTGTGGGCTATTATTTTCTACTAGAAGTTTTCCTACCTCTGTCCGAGTGGTCTGGGGACCTCTGGAGGGGCCTAGCGAGAAAAGTCGTCACACTTGTTTGGAACACATTCCTTATTTTAAACAAATTTTCATAACCACAAATTGCTGAAAAATGTTTATAAAATTTAATTAATATTGATGATATTGATGGCGATGATAATAATAATAATAATAATAATAATAATAATAATAATAATGATGATGATAATAATAATAATAATAATAATAATAATAATAATAATAATAATAATAATAATATAATAAGCAATTACGTACAAGACACTGAAAGTAAATTATTCTGAAGCTTGGTTAGTTAATAATTTTGTTAACATGTTTGTTTATGTGATAGAGTTGGATATGACAGGTTAATTCTAAAATTAATTGTGTTGTAGGCCTATGTATTATGAACTGTTAAAAATTAAGTAAAACAGTGTTCCTATAGCCTAGTTTTGTTGTTCAGAGTCATGAAAATTGTAATTAAAAATTAAATTAACTAATATACAGGAAGACCCAATGAACTCTGAACCGGTTGAGCCGTGTTTTTTCCCATTCGCTAAGCCGGCGTGCGTTGCCGTCTGCGGCTATCATAGAGTGGAGCTGAAGCGACCATACAACAATTACTTTAACTATATGTAAAGGCTTTACTTACCAGCGTTATGAAAGGGTAGGTGTTTTTTACAACAGGCAGAATTTGGTATGGCTCTGTGCAAAGAGCTACTAAATTGAAGTCAAAACCAAAACCATAATTGTGTAACTTATTGCATAAATGAATTGTGAAAAGTTATTTCTGTCTGGAATCTATCTCATTTATCATAGCTAATCCCATGAATGATTACGAAGTTATCTGATGAAACTCGAAACCTCGAGTTAGTTTTATTAAGACTATTCCTTGAATAAAATATAATGGATTATATAAATAATATTATATTCTAATGTAAATATTTATTCCTGGTTTATTTAAAATAAAATCCATAATAGAGTCAGCTTTAAGATCACGGCATACGAAATTAATGAACAATCTGCATTATGGAACTATGCAATGCTACCAACGAAATAGTGACAACAGAGTTAACCTAAAAATTAAGATAATCTAACATTTGGGCAAAATAAAAACACTTTTATCTCCAAGAACGTTATTTATTTGCAAATTGCTACGCTACTTGAATGTGCATTGGTTGAAAAAACAATTTTCTTCTTCATTGATAGCCCAATCTGCTGCGTTTGAGATTATCTAGTCGATTCAATTCAATTCTCTACATAACTTTTGTAACTGAATCCATATGCATTTTATATTTCTTTCAGTATTATGTGGTTTAACTTCCTTAATGATGTCAATTTCGTCAACAGACGCACTACAAAACTTTCACCCCATTTTTTTTTTCAATTTAGCGCCGAAAAAGGATGACGTAGTCTAGTAATAACTGCATTATCGATACTGTGACGGTTCATTAACGAGCTGACGTTTTACCAGATAAAATCGCATCCTCGCTAATCTTGCAGGGATTTTGTAAGCGATTTGTATTGCTAAACGTTATTGGTCAATATCGAATACGCGGCGTATGAATGGATAGCAACACAATAAAAAAGACAGCGTTGCAAGTCACCCGGTGGATGTCTTATAGGAATTTATATGGTAGGACCATTAGTTGGGTAAGTTAAAGTTTTCTACGGAACGTATGTGTGGAGGTGGTCCTGGTGATCTGGATAGCATCACTGTGCTCCCAGTCATTCCACAAAACACCTACATGAGCCAAGGTTTGCAATCAGTGGAGCGCGAGCCCAGCCATTCCACAAAACACCTACATGAGCCAGGGTTGGCAATTAGTGGAGCGCGATCCCAGTATTCCAATAACTGCATGAGCCAGGGATTGCAGTCAGTGGATTGCGAGCTCAGTCATTCCCTGCAACTCCTACACGAGCCAGAGTTTGCAATGAATGGAGCGTGCGCCCAGTCATTCCACACAACACCTGCATGAACAAGGGTTTGTAATCAGTGGAACGTGAGCCCAGTTGTTCTACATAACACCTACACTAGCCAGGGTTGGCAATCAGTAGAGCGCGAGCCCAGTAATTCCACACAGCACTACACGAGCCATAGTTTGCAATCAATGGAGCACAAGCCCAGTCATTCCACGCAGCTACTTGAGCTAGAGTTTACAATCAGTGGAGTGCGATTACAGCCATTCCACGTAACATCTACATAATCCATGGTTTGCAATCAGTGGAATCCTTACGAAATGAGAGGGAAAGGGCTTTTAAGAAAATAGGAAAGACGGAAAGAAAAAAAGGCGCATTTGCTGATGAAAAGTTATTTGAATTGCCTTAAAATGAAACGTACATAGGTCTACGCTTCAAAACGTACTTACATAATTTTACGTTTTGTTAGAAAAGAGGATTAATGGAGTTCAAAATATTGCTAAATTTCTCCCACATGATAGGCTTTATCGCAGAATTTCCTACGCAGGTCAGTGCGTCCACCCGGCCGACGACTATTGCACGCGGCGAGGAGACCACAGAAGACAATTCGAAGACAGTGCTTTTGTGAGCTTTTGTGAATTTTATCTTATTTTACAAATGCGACAAAATGCAGTTTTGATTTTAATTGCTGGAACTCCAAGCCAGCAAAAGATGCTCTGAAGATGGTGCTAGCGCACCGAAAGGCCTAGGCAGCGAATTTTAATGTAAATTATAGTTGAGCAACTGGTATCACACTTATTTCATTTAATTTATGGAGCTCAACAGTATTGGATATGTATTTTAATAACTACATATGGAGAGACTTGGGAGTTAAGGTACCAAAGAAAAACCAGGATTTGATTCCCACCCACAGAGTGACCACTAGTCAGGCTGTCTCAACTACGGTAACGTTATATGCGACACCAGCTAGGCTTTATGCATACTATTTCTGACCTTGACATTTGGAGTACAGTTTTCAGCAAGTAACGTTTTGAAAATCAGTGAGTAAAAAGCATATTTTTTTAAACATGTCCGTCTGTAAAGGCCTATGCGTATAAGTACAAGTGTCTATATTTGAAGAAAAGTATAAGCCACAGACTGATCCATAAGTTCACAACAGATTTATAGTATCACAAAGAAAAGTATCAACTGCGCCATACTCAAATATTAAAACAAATCATGATACAATCATTACATTAGGCTCTATTTAAAAAGAAATAGCTCTTTGACTTCACCGAAAGACCTAAAAATAGAGTCCTGGATCTCAAATATAAATAACACAATATTATATCAAATTGAAAGTTTGTGGATATGTATGTACCTAGGAATAGGCCTATATGTACGTATGTATGCATTCATGTTTGAATGTAAGTAGGCCCTATATATTTAGGCCTATGTATGTATAAGTCGCGCAAGCAATTTTGGGGTATGGAATTTATTAATGAAAGCTTTGAAGCGAGTGACTTACCAATAACACTTCCTCCTTCTCCTCGCATAGACAGCTCATCGCTCCACAGAGGTGCCTTGTCTTCCAGATCAGGAGACACTCACTCACAAAATGCTGTACACACATAACATGTTCCACTATGATTGTTAGTTTTATTTTTACTTCCTCTGCCCGTACCATAGGTACTATAGGTAGAGGAAGTATTGTTTTCGACCCCCAAATTCGAAGTTGAGTTTTTGACATATATACACGTTTCAAGGCCCCCTGAATTCAAAAATACTATTTTTGGAAACATGTATGTGTGTCAGTGTGTGTGTCTGTGTGGAATATCTGTGAACAAGCTAGCACCAAAACGGAAAATCGTATGAAAACAAAATTTCGTATTTGGGTCAGGTACCTTCTGAAGATGTGAGGATAAGATTGGCGACTATTTTCTCTTATTTTTAAGGGGACTTTACATGAAGAAATTTTCGTTTTTCGCGATTTTCTCGAAAACGGCTCTAACGATTTTCTTTAAATTTTGCACAAGTGTAGCTTATAGTGAGAGCTAAAACTTTTATTTGAAACTTTTTTTCGAAAAAATTCTCTGAAGGCAGTTACAAGCCACCTACTGTTCACCCACTGTTTGTAAAAAGTTTGTGTTGTGTGGTGAACAATTGAATACACACTCCTTCACGGCCTCTTATTCTATACTAGCATGTGCCCGCGGCTTCGCCCGCGATAATTATTTTAAAAATTAAAAATTAAGAGCATAATAGTAAAATCATTATATTTAATAACACCTAAATCACGTGGACTACATACCACAATTAGATAGCATCGTCTGGTAAAAGCGACCTCAGATTCGAGTTTCTTGGCCCAGAAAACCTCTGTATAGTGAGATTCGTCCAAATAAAACAACGTTTGACCATATTTAGGGTTTACAACATTCAAGCGATCGCGAAAGTTTTATTTTCAAGATATGACAAAAATAGCCAAAGCCAACTGTAATTGATTTGACATTGAAATGTATAACAGAAAACTTATGTTTTGAAAACGCAAAAAATGCACGTTTTTTGCCCGTTTTTCACTCATAACTCACGAACGAAAACTAAAATTAAAATTCCGGCTTCGAGGTGCATTTTCCGACCCTTCAGCACACCTATGTTTAAAATTTCAGATCTCTGCGTTCAGTAGATTTCGCTGGACATCGAGGAGAATTCCTTTTATTAATATAGATAATATGAATTATAATGATACCTTCTCTAATTTGTCAAACATCCATTTAATTTAATCCAAACCCACCTATACCATTGGCAACAATATGTTCTGTGAATTTGTTTCCATAATTCTATGCAAAACGGGATTAAGTATTTTCAAAAACATTTAATTTTTGGCATTTAGAATCAGAATTTTTCAAAATCCTTTCTTAGTGAGCACTTACATTATGAAGCGAAGGTACTGTCAAAATTCCAAGTCTCTACCTGTTATAGTTTAGGCTGTACGTTGATTCCTGTCATTCAGTCAGTCATTCATTCAGTCAGTCAGGACAAAGCCTTTTATATATATAGAGATAAGAATGAAGTGAGAAAGACATATTGGAGGGAAATATTCGATAAAGTTCGGAAATTATTCTTAACGACGGAAGTTTCAATAAATGTCTGCAGTCACTTGTTTTTGTTTGCTATATAGTCTGCACTTTTTTCAGTCGCATCTTTTTCAGAGAAGAGGTTATCAGGTATTTATCGTATAATTAGCGTTAAATTGTGTCTTGTGTTTCTGTACAAGGATAGGCCTATGTGAATACTCCTAACTTTTATTTGGGCAGAGGAAGTTATGTGACTTTCACATCAGATTTTTTATACACATTTCACGTTTCTCAGTCTTATTCCAGTCTTCTAATGAAAAACAACGCTGTTATCTTGACTATTCTTCTTCTTACACCACATATTTCATGGTCACAAAACACACAGAAAACGTGAATTAAAGCAGGGGTGCCCACCCCCCCAAACGTCATGACTCACCCCCCCCCAAACTTGATTGCTCGCCCCCAAACTTGATTGCTCACCCCCCAAACTTCATGCTCACCCTCAACCCAATTGGCTGTCGACAAGGGCCTCATATGATATTTTCTAGGGGGGAGCAATTTTTTTAATTAATTAATTTTTTGTCGCTTTAACTTCTTGGGCCACTTTGTAACATTATATAATAAGTGCAACAATGACGTAGCCAGAAAATAATTGCGGGGAGGATCGGAAGTGCCGGGGGGGTTTGGAATACCTCCCCAAAATGGGGGTCGGGGGTCCATCCCCAGAAAATTTTTAAATATTGAACTAATGAAAATCTCTTTTTACGCTATTTTAGCACTGAAAAACTAGTTATGAAATTTTTTTACCATACTCTAAGACATGCCAATGTACATAAGAAATCATTGCCTAAGTGGGGGTCCATCCGCGGAAAATTTTTAAATATTGAATTAACGAAAATCACATTTTACGCTATTTTAGCACTAAAAAACTAGTTAGGTAATTTGTTTACCATACTCTAAGACATGCCAATGTAAACAAGAAAATGTTACCTAAGTTATAATACTTATTACTATTTATAAGAAAAGTTGAGTAACACATGGAACAGTGGACATAATAAGCATACTCATTATGTTATAAAAAGAAAATAACTGCTATATCATATTTGACACACCAACAAATCTTGTTTAATTAAATATTTTTTTAAAAAATACAGATAAAGAATTTTAGGTTTTGACTTTTGGGAGTCCAATCCCCCTGAACCCCCCTTTCCCAATCCACTGTGGATTCTGCTTCCATGTTGTTGATTTGGTAAACATTCTGCAATTCAAATAATTGTCTTAAAAGAAAAACACCTGACTATAATAATTATTAATATACATTTTTTCCTTGCGCCCCATTCCCCCCGCCCCCGGGTATGGGCGCCCGTGGCTGTCGAAATTCTTCATCTTTATCTTTATAAAAAATTAGAAGAGACCTTTTGAAGTTATAGAACTTGACAGTTTTTATTTTTAACATATAAAACTCTAATTTTGGAACAATTTCCAACCCCCCCAGAAAATTCATAAATGATAATATTTTGCCCCCCCCCCAGAAATTTCAATGACGTATCTGCGTCTTAACCCCCCCTCCCCCCTGTGGGCACGTCGCACGACGCACGTCTTGCTGTGGTATGATTCCTGAAGGAACTGTACTTGGTCAGTGCAGCGTGTCATATGTTCTGTCGGTGCTTCCCCGTTCGATCACGAGTTAAAAGGCTCGCACGCTGGGTGTGTTGTTCAATGACATACCCCAAGAATGCCTGCGCTACTTATATGTATGTGTGTATGTATGTATGTATGTATGTATGTATGTATGTTTGTTTGTTTGTTTCTTTGTGTGTATGTATGTTTGTATGTATGTATGTATGTATGTATGTATGTATGTATGTATGTATGTATGTATGTATGTATGTATGTATGTATGTATGTATGTATGTATGTATGTATGTATGTATGTATGTATGTATGTATGTATGTAATGTATGTATGTATGTGTGTATGCATGTATATATGTATGAATGTATATATGTTTGCATGTATGTATATATGCATGCATGTATATTTAGGGTGGCGTGCACCACGCAGGAGTAAACCAAACTAAAGTAGTAAATTTAAGACGGAGACCTGAAGTATACAAGGACCAGTACATCTGTCTCACTCTTTAAGTCATACGAGTAATGTGCTAGAGTGATACAGACAAACCGGTTTTTGTTGCGTCAGGTTCCCGTCTTAGATTTACTACTTTAGTGCTTCTCACTCTTTTAGTTGGTGTTGGAGAGCTCAATTGATAGTTACTTCTTTAGTTGTAGGCTAACTAAAGTAGTAAACGATTTTTACTAAAGAAGTAGTCGAATTCTGCGCAGAACAGAGCAGAAACGTTAGTGCAGCGCAGCAGAACACGTGCATTTCAATTGCCAGTATTATTCAAGTGCCAGATAATGAAAAGGAAAGGTTCGCTGAAACAATAAATATGAATTTGGGTTGTTCCAAATATTACTAATGAAAATCTTCATGTTTTAAAATAGGTCTAATAGTAATGTTTTATTCATTACTAATTTTAATTCCTTCAATTGAATATTTTCAGTTTAGTAGCCTACGTTAGGGTACTGTGATTACAATTTTTGTGCAAACTATTTCTGTATTATAATGCAAACAATTGGAATTTCCAGTTGATTTTCATAATTGATTCACTGTCAATATTATAATTATTTCTCTCATAATAATAATAAAGTTCTAAAATGTGTTAAAATATTAATACTTCCTAAAGTTACATATTATTCCCCAAAAACGATAAATCAATTATTACACAGTTGTTTATCATAAATCTCACTATAATGAATTATTAATACTTATTGACTGTTTAACAATATTAATAAGAAGTATTACACAAAATCACGAAAAAGAGGGGGATAAAAAGGTTAACAAAACTAATAAGGGGCATTATGTTCCTGTCCTTTTTCAAATGCACAGAACATTTACTTAAAAAATATTACCTTATAAAAATAATAATATTACAACAGAGAAATGTAATATTTAAACAAAAAATGGCGGTACAATATTTCGGAATCTATGAACTCCAATAATAATTATGTAGATGGTTGTGTGTTTAAAAATAATTTCAGTGACTACTTCTCTGGATCCTGTGCCAGTGCCCCTCCTTAAAATTTTCTTTCGGCACTCATGTTGGCATTTTTTTTCTATATAGTTTATAATGATTCTCACTTTCCTGTCCACAGGGTTGATTAAAATAGTTAGCAGCATACTATAGACCTGCAGCATCTGCTATAGTTTATTCCCAAACATGAAAGTCTCGTCTCACTCCACCATTCGAGACTTGGGGAGTCTTTAAGGAATGGTTTTACAATGTGTCCCCTTCTCAATGTACGCTAATCCCAGAGTCAGTCAAATTTTCTTCCGATGTGGCCTGTTTGGACATTTTTACACCTGGGTCAGAAAAAAGGACATATTATTCATTAACACTGCGGGTGCAACTATTGAACTTTTAGCTCTTATAATTATTATTATAATTCTGGCATTCGCAATGTTGTGCTTTAAGTTAAGCTATAGAAGTGTAATGTAATAAAATTAATTTACAATAATTACATTAAATAGTTTAACAATGAGAATCACCTATTGTTCAGTAATCTCTATGGTTAAGTAGCAGGGGGAAGTGTTTTCAGCGTAGCTCCAAGAACGGAGGCTTTCATTTATTGAAATATACTATACCTCGCCGATATCTCTATCCATAGGATTAGCTTGAAATACATCGTCGTTTTCTAACCCAAAGTTAGGGAGAACTGCAGCATCTAAAGGCCGATCCAGCTAGGAAGATATTTGAGAGCACATGCGCTCCTTGTACCGTGCAATGCAAACGTCCCTTCCACTCACTCTCCCCCTCACCTTTGGTGGACGTCTCCCTAGTTGGATCGCTCTCCGCAATGATATTTCCACATTTGACTGGCTGAAATCACATGGATGTAGTGAGAATCTGACATCGTTTCTTCCAAACGCCAAAATTTCATGTAAGGATTTATGAGCTTAATTATTTACGTTATTAAATGCCCTACTAGGTGTGGTTCGCTTAATATTTATTAAATCACCTGCCACAACTCTCATTTTTGGTATACCACCTTCTTCATCTTAATAACTTATCCTCAGTTTGAACTATGTAATCCATTTAATGTGATATGTAACTCATAACTCACGCAAATGCCACAGAACACACTTACTCCACAACTTGACTCCACCCCCTGAGTAGGAGTAAATATTGGCCTTATTTACTCCACAACTTACTACATTAGTAACGTACTCCGTGTTGATGCTCTCCACCACTTTTGGAGTAAGTTCATTTACTCTGGGAGTAAATAAAATTTTTACTTCTTTAGTACATTCCTCTATGTTGAAAGCCGCCGAGTTTAGTTTACTCCTGGTTGGTGCACGCCGTCCTTACTAAAAGAGTACGGTTACTAAAATAGTAGCTTACTAAAGTAGTTAGAACTAAAGAAGTAAGGTTTACTACAAGAGTAAATGGCATGAGTTTGGTGCACGCCACCCATATTTTTTTGCATGTATATATTTTTGCATGTGTGTATGTATTATGTATTTTTTCTTTATTATACGCATGCACCATTACTTTATGTAATACCACATACCGATTCATCTAACTTTTCACTGTGTATTCTAAATTTTATCGATCGCCTAACTAACCTGATTCTTATGTGTGTTAATTATAAACTATAACTTCTAAATGCTTAAAATCAATATCATGTCCCTTGCTCTTATAAATCTAATCAAACTATTGAAATTTTTTTCGACTAGTTCATTGTTTGTAAATGCCCACTTTCCACCACATATTACTACATCTAACCTCAAACTCCATCATTTATCTTATAGTAGTTCACAATCCCATATAAGATGATTTTCTGTCTACATGTCTTTGTTGCAGAAACAGTTCGAGTTAATTGATATTTTTAATCTGTGAAAATATTGTAACAAGGACTCGTCGGTGTTCGAAATTAGGACACTTGTCTTCTGATTGAAGAATGTAGGTTCCTTTATTTCGTTTAGCAATACTCAATACGCACGCAGATAACGCTTGAATGTTCTTCAGTTTACTTGACTGTTCGCTGCTAACTTCCACTGGGCTGACTCAAAAGTCACAGTACTGTCTCAGTTCATACACTGTGCTGACTCCCAAGTTACGGCAGCTCAATGCCACGTCGGTCAACTCCACAGTCCTCGCCGGCTCGTCGCTGCACGATCCACCCGTCGCACAGTGGTCCGAATCGGAAAAAAAGCGGACAAAAATATTTTCCATAACAAATTGAAATAGTTTAGTACAAAACTTTAAACTAAATACTAATATTAGGTCAATTTGTTGTTTTAGTTCATAAAAGTACAGTACTTACAATTAGGCCTACAGGTAAAAAATATTCACTCATCCTCTGATTCGGATGAGTCTCTGTCGGCTTGTTCTTCTCCTTCCAGCTCCGTTTCATCGTTGGGTATTGCCAATAAATTACACACTTTCTGAGGTAACTGTCTTAAACTTATTTCGGAAACTGAGGATTTTCAAAAAACCTTCGGGCAGTGTTACCATCATTGGTGGTTCCATAACCAGGCTTCGGAATATCAAATAGAAGACATAATCTGGTTCTGAATGAGTCTTGCACTATTTTTTTCTATCTTTCCAATAGGTCTCGTGTACCATCTATCAAGCTCGCTTTCCACGTTTTAAAATTGAGGCGGAATATGCCTTTAGCCATATTCCATAACGTTTTACAGTAATTAATTAAAACATTTCATTTTATTAATATTATACAAGAATTAATTAAACATTGGGAAAAATAAGTATAAACCATAATTATGAAGAGTTTGAGAACTAGAAGCAAATTTGTTGTAAGAAATGGGAAAATTAATACTTTAGAATAAAGAAAGTACAAGTAACTGTAATAATAACACAGTCTGAGTAGACAAAGGCAGGCTGTCAATCACTCGAGCAAATTCTGTGTATTGGTATTGTGCTCGAATTTTAACGTATACAAAAGAATATCAGATAACGAGCGATTTTATTGTGTGAAGGGGAGAAACCAGCTCCACTCCGACACTATATGAACAATAGGGTGTTTAAGTTTCCAGGAACTGGAAACAATCAGTGAGCCGTGTTGGCGTGGTTTTAATAACCAATATTCTTCCGCACGAGCGGAAGGATATTAACAGATAATAACCAATGAGAATAAGGGACTAATTTGTGTAACTGACGTCAGTACGAGGCTTCTTGGTAGGTGATGATTTTTGATACAGAGAGAAGAGCCGGGAGCTCCATAGGATTCGGTCGCGAAGTTTTTGTAGGCCAGGAGGCCATATCCCGGTAGTAGTCTCGGGAATTTTTATAAGTCCAGTCGAGGGTCGCTGGAACTTAGTCACAATTAAAGTCCGGGGAGAGTAATTATTTTAATATATCAGTAGAGTCTGGGTATATTAGCAATCACCAAGAAGCCGCGCATTGACTTAACACCTCGCTTAAGAGAAGAAATTGATATTTCTGGTACTGTAATTGTATTGTAATTGTGCGTAGAAGTTTGCACTTGAAATAAATCTCGCTCTTACCCAACTTTGAAGACTTTCTATTGAACGCTCTCCTTTTAACGTGCTGTCCCTGAGAAATAGTATATTAAGCCGGGCAACAATAGAATAAACAGGTAACGATTCAAGGACTGGAACATCACGGCATCTCACCACGACAACATAGCAACGGCATCCTGTGGGTCCAGAGAGACGCCAAGTAAGTGATATCTATTCCAAATGGCGCTTCCAACGTTTGAGGGTGTCGAGCATTAATGGCATAGAACATTAATGAAAATACAGCACGGGAGGCAACGAGACTTCACTACCGGAGATCGGCGGCAGTAGACAGCGGCGAGCGGGACTTCAGTCACCGCCACACGGACCGTCAACTCATCGATCAACACACCAAAATTGTAAAGTACAAACATTCCATATCTGTGTATATATTTTGTTTTGTGGGTATTTTTACATGCATACTATAGCTAGATGTGTTAGCATAGCAGGGTATATTTTTGTGCAGAGGGAAAAGAAGTGTAAATTAGCTCAATGAAACTCAGATATAAAATTATTGGAGACAGTATGGAGAATCAGGAGATGGAGGTTCAGGGCGATGTAGAGCCACCAACTGTAAATATTGATGAAGATGTGTTATTGGAGGGTCCTTCCGACCAAATTAGTGATCAGGAAAATGAGGTTCAGGCTGAAAATCAGTCAGATACGGTAATGGAAGTAGACGAAGTTAGGCCTAGTACATCAAATAGTAGCCAGGCAGTTCAAAATGATCCGGGGAATATACAATCTCTCTTTAGCTTCATGTCAGAGATTAAAGAGCAATTAAAATCAGTAGGGGAAATGAAAGAGCAGCTAAAATCAGTGGGGAACTTAGAACAGAAAATGAAAGAAAACTTGCAGGAAGAATTAAGATCTGTAAATAGTAAATTTAACACAGTAGAGGATAAATTAAATTCTATGGGGAATGTAGAACAGGAATTGAAGAATGTAAATGATAAACTAAATTCTATAGGGACTCTAGAATTGAAAATGCAAAATGTAAAAGAACAAGTAGCATCTGTAGAGACAAACTTACAGGCGAAACTAAATAGTAATTTTCAGGCCATTAAAACTGACATGCAGAAAATGGATGAAGGTTTTAAGCATATGCAGGAAAAAGTGAATCATTTTGAAGATAGTGTAAGGGGATTGCAGACAGAAGTTAATACTAAATTTACTGAAATCACAACAAATGTTCAAACCGAGCTTAGGCGGGAACAAGAGAAAATACAGAACACTTTAACTGAACAAAACGTTAGGGTGAACGCAAATCTCGAGCAGGTCAATGTTACAGTAAAGAGTAGCCTAGAAGCAACTTTGAATCAGGTCAAGTTAGTGGTAGAATCTTCCAATAAATCAGTGAATGACAGAGTTGATAATTTAACTTCACAAATGGATTTAGTTCAAAATAAAATTAGGGAACTGGAACAGAATGATAGACAGATAGAAACAATTTGCCAGAACAGTATGAGTGGCACTTCGAGCAGTGATAATGTTATCCCGGAGGGAGAATAGAGTTAATAATGTAAATTTAGCTTCTACAAGTAACATGGTTGTAACTGAAAATGCTATTGAACTTGAAAGAATGTCAACTCCAGTCCGGCATAGCAGTATCGCTACGCATGATAGTAATAATGTTAGCAGTAATGGTATTACTCAAAATGTGAATGCAACTGTACAGGGCATTCCTGTTCACTTGTTAAACGAGATCCCATTTCCAATTTTCAATGAGGACGAAAATATGAATCCTCAATACTATCTTACTGAACTCGACAATTACTTTAAATTTAAGTCAATTCCTCCAGAACTCAAAATGTTAATGGTGAAGAAAAGCTTGAAGGGTAGGTCATCTCAGTGGCTAAAATTAACACTAGGGGAACAGGTAGATTATGACACATTTAAGAAATTTTTCATGCATCGCTACTGGAATGACAACGAGAAAAACAAAATTCGAAGCGAACTTACTACGGGGAAATATAATCCACAAGGGGGCGTGACGATGATTGATCATTTTTTACGCATAGCACAGAAAGGGAGAATGCTAGACCCTCCTCTTTAAGATTCCGAGGTCTTGAGTATTGCTGCAAGCCATTATGAGGACCATATAAGAAATAATTTGATCGTGGCTAGGCCTAAGGATTTTGGGGAAATGGTAGACTTGCTCACAAAATTTGAGGCTACAGCGACTTCACCTTACACTCAGGATGGGGGCAAAAATAATAGCTTTCATGTAGGGAATAGCAGCAACAAACAAGTTAATAATTCACAAGGTTTTAGGCCTAATTATGCATCTCGTGGGCAGGAGGCACCGGCTGCGCCTCACTCCAGCCAAAATAATCAGGCCTATCACGGCAATAATGGGGGCAGATCAGGCCAAAATAACTTCCAGAATAGTTTCCAGTATAACAGGGGCAGAACGGACAAAATAACAGGGGATTTCAGAATAGGCCTAATTTCCAAAGGGGAAATAACAATAATAATAGGCAAATTAACATGTTCACGGTCGATAACAGGCCTAGTAACAGTAACAATGGGAACAATCAGGGCTATAGAAATAACTATAACAGAAATGCTCCGCATTGGCTGCGAAATAGGGGATATAGAAACGGGTATTGGAGAGCCAATTTCTATAGGCGGCCATACAATAGACAATGTAACTGGCGAAATAATAATAATAATCACAACAATCAGGCTACAGGCAGGTCTGACAATGACAATGGGGGCAGAAATATGAATCCGGAGGCCCGGAGTTTTCAGCCGAATGATAGGAGTAGGTCGGCTTCGCCACAAGGCAACGGCGGAAACCAGCCGTCGGAAAACTAATTCACGAGATTCTCTTGGACTCTGAGATTCTCGATTGCCTCAGTCGTATGAATACTACTGACAGAAATGGGTCTACCAACTATATGACTGCCCAAAAAGACGTTAGGGAAACTACTGACACTACAAAAATTCCTTTGACACAGACTGGACGTGATGTAATAGCTGAACCACCTAGAATTAAGGCAGATATATACGGCTTGCAATGTGATATATTAATAGATAGCGGCTCAAGTTCAAGTGTGTGTAGCTTAGATTTTTATTATAGGTTGGAACAAATGGGAATTAGAATTTTGTCACTACCAGTATGTGCTGTATTTTTTTCAGTCGCTGTAGGTAAGCGACGCGAGAGAGTGAAAAAACAATGTTTACTGTTAGTTAAAATGGGGAGATTTGAGGTAGAAATAATGTTCCTTGTAATTAATGGATTAACTACAGATATTATCCTAGGATCTGATGCTTTTTCAGAATGGAACGCAGTAATAGATTTCAAGCGACAGGCTTTATTTGCAGTGGTTAACAATGTTGAAATAACAGTCCCATTTATAGATTACACTGACACAGGGGTCGGAGATAAAAGATTGGAGATAGAAAAAGATATGGATGGCGAGTTATTTTTTGTGGAACACATTTGTATAGGGGATCAAGAATTAGTGGAAGTCAGTGCATATGACAGTGCTGAGTGTGAATTAGGTCATATTTGTACACGAGGGTCACTGGACTGTGACGCGTGTAATCTCCACATAGTGTCACTGAGACATATTTACGGCGATTCTGGGAAAGAATCTAGGCCAAGATCACCGTTAGACTCGGTGTGTCGCGTGCCAGGAAGTGAAAGTCATGAAATGTTAAACACATTACGTGGCGAATTGGAGCGCTGTTACGGGTTAAATACCGAACAGAAAGATAAATTGTGGCAAGTGCTCGTACGAAATGTTGACACTTTTTCAAATGTTGCAGGCCTATGTAATACTTACACACACACTTTTACTGTAGTAAATCCACAACCTTATTACCATAAATGTAGAAGTGTTCCTATCTCTATGCGGGACGCCGCTGACGAGGTAATTAATAAAATGCTAGAGCAAAATATTATTGGACCTTCTAAGTCTGAATACATTAATGCACTTTGCTGGGTTCTTAAAAAAGACAATAGTTTACGTGTTACTTTAGATGCCCGAAAGGTCAACTCTTACACACAAAAAGACAATTTTAGGCCTGAGCCAATTGACACGCTATTAGGAAAAGTTAAGGCAGGAAAGTATTTTTCAGGAATTGACCTTACGTCATCTTACTGGCAGATACCATTAGCTGAAGAACTACGTAAATACACAGGTTTTGTGCATAATGGGAAAATGTACCAATATACCCGCTGTGCCTTTGGTCTATCTACTTCCGGGAGTGCCCTGTTAAGAGCTTTAGACAATATTTTTGGTGACTCGACTAAAGACTTCCTTGTACAGTACGTCGACAACTTCCTCATTTTTGACCATGACTTCGACGCCCACTTACGTCATATCGACTATGTTCTGACTAAGCTGCGAGAACACGGAATGACTGTCAAACCGGGGAAAACCATGTTCTTTAAGAAACAGACTGAGTTCGTGGGTTACGTGATTTCAGAAGACGGCATTAGGTCTAATCAGGAAAGGGTCGACAGCATAAGACAGATATCCCCCCTAAGACTGTCAAGCAGTTGCGCAGGTTTCTGGGAATATTGAACTATCAGAGTAGATTTTTAATCAATTACGCAAAGCAAGTAGCTCCGCTTAGAGAATTGTTACGCAAAGATGTGAAATTTAAATGGACACCTACCGAACAAAAAGCGTTCGAGGAGGTGAAAGAATCCTTTGCATATTCAGTGCTTTTGGAGAGGCCTAGGGACGAGTTGCCCTTTACGTTGTTCACAGACGCATCAGCCAAAGGTTATGGCGCTGTTCTGACTCAAATAGATGAGCAGGGCGAGAAGCACGTGATAGCCACAGCTTCTAGAGGCCTATCTAGATTAGAGGCAAACGCCTGCGTCACAGAGCAGGAAATTGGAGCTATTTTCTTTGCGCTTAATAAATTTAAGCAATATGTGTTTAATAGACAGATTATTTTGTACACAGATCACATCAGCTTAGGTTTTATGAACAGATGTAAACTCACTAGTTCAAAAATTTATAGATTTGTTCATGAAATCATGTCTTATGACATAGAAATTAGGCATTTTGCAGGGGACCAAAATATCTTCGGGGACCTGTTATCCCGTTTGAATTTCACTCAGGGGCTACCAGAAACAATGGCCGTACCCAGCCATGAGGTGGCAATAATGAAACTTAAGGCGTCAGGTAATCATAAGATTTCAGAACGGTTTAAGCAAATTAAGCAACTGCAGGCATCCGACCCAGACATAAAACGACTGACCGACGAGGCAAAAGAGATCTCAGAGTGCGCTGATGACACCATCGGTATGAGAGGAGGTGTACTGTATAAGCTTCACGGTACAGAGGTTAGAAAATGGAAAATTTATATCCCAAAATGTATGGAGAGGGAATTAATTGTTAGCTTTCATGAGGCATTAAATCACTCAGGGTGTGAGAAGGTTTCACTCACGATACAAGACAATTTTTATATTAAGCATTTGGCAAGGAAAGTCAGACAGGTGACATCAACCTGCGACTTGTGTCAGAAAGCTAAGCCAATGACAGTCAGGTATGATAATGAAATACACGCCGTTGTGAGAGATAGGCCTAGGGCTTTGGTAGCCATAGACAGCCATGGTCCTATGCCTACCTCGACGTTTGGTTATAAACACATTTTTGTTATGTACGATGTTTTTTCTAAATTTGTGAAAGTATACCCAATGAAAGTGATAACTAGCCATGCTATTCTAAAGAAAATCACAGAATCTTTCATTCCACACTACGGCAGCATTGAATGTTTATTGAGTGATAACGCCACAGTTCACACTAGTAAAAAGTTTATGGATACATTACAGTCACTAAATATCAAGGCCTACAAATGCTCACTTTACTTAGCTTCTGGGAACCCTTGTGAAAGAGCCATTAAAGAAGTATCACAGTACATGAGAATCTTATCACACAAGAACCACAAAGACTGGTTTAGACATTGTGAGGTCATTGAAAAAGTTATCAATAACTCTATCAGCCCGGTCACAGGGTATGCTCCCATCAAACTTATGTTAGGTCAGGATCCAGAACCTATTATCGTGAACTTGCCTGAAGCTTTGCCAGTAGATCGCCCTCTTACCGATGTTGAAATGTGCAAACGCGCATTCGAGCGTATCAAAACACGTGCAGCCAAACGTAAGGAGAAGGCCAAGCGCTACAAGCATAAATGGTCGCCTCAAATCAACGACAAGGTGTTGATTAGGGACACTAAGCTGTCTTCATTATTAAGGGGACGTTATTCTCGCCTCGAGCTTCTATTCAAAGGACCAGGGTTTATAACTCAGAAATTTGGGGACCACACTTATGAAATTCAAGATGTAAAATCAGGTAAAATTTTCGGCAGATACCATAAACAACTACTCAAACCATATAAAGAATCACCCACCCAGTAAATTCACACCATGAACAGGAATAACCTACGTTAGGACTGTACAATAGTTAAGCAATAGTTTAAGTAACCACCAGTATACAGAATGTCAGAGTCATATGTTAAAGTGTAAAAGCGACAGTGAGATGAAGTCCGATCTGTGACGGAGTTAATGCTTGGACTCAATGAACCTTTCTCTTGTCATAGATAGAGAAATAGTGTTGGCGGCGTGCTCGTAGCATAAGTCGAGTGGTGCGCTAATTCAAGCTTGACTGATCGAACCTTGTTAGCGACATCATTAAAAATGGTGCAGTGTTATGCGTGTGTTGTGCTTTTGCGAAGCTAATTTTTTCTATGTTGTGTTTTGTTTTTTTTATTCCACGACCATCAGTTTAAAGCAGACTCATCGAACCTTTGCTGTTATGTGTACGTGTAGGTGTATATATCATTGTAAATAAATTCCCGATCGTGACAAGAATGGCATTTGAGGTGGTAGGCCTAGAAAGGCAAAACAGGCCTACACATGGAATGAAAAGAAAGGTAAACAGGGCATTGGGTGAACAATGTTCCAACTTGTATATATTTTGTGTAAATAGTAATAAGAGTGTATAACTAGGAATAAGATGTTAGCCTAAGGGCAGAGCCAGATGAAAATGCAAAGGCCTACAATCAGTTGCAGGGAAAATCAGTGTTAAATCTTCAACACAACAAAGAGGGGAAGTTTAAATTAATGATTTAAGAAGTTTAATTAGTATTCTATACTTTACGATTTTATTTTGAGTGATGTATGAGAAGGAGATGTCACTTTAAAGTTTTTGTGGAGGCATTGTTAATTCGTGGGCATACCTACGATAGAGATATTCTTGTAAACAAGCAATCTCTCTCCCGCAGGTAGGCATTTGAGGCGGAATATGCCTTTAGCCATATTCCATAACGTTTTACAGTAATTAATTAAAACATTTCATTTTATTAATATTATACAAGAATTAATTAAACATTGGGAAAAATAAGTATAAACCATAATTATGAAGAGTTTGAGAACTAGAAGCAAATTTGTTGTAAGAAATGGGAAAATTAATACTTTAGAATAAAGAAAGTACAAGTAACTGTAATAATAACACAGTCTGAGTAGACAAAGGCAGGCTGTCAATCACTCGAGCAAATTCTGTGTATTGGTATTGTGCTCGAATTTTAACGTATACAAAAGAATATCAGATAACGAGCGATTTTATTGTGTGAAGGGGAGAAACCAGCTCCACTCCGACACTATATGAACAATAGGGTGTTTAAGTTTCCAGGAACTGGAAACAATCAGTGAGCCGTGTTGGCGTGGTTTTAATAACCAATATTCTTCCGCACGAGCGGAAGGATATTAACAGATAATAACCAATGAGAATAAGGGACTAATTTGTGTAACTGACGTCAGTACGAGGCTTCTTGGTAGGTGATGATTTTTGATACAGAGAGAAGAGCCGGGAGCTCCATAGGATTCGGTCGCGAAGTTTTTGTAGGCCAGGAGGCCATATCCCGGTAGTAGTCTCGGGAATTTTTATAAGTCCAGTCGAGGTTCGCTGGAACTTAGTCACAATTAAAGTCCGGGGAGAGTAATTATTTTAATATATCAGTAGAGTCTGGGTATATTAGCAATCACCAAGAAGCCGCGCATTGACTTAACACCTCGCTTAAGAGAAGAAATTGATATTTCTGGTACTGTAATTGTATTGTAATTGTGCGTAGAAGTTTGCACTTGAAATAAATCTCGCTCTTACCCAACTTTGAAGACTTTCTATTGAACGCTCTCCTTTTAACGTGCTGTCCCTGAGAAAGAGTATATTAAGCCGGGCAACAATAGAATAAACAGGTAACGATTCAAGGACTGGAACATCACGGCATCTCACCACGACAACATAGCAACGGCATCCTGTGGGTCCAGAGAGACGCCAAGTAAGTGATATCTATTCCAAAATCCATGCGATAGGAAATATGGAGGAGACTTTAAAAAAATCGGATGTGGCATGCAGAACTGATAATCCAAACTCAAGCTGTAAATTGTCAACGGGCTTCTGTGCTATTGTTTGTAAATTGTTCATTTCTGAAATCCTGGCACTACAAATATAGCACTTCATACTTGAAGATTTGGTAAAGCATTGCATACTTTTCCATCTATCATTCATAATATTAAGGAATAACGCACTTCGGTGTAATTTATAACCAAGTTATTTAAATTTTCAATTTGTTCTGTTATATAATCTTTCCCCGCCCGAGTAATTTCTGATGTTTCATTAACCCACTGCATTCGAATAGGCCTGCAGAAGCGTGTAGATGTGGTTCTTGGATTTTTCCACGCAATAATTCGTGTTTTACTATCTACAAGGCGAAGAGGCACGAAAGACGACATAAATACGCTCTGGTCACTCTTGAAATCACATCTTTTTTCAACTACTTTGAATATTTCTTATAAAAGAAACTTTCCACGAAATTAATTTTTTCCAGCGGTAAAAATAAGGCAGAAAAAACCCTTCCATACACTATTAATTATAAACTGTTTTCTCGACACTCTCGCCAGCATTTATTAAATAGGTGTATCACAAACTTTTCCTGCCGCGCGCGAGATTGATCTTTATCTTCACGAATCTTGTTATGAAGTTCACTACGATTAACAATGAAACTCATTTTTCTCTATTCACAATACAAAAAACCACCACTAATCAAATGTTTCTCAGAACTGATGATCATTTCGGTTTTCTAGCTGCAAGACATCCCCGCCTAGCGTAATATAATCTTTCAACAGCCCCTTTATCTCGCGCGACTGTTTATCCTCCGAGCGCACATATTAACATTCTCGCTCTTCTCATTCACGGAGTTGGTGGGATTTGGCGATTAAACTTTTAAGGAAATATTGTCAAGACTTCATTTTAATACTTGCGTAAATTTCATAGGATACATATGTATACATTTTTTTAAAAGTCAAGCAAAACTTTTTTTTCTTGAAGAAAATTAGGTTTTATTAAAATTAATGTAATAGTCCTTATAAATGCTCTAAATTCGACAATCATGCTTTTAATAGATAGAGCACATTATAAAGTATCTACAGGTATAATATTATAGACCTTGAGTTTCATTTTCAAGTGAGAAAGAAATTGCAAAGTTTACTTACAGAAGTGAGGGGTTCAGGAACTAAGAGTTATGCCACTTTTGCAGTATTATAACTGAGAAACCAAGAAGCAATTTCGAAACATAAAGTGAAATTAATGTACACTGATAATCATACTATACTTGGACAGTTGTTTGGCGTTTCTAAATTAAAGTTGAAAATCGATTTTTGTCCGCTTTTTTCCGATCCGGACCACTGTGCGTCGCGCTGAGTTCAGCAGGACGGCACTGTCTCGGTTCAGTTCAGTTCACCAGTTTGGACATACTAATGAGAAAACTATGACACTTTATGTCATCCTTTTGTTATTTTATTTTATTTTTATTTGTTAACATTTTGTCATTTGCTTTCGTTTGATCTGTATTTGGTTTCATAATTCAAACAGCAAGGTTACATAAGTGTGTCTTCATTTTCTTTGTTCACTGATTTGTTCACAATTCCGTTTTTCATTTTACTTTTACATTGGACAGTTCGTTGAGTGGCTGTTGAGTTGACGAATCGTGAAACGAACATAGAGAGAAAGGGGCGGCTGAGTAGATACGCGGATAGGCATCATGAGAAAAACAAAACCTCAGAGCAACACAAGATTAAAAGGGAGCAAATATTTACTATTTAATATTTTATGATAAATAAATATCAATCTTCAATTGAGGTTTTTTTTTGTTTGTTGTTGTTTACTTCTTTGAAATGAAAAATCAGCACGGCTTTTCGGGGAAACTCACACATACAATAGAGGATAGAGCAAAATTTACATTTAAAATTGAAAGCAGTATTAAAAACACTAAAGTTACAGTACAATGAAAAATTGCAGGAGTTCCAATAAACAATTACATTAACACACTCTTTAAATACCATAACTATAAACCGAACCAAGGTAAATGGAGAAAGATGGCATAAGGGATATTTCAGCTAGTCAGTACAATGCTGGAACAAAATCAATTCGTTCAAAAACAAAAACAAGGCCGACAAACTTACACAAAGACCACTAACCCTACTCCAAATTCAACGAAAAGCAGGGGGACAAACAAAATTGAAAATTGAAATTAAAAAAAATCCACTCAAATCTGACTATATGAAGCGAAGGGCAACTGAGAATCCCTCTTCCTTCCGACCGGAAGAAAGCCCGATACCATATGTAGCTTCTACAATTTGTTTCAATATATATATATATATATATATACATATATATATATGTATGTATATTGCTTTGTTCAGTTCATTTGCTTATGTTTAGATGTATAATTAGTTGCCTTCCGTATTCTTCGAGCTGCTTAATAGAATCTTATGGGGGTGTTTTTTCGCTGAGGGAGAATCAAGATGACTTATTTTAATGCACCTAAAGCCAGACAGACACATGGGGCAGTTTAATTGCATTATCCAGTAACTTGCATAACCCATGATTAAAAGCAAAAAGTTCGCGAAACATCCGGTAAGCAGGAGGCGCCTAGGAAATGTCCCCATTCAGAAAGAGACAGAGCTAACCAGAATTCGCAGAAATCAAGACGAGTCTCGTGTCTGCATTTGATCGGGCGACACTTTCTTGTTGATGGCATGATACGAGTCAACGAATAGGCTTCACTCATAATGTATTCCTACTAAGCCTAACTGGAGTGTGCCATTTTCTGAGATGTGCGATTAAACTAGACTCGACTGGTTTGTTCACCTGGTAGCTTAGTTGGATTAGCAAGTAAAACCGATTCCACACAATCGTATTTTTCGGTTCAAAACGTTGTATCAAGTAGCATTTATATACAATTATATCTGACTGTGCACACGAAAATGTGTTTTGGTCCAGCATATTATCAACTGTTCGTCCGAAATGAAAATAGATAGCTACCGGTACTATACTCGACTTGGTTGTCGATAAGTAACTTATACAATGGTCTGCATCTTTTTCATAATCAATTCCAGATCACCTCAAAGTTTATGCTAGTTGTAATAATGGTTACAGACAGCATTGTTGTAAATTCAAAGTCTATTTTAGCATGTGTTCATTTTCTTGACACAAATATTTCATTTTATCTGCTTTGGTTTAATGTTCACATGACCGCAGGGCTGCTGCGCATAGTATCAGTTGTTCGGAGGAAGCTGCGCAGTGGCGTACCAACAGTGATGGGGGCCTGGGGCGCTAATTTATATGAGGCCTACCCACTATTCAAAATATTTATAAGTTACCATTCATACGAACCACACAAACATAGTTTAGTAAGCTGCCTACTTCATTATATTTCTGTGGACGCTAAATAAACTATTTAAAATTGTTTTTTTTTTCATTTGGGATTCACATATTTATTATGTAGTAGGAAACTTCTCACGTTTCCATCATATGTTTTCTTAGAGTACCAGTACCGAAACTGGAGGAAATCCACGTATGTAATTCTTTGGGCCATGATATTAAAATGGTAGTTAAACTAAATGGTTCAACTAATCTTCAATTTCCGTCTCAATAAAAGTGAGTAATAACATAATTCCTAATTATATTATCAAATTGGTAATAAATATTAAAGTCTGTTCAAAATATAATTTTAGTGTCATTAGTTTACTTCCAATTCAATAATTGTGTTTCCGTTGAATTAAAAAAGTTTTTAGATTTATTTCGTTATAATGACTGTAGGCTAGTGTGCCTAACAGAATTTGCAATAAGATTTTCGGAGGACCACTGGGAAAACCCAGAAAATATATATGCTTAGAAGTGTAGGAATATTGAAGGAAGCAGGAATAATTGAGAGAGAGTATTGTTGCTTTATTCTTCCTTTCTTGAAGACTACTGATTCTCTTCTTACCTGGAGTTGTATTTGTTATAGATCAGTATTGAATAGCACTTTGCTATTTTACACTAGGTATATTTCAGGATAGACTTAAAGTTCACTTGCTGTAAGAATACACCATGCTTTGTGATCTACAACAGTAATATAAAGTTCTTTATTTAATATCAAAATTACAAACTTCTGCAATAATTCAGTTGTATTGGCTCAAAATACTACTGCAGTATACTCTATCTGCAAGTAGGAAAAGAGAAGCTGCAATTGCTTGCCAAAACTTCTTAACTTTATAAGTGCTGAATTACTTTTGTAAAAAACACTATTTAGCTAGACCAATCCTTGGTCTTTGAGTAATATTATAGATTATTCAAACTACTACGGCAGCATATTTGGCTTGCACGTAGAGGAAAAGAGGAGCTGCAAGGATGCCAAAACTCCCTACAATTATGCAAGCAGTATTTACTTTAGCTACATAAAGATGCTAAGCCTTACTTGGCTTTATGTGTAAACACAATTTGCTTATTTTTACTTAACTTGATTTGCGACTACATCTGATGAGAATGTGACTGCATTTAGCCGGACTGTGGTTATGGGGTGTACAGTTATTGAAGCTGAAGTTCTATGGCGATGTAGATCATCCTGAACGGTGGCCAGTAGCGAGTCCTTCCATGGCTACAAGCTACGCTCCACGAAGTTCCAGGGCTGCTGCAATTCCAGTCTCCAAACTGGCTATGCGTTGAATATCTGCGTTGTTTCCATGCTGTAGTCTCGTAGGTGCTGTGGTGTAACTGTACTACTAATATGCAGACTTGTGGTCTGTTGCTAAATTGGGGCTGTGCCCTTACGAAGCGACGATCGGTGAGAGAGTGAATAAAGTCAAACGGCCAAAATGCGTTCACATAATCATCTTACAAAGAGTCAGATTCTAGAATCCTATGGAAGGCCCTTCTAGAAGTTTCACGTAGCTTCCATCCAGAATAAAGGCAGAGTTAAAGATAATAACATGCTGTAATTATTCTGTAACATAAAGGATTGGTATGTGAGCATTTGCATTATAATTGTAACGTATAATTACAGAGAAATTCAATAAATACTATGCGGTGAATAATCGATCTATTCAAAAGCTGCTTCTATAATCAATTGCACTAATCGATATGACGCTTCTAAATAAGCTAATGTATTCTGGCTGTAGCGCCAAATAGAATGTCAAAGTGCTGTCACTCGACCTATCGATATCAGCTCGATGTCGGCAATGCAGCTTTCTGTTGCTAATTAACATTAATTATTTAATCTGATGATAATAGCTAATAGTAACAAGAATAAATATGTAAAACTATTCCTTAGTTTATCACAATACAGAGTATGATAGATTTTTTCTTTATCTAAACTTAAATAAGTAGGTAGAAGCGTGCCAAGAATTCTGTCTGATGGTAACTGGCATCAGTGCCATCTAGCGATTTATATTAATACTTCGTAAACTAGTACTTGCTATAAAAGTATAAAAATGGGCTCTAAGCTCTACGAGCTTACAATGACCTATAATTAATACTGCAATATTAAGAATATAGGCCTACATATAACTTTTAAAAATGGGATGTAAAATTAGGGGTCCGTAAAAATTATTAGATATTTTAGAGGTCCTCGAGTTCAAAAAGGTTGAGGATTCAAATCGGGAGAGCGAGCAGGCCAATCCATGCGTGCAATATCTTCAGTTTCCAGGAAACCATCCAACACCTGTGCTCTATGAGGACGATTATTATTATCCATCAGTACGAAGTCTGGGTCCACAGCACCTCGAAACAACCGCACCTGAGGTGCCAAAATCTCGTCACGATACCTGACAGCAGTTAAACCTTGCAGATTTACCCGTACAACTTCATGAAGAGGTGTTCGTGTAGTCAACAGAATTCCTGCTCACACCATTATAGATCCACCTCAATATCGGTCTCATTACACAATGATTGCGTCCCGAAATCCTGTTACAGGTTCTCTCCAGATGCGAATCCGTCGAGAATCATTTTCATGACAAATTCTGAACTTCTGTAAAGAGTATTCAAGAATTTCATGATATCCAAAGAGGGTCCGTAGTAATAGTTTTTGTTTTTAGTACAGCCTTATACCCTCTATTTAATTTTTCTTATAGAATGTTCCAGGATGAATGTATATTGCCAATATCAGTTCCATATATTTTTTTATTAAGTATAATTACAAGTTGTAAAAAATATCACTAAATTAGTTTCGTCACTATTTTAAAATATTAAAATGATCAGCATAATGTGATATAAAAAGTTAAAATAATCTTGTCAGATTATGCAAGTTGTAATACTAGAGAATATAGCTTGATGTTTGTATTAAAATGTGTTCAATTATAAAATAACCTGCTAGATAGGTTCGTCATATTAGCGTACATTTAACTAAAATACACTGCGTAAAAACTCACTATTGGAGTTGTCTTTGTAGGCAACTGGGTGGTTTTTTTATAGCCAAGAAAGACCTTGTTGTTTCTTCTCTTGAAGCTAGCGTTGAAATTGTCTTTGCAGGCAGCTAAGTGGTTTTTTGGTGGATAAAAAACGTTGTTGTTTCTTCTCTTGTAGCTAGCTGAAATGTTAGGATCTTGTTGTTCCGTTGATGTGTTGTGATCCTTACTATCTGGTATTGGCAATCTTTGTTCATCGCTGGATTCATTAGTTGGAATGCATTTCGACCTCAAATATATAGGTCATCTTCAGCCCTATTAAAGTATTTAAGATACGAACAATTTACAATAGGTGATTGGAATTAATGAAATAAATTATCAGAATGAAATTTTTTTATATAAGCTTACCTTAATATTGAGTACTTGGTAGACATACCTCAAGTGTACTGAGGAAAACGGACTTTACGCTGGCTATATATTGCCTGAGGGTGCGTTCACAGCCAGATCAAAAAGTGGATTGTGTTCGATAATGTCGTCGTTAAGTATATTATTTCTGTGTCTATAGATTTCTAAAGCTTCTAAAGTATCGAGTCTGTTACCTTTCTTTTGTTTATGTAGGACTTGCATGGTATATAGTGGTAATGGTATATAGTATGATCGAAAGACTCATAAATATACCATTGAACAAACATAACTACAACCGTGAATTAAATACCATCATCCAAATAGCCAATAATAACGGTTATAAAAAAGATCTTATTCTTAAATTACTAAGCAAACAGAAAACAAAAAAATGGGAAAAACAAAGAGTATCCACCAAATTAATACCTATCACTGAAAAGAAGCATAAAAAATATGTTACCTTTACATACACTGACAATAAAGTACACGCAATTACTAAACATTTTAAAGAAGATTTTAACATTTCATTTCGTACCAGTAATACAATACAAAATAATCTTTATAATGCCAGCTCCAACAAAGTAGATAAATTTTCAGAAAACGGGGTTTATAAACTAACTTGTACCGACTGTAATAAGGTGTATATAGGCCAGACAGGTAGGCAATTCAAACAAAGATTTAAAGAACACAATGCCGACTACAAATATTGTGCCGCTTATTCTCGGCACGTTAATTATTTTGTATTTATTCAGCTTTTCCATCTATTTTCTATGTCTATTTATTCTTACCTTGTTAGTTTCAGTGTTTCTATATTTACGTAACTTGTTCTGTTTACGTACACATCTTTTGATTGCGCTAGCTTCCTTCCGTTGTTTTGTGTGCTTTCATTATTTTGCCCTTCCGGCATATATCGATTTTTTCTTGCCCGGAAATGCCCTCTTTATGTGGTAGTTGGTACTACGCTTGGGGGCGTTTCCCGGCAGGGTCTTATGTTCCCGAGCGGGGGACAGAGAGTTGTTCTTGGATCGTCGAAGCGAGAACTTGTGCTCCGATTCCTGTATCTACCGCCGTGCTCCGTTCCACCGAGGGGCCTTGCTGTGGATTTCTGCTGGTGTACTTAGCGGTACAGTCCGTAATTTACATCATGTAATCTTTATCTACATCTTCCACTTTATTCAGCAGGTATGTTTTTTTTGTCTTGAATTTTGCTGGTGGGTTTTAAGTTCAGTTTAGTTCGGATGTTTAATTTCACCCACCAGTTTCTGTTTCGTTTTACCATTTTATTATTTTCGGTTTTCTTATTTCTACGGTTGGATGCTAGCCAAACAATTACGTCTCTTTCGAGCCTTCAGCTCTTGGTATAGAATACATTTATGCTACAATATACCTTATTCTCTTGTACTCCTGCTTCACAGGGTACATTTATTCTGTTATTGTGATTTAGCCCAGTTTATGAAAAGTACAGGGTGACTACTAACCTTACTCTGAATGTGAAATAAACCTGGCATTAATGAAATTTTCATATAAAGGTTGTATTTGCATCCTTGTCTCCTACCACTACCTCATTGCTATTTGCAAATTGATACAGCCTGGGTGTTCAGCCCTTGAAGCACGTTTCAAAGTGGTAGCAGAGCGTAGTTGATTGCGGTTTTTGCATTAATTGTTTTGAGCCTAACTGTAATCAGTATGGAGGAACGGGCTATTGTGCCTGACGCTTTGCGCAAGGATGAGCTGCGAGCCGAGTTTATGTGTAGGGGATTTTCCACTGATGTTGATTCCGATCTAACAAGTTTGCTAGCTAAATGTAAAGAAATCAAACTTCTAGAGAAACCTGTTATTATGAATTATTGCAGCGACGGGGCGAAAGAAGAATTTAATAGAGTGGAAATAGCTCTTCATGAATTTACTGACATGATTACTGAATTTCAATCCACCGGAGTTACTGATAGGCAGTTGCGTACGTTGTTACACAGACTCACCCATTGGAAGAATCGTAACTGTGCCTTGTCCAAGATTATTGAGGATACTTCTATGCTCCAAGTTCAGCAGAACCGAGACAAAATTTTTATGGATTTGATTAATAATTTGAAATTTCTGAAAAATAGTACTCTTGAGACTAATGTAAGTAAGGATAGAAGTCAGGTCACTGTTATGGAAGTTCTTCAAACTAGGGATGAGCACGTGACTAGTATTCTTGATTTACCTAATAATATGACCGGGGTAGATGGTGAGCGGTCTAGCCTACAGCCTAATACTGTTATAAATCCTGCTTGGACCCAAGCCAGTAATTCTGAACAAAGATCTAAAGTAGTCGGGAATTTTGCTTTTCGCACTTTGGAACTTCCCAATCCCGTGGAATTGCTGATTAAGAATTTACCTATATTTGAAATTAGAGACGCTGAACAGGCTTTTCTTTTTCTCAAACAGTTGATTATTTTTTGTAGACAAGTGAAAGCTTTTCAGATAACAGATTTTTTACTATTCCAAATTCTGTTCTCCCATACAAGGGGAGCTTTAACAAATTTAATTACTGAAGCCATGCAGTCCCAGTTAAGCGTACAGCGTTTCCAAGAACTTGTTATTCGGGAATTTATCCCCTCTCGAATTTTCCATAGCTTACTCACTAGACATTATTACCGGACTCAAAAGAGTACCGAAAGGTTTTTAGAGTTCGCAGAGGATATTGAAATTGTCAAGGAAGCCTTACTTGTCCCTCAAACTGAGTCAGAAGCTGTACGTATGGTGGGAGTGGGGGCTCGTTTACCTGAAGTGAGGAGTTTGTTTTTGGGATTGTTCCCCCCCACGTCTTGGTGCCAGTTACGAGAATTAGGACCTAACCTGAATGACGCTGCTGCTGCTCACCAAAACCTAGCGAGTAGCGATACCTTTGATTCTAGAACGGATAGGTCTGGACGGATATTACGAGAACCTGATTTTAGTCGTCCCCCTTCTAACCTAACCTCACAGAGTTCGAGATTGCCTCGGCAATGTACTTGGTGTAGGAAAGTCGGGCATTCAGTGGACCGATGTTGGGCCAGGCTTGGGCGGAGGCCTGCCAATAGGCAAGAATCTAATGCTAATCAAGCCCCGATTAGGAATAACAATAATGCCTGACAATTTAGCCAACAAGTCAGTGAGGGCGCGAATAAGGTTAGATATCCGATTGTAGCTAAAGTAGGTAGTAAGCTACCTTTACTTCAGATTTGTTTAAATTCCCATGCTTGTCAAGCTCTCATTGATTCCGGAAGTAGTTACTGCCTGGTGAATTATGATTTTGCGTCAAGTCATTGCTTTCAAGTATCTTCTGGCTCTGCGGTATGTTGCAGTGTTGATCAGAGTCCTGTTTTTACCTACGGTAAAACTATTCTCAGGGTTAAGATCCAACGATTCACCTGGAATTTTGAATTCTTTCTGATTAAGAATTTACCCGTGCAAGCTGTACTGGGTGTAAATTTTCTTACCAAAGCACGTTGTATTTTGGACTTGGCCCAAGGGAAACTGCGCTTCGGGTTCGACCCGGCGACCGTGGCGCCGTTTCTCTTCGACTATCGAAATGCTGATTACGAGGTTGTTGCGGCCACCATGGACCCACTGTTTGATGAAGGGCTTTCAGTGGAGCTGAGTCTGGCGCATCTTTCTACGGAAAGGGCGAAGGACATTGGGCAGTTGGCCAGGAGTTTCCCGGACGTCCTGACCAACGAGCTGGGGCTCACCAACCTCGTAGAGTATGACATTGTGCTAAAGGATGACCAACCGGTCAGGTTGCCTCCTTACAGGCTGTCCCCCCCTCGCATGCAGGCTCTTAAAATTAAGGTGCAGTCAATGTTAGACCAAGGCATAATAAGACCATCCAAATCTGCTTACTCCAGTCCAATCTTCCTGGTTCCGAAGGGCGACGATGATTTTCGTCCCGTCGTGGATTATAGGGTGTTAAATAGCAAAATTTCTGTTGAATCCGTCCCGCTACCGGACGTTCATAACAATTTTCATTGGTTCCAAAAAGCAAAATTTTTCACAAGTTTGGACTTGAACAGTGCTTATCACCAGATACCGCTTACCGAACGTTCCATGCAGTTAACGGCTTTTGCCACAGACTGGAACTTGTTCGAGTATACCAGAGTCCCTTTTGGAATTGCTGTTGGGGCCCAAGTCTTGACTCGGCTTCTGGATAATATATTTTCTGACATTAAATTCCGCTTTGTTTTCAATTACTTGGATGATCTTATTATTTACTCGGAGACCTATGAGGAGCATTTGGAACATTTGAGAGAAGTATTCTCTAGGCTTAGGAAAGCTCGCCTTACGGTGAAGCCTGCCAAAGTGAACTTTTTGGCCAAACGTCTCTCCTTCTTGGGGCATTTGATTAGTCCCGATGGGGTTACCATCGACCCTGATCGTACCCAGAAAATTCGGGATTTCCCGGTCCCGGTAAATTCTAAGGGTATAGCTAGGTTCGTCGGGATGGTTAACTATTTTGCCAAGTTCATCCCGAATTGTGCGGATATTTGTGCCCCGCTGAATGCCTTGCGCAAGAAGAACATTAGGTTCAAATGGGGTGAAGCTCAGCAAAGTGCCTTTGATCTGTTGAAACAAAAGATAGCTAACCCTCCTGTGTTGGCCATGGCAGACTTTTCACGCAGTTTCATCCTGCAGACTGATGCCTGTGGTAAAGCTTTAGCTGCCGTGCTACTCCAAGAGTTCCCGGAGGGCCGCCGTCCCATCGCTTTTGCCTCTAGGGTCCTTACCGCCCAAGAAAGGAAATTGTCAATGTATGAACTCGAGGCGTTGGCTGTTTTGTTTGGCATTGAAAAATATAGGATGTATTTAGAGCACCTTGAATTCCTACTAGAGACCGACAATCAGGCGTTAAGTTGGGTCCTGGGGCGCCCGAGAAAAACCGGTAAAATCGCTCGTTGGGCGTTGCGGATTTCCGCTTTCAAATTTAAGGTTAGCCATATACGTAGCTCGGCAAATGTAGTAGCTGATACCCTCTCTCGCATGTTTGAAGGGCAACCGGAAGAAGGTGAGTGTCCTGACTCTCAAACTGATGATGATTTCCACCATGGTTTGTTATCAGCTCTGTTGTCTGAATTACCGGCTTCTTTTGTTACTATCAAGCAGGCCCAAGAGGCCGATGATATTTTGCGTCCTATTTTGAATGACTTATCAGGTGGTAAATTACGCCCTCCTTACTCTGTGAAAGATGGGGTGCTTATGTGTAGAGCTAGAAAAGATGGCAGAAATAAGATTGTTATACCGGATGCTCTCGTCCCTATGATCTTCAAATATTTTCATGACTCCCCGTTAGGTGGTCACCTGGGTGTATATAAAACTGTGGAGAAAATTCGGGACAAATTCATTTGGAAGGGTCTGGAAAGAGACGTGCGGGCCCGTGTCAAAGCCTGCCAAATTTGTAAGGTCAGTAAACCCACCCAGCGAACTTACTATGGGTTTTTGGCTTCTCAGATCTCTACACGCCCTATGGAAAAGCTTTTTGTGGATTATGTTGGACGGTTACCGCGGTCACGCAAAGGTAACGGGTATATTTTGGTCTGTGTCGATGCCTTTTCGAAGTTTGTGTGGCTGTTTCCAGTCAGGCAGGCCACTACTAACACTACTATCTCCTCTTTATCTCGTATCTTTGCCAGTTTTGGCCCTCCCACCTTTCTCGTTAGTGACAATGCTACCCAGTTCACTTCACGTATTTTTCACAAATTCTGTTTTGATCAGGGGGTTACTCATATTACTACCACCCCCTTTTATCCTAATCCGTCGTTAGCGGAGAGGGTTAACAGGAACCTTCGTTCTGCCCTCATTGCCTTTCATTCGACGGATCACACCTTGTGGGATACTAATTTGGAGAGTTTAACCTACGCATTTAATACTGCTGTTCATGAAGCCCATGGTACCACCCCTATCAGTTTGATGTTAGGTTACAAACCAAACTGTCCTTTGTCTAACTTGTGGGCCATCAATGAATTGCTCCCTGACCAACTATCTGCAGAACTATTGAAAGAACGTTGGGGAAGAGCCCTACGCAATCTGAGGAACAGCCATGGGCGTTCTCAAGCTAAGTATAATCAAGACAGAGTCCCCATCCCCTTCAAACCGGGGGACAAAGTCTTTCTCAAAACTCATCCTGTTAGTAGTGCTGCTAACAGGTTTGCCGCCAAATTAGCCCCCCGTTTTTTTGGTCCATTAACTATTTCTCGTTTTACTACCCCTGTGTCAGTAATTCTGGTGGACGACAAAGGTAAAAACTTTAGGGCTCACGTTTCGCAGCTTAAGCTTGGAACGTAATTATTATACCCTCAGGGGTCTTCATGTGTGGGCATGAAGATATGGGAGCCAACGTTCCCAAGTGGCCCGAGTTAAGTTAGGTGGGGATTTTTTTTCTTGTTTTCTTGGGGTTTTCCTTCTTTGGGGTTTTCTTCTGTCATCTGCTTTCTCCTTCTCTATCCTTTTCTAGCTCTCCTATTTCTAAAATATTCAACTAAGTTCTTTTTCTTAATATTCTCTTTGATTTTTCTATATATATTTATACCATATAAATAATGTACATAACATAAAGATTATATATATTTTGTTTGGCTGTTTCAGTATATATATATATAATTTTAGAGTCTCTACTTTTGAAAATTTAAGCATTTCTCTCTTCTTTCTTCTTTCTTCTTCCTTTTTTCTTATTTCTCTTTCTTTTCTCCTTTTCCTCTATCTAGACCCACTTTTGCCACAAAAACATGAATAGGCGAACCTTTTTCCAAATTTCAGCCTCCTGTTTTGAGGTGTTTTCTTTATGATAGATTTTGGTATTATTGTACTGTTAATGTTTTGGTTTTCGCGTATTCATGTTTCTCTGTTTTTCTACCGTATAGCCACTGAGTATATTGGATTTTTGCTTTTGGGTTTTGGATTAGAGCGTGCTGTAACTGGGCTAGGATAAATAGGAATTCTGGGTTTTCTCTTATAGTATTTATTTTTTTTTCTATACAGTCAACTTTTACCATTCTCATTATTACATGCAGTCTAGTTGTTATATTGCTTATGTTGCGCCGATTATTCTGGTAGCGTTCCTCTGCGTAGACGTTCGTGCTCTTGTATGTTTGTTTGGCTGCCATCTTCCGTCTTGTTGTGTTTAATTGTTTGTTTATTTTCCTTTTTTTTGTTTTTCATACCTGCTGTCTTTTTTTTCTGTAAGTATAAAATTTCAATATTAATATTATATTAATTAATTTTTTTTTGTTTTTTTTACATCGCTTTCAAAACTTCATGCAGTATACATTATACATTATTTTGTTTACTTGTGCATTAATTACAAGGAACTAATATGCTCTACCAAAACCTCTCTGAAATGTAAAGCATTGTCCACTCGCAGTAATAAAGAGGCGGATTTAAAAAAAAGAAAGAAAAAAAAAACAAAGTAATCTCAATATTCTACAATCAAATTAACCATTCTTGAATATGTTTTTTTTCTTTCTCCATACTAAATGATACAACATAAGATAAATGTTGCATAATTACCCTATACGAGTCAAATCTTGGATTGTCAATTGGTTCTCACTGGTTTTAAAATAAGTCAAGCAAGCTATGCCAGTGTTTGAAACTAAATTCTCAAATTTTCCTAAAATGGATTATTACCAAAAACTTTCTTTCTCGTTCATTCTACTTCTGCGGTTTCTAGCGGTGCCGTTTCGCCGTTGTTTTGTCGGGTGTTTTCCTTACTCCTTCATGAGAGGGCGTGCCTGGTTTCGGTTCGCGGCTCCAGGCACGTCTGCTAATTTCATGAAGGAGGTTGCTGTTTCCTTCTTTGTCCTCGGGCGGCTGAGGAGTTACCGGGAATTCTTCCCCAGCGGGGCGTGGACAATGGTTTCCGTTTCCGGGGTATTGAACCCCGAGGTTTTGTTTACTTTATTTTACAGACCCCCGAACAGCTGGTGAAAGTATCTAGAGGCAGAGCTCGACTTCTATGAGGCCCGACCTGAGAGGCGGTCTCTTGCTCCGTCAGAGTGCATCTGGCGTGGAAGCAACTATGAAGAATCCTGCCTACCTTTTCTTTTCCAAAATTTATTCCTTTCTGGCACCTGTCTACTATACCGTTTCATGTTTCACCCCTCACTTTTCATTCATTGCATTGTTGTGCTAGCGCTAGTCATTCACATCATACTCTGTCATTTCTATCATCTTGTTTCATTTTTTAGCATTTAAATTCATCAATTTTCACCTTAAAAAAACCAGGAAAAGAAAGAAAAAAAAACTCAAAATTGTGTAAATTTAGCATCCCTGTATAGAAGGGAAATTTTGTATATAATTGATCTTAAATTATTTATTAACCTAATTTATCATGTTGGATATAAAACTAATTTATTCTAACTGAACTTCCATTTTGTGAAGTTTTCTTCATGATTTAAATGGTGCTCTAAATTATTTAAAAAAAAACCCCCTAATTTGAGCTGATTTAAAATCATTTTGTATATTATGCTATTGTTAAATTGTTAAAAAAAAACCCTAATTTGAGCTGATTTAAAATCATTTTGTATATTATGCTATTGTTAAATTGTTTGATGTTTTCCTCTTTCAAAATTTTCTGTATATATATGTAAAGAAGAGGAATTACTGGTGGAATTATTCTGTATATTAGGGTATTTTAAATTATTTAATGTTTTCTCTTTCAAAACATTTTGTATATATTTAAAAGTAAGAAATTTTCTGATGGTAAGCTTTGAGTGCCAGTTTCTTTGAAAATATTGTAACAATTTCCCCTTCAGGGATTTATTCTCTAAGAGACTTTCTAATATGTACGTACCTGTTTTTCATATAAGTTTTGTGTATTTTCAGATGCTTTTGTGCTTCGATGAGCTGCCCTCCTCTACGGCCCACTTAATTTTTTTCTGCCGAGCATACTTTGCACCATTCTGCGTTGGGCCACCCTCTACTCTACGTTTGGGTTGGCGCGCTGGGGACGCCTAGCGTACGCCTTCCTGCAAACCAGAAAAAAGAACCTGCCATGTTCTATATGCTACTGCTGCTCATCACATACTCAACAACTGGTCTACTGCACAATTTCTACTCACCAGTTATCTACTACAGTCTACAATCCGTCACCAATCAATTGGTTAAATCTATTACACAAACTACTGGTTACTACTGATGTTATACACTACTACTACACGATGTCAATGGACTACATTGTGTTCTGTGTTGGTGTTATGGCTGTTCAAGTTTAAGACTCTGGTTATATTCTTCACTAGGTTTAGGTGGTGGACCCTAAAAGAAAAAAAATTATATGGTGTTTGAACTTTACGCTCATTACGGCAGTATTAATTTCTCAAATGGACAAAGTTTTTGAAAAAAAAAAAAAAAATTCAAATTTTTTTTTTTCTCCTGGGTCGCAGAGGATGTGCCGCTTATTCTCGGCACGTTAATTATTTTGTATTTATTCAGCTTTTCCATCTATTTTCTATGTCTATTTATTCTTACCTTGTTAGTTTCAGTGTTTCTATATTTACGTAACTTGTTCTGTTTACGTACACATCTTTTGATTGCGCTAGCTTCCTTCCGTTGTTTTGTGTGCTTTCATTATTTTGCCCTTCCGGCATATATCGATTTTTTCTTGCCCGGAAATGCCCTCTTTATGTGGTAGTTGGTACTACGCTTGGGGGCGTTTCCCGGCAGGGTCTTATGTTCCCGAGCGGGGGACAGAGAGTTGTTCTTGGATCGTCGAAGCGAGAACTTGTGCTCCGATTCCTGTATCTACCGCCGTGCTCCGTTCCACCGAGGGGCCTTGCTGTGGATTTCTGCTGGTGTACTTAGCGGTACAGTCCGTAATTTACATCATGTAATCTTTATCTACATCTTCCACTTTATTCAGCAGGTATGTTTTTTTTGTCTTGAATTTTGCTGGTGGGTTTTAAGTTCAGTTTAGTTCGGATGTTTAATTTCACCCACCAGTTTCTGTTTCGTTTTACCATTTTATTATTTTCGGTTTTCTTATTTCTACGGTTGGATGCTAGCCAAACAATTACGTCTCTTTCGAGCCTTCAGCTCTTGGTATAGAATACATTTATGCTACAATATACCTTATTCTCTTGTACTCCTGCTTCACAGGGTACATTTATTCTGTTATTGTGATTTAGCCCAGTTTATGAAAAGTACAGGGTGACTACTAACCTTACTCTGAATGTGAAATAAACCTGGCATTAATGAAATTTTCATATAAAGGTTGTATTTGCATCCTTGTCTCCTACCACTACCTCATTGCTATTTGCAAATTGATACAGCCTGGGTGTTCAGCCCTTGAAGCACGTTTCAATATCAAAGAAGAAAATCAGCATTCGCTAAACACTTACTAGATGAGAAACACAAAAATTACCCTATAGAACAAACAATGCAAGTCCTACATAAACAAAAGAAAGGTAACAGACTCGATACTTTAGAAGCTTTAGAAATCTATAGACACAGAAATAATATACTTAACGACGACATTATCGAACACAATCCACTTTTTGATCTGGCTGTGAACGCACCCTCAGGCAATATATAGCCAGCGTAAAGTGCGTTTTTCTCAGTACACTTGAGGTATGTCTACCAAGAACTCAATATTAAGGTAAGCTTATATAAAAAAATTTCATTCTGATAATTTATTTCATTAATTCCAATCACCTATTCTATATTGTTCGTATCTTAAATACTTTAATAGGGCTGAAGATGACCTATATATTTGAGGTCGAAATGCATTCCAACTAATGAATCCAGCGATGAACAAAGATTGCCAATACCAGATAGTAAGGATCACAACACATCAACGGAACAACAAGATCCTAACATTTCAGCTAGCTACAAGAGAAGAAACAACAAAGTTTTTTATCCACCAAAAGAACACTTAGCTGCCTGCAAAGACAATTTCAACGCTAGCTTCAAGAGAAGAAACAAGGTCTTTCTTGGCCATAAAAAAACCACCCAGTTGCCTACAAAGACAACTCCAATAGTGAGTTTTTACGCAGTGTATTTTAGTTAAATGTACGCTAATATGACGAACCTATCTAGCAGGTTATTTTATAATTGAACACATTTTAATACAAACATCAAGCTATATTCTCTAGTATTACAACTTGCATAATCTGACAAGATTATTTTAACTTTTTATATCACATTATGCTGATCATTTTAATATTTTAAAATAGTGACGAAACTAGTTTAGTGATATTTTTTACAACTTGTAATTATATTTAATAAAAAAATATATGTAACTGATATTGGCAATATACATTTATCCTGGAACATTCTATAAGAAAAATTAAATAGAGGGTATAAGGCTGTACTAAAAACAAAAACTATTTCTGTAAAGAGAACATTGGCCCACTGTTTGACCGTCCAGTTGGCAAGTTGATGGCTCCACTCTAGACCTACTCGTCTGTGAATACGCGTCAGAGGTACACATACAGCAGTTTTCCGTCAATGAAGGCCTCCCTGCCGAAGCCTTCTGTACACTGTTTGCCTCGATACAAAAGTTCCAGTGGATGCTGTGAAGTTAGATGCCAGTTGTCTTGCAGTACTACGGCGGTACCGTCGTGCCCTTACAGCCAAATAACGGTCCTCTCTTTCTGATGTCACCCTTGGTCGTCCTTGCCCTGGTCTCCGGGATACATTTTCGGATTCTACAAACTGTTGCCACATCCGAGAAACAACAGAACGATTCACATTAACAACATCAGCTTGAGACTGTCCTCCTTCCATTCTTCCTATGTCTCTCCACCGAAGAATATCTTCTAGATGTCTTCTCTGTGCCATCCTGTACCTGCAGTAAATTTTTCCACAGCAAACGTTGATATTGGACTAAGCAACAAACACCCCCCCTAGTAGCCGCAAGACCTTGAAGTAGGTGGGGGGGCTTGCGTGTATCTGAGAACCTGTGGGCTGTACTGGAGGTGGAAACACCGAAGAGCTACTCATGCCAGGGTGGCCACAGGGGAGATACCAGACGAAGAAGCGGCTAACCAAGCCCAACCCTAAGGTGTAGTGCGACCCGTGCTGAGGGGGTGAATGGCACAGGGCTAATGTGTCACAAACGGGGCCTCTGGAAACCAGGCGACCTCCAGAGTATAAGCCTTACCCGGGCAAGCGGGGCTCTGCTTGGGTGGACTACTTAGATCCCTAGCTTCTCGTGGGACCAAAATGGAAAGCGTTTCGAAAACCACAAAAACAATCTCTGAGGACCACGACAGTGAGCCCTCAGCATTTGCAACCACTCTCCTTGACGAGGAAGCTCTTCTGGAGCAAGCCTCTGATATGGAAGTGGGCACAGGTACAATCTCGTCCGAGGAAGCAACTTTAACCTCGGCTGAGGAGAAAGAGCCTAAAAGGCCTCCTCCGGGCTTAGAAGAAGCCACGGAAAGGCTGGACAGGCTCCAAGTCAAACAAAAGAGACCCTCAGGGGCTCAGAGAAAGAAAGCCCTCAAAGAGAAATTGAAAGAACAAGGGATTGCCTGGGATCCCAAGAAATGGGGCAAAGGTAAACCGAAATCAACTGATCTCCAGAAGACAAGGGAGGAAATACCAAGGACAGGCGCTAAACGCAACCGGTCCGAGGGATCAACCCCTTCGCCTTCTGGAGTTGTAAAAAGGACAAGACACCATGAGGGCCAGGAAGAAGGGAAAGCTTCCACTAGCACCTCGTCCAAAGAAACATACAGGGAGTCTCTTACTAGTTTTAAAGCAGCTATAATCCCTGAAGATTATCCTACCACCAAGTTCTCGGAGGAGCAAATTGAAAGTCTCCAAGCGACGATAGTAGGGGCCTTTGAACCCCTTAAAGATGGTAGTTTCCCACAGTTCACAGGAGCCTATGGAGAGAGAGGCGCCCTCATACTCTCCTGCGCTAATGACACCACCAAAGACTGGGTGATGAATAAGATCCCACAAATGGAACCATGGCAAGGCATCAAACTTACCATAGGGTCCAGAGCAGAGATCTTACAAACTACTAAGGTGCTTTTCAAGACACCCAAGTTGTTTGCAAAGACTGATCCCAAGTTTTTAATCAGCATGCTGAAGGATCAGAACAAAACCCTACGTGGGGGAGACTGGAAAGTTATAAGTTCCAGGTCAGACCCATCAGGACAAACTCTTGTCTGCCTGGTAGACAAGGATGCCACAAAGGCTATAAAAGATCTGGGCAACAGAGCCTTTTTGGGCCTTGGTAGAATAACGATTTCAATTCTAGCCAAGGATGCCAATAAAGGTCCTTCAGATAAACCTTCAGCATAATAAGGCAGCTTCGGCCGCCTTCTGTAAAACCTTCAATACTGAAGGGATTGACCTGGCCCTGATTCAGGAACCTTGGATCTACAGGGGACGAATCGCAGGACTGGGAGAATGTCGAGGTAAGCTGATCTATTGTAGCAGGGATGATCATATTAGAACCTGTATTGTAGTACGCAATGGAATTCAAAGCTTACCACTTCTGGAATTTTGTTCCAGCGACATCACTACGGTGAAAATTAACAGTCAAGAAGGAGGAGGGAGCAGAGGCCTTATACTGAGCTCTGTTTATCTCCCCTACGATGGCAGCAACCCACCCACAAGGGAACTAGAGCAGTTGGTCGCACATACTACCCAGAGAGGGGAACAAACCATCTTTGGGTGTGACGCCAACTCTCATCATGAAATTTGGGGCAGCAAGGACACAAACAAAAGGGGTGAGTACCTTTTAGACTTTCTGCTTTCAAATAATTTATACATACTTAATGTTGGTAACAAACCTACCTTTGCTAATCGCATAAGGCAGGAAGTTATCGACATCACTTTTTGTACTGGGTACATTTATACTCAAATAACCGAATGGAAGGTCTTAGAGGAACCATCACTTTCGGATCATAACTACATATTCTTTAATGTTAATGTATGAATAAATACTAATCTCTATAGAAATCCCAGGAGAACCTGGTGGGAGCCCTATAAAGAGGATCTCACAGGAAGGATTGGGCAAATAGAGAAAATTAGATCATTTGGTGATATAGACAAGGCTGCATATTCTATACAAGAGGCTATACTTGATTGTTATCACCAAAACTGCCCCATGCCCACAGGGAAAAGAAATAAGAATGTGACATGGTGGACAAAGGACCTTGAATATAGGAGATGGAGAGTCAGACATCTCTTTAACAAGGCAAAAAGACTTGGAGATTGGGGGACGTATCATACAGCCCTCACAGACTACAATACAAGTATACGAAGGGCCAAAAGATCCAGCTGGCAAACGTACTGTCAAGAAATATCTAGCTTGTCAGGGGCAGCCAGGCTACAGAGATCATTGGCCCTCGGACCAATTAACCCTGTAGGAACATTATGTAAGCCTACAGGGGGATATACATGTTCGGCCGAAGAAACACTCAAAGTTCTCTTTGAGGTTCACTTTCCCGGCAGCCAAAATGATGACAATACGGGCAATTCCGAAGTCCATTGTGAAAACTCAAGACCAAGAGCATCACAAAGAGACTGGGAATCAGCACGCCAGGTCGTCACACTACATGGTGTTAAATGGGCAATAAATAAATTTAAACCATTTAAATCACCAGGTGGAGATGGCATCTTTCCTGCACTACTGCAGAAAGGGCCGGACTCACTGTATGTACATCTTTGTAATATCTTCAAGGCCAGTATAGCTTATGGCTATATTCCTCAGGCCTGGAGAGTAACAAAAGTAGTATTTATTCCTAAGCCTGGGCGGAATAATTACACCGAGGCTAAGGCATTTAGACCAATTAGTCTTTCATCGTTCCTTTTGAAGGCTTTAGAAAGACTGGTTGAAAGATATATTCGTAAGAGAGTACTTTCAGATACTCCTCTTCACAGGAATCAACATGCCTATCAGCCATCCAAATCCTGCATGACGGCGTTACACAGCCTAGTTAGCAGGTTGGAAGACTCTATGGCATGGAAGGAAACAGCTCTAGCGGCTTTCCTGGACATAGAGGGAGCATTTGATAACACCTCCTTTAAGTCTATGGTAACAGCTGCTCGGAAACGTGGAGTCAATGACACTCTTTGTAGATGGGTGAACTCCATGCTTAAGAGCAGGAAAATAATAGCCTGCCTTCTTGGGGTATTTATGGGGATAGTCGCTACGAGGGGATGCCCGCAGGGGGGTGTGCTTTCACCACTCCTGTGGAGTCTCGTGGTGGACGATCTTCTCAATGAGCTGACCCAAGAAGGATATTATATACAAGGCTACGCAGATGACATAGCATTGGTTGTTTTTGGGAAATTTCTCAATACAATCTCAGACATGCTGAATCGTGGTCTGAGGAAAATACACGACTGGTGCAAGCAGGAAGGTTTGTCCATTAATCCCAGCAAAACAGTTGTGGTTCCCTTTTCAAATAGGAGAAACTTGAAAGACCTAGGTGTACTTAAACTAGGTAATTCAACATTGGAATACTCCGAGACAGTTAAATATCTAGGACTTACACTGGATAAGAAACTGACTTGGAACAATCATATTGGAAATATCATACGTAGGGCTAGATGGTCACTCGTGACCATCAGACGCACTATCGGAGTAACCTGGGGCTTAAAACCTTGCATAAGCCATTGGCTTTATGTTGCAATGGTTAGGTGCCAGATATGTTATGGTGCCATCGTATGGTGGCGCAAAACGTTACAAACAACTGTAGTTGGCAAACTAACCCAACTGCAGAGACTTGCATGTCTATGCATTACGGGGGCCTTTAGAAGTACTCCTACCATTGCGTTGGAGACTCTTTTGAACCTCCCACCCATAGACATACATATTCAAGCGGAGGCCAGACTCACTGCCTATCGCTTAGTGCAAACAGGGAATTGGAGGAACAGCAGTTCAACAACTGCTCATACCTCCATATTGGAATTCCTGAATACTACAGAGTTGAGTATGAGGTCTGACATCATGAATACTCAATACTGCTCTCCTCCTTCTTTCAAGATCACTCTTGGCTCTCGAGATGACTGGGAAGGGGGATTTACTCCTGATAAGAAACGAGACCAGCTTGTATGGTTCACGGATGGATCCCGCATAGGGAATCAATCAGGAGCAGGCATATTTAGCCAAGCCCCAAGGACAAATATTAGCATAAGCCTTGGGAAATACTGCACAGTATTTCAAGCAGAAACAATTGCTATCTTGAGGTGTGCACTCAGAGGACTTGAGAAAGGCTACCAAGGTAAGCGAATTCTCATCCTCACAGATAGTCAGAGTGCCTTAAAAGCACTCTCCTCTGACCAGGTAAAATCAAAACTGGTATGGGAATGCCTAAACTCCCTCACTGCCCTCTCATCCCGCAACAGTCTTGAACTGAGGTGGGTGCCTGGGCATCAGGGAGTTGAAGGAAACGAGAAAGCAGATTTGTTGGCAAAAAGGGGTGCTCAGATACCCTTTTTTGGACCTGAACCTGTGGTGGGAATCACTACAACTACTGTGAGAACCTCGGTTAAAACATGGATAAGGGAGAAACACCAATATAGATGGGAAACCTATCCAGGACAAAGACAGGCTAGGGAGCTAGTACTGGGTCCAAACAACGCTCTCTCCTCTTCTATCTTGAAATTAGACAGAAGGGGAATAAGGAGGGTGGTTGCATTAATATCTGAGCATGGTCACTTCAGAAAACATCTATGCAAAGTGGGGCTCTATGAGTATGAACCCATTTGCAGATTATGCAAGCAGGAGGAAGAAACAGCCTCACACATCCTGTTTGACTGTCCTGTCCTGGCAAGGAAGAGACATGCTCTCTCCATCTCCAGGAAAGACTTAAGAAATGGAAAAGACATTGGAACCAAAATACTGCAACTTGTACAAGGAACAGATTTTGGGAAACAATGAATTTCCCTACTCGTGGGGCGAACAAGTCAGTGGAGGCTAACTTTAGATACCCTGTCTGGCAAGAAACCTGGCATGCCAGGGAAGTTTTGGAAGGAAGACATGAGCTTCCTAACCAAAAAAGGGGCAGCACAATAAGCCTTTTAGGCTGACGTGCAAGAGGTGCCAAACTCTTTAAAAAGCCCCCCGTAATCAAATCAAATCATCAAATCAAGCAACAAACACTATGCTTCAGCGCCCCTTTTGATAAGTGCACTGCCATTTTTTTTTGGTGCACTGACGTCATCGTTTGCATGTTTTTAAGATGACAGGAATGCCATCTTTAGTTCAGACTACGACTGTATGGACATTTACATTTTATATGAATACCTCTTATAGTAGACACAGGAAGGAGAAATATCAGTTTGTTGCTTTAATTTTGGACTCTAGTATATGTATTAAAACCACAATCCGTGTATATTGTAAAATTGGGATTATCGAGAATAAAGTAAAAAATATAATATTAGGAACACTTTAGACTGGGATTAAATATTCAGATGCCAAAATATAAGCGAGTTTTGCTTTAAGGAAGAACAAGAAAAATCACTCACAGATGTAGGACTCAATCTTCGGAAACCGCACTTTGCCTACAATCATGTGTACGTGAATTGCTAAAATTGGACATAGAAATCATGTTAGCTCCAATTGGAAAGACATTATAGTTTATCCGGAAGCTCCACAAAAGAGAAATAGTTTGTTTTATCCTATAGTATAGATTTTTCATATAGGTTTACTATTATTTGTACCACCAAGAATTTTGCTTATACTAAACATTGGAAGTAATAATAAGTTATAATTAAATGTGAATTTATGTAATTCGTGCCGTTTATGTAAAAAAAAATATGTCAATGTTGATAAATAAATGTTTTTAATTATTTACATGTGAAATGAATGATCTGGCGGTAGAATTAATAAACGCCGGAGAAGCGTCGGATAAATACTAGTAGAAAAATAATGTAGATAGTCAAGATTACGTTTTCAAGAACGATGTAGGTTTTTAATAAAACAAGATGTTAGGGAATCTGTGAGTTGGAGGCTAGAAGAGAGTTGATGTATTTAATATCGATCGAATAGGCCGTGAAGGGATGGATATCTGTTTGCAGCTTTTAGTTGGTAGAGTGTCAATATTAGACTGCCGTCACGGCTTAATGGAGTAATGAGAATGAATGATGTTATCTTAATACACATGTTCAGCTGTTTGGCCTTGTTGACTCCAGCCTCTCACACCCAGGGCTACTCACATTCGCCATCGCCTGCCTATTGGTCACGTGTCTACTAGGGGGCAGCACTGTATTTAATTCTTAAGAGGTTACAGCAGAAAATTTAAACTTTTACATTTTACTTTCTCTCCTATATGGTGCATAGATTAGAAAACGTATGCCTAATACAACATGAAATGGAGATGCACGTTGCACGATTCCTAGAAGGAAAAAGAGTTTGTGAAATTTTGTTTACCTGTTTGGGTTTACCCGATGCGGGTAAACTGTGCATTCTATTTACCTATATATTTTTTTTTTATTATGAACACTGTGTACTCACCGTCCCAGAATTTTTTTTATGTAACTAAAATATAAAGGGCCGTTTAATTATAATTTTTAATTTAAAATATGGCTGTAGCGATTTTAAAGAATTTAAATTACAAACCTATGTCTATTACTAATATAAAATATATATAGGTTAGCTTCTGTTGGGTAATTATCCTGGAAAATATATAATTATTAATTAAACTATTTTATAATTCTTAAATAGCTTCATTTCTGCCTAAATTCCTTGAATATTGAATTATCTTTAGTATTTGCTAAATTCTTAATATAGTCCTACACCTGGATGAATTGACTCAAGTAATTCTAGAAATAAAATTTATTGCCCTCTGCTAGAAAAAAAAAGTTTGTGAGATTACATAAATCCATCGTGCTATATTTCTAGTTACTGCTTGGTAATTATTCTCTAATTTTACTAAAGTTAATGGAGTTTTCTGGGTTTTGTGTATCATACATTTGAGGTTAGTTATTGATGTATTGATGTAACATATTCAAGTTATATACTTCGGAAATTTGTTAAAATTGTTAAGGCTTACTCAAGTTTTCTTGGGATTGGGGTAAAATGCATGGTTCCCTCTCCTTCCTCCCCTCAGAACTTCTGTTCTGGAGTTGGGTTCCACACCTTCCTTCCTCGATCCATTGAGGCATTCCTGGAGATCCAGCTATGAACCTAACCACAACATTGTGTCTAGGAGCTGGTTTCTATCTAACCTGGTATTGAGAGGTTCACATTTCATATCCCGTTTTTGCCCTAAGTCATATTATATACATATCTCTCCCTATTGAGACTTGTGGCTTTCACAAAATTTAATTTTTGTACGCCTCAATTTATGGTTATGTTCTTTCTTCTGTAATCTTACTTACGGGCTAACTTTTGATTTTTCTAGACTTCTCCATTACATGAAAAACTAGCACAGTAAAGTTGTAGAAACAAATAAAGTAAACATTTTGTCATACACATTTATTTATAATATTGCAGTAATAGGTATTCTTATAAATGGATATATATGTGATTTCATCATCATCATCATCATCATCATCATCATCAACTACAAGGACTGAGTTTATTAGCCCGTTCCGTCCTCAAAGTCTCTCCATCTTGTCTTGGGTCTTCCAGTATAACGTCTTCCTTGAGGCTGGTACATTAGTATTTGATAATTAATCCTTTCCGATGTCATTCTCTGTACATGATAATACCAATCTAATTTATTTTGCTTTATTTCTTCATGGAGCTTCTTTACCCTCAGTTCTTCGCGTATGTCTGTATTTCTTTTTTATCCAGTTTTGTATAGCCTGGTACATATCGTTACAATTTTATTTCGGCCGCATCTATTCGTCTTACATAGCTCTTTCTACCGTACATTAAACAGGTAACGGCCATAGTTTTGTAAAACTTTAATTGCGTATCCTTTCTAGTTTAACGGCCTAGAGTTATTTTAATAGTACCACGCATGTATTGAAATTTTTGTAACTTATTATTCAAGTCTTCTTGATTATTCGTAAGGAATATATTGCAGCCTAGATAATTAAAATTTGAGTCCTGTTCGATAATATTGTCATTTTGGTTAAGGTGGTACAATTTCGAACACTAAACGTATTTTCTTATTTTATGAACAAAATAAACAGAAGAAAAAACTATTTGTATTGTAATGACAAAGTTGGTAACCTAGTTGACCCTTCACAAAAATATGAAAGACACACAGCTGTTAAATTGGCCATAGGAATCAATGTTTCATTTTCAAAAAATCGTTCGAAAATGTACCGCATAGGTACAATTACGAACACCAGTAAGTAAAATTTCGATCAGTGGCATTTTCCACAAACAAACTGCCTTTTTCCTTCGGTTCCTACGCACAATTCATGATACCACGTTTTACATGACTGGCATCATATCCAGTCGCCTTTCTTCATGGACTGAGCACTGTTGTAGTTCAACAAACAAAAACCACACACGTCTTATTTTGTTGGGGCTGGGCTTTTCATTTTATTTCGCGGCATCTGAATATTAAACAGAAAATAAAAAATTGCTCCACTAATAGTTTAACCCGACATCATTCGCATATATGACTATCATACCGGGACTCGTATGTTAGATTTTACTAACGTACTTTTTTCTCTTTTATAGCTATTAATTACAACTCACACGTAGCCTATCTGGGCACAAATATTTTCCTAAGCACCCTGTTTTTGAACACTCTCAGATTATGTTCTTCCCAAAAAATAAGATAAGAGTTTCTGAACTGCATAAAAACAAGCATTTCCTGATTTGACTCTACATTTAACTTCTGTCTTAATGTTATTAGTGTGTAATTATTGCTCACAGATATTTGAATTGTTTTACCTGTTTGAACAATTTACCGGCTATTCTAACATTTTATGGAGCATTATTTTGACGTTCCTTGACCATGTACTTGTTTTTTCTGTATTAATTTCCAATCCAACATTCCTGCAGGCATCGAAAAGATTTTCTGCATTTCTCTCGATTGTGTTTACGTCATCGCCCAGTAAGCAAACATCATCTGCATAAGCTAACTCAAGGACTACCTTGTTTTTCACAACTTTCCTAATGGCACATTCCAAAGCGAAATTAGAAAGTAAAGATGATGGTGCATCTCCTTGCTTCAAGCCGCTTCTTTGGCAAATCTATCTGATATAAATTTCCCCACCCTGACTGTGCTATAGGTTCATTTAGACACATTTTGCCCAGCCTAACTAACTTCTTTGGTATCCCAAACTCAATGACGATATTGTACAATTTGTCTCGCCTAACTGCATGTTATGCTTTTTAAAGACTTATTATACCCTTTTTCTCCAAGATTGGCGAATACAAAATATATGATCAATGGTTGATCTATTTCGCCCAAAATCTACATTGGTGATCTCCAATGATTTCGTCCGCATATGGGGTTCATCTTGACAGCAGTATATTAGATAGAATTTTGTATGAGGTTGATAAGAGAGAAATTCCTCGATAGTTATTACGTTTATGGATCCGTATAATAATAGATTCTTGCCATTCCTCTGGCAATTCCTTCTTTCTCCAAATCATAAGAATGAGCTTATGGATCTCTGAGTTTAATCTATCCCCACCTGCCTTAATTAATTCTGCTGGAGTTTGGTCAACGCCTGGAGATTTGTGTGTTTTTAGTTTACCTGTAGCTATTTCTACTTCTGTTAGAGTTGGTTTAGCAACCAATGACCCTTCTGTGAATATTTCACTTTCCACGCTTTGGACATCTCCATGTACATTTAGTAAGTGATTAAAGAAATGTTTGCACCTATTCAAAATATTGTTCCAAGTTGCGAGTATAGTGCCATCATTGTCCTTATTTATGTATATTCTAGGTGAAAACCTTTCTTGAACTCATTTATTCCCTTTTAGAGGGAAACGCTATACCGCTTTGTTCTAATGGTTCTAGAGGTTTCTCGTTTAGCATTTTTGAGATTTTCGACCGTAGTGTCATTCGGATTTTGCAACCACTGTAGTTTTGCCTGATTTCTTGCATATACTAATTTCACGCACTCATCATCGAACGACGGTTTACTTGGTTTCAGTTCTAGCGGACCTAATTTTTCTTTTGTACCTACTTTAATCTTCTATATATATATGAATGTATGTGTGTGTGTGTGTGTCCTTTATGCATTACTACACCATTCATCCGATCGCCATGAAACTTTGGGAAGTTGTTGGGTACATTCCCGGGAAGGTTTCTGTCACACTACATTTTTAATTTTAGCCTTCGTTCGCGAGTTATGAGTGAAAAACGGCAAGAAAACGTGCATTTTTTACGCTTTCGAAGCATCAGTTATTCATTTCAGTTGTCAAATCAATTGCAGAAGGCTTTGTCTATTTTTGTCATACTTTGGAAACAATATCATCGCGATCGCTTTGGAAGGCAATGGATATCTCATGTTATTATAAACGCCAGAGAAGTTAATGATAAGGTGATGATAAGGTAATATTAAATATTTATTTAACGTGAAATATGCTTCTTATGAAAGATGGTTTACAGAAAATTCCGGGGAAGTTGCTTAGTTCGGGGTCCCGGCTACAATATTTCTATATGTAATGAAAAGTAAAATCTCTTATGTAGGGTCGTTAAATCTGCCTGAAATGTAACGGAATTATAAGTCTGGACAAATGAATATAGAAACTATGGCCTCAGTAGGCTTATTCCATTCTTCATCTATATAAGTAAAAACGAATATATGTCTGTCTGTCAAATACATTTACACACATTTTTTTCATCGTGAGTTTAATCGATTTCAATTCTCATAATCTTCTGAGATTGCAGCAACGCTCGACGGGTAATCTATATAGATCTTCTATATAGCCTACTTAAAAATGAATGTATGTGTGTCTGTCCTTTATGCATTACTGTGCCATTCATCCGATCACCATGAAACTTTGGGAAGTTGTTGAATACATTCCCGCAAAGGCATGCTACATTTTTAATTTTAGCTTTCGTTCGCGAGTTATGAGTGAAAACGGGATTGAGACGTACATTTCTTGCGCTTTCGAAACATCAGTTTTCAGTTGTCAAATCAATTGCAGATGACTTTGCCTACTTTCGTCATACCTTGGAAATAAAAGCATCGCGATCGTTCGAATTTTGTAAGCCCACCATGGCCGAATCATTTGTTTATAATATCAAGGCACGCAGACAGATGAAATTTTTGACCCTAGACGGAAGAAGAATAGTGAATATAGCCCTAAATGGACAAACATTATGCAGGGTTTTTTTAGGCCAGGGAACTCGAATCTGAGGTTATTTTTCCCATGCTGCGCTTTCTAATCGTGGAATTCACTTCAAAGCCGGATTTACAATTGTTTCATTAATTAGGCCTATCAATCGTTTAATTTAGACCTATGAATGTTTCGTGTGCAAAGTGTTAGTAAATATAATAGCTTAATTATTTTGCTCTTAATTTATAATCTTCCTATTAATTAATGTGGGCGAAGCCGCGGGGATCTGCTATAAGCTATAATAAGCTGTAGCTTATCTAGCGTTTTCTGAGGAAATAGTTTGTGTGTGATAAGTCGTTCTTCCCCATTTCAAATTCTAAATACCTATATATAGACCTTAAAGACCTCGAGTTTGAAAATCGAAAGTCCTTCATAAGTTATTTTCGCATTTACAAAATACAAAACCCGAGCGACGCCTGGCCTTTTAAGCTAGTATTGTATATAATACACTCCCAGGTTGTATCGATATTCTTAACCTACCATCCCCAGCTTATTGTTCGGCAGTGCTTTCTAGGATTGCAAATCTACTTGAAATCTCGACTTGGTAAGCATTCCTACTTTGGTCTCCACCTGGGAATTTCAGATTGGATCTCTCTATATCCAAATTTTGCCCAGTTCCTTTGTTGGGGTAGGTCATAAATCCGGTGCGATAGGAACAGTAAGTTGGGTCACACAGGAAATAGTAAAATAATTAAGGAATCTAGCCTCTGGAACTAGGATGGAGGACCAATTAAGTAAATTAATAAAAGGGCTTGTGAGCACAATGGACTTATCGTAGGTACTGGGTACAGGGATCCACGGATCTTAATTGGAATACAAATTTTAACATGTTATAGAACACTGAAACTTTATTCACACTGTGCACTAAAAGATATGAATTAAATAAATGCTTGAATAATAACTGAAATATGCCATTTGCAAATTGGCGGGAAACTTAGCACGTGGGTGAAAATATATGTAATTACAGCAGATATAATTTATATATTAAAACACTCGAAATACTTAATTGAGTCTGTTGATTTATGTTAAATTACAATTTTCTTAATATTAAGTGTAATTTACACTAGAAGAATGATGCACTGGTAACCATGTATTTCACAATGGCACGCAAATTTATTCGAGCTTAACACACGGATATATTAGCTGTATTGAATGCAACACTGTTGCAATTACTGAACTTAATTGCGAATGTTAGACAAAACTTGATAATTATAGTTTTGTTAGCAATTCGGGGTTTTAAGAGCACTTGAACAAAGCTTTTCACAAGACTAAAAACAGCGTGAATTGGAGTAAGACCTTTATGCGTCTGAACGCGATGAAGTCTGGCGATGCACTGACTAGAAGGAGCTTAGCGTCCTCATGGCGTTGGGCAGCATTACATCATAAAATGCGCGCGAGAGGATTACACCACATTACGAAATGCTGAGTCGAACGCGGGAATTACATAGCGGGAAATTGAATTAGAATAACTGACTAAACATGTTGCTTGCACTAACATCCTTTGTTTAATAAAATTTTCTCCCAATCAGCTGCAACTACAAGATAGTGATCCAAATCGCAATCGGCACCCCTAAATGTTCGAACGTCAATTATATTAGACTGGATCTTTGCAAAGTTTGATTATGAGTCCTTCCATGTGGCGAGGTCCATGTGTATTTATGAATATCACGATGTGGGTACTTTGTACTCTTTACGATTAAATTTTTAGCGGTGACAAAATCTTATTGTCGTTGTTTTGCAAGTGGTGGCTTCCGTTTCCAATCATGGGCTTGAAAATATACACCCTTTCTACTTTCGCATTGAAATCTCCTCACACAATTTTCATGTGATATGTCGGATACTGATCAAATGTTCGTTCTATTTCCTCATAAAAACAGTCCTTGTCATAACCTTGTTTATCCTATGTTGGTGCATAGACATTCATAACTATGATGTCACACCACTTTCCTCTAAAAATAACATAAGAAAACCTATCCTTAATAAACTCTACTTTCTTAATGCCGAATTAATTCTCCTATGTATGAAGAACCCGGTCCCTAATTGATGGTTATCATTCCCTTTCCCGTAGAAAAAGGTATAAGCGTTTGTCTCCAATGAACTTTCACCCTCCCATCTAACTTCCTGTATTGCTAATACATCTGACCCGTATTTAACTAATTGTCTAGTTTACGATTTAAGCGCGTCAGACCTATATAAGCTCCTAACGTTCCACGTTCCCAATCTATAGTTCTTACGATTTTTAGTCTCCCTCAGTGTAGTCCCTACCAGATATCCCAAAAAGGACTATTTTATCTCCGGAAAATTTTAAACTGTCAGGATCCATAAATCAGGCAGCGTTACTTAACAATATATATTACTGGGAGATGTTGCTAACCTCATGCCAAACCCCAAAGCTGGAGGACCACTTCATGTCGTCTGGCCGCGACTGCTTATTCAACATATTCGCAGCTACCCTTCATATCTGGAGGCCGTATCCTCTCTCCGCAACCTGAGGACGCGCCATGACGTGGTGACAAAGACACACCCCTTATATATATTACATGTGTATAGGTATATATTTACCTATATGTTACATAATACACGAAAATTACAAATTTTCGAAAAAAAGCTATTTTGCCTCGCGGTTTTCGACACACTTTACCTTCTAAGCGCTTCAGCCCTTAGATATACACCAATGACCTTAAGAAAGACGTTGTAGGGAAATAAATTCACTTTAAAATGAGTAGACATTTGTTATTTTCTCGTCAAATTTCGAAAGTTTTAACAATTTTAAGTTTTGGTCAAATTTCGAGATTTCGAAAGTAAACCGTACATCGTACTTTCTCTATATTTAGAGGTTAAATCTTTGTACATAAGCTGTATATTGTGTATTTACATCATGAAACTAGTGTAGAAATGTCATACAACTATTAAAATTGAATTTATTAAAAGCCGATCACGATACAAGCACAGTACATGCAATGGGAAGTGCATTATATTCCAGGCAATAAAGGCAGAACAGGGACAAAAAAATCATGTTATTTTGAAATTTGGCAGAGATGTGGGGGAAAGTGTCCTAAACAACGTCCCCATGGATAGGAGTTGAGCGGGGGGTGGGAACTTTTAAATATCGTTTCCATCAGTTTTCCCTAAATACACAAAAAACTATGGGTTCTAGCAAAAAACAGTTTGTGCACAAAATTAAATTTCATAAAAGTTCTTATAAAATTGATCGGAATGATATTTCTGCAGAATTAATAGTTCAGGAAATAGAAGGATATGTAGTATGACATAGTTATGGAAATTCTGTTTTACATACACCTAGCCTATATATTATATCTTTTAACAAAAAAGAGCAAATGATAATTAAATTAGCATGATGCCAAGCAAGCCAACTAGTTCTTAGAATAACATTCCTACTATAGGGAAACATCATACATAAAACTCATTATTATTATTATTATTATAAAACTTTTAAAAATCACACGGTATGAGTGCACGTTATAAGAAATATAAATCAGCCGTTATATGTTTCGTTTAAAATATAATTTGGAAAAATTGTAAAGAGTTAGATATAACTTATTTAGAAATCGTAAGACCTAGTAGGCATACATAGTACTTTAGATAAATGATTAGTTGTCTATTTTTTCAGCCTCCAATACTGGAATCTTAGTACATCGTATGATAAGTTAAGGTTATATTTTTCTATCTACCGAACACTCAGTATTTATACACATATATCTTATTAATTAAAGAGTGCCTAAACAATTTAAATTGCTTGGACGTTATCAATTTTAAACTCATCTTCTTCTAATGGTATACTGTTGGTGCATGTACCATGACAGGTTCTACAAAAGGATGAGCATTTAATACCAGTTTTTCGGCATTCATATCTTCCACCACACCGAGTTGCACAGTGACAAAATATGATGTGCAAATACTCTCAGGAGCCACATAGACAAGTAAACATTTATTTAAAGTAATAGGCAGTCGTACTATTCTTATAATTTCTAAATATATCTAATTCCTTACCATTTTTCAAAATACCGGTAATTTTTTAAAGAAACATAAAACGGCTAAGCTTTGCAACATGAATATTAATAATAATAAAATAATAATAATAATAATAATAATGATTTTTATGTGTAACGTTAACCATTAGTTCTAAGAACTTGTTTGCTTGCTTGGTATCATGCTAATTTAATTATCATCTGCTTTCTTTTTCGTATAAAAAAATTATATAGGTGTACGTAAAACAGAATTTCCATAACTTTGTCATACTACATATCCTTTTATTTCCTGAACTATCAATTCCACAAAAATATCATTCAGATCAATTTTACAAGAACTTTTATGTAGTTTAATTTTGTGTATAAACTATTCTTTGGTAGAACCCATAGCTTTTTGTGTATTTAGGAAAAACTGAGAGAAATTACATTTAAAAGTGCCCCCATCACCCGCTCACCCCCATCCATGGGGATTTTTACTATGTTGTTTAGGACACTTTCCCCCACATCTCTAACCAATTTCAAAACTACATGATTTGTTTGTCCCTATTTTTCCTTTCTTGCCTGGAATATAATGTATTTTCCATTACATGCACTGTGTATGTACCGTGATCGGATTTTTAATAAATTCCACTTTAATGGTTGTTTGATATTTCTCCACTTGTTTCATGATGTAAATACACAATATACAACTTAACCCCTAAATATACCCTAAAATATATTAGGGTAAACCCCTAAGATATAACCCGTAAATATACTGAAAGTGCGATGTACGGTTTTCTTTCGAAATCTCAAAATTTTACCGAAATTTAAATTGTTATAACTTTTGAATAATTGAAGGCAAAATAACAAATTACTTGTCATTTTAAAGTTAATTTATTTCCCTACAACGTCTTTATAAGAAGTTTGGCGAATACCTAAGGGCTTAATCGCTAGAAGGCAAAGTGTGTCGAAAAGCGCGAGGAGAAAGAACTTTTTCAAAAATTGTTATTTTCGCTGGCGGATATCTCGAAAACTATTGCGAATAGAAAAAATGTGTAAAGTCAAACCTGTAAAAAATTGTATCAGCTTGAATGTTGTATATAGCAACTTTTCCTCTACGATGCATCATTGCTTAGATATAGGCCTAAGCGAAAAACCTAAAAAAGCGATTTTCGGCAGGCCCCCCTGCCCCCCGCTCACCCCCAACTTCGGGAACTTTTAGTATGTTGTTCTGGACACTAGCTTCGACAACTCTGCAAAAATTTCAAAACTACACGATTTTTTTTTTCTAATTTTCGTTTGTTGCCTGGACGATAAGAACATTTGTGATTCCTACTATAACGCACTGTAATCTCATTTATATGTCACTACAACATTTTTGGTGTTATTTGCGACATTTTGATAGTAATGGTCTATTTCAAATGTACGCTTTTAGGAAAATCATTGTTGGGCTAACCTTTTCAGCTACGCATTCATCTTCATTTTACAGAACTACAGCGTTATTTTCCTGGCTGAACTGGGTATGTGTGCAAAATTTCGTCCAAATTGGTCTAGAAATGTAGATTTGTATAGGAAAAATACATATTCACATATCCGCATACCCACACACTTTCGATTTTATATAATAGACGTAGGTAGTCCCAACTTTGCTATATGGAGTGGAATCGTGGACGTCTGGTAACCCTCGGATGAAAATTAGGAAAGCTTAGTTTCCGTGTAATTATGTCCCATAGCTTATATGAATGTTGTTTTGGAATGTTTTCGCTGAGATTAATGTACAGTGTGTCCCACGCAAGAGTTGGCCAATGACGCAGGTTCCTGCGACGCGGCGGGCACAGCTCCAACTCCCGAGCGATCGGGTGAAATATCTACGCTAATGAAGCCGCGATCGGTGTTATGATTCAGGTTCTCACATTTACAGTTGGAATTACAATGAAAATAAACACGTACCTCATCACAAGAGATGTTGAAAATGTTTTCCTCTCGCATCCACACAACACTGACACCATTTTAGGGAATTTTCTTTCACGCGCACATGTTCAGCTTCCGAGACAGAGTTCATTTCTCTTGTGATAGGCCTATGTGATATTCTCTTTAAGTTCTTCTAACAGTATGTGAATATTATTTATGGAGAAACTTGAAAAATAAAGTGTATAGGTCAACTTCCCGTACATTACAAAGGAAACGGGTGAAATATCTACGCTAATAAAGCCCGCTGTTGGTGTAATGGTTCAGGTTCTCACAAAGGAAAACATATGTGATTTATTACATAATCTTGCAAGGTCGCAAGACGTCGGTTTTTAGCAAAATTCCCAGGTGTACGTCCTCCAAGCAGAGAAGCCGTGCGAAAACTTGTAAGCAAACTTCGGGAAACGGGTTCGATTCGCGATAGTAAACGAGGGACCAAGCGGCGCGTACTTACAGAACAGAAATTATATCAAACCCACACACATTAGAAGAACTTAAAGACAATATCAGAAGAGAAATTAATTCTATCTCGGAAGCTGAACTTATGCGCGTGAAAGAAAATTTCTTAAAAAGGTTCCAATGTTGTGTGAATGCGAGAGGAGGACATTTCCAACATCTCTTATAATGGCGTACGTGGCTATTGTCATTGTAATTCCAACTGTAAATGTGAGAACCTGAATCATAACACCGATCGCGGCTTCATTAGCGTAGATATTTCACCCGATCGCTCGGGAGTTGGAGCTGTGCCCGCCGCGCCGCAGGAACCCGCGTCATTGGCCAACTCTTGCGTGGGACACACTGTACAAGAAGACAAAGATTATGATTGGAATGGTGCCTCACGGTGGCTCATGCTTAGCGCGTGGGCCTGGATTGCAAGCGGTCATGCATGGTGTTGATCAAATTGAAAGACCCGAAAGACCTATGTGGCAAAAATATAATCCCGAGTACATACCATTTTGTCTACAAAAGTTTATTTGAAGGAGAGGAAGTGATACAGGATAAAGAATCAGAGGCACAGTGAAGGAATGCCAAAACTGCGTGTGTAGTAGCCTTTCTAGTATTAAATTTTTAATACATTGTCCAGTCCATAGGCATAATTTATTTTAGCCAAATAAAATTTAATAGCCAGTACTATAAGAAAATATTGTTTGTACATTGTATTGTTATGACATCTTAACTTCCATATATATTGTATACACTGTTCAGTGTTGAATATTTTCTCCAATATATCGTCAATGCACCATAATTTTGTTCTTATGATAAAAGTGTTTTCCATTCAACAGTACAAGTATGCACATTATTCACTTTTGTAAAATTATTGCTGGATACACATTGTTCATGTATTCAACATATTTTTGAATACTGTTCAATACTTAATAATTTTCTTATTAATAAAATTAAAATATCAGTATTGTGTTACTTTCTCGTACAACGTTAACTCCTGTCATCTGATGTTACAGTTAAGAGTCCGAAAACGTTATCTCTGAAAAATGCAAATTTTCGTTACAGCAAACAGTAGAATTACAATTAATTATATGTCATTATCTTCCGGCAGAATTCATCTATGTGTGGTAAAATTTTAAAAATGTTATCTTCATAAATAAGTAAGTTGTCATTAAATAAACAACGATAACAACCTTCTTTTCTTCCTCCTGAAAAGTTGTGTTTTTGGAGTTAACGTTGTCTGACTCTAAGCCCTCGATTTTGTGCTTCTATTTAAACCCTATGTAGGTTAAATATGAATGAAGTCTATTGCAACAATGTTGCCTAACAAGTAATTAAAAAGGTATATACTGATCATTGTTTCTGTATTAACTGAAGTAAGATTCTAATTACTGCTCATTGGTTTTGTTTTTGGATTATATCGTGGATAATTCCACGAATGACTTTGAAGTTCCCGATAAATTCACTAGAGACGTAGTCGCGTAGCAATTTATCTAGGGGAGTTCAACGTCACAAGTTGCATAATATTTTATTATGACTATATTTTTATGAATAAAATGTAATAAATAATTAAAAATGCATTAATTAGTGAATATATTGTATTTGATTTATTTGTATACCGTATAAAACCGAAATCAAACAGTTAAAAGGCATTCGTGACATATAATCAATGAGGGTGTTGTTTATGAACAAACACAACCACAATGATTGTTTGCTGAAACGGAAGATATTTGCTGTGGAAGATATTTTCCATAAAATATAATGCCGATATTTGTAAAAGTACTTCACTTCATTTGCACACTAAATCTTGAAAAGAAAACTTAATTATAGACCTATTATTAACCTACAGCGCTTAATAATACATGTTGGAAAGTTCTGTTTATTTATAGGCTATTTTTATAAATATTATTGTGATCATGTTGGTTAGTTATTTCTTTTACTTACACAGTAGGCTACAGTATTTTCCATTCTACATATACATATAATAATTTCTTAAAATTCAATATATTTCAATTTACTAAAGTACCCTTTAAATACAGAATATACAATTAATATTAATATCACAATATTTTCAACATGTTAAAATGTACTTACATTTAATTAACACTGGATGTGTGTGTTTGTGTGTGTATGTGTGGGTAAGCATATATAATATGCACGTTCTTGTGACCAAAAAAAAAAAAAAAATGTAAGAATGAAAAAAAAATAGATAATAGACCTACTAAAAGTATTAGTCATGACGTGTTGAGTTTAAATATCTTTAAAACCATTAATCTACAACCTCTTTCCGCAATTTAAAAAATAATTAATCATCGGTCTTGTAGGCCTAACAACAGGTCCGAATTGTATCGATAAGTAAGTTCATGAGCAACTTCAAAATCCTACTTACATTCTTCTACTCTTGCTAATTATCATTTATATCACTATCCAAACCGTTTAGAATTGCCTGCTGTGAAAGTTTTCGTTTTCCAGTGCACATGGTTACTAATCAATACAGCTGTTTCGGTCCTTATGAATTTACGTAAAAACAAGTACATAGAGGTACGATAAAAGGACGGCGATAAAAATCAAACACTAAAAGTATGATTCTTGCGATTCTCATACTGGACTGATCACCGATTAAAGCTCATGTATTGTAAAGAAAGTAAAATGTATACAATTGTTCAATTTTATGCAAACTTCAGAACAGAAAAACAAACATAATTAATCAGATTTGGAACTTGTTTCTTATTTCTAAACAGTTTTATTAAATATGCATTACAAGACATTATTTCAATGTGCTTATGCATTTTAAACGCCTTGACTTAAAACTAGATTCCCCCTATGCAGACAAATTGATTGGTTGACGGCCATTAACAGTGGAATGTGGTTGTGCTGGAATCGATGTTGATTTGTAAGCTCATGAACTTCTGCTATCTCGCGGCCTGACCGGCAACTTTTTCGCGAGGCTCCATGTACTCTGCCGGCAAGAATTGTTGATTCCTCTCTCTCCTGCAGATGGCAGTTCAATCTTGGAAGTTCACATTTCTCACCATTAGATGGCAGGGCAAGGTACAGTGAGGATGTAGTTCTTTATTGCTGCCTAATAGATGTCGTACACTTATAATAATCACAGCAATCCACTCACCAGAGCACTAGCAATGAATATTAGTCTAATATCAAATTCACGATTCTTCCAGTTGAAAGCATCTTCAGTTTTAACTGTATAACTATTCGAGCAAAAGCCTTTCATGGGCTGAAACTAGTATGACATATTTAAGGGAATAAAAAAAATGACCTCAACCCTGGCACAAGGACTCGAGATTTCAACACAGTAATAAGAAAAATTCTCCATTTTTTTTTATGTGCTAGATTCTCTTAATTCTACTTTTCTTCTACTTATGTCAGGGTCTTCGTTGCCCTATGAGCTCATGACTCGTGAATAAGAAATCGTTTCTAAATATTTAGTTTTCGAATGTTATAATCAAGTATCTTGTTTAGCAAACTTGGAAGTGTGTTGGCAGTACGTTATAACTTATAATGATTGCTTTATGTATCGCTGATCTAAAACTCTTTTGACATGAGCTTTGAAGACAGGAGAATTAATCGTAATAACTAGTACGTTTTCTGAATTTAACGCACTTTTCATTAATTTCCATGTTTATCTTGCTTCTATATATATATATATATTTTTTTTTTAGCAAGTCTGCAAGAGAACTTCAGCGTATATTGGACATTTATTTATTTCTTTTATTACCCAGTAGTGGCCAATTGTCTGCAATACACAAAAATTCGGATAGGCTACGTCAGGAACACTGCCGCAAGGTACGTGAAACGTATTGTATCTGCTGCCTAAATCTAACGCGCTTTATATGTGAAAATTTTTTGTTGTTGCAATAAATAGCAAAGTCAGTAAATCAGTCTCGTGTGTTATAGCCTACTATTTACTTAACATTTTTAATTAATAAATCTCTAATTAAAAATACCTTTTTTCTATCAAATTGATATAGGCAGAACTTATACTCGCTTCTCGTACGATCTAGCATGCAATTTAGTTAATGTTTTAAATTTAATGTATCTATAATTTAACACATATTCCCTGTCAAATTTGTTCATCTAGAGCAGGGCGTGACTCAATAAATTTACGTACCGGTACATCTAAGTGCATTGGACTGGAATAAGCCTACTGAGGCTGTGGTTTCATTTGTTCAAACTGTTCACTTACATGCGGTTTTATCAACGGACTTCCTCATAAAACTGATTTTAAAAACTCTTGCCACGTCATAAGTTTAACATTTTCACTGATACTGATGTGTATAGGCCTATGCGAGGCTTCGAATATTGATTAAAAGCAGAGATTAAGATTAATAGCATAATTCTTTATCAAAAAAGTTAGGTTTTTATTCATGTGTTAAGGTTGTTATTTATGAAAAAATTGCATAAAAATGTTCCCCATCTATTTCAAACTTAGTGCTCACCGATGATTTCACTTAATCAATACCACATTATCAGTGTATAATTAATATGAAAAGGTTAATCGTGCCACTTGGCCTGAAATTTCTTTCTTTCTCTGCCTACTTTAATCCAACGCAATGCTTTAATGGAACCTAAAGTTAGGGGAAGTCATCATGAAGCTCCCTCTCCGTTCACTATCCCCATTCCCATTCTGAAATGTGATTTTTCGTTTACTGCATTGATATTCTCCTATTATTCCATCAATTGACTATACAAATTTGATGTTTCAAATAATGTTTTATATACGGACTTCTATTTCTTCTATATTTTCCTTCTCTATCAAAGTCATGTCGATATTTGAATTGCTCAGGTCAATAAGTGCTTGAATGATACTTTTTTACAAAAGTCAAAGACTGCCATTTCATATCATGGCAAGAAAGATCCAAATCTGAGCTGTTAGTCCATATTTATAAGTCACTGAAATGTAGCCTCAAGGCAAGAACTGATACTTGATTCTTGATTCATAGTAGATTCTTGAGCATTTCTTGCTACGAGATTGGCTTCCCAAATGATTAAATTCACAATCCATTGTATAGTTAATAGTTTCTTTAATATGTTTTATTTCACTATTAGGGTACCTAATAGCAATGTAAGAACGGAATGTAAGAATGTGGCGGAATGTATGAACGGAAATAAAATTTGAGAATGATTTCATTGTGAATGTATCTATTATTGGCTATATTTCAATAAAAATGTTCGAAAAAATGTTCTCAAATTAATTTTAAATTTTATTGATTTACGTTATTACTATAATATTCGGAACTTTCTCCATAAATTCCAGAGAATCATTCTTAAATGTGTATACTACGGTGAAGGTGAAACCAGGAGAGCAGAGAGTCTAGATCAAAAGATTCCAACTGGCGGGGGCCCTCTAGGCCTTTTCTTTCTGCCCACGAAGTCAGTTTGGAAAATATATTTACATAATGGTGTTTCCGTCTGGCAAAGTGAAAATAGAGACTAGAGTTTTTTAAACTTTCAAGTGAATGCATTCCAAACCTTTCCATTTTTGGCAAAAATGACATCGCTATTTGGCAGCAATTACGTTCATCATGAACCGTTAGACCAGCCGACTGACAGATTCCTCCCTGCTTCTCCTTCTGAGGCTTTCAAGTATTAGCCGGTCACCGTAGCCGTGGTAGCTAAGGCGTTGCCTTGGAGCCGTGGTGAAGGAGTCTGGGGGTTCGAGTCCCTCCTCGGGCGTGGGTGTTTGTGTGTAAACGAAAAATCTGACAGATATAAGAAAAAAAAGAAAGAAAGGAGAAGAAATAAAAAGGAAAACAAACAACAACAAAAGAAACAGGATAACTAAAATCTTAATTGGAAACTAAAAAAAAAAAAAAAGTACGGCAATTGAAGTAGACATCCAGCTCTAGTAAATATAGCAGATCGGCCTCAATTTGCACACTGAACACTATTTGTGAGAATTTTTTATTTGTATGGTGCATTAGTTTCATTTTTTGAAAAATTCATCAGGGCGTAAACAATTTTAGTGAAATAAAAGGCCCGGCGTCGCTCGGGTTTTGTATTTTGTAAATGCGAAAATAACTTATGAAGGACTTTCGATTTTCAAACTCTAGGTCTTTAAGGTCTTTATAAAGGTATTTAGAATTTGAAATGGGGAAGAACGACTTATCACACACAAACTATTCCCTCAGAAAACGCTTATTATAGCTTATAGCAGATCCTCACGGCTTCTCCCAAGATAATTAATCGAAAGATTAACAATTAAGAGCAAAATAATTAAAATATTATATTTATTAACACTTTGCACGCGAAGGTGTAAACTAAACGATTGATAGGCCTAATTAATGAAACAGCTATAAATCCGGCTTTGAAGTGAATTTCACGATTAGAAAATAAATGGAAAAAGGCAGTATTCGAAAGATTATGAGAATTGAAATCGATTAAACTCACGATAAAAAAAAGTGCGTAAATGTATTTGACAGACAGACATAGTACATTAGTTTTTATTTATAGGTGAAGAATGGAATAAGCCTACTGAGGCCGTGATTTCTATATTCATTTGTCCAGACTTATAATTACGTTACATTCAGGCAGATTTAACGACCCTACATAAGATATTTTAATTACGATTACATATAAAAACGTTGTAGCCAGGACCCCGAACTAAGCAACTTCCCCGGAATTTTCTGTAAATTATATTCCATGTCAAATAAAATATGTTTAACATTACCTTATCGACATCTATAGCTTTTATAATAACCTGAGATATCCATTGCCTTCCATAGCGATCGCGACGATATTATTTCCAAGGTATGACAAAAATAGACAAAGCCGCTATTGATCTGACAACTGAAATGAATAACTGATGCTTCGAAAGCGTAAAAAATGCACGTTTTCTTGCCGTTTTTCACTCATAACTCGCGAACGAAGGCTAAAATTAAAAATGTAGTGTGACAGAAACCTTCCTGGGAATGTACCCAACAACTTCCCAAAGTTTCATGGCGATCGGAAGAATGGTGTAGTAATGCATAAAGGACACACACACACACACACACATTCATTTTTATATATATAGATTTTTAGAAATTCAGGTTAAGTACACAGCCCAGAATTTTTATGACAAATTCTCTTTAATGACATAAGCAAAAAAGACTACTTCAAAACTTCCTTAATTAAAAATGTTAGAAAAAAAGAAAGGTTATATAGGCCATACGATTTTTACGATATTTTCAGCTTATTATTTCTATCTTGTCTAATATTCTCGTCCCTTAATTTTACGCAGCCTGCTAATCAGCCTCCTGGACATAATAACTAGGGTTTCATGGAGAATTCAAATCGATCTGAATACGCTTACCGTATTGAAATTGTCATGAGAACGGGAATTGCAATTATTTGAGTCACCTAAAATGTGGGATCGGATTGAGATTGTATTCAACACCATGAAACATTACCGTATTCATTTTGATCTCAATACGCTAATGCAAGTGTTTCATTTGTCCTTGCGTCTGTGGTGCGAAAAGTTTCAGTAATGGTTCAATGTGGGACTATCGCGTTCTGTACATTCACTTGTTTTCAATACAGTATCGAAAACGGAATCGTATCGGAATGGGATCATATTAAAATCGATTTGAACTCTACATGAAATCGTAGTAATTATTCACCCCCGTATCTCGTGAAGTTGGAAATCTCTGCTGTAGAAGCTCTGTTTTAGACCAATTGCTTATGTACACAGCATTCATAATTTTTTCTAAGATATGTTATTTGAATCCATTTCTCATTCATGCTGTCGTGGTAGGGAACTCGAACGTCCAAAACCTAAACTACCTGTGCATTTACCGTATAAAAAAGCATTGAGTTTGTCGTTGCTTAAAGAATGAGGAAGGTCTTTCGACTTCAATAATGCACTGACTAATTCATGAATATTTTGTAATTCAAACATAAATACTTCTGAGACACCAAACAAAAAGTTATTTTTTGTTGGTCTGTGTTATCAGAGCATCACACATTCGACACCCGATACCGTATTCGGATTGGGAATTCAGGAATATGCTACTGATTAGTTAGCAGATCATGAACAGCTACAATCATCTAGACTTCGTTCAACTTATTTGAATTTGATTTTTATTTGACAGCATATTTCCTTTATAATTATTCAAAAATTAATTAACTTTCTTATTTGACAGCATATTTCCTTTATAATTATTCAAAAATTAATTAACTTTCTTATTTGACAGCATACTTTTTATAATTATGCCAAAGTTCATTAATTGATTCGTGGATATTTTATGTGAATTAAAAAAAAATATTAAGAAAATAATAGGTGTGTAATAAAATTATTGGGACCTCACCCTCGTTTTATATGAAAAGAATTTGTCGGGATCTGGGTTACAAAGGTTGAGAATCGTCAAGACTGATATAGAAAAAACAGTTTATATCCATGGCCCATTTCGTCTATTTCATTTGATTGCATAATTATACTTTTTGGTTAAGACTGTTTGCGGTAGGTGCAATAATATTTCCTCCCAACATGCACCTTTATGACAGAAGGGGATCCATATAGTCTGACGTTCAGCATGTTGGCGTAGAGACTGAACCTGCGACCTTCCGAATAGCACATAGGGTAAGGTTGATCTATTATAATAGCAAAAATTGAACAAAAAATTAACAAAATATGACATTTTGGGAAAATAGCTCTCCGCCAATGAATGTACAGTGTGAACCACGTTTGAGTTGGCTTATTGGGTGGGAATCTGGCGGCGTCAGCCACTGCAGTTTCAGCTGCGTAGATAATTCACCCGATCGCTCGGGAGTAAGAGCAGTGGCTCTCATCAAAGAGAATTGATTTTCATAATACGAAATTGATTTTAACACGAAATTATTAGTGTTTCACAATTTAATTTAGTACGAAACTATCGGTGTTTTTCATAACAGAAATTATTTTTTCGTAATTTCACGTAGTGTGAAATTATCAGTACTTTATATTTTTTTCAACGATTTACATGCAATTTCATTAAACATGAAATTAATGCACATACCATGTTGTGAATACATTAATGGTGTAGGAACAAATCATCAAGAAAACAATTGTTTATGATTGCTTTATTGTTAAATAATGTGATTTAGTTTGGATAGATCTTTACTTAAAGTTCAACAATTTTTATACAATTAACTAAATAGTATTAGTTATTTGTTTCCTTAAATATATTTTTTTATAAATTTTTATGGAAGATCAGCAAAGCATTAGTTGTCTATTTGTATAAATTTTTAAACACGTAAAACTATGTAACTTAAAGTAAATCGAGTAATCTCATAGGTGTGTGAAACTTCCAACTAGGCCTATACAGCTGTGCTGTTTAAAGTAATATTATTTTGTTACTGTAACAACAAAATAGAATCATCTTGAATTTTTGTAATAGGTTTATTAATTAGAAGTTTAATATTTAATTATTCTCATAGTTGTGTGAAACTTCCAACTATACAGCGTGTGCTGTTTAAAGATAGTTCATTTTGTGACTGTTGCAACACAATAGAATCATCTTGAATTTATATAATAAGTTTAATTATTAGAAGTTTAATATTTAATGATTTAAATGAAATGTGATTCATAGTCAACTTTAGTAACTTTATAATTGAATATTTTATTTATTCTTAATATAATAAAGTAAAATTCGTGTACCACACGTTAGTAAATAAATAGAGTATTGAAAACTTAATTTTTTATTTCAAGGGCTATATATATATTAGGTTCACAAATTATTATTTTATTTCATCAGTGTTCAGTACAAGGTACGTACAGTGTTTATTTGCATGTGAAATTAGGTGTCAGTTAAACTTCTGAGACAGTCTCTTTCTCCATACCTAACATAACGTAGTGCCACAAATCTCGACCTTAGCCATCTTGACATAGACCGAAACCAGGTAGTAACAAACTGAAAGAAGTAACGTCCTTCATTTCTGTTAAAATTTATTCATATCGCAAGGAAATCTGCAAGGAGAAAGAAAAGTTGAAGGAGTTAAGGAAATAAAATGCTTTACTAAAGAATGAAAATGAAAACTTGAATACTAGAATGAATGATTTAGAACAGTATTCAAGGAGGGACAATTTAATTATTCAAGGAATCCCTTAATCTGAATCTGTCTCCGAGATTATCAACAATGCCTCAGTTGTTACTAAAGTGCAGAAAACTTCGCAAAAGACGTTTGTACAGCACATCATCTGCCTCCTGCCCTGGGAAACTACGTCCAATAGTTGTCATATTCTGCCAAAGGGCAAGTCATGATGCCTGATTAAAGTGCTTCAAGGAAGAAAGCAGAAAAAACTACGATGGACGGGTCTTCAAATCCAAGCAATTATTCCAAAATTTCCTCAGGGTCGAATTTCGGTAAGTGAGCACGGCACATCTGCAACTAAAAATCTTTTCAAGAAAGCCAAGGAAATCGTGAAGCAGAAGAACTACACGTTTGCAAGGACAAAAGACTTTAAAATGCTTGTTTGGAAAGACGAAAATAGTCCTGCCATTAGAATTATTGAATACTCTGACATTGACAAGATGTAATTTGTCTCTTTTTCTTTTCTACTTTTTTTTTTTTTCAGATGACTTGTAACAGAGTTGTAAACTCTAAATTCTCACCTGATTTCAATGTTTATAAATCTTTGAGTATAAATTATAATATTATGTTTCTTGTACTTTTTTCAGTGATTTTGTTTTGTTTAATAACTAGGCTATATCAGGAAGTAATCTCTTAATTCTCAAATTATTTAATTTATTTATGCGTGAACTTAGAGGTTACACTATTTTTAATGTTCTGATTACAACAAATGCGATAGTGTTATAATGTTTTGTGAAAATGGATTAGATTATTGTATGGTTGGTAAATGCAGAGATAGGTCTAAGGCAGTCTAGTGCGATACATCTGAGGTTTAACTTTAACCACAATAAATTCAATACCGTAATTATAACTACTGTTAATAGACCACCTAGTCTCAGTATAACTGATATATTTAACCGACTTACAGCATTACTTGCAAAAATTTAGGCAATCTAAATTGGGTATCTTGTTTGAAGATATGCTTATTAATATTCAAATCACAGACATTTTTTGAGATGTATACGGGCAGAAAATATATATAAATATATATATATGAGGCTTTGTATAGTCCAACGTAGAGTCTAAACTACAATAGGTAGAGACTTGGAATTTTGACAGTACCTTCGTTTCATAATATAAGTGCTCACGAAGAAAGGATTTTTTTTTTATTTTAAATGCCAAAAACCAAATGTTTTAGAGGATACATAATACCTTTTTGCACAGAATTATCAAATCCAAATCACATTCCATGTACAGTTCTCATGACAACAATTTATTGTTGGCAGTGGTCACAGGTAGGTTTGGAATTAAATGAAACGGGACTTTGAGAAATTAGAGAAGCTTCAATATAATTCATATTATATGTAAATATGAAAGAATGAAATCCACAAAAATAATGCATAATGTGCTGCAGCCACATAACTTCCTCTACCCTGTGACATAGAGAATACCATTACGAGGCATGATAATATGTATATTAATTATATCGCAGGTTTTTGGGGAGGGAAGTATGAAAGTGAATTTATTTTTAATTTCATCCCCGAAACGGTTGTATGGTAACATGAGAGTGAGAAATGAAATATTCCGCAAAGACAATACCATTTTATGTTCCGGAATTTCTGTTTCTTCTTATTTCAACTTCTACCCGGCTTGGTGAGTAGAAGTGATGGGATGCAAAATTCTACATCCTCTATGAAGCCATAAAAAGCTATATCAAGCGTTTTCTGAGCGAATAGTTTTAATGTTATAAGACGTTCTACTTCATTTCAAATTCTAAATAGGCCTACCTATATAACGACCTATAATTTGAAAATCGAAAGTCCTTCATAAGATAATTTCCAAGTACAAAATATAAAACTCGGGCGACGCCGGGCCTTTTAAGCTACTAGTTATATAACAGATTATTATGCTACGCTTGCCCTCTTTGCTTTCATTAACGATTATTCTGAGCAAAGAACTTTGTCCAAGATCTATATCATTTGTAAGTGTTTATGTTACGACAATAGTCATACGCATACGGATATCATTTTCATAGATTTGTACCGAAGTACGACGAAAACATGAGTCTTAGGCTACGCCTATTTGTACGACTGCTTTTAACATTAGCATTAATTTTATTTCCTGTTTTTAGTCAGTCTACTGCCGAATTTTAAATTTAAATGTAAAGTTTTTTCCTCATAGATTGTTGCAAACATAGGCTATTTCTAAAATCAATGTAAATGGAAAACAGTCCTGTTTCTTTATGGAATCTTGGAACCTTGGAACTCAGCACATTCAAAATGGCCAGGTCCGGTTTCCGATTGAAGTATACATGATCTCAATGATTGTTGTCAATGTACTGTTTAACTCAGACTATATGCATTCAAGCATGTCACCTGTAATAAAATTATAACTATTCTTACTACCTCTGGGTATTAATTTATGGGTAATATATCTGTACAGTACTTTAATGAATGTAATTAAGATATTGTTACGTCACATGTAAAAAGCTTATTATAGTATGGTCACTAACACTTTCTTAATAATATTCTATTGAAGCAGTCTACACGTTCCGGCAATTCATGTTAAAAGATCTCAGGTTTTTTGTCCGCTCTACTGATAATAATCCATTAGAACTTCTTTAAGAATTTTGTGCTTCGCCATTTAATTTATCTTGAATGCCTTTAAATTACTTTCTAAGCTTAGTAATAAGATGGTGTACGGGTCTTATAAATTTTATATCTTCTTTTTTTTTTTACCATGGTTTTGTAAGAAACTAGCATGTACGAAGTAATCTGAATGCTTCATCCGTATTTTTTTAAGCAATTATTTAGCATTTCTTTTCGTATTGCTTTCCGTCTAATGATTTCTAATTTTCATTGCCTTCCCTTCTCTTAACCTAGCCAGTATATTTAATAGAGATATCCGGCATATAATTATGTTTTGATTTATCGGTTATGATTAATTCTTGATAAGCTTCGATATAAATAACATCTGGTAGTTTTCCAAGTTGAAAACACATTTAGTTTATAAAAAGCAAGTTAAGTTGGCTACTGGATGTTCAGAAATTACTAAATATGTATATTATTTCATTTTAAACTATCAGCGTCACCCAATAGTTCAAGTAGGAAATAATTTGTCAGAAGCTGTAATAGTTAAATATGGAGTCCCCCAAGGTTTAGTTTTGGGACCTTTTTTGTTCTTAGTGTACATAAATGACCTGGTTATAAATTGTACTACTGCCTGTACTTTATATGCGGATGATACTTGTCTGTTAAATAGAAGTTCCTGTTTGAATGAGTTAGAAATTCTTAGCAAAGATACGTTGGATAATGTGCAACTATGGTTTAATTCTAATGAATTATTTTTAAATCAAGAAAAAACACAGTCTATTCTTTGTAGCCTAAAACCAACTAATAATGGCATTTCTTCGACCTATAATGATGATGTAAAATTTTTAGGAGTCTGCCTTGATAACAAGCTAAACTGGGACAAGCATGTAACGTATCTCTGCACAAGAATCAGCAGGATTGTTTTTTTATTAAGAAATCTTAAGTATGTGTTACCAGCTTATCACTTGCGAAGTACTTACTTTGCCTTCTTTCAGAGTGTAATAGCTTACGGTATTATTTTCTGGGGAAACAGTTGCCAAATTTCCAAGATTTTAATTTGACAGAAGAGAGCCATAAGATCAATCACAAACTCAGAACAGACTGCTCATTGTAGACAGCTTTTTAAGAATTTGCAGATTATGACTGTTATTAATATATACATTTTTGAATTAATTTTATACATTAGACAAAATCTTAATCTGTTTGATGAAAGGAATGTTATCCACTCTTACAGAACAAGAAATGTCCATTTGCTACAGATGCCTCAGGTTAGATTGCACAAGACTGCTCAGAATTTTATGTATATGGGCTGTAGGCTTTGTAATTGTTTGCCACCACACCATATAGCTCTGCCTAATAGTGTATTCAAGAACAGACTTAGAACGTGGCTTCTCAATAATCCTATGTATGAAGTTAAAGAGTTTTTTAATGTTGATTTGTCTAGTATGTAAGTTATGTGTTCTTATATAATTATGTAATGTTTTATGTTTTTATATACTGACGTAGCCTATTGTAATTTTACTTAATGGCTTAATAATAATAATAATAATAATAATAATAATAATAATAATAATAATAATAATAATAATAATAATAGTAATAATAATAATAATAATAATAATAATAATAATAATAATAATAATAAGCATAATGCCTACAGAAGAAAAACAATTACGCTAACTTTTGAAATTTCGAAGTACTGCCCATTTGCTTTCATGTAATTATCACATACATAAGTTGAGTCTCCTGTCCAATATTTTACTCTTAAGCCAAATTATAGACTAGACCTATGTAATTTATATATTTTCCTTGTTCAAAGTAGTTATTACATAAAAGTATTACATTTTAATGGTATTTTATAGTTAAATAAATAGCCTTATATACAATCAATAATGAGTAGATATTCCAAAGTGATCAATGATTTCAAGTTCTTCTTATTTTGAAACTGGAGAAATCTGCTTTGGGTTTGAATACCTCAATTTTGTTTTTCTTTTGGTATTTCTCTGTATCGACCGTACGAGCAATAAGTTATATGTTTTTGAGAGGTAAAACTTTAATCGAGCAAACAGCTAGAATACTGTTTGTCTTTTTCTCGGAAGTATTCTATTCGTTACCCTCCTCAAGCCACTTATTTTTTGTTCTTGCACTTAACTTCGCATATTTAGTATTCAGAAAAGAAATGGCCCAGGGTTTGATATCATCATAAGTAAGACATGCTATAACCTAGGCCTATATTACAATGTGAATTTCCAGATAAATGAACGTAATTATACCTACATAGAATATTAATCTATGGCTAAATATAACTTACTCTTGCTAATATAAAATTCAATGGAAATTATACATTTAATAAAGAGACACAAATTACAAAGAATAAAGTTGTTTATATTATAGAAACAGTTTCCTAAAAGAAAAAATTGACCATATTCTGAAATGAAAGTTATAGAAAGTGGTGTGACAAGATTTTAGAATATAAGCAGGCCAACTATAGAGACGATTCGGAAAGACTGTGCTATCGTGTTGTAAGAAAGATGGTCAGAATTGATTTTGAAAAGGTGTATGTGAGAATAAACAAAATAACACTTCTGACTGGATCTTCTGAATTTTAAATAAGGGTTTGCATGAATAAAGGGACTTGGCATTATAAATACTACATTTCTGTGATCTTAGGATATAGTATCTAGACTAATAGTATTCCATCACTGATTATTGTAACGAGTAAACAGGATAGTGATATATTAATATATTGAATATTCATAGTAATATATTTTATATTTTTGGAATTAAAAGTAACTGTTCCCCAACTGGTCTAAACACCTGAAAGATGTCACATATTAATTACAAAGGAAAACAAGATATAATAATATAAGATAATATAAGATAATAACAATAATATAAGATAATAACAATAATAATAACAATAATATAAGGTAATATATTTGTAAACATCGAATCCACCAACAAAACCAAATGATAAAAATCTGCTGAACACATTACTCACACACCCTGCTCTTACTCCCCCTCCCACACGCAGATAACTCTCTCTCTCTCTCTCTCTCTCTCTCCCACTCATTCTATACTTGTTTGAAAGACACCTGATTCGCTCTTGTCATATCTTTGATTTCAACCTATTTATTTAAGTGTTGCACATCCATACAAAATAGGCCAGTACTAAAAATATTTTTTTCTACCGTAGTGCTTTTCATTCATTTTCCGCTTATGCTATAATGGAGGAACTCGAACTTCCTGCTCCCAGTGCCGGTAATCTAACCTATCAGCGTTTTTTTTTTCTGCCTTCGGACAGTATTTCAAAGCCTGTAACTTTTGATATATTAATGAACTTCATTTTGCAAATGTGGGAAACTTGAATAGAAGTATTAAAATTAGCCTTATGCCCTCATTAATAAAGCAACACAAAGAAGTGAGAAATAACTTATGTGTAAAAATATCTCGATAATATGATATCAATCTTATTGTAACGAAAGATATTCAACTAGTTTGATAAAATTCAACTTAAAATGTGATATACAGTAGTAGATTGTATGTCAAAACAAATATGAATTAGGTTAGAATACCAATACAGATTATTACATGGAATGATATTGTCTAAAAAATTAAGACGAGTCAAATTAAAATGAAATGGAATGATAATGTCTAAAAAATTAAGACAAGTCAAATTAAAAAGATTGATATCATATTGTCGAGATACTCCACACATAAGTTATTCCTCACTTCTTTGTATTGCTTTATTAATGAGGGAATAAGGCTAATTTTAATGCTTCTATTATATTTGATATATTTATTATTGCAGATATGGAATATAACCATATTGTTTACCTGTATCTTTACTACCTGCTTATTTCTGAATACTGACTAACGATAATTCATCAGGAAGCTAAATATGGTGCAAGACCTTCAAATGATGTGCCTGCCCATTGCCTGAGCTGAAGTAATCCACGTATCTATTGCCACCAGTATTAAAATACTAGTACTTTTAAAGTTTGCACCTTTCTAATTTGACACGTGTTTTAATCTTGATTAATCGCGGGCAAAGAGAGTTAAGTCCATTTTCTTGTTACTGAGAATTAGAGTGATTTAACACACTATACCAGCCCAACATAGCTTTAGAGATGGATAAACCCATGAGGCACACATCCATAACTACCGTACAATTTTGAACATGACTTACTGAACTTAACACAAATGTAGAGAACATTTTTATCTATAACTCTAAGGACATATCTCAATTTTTTAGGATGGTGGACTTAACTCTCTTTGTCCGCGCACCCTGGTATTCTCACGTAAGTAACATTTCTAATAAGCACTAAATTTCTATGGTAGAAAAAAGTAGTATGCAAGAGGCCTACATGCGTAAAGTGCATTGAAAAGTGTAGGAGTTTTTTAAAGCTCACCAATGACGCATTACAGCCTTTTCACACTCGGCCACTTGTGACGGTCACCGGCGAAGAAGCATTGGTTTAAATGGGAGTATTCACATTTGGTCACCGCGGTGACCCACCAAAACACAAGTGACGCTGCAGTGTCTACTCCGAACACTTGTGACTGTCACTTGTGACCGGTCACTGGTGAAGAAGCATTGGTTTAAATGGGAGTATTCACACTAGGTCACTTGTGACAGTCACCGTTCGGTCACTTTTATTATGACTGCCAACAATGCAAGTTGTATACACATAATTCATATGAATAATCGAGCTCGGCGAAACTAGTTATCCAGCCATGAGTTTAGATTCGATTAATAATGAAGATTTTATAAGTGAAGTCGCCCTGCCGTTTGGGATGTCAAAAGCGATTACAAATTGTTTAATCATGTAGCTACTATTGGCAATACTAGCGGTAACCGTCACAAGTGACCCAGGTGTGTTCACTGCAAAAACCGGTGACGGTCAAAAGTGACCCAGTGTGAAAAGGCCCTTACCCCATTAGAATCGCAGTATAGGTCTACTACAATAGATTAATTACTCGGGTAATCCGAGCATTAAAGATCAGGACTCAAATCATATTAGGTTAAACTATATGGAAAGGAATGTTTCAGACTATTTTATCCGCCAATCAAGATACATAATTAGTTGAATTTCAACCAAAAAAGTCACTGACACTGCAATCTTGTCGAAAGTACCTTTGCGCTACGCATTCCAAATTTATCTACATACCAAGAAGGAATGAATATTAAAACTCGCATTCTTTTTTTTTTTTTTAACACAGCTTTTGCTCCCGACCTCTTGATCAAAATAATATTTGTAATACTGACCCCATTAACTCATCAGTAAAATCGAAGTTTTGGAGAAATGATCTAATCCAAGGAGACATCATAATTGCCACCTGATAGTGTTAGCACTTTACTCCTAGCCTACTGATGTTTCCGAAAACATTGTTTAGAATCCAAGAGATCTAAAAACGTGTCTGAACGCTGAAAATTCGACATCGAATGTGGGAGACGAACACAGCACTTTATGTACCTAAAGCGCTTATATTGCAGATTAACAATTTTTGAAACTTCTAATCTTAATCCGTAACATACAACACTTAGGTACTTCTGCCTTACGTGTGAAATTACACTCTCAACTCTTTCTATCTTCTCCTGCATATTTTAACTCGCCATAGCTTCTTGTCTTCTTGATGTCATCCATTATCTCAAATCTTGTTCTAACAAGTATGCCTATTTTATATTTTTCCTTCAGTTTCATTCAGGAGAAATTGTCTTCGCCTCATGGCGTGATCTAACCAATTAATTTTTCCACTTTGTTTCTACAACTACTCAGATACATCTCTTCCCATCCGTTCTTTTTAAAACTTCTTCATTCCCAAAGTTCTCTTAATATTTCCTTTCCTTTTTCTTCAACGTCCATATTTCAGCTCCAAAGGACGCAACTTTCCATATATAGTATTTCCTTAGCTGCAAACCTAGATTTGCGCTTTTACCCTGAATAGTAACTTATATGAACTCGCAGCTCCTGAGTGCATTCCGAGGTTAAGGAGTTAAGAATCATCCTGTTTAGCCTATAAGTAATATGTCGGCAAATTTATTCACAAAGAACTTGCATTACACTGGCTGACAGCAGAGGGATTTTTTTGCCTATTTATTTCCCGCGTGTTAAGAGCAGGAAGTTAGCCATTAGTATGTGTTCCTCTGCAATCAAAGTGACGAGCCGCTCCAGTCAACCCTTAAATCTCAGCGTTGAGTTCTATTACTTCAGCAGGCACATGGAAGTCACTTTCCGTTGGAATAGTATTCTTTTTAGAAAGCAACTTCTTTTATAGTATTTTACTTTTATTGAATTCTTCAAATTTTGAAATTACATTTCATGATCAAGTTCAGTAACTCAATAGGCCTAAAAACACAATGAAATAGAAACACACAATAGAAATATTAGAAAAAAATCGTAAGGAAATATGTTAACCCTTAAATTAGAGAAACTCAATTCGTAAAACATTTATCAGCCCGTCTCAGACTGCAAAGAAAACAAGGTTCACAAGGTACACAATAAGCCCTTAGTTTATTTATTGTACATTATTCTGTATTTTATATCTAAATTAAATTTGTCTTCTAATTTAATTTCGGCCATTTCTTCTGAAATTCAACATCAATTACTGTATGATATAGATGTATTACCTTTTCTAGGGTCAATAAAGAATAAATCTAATTAAACTTAATACCTTTTTCAGAAGAGCCCTAAGAGTCACAACTTCATATCATTTTCTTGTAATTCCCGCTTCAGAAGATCAATGGAGAAAGTATCCCCGATAGTAATCCGGGATGGTTCCTCGAGCTCCTACTACTATTAAATAGTGCCGTAGTTCGGATATCGAAAAGAACAAAACGGAGCAAATTGTTTCGTACCCTTCCCCCTTCAAGATCTGCGGTAATAGTATTCTTTTGAAAACGGAATTTTTCATATAAATTAAAAAAATATCTTGAAAACCACGGAGTTTAGCAAAAAATTAGGAACCAAATTAAAGATAATAAAATTTTCTACAAAAAATTCCTGTGCACTGTTTCTCCATACTTCCGCAGCTAAAGGAGGGGGAAGGCTGTAAAATTAAGTAGCTTACTGTACTACTTCCGCTGGATTACCTCCTCGAAACCTCCTCGCACTTGGTGCTCAAAAGTAGCGGGTGGAGAACACGCAAAGCCACCTGCTCTGTCTAATTGTTGATTTTTTTACTGATGAGCAACCAATAGAGTACATAATAGCATATTTTTCTTACGAAAAAGAACATACCATACTTAATATTTCAGTGATGAGTGTCTTGATGCCCATTGTTAAGTATCATCCAGAAAGTAAAGAACGACTTGGCATAGCTAAGTAATAACTAAAGATGCAGTACCATACTCTATTATTTCTCAACGTAATCGCCATTGCTCTCAAGGCATTTGTTGTAACCTTTTTTCAATGCCGAAGTTATACTCTTCTACGCCAAAGACATGAGCCACGATGTCACTACCGCTTTGAAAGGTCTTTATCGGTGAAAGAAGTATGGATGAGCAGTGAAAGATCGATGGGGAGTGAAGGATTTCTTTGGGAACAGTACTTACTTCGAATCCTGTTCACTTCAGTTTTCCTAGTGACACACCTCTCTTCCGATGACTATTCTTGCTCAGCTTCAAAACATGATTTACCTCAGGGCCGTGTTCCCTATAGTAGCCTATGTGAACTTACCTTCTATAAATGATACACTTTGAAACCAAGTCACTTTTGTTTGATTCAATATCACTTTCAACAATTTGCACGTATATTATATTTATTTGGATTGTGCGTGTTGTTCACCACTATAGTCCATTTGAAACGTCGGAGGAGCAAACATAAACACGGGAGGGAAGAAGCGAAAAGCGCAGTTCACAAGATGTCGAACGAAGAAGGTTTGGCAGTGTTTAAGTTTAGTTGTCCTTACTTTCGCCATTTTCCCACGCAATTATTGAAATACAGCTAGCCTACTTAACTCCTCCATGCCCAATGTTTATTACCCTTCTCAACTCACAATATTTCGCAGCAACATTTCAATCACTTTAATTAAAATCCTTTTTGTGCATTATAAGTCTACATATTAGTTGTATTTCAACAAATTAAGCAGTATTTTTAGTATAATAATTTTAAAACAGAATTGACACTTGGACAGCACGAGAATATGAAGATAATAATTACAATAATAATAACAAAAACGATAATAATAATAATAATAATAACCATAATACGCAATAATAAACAATAACAATAATAATAATAACCATGATACGCTATAAAAATAATAAAATAGTAATAATAATAATAATGATGATGATGATGATGATGATGATGATGATGATGATGAAAAGAATAGAACAGTACCACTGCCGAAATTACCTTCGTGTAAAGTTTAACAGATTAATGGAAGTGGTAGTATTAGAACGCCTGTACCATAAGGTCGATGATGAAACTTTATTTAGTAGCCTATATCTCAAATCGATGTATGTGGATAATCATGCAGTACAGTTTTGTACAAATTGATTATTCGAATTTTTTCACCACTACTTAATGCTTTACCTCGTGGATGTTTTTTTTCACCGGTGACTGCATCTTGGAGCTGCCAGGTTGAGCATTATCCTCCATTTTGCAAAGTAGCACAAGTAAACTTAACTCCGTAGTGCTAACATCCCAGAAAGGATAAGGCCTACCACCCGACCGCTGCGTCATCTACCATAGGCAGACAGCAGGATTGGGAGCATATGGTCAGCATGCCGACACCCACGCCGTTAATGGTGGTTTCCATGACCGGAGCCGCTATTTGTCTATCAAGTAGATCCTCAATTTGAATCACGAACGAGGCTGAGTGCACCCCTACCAAACCTCCCTTCCTCAGAAAAATCCGAGCAGGTACCGCGGATCGAACCCGGGCCGAGGGATCTGTAGTCAGCGACGCTAACCACAAGACCACGCCGGCGGCCTAGTAGCACAAGTAAACTACTTAATTTCTAGTTCCTAATAGTGATAAATATAACACTATCACATTAACAGCATCGTAACAAAAACAATACCGATGGCGACAATAATTAATAATAAAATAGGAATAACGAAACAATAATAATAACAATAACAATAATAATAATAATAGTAATAATAAAAATGGGTACGAAGCAAAGATTCACTTCTGAAAGAAAACAAAACGTTGCAAATACACTACCACCAGACACTGCGTTTACTTCAAACTAATACAAGAACAAGCGAAAGGTTGTGAACCGTGCTGCCAGTGGTGTGTTACTGTCTCAACCAATGAGAGCCAGCAAGAAAAGGTGAGTGACACAGAGAGCGTGTTTATGTTTGCTCCTCCGACGTTTCAAATGGAGTATACTATTATCTTTATTTATGAGTACTTACGTGCCTTTTCATTAAATTCACTTCACTTGTGCAAAATATACTCACACGGCGTGTTTATTAATTACAATTGATTATTAAAAGACTATTGTTATACAATTTAAAAAACCATAGTTTTGACCATGTAATTGCACCTTGGTCGTCTTACATTTTGATTCAGCGAAACGAAAGAGGCGTTTCTTCTTGTATTTTGACAATGACTGTAGGAAATAAATTTAGATATGTTTTTACGGTAATATATTATTAATTTCAACTTATAAAGTTTTTCTATTTTCATAACATTGAATTCAACATATAATAGTTTTGATGGGTAATCAATAGGTTTATTTAAACAAATTCTTAGTATTCTCTTTTGAAGTAAAATGTAGTAGGCTACAATAAAATGATCAGTTGATCACATACTGGATAAACTTAGCTGATGGAGCCTGTTTTTATTACTCGTCCATGTGTTGTATTTTATTTTACCTGGGGTTGTAGGACTCGCCTAATTGATATGCCCCACTTTCTTGGGATGACAAAGAAGAAGAAGAAGAAAGAAAGAAAAAAGAAGGAAGAAAGATCTGAAGATGATTTTTTCCAACAAGTGGCACTGTTCTAGAGTGGCGAAGAACCGAAAAGAATGACGTAAACTAAACAAAGAGGCACTCAAGAATTTGAGAAAACTTCCCCGGAATTGCAAAAGAATAGCCATCTTGCGTAGGCTTTCCGTTAATTGAAAACGGGCTAACTGGTAGGGCTGTATATTACGGAAATCCTTGTAGAACTGTGTGGGGAATAGTACTAGCTGATTTTATGGAAAATTCCTGTTTCTGACAATATAATTAATACACATTCTGAAAACTATAAAAGATTTATTGGAACTTGACTTTTATCACAGGTTTCTCTTAACAGCAATAATAACAGTTGCCCGTCTCATAGCCTAGTTAACACTAGAGCTTAATCGTTGATGGAAAGCAGAGACTTTCCAGGATTGCCCACAAACTGTACTAGATCTTGCACTATTCTCATAGCAAAGAATGTAGATATTTTTATTCTTTGTGGTCCAGAGACCTGATATTTTCTGTGGCTTCATAAAGTTTAACTAATACTGCTCAGGATAAACGTATGACAGAATCAAAGCAATTTGTAAGGATCGTAGAAATTGAACGTTTCCTATGTTTTTATTTTATTTCTGGGACATGGTGGACAGAATGACAACAGGCAAGATAATTCAGTAGTACGTAGTCTAGGATTTCATCCTTCGTGAGGTCATAGGAGGCTACAGCTGAAATATTATCTGGAGTAATATTATTTCAAGTTTAAAATCAATCCGCTTTATTTTACTTAACTTCGGATTATTTGATTAAATAAAAAATGTTGAAATAAGTTTTTACTTAATAAAAACATATTTTCCTCATTTATTCACTGATTCTGCTGCTTTAGTCCAGTCAACAAAATGGTTGTAGAGAAAAATGGAAGGAACACAATTTTTTACTTTGGGGCTTTGTTTGGACTAGTTAGAAAACAATACCAAAACTGTCAACAGTCCTGTCACGAGGTACTTTTACCTGGAAATAGGTCCGATGTTAATGATTTTTTAATATGTTGTATGTGGGTATTCTGTGGTGTAGAATCCAAGTTGTTCAATTCCAGAATCCTGTGCAAACTTCAGGGCAACCGAAAAATCTCGACATTTTTTGCGTTCTTTCAGTGTTTTCCTTATAACTCCTACACAACGCATTTTAGCTTAAAACACTTCATTACAAAAGTTAAAAACCATTAAATTTTCTACTATTTCCTACTATTTGCAATTTACCGAAATATGGCACTTCAAACTTTTGAAAATTTTCGAAAACTCGAAAAACTGCGAAAACTGCGAAAAATGCAGGATTTTTCCTAGTAACTTTCATCTTTAAACGTTTTTATATGAATAACGTTAGGTACCCTACACAATAGAAAATCTACCCTTAACGAGATGTTCATTTCAGAATAAATAACACAATTATTGTCGATGTATAAAATGTATATTATAAAAATTTATACTACATGTTATGATATGTGGATATATTAAGTAAGTAGAAAATATGTATATTATTACAAATTATCCGTAAATATTGATTCACGAAAGTCTTGACCTCTTTGCTCCCGATGGCAAGTCGGCATCATCTCTCAGTAATTCCTCTTCCTCCTGAGCAATGATCTCATCGATGACGTCCTCCTTTGCTACCATTTCAGTCAGAGTTGTACGAAGCATTCACTTCTAACAGGAAGAAGACCTTGGCACCAGAAAATGTGCAATAACACTGCCCAACAATGAAAATGTTTCGGGCTCAAAAATTGCTGATTCTTATGTATTTCCACCTGCTGAATTAAAAAATCACCATAGAAATTACCGATTAGCTCTTGTTTTGGAGATACAGTGACACGGTATATTCTCTATAGTCAACATTTTCAGTTTCGGGAAAATTTGTTTTTGGATGTTGACACACTTATCAACTGTCAAAATACAACAGTAATCTAGCTGTGGGTAGATTATAAACGTAAACACTATTGTTGTGACGGTGAATTTCGTATAATCTGTTGTGATTAGTGCAGAATTTTTGTTTTGGAGAGTTTCAAAGAGCAAAATTTATTACATCAATATGCCACGGAAATGTGTAAATTTAGTGAAAAATTTTTGTTACATTTGTGATGAAATAACATTTTCGTCACAGAAACGCAAACTGGCGCCTCTTGTGAAGACTGCTTACCAATATTATTTTGGTATGAAAGTAGGGGACCAGGATAAGGCATGGGCCCTACATATATGTTGCAACTAATGTTTAGTTTTATTACGAGAATGGCTGAAAAATAAAAAAACTATCAAAGCATTTGCTGTGCCTATGGTTTGGCAGGAGCCTACAAACCATACAGATGACTGCTATTTTTGCTTAACTCCGCCTATAAAGGCGGGATTGTCAATGAGAAAAGAAGGAACAGTTCAACACCCGAATCTTCCATCTGCTATTCGACCTATTCCACATTCAAACAGTTTACCAGTTCCTACTCCACCCCAAAATTATGAATTGGAAGTAGAAAATGAGGGCAGTGTGGAAGAAGAAGAACTCAACAAGCCTTCAACATCCCATGACCCTGATTTTGAAGTAAAAGATGATCAACCGCACAGATTGAGCCAATCGGAGTTGAGTGATCTCATTCGAGACCTTGACTTGTCACAGGAGAAGGCAGAACTTCTAGGGTCCAGGTTACAGCAATGGAATCTTCTTCAACGTGATGTCAGAGTCTCCAAATACAGACGTCAATGGAATCTGCTTCCTTTTTTTTTTTTTTGAGAAGAAAACAATCTTGTTTTTTGCTGTGACATTAATGGTTTGCTGAAAACTTTGAATTTGAAGCATGATCCCACTGAATGGAGGCTATTCATAGACTCCTCCAAGCTTAGTTTGAAAGCTGTATTGCTTCACAATGGCAACCGTCTTCCTTCTATTCCTATTAGTCATGCAGTTCACATGAAGGAGATTTATGCAAATATGAAAGCCCTCCTCGACTCAATTAAATTTGCTGAAAATCTGTGGCGATCTAAAAGTCATTGCTATACTTCTAGGAAAGCAATTAGGGTACACTAAATACTGTTGCTTTTTATGTATGTGGGACAGTAGGGATAGGAAATCACATTATATTCAAGCAGATTGGCCTACAAGAAATTTTAACTCTAGTGAGAAAAATGTCGTTGCTGAGCCTCTTGTGGATCCAAAAGATGTTCTTCTTCCACCTCTACATATCAAGCTGGGTTTGATGAAGAATTCTGTCAAAGGCATGAACCAAGAAGACCAGGCTTTTAAGTATTTTAGAAATTTTCTGGACTAAGTGATGCAACAGTCAAAGAAGGCATCTTTGTTGGGCCACAAATACGTCAATTGTAAAGGATCCTGCGTTCGACCTATTTTTGGAAGTGGAAGAAAAGGAAGCTTGGGAAGCTCTCAAGGGAGTTATGCATGGATTCTTAGGGAATAAAAGAGATGATAAGTACATTCAGTTGTGACAGTACTTGTGCAAAAATACCATCAACTCGTATGCAACATGTCCCTAAAAATTCATTTTCTCCACTCCCATCTCAATTTTTTCCCACCTAGTTGTGGAGCTGTCAGTGACGAGCATGGAGGTTACATCAGGATATTTCTGTGATGGAACAGAGGTATCAGGGCCGCTGGAATGAAGAAATGCTTGCGGATTACTGCTGTTTGTGTGTAGGGATGCTCCAGAACTCACTTAAAGAGAAAAGCCAAAAGACCGCGATTTCATGAAGCCACTAGTTGATTCCCTGTAGATCCAACGACCTGGTAGGTTTTCTTTAATCAATATAGGATGTTAACTGCCATTAATAAAAGAACGATCACACTTTTAATGTTGTTAGCACATTATGTAATTAATATTTATAAATCTTAAATTTGCCGTTTTCTCTTAATCCTTTAAAATTAAAAACTTTCACCTATTGTTTATGTCAGAAACTAGAGCTAATAAAAAAAATTATTTGTAATATTCGTTTTTCTCAACCCAAAATTAGTAAGAATTGACTCATGAAGTGAAGGAAACATTTAAACAATGTTTTTCTGTTGGGCAGTGTAATTGACTGCATAAGGACAGTGGACAGTGGACAGTGGACAAGTCCTACGTGGACTACGTACAGAATTATTTTGGGTGTTATGCCATTTTAGTATTCGATGGAGACCTTAGTGACGTCGCTTATCAGAACACCAAAGCTGCTGAACGATATCACCGGGCTTTGCTGCAATAGTCCAGAAAATTTTATTTTCCTTAACAACGGCCGTTACACTGTCACAAGAAATAATTCTGTCCAACGACACCAACAAGAGAAATTTATTTCAATGCTGATGACTGAAATGGCAGAAAAGTGTATCGAGATAAAGTAGGCAATAGAAGATGCCGATGTCATGATAGTGAAAACTGCAATATATGGCTGCTGACTTCGATGGTGTTACTTTCACAGGTGAAGACGTCGATCTGTTAGTATTGGTGACTGCATGTAGCTCTTCTCAAAAGGACGTTTATTTCCAAAAGAGTGGGAGAGGTAATGCCCCTCGTGTTTTGTATTCGTCAGCTTCGTGCAAATACAATACTGAGGGTATTCTTTTCCTTCATGCAGCAAGCGGGTGTGACAATGCATCACGCCCATTTGGACAAGGAAAGAAGGAATCATCCACTATTTATGAGAAAACCCGCTTTCTATATGACATCGTGAGTGTTCTCAAAGATGACGAAGTAATACCACGCCAAATTTCGGAAGCAGGGAAAAAGTTTCTTGTGCACTGTACGGTGAATACTCTGGACGATCTTCGCTACCGAATCCGTGGCAAATCCAAATCCAACCTTGACAGATTGCCCCCTACACAAGACGCTTTCCGGTACCATTCTTTTCGTATCTATCTGCAAGTGCAGACGTGGCTCGGCTACGAAAAGTTTTCAGTTTAACGAAAAGAGGGCTGATCCCCATAACAATGACCATGGATGCAACTCCAGAAAAGATGCTGCACATGATACAATGCAAGTGCACGACAGGGTGTAGCACCGGGGCTTGCAGCTGCAAATAATGCAGAACTCCGGTTCTCAGCCATCTGCAAAAATTGTGCAGGAAATGCTTGCGAGAATTCTCCTGAGACCGACATCAACGAGGAAGACAGGGACATTGAGTGCGACGACGAGGAGGACATTATCGGTGAGATCATTGGTTAGGAGAAAGAGGAATTACTGGGAGACGATAACGACTTGCCATAGGGAGCAAAGAGGTCAAGGATCTTATGAATCAATATTTATGGGTAATTTGTAATAATTTACATATTTTCTATTTAGTTAATATACCTACATTTCATCAGATGTAGTATAACTTTTTATAAAATACATTTTTATACATCGATAAGTGTGTTCTTTATTCTGAAATGAACATCTCATTAAAGATAGGTTTTCTATTCTGTAGTAGGTTATTGAACGTTTTCATAAGGAAATGTTGAAAGATGAAAGTTACTAGGAAAAATCCTGCATTATTCGAAATTTTGAAAATTTTTCAAGACCTTAAAACGCCATAACTTGGTAAAATTTGGTTGTAAGTCACGTTTGAACAGTGAAAATTGTAGGAAATTGAATGCTTTTTAACTTTTGTAACGGAGTGTTTTAGGCAAAAATGCATTATTTAGGAGTTATAAGGAAAGTACTGAAAAAATCCTAAATATTCGAGGGTTTTTGGCTGTCCTGAAGTTCGCACAGGGCTCGCGAATTGGAAAACTTGGATTCTACACCACAGAATACCCATATGCAACATATTAAAAATTCATTAACTTCGGACATTTTTCCAGGTAACTCCAATTTTCAGTGCCTGGTGAATGGACAACTCATAGGAGGTGAGCGAGGTTTATCACTTTATCTCGGAAACTATCAGATCTGGCGATAATTCCAGTCTATACAAAATTGAAGCTGACAAAGTAGTCCACAAGATTGATTACATTCATTTATTCGCTATCTTGCATATTTTCTGAGATATCCCCGCCTAACTTAGCTAATTTTGAAAAAAAAATTGCCTCACGCTTTTTGCCTCATTTGACCTTCTAACTCTTCGATCCTTTGCCCTACGAAAGAGTCGTAACATAAAAAATTACAGAACATTAAATTTTCTTTAAGAATATGTCATGTTACTACTATTTTTATTTAACCATTTAAAACTTAGAGCAATTTTAACTTTATGTGTAAGTTCCAAGATTTTGAAGAAATAGTTAACTTTCGTATTTTTCGTTATTCCACTGCTCTAACTCTATATAAAAGCCAATGTATACGTGTAAATATTATGTACTATATATAATTTGCACATCAAGAATTTTTATGTATTTTATTATAAAATAATTATATTTGTATTATATATAATATTATATTTTCAAGCCAATGGGTGGCGTCAACCAAACTCATGTCGTTTACTTTTTTAGTAAACCTTACTTCGTTAGTTCTAGCCTAACTACTGTAGTAAGCTATTCTTTTAGTAACGTACTCTTTTAGTTAGAGTGGCGTGCACCAACCAGGAGTAAACTAAACTAAAGTATCAAATCTGTAGATGAGAAGGGAAATCGGCGACTTCCAACCTAGAGTAATGAACTAATGAAGTAAAAATTTTATTTACTCCCATAGTAAATGAATTTACTTCACAAGTGGTGGAGAGCACCAACACGGAGTACTAACGTAGTAAGTTGTGGAGTAAATAAGGCCAAAGTTTACTCCTACTGAGGGGGTGGAGTCGGCTGCGGTGGTCTGGAGGTAACGTGCCCGCCTCTAGATCCGAAGGTCGCGGATCAAACCCGGCCGAGTCGATGAGTTTTTAAGGACGTAAAAATCCTGTCGACAGAGTCCTCCGGGAGGGACTTTAAGCTGGGGGGGTGGCCCGTGTCGTAGATTTACGGCACGTGAAAGAACTCCAAGCCTAAATTAGAGCCTCTGGACAAAATTTCTCGGCCCTTTCACTTCCAATTAATATCTTAGTTTCCGGAGGGGGTTAAGGGGCAATGGGCTTACCATCTGTCCCTCTGCCGTCTCTAGGAAAATAAGCTTAACAAAATTCATATCGGTAAACAGAAACCTTCATTTGGAGGCCCTTCGCCCCAACATGGGGGCATAGGATTCGAGAGAGCGGGTAGAGTAAAGTTGTTTAGTAAGTGTGTTCTGTGGCATTTGCGTGAGTTATGAGTTACACATCACATTAAATGGATTTTATACCGTAGATCATACTGAGGATAACTTATTGAAGAAGGTGATATAGCAAAAAATGAGAGTAGTTAAGGAGAGGAGAGACCCATTTACATTGTACGAATACAGACGAAGGTTTGGGTTCCATAAGAAATATGTAGAAATGCTTATTGATATGGTGGAACTATTTCGGCACAATTCTGACAGGAACTCTGCTCTATCCCGAAAACTACAATATCATATGGACTGCGAATCTCCCGTACAGGTGTTTTTAAAATTGTGGCAGGAGATTTATTAAATATTAATTCAACCACACCTAGTAGGGCATTTAAAAACGTAAATAATTAAACTCATATATCCTTAGGCCTTCATGAAATACCGTATTGTAGAATGCACATTTGGCGTTTGGAAGAAACGTCTGATTCTCACTACATCCATGAGATTTCAGTCAAATGTGGAAATATCATTGCGGAGAGCGGTCCAACTAGGATGACGTCCAACAAAGGTGAGGAGGAGAGTGAGTGGAAGGGACGTTTGCATTGCACGGTACCAAGAGCGCATGCACGCTCAAATATCTTCCTAGCTGGAGAGCCCTTTATATGCTGCAGTTCTACATAACTTTGGGTTAGAAAATGACGATGTATTTCAAGCTAATCCTATGGAGGCAGATATCGGCGAGGTATAGTTTATTCCAATGCACGAAAGTCTCCGTTCTTGGAACTGCCCAGATAACACTTCTCCACTGCTACTTAACCGTAGAGATTACCGAACAATAGGTGATCCTCATTAAAGTCCTAGAAGCAATACTGTGAAGTTGCTGTCTTTATGCGGGTTTGTATAATCCAATCATAAAACCGTATTTAAGGACTTTTATGAATTTTTTTGTGGAACGATTTATTGTAATAATTATTATAACTTTATTATATTACGCTTCAATAGCTTAACTTAAAGCACAACATTGCGAATGCAAGAATTATAATAATAATCATAAGAGCTAAAATTTGAATAATTTCACCCGCATTTTTTCTGACCCAGGTGTAAAAATGGCCCATCATAAGAAAATTTGACTGATTCTGGGATTAGAGAACAATGAAAAGGGAACGAATTCTAAAACCATTCCTTAAAGACTCCCCAAGTCTCGAATGGTGGAGTGACACGAGGCATTTATGTTTGGGAATAAATTATAGCACATGCTGCAGGTCTATAGTATACTGCTAACTATTTTAATTAATCCTGTGGACAGGAAAGTGGAAAGCATTATAAAATATATAGAAGAAAATGCGCAACATAAGTGCCGAAAGTAATTTTTAAGGATGGACACTGGAGTTTGAAACTGCACAGGATCTAGAGAAGTAGACACTGAAATTATTTTTAAATACACAACCACCTACTCAATTATTACTAGAATTCATAGCTTGCGAAATATTGTACCGCCATTTTTGTTTAAACATTACGTTTCTCAGTTGTAATATAGGCTAATTTTTTTATAAGGTAATATTTTTAAGTAAATGTTCTGTGTATTTGAAAAAGGTCAGATAAATAATGCCTTTTATTAGTTTTGTTGTTATCCTTTTTATCTCCGTCGTTTCCATGATTTTGTGTAATACTCTTTGTTAATATTGTTAAACAGTCAATAAGTATTAATAATTCATTATATTAAGATTTATGATAAACAACTGTAGAGTAATTGATTTAACGTTTGTGGGGAAGAATATGTAACTTTAGGGAATATATATATATATATATATATATATATATATATATATATATATATATATATATATATATTTGATGATATTTTAGAACTTTATTATTCTTATGAGAGAAATAATTGTAATAATGGAAGTGAATCAATGATTAAAAAGAACAGGAAATTCCAATGGTTGGGATTATAATACAGAAATAGTTTGATCAAAAATCATAGTACCCTAACGTACTAAACTGAAAATATTCAACTGAAGGAATTGAAATTAGTAATGAATAAAACACTACAAATAGGTCTATTTTAAAATATGACGATTGTGATTAGTAACAACTCGTACAACCCAAATTCATCTTCATTGTTTCAGCGAACCGTTCCTTTTCATTCTCTGGCACATTTAATACAGGCAATTGAAATGCACGTGTTCTGCTGCGCTGCACTAACGTTTCTGCTCTATTCTGCGCAAAATTCGTCTACTTCTTTAATAAAAATCGTTTACTACTTTAGTTACAACTAAATTGAGCTCTCCAACACTTCCTAAATAGTACGTTACTAAAACAGTAGCTTGGAAGTCGCTGATTGGCTTATCTAAAGATTTACTACTTTAGTTTGGTTTACTCCTGGTTTGTGCTCGCCACCCAATGTGTAGTTCTTCAGAAATAACATTTTTTGGTGTCGTTGAATACCATCTTATATACCCCGAATCTGATGGAACCGCTTTGAGAGTTCCATCTCTCATCCCTACAGAAACACAATGGCTAATCTATGTATGGTGTAAATTGACAACTTATCGCGGATCGCTGAATCTTTATTGTTTTAGGAGCCAGAATAACCCTCTGCATAGGCAATAATACTTATATTCAATGTGTATAATGAATAAGATTATATTTATATATATATAGACTATATGTTAACCGTACATTTGCTCCTCAAAGGACTGGGATAGAGTGATTCCAGAGTCAACAACAAGTTGTGCATAACCTTTTTTTTATTAACACATTAACTGGTAATGGTGTTTGTTAAACTGTGTTACATTTTATTTAATAATATATTTACACCTTATAGTACAATTCAACAGTACCAATATTTATAAATTCCTGGCTCTGGAGTCGGAAGGTCTTGGCTTGTCATGGGAACTTAGTACTGAGGTGGGTTCTGCTTACGGCGGTTCGGGGTTGTTGTGTCTTTTCTTTATGTTGGGCGCCAAGTATAATAAATATACTAAATTTATACGTGTTCGAACCAACCTCCGGCAGTAATCAGTCAGTTCTTGAAGCACTACACTCTATCTTCAAGGTAGATCTTAGAATTATTAAAAATAATAACACTCTTTTGAAGAACAATTTTAATTATCTATTTATTTAATTAATTATGATGCTGAGATCAGATGAATTATTATATATACAGCACTGGCACAAAATTTTTCTAATAATTATGATTCTTTGATAGATCGTTGTGATATTACAATAGCTCGCTATATGTACGTTATTATGACTGTTCATAAATATGTCTACGAAATATTTTAAGTCACGAAATTACTTCTGCAGGAATTTTTATAAGTACAGAAATTATCGGCGGTTTAAAGTAAAAGTAGAATTAATTATTAGCCCTAGCACTGGCTATAACGCTCGCAGTCGTTCCCTCTCCACACACGACGTAGAATTTAAAATTGGGAGTGGACTTCTTAGCAGAAAAGTATATAATGTAACTCGGAGTGGGCTCCGGATTAGAATATAATAAAATAAAAATTGGAGCGGATTCCGGATTGAGAATGATTTTTTTCTCTCTGCCGAGATCATAGGAAACCTCGTATTCCCATTTATTAATACCGTCCTTCTTTCTTACTATAGGCTTACTTAGTCACCTGACACCTTTAACATAATTTAATTGGTAAATCTTTTGAAAAATAATGATTCTTCTATAACAACATATTCATACTCTGGAGATCTCGGGACTACCTGCACTTAATTGTTCACCGTTTCACAGAATGACTTTCCATAGTACAGCCGCTAGCTACTGTATTACCAAGAGTTCTATCTCCAGCACAAAAGGCAACCTCCCAAAATAACCTCCCAAAAAAAAGGTGTATCAGTACCTTTGCACACAAGTTTTTTAAGGTACAGTGGCTGCTATGCCTGCTTCTATTGTTCACTGTCCGGCCTAGTAATGTCTAATGGGAAATTCCTTGGTTTCTCCCGTCTTTCCAATGCTTGTGGCTACTGTTCATTTTATTCAATATCTAAATAACTTCTATAGATCACTTTGTTAATTGAGATGAATATTAATAATGAATACTTCATTTTCTCCTGGTCATTTTGATACTCAACACCAGCTATGTAATAAAATTAATATTAATTTTATTATATAGAACAAATAATTATTAACATATTTTAATTAAACTTATTCATTCCTTGCTTGGCCACTTGTACTGCTATATGCTTAGTTTTCTTCATCCGATGAGAAAGAGTAATATTCGAAGTTGACTGGCAGAGGATCGGTGTCGAGCTCTTCATCCTCATAAGTTCCAGAACTCTTGAGAGATGCATTTCTGCATCCGCGTTTGCACAAGGATTGTGACACCACCATTGTGTGGATAATGAGGATATTATATTCACTGAATAGTAGTATTATTGACTATGTAGAGGATTATTATGGCTCCTAAATAACAATAAAGATTCAACATTCCTCGATAGAATTGTCTATTGTATTTCTGTAGGGGTGAGAGATGGAACTCTTAAAGTGGTTCCATTAATTCGGAGTGTCGAAAATAATATTCAACGACACCAAAAAATATTAATTTTGAAGCACTACACACAGACTTGAAAGTATATTATATAATACTACCTAGGTACATAAAGTAAGCGTTCCCTATACAAGGCCATGGAGGCCCAGAGGGTTCCAGGAAGTTGAGGCTCCCAGATTTTGGACATTCTACACGTGAAGGTGATAAGGTTGTCAGCCTTACGCACCGGCCGCCTTTACCCCCAGTAATGCTCCTGGTACTCATTTCTGTTAGAGGCGGAGTCGACCCCAAGGCTATAGTGCCACCAGAAGGATTAGGCCAATGGAAAAACTCCAACGACCTCATAGGGAATCGAACCCGCGAGCTTCCGGTTTGGAGCGCAACGCCTCAACCACTAAGCTACGGCGTACCGCCATATAATACATATATACCAGCGTTTCTCAACCTTTTTGAACCCGAGGACCTCTAAGATGTCTAAAAAAATTTACGGACCCCTAATTTTACAACCCATTTTTAAAAGTAGGCTATATTATGTAGGCCTATATTCTTAATATTTGGGGTGTTAATTATAGGTCATTATAACGTAATAAATCTAAATACTATTTTTAAAAGTAGGCTATATGTAGGCCTATATTCTTAATATTTGGGGTATTAATTGCAGGTCATTATAACGTAATAAATCTAAATACTTTTTTTTTAATTCGACGGAAACACAGTTACTGAATTGGAAGTAAACTATTGACAGTAAAATTATATTTTGAACGTAACTTAGCATGTCTGAAGACCTACTGAGGAACCAGGATTGCCAGTCGAGAAGTAGGCATAGTCGTTAAATTTAAGATTGAAGACGCCACATTGTCGCAAAACTTAAAAATATTTAATTTGATTGGTTGACCTAAATGTGAGAATCTGGAAATTCATACGTGACAATTTTGTGAGAACGGGCTTAAAATCTCATAAGTTTATTACTTGAAAGATCATAAACATTAGCATACTCTGAAAGAGTACTATCGATTCATAGCAACTGCACGTTCTTAACACAGGTTTACCGGTATCAGACACTCGGGCACCTCCAACAATAAAACCCTTGTTAAGAGAGCGCCTCTAATAACAAATTCCTACAAAGTCATAATTTTCAGGGGTTTGAATGAAAGAAGGAACCATAGACGTCAGTTCATCAGGGGTTCAAACTGTGGTTCGTAACTGCAAAAGTAAGGAAATTTGTAATACGACCTGTATTTTTGAAGATTTTTAAAACTTTGACATCTAGTGTCCATTTTATGCAGAAACTTTTTACTTTTTTACTTTCCACTTACTTTATGATATTTTTTAATTATGTCTGCGGACCATCAGCACAATCTGTGGTCCGCGGACCATAGGTTGAGAAACGCTGATATATACATATAAATTCTTTATGTGTAATTTATATATATTACATAATGACTTTTAGTGGAAAATACGAAAGTTAAGTTTTCCTTTAATATCTCGGAAAGGACACATTGTGACGTTATTTTAATTACTGTTCATTTTACAATTCTTTTATCAATAATATATCTTTACGTAACCTAGCTCTGAAGTCCGATGAACTATCGGGAGGATGACCCAGTTAACCAGTTACGTAAGTGCACCTGTTTTATCATTCCAAGGTACGGCACGCGTATACTAACATTCCAGTGCTAATGCAAAGCCAGAAAATCCTACAGGGTGTTCTCAAACTTCTTCACTGTAATTTCACTTTTATAAAAATTCTCTTTTATTGGTCGAACCATTTATTTAGGGCGCCATCCACCAATCCATCATCTAATTCACAAATTAAATAACTACCACAATTAATTTCTCTCTTGATTATATATTTTTTCCTTTTAAGTCCAGTCACAGTATATTTTATATATATACAAGGTTATATATATATGCCTCTCGGCTTAGCTTTTAGACAGTGGAGATAGGGAGAGGTTCTTAATACTTAAAGGGGGTTAATATATTTATTTCACCACGTGAATAATAAAGCCACTTTAACTATTTTTTTCAACAAATAACAATAATATTTTATTCAACAATAGTCGGGTTGTTTTGTAGTTGTTTTACAGATTTAACTTTTAATTACACTAGTTTTAATTCTTTATATATTCATGCCAAAGATCGGCTCACCAACAATATATTTGCTACAATTATAACTGTTTACACACTATTATTATCCAAAATCAACATTTACAATATGAAGCACTATGTTAAACTTCCTGCTCTTAATAAGGTTAGTATTCTGAATTAATTTCAGTGTTGTACTAGTTCACTACCTTCCAACCAATTAAAGTAATTTCTGAATTTATGTTACAGGTTGATTTTAGAATTCTACAATCAGATATTTCTCAATATTTAAATTTCACAACCATAGAAACCTTATAAGACCCTACAATGTAAATACTTCTCTTAATAAATGTTCATTTTCAATTATAATGTATTTTATTTTATTTTCTCGCCCAACAGTCAATTATGATATGATTCTGTAGTAGTTTGTTCTTGTCTGTCCAGTCAAAGAAGAATAAGTTGTTTTTAAAGATAGATAGTAAAGACAATATATCGAAGAATGAAATGCACTACCACTTAACCCTCTATCTTAACTTCCTTTCAACCTTTGGTGTATTCGACCCACCTTACTTTTATTTATAATCCCAATTTATTCAAATTCCTATTCACTTTAATTTCACTACTTCCTTATACAGGGAGTCCATTTTATGCGGAAACTTTTTAACAGCGTTGCCCCTGCTCACACTTTCCCCGCTGTTGTGCTTGCAACGGCGGGGACCGTGTTCCGTTACTACCGGCAAATCAAGACTTTAACATAACATAGGCCTACATGTAGAGGCTTATTACTCACCATTTATTTGAGATACTGTTGAAAATGACCCCCGTCAGCAGAAAGACATGCCTCACATCGTTTAAACAAATTATTTGCCACTTTCTGTAATTCCGCTTCGGTAATTCCGCTTCGGTAATACACTGCACTGCGGCAATGCGGCAGTGATGCGAGGTTTCCTCATAAAATGGACTCACTGTACTTCCATTAAATTTCCCTGTTACCTACTTTCAGTACGGTGTGCACATTTTGTTTCTGAATTCCCTTGAATTCTAATTTGAAACTCTTTTACACCCTTTTTCAGTAACTTCTCTCTATTTCCTCAACTTTGTGTGAAATTCTTTTCTATTCTACCCTAACCCAAAACTTGGATTATACATTTTATTTTTACCATTTATTTCTAAGGTGAATCACTACCAACCAAACTTCTTTTCTCTCATTCCTATCCTTCTCTAGATTCACACTTGTTCTACTCTATTCCAAATCCTCCTCCTAGTAAATCTCTTAATTAATAAAGCAACTAAACATTACAGGCCAGCATGCCATCCAAAATGTAGATAGTCATCTGTCACCTGAACAAACACCAAGTGGGAGAAGCCCAAATAAGGATTACTCTCATGCCCCTTATAATTTCTTCCTTACTCTCCTCGCGACCTGTCTTGAAAATATAAAAGCATTCATAGGCTTCACCAGCTGAACCTAGCTACGTATTCGTTCGTGATTCAACAATTTATGAACACCCAAAGTATAGATATTTCTATTTACTATTCCCTTCTTTCTTCTCAAACTACTTCTACCTTAACTTTTCCGACAGGAAGTGGAAACTTTGGATTACTGTATTGCTGTTAAATCTTCTAACATTCCTACTAGTCCTGTTTTACCAATACTTCTACAATCAAAGCCTTCTTTGTTCCTTAGCAATCTATTAGTCAAACATAAGTTTAGAATCTACAGAACTAGAGTTACCATTTATTTTTTTCCGTTTCCAAAAACAAAAGAAGTGTCTGATATTAATAGTTTTTATACTCAGAAAGAAGTAGATTAGTGTTGTTCTTCATTCTTCTTGTCATTCCTTCTTCTGTCAGATGTCCATTTCCTGTTGGATCCCATTCCACATCTAAGCATCACTTAGACTCTGCCCATTTCCTCTTCTCCCAGCGGATGTTCGCTGCCGGCGGCCACGACATAAGCCAACTAACGCTCAGGCTCATTCCCATCCAACAGCTATCTCCACATAGCCATCGGTAGTTGGTTCCCAGTTTAGATGGGATTATGTCTGACAGGGAACGTCAGGCCACTACGTCGTTACGACTGCCGCTCACTCCAGGCCTCGTCAACCAACTCCACAACCTTCTACTTCAGCCTTCCAATTCTGACTCTCGACGCTGACTGTTTGACTCTCACTGTCCCCTCTCAAGACGCTAACCGTCTTCTTTTTCTATTTCCTGCGCGCACATGCGCACTTCCCTCTTCCTGCAATTCAAACAAAAACTGACACAGTATCGATAGTTTCTATGGTTTCCCTTGTTTATGAATGGTTCCCTCGTGGTCCATAGCACTTTGTATACGTAACGGATATGCAACGTTACAACAAAAAGTTAAAATTGCTCTAACATTTGAATGGTTGAATATAAAAAGTAAAATAATAAAAATGATATTTATTCTTGAAGAAAATCTAATCTTCTACTACTTTCTTTGTTATGTATTTTCCGTACGACAAAGGGCCGAAGAGTTATAAGGTCAAATAAGGCAAAAAAACGCGAGGCAATTTCTTTTTTCAAAATTAGCTAAGTTAGAGCGCGGATAATTCTAAAACTATGCAAGATAGCGAATAAATTAATGGAGCCAATATTGTGGATCATTTTGGCAGCTTTAAGTTTGTATAGAGTGGAATTATCGCTAGGACCGATAATTTCCGAGATATAAACGAACATCCAAAAGAGGGTACCTTCTTATGGCCCCCTGCCCCCCGAACACCTCCTAGGAGTAGCGATTTTTACTTTGTTTACCTTGTAACTAGTTCAAACTAAATCACAAAGTCAGAAATTGTGTTCTTTCTATTTACTTCGACAACCCCTTTTTGAGCATTGCATTGACTGGAGTAGGCCTACTTGTACCTTTTTCTCACTGAATATTCAAATGAACTGGCAATGATGCCTAAAACATTTATTCATTTGTTATTAAAATTTTTAATGAAAAATGAGAAGTAACACCAATAATGATTATATCTTGTACCAGTTTGAAATTAATGTGAAATATATAACCCGTACGTTTATATATATATATGTATATAAAATAATAATTTGCCAAACGTTCAACTTCAGAGAATTTTGGTCAGAATTTGAATTTTTGTTAGACTAGTATCTCAATGATATTTGAGACTACATTAGAATCAGAAGTCATTTTATTATAATTTAATTCATTTAAAAGCCAAAGTCTTAGAGTCAACAAACGGATTCATTTCATTATGGATCCTAAAACATATTTTCTTAACAACCCACTTGGAATGAATTGTACTTTTGTAAACCTTATAACTCTATAAGTTAACACATTCATCATGCCTATGTTATTGTTCACACATTCTGGCACATGGTTACTACGTGAGAGTAATCTCTAGAGAGTAATTTCTTTGGGAGGAGAAGTTCTATTCCTAGCGTCAGAACTTATAAGTTATATGTACAGTATTGATTGTGTACGCTTCCCAAGTAATAACTAGTTTAAATTAATTCCTATCGAGCGATTTGTACGAAGCATCTAAGAAAATTCCATCCTAAACTTTAGACTTTATTAACACATCACAAAGTTATTAATAATTGAGTGGGTCTATTGAATAGAAGTCCATATTGTTTGTCATGCAAAATTATATCTTCGGATTGAAGTAATAACGCATTTGTAAACTTATTTCATTCAAGTTACCTGGGTTTGCTGCTTGCGTAGATAATTTCTAGGGTAAATAAGGAATGGTTATCGAAACGTGTTCTCTAAAAGTCAATACATTTGCCGGCATCTTGAAGGCAAATAAGCCTATCTACGTGGAGGTGTTCATTTGAATATTGAGCAGCAAGTTTTCTAGAACTCTATCCAAGAGTTGTTTGGGAGTTGATTTGTGTATCTATCGAGCGAGGAACAATAGTGTCCCATTGATGTCTGGAGACTATTATAACCTGCTGTATCTGTTCAGCAAACTCATTGTTCTGAAGATGCAAGTAACGCTGCTATGATAAGGGTATCGGATTCAATATATAAGGAGGACTTATTGAATCCAGAGAGAAAAAGAAAAGTTGTTAAATAATGTTCCGGTACATCCTAGTTCTCATTATTTTGCTTTTATAACCGTAAAGTCCGCTGCAGTGGCTTAGGGGTTGCGTTGGCTCTCTTATTCAGCGAGACCGGGTTCGATTCTTGATCGGGACGAATTTCCTGGTGGGTTATTTCTGGGGGTTTCCTCACCTTTGAGTCGAATGTCGGTAAATGTAAGCCCTTGTGGTCCCCGGATATCATCTGGGCGTCGTTATTACCTTCATCCCATGCACGTCTTGTTCGGAATGAACGTGTGTGCTTCTGATAGATATGTGTTCGTGTTGTCTCGGAGGTGATGACTCATCCGAGGAGGCCCTTGATGTCCATGTCTGTTTAAAAAGTATGTCTATGATCCGCAGGAAATTCCTCCCCAACAGTAGGCCTACGCCTACCTGTAAGGCCCGGGTGGTTTTGGCACCATAAACGTCCCTACCAGGGAGGAGGTAAGACTGAAATAAATAAATAAATAAATAAATAAATAAATAAACAAATAAATAAATAAAAAAGATAAAACGATACCTATTCGGTAATGTTTAGGCCTACTTAACTAATGTTCATGTATGTAAAGGACTTGCCGCTGTATAAAATCAGTAGTCGTTAGCAATAAAGTAAAGTATATTCAGATCACAAGAATTAAAACCATCAGAAAAGATAAGAAAAATAGAAACAAATCAAATATTGTGTTTGGTTTTCCTAGAAAACAAATACAGAAATCAACTCAATGTTGAAAGTGACTTAAGATTAAAAACATATTCATTCAATCCTGACATTGACGTGTTAGTTCATTCGAAAAAGTCCCAAAAATCTCATTAATATAGTATTCTTACTTAAAAACAGCAATTTTGCCTGAAAAATTAAAATGGTCTTTGTGTACTTTTATAATTGTAGTTTTTATCTTCACCTAGGAACACTTGTTAGTATGAAACCACTTGTTGCATATATTGCAAACATATATCTATTGTTAAATAAATAACTGTTTTGCTACAATGTGCTTATATTTTGTCAACCATTTTCAAATCAGAACACAAATGGTTTATCAATAATCAATCTGTATCTTCAAAAAAGCAGATATAAGCTTATATATATTTGCAATATTTGATGGTAAATTATATATACATAAGGAAGGGATACGATACAAATAAGGTGTTTTATTCCACCGTGGACCGATGGACCGACGGACCGTGGAGATATTCCGATAAGGAAAGGTGGGTCGCCAGCTGAAAAAGGTTGGGAACCACTGATCTAGCCATTTCATCCTATGGATAAAACTCTCGGCCGAGCTAAGGTAACCGTAGGATGCAGCGGGGATTTTATAAAGCGGAACTATTTGAATAATTCTAAACAGTTCTGCTTGTATCCGACTTGGATATTTATTCAAAATATTTTTTCTGCGATGGTATTTTTTCATCCATTTCCCGCTCATGCTATCATGATAGAAAATAACATTTCCAGTACCCAGTCGCTAACAAGCGACATGATCAAGCATGAGATCAACAAGGCAGCACCAACATAAAATATAACATTTCAAGGTTGGCAAACTAGGAACCTACTTTCTCGAACACATCATGTTATTTTTTAATTATTGTTTCGCGTATGTATATCTGGCTTTTTTACTTATTGAAAAGAAAGCAATGCGACAAATGTGTTGTGAAGTTTATACCAGAACCTCTGAAATAGAAAAAGAAGAATTTCAATGTGCTATCTTCATACAGTTGGTAAGTGGATGACAAACCTATCAACTGAAAACGTTTCTCAGGTTCTATGAACTTACTGAGTACACGAAGAAATTATTAAATTTAGAATGGAGTGCCACCCAAATTTTTAGCAAAAGTAGATGTTATAAAATCTGGAACAGCTCCACAACGCTTAAGCCTATGACCGTGAGGTTCGCTCTGTGACTAAAGACCGCTTAGTCCCGGAACAAAAGAAGAACGATTACCGCATAATGAAATTTCCCATCGCAGGAAGAGATTCCGTATGGCACATAACGAAACGCGTGCTTCTCAGTTTGCTGTTGCTAAACTTATATAACTGTCCTTAACATAACCTGATCTATCGCTGGCACTACTTGTTATTGACCTAGAATCTAGTTGCCACTAATTACCTTAAAGCAGCAGCAGCTTTCACACCATTTGCAAAATTTCATTAAACTAATAAGTCCGATGCCTTTTTCTTCTAATAATTTCCTAACAGAATTCCAACTAACATAGATTTTATTCCTCATCCTGTATTTACCTTGTATTCTCAGATAGACATACGAAATAACACACCGGCATTTCGTTTATAATCTGTAGACTACTCTGCCGTGTGCCAAGTTCAGTCTGCGAGTAGTCATGTTTGTGATGGTGGCGACATTGTACACTGGGCACGAATCAGTGCTGTGCGGCTGGAACGCCGGTCAAGTAATTCTCGTGTTTAGCTTTAAATTTAGGCCTACTTAGTTTACGTTAAGAATTGTCTTCAGTTTCAAAAGGAAGTACAATTATACTGTAAAATACATTAAGTATCTTTTTTTTTACCTTCAGACGTTATAGCCCTGGATTTTGCGTCCGTCAGTGGAATTTCAAAGAACCATGCAGAGATAAGTCTAATACAAATTGGATCACTCGAATAACTGAAAACGGGATATTTGAATGATATATTAAAATGACTTGAACCTCCGGCAATGAATCTCAGGGTTCCATTAAATAGGTAATATTAATAGATAGCTTGATTAGGAATTATCTATTGCCATTTTGGTAAGTAAGTAATAAAAATACATAAAAATGAGTAACGTAGGTATTAATGCACTTTAATTATCATGTATAAATATCATATTTGCTGATTGCCCGATAAGAATAATCGAATGACTGAAGCAGAAAAGGAATACTATAGATCTTCAAATCTCTACAGACGATTCTATCACGTCATACATTTAGAGTTTAGGCCCCTGATGGAGAAAATCCATTGGCAGCCTTACATTCTGTAGTTAATTCTATCTTGCATTCATTTTACATGCAATGGCACATAGGCACAATATTAATTGTTTCAGGGAACGTTTTCGGTTGTGTGGTCCACGACGAAAATAAATGATGGATTTCATTCCTGATTGTAGTAGGACTATTTGGTGCAACGATGAAACCACTGTCTTCGTGTAGAAGTTCCAGGCATGTCCTTTTTGGATACTACAAGGAGATGGACATTAATTAAATAACATATTATTTTGAGATGAATACGTAGGCTTCCGCGGCCGGAGTCACAATTTAAAACACTATGGCTGTCCGGGTATAGCCGCGTCACGTGTCTGTTTATCCCATATAGATATATATAAGCTTTCATGAACCACAGATTATTGTCTCTGTTGGACACTACATGAGAATATTATAGGAGAAAAATTCCTCCGACACTGGGACTTGAACCCAGGACCTTTGGCTATTCGCGCCAATGCTCTACCAACAATAATCTGTGGTTCATGAAAGCTTATATATATCTATCTTGAATGTCAACTGTACAATAACAGTGGGAGCCCGGTCACAAAAATCACTAATTAGTGTGCCTCACGGTACTGCATATGACATAACTTGTCTGTCTGTGAGGTAGACCATTAGGGCAATCAGTCATAGGAGAGAGGTTCCATCCGGCGCTGTGAATTGAACTCCGGCTTAGCTCAGTTGGTAGAGCATTGGCGCGAATAGCCAAAGGTCCTGGGTTCAAGTCCCAGTGTCGGAGGAATTTTTCTCCTATAATATTCTCATGTTTATCCCATGTTTCTGAAGTGTGTCTCGCCAGATGTTATTCATTTTCCAGCCGTCTTCTCTATTAATGTTGTACGGATTCTTCATAATTTCTATTGCCTCTTTTATTAGGCGAGGGAATTTTCTGTCTTCGTGGCATATTAGTTTCGTGTCATTGAACTGGATGTTGTGGCCGGTTTCTTCTGAATGCTGGGCTATGGCAGATTGGTCGGTATTCTTTTGTTTGTGGTATCTTATGTGTTCCTTTCTCCTGATATCGAGAGGGCGTCCTGTTTGGCCTATATATAGCTTTCCACATGAGCATGGAATGGCGTAGACACCTGGTTTTTCTACGTCCGGGATTTTGTCTTTTTCTTTCCTTAACGTATTTTCCAATTTGTTTTTATTGGAAAAGATTGTATCTATGTTATGCTTTCTTAGAATGTTTTTGATACTGTCCGTCACACCAGCTACATATGGTAAAAAGGCCTTGACCTTAGGTTTCGTAACTTTATCGGGTAGGCCTATTAGGCTTGAGTGATTTTCTGTTAAGTCTAATTTGGTTTTTGTTTTGTTGAAAATTCTATCTATCTCGTGTTTTGGATAGCCGTTGCATTGTAAAGTATGTGATAGGGATGCAAGTTCACTTTGGATATTCTCACCGTCACAAATTCTGATGGTTCTGGTGGCCAATGTGTTGATGATAGCTCGTTTCACTGCTGTAGGGTGATGTGATGCCCAATTCAAGTACCGGTCTGTGTTCGTAGGCTTTTTATAGACACTGTGATTCATGGATCCGTCTGGCATTTTACTTACCAGTACGTCTAAGAAAGGTAGCTTGCCATCTGTTTCTATTTCCATAGTGAATTTTATGTTTTCATGCAGATTGTTCAGATGATGTAGGAACGTAGGTAGAGTGTCTTCCCCGTGGGGCCAGATGACGAAAGTATCATCCACGTACCTCAGCCAGCACCTTGGTTTTAATGCACTGTTCTTAATTGCTATGGTTTCGAAGTTTTCCATGAAAATGTTCGCTACGACTGGCGATAGGGGAGACCCCATCGACATGCCTCTGGTTTGTTTGTAAAACCCTTCACGGAATTTGAAGGTTTCTTGAAGGCAGCTTTCAGTTAGTTTTGCCCATTCTGTGGGTAGGCCTAGGCCAGTCAATTTAAGTTCCAATAATTGAACCGCTTCTTGGATTGGAATGCTTGTAAAAAGAGAGACAACGTCGAAACTGACCAATATGTCTTGCTCGTTCAATGTCCAGTTCTTAGTAATGTCGACAAAATGCTTAGAGTCCTTAACATATGAATCTGTAGATCTGCTGAGTGCAGTGAGTCTTTTTGTTAGGTAGCGTGCTAAAGGATGAGTGGAGGAATTAACAGCACTCACAATAGGCCTAAGTGGGTAACCAGCTTTGTGAATTTTGGGTAGGCCGTAGAACCGTGGCATTTGAGGGTATTTAGGTATCAGTCCTTTCTTATCATCTAGTGGTATGGTCGTAGCCGGTTTTATGGTGTTGGTTATTCTCTTGTTAATTGAATTGATTGGGTTGCTAGTAAGAATGACAGGATTGGATTAAACATTAGCAAAATGGAAAGACACAACTTGTTTTAACAACTTTTATTTCCAATATTAAGAATTTCAATTTCAGATATCCTTGATAAATATTCTTTGAAGATTAAATATAGTTTGAGAACGTTCCACTAAAACAAGCTTATATACAAGTGACAAAATGTTTAGTTATTAAAAAAAACTATTGACATGACTGCCGTAAATTCCTATAAACTTTCAATAATAATCCCAAATATACCGGCCAAATAATCTTATTTTCAATCATAAGCATTTCAGATACCCTTGATAAATATTCTTAGTAGTTTAATATAGTTTAAGAAAGTTCCTGTAAAACAATCTTATATACAAATGACAAAATCTACATGATATCCGTAATATTCCTATTAACACCTACGACCTTTACATTTTATGCTATATGACAATCTAACTTGCAATATTACATTTTCAGAAAACAACAGTTCTAGTTTTTTGTTCTATTTTAAATCTTACTAAATCAAAGCCAGTTTTCAATTGATGAGTCACGTCCTACCAAATGCGTTGAAGCTAATCTTAAGCTTGAACACCCTAAGAATTTTTAGTAGTTTCATGGCCGGTTCCACCGACATTCTTTAAATATACCGAAACGAAGACTTTAGTAACGCGCCATTGCTGTATAACGTCTGCGTTAAGTGGACACTGTTCCACCAACACTCTAGTCGTTGAAATAAACACCCGTTTTCAAACGGCAGGCAATCTTGGCACACAAGCTTCTCATACATTCACCATCGCTACTGCCAACATACAACGTTAAACCTGAGAGCACACACTGCAAACGAATAGTAATTTTCATATTATATCATTCAAAATTATAAACAAATTGAGTGAGTATTGTTTCTTTTTATTTACCGAGATGCAAAAATCTTATGTTATGTTGTTTTCATTCCCGATTCCTTCGCCGTTCAAAGTAATTTTTCCATTGGCAACGTTGGCTGCTATGTTTCACAGTAGCCAACAGAAAATAAACAGTAGTAGGAGAACTCAATTATTAATAATATTAATGCTATTAATGCAGTATATTATACAATTTATGATGTTGCACTCGCACTATTAACCTATCATAACTTTATCATAATTATCATAATAAGTTTATTATAAGGGTTTAAGGTGGAATATTTATCACGTCCAAAATTATCATAATTTATTATATGCTAACCTGCAATCTTTTCGACTGCTGTCGGTATCAAAAATGTGAATTGGGCCTAGGTTATACGCCTACTGCTGGTGTAATATTGTTACAATATATTATACCATATCAAACAATTATTGAAAAATATTACAATGTGATAAATGTACAGCATAGCTCTTATCATTATTTTATAGTAAAAAATGTGAATTGGGCCTAGGCTATAGAAGTTACGTAATGAACTTTTCCTGGAAAAACATGGGAATAATACACACACAACACACTCAAAAAGATTTGACTTAGGCCTAATTTTTCTTTAATAACAAGGGACATTGGGCACTGTTATTTTATTGAGAAGTAATCCAATAGAGATATTTATAATCAATTTCACCTATCGTCAACCTACTAGTAATAATACAAGCTATAAACTGACAAATACACAGCGGCACTTTCGATGGCATGTAGGCGTAACTATGAGCGAAATACTTCAGGATACTGTTGTATGTTGAGCAACTGCGAAAAACATTTTATTTTGTAACCATTTGCCTGCTTCAACGTTACAGTGCCAACTGATCCTCTCATCTGAGGGACTAGTTTGTTTTATGAAATTTGAGAAAAACCCAGATCCTAATTTTGTGTTCATGCTAGTGACAGCAGGAGGGCCCCATTCTGTTACCTGACTCCTCTAACGTAGCAAAGGAAATAAATGAATCACTCCCTTGTATTCATGTTATTCTTCAGAAACTATTATTATTGCCCTAATATACTGGGTTTACAGTTTACTGTGGATAATCCTACGTATTCTAGCATACAAGCACGTTCGGCCATCTTGTTTTCAAACAACGCAAGATTTAACGCAAGGAATTTCTGTTTTTAAGTTAACGCGAGTATTAACGGGCGTGAGGGAGTAACCAGGATCGGTGGAACGTAAACATGACACAAGGAGGAGAAAACGACGCGTTTTAGCCGTAACGCCTAAGTCTTGCTTAATTCATAAGTGAAAACCTACACCACGAGTAAATGGCGTAACAGAACTCAGTGGCGGCTATTCAGGGGAAGTAGGTGAAGTAGCACTTCACCAGTATTTTCCCTTTACAATACGTATTTTTAAAGTTTATTTTCCATATCACGAATTGTTTTTTGCTATAAATGTATCTGTATTTTTGAATTGCCCGCCACGCCACCATCTGGTGGTAAAGCTAGGAGACACTGAGATCCTGAGAGGGCAGCGTGCTTCAAATCGGCCGTGTGAAGGTGATTTGGAAACCACGCCCTCCGTTGCATGGGTAGTCTGTTCAAATAAAAAATGAGGATGGCAAGCAGCAGTTTTCTCGGTTATCCCACGTCTGCTAGGTGACGAGAACAGACTACCCATGAAGCAGTCCCCCTTGTTCAGGCATTTTCTTCGCCGCGCCAGCACCACACTGTCAGCTCGGAGAAAGAGGTGGGCACGTTAGATCTTCCACCGTCTCACGGTCTAACGCCGCCAAATTCGAATGTGTTAAATTCAGAAAAACCCGGATTCCACAACCCCGATTAAGTATTCTGTCGCACTGGGAACACTAAGCGACTTCCTCTACCTCGATCATTAAAAATACTATTTTCTCGTCTCTTATTCCATTTCCGGGGAACTCTCACGCGATTTTCCCTGCCCCAATTATTATGATTATTGTTGTTATTTTACTATTATTATTATTACTATCATTATTATTATTATTGCTTTTATTATTATTATTATTTTTATGCTATTTTCTCTCGTCACACAACTCACACAACGTTCGACGAGACGAGAGAAATTAGCAAAAAAATAATCGCGTGAGAGTTCCCAGAGATGGATTAAGAGATGAGCAGTTTAGATAGGCCTACTAATAATTTTTAAAAATATTTTAAGTTTGCTGTATGAAATGATATTTGCAGCACACCCTCGTTTTGAGCCACGAGCCGCTATTGGGTGAATTCCGTTATTAACATAAGCATGTGGCATTTTTTTCTCTTCACATAATTTTCCGGCCACGAGCCGCCACTGTCAGAACTAGGTCACGACAACACACTCCGTCTGCTAAAGTTCGCTGAACCGAACTCTAAAAATAACATCTTAAGGTTCAGTGGCCTCAAAGCAAAATTACGTGACATACAGACTGAGCACCTTGACGTTATATTTGCTATAAAGCTTCCAGTATTCAAACTTGAAAATTATTTTCTTAAAAATATGAAACGGCAAAAGCTTCCTGAAGCCTTTAAAGGTATACTTTGATAAATCACAATATGCCACGAAATTATGCAGAAAATATCATGCACATGTCAACTGACAGCCCTCTTTAGGGGAAAAATATTAACGAAAATTTTCAATTAATTAGGCCTATGGTTACCTTATAAATCAGACTATAATCTGTGAGCATTAAAAAAAAATAGAATTTTGCGAAAGCCGTATTGCTGTGTTATTCTATGTGGATCTTGCAAAAGCCCTTTTACTAGAAACCAGAAACTATAGAAATAAGTCAAACAAAATTTTCTAAAAAAATAAATCCGACAGACGGAAGGACACCGAAAAATTTAACTATGGAGAAAAATGAAATCCAACGGGGCGTACATTTTCAAAGCCAGAACATTAACCCGAAAAACTCAATATTAAAAACTAGAAAAGAAAAATACACCGAATGGACTTTTGAGTCGAAAGTTTTGGATGAGCATGAAAATCTGAATGGAAAAAGCTCACCCAGAACACAGCCATGTAGATCCATGGAGATACGCCCACACTTTTACAGAAACTTGAAATTACATCCTACTCTCGAGGTCGGTAGTTCCAGACTGGCTTACGTTTCCCACGTATTTCTAGTTTCCGGTTACTAAAAAGGTGGCTCTGTAGTCGCTCGACCGTGTTCAAGTACCGATCGCTTTACAATTTAACTAGCGGGCGTGTTTTAAAAATACAACACATGTTTCAGTGTTAAATGGTTTTCTTTTCAAACACGCCAAAAGTTTCGCTCATATGCCGCATTCACGGCATAAGATGGCATTGACCAGTCGCACCAACTTTAACGTGGATTTAAGCATATAATTGGTCATAAAACAACAAATTTAAGCCAACATTTTTTTAATGATAATCATAAACTTGACCAGGGTTTTTTTTTCGCAAAACAGGGTAGCCTATTTCATCATATAACAACAAATATAAGCCAACAACTTTTCACATATTAGTTCACAAGAGAATCACTGCTTACCATGGCGGACGCACCAACATTTAAGTGGAATATATTCCTTCTCACAATCTATTGCTGCCGTAATGTTGCTGTCACCAGCTTCTTTTTAGTGTTTCTGGCTTGGATTGAAATTTCCCCTGGATTATCATTTACATTTTCACAAGCTTTCCATAATTACTAGTTGGTATGGAATATTGTTTGCAAACAAGGGACTCATATTTTGGTATTGGTACGTACGGTCATTGTTGTTTTATGATTGAGAATATGGCTGACTATCTTCTATTATATTTAATTCCACGGTATTTATGTTTTATTTCATATATTTTAGAGAGTTTTCACTAAAAATATATTGTATGCACCACGTACGCAAAAACTTTAGCGGACTCATCCAGTATTTCAGCCTCGGCTTTCGCCTCGGCCGCTATACTAGATTCGTCCGCTAAAGCGTTATTTTGCGTACATGATACATAAATAGCTATTATTGTATTATTATCTTCTTTGCTTTGAAAGAAAATCTCAGAATGGAATTATCTTTTTTCTTGCGTAGAAATATTATGGAGCTCCTGGTCATTTCAGCCTCTCTGTTTGTCAGTTCCATGATAAATGGATAGTAAAAGGTGGACAAATGCCTTGACCTCCACGCTCGCCTGATCTGACTCCACTAGATTGTTATTTGTAGGACAATTAAAAACTCTTGTATATTTTCCAAGGATACCAGATAATACGAGATACTTAATCCAGGGATACATCAGCACAACACGGAATCCATGCGACGGCGGGTTGACGGATGTATCCGTGTTAACGAAGGACATTTTGAACATTTCATTAGATGCTCTGTTACCCTTAGTTCTGTTTTTAGTAGCATTTTATATTATTCTCTATTTTCGCAGATCTGTATTCGAGTATACTGCTAAGTGATGAAGGTGTAGAGAAAGGGCTCTATCAAGGAAATAAAACATTCTCGAACCCACGTTCGTGTAACATAATTTCACTTTATACCTTGGTATATTCAAGGAATGTTTCCCCTAAGTGTTGGCCTACCTTTTTGTTACGGTCGGTATAAGGAAACAATTCTGAATTTTCAGTTCATGAAAGGACGCTAAACGGAAATGAAATACGTTTTCTGCTCGAATTATGAATATACTGAACCTAACTGTCAAACATAAGTCAACTTTTGTTTTAAGTTCATTTCGTGATATTTTACATGCGTTGCCGTTTTAATCAGCCCTTTCCGTTGGTATAATGAATGGATAACATTACATTTCGTACATTTGCCATTATTATCTTTCACAATATAGTTAAGAAATGCTTATCCTTTAATTGGGGTACGTCGTGGTGTAGTAGGTAAGGCACTGAGCCGTGGTGCGCTACAAACCGGAAGGTCGCGGGTTCGATTCCCGATGAGATCGTTGAGAGTTTTCAATTGGCCTAATCCTTCTGTTGGCACTATGGCCCTGAGGTCAACTCAGCCTCTAATAGAAATGAGTACCAGGAGTATTCCTGCGGTTAAAATCACGGCTGGTGCTTAGGGCTGACAACCTTGCCACCTTCATGTGGCATATGTCACAACCTGGGAGTCTTAACCTCCTGGAAACCCTATGGGTTTCCATGGCCCATAAAGGGATCTTTTTTTTTCTTTAATTAATCCACGTAGCAGTGCTTTCTATAGAAATACAGTGAAAATAAAATTTAGCCCTTTTAAGTATTCAGTTTTGCATTGCGATATGTTCGCTTATCCTTTAATTGGGGTACGTCGTGGTGTAGTAGGTAAGGGACTGCGCCGTGGTGCGCTACAAACCGGAAGGTCGCGGGTTCGATTCCCGATGAGATCGTTGAGAGTTTTCAATTGGCCTAATCCTTCTGTTGGCACTATGGCCCTGAGGTCAACTCAGCCTCTAATAGAAATGAGTACCAGGAGTATTCCTGCGGTTAAAATCACGGCTGGTGCTTAGGGCTGACAACCTTGCCACCTTCATGTGGCATATGTCACAACCTGGGAGTCTTAACCTCCTGGAAACCCTATGGGTTTCCATGGCCCATAAAGGGATCTTTTTTTTTTCTTTAATTAATCCACGTAGCAGTGCTTTCTATAGAAATACAGTGCAAATAAAATTTAGCCCTTTTAAGTATTCAGTTTTGCATTGCGATATGTTCGTTTAGAAGAGTAGTAGCTCTTTTTTAAATAGAATTACTGATGACACAAATACCGCTTTTAATCGAAACGAAACGAATGTCTCCAGATCAGTTAATTCACAATTTATGCGATAATTAGGGTTTCAAATCTCGATAATAAATCAAACGAGGAACACAATCGAAAACATTGTTCCGCATACAGTCATGCAGTACACATAATTGCCTCTTTTCTTATAGTGTTGTTATATATCCCGATGTATGGAAATTGAATGACGTAAACTGGAAAACTCGAATCTTGTTAGTATCGATATGGGAAGTCGATATGGTCTTATTAGCTACTTGGAGTGTTTTATTACAAAGCTAGCAGTCTGACGTCACATTGTTAAGTCTGTTATTTATTGTAACGTGGGGCAGACTCTTCTGCATTTGATTTGAATTGAAATTTGGAACGTGACTTGCAAGGAGCGGACTCAATCTGTGTGTTCGAACCCTTAACGACGTGTCAAGCCGTGGGGTCCACTGCTTCTTTCACACAGGGATGCACAAACTCAGTAGGCCTGTTCTACATGCTCAGTCTTCTAAATTATATTACGTTCCTTCGTTCTCAATAGTCATTTAGCTTGCCGATAAGTATATTACCGTATCCACACCCCCATACATAATTACTTTTCCTCACTGATTAAACATCGCCGAGCTGAAGTTATAAAAATGAAATTTTATTATTAGTTTTATTTCAAAATTTAGACTCGCTAAGAAAGTATTTTCAACCCCTAATGTTCATAAGAGGTTAAATTTTATTTAGTGAAGCATTTTATGCGCGGAATATAATTATAAATAAATATATATATACATATTTTATTATTGATAAAAACCCCAAAGAGCAATAATGCTCATGACTAGAGGCAGTACGTAATGATATACAGAGAATAACACATTTACTAAGAGCTACGAAAGAGTACAATTATTAAATATAATCTCACTACACATTGCACATTACTAAGATCGTCACAATAGTCAGAAATTTAATAGAAAAAATAGAAAAATAGGAACCATGATCGTAGTTGTGACCAGAAATAAAATTTAGTCTTTGAAGCAAAAGTCTTTATATTTTCTAATGTCCCTAATATCTTGTGTTAACTCATTATAACTTCTTCAAAGGGAATAATGAATTCCTTTAGTATCATATTTGACTGAAGAAGTCTGTGGTAAGTGTATAAAATTATTATTTCTAGTAAAGTAGTCGTGAATATCATCATTAAATATAAAATAAATATTTTGATGTGTGATATTTGTTATAATCTTCTGCACAACAACACATGACTGGGATTTAATAAATTCTCTAATTGGAAGCATGTCCGAATGTTGACATAATTAATTATAAGGATGAATGTAAATGGATGAAAGTTACATAAGGCTCTTAATGGTCTATTTTGTAAATTTTGTATAAATTTTATATTGTAACTAAAAGTATATCCCCATGTGGGTAACATATAAGTTAGATGTGAGTAGATTAAAGCATAATCTGTGATTTAATACTGTGTTCCGGAAAAAACTTGACTCAATCTATCTAACGCACCTATAAAGAGGAGTTATTTTTTAAAACAACATACTCAACATGACCTGACCAATTAAGATGTTGATTCAAAATGAGCCCAACAAATTTAGTTGAATTAACCCGTTGAACATAATTATTATAAAAATTTAAAAATTTATTCATTGCTGGTAACTAAAGTCGTGATTTATGGAATATAATATAGATTGCGTTTTCTGTATTAACGGTTAATTTATTTAGATTTAACAAATTTTATATAATTTTGATATTATGAGCCATATTATCTTTTAAAATATTAAGATGGTCAGCAGTATAAAATATACTGGTGTCATCCGCAAATAATAGCCTAATATTTTTCCATTTAGTTTCAATTCACTTACATCATTTCCATAAATTAGAAATAATAGTGGCCCAAGTACAAATCCCTGCGGGACCCCACCAACAACTGGCAGTTCACTACCTGTTAGTCCACCATGTACGTAATTCCGAAGCCATATAGTGGTAATTCTCTAAAACCAAACCTTTTACTTTATTTAGCAGTATATTATGATCAGCAGAATCAAATGCTTTTTTAAGGTGTAAAAATAATTCAGAAGCTAATTTTTGACTACCGGTACCTAATGTTTCTTCAATTTTTAAAACTATATCCATTGCAGCATTTAATGATTGTTCTCTAAAATCATATTGGTAATTATAAAGTAGTTTGTATTGATGATAAATTTAGTGATACGACATTTAAAATTAATTTCTTGTATTTTTGATAAAGTAGATAAAATTGAAATTGGTTAAAAATTTGAAAGATTATGCAAATCACCACATTTAAAATACAGTAGTTTATTTAATTTTTAGGAGTAGTACTAAGTTTATATGAAAGATTAATAAACTTAACTATATGATAACATATGGAATGTTTACATTTAATTAAAAAATCGTCAATTTGTTAATATTATGTTTTGATTTTAATGACAAAATCAAACTAACCACTTCATTTGGGAAACTGGAATGAGAAAAAAGCGATACAGGATTATTTGTGTTATTATTAATATTTAAGCAATTAATTTGTGCACGAGGAATTTCACTAGCTAGGTTCGGACCAACAATTACGAAATAATATATGCAGTTTCCCAATTTTCTTTCGGATTTTTAAAAATTAGCACAAATACTATTCAACACAAATAATGAAACACATATGTCAGCATTTCCTGAAACTTAATCTCTAACGGGTTTATATACATAAAGGCATCATAAGGGGGTTCAAAGTTTATATCAAGATACATTATTACATTTTTACACTTCCTAATTGACAACATTACTCACTAATTTTACAGAATTAATAAAAATTAAGGATTAGAGTACAGAAGAAGGATTATTTCTATCAAATTACGAAATTAAGCAGAGCGAAGCTTCGGGCTCATTGATATTGTAAAGAGAGGCCCTGAATTTTTCTTGAGAAAATCCAAACGTCCACTTATATTTATTTTATCTATTTAGCGAATGCTTACACAATTAAGCATGTACTGAATAATTAAAACCATTAAAATGAATAAAACACTTCGCTTCCATCATTGTACTGTGTAATTGTAAGAGACCATCAATAGGCCGATATTCTTATATTTGGATAGCTGATGGCGAGACAATCGCTATTCTGCAGTGATGGTCGCGCTTCGAGCAGGTATTAATAACACTATTTGTTATGGAAATCATCCGTTTCAGTTATTGGATTAGACTCTATGTTATTTATAATAATAGTAATGAACAGTAATAAACTTATTGAAAACACAAGTAACGAAGTTAAATGTTGATTGAATGTTAGATAATATGGATGAGTGAGCAATTGTGATGTTGATCTTCATGTTGCAATTATGGTTTTAGAGAGCTTGGATTAAATGAAGGCATATAACTTCTAAGACAGAAGAGAGAGTCAGTTTGATAAACATGCAGGCAAAAATAATAAAGTCTATTAAGTCTTTTAAATATAAAATTTCTCACGGTTTTCACAAAAATAGTCATACTTGGTGACTGAAAATCGTTGTCCACCCTATCCCTTATGTTGACAGTAATGTACGATAATCTCTGTCTGCGCATGTGCGTACTAGATGGCAGGACAACTGGAAAACTCCCAAAATGGCTGCACGGTAAGTAATATAATTTTATTTCACAAATTATTAACGACTGTCTAGAAAATAGTGCATGATACACATGATAAAATTATTTTATTTTGCTCGATGGTTTGATACCCTCACCCTTGCGGGATCGTTTCGCAAACGTACCCACTTGCAAAAAAACTTGTTTTTACCACTTGTTTCATAAAATATATGTTATGATTAATCATTTAGATCTGACTTGGGCAAACTTTTTAAGGGGAGGACCAGATAAAATAAAACATTCATCAAGGCGGGCCGAAATAAAAAATTAACAAAACATATTTTTATAAGTGATAAACTTTATTTTTTATTTTTAAATCACACACAACTTATATATGCTACAATGGTAAAAAATCTTAGAAAAAGTTACAAAAATTGATTATTTTTTAGAATAGTATGAAGGCGTATGTGGCAAATAAAACTGTGACTGAGCTTCTAAAAGTTGTTTGTAATCTGGTGGTAACTGGGATGAGCTGATTCACAGTAGTGAAGCTAAATGGTGGCCAGTCAATCGACTTCTAACGCTGTTTTTTCGAAGCTTCATAGTAGAAAACACCTGTTCACAGATGTAGGAAGATGACAGCATCGCAATTATGTTCTGAGCGTGAGATTTCAGGTTTGGGAAACCTGATTTTAACGGGGCCTTGTAGAACTGAATTTTAGAAACGTTGCTTCAATTCAGTGTTACATTGGAAAAAGAAATCAGTTCGAGCTCCAATTGTTGTTTGACTGATTCACAATCCACATTAAATGGCATGCTAAAAATGTTCAGGTCCTGTTCGATAACTTTGAAGTCTTGGAATCTTCGTTCAAATGTTTCGTGAAGACATTTCACGCTTTTCTCATAGCTCTTAGTTTGTCTTCCCTAACTGCAATAGCTTTTAGTCTTGGAAAATGAGTAAAGTCTTTCTTGACTAGTTGATTGGAAAATAGATTCAATTGCATTTTGAAACCCTTGTTATGAACCCAAATATAATGGATTAATTGATTTATTCCCTGGAGTTTAAGGTTCAATTTATTGGTGTGACTGAGAAGATCTGTAAAGATGCAAATTCTGAAAGCCATACAATATCTTTTAAATTGTCTCACACGTCCGTTCCTTTTTCTTCCATGAAAGAGACTATTTCGTCTTTTAGATCCCAAACTTGTTCGAGAACCCGTCCTGCACTGAACCACCTTACTTTAGTGTAGTAAAGTACCTCAGAATATTCACACTGCAATGAGTCAAGAAACTCTCGAAATTTTCTAAGATTGAGTACTCGTGAACGAATGCAATTAACAAGCTTAATAACAACATCAAGCATATGTTTCATGTCTAGAGGATATTCACACAGAGCTTCTTGATTTATGACACAATGAAGAAACACAACTTCGTTCCCAAGAAATTATTCGTTAAATACGCCTACAAAACCATATTTCGTCCCTGTCATATTCGGTGCTCCATCAGTAGCAATGTTACACATATTGGCCAAAGGTACTTTCAAAGACGAACTTTCAAAGTCGTGATAGTTTCTTGAGATTCTTGAAAAATGTCTGATCCTTTTGTCGTTCCCTTTAATGGACGCATGCAAGCTAATTCTTAAGTAACACGAAAGTTGTCATCAATACCTCTTCTAAATATCAGTAACTGATATGTCAGTTATGTCCGTACTTTCATCCAACGCAAAAGAACAGAATTTAAACTCGCTTATCTTTGACTCTAGTTGTGATACAAACTGCCATCAATTACTTAAATTCTAGAAGTAATTATTTTTCGAGACAAACTTTCTATCTCAAAATCTTTTGTTTTGTCAAGACACAAAATGTCACATACTTGGAGTATACAATTTTTTACAAATTCACCATCAGAAAATGCTTTGTTACTTTTTGGAATATTGTATGCTACAACGTAACTGGTATGTGTAGCTAGCTTTTAAGAACAGCTTTGTTTTTAAAAAATAATTTGCTGACCAGAAACTTTTTTACGTAGAGCTCCTGCTTTTTGCTTCCGTTCTTCATCGGTCATAGTTTCATAAGTGACGTTATTAAGTGCCAGTATGGTACTTTATGAGATTGTGTGTGGGGACGAAAAATGTCTGTCCGTCCGTCCGTGTGTCTGTACTCGCCATAACTCAAATACGCTTTTCCGGATTTTCATGAAACTTGGAAAACACATTTATAATGTCAATGGGAAGAACCCTATTGATATTGAACCAAATCGGTTCACCGGTACCGGAGTAATGCCCAATTTAGTGCCTATTTTAATAGATTGTATCGGATTTCCATGAAACTTCGTATACCCATTTATGACGTCCATTAGAAGTGCCCTATTGAATTTGAACCTAATCTGTTGACCGGTACCGGAGTAAAACCAAATTTAGTGTCTACTTTAAAGGCGCAACAACTCAAATACGCTTTATCGGATATTTATGAAACTTCGTATACGCATTTATAATGTCCATGGGAAGACGTTTATTGATATTGGACAAAATCGGTTGGCCAGTACCGGAATAATGCCCAATTTAGTGTTTTTATGTTAATATATAAGAAGTCGCGATAACTCAAATATGCTTTATTGGATTTTCCTGAAATTTTGTATAGGCTACCCATTTATAATGTACGTGGAAAGACGTCTACTGATATTGGACCAAATCGGTAGACCGGTACCGAGGTAAAACCCAATTTAGTGTATATTTTAAGGACGCGATAACTCAAATACGCTTTACCGGATTTTTATGAAACTTGGTATACACATTTATAATGTCCATGGGAAGACGTCTATTCATAATGGATAAAATCGGTTGACCTGTTTCGGAGTAATGCTCAATTTAGTGCCTATTTTATGGTAATATACGTATTCGAAAGAATTTATAAAAGAAATGAAAATCAGTTATCTTGACAACATAGCCTATTGTTTTACTGTGATCTTGTAAGGCCTTGGAAATTAAAATACAGGTAGATTTGACAAAAAACACTATTGATTTACATACGCTTATCCAACTAGACCGTTAAAAAGACCCAGGTGGCCGAGATGGTAGACCTTTCTTCTTCCGTAAGCCCTGCTTAATGAATAAATCTGGAGCTTAACTTGGAAATCAATTTAAAAAAAAAACATATTCTGCATATCATAATTGCAGTCATAACTGATTAAACAAAAACATACTGGCAGTTTGTTACATCAGTTAACCTGATTTTATTATGTTTTGTCATTAACTTTCATGAGAGGTTGAATTCCTTGAATGCGGCTACAGCTTCATTGCATATGAGGCACACAGGTTTATCCTTAATAGGCGTGAAAAAGTATTTCCAAGTTCACTCATCTTTAAAAAAAAACGACATTCTGAATGAACTTTACGTTTTTTACTTGCCATTGTAACAATCAGAAATGTCAAAAAAACACTACCAACAAAGCACAACTATAGAAACACAATCCAGGCACACAGCCGCAGAGGTGACTTGACACTAACTAGGCCTACGAGTACATGACTGTCCGAACTGCACTGACCTTCAGAACAGACGAAACGAAAATAGTAGCGCCCGATTCGTTCCTAACTTAGCCGAGCAACACGGCACTACGCTTATGCGAGGTTGCGTGCAAATTCAGTTAATATTAGATGCGATAATACCGTACTTAAAATGCTGTAACGGGTGCGTTCTGCGCATGTTACAGCTTTTCTCGTGTCTAGAAAATTCTTGATTCTCAAAAACCTGTTTCTGCGCTTGCGCCGGTATCTTGTCCGTAGTTTTCCTAAAGAGTTGTTCTTCCGCTGCTCGGCAGTGTGTTATTGGATGTCAAAAATGTAGTCACTAAAGCTTTCTTGGAGTCTTCCCTGGGGATGACTTTGGTGAGTAATGCATTTCATCTATTAAATTAATTATTACAGTTCTTCTTCACCATCTGAGATTAAGTATAATTTCTGCTTCGTCATATTAATACTTCAAATTGCATTTAGCTGAATTATGTAAATTCTGGTTAAACATAAAGCTGGTATTTCTTGGTGCTTCTCACATGGAACATAGATTGTATTTCAGTTCGTGATTTAATATATCTTCAGATCCAGTCATGTTAATTTTTCCCGTTCGCGTAATATCATAGGCCGGTTTTTCTCTCAGGTTACTCTTCTATTGGCAAGCTGAAAACTACCAAACATGGTAATATCCTTCAAATACTGTATTTGATGTTATGTTATTGAAAATTTTCGTTCAATCTCCATATCTCATGTCCTATTAATGATAAATAAAATACCATTGGAAAGATGACCAGTTGTAGCGTGATATAGCTCTGATTTGTCCGGAAAAGTTATTCTTGTATTCCCTGATTACTTCAAATTCTTTAGATATTACACCTATTTATTTTCTCCTCCACATATTGATTTTCTCCGTGATGTATTGAAGTTAAATTAATAATAACTGTCATTTACAGGTAAAGCTAAAATAATATTAAAATGAGCACTGCCTATTGATGCATATAGTCTAGTGGATATCTCAGTTATTTAATATTATGCGGTTCATTTATTCAGGATCAGGATAGCTTGCATTTTCGTGTGAAACATTATATTTTTCATTCATAGGTGAAGCTAAAATAATATTAAAATGAGGGCTGCCTACTGTGACATATAGTCTAGTGGATATCTCTGTGCTTTCATATTATTCAATTAAGATAATGTTTTTTTTTTTTTAATTCCAGTCATTCATGGTTCTGTATTGTTCTTAATGGTTATTTGTCAGTGATTTTCATGATTATTATTGTGCGAGCATATTTGGTATTTCTAGTTGTTCTGAGTACATTTCTGGCAGTTAATTCTAAATCATAATTAGCCTATTAAGTATTACAATCACTAGTTTTGAGCATCTTGTATTATGATTCAACGATTTTTCTCTCTCTCTGTATTGTCTGCGCGAGTTAATTTAGTCTGCGTGTGGATATGTTTACATTCCTCACTGCGCGTAGTCACTATTGCTGCTTGGGTATGGTTTTATATGATAAATTTCCGTATCGTTGTTTACTCCTGTCGCGTTTTCTATTAAAATATAATGTGAGCCTTTTTGGGTAGTATTTCTTTCAGTTTATTTTTCTGGTGGTATATTTTTCTCTTCTGGCCATCTTTGCCGTGGATATTACATAGTTTATATCCTATAAACGAACGTAATTTAGTATATAACATTTTGTGACGTGTTTCGTCGTTAGCATACTGTAGACAGCTAAATTATATTTACTCCTGATGTTAAAATGAAATTGTCTTTTAAATAAATAGGTGATAAATACATTTAGTAATGAGATTTCCTGCCTATAGCTTCACATTGTAAGTTGGGTGCAGATAAAATTTCAGGTAGTCTTTTGATTTGGTCTTAAATATAATGTACAGAATGTTCTTAGCACCCAGTTACTGTTTGGGTCTTTCCAGTATTTTCTAGAGTTGCATGCACTTAATTGATCATGCTGATTTCACAGTTTCAGTATAATTCTATTCATTGCTTAATTACCCGAGTTCAATTGACTTCAACTAGCCAGATGCTTGTTTACGAATATTACCTCCTTTGTATTTCATTATAATTATTCAGCTTTATTTGATCTTGACTTGTAAACTTCACATACCGGTAATATATTTGTGTATGGAAATGTATTGCAATATTTGAAGTTTCTCTATATTTATGCTAAATTGTGATTTATTGGTTATACATATGTTTATAAATATATTTTACCGCTTGTAATTGTAATTATACTTTAAGCTGGGGGTCCCGTGTCGTAGATTTGCGGCACGTAAAAGAACTCCAAGCCTAAATTAGATCCTCTGGACAAAATTTCTCGGCCCTTTCACGTCCAAGAAATACTTAGTTTCCAGAGGGGGGATGCGAGGCGATGGGCTTACCACCTGTCCCTCTACCCTCTCTCGGAAAATAAGCATATCAAAATTAGTATAGGTAATGAAACCTCCATTGGAGGCCCCTTCGCCCCACCTGGGGATCATAGGGTACCAGATACAGATACAGAATTGTAATTGTACATATGGTGTTGAAATTTAAGCTACAGTGCATTCTGAGTCATAATTAAATATATTTATTAATATATATATTTCAAAATATAGCTACACTGTTACAGATGTCTCGTGTATTAATTTCTTAATGTTCTTCATTCTTCTTGCTCGAATGTGCCGTCTCCTCTTGTCCTGCCTAAAATAGAAATACCTAAGATCTTCTACTTCTGGTGACCCAACAAATTAGGTATCCAGGTTCCAATCCTCGAGCATCAAGGCAAAGTTTTAATATGAACATTGAGGTGTCTTTTCCACAGGGTTATAGCAGATGCCATTCTCATTGAACATAATTCTTCTAACCAGTTAAATTACTTAACTCGATGCAACACAATGAGAAGGAAACCGTTATTCTATTCTAGCTACGCAGAAAATACATTTTGTCCTATGTGTAATTGTAGGGGATATTCAAAACCATGTCGCGGGCCGGATTGTCTAGCCCGAAGGGCCACATTTGGCCCGCGGGCCAGACTTTGCTCATGGCTGGTTTAGATCAAAGAAGCTGTAAAGAAATTTCAGTACGTTGTTGGCATGAGTTCACACAAGAATAACTGAATATATGTTGGATAAAAATAAATAATTAACATCAAGCGAAAGGCAGCGGTGATTGGTTGAAATTTTATTTACCCTTACACAGGATTGTTCACTTACTCATAAGCTACAAAGCTGGAAGAAAAATATCTGATGTGGAACACTCACATTGCTTACTGTTTCCGGAGTGTTCCTAAAGTAAACTTTAGAAACGCGTTTATAAAGTTTACTGTAGAAACGCTCCTACATACAAGATAGCTAAAATATTGGGAAATATTCTAATAAATAAAATAGAACTAAAAACAAATTTGCAAATTTTAATAGATACAAACAGCATATCTGAACAATTAAAAACAGTATATTATGCAGAATTGCCTAAGTTATGGAGTTCGACATTGAGTGTACAGCAAAAAATACGCGTGCCGAGCATTACTGCCAGAAAAACAACCCTACAATAGGAAAAAGGGGACTAGTAAAAATGGTAGGCTATGGACTGAAGGGATTTAAAAATAATTAATACGAATATAGAACGCCTACATAGCTTTACACTTCTTCTTCCGAAAATCCTACTTAATTCGATTCTGATGATTCTCTTCTATTTCATCAATCTTCTCTTCAGTAAGCCAGTCTTTTTCAATTTTTATGTTAGTATTTGTTTTATTTATATTTAAATTTACGTCATGAGCATCTTGAGTGAAGAAAAGAACTCTATGTATTTATAAATAAACAGTTCACATTTTGAAATAATTAAGTTATTAATCAAATAATTGGCTGCTAATGTTGAGATTCTATTTACTTACCCTTATAATGAATTACATGCATACATAGAAATTATTTTCAAAGCAGTTTTGAATTATAATTTAATTCTTCATAATGTTTATATTTCTTTAGAAAGTAAGTTAGGTACACCCAACGCATTCGTAATCAATGCCTTTCTGTTTGACTTTTTGTTGTTGTTGTTTTTCAACAGATCCATGAAACCGAACCAAATAGAGATAACAACCAAAAGTATCTTTTTATCGCATTTCTTAATAATAATAATAATAACATACGAGTTGCAGGAAATTTAGAAAGTTTTAATTTGAGCTCATGTTGGTCCTTGGAGCTCAGATAGTCTCGTCAGAAATGAAAAAAATAAAGAAGGAAAAATGCTTTTTGGTCGAAAGTTGAATAACATAGTTTCCTCTACCAACACCTTACTTAATGTTTTATTTATAACATGTTGGCGAACAATGTCGTATAGCCAAGTTGAGAAAGTTTACAGCGATTTTGATGGTCATTGAAGAACTTTTGAAAAGGGCCAGCTCAGACGAAAGCAACTGACAGAGAGGGGAAAACCACTAACGGGACCTCACCCCAAGGTCAGCAGATAATTTATTTATGTTAGTATTTGTTTTATTTATATTTAAATTTACGTCATGAGCATCTTGAGTGAAGCTATGGTATAGACGTAATTAACAAAAGGTAAGATGGAAAAGAACAAAGAATGTTCGCAAGATATTCCGATCCCGGCCAGACTACAGGGACGCATGGCCTACTAGACAGCGGAACTCGCTGGCTTGGAGCAAATAATACAAAACTCTATGTATTTATAAATAAACAGTTCACATTTTGAAATAATTAAGTTATTAATCAAATAATTGGCTGCTAATGTTGAGATTCTATTTATTTACCCTTATAATGAATTACATGCATACATAGATATTTTTTTCAAAGCAGTTTTGAATTATAATTTAATTCTTCATAATGTTTATATTTCTTTAGAAAGTAAGTTAGGTACACCCAACGCATTCGTAATCAATGCCTTTCTGTTTGACTTTTTGTTGTTGTTGTTTTTCAACAGATCCATGAAACCGAACCAAATAGAGATAACATCCATGTCTACCACTGATATTATGAATTCATTATTCTTTGACATTTCACTTTGATTGTTAACATAGAATGGCATTAGAGATAAAATATGTTAGCACAGCAAGGTTAAGAGTTCGAACTATAAAAAGGCTTTCGGCAAAATGCAATAAAGTGACGATTTTTATTTAAGCATTTCCATAGGTGACGTGTAATTTACGTATACTTTCTTATTTTCTTCGCTTTAACTAACATACAAATAATTGAAATTAAAGAATGCTATAAACGTGAATAAAATTGATTGTACTGTAAGCCTACTATACTAAAAGCTAAAAACTTTTGCTTGAAACGTTTTCTACATAAATTTTCTGAAGAGTTAGCTGTAATTCGTTTTACATACAAACTTAGGTTTTAAAACTTGCTCGCGAATAATACGAATTTGAATGAGGCTGAGACAAATGAATGCGAATTACTTCAATGTGGCCGTGTAGACCTCCTCTTCAATAAGCTAAATTAATGGTAGAGAAAGTTTTTCATAGTTTTTATATCAAATCAAAATCTAAGATAGGAAGGCGTAATGCATTTACTTGAATAATAACAAATCTGCTGGCTCTAACTAGTTTAATTCAGCAAGGCATTTAATATGGGAAGGACTGACTTATTGCAGTATTAGTCTATAGCCAGAGTGCAACAACACACTGAAAGTATACAGGAATTTGTTGAAATCGGTTTTGGGCAGAGTGAAAACGGGGTTCCCACAGCAGAAAAATGTTTATTCACCACAAATTTTACATGGAAGTACTGACAATCGATCCCGGCACTCCGGAGATTGAATCCGCGTGCACAGAGAAATGTGTTAACCAGAGTTACATAGGTGTGTGATATGAGTTATGCCTACAATATCCTGTCCTGTATGCCTTCAATCTCAAAAGCTTTTCCATAATAGAGCCCTCTATCTAGTTCTTTGCTAATGTCTCTAACATGGATTTATAAATAACAATTGCATCAAAGATGAATCATTTCTAGTCTGCTACAACTTAAATTATGTTAGCCATGGCAGAAAAATAATAGAGGACGAGGAGTAGAACACGATTTCTTTAAGTGTATAACAGGGACAAATAAATTGCAACAAGCAGAGTCAGTATTGCATGCTGACCTGTGGGAATCCTTAACAATATATTCCAAATGTAATATAGGCCAGTCAGTATGGGATCAAACCGGGGGGGGAAGGCTGTTGCAAAAGGTGGTGTAGAAGCTTTTAATTTTTTAATTTGTATATATGGATACAAATATGCAAATCACAAAAGTGCCAACACGGGCGATCTCGGGAAAAGTTTTGGCAGCAAAATAACCCCGAAATTGTAGGACTTTTTTTGGTTTTTGCCTATACCTCCTAAAGGGTGCATCCTAGCGAAAAAGTTACTACATAAATAATTATAGAGCATTAAATTGTGGGTCGAATGAGTACTACAACGTCATAATTTGGTCAGGTAGTATGATCGAAAACCACGGTAAAAAAAACTACTATTTTTTCCAACTTTGCCAAAAACTGAGATATAGTACTATATATATAAGTCTGCAGCTTGGAAATGAGTACTCTGAGAGAATAACTCATACAACAAAAGTTGTAGAGCATAAAATTCTGCGTTCACTGAGTTCAAAAATTTGTAGTTTCGGTCAAGTACACCTCTCGAAATTGGCGATCTCCCGGTGTCTGGCAACTGGCATAAGGAAACCATTGAAGGTACCTGTGAGCTGCAACTCTTGCCAACCTAACCAAAAGTATCTTTTTATCGCATTTCTTAATAATAATAATAACATACGAGTTGCAGGAAATTTAGAAAGTTTTAATTTGAGCTCATGTTGGTCCTTGGAGCTCAGATAGTCTCGTCAGAAATGAAAAAAATAAAGAAGGAAAAATGCTTTTTTGGTCGAAAGTTGAATAACATAGTTTCCTCTACCAACACCTTACTTAATGTTTTATTTATAACATGTTGGCGAACAATGTCGTATAGTCAAGTTGAGAAAGTTTACAGCGATTTTGATGGTCATTGAAGAACTTTTGAAAAGGGCCAGCTCAGACGAAAGGAACTGACAGAGAGGGGAAAACCACTAACGGGACCTCACCCCAAGGTCAGCAGATAATTTATTTATTTTGTTCTCCCTTCCAGCCCAACCGAACCCGTGGGAATCCTTTTTCGTACTACAGGTTACTTACTGGAACCTCCGTGAAGGTACGTGTAAGTTTATTTTATAATAAGTGAGTTTATTTTTCAATAAGTGAGAAGTTTATTTTGTATTAAGTTCATTTTATAAGTGAGTGTATCTTCAAAAATACAAGTGTGAAAATGCCAATTGCAGCGGTCTTTTGTTTCATCTGTAGGACGTCCTGGAAGACTGGTCTAATATTGTCCATGAACTGTCGTGAAAAACGAGGAATCGCCTCTCTAATTGGTGTGAGTGTGAAATGAAAACATACAGATAACCAAATATACCTTTCACCGTTGAATGAAGTCACAGTGCATGTTGAATGTTGTAAGAGTTATACTGCTCCAAAAATGTGACAGCAACTGAAAGTCGTGCAGGGGATTTTGTTACCGAAACTCAGCCAACAGTAGCCCTGCAATCATCCCGTAAGAGGCGTGTAGTAGGAAAAATCTGTATTCTTTGTGGAGAAAATATAACAGAAGAATTTTTTAAACTAAAAAAATATTTTCCCGAGATACACGAAATACTGTCCTTCCAGTAACACTCCATTCTATGAGGGAAAATTTCCTTAAAGAAGCTGAATGCAGAAGTGATGATTAGAGAAATGAGATTATTGAGCTCCTGAGTCATGAAAGTGAGAGTTTGATGGCTGATGATACCAGGTGCCACAGCCAATGTCACAAAAATTTGTTCCACCGTCCAAATACAACCGGACAGAAAACAAGTCATCCAAAAGTAGAATCGGCATAAAATGCTTTGGAGTTAATTGATTCATGCCTTGAGGAATGTCAATTCTCAATAAGGTGAGCTGTTGGCACAAATTGGAGAACACATTCTTGATGTGAGAATCATCAAACAGCATCTCATTATTCGTTAAAAGGAGGATATTGTGACTAAGTCGGGGGATGGTCAGCCACCAGCGTTTGTTTTACAAACGTAGGACCAGCTATGTCTATGAATATTTCCTATCATTATGTTCTTAAATTTTGTTGTTCACTTACACCCTCTCATTGTACACCATGTGTGTGTTTTGAAATATTACACAATAACGAATTTTCCTTCTACTCTTTCGGAGGTACAAAAGTGGTTGGAGGTGGAGGTTAGACGAGTTTGGGCTTACTCCAATCACAATGGAAGTTGAACCAGCACCTCAAATCTTTCTGCAACCGATCTCATACAAGTGCAAGACAGGCTGCGCTGGGGGCTGCAGCTGCTTCAGATGCTGGGCTGAAATGCTCAGTTTTGTACACTTTTCGTTGGAGGAAATCATCCCGCAATGTAGCCCACCCAGGAAGACTGTTCTTCAAAGGAGGATGAAGACATCTCCCCTGCCTCGACTTCTCAGGTTTACAGATTCCATACCAACTCATATCAGGAAAAAAATGTTGGTTTAAATGTACCTGTTGGTTTAAATGTAAATTCATTTTTATGAAATATTCTGCTTAATTTTGTTTTCTGACAAAGTCCCATCTACCGTGCGTTGTAATTTTGATTGTTTAGGCTATATAAAAACACACATACATACATATTTTCTAAACATTCATTTTCCGCCAACAAGTTATGAAAAAAAAATAATTAAGGTGTAGGTGGAGGAAATTATATTACTCCAACTGTCAACTAAAAAAAAAACATACTTAACTCTTCCAGTTTTTGTCATTTCTGACAAGACTATCTGAGGTACAAGGCCCAACCTTAGCTTTAATTAAAGCGTAGGCCTACTAAATTTCCTATAACTTTTATTGGATTCACGTTTCTGTAGGACATGCAATTTTGCCGATATTCAACTCGAAACAAGAAGAAAACTTAAAATTTTAACTTTTTTTGGAAAAAAGGCCAATTTTTTAAAAGCCTTATCTCGGTAACTATTTAATTGTAAAAATAAAAATCTCCCTTTTAGCAAATTTAATTTATTTTAAAATGGGTATGAAAAATATTTTCCAACAAACGCATTGCTTAAGAGATATTTTCAAAAAACTTTTTAAAAAAGTCCTTAAAATTGCTGTTTTTCAACCTTCATTCAGCGAGCACATGTTTCTGAGGGTTGCAAATCTTGATTTGTAGTCCCAGTAATGGTTCGAAACACGTCTCCAAAAATTATTAATACTCCATGTAAGTAAGTTCCGATGTAGGCCTATTGTTTGAATGGGCTATTTAGTTTCTGTCTGCAGTGAAGTTCGGTTGGAATGATGGTGAGGGTGTGGATAGACATGAAATCCTTCTGCATGACTGGGAGAGATGTTCGCATGTCTACTTGCGTCATCCAGGATTAGATCTGGGCTAGGCTAGATTCCAAGAATTGGACATCGATGGATTCTCATTCAGTATCCATTTTCTTATTACTGTGTTTTTCTTTGTTTACCAAGGATAAGCTAAAAGGCGAGTCCCATAAACCTTGTAATGTTTGTTATTTTCTGTGAATATTGAATATTCTCATTTGAACTTGTATTAAGAGGACATAATTTTAATAATTATATTTGGTTTATTATTCTGGAGTAAGTTCACGGAAAAAAGAAATCATGATAGGGAAAATCTTTAATATTGTGATTAATTGTAATGAAAATATTAATGTCGTTTTATTTATTGATATTTTCAGTAAGCGAATAATTTATTTTAATGCTAAATTCTCAGATTTAAGTGCAATTTCTTCAAAATAAATAGTAGGTGAATGTGCGTTTTTTCTGAAAACTGTGTTATCATTTAAATGTGTTTAATTATAATTAATTATAATTTAATTGAATATATGGCGACTTCTGTTAAAATTTACTATTGATCTAAAACCGATTTAAAACAATTTACTGTATTAAATTAATGAAACAAATTAATAGGATTATGTCAATTTAAGCTCCGTCACTTGTATCGTAGTGTTTTGTAATGTATTAATTAAAAAAAATATATTACAGCTTATCCCACAAAATGTCCATTCCAATTTTAATTAAGTATATTGAAAATCCTTTAGAAGAATTATCCAATCCACGGTAGGGTAACGAAGTAACATCGTACATCGTACATTCAATATCGCAATATTGTAGGAATTTATTTTGCACAGTTTCGTGTCAAAATCACAAATAAAATCTGTTTAAATGTGATACATAGAGACTTTCATCTTTCGAGTAGGAACACATAACATTTCTAGCATTTTTTTTTATCCCCGCCAACAAATAATGCATTTTGGGGGGAGGGAGAGGAAATAGATTTGGAGTAGACGGAAATTTTGTGAATCGAATTTACATTCCATCAATTGGGATATACTTCAAGTTCGTATGTCGGTGGCGATTTCCTAAGTGACAAAAATACCGGTATATAGGAGGATTGATGCACAAGGAAATAGAATCAAATGTCTTCTACTTCCCTGAGTTGGCTCGGAGCCAAAAAGTTCAGTCCAGAAAACACAACACATTTGACAGATGGAATATTGGTCTGATGCCGTTTTTATTACGATTTGTCTTTAGCCAAGATGATTTTAATGCAGTAAGAGTAAACCCTTGCGAAGCTATCGCACTTCCCCCTTTTTGACAAAAGCCGGAAAACTGGGATCAAGTAAGAAATATTTTTAAAAATATATGATGATTTTACAGAATACTCTGGCAATTATTTATGTTCGTATATGATTCACTGGCATGTAAGTTATACCTTTGGCACGGCCGTATTTAGTCGTACAGGGAAATCACCTTCAAGGTGTAAATAATCTGTCAGCGAATAATTATTTTGGCACATATAATTAAAATGTATTTAAAATGAAATATTAGGCCTATCGTATTAATGGATTCAATAAACGCGAAAACAATAACCTCAGAGGTATTAATAATTCAAATAGTTCTAAAAATATTTTATACTTGAACCATTTAGCAATTCATAAATCATATTAAAATTTATTTAAAAATAAGATTAATGTTTAATTAATTCTACTCTTTAATTTTTTTGATGGTTGAGGCAATTTAACAGTAATTTTAGCCTCAAAGTTAACCAGAATAGCTAGCATTTGTCATTTTTGTTGTTGTCATGACCTGTTCATTGAATTAATCGCCTATGGAACTTTACTAGAAGCATGCCACCACTTACACCAAGATAAACTTATCGAAACGAAACATTCTATTCTAATACATAATATAAATTTTAATTGAGTATTTTGTTCAAAATACCTACTAAAACTAAACCGAATACAAATTGGTCAAACCGGTGTGAAAATATCATTCGAACCATACCTCCCTTGTAAATATAGACCCAATAAGTTATTCGCTTTGAAAAGTGTAAAAGTAAACATCAATCAATCTGATCTTTAAGCATAATTATACATAAATTGCAATTCAACTCGTCAGATGTTAAAACACAAATACACTAAGCAAACAAAGACACTATATCCAATCGATTAATTCCACAGTAAAAACTCAATTTACAAAATTTGGAATTATAAATCAATTTAAAACACGCACAATATAGCTATTTATGTATCAAGTACGCAAAATAACGCTTTAGCGGACGAATCTAGTATAGCGGCCGAGGCGAAAGCCGAGGCTGAAATACAGGATGAGTCCGCTAAAGTTTTTGCGTACGTGGTGCATACAATATTTTTTAGTAAAAGTTCTATAAATTATATGAAATAAAACAAAAATACCGTATAATTAATTATAATGAAAGGCAGTCAGTCATTTCTTTAAGTTATCTGGTCATGGCCATCTAGATCATAAAACAACAATGACCGTACGTAGCAATAGCCTAACAAATGAGGTAGTATAGATGCATAATATATGAGTTCCTTGTTTGTAAACAATATTGCATACCAACTAGTATTTATGAAAAGCTTGTGAAAATATAAATGATAATACCGAGGAAATTTCAATCCAAGCCAGAAACATTGAATTGGAGCTGCTACCAGCAACTTCACGGCAGAAATAGGCTATGAGAAGGGATATATTACAGCATTTAAATGCTGTTCGTCCATGGTAAAGAATGTTTTTCAAGAGAACCAAAATGTGAAAAGTTGTTGGCTTATATTTGTTGTCATGTGATGAAGTGGGCTACCGTGTTTTGCGAAAAATCCTGGTAAAGTTTCTGATTATCATAAAGAAACGTGTTGGCTTAAATTTGTTGTTTTATGACCAATTATATGCGTAAATCCATGTTAAAGTTGGTGTGACTGGTCAATGCCGTCTGGGTTTTGTTTACAGATTGCCATGACGACTTTAAAGGACAAGGCCGCTAAAATTGCATTTTGAATGCAGTTTGAATGCACTTTTATGCAATTTTAGCGGACTTGTCCTTTAAAGTGCAGCTTTTCGGCGTGTTACCAGTCCGATAAGCAGCTGTTTTAGAGAGCGTGTACTAAAAAAATTTAAAAACACATGGATAATGTAATGGAACATAATATGTGTTAAATGACAACACTGTCAGTTTCAAAGAATTCATTCAGACTATAGAACGGGTTGAATATTAGCCATGCATGTAGTCTTGTTTTAAAGAGTGGAAGCGTCATTTCTATCACTGAACCGTGGAGCTTGTTAAATAATTTCAAACATATTACTGAATAGCTATTTTTGCGTCTTGCTTGGTCTACAAAAGGGAATCTGAAAAATGTTTTCATTGCGATTGTTATATCCAGTTTTCCTTACCTTAAAATCATTGGTACCTTATTTTAATGAAAATTAAAAGAAAGTAAATATATAAATTAATTACCGTTAAAATTTTTAACTCAATAAACAGTGGTTTCCAATGTGTCCTGTTAGATGAACGAGTAAGTATTCTCACAATTTTCTTTTGTATAAGTAAAAATCATTCACTCACGCATAATTTCTGCATAAAATCAGAACATACCCACTCAGCACACATATGTAAAATATATGTAAAATTTACGTTATCCCTAGATCTAGGCAATGTACATCACACATATTGGTTAAATAAAATCTACGTATAATATACGCTCAAATGTCCCACTTTTTTTATGTATATTTTACGTCTATTCATGTCAATGCAGACATTTAATATATATCAATTATACGTACAATCGCATACATACTATTGATGTACAATATCTATATGTAAAAAAATATGTAAAGATGATCTATCAAACGTATATTTTATATATAATTTATGTAGCCTATATAGGGCCTTTGGTTCATAAATGTACACTGTTCACATACATTTGACGTATACTATCAATACATGAGATATCAATAACTAAAAATGTCATCAAGAACACTTTTTGTACTTATTATCTTGCAGTTTTTTGGGACTTCTTGCTGAGGTATTTTGCAATTATTTATTGTAAGCAAAACACTGAGATCGCTCATAACACACACTGAACCAAGAATCTTCGGAACATCATCATTAATAATAAAGTAGAAACGCGCACAAAATGTGCAAAGGAAGTTATAAGTCTCTGCTGTATTCAGACAGGCTTTTGGTTCATTCCGCACAAATTTCCAGGTGGTATTGTTCACATTTTTTTCCACACAAAGAGCAGATGCAATCTTCCATTGCACGATGGGAACCTTGTTTCAGAGATATTTTATGGTGAAAGCCATGCACTGAGAAGCGAGTAACAACATGGCGTTGAGGCTGGTCGGTGCACTCCCATTTTCTATTAACCATTGCCTCCGTGGCATAAACGTCTGGGTCTATCTCACTGCGTTTCTTCTTCCTCTCTGTCAATAGAGCGTCATAGCTGCTTGTTGTCGGAACATCATCATTAACATCCATTAAGCACAGCACTAGCCTTTCTACTGCCATTATGCTAATTCACTGCCCTTTAAGTCCTTCTTTTACACTTAGGAAGTACTGCATCACATCTTCCAAACAATGCAGAGCTTGTCATTCAGCATAACTTTTAAGTTCTTTTAAGCTTTCTGCAACTGCTTGGTTTAAATTTTCTTCTTCTGCATGATTGACATGGTCTTGACAAGTACTCAGGCAGATTAGGAAATATTGATGGTACTGCACCAAGTTTCAGTTTAGGGTAAGTTCTAGGAAATGTTTTTATTTCACCGTTAACTACAAATGTTTCTGTTCTTATCAAACTCTCTTCAGGAAAATGCTTCACACAAATAACAGGCTTGCTTACACCTGTAAAGTCTGTAGGAATGTTTCTAAGCCACTTCTTCTTAAGTTCTTCGTCTTTTGGTAAAGAAAATGTACTAACACTTTCATGTTGTGGCTTGTAGTTACTTTTACAGCCAGCAACACTACATCACCTAGGCATAGTGAATTCCTGAAACAAGTAAGAAATACTTTAGCAGTGTTATCATAAATTATTATGATCAGAACTAATTACCACAGCATCTGTATTATAAATCAGTTTGCAAGTCGTTGAGGTTATGATAGGCCTATTTATGTACGCGAAACAAATCTTGCCTAGGGACTTACCAGTACTGTTTTCTGTGTAAATGTTTTTCTTCTGCATCATTTAATATTCTACATGAAGGACCAGGTCTTCACAAACATTCAGGTAGGCCTAAATTATTACACATCACTGCACGTTGCATAATATTTCGTCAGCTTTAAATACACACACATGTACATTTATTCTTCGTTTCTATGTTATATAAATAGGGAGTAGTTGCAACAGAACTATGCAATTCTCTCCCCACACAATTTCTTGTTAATAAAACACTATAAAAGAGGAACTTATACACAAGCACCACTTATATGTACATACAGCCATGAAACAGCAGATCTTCATTGCTGACGTCACAGACAAGATGGCCGCCAGTCAGAAAGATAGTCCTACTGTACGGATGTAATCATTTTAAAGCGTTTTTTAAATTAATTTCTGATTAGCGTGAGTAAATTGTATTGCGTTCCCTTAATTTAACCAAATCGATTTACTAGAGTAAAACACAATAAACCGGTGTTTACAATGTCCAATTCTAGACGTAAAATTTACGTATAGTTAGTACGTTATTTTGATATTACCAAATGAACAATCAAATCGATTTTGTTTTATATTTAATCCTACTTATGTAACAGTAACTTTAATTTTGAATGAATATAAAGCAGGATTAAATGACAACAGTTTTTATACACGTATATAGGCCTATTGGACATAAAATATACGTATAATTTACGTTCTGACTTTGACCAAACGAAAGATATATATGTAGCTCTAAAATATACGTATATTATACATATCGGGCTGCGTGGGTAGCTAATTAATAGTTTGAAGAATGCAAAATAGGCACAGCGTACATAATGGGAAGATATATCATTCCTTAAGTTCATTAATAAGTAAACCACTCTAGAAACCTTTGTGCATATATTATAATCAATATGGGGACTCCAATTTAAGCTCTGATCAGTATATGTGCCTCATATTTTTACACTTTTACAATCGTTTACACACATCACATGTTTAGTCAAGAAATTGGTATCATCAGCAAAAAGCACTGTGCTGGTACAAGTGTTATGTATGCAACATGTTTCGGACATAAAAACGAGCTTTAAGAGTAGGCCTATCCTAGTGGAGTGTATAGTATTTACATATCATTTCGGGAAGACGGTACTTTACGACATAAGCTGGTCCCCTTTCCACGCGCCACCCTCACCTGGCCGCTTCCCCGTTGGCCGCTTCCCCCCTGCCCCGCTTCCCCGCAGCGCATGCCATCATTGCCTGTAGCCGCTGCTCAACCTCAACGCCGGTAATGCATAATTGTAATTGACATGTCACCTAATATCTCACAATAAAAAAGACAAAATAGGCTATTTGACAATACAAAATACCCTTGCACCATACATAAAATTTCACAATTATAAAAGAAACGCCGTATTATAACAACAAATATGGCTTAATTGATGCAGGAAAATTTCCTTGCGCCAACACTACTGTTTTCATAACTAACAAAATATCTCAAAATTATAAAAACCGATTCTTGCGTTAAAACTCGTAAAATCCACGCTATCATAACTCAAATATACAAAATCTTCATTCATTGCTCAACCTTCACTCGTGGCGTAATGGTTAAGACTCCTAGCTATAATCCCGGTCGATCCATTATTTACTAGTAGGAATAGGTCTCAAATAGGTAGGTAGGGTGAAGAGGAGGTGAGAGGAAGAGAGGAAGGAGACGGGAAAGGAAGAGAAGAAGAGAATAAAGAAGAAATAAATTATTTTTTTCTGTTTCATCAGTTGCGTAAGAGATGGCGCTACCGTCGCTGCTAGTAGTTCAAATGCAGTCGCTAAGGGAGGGATGAGAGTAGGAGTGGGGGACTCGGGTGTGTCGTAAAGTACCATTTTCCCATCATTTCTGGTAGTTCTTGTTACGGAATGAATCCGTTGGTTGAAAATTCAAAATTGTTTCGTGCCTGTTATGCGACGGTAGTGCCCTCTTTATTGTATTTTGTTATGACTAGTGACGTATAAATTGACCTTGACTCAAGCTTACGTCGTTCGGCGCGTGAATGTTGCTACGAGTGGATGTCTAGTTGCATCATGGGGCTGTTAGCTGTGTTACTGGTTGTCAGGTGAAAAAAATCGTATTTTCAATACTTTATGTATACTCAGTTTCTTTTTTATTGTTTTTCTTAATACTGAAATTTCTACTCAAGTCATACCTTCTGCTCGCTTAACCTACCAAGTAATGTAATTGTCTTTTGGGTATACAGAACCAAATTTTGTTGTTACACAACTCAAACGCCTTGCCGATGTGACAATTGTAAGCATTAAAATGTAGAAAAAATTATTTAGCTGAATCCCTCAAATATAAATTTAGCAATTTATTGTAAATAAAATATTTATTTTCATTTAAATATTAATAATTATTTTTTACTCACGAGTTAATCTATCGGCTCTTGTTGGCAGGTTATAACTAAAAATGTTGTATCAACTAAATTACTTCGGTACATTCGACTTAATTACTTTATCTTATTAAATGTCGATATCAGAGCAAAAATATACTACTCATGTCATAAACTGTGAAATTAATACCGTAAAATTAAACCCTATGATATGCAGGACTACTTTAATTAATCTAATAAATTTACTGGAATCGCTGACTAGATAAGTTGTCCGTGTATCCCCATATGCAAACACTTATTTCACCCTTCCTCTGTACCATGGGGCAGGAAATAGCCCCCTGGGAGGGTTAGACCAGTCAGAGTCCATTACTTGGTGATCAAAACCCGATCGCCCTCATACCCCAATGGACACGGAGGGCGAATATGGAAGACATCTAATATCCTATTTTGTCGTCATAAATATTCGCAGTTAATATATCTCTCGCCTTGCCCCCTTCCTGCACAACCCGATTATAGCGCGAAGGAGAGATATGCCTTCAACTTTATCCCCTCCTCACGCGAGCGCGCGAATATGTTGTAGTCTATAGCCTATACCCTTGTTCTTTACAATTCATCTGCGTAATAATGTACTTCATCAGCTCTAAAACTAGCAATACTGAAATCTGCTGCATTAAACTTGAAATCCAGTGAACCGATTTCTGTAATAAATGCATAAATAGGTATTTAGGACCAATCTGGTATAAGAATAATTGGAATCTCAACCATTCGCAAGGGTCTATCGTTCTACTTTTTTTTTTTTTTTTTTTTTTTCTTTCTTTTTCCATTTTCAGTTTATTGCACCTACGTACACTTGTTTTAAGTAAATTTATAAGGACTGAACACTGAAGCATCTTCATAGGTTTTTTGATAAAACAATCATTGAACACAGCATTTAGGTATATTTTAAGCTGTTTATGAGCAAAAGGAGATATGAAAATTGTGTGCAATTTTATGTAATGTGTACCATTATAAATCGCTTATAATATAAATTAATAGGTAGATTAGATTGCATTCAAAGTAAAAGTAAAACATTATACAGTACTTTCTTCTGAAAGTTCTGTGCTATGTAATTATTTACCTGGATCCATGTTCACTGGAAATGAACAAATCTAAACGCAAATCTAAACTTTTCGAGGGGCTTAAATTGCCAAAATTGTTCCCATATTTCAAAGCTTTAAAGCTGAAAATACTAAAGGAAATAAAAGCTGTTGTGGAAGCAATTTCATCAACTCTATGAAGAACGAAAACTGAAACGAATGCCAAAAATCTGAAAGACTAAGCTACACTGAAGAAGTCGAATGGAGAGGAATGTTAGAGTGTACACAAAGAATAGAAGAAATGGTTGAATAAGAAATCGAAGAAATAGTAAATAAAGTTAGTAGGATAAGAGACATCCCATCCCACTACATTCTTTATGTAGTTATTTAATCTTTTCCTTTCCTTCGTTTAATTTCCGTATTTCTTTCCTTTAGTGTAAGCTTTTTTCTTTCTTAATGTTGTTGTTTTCTCTGTTTCTTTAAATCATTTGTTTATTTTCGTTCGTTTCACTCTTTCCTTTTTTGTTTGTTTGTTTGTTTGTTTCTTCTTGTTTCTTCTTTCCTGGCTGTCTTTGGTTCTTTCCTCTTACTGTTATTATTTCTGCGGTCAATTACTTTTTGTTTCGTATCCTGTTTTCTTTTTCATTCATTCTTTTTTTCTTTTCTTATTTTCATTTTTCCTTTTTCTTTTCTTATTTTCATTTTTTTCTTTGCATGCTTCCTTTGTTTCTTTAATTGTCTTCCCTTTCTGCTATCGATTCCTTTTATGTGCTGTAGAATAGTTACTTTTTATTTCTCATTTCTTTCTTTCCTTTCCTTTCTTTCTTTTAGTCTATATTTTGCCCTTCTAGCTTTCGGTATTTCATTGCACTACCTTCTTTCCGTTTGTACAATTTAGCTATAATATCGGTACGTTATTCCTTGGTTGCATTGTTTTCACTGTGTACACATCCACGTGTTGCTGGGCGCACTCTATGCGCTATTACTTCACGACGGGAGCCCTGAGCGGACATGGGCCTCCCATTAATCGCGGCCCCTTAGTGGCGTTCTCATCCCAGCGGAGCAAGAGTGGTGCAAGGAGACGCCCTTCTCGCTACAACGATAACAAATTGAAACTATGACAGTTCTCAACAACTTGGCTATGTTTGTTATTCCAGATCTTCAATCCACATTCCTCATGCCCCTGCTGCATGAGCGAGAGGTGCGAATGAAAATATAAATGTAAGCCAGGAGTTGGCTATACGGTACACAAACTGTTTATTGAAGGAAGAACGTCCTTCCATAGAAAACGTGAAACTTAACAGCTGATAAAGGCTTAGTCATTTTGTAGTAATTTTTATAGCCTAAAGAAGTATTACAAAGGATGTTCTATGGACTGGTGTAGACGGGAAGAGCATAGGACTATGGAATGGAGATAAATGTGGAAAAGTCGAAAGTGATGAAGACTGAAAGAAATGAAGAAATAATGTTGAGGTGTGTCATAAATGAGAGAGTTTTAGAGAATGTACCTTATTCTCAATATTTAGGAAGTTTGATTCACAAGAGATGCCCATTTCATGAAATAAATTAGGGAAAACGTAGCATAGCCAAAACTGCTTTCAATAAAAAGAAAAAAGACCGGAAAACAAGATTTGCAGCTAAAGAAGAAGCTGTTGAGATATAAGAAATCGAGTTCTGCAATACATGGGAGCTGAAACGTGGACGCAGAAGAAAATGCAAAAGAAATATGTAGCAAGCTTTGAGATCTTGCGTTGGATGAATATAAAGAAGATTTGGTAGACATACTGTGTAACGAATTAAGAGATGTTAAGGAGAGTGAATGAGAAGATACGTATTTTGGAAGTTGTAAGGAAGATAACAGGACATCTCCTGGATTAATTGAAGGAAAGGTGAAAGGAACAAGGACACTTGGTAGAAGAAGAATTGAGATACTGGAGGATACCAAGAAGAAAAGAAGCAACTGGAGGGTTAAAAAATTGCAGCAGAAGATACAAAGAGTTGGAGAGAATTTCACATGGGGGTACAAATCTGTCCTACACAATAAAAATATAATTCGTGTCTAACTAAATGAAGGAACTGGTCTTACATTTTTGTTGAGATAGTTATGTAAATTTCCACACTGTGAGCAAGAAAATTAATTGTTCTAATATATTTTTCTATCATTGGATTATGTGTACAAAATTGGGTTGTAATCTCTGTTCGTAATATTTCTTTAGTACCAATTATTACCAGTGAGTGAAAAATGATCATCTTTTTCCAGCATTTCAAATTTTTAATATACGAGCAATAATTTTAATTTGATATGAGGTAACTCAACTTGACCTACAATTGTCAAATAGTAATATTTATTTGAAATCCCATACATTTCCAGAAAACTGTTCCTCTTTTGGTACACAAAGCTGCGGTCGGTAGAATGTAAGTTCTTCATCCAACTATCCGTTCAATAATGAATAAATAAAAGCAGGAATTTTAATGTTTACGAACTTAAAGTATGGTATGATATGCAGGATAGAGATAACTTGGAACTGAATATAACATAAGATAAGCTTCTCATAATTTTATTGCATTTAAGCTAAAAACGATTTCCAGCAATGCTTGCATAAATAGGAGGGAGTGTATCACAAATGTCAAAGAGTTGTTTCTTCTAACTCTTTCTTCTGCAACTGTCTTACCTCTATCATACTTTAATTTCTGTTTGCATTTCAGCCTATCATATTTATTGTGTCAAGCGTAAGTGTACAACCAAGATAGCAGATAACCCTTACAAATGAACAACACGGATCGGCGTGTGAATCTTCCCGGTCTCATGCTATTAAATGGGCTACTTAGTTTATGAATCAATCACTAATCTGCTGTAACCATATTATGTAAACTTTCAAGCAATCACCACTGCTTAACGCCTTATTTTTGTCCTTTATTAAATGCCAGTACGGTACTTTATGATATTGTGTGGGGGACCGGAAAATGCCTGTACGTCTGTCGTCTGTCCGTCCGTCCCTGTGCCTGTACGCGCGATAAATCAAATACGCTTTATAGGATTTTAACGAAACTAGGTATACGCGTTTATAATGTCCATGGGAAGAAGCCTATGGATATTGGATTAAATCTGTTGACCGCTACCGGAGTAAAATCTAATTTAGTGTCTAATTAAAGGGCGCGATAACTCAAATACGAATTATCGGATTTTCTTGAAACTAGGTATAAGCATTTATAAAGTCCATGGGAAGACTTCTATTGATATTAGACCAAGTCGGATGGCCGGTACCGGAATACTGCCCAATTTAGTGCCTTTTTATGGTAATATATAACAAAAGACATGATAACTCAAATACGCTTTATCGAATTTTAATGAAACTTGGTATACGCGTTTATAATGTCCATGGGAAGAAACCTATTGATATTTGGCCAAATCGGTTGACCGGTACGGAGTAATGCCCAATTTAGTGCCTATTTTATAGAAATATATTAGAAAGAATCTAACAAATGCAAATCGGTTGTTTTACACTGATCATATATAGCTTTGGAATTTGCAATACAGTTAGCCATGAGATATTCCTTTGCATTTGATTATCAGACTAGTCAGATGTTTATTTCGTTGATCAAGTTGAATATTGTTTATATTGGCTACATAAGGTATATTACTGTGAAATAAATAGGCCTACGTAAATTAAGTGGTGTTCTTCGCCAGTGTATTTTGTGAAATGTTGACATATTTTAAGAATTTCTTAATAGTGTATATGAGTTTGAATTAAGGTTAGGTATGTTCTTCCACAAGCCCTATTTAATGAATCGATCTGGAGCTTAACTTGGAGGTAGATTACGAAAAAAACTTATGTTTTTCATATCATAATTGCAAATAACTTATCATTGCTTAAATAAAAGCATTCCGGCACTTTGTTTACCTGATTTTATTTTTTATCGCACTTCAATTATTTTCATACGTAAATCCGTGTCAGCTCATTCCTAGCTTAATTGATTGTTATTTCAACTTTATTTATGTACGGTACGCTTTAACTACAGAGGTTATATAGGTTGTTATGATCTGTGGGTGTACCAGTAGCCCAGAGTAACTATTGATGTTCATGTGTTGCTGTTGTGATATGTCGTCGTGTAATGACGTGTTCATTTTCATTCATATTTGATTTTATTGATTATTTTATAGGACATGAAAAGCCCCCGGTTTCGGGGTTTGAACTCAGGAACTCCGCGCTAGCTTCTGAGTCATTCTTCTCGGTTCGTATTATTATATTTTAGCACTTAATGGGGGACATACAGCTTTCGATGAAATTCATTGGTGAGAAATATGTGAAATTCATTATTTTTTTCTCCAGCAATGAGTTGCTCTACAGTCTTGCAATCTTACATACTCTTTATTGACTATTTCTCCAATTGCTTGCTATTTTCAAAATCAATCAAACTGTTACAGTTACGGGTAATTATCGTTTCAACATGGCTGCCACATTCCATGCACTGAACAGCCGTTTCCCTGATAACTTCCACAAATGTAGATATTTCTGTGTGATTATTTTTCTGTACATTTGTTAATATCATGTGAACAACAAAGTCTTGGACCTTTGAAATATCTTCAGTATAAGTATTTTTAAAAATATATATAATTTAACGAAAAAGAAAAAAAAAAATTATTTAAAATATACTTATACTGAAGATCCTAGATTATGTTGTTCATATGATATTAACAAACACACAGAAAAATAATCACTCAGAATTATCTATATTTGTGGTAGTCATCAGGGAAACGACTGTTCAGTGAATGAAACGTGACAGCCATTTTGAAACTATAATTTCCCGTAACTGTAACAGTTTGATTACTTTTGAAAACAGTATCCAATTGTAGAAATAGTCAATAAAGAGTATGTCAGATTGTAAGACTCTAGAGGAATTCATTGCTGAGAGAAAAAGTAACGAAGTTCACATATTTCTCACGAATGAATTCCATCGAAAGCTCTATTTCCCCCTGAATCAGAATATGTTCCACAATTCAGACCACGATCAAGATGGATACCAGATTACAGTATTACAAACTCAAGTTTCCACCTTTTTGACTGGTCCAGTAAAATCAATAATATCATAATAATTACGGAATTACTAAATCTATATTGTGATGCAGTTCGTCACGCATGACCGCCTTTGCTTCTATACAAACAACTACCAGATCTCTTGAGCTTTGCCTGGTCGATCATAAATCTCAATTTATTATTCGTTAATATTCATTGCTTCATTAGGAAATGCGAAATTAATCAGTTTTGGAACAGGTCAGGTCATTTAGTCGGGATCTTAGAGACCGGCACTGCAGGGGGCAGCCTCAAATAATAATTGACACGTCCGTTCGATTTATGTCGGGACTTGATTGTGAGGTATTATTGATGATGTCCGGACCCCCCGCCCCCCCCCCGCGAGTTGTGTCAGTAACTAAACGCTGGCGTCACATGGATTCTTGTTTAGAATGAATCACATGCCGATCCATATTAATACTGAACTGATTATATTATCTCTGAGTGCCTATACAAACCTATATCATCCGTTCATGGTTAACTATTACTAAAATTGCAGCCTGGGTCAGGGATGAGCAAACTTGAGCAAGCGGGAGCAGAAACATTTGAGACGGGCCAATAAAGGGTGGAACAGGTATAATTGTCCTGATTCAAGTGGCCAGTACATAACATTAAAATAATAATATTAATAACATAAAAGAAACCTGTTTTACGATTTGTGATTACATTCATGGTTTACGAGATAAGTAGTCGCAAAGTTCTGCAGAATTGCAACAGCGCTTTGCCAGAAAGCTGGTCCTGTGCCAATGAACTCTGTCATTCGTATACAAACAGATTATTATTTATGTAGATAATCTCGGTTTGACGCTGCATTATTTCGTGGATTATGTGATTCACATAATAATCTTTGTATTAAATTTGTATGATAACCGACAATCATAAGGAAAACCTTCTAGGAATTATAAGATTCGTTCCTCCATGGTTGTGTGTAGTAATCACAATCATATAGATAATTCACACTGACAGGAGGATTAGAAATTTGGGACAATTATTTTTCTGAACAAAATATTCACGACACTAGTATGGTGTCTGAATTGTTTGTTTTCTTCTACCCAAGGAGTAGGCTGTTGAATCAGAGCAGTAATACCCTGAGTAGTTCACTTGGAAATTGCGATTATAATTATATTTTTGAACATAACTACTAGACTACTACAATAGGGAACCAAATAAAGCTTGCTTGTCCAATTATATGAAAGTGTGTAATGATTGGAACGGTCACTGTAGGCCTACTTGTAATATTCTGAAGGATATTTATGAAAAAAAAAACAGATTGTCCCGTAAGCCTGTTTCTAATAGTTTCATGATTTCTATATAAGTTACATTTAAAGTTTTTTTTGTAAAATATTTTCCCTCCTACAGGACCTGTACCACTACTAGTATAAGGTCAGTATCATTCCGCCTGCAAAATCTTAAAAACATATAAAGAGATACTCTTTTTTATATATAATCGCCTGCCACAGATCAGTGTTCCAAATGCCTAGAACTTAAGGAAAGGATTAAGTCTACATTAATCGAAGAAGAAAGATCAACTCTGAAAACAGAATTAGCAATCCACAAGAAACGAGGTGAAACGTTTTTTACTTTATTACAAGAGGAGAATGAAAATGAGGTTACGTATTCGTTCGATTGCCAAAAAAAAAATGATCTTCCCTAAGTTAACCGATCAATCCGCCTATTTCTTAAGGCAGTTTTACGTTAGTAATTTTACAATGTGTTTAGGCACTTCACTTTCAAAGCAGACTCCTAAAAATACGCTTATGTATGCTTGGACCGAAATGGAAGCTGCAAAGGGTTCTAGTGAATTAGCTACATGTACCATTCATCGCCTATCGAACACTTTGTTTCCAGAAAATGTAGACACAATCCGACTGCTTTCTGATGGAGCGGGGGAGCAGAATAAGAACACTGTAGTTATCACTGCAGTTCTGAACTGGCTAATAACAAAAACTACAGTGCAAATCAAAAAGATTGTAATGCATTATCCAGTTCCTGGGCATTCATACATCCCTCCAGATAGGGTGTTTGGTGTTATTGAGAGAAAGGTAAGAAAAATGGAAACAATCGTACACCTGATGAGTACTTCAAAATGTCTAATGAATCACCTATTGTAATAAAATTAGGAACAGACATTGAAGTTGAGAGCTGGAAGGAGGCAACAATACAAATGTGAAGAAGCCGGCTGACTGGCACTATAGGTTTTCTGCGTGCAAGAGATTTATTTTAACACGAGGAAATATTAAAACAGGACAGGTTCAAGAGGAGATCACTTACCTAACTGACTTAGGTAAGTCACAAGATATTGCAAAGAGAGGCTGCAGGATAGGCAGGAATGTTGCTATAACAAAACGTAATCATGTTACCGTCAACCCCAAAAAGGTAGCAGATGTGAAAAAGCTCCTTAAAAAGCACTACGGTGAATACTGGACAAGCCTTGAGTCCCTTAAATTCTACGTGGATCTTTTCAACAGGGAAACCTTCCAAGGGCCTGAACTCAATCAAGGCAATGAATTGAAAATTGAATGAAGATGCCTTAATTTACAGACAAACACCTCCGCTTATTGTTATATATTTCATAGATTTGATTCCTCAGGGAAGAAGAATTTTACAAATTCTGTTGTAGGTCCAACTTCTAAAATATTGTTGGAGGTAAACATTTCCTATGGTATTTATGAATTCTTTTGTTCTCTTTGGTATGGTACAGATTTTTTATTTTATTACTTCATTAACAATCTACGATAGTAGTATGGTACAGGATATGTCCTGAAAAGAAGATAGATTGGCAACTACCGACGCCTCTTCCAGACGCCTAACGACGCCTCTTCCTGTGACGTCACAGGACGCGATTCCGAGTAATGTACTTGTGCCCTTTCACCCAGTGCCATTCCCGTTTCATCCCGACGCCTTGTTTGAGAGTTAGGTCCTAAGAACCGCTATTCCCGTTACGCAACAGGCTCTACACTTAGGCCCTTTGATCAGGGCTGGTTTATGTCGTCATGGTACTCATTCGAACCGTGTACTTAGGCCCTTTACGCCTGTGCTATTTTCAGAGTCCCAAATTGTATTCCTGCCCTTTGAACCAGGTGGCACTACATCCCAAGACGGGACACGGCCTATCACTATGGCTGCGGCTAACGCCGAATTCTAAGCCTGTGCTATTTTCGGAGTCCCAAATTGTATTCCTGCCCTTTGAACCAGGTTGGCGCTGCATCCCAAGACGGGACACAGCCTATCACTCTTATGCTATGCCTGTTAATTTTATATTTACTTAATAAAAACTGGTTTAAGGTAGGTTTGAACCAGCGCAGTTGTGAATACCGAACAGTCCCATTAAACCCCGTGACCGTGGTGACATACGAGCTTCTATTCGTTAACTATGCCTCATATAAAAATCAGTGACATCAATGTTTCCAGAATTGGTTAAGAGATGGCGCTAAAGGTCGTTACTTTTCACATATGCCTGTACTTTACACATTGTCTACTGGAGGAGCTCAAAGGCATTACTCTCACACTTTGCCTCATAGATGGCACCTCTGTAACACATTATAAGATGGCGACTCCCTGGAACTTCAAAATGCAAAAAGGGCAAGAGTGTGCAAAAGTTAGCTCTGTCTATAGTTACAACCTGTGACGTGGAAATAGAAAATGTAGTTGCTGCAATAAGGACCTGTGATAAACTATAATACTTTCTACAGAATTATTATTAAGGCCCTATGTTAAAGATGATTATTTCCCAAAAGGACTAGGTAAGAATAAATAATTAAGTTTATACTTGCATAACTTTTTTCTTCTTCTTTGTCTTCTATGTTGCAAGACTTTCTTCTTCTTCATACTGTTAGTGTTAGTATTACTATCATCTAAGTGAAATGACTATGTAGGGATTAGGAAAACGGTCAAGGTTAACTTTTCATTTCAGAACGTCACAACCTTAATATTATTATTATTTAGCCATAAGGTTGTCACGCTCCTATGAAATAACATGTACAAGTAGACGGTTTTACAGTAGTAGAGCTGGATGATTTATTTCATCACTAACCATGTCCAATAATGATAGATTTTCCCAACTTGCAGGAACACTTTGTCTGTTGTCTACGTAGTTAAACACTTCACTTTGCATGAGAACATATTTAGTCATAATGTCATTTATTATGCTAGAGTTCATCACTAGATATGTAATTCCTCATTACGTAGAAAGATACGAGCAGTATCGTAATGTATCATACACTCTTTCAAGTCTTTACAAGTCTGTAATTTGAAAGAGTCTTCTCGAAACATGTACGGTTTTAGAGTAACACATATTTTCACACATTTTAGGTAAATGCAGTAAGAACGAAGACAGGAGGTAGGGCGATAATATAAGGCAAGCACCGCTAGAATTTCCCAGCTAGGCACACCCAGTATAGTTCATAATGGTGTAGAATCCAAAACTGATGTATCGATCCTTTCTGGCGTTGAGGAAATAGGTTCTGCGTGCTATTATAGAAGGAGCAACTCTTAACGTTGTTGTTGTCAGAGCTTCCTTCACCACCTTGTCGATCATCTTCTGTTTTTTTACAGAGCCTGATGACGAAACCTGAAACAAACAGAACAAACAATACTCTTAAGAAATCTAATTTAATACAGAGCTTAATGATGAAACCTGAAACAAAACAATATAATACATTCGTTAGAGTAATGAATATTATTGATACATACCTTTTTACATTTGGTCTTGCTCTTGGCCGTCTCTAATGAAGACATCACGAATGTTCTAGGAGGAGGACCTCTCGTTCCACACACTGCAGCGAAAACTGAGCTATGCTGACGAAATTGATCTGCTTTGTTCTGAAAAACAAAGTAAGGGTCATAACATATGTGTAAACTACTTTCTAATCTAATAATAAACCCAATTGCTAAATACTTACAACGCGCATGTTCTGGAAAACATCTTTGGCCTCCTCCTCTCTTCGTTCCACACAACGATCCCAAGGGTTTATGGAAGAGATGTACAACTTCTCTATCAGGACTTGTTGTCGTGTTGAAGAGATTCACAAACTCTTGCATGGTCCATCCTCTATCCATGTAGTAGGTGAACAGACAGGTATACTGTCCGCAGACAGAGGTTGTCAGTCCTTGCAGTCTTTGAGTGTTGTATGACCAGTTTATTGAATTTTGACAAATAAATTTAGTTATCCCAGGAATGAGAGGTGGTAGTCCGAAAGAATCAAAGTAATAGGCAAAATGCTGATTTTTAAAAAACACGGCAACCCAATGTGAACCAGGTGAACAATGAGGGTCTAGATTAATGATGTAAGCTTTAGGTTTGTTTGTTACTCTATAAGGAAGTAGACCTCTAGGATAAGCTCCATCAAAAGTGTGAACATTACGAAGTGCATGGTTTATTTGAGTGGTATTCATCTCTCTTAATAATCTGTCATTACTTTCCTGTCTTTAGTAATTTTAATGCTGTTATCGTATTCCGAATAGAGAATACAGGTAACAGCTTGTGTTAATTCTGAGTCGAATTTGGCTTCTATTCTAATGTTACCGTTATTAGGTAAACTTCTATGACCATGCGAAGCAGAGGCGTCAGGAGTTAGATCATACATTAACATAAAGAACCCATTTATATACATGTCGTGAGTGATTTGCATACCGCTATTGGTGTGATGGATCCCTGAACCTTTAAAAAGAGTATCATAAGCTAGTGTTGTAGCCTTTTCGTGATCTGTAGAAATGTTTAACCCTTCTGAAGGAATCTGTTGACCATTTATATATATGGCAAAAGAATTCAAAGCAAAATGATGAAACTCGTAGGGGTTGGAATTCACTGAGCCTGAGAAAGCCGAATTTTTCACCATTGAAAAGAGGAGTCTTTTGGGTAGAGTACCAATGTAAGCATTATCGATAGAAATCTATCTAGATCCCGAACTAAATGTGAATGTTTTCAAATCCACTCTCGTGATGGGATGGTGGGCATTATGACCTTTTTTCCAATGTTTTAACATGTGCTAACAGAATACTAGGAGAAGGTCTGATTTTCCTCACATACAGACCTACATCGAGGAACTTGAAGAAAACTTTAGAGTCTTTGTCCATACCTAAAAGATAAAACTCTCTCTTTTGCCAGGAAAAGTTTTGTATGACGCATCACTGAGTAGAGTGATATAAAAATCTTCGTTCATCATACGAAATCTTTATCTTTAACCCAAGAATCAAAGTCTGGACCATAACCTCTCCACCGTACGAGATGTTCTTTACTGCCTTTTACCTTACGTGTTCGTAGAATTTTATCTATTTGGTAAGCAGTGTCTTTGTTTATAGTTACAGGCGTGAGTTCATAACTATAAAACTGACCCAAAATAGGAGTGTTCTTAAGATCTTCGAGTTCGTATACAGGTTGAGGCGAATGCTTGATTGCTTTAACGATTCTGAATATTTCCGTGGAATAGTTTTGTTCGAAGCCCTTATCGAATTTCATATTCTCTTTACCTATTCTAACAGTCTGCCCTACATTGAATCGTACAGGTCTAGGTTTTACACGAAACTGTTTGGTTCTCATACGTTTCCATATTTTCAAGACATCTTTATCGGTAACCTTTCCAGGAGCCATTCCTGTACTGCTATGTACGGAATCGTTGTATCCTACCACAAATCTATCCAACACGTCAAAATACTTGTAACTGTTCTTGAAAGTAAAATATTTGTACATTTTAGTTTTTAAAGTGCGATTGAAACGTTCAACTATCGAACATTTAACATCAGGGTTGTTGGAAACGCGATACTCTATATTCTCTTTCTTTAAAAAGTCTTGAAACGTTCTGTTTAGAAACTCTTTACCTTTATCTGTTCTCACTACGATAGGATTTCTAATAGTTTTCTCCAGCACTGACTTGAATGCATTTTTCACTTCGGTACCTCTCTTAGATTTTAGAGGTACAACCCAGGCATATTTGGAAAACACGTCAATAGCTACAAAAAGATAGCGTATGTTGTCATGATGTTGCGAAATGTTTTGCATATCGGCTAGATCAAGTTCGAACATGTCGTAAATGTTGTTTACCGAATAAGGATTTCTTTGAAACTTTCTCCTAATAGGTTTATGTAAACTGTAAACATCTTGTGCAATCAGTCATTCCTCTATATACTTATATGTAATGGTAGAAGCTTGCGAAAGTTTATTAGCAGTGGAAAAAACCCGTAGGTTCTCCAGGATTGTAATAGAGGTCATGTAATCTGTTCATCTTCTCTGATTATAAGAACTCCACCTTTTCGTTGGAAATAATTTAGAAATGACTAGTTTATACTTATTGGTTCTAGAGGTTTTAAGCTCGTTATTATGTAAGTTTTCGTTGGTCGATATTAAAATGTCTTTGTACATGTCAAGGTCGTCCTCACTTACTTGTTTCAAGTCTACTTTCTTCCTAGTAAGAAGTTCCCATAGACCTACAGTTGTGTTGTACTTCTTATTTTTAATGATTAAAGTGTTGTGATCTATTTGTATTTTAGAATTACCTATCATATACTCTCCCGATTCTTTATCCTTATAGATTCCAAACTCAGTATCTACAATCTTTGGGGAGTTTACATAAGCAGACAAGTATTTACCTGCAAGATCTCCTATAACATTAGGTTTTACATCTACAGGCTCAGGTGGCGGAATTTTCTCGAATGTTGAAGTTTTCTCGGGTGAAGCATCCCTTTTACTAGATTCGTCCAATATTCTTTTCTGTCTCTTCGCGGAGATGGGATCTTGTTTTTCACGTATTTTAATCCAGTCTTTGTAAGGATCTCTAGAAACTGACGAGTTTGAATCATCAGCACCGCGTTTTAAAACTTTTGTACTCTTTTATGCTCAATAACATCATTTTCTGTAACATTACGTTAAAGAACCGATTCCCGACAATATAGCAGACAAGAGGGGAATTAAGAATCCTCCTTTCTGAACTAAAGTTTTCTTTTTCGTAGACAGAGATACTTTTCTATCAACAAGATGTCTCAAAGATTCTTTATGTTTCTTCAATTTACGTTTAGAACACGAATGAAGTTTACAGTGACCGTTCAAAACGTTGAGAGCACACTCTATAATAGCAAGTATCAACTCTTGGCTACCGCTCTTTAGAATAAAACTTCTCAACTCGGGTGAAGCCTTTTTAAGAACTTGTAAGGTATGGTAATGAGATTTTATCCGTTTCATGCTTTACAGGCACGTAAACCTTTGTAACTTCGGACGGAAAGATACTAGTTCGGAATCTAATCAAATCGTTAGTTCTTTGACAAAAATCTATTAACATATAACCGTGGGCTTTCTTCGTAGCGTTTTGAAAAGCTTTGTAAAACGCTCTCCAATTCTCAGGGTACACCTGTCTAGCTAGAAATGTAATCTGATTTTTATCTCTCAGGTTTCTAAACAAGACCATGTACTTTGTATTCAGAGAAATATCTCTACTATGCGAAGATTGATGAAAAAGGTTCTGAGTGATTAAAATCACAGATATATTACGATGATGACAACCTTTTGTGAATATTGAAGATACTTCGTTAGAGTAAGCTTTGTCGAGTAAATCGCCTAAAACTATTAAAACAGGTTTACTACAGTCTTGTTTCTCTTTAAAGTCTGGAAGACCTTTATGATACGTCACAGGGGTATTGAACTTACTAGACGGAGGAATGGCATTAGTTTCACCGAAACACCACAAAATTCTGCTGTATTTACCTACGCTAGATAGATGTTTCAAGTTGTTGATCAGTTTTATAGTGAAAGTAGTTTTACCACAAAAACTTGGACCTGAGACAATTAAAGTGAAAGGGTCTTCAAACTTTACGACAACCATAACAGTCTCTTATCATAGGCATGGGTCCATCCCAGCAATCGTGAACAGGGTAATGTTTATCACACCTAAGACACTCTTTAACTATTGCACTACGTTGCACACTTTGAGGGAGTTTATCGTAAACTAGATAAATACTTTGAGCTGCACAAGAAGCTAAAAGATCTGGGGATAACTCAGCCAATTCTTCTCTAGTATGATGAATAAGGGTTCTATTGATCAACAACTTCTTCACTGCAAAACATTCTTGTGACGAGGACGAGTCCATACTGACACGGTACTGTCTCCTCGTCCTTATTTATACCCGTAAGGGTGGGAGTCGAACCCACCGCTAACTCTACGCCTTTTCCTGAAGCAGAGACGGTACATTTTATCCTCAGGCTCTGACACTAAAGTCGGGCCGGGCTTTCTTTTAATCTTCCTCTCGGTTCTCACAGATACTGTTGCACTGTGATCACCGCCTAAAACCATACTCTTGATGGTGTCAAAGTTAACCACTTTCAAAGTATCGTAGTTCAAAGTTATACCTCTGACCTTACATACAGTTTTTGTGGTGTTTTCATCGATAGAAACTTTATATCCATAGTTCTTGGGTCCTCCGCTAGCAAACTCTGAGATGTAAGCGTCAGGTCCATAGTCTGTAAGCTCGTCCGTCATGTCGCCTAGAAAGTCTGAAATGGGGACGACGTACTCGTCTGTGTCGGTCTGAGTGTAAATCACACTGTCTGTGTCGCAATATATAGCTCTTCGATCCAGCTGATCGAGGTATTTGTAAAGGGTCATGCGTCCACCAGTTGTTACATAAGCCCCATGTACAACGCTAGTGTGTGGGAGTGGGACCTGTTCCTCTTCTATGGGGATATAATTAATCCACACGACTTCATCACTGGCGAAAAGGAGCCGTTTCACTTCTATACCTGGAGTCGTGAGGAGGGTAACCAACTCTAGAGAGTCATTAACAAGCTTCGTCTTTGCCCTGTTGGGATCTTCACAAAATTTCCCCCAAAAAGAATTGAGACAAAGCTTGCTAATGGCCCTCTTACCAGCGTTCTTCACGATCTGGGTAGGGTCTAACTTAATGCCTTCTCTCTCGTAGACCAGATCGATATATTCTTTTTTCTGTTCTGCTGTCACAACCTTGCTAGGGTATCCGCTGGACTCTGTTTTTATTTTAAGGAACAGGTCTATATAGTCCGCGAACAGTCCTCCTTGACGAGAACTTTTAGAGTAGGTGGTAACCTCATACTCTAAGAATTCGTGGACTTTCTGAACAGTATACCCTTTCTCTACTGCCAGTCTCACCTCATCCACAATCCAAGTACCTGTGAGTACTCTCTCTTCCTCATCATGAGTGCAGGTCCCTTGCTCCATATTAGCAGCGCAGGAACGGCAGAGGGGAAACAAGAGTTTACCACCCCACCTGAAAGGCAAAACGGGATGGTAAAGCTGTTGCGGAGGCAGGACGGTACATCTAATGACTCCTTCTTTCTTTATCATGGCATCGACATCCAAACACTGATCCCCTACATGAACAGTGGGATGCCCTATTGGAAATTTGAGATATTTACAGACGTATGGGTATAGAGACATAACATCTGCATAGAGGATTTTCTGCTGCTCTTCCGCTTTATGGTAGAGGCGCATGGTTTCAGTTCGCCCGCCGTAAACCGAGTCTCTCAAGACCAGAGGAGAGTCTCCGACAAGGGGGTCATTGCGCAGGTGTGGAAATTTCTCGAGCACCTCATTAAACTCACATTCCCACATAACATGAACAGTATACCCACAATCTCGGATAGCTTTCAATCTGGCCATGGTGTTTTCATATCTCACGGACAGGGATTCAGAAGACGAATCCATCACGGGTACATCTCTGTTTGGTCTGCAGAGACAGCCGTGATAATAACAGCCGAGGAATTCAAACACTTCTCGTGTTTCATCACAGAAACCGTCCACCTTCCAGTTTGGAAGCTCGGGCAGGCGAACTTCTCTTCCGTTACCTGCATGACGGATGAATATTCCCCTCTCCCTGGCTTCATGGATAAGCCACATGAGGGATTTCTTAGAGTGCCTGTCTGCTTTACGGTAGCCGCAGGGAGGGACCAGACCTATTGTATTCTCTTTGAGAAAAAGTCTTCTGAAGATGCGATTGCAAGCACTCGCAATAGTGATCGATTCTTCAAAGATATCGAAATCCGCTATTTCCTTGAAAAGTCTTTTGAAGAGAGTGCAGGCTTCTCTCAAGACTGTGACATCCATCTGGCAATACTTTAGGAGCTCTGCGCGATTATCGTATGCTTCATCGTCTTTTACTGTCTCGAACCATTCTAGAAAGACCTCGCGACCTTCCTTAGACATGGTCTCCGACCCGTAAAAATCGATACCAGGATGTGGACCAACGTAATCGAGGTTAGCGATCGTATTGAATAGATGAGGGTGATAGCCCTTGGCCACGTCAGCCAGACCGAACGTTTTGGGGAAACTTCGCAAAGGTAGTGGGATAAAGTTTAAGCTGTCTAGAAAGACCAAGTGTTCAAACTTTAGGCAAAGAATCTTGCATCCGGACATAACAACGTCAGGGACCCATCCAGCCTTAATAGCAAAGTCAAGAACGAACTGTAGGTCGTAAGACCGGGCGTTATGAGCTATAATAATGAGTTTCTCAAACTGAGGTCTGTTCGTTCTTAGATATTCCATGAAACCACGGATTGGATCTTCCCAGAAAGAATGTTTACGTGGTCCACATCTAGCACACACATCATCCTTGGATGACTCACACGTAGAACAAGATTGTTCAACACATAATAGGTTCGGTACGTGAAGAAACGTATTGCCCTCGAGTCTCGTGTCTTGGGTCGACTCGATATCATAATAGACCATTAAAGTGCTGTCTTTAGCTGAGGAAGAAGACTTCTTAGCGTCATCTTTATTCGTCAACTTGGCCATGTAACACTGATGTCCCGATGGTTGCTGCTTTTTACAATACTGACAGAAAGACTTGTAACATTCATGACTTTTCCAAAGTGTTTTAAGCATTTTACACTCTTTACACTTTTGAAGAGCCATGCAGACAGGACGTCTTTCGATCAGATTGCTTCTATGTTTATCGAAACACTCTTGACCTTTAAAGGTTCTATCACATACATTGCATAGTAAGGATAGACCTTTATCGGTACAGGGTGGTATCGATCGACACATAGAACAAACATAATCACAGGAATGCTTTGCTTCTACTTCAAACCCTTTATTACACCCCTCACAGATGTATCTAACAGCCATAGCTGCCCTTAGGTTGGTTATAGTATGGTAATGTCTAGTCTCGGGATCGTACAAGAGATACAGTTTTTTCTTGTCCTGTCCATTGTTACCGTCGAATATCATCTTAGCGAGCTTAAAACCACTATAAACCACTAGCCTATACTTATCTTTGATGTAATTTTGAATCACAGCAAGCTCAGGGAGTCCCCCTCCTCTACTGAGATCAACGCCTGAATCTTTAATAAATTTGGCAACTTTTGCTTTTATTTTCTTGCCAGTCATATTATTATTAATGTAAGCACGGAAATCAGGGTCTTCTTCCACCTTAGCGATTGCAATCACTACAGCGAATGCCAAACAGTTCATTAGTGTTTTTATTTGAATAACACTTCGCTTCAAATGGGCCAGTAAGTCAATCTTACGCCCCTTCGTCTTGATACCATTACCACCGTTTCCGTTAGGTAGATGAACAATGTCAACTACTAAACGCAAACGATCGGTAACACGGAAGTTGGCGTTAGATTGACATACTTTACTAACGACGTTTTTCAATACCTCAATGTTAAACTGATCTTTTCTCCTAAAACTCAGACCTATCGGTTTGTCCATCTGATTGACTTCATTGTAGATGGACACGCCAAAGAAATCCCAGTCATTGGCCTCTACTAAAGCATAGTCGATGGCATCTTTCAAACACCTCTCGAAATGATCTGATTCTACATCACCTGATGGTTCAGTTAGGTTGATAACCATCTGCAACCCAACAGCATCGAACCTAGAGTACTCTTTACGAGCGCTCTCTACAAGATGAAATGTAGGGGGTGGTGGGTCTCTTACATTTTCCCTTGTATTATTTGATGTGCTGGGCGCAGATAGATTTACATCATTATCATCAACGGCATCGTCAGACTCGGGTAACGTAATGTTACCTACAGCATTTCCGCGAAGTGTACCAGTCTCTGGTTGCGTATCTATCTCAGATTCGCTATCAGAGATCGTGTACACATCTGCATCGTTTCCAGATTCGGAATCCGAAAGTGTAACAGTCCCTGTCTGTGAATCTTGAACCGTGTAGGTCCTAGGTTCTCTATCCGGGACTGTGTACACGTTAGATTCAGAATCGGACAATGTAAAGGTATCCATTTCGCTCTCAGAGTCTGATGATGAGCAAATATCAATACAAGGGATAGACATTGTCTTACAACACTACTAAAGAACGTTTGATTGCTGATAAAACCTATAACAAGGAGAAATTAATGAGTGAATGTAATGTTGTTTTAAAAGTGTACAGCAAATAGGTTATGAGCGAAAACTTTGATTTTAACTTTATAAAAATGAATAAAGTAATATAGACTCACCTTTTTTTTTCACCTGCAACTGAGGGCTTACAGTTTTTTAGCTCCTTACGGATAGAAGTTCTGTGATAAACTGTGAACAAAGCGACCCATTCAGTCTCTTATATAGGGAAGGTGTAACTATGTAAGTTATAGGATTTTCTAAAAAATATCTATCATACGAATATGTTCCCGTTCCGACACCTAATTCTTCTGCAAAATATTATAAATGTATGTTTTGGAAGGGTCAATGTAAATAGAGTTTATTAAAACAAAAAGCTGTAGACATATTTTCCATGACCTGGAAAAATATCTTAATTTACATTTTCGGTCTTGATGTAAACTACTTTTAAAGTACAAAGAAAACCATTTTGCTATGAAACGGATATTTGAGAACTGATGACAAAACTAATATTAAAAAAAAAAAAAAGCATTTGCATGGAAATCCTGTCTTGTTGAGGTCATAGGGGTGAAGAAGCAATGTTTTAATGGGAGCATTCACGCTGGGTCACTTTTTATTGCAAATGTATGTTTTGGATGGGTTAATGTAAATATTTAAAACGTTTCGTGAAAATATCTTAAATGTAATAAATGATTCACAGTATATGAGTTAAGTGTAAAGCATACTGAGTGAGAACTGTATTTATTAAAACTATGAAATTCTATCACTCACAAATAAAATGTTATTTTAAGTGTTACAAAACATTCTCAGAGGTACCAATAAGGGCTATAGGCTTAGCGAGATATCCCCCGAACAATAAAGCCTGTGCACACGAATGAGTTATTAACTATCATAGCCTATAGGTAAAGTCGGGCGACACTAAGTTTCATATGAACCCAGGACCTGTACCAACATTATGTCCATTACATTAATAAGGATATAACCTTTGCGAAATATTCCCTAACAATAAAGCCTATGCATACGAATGAGTTATTAACTGACGAAAACTTTGATTTTAACTTTATAAAAATGAATAAAATAATATAGACTCACCTTTTTTTCACCTGCAACTGAGGGCTTACAGTTTTTTAGCTCCTTACGGATAGACGTTCTGTGATAAACTGTGAACAAAACGACCCATTCAGTCTCTTATATAGGGAAGGTGTAACTATGTAAGTTATAGGATTTTGTAAAAAAAAATATCTATCATACGAATATGTTCCCGTTCCGACATCTATTTCTTCTTCTGCAAAATATTATAAATGTATGTTTGGAAGGGTCAATGTAAATAGAGTTTATTAAAACAAAAAGCTGTAGACATATTTTTAAAATATCTTAATAAAACAACTCAGTTGCGCTACATCTTCGAAGGGACAGGTCTACAACCCTACTTCTGCGCCCTCTACCTATATGGAAGCGGTATGATTTGGGAGGGGTATGTGGTCATCATGCCTACACCCACGGCTTTAAGAGTTATTTTCCAAGACCTGGAAAATATCTTTATTTACATTTTCGACCTTGATGTAAACTAATTTTAAAGTACAAAGAAAACCATTTTGCTATGAAACGGATATTAAAAAAAAAAAAGCATTTGCATGGAAACCCTGTCTTGTGAAGGTCACAAGGGGAAGAAGCAATGTTTTAATGGGAGCATTCACGCTGGGTCACTTTTTATTGCAAATGTATGTTTTGGATGGGTTAATGTAAATATTTAAAACGTTTCGTGAAAATATCTTAAATGTAATAAATGATTCACAGTATATGAGTTAAGTGTAAAGCATACTGAGTGAGAACTGTATTTATTAAAACTATGAAATTCTATCACTCACAAATAAAATGTTATTTTAAGTGTTACAAAACATTCTCAGAGGTACCAATAAGGGCTATAGGCTTAGCGAGATATCCCCCGAACAATAAAGCCTGTGCACACGAATGAGTTATTAACTACCATAGCCTATAGGTAAAGTCGGGCGACACTAAGTTTCATATGAACCCAGGACCTGTACCAACATTATGTCCATTACATTAATAAGGATATAACCTTTGCGAAATATTCCCTAACAATAAAGCCTATGCATACGAATGAGTTATTAACTAACGAAAACTTTGATTTTAACTTAAAAAAATGAATAAAATAATATAGACTCACCTTTTTTTCACCTGCAACTGAGAGCTTACAGTTTTTTAGCTCCTTACGGATAGACGTTCTGTGATAAACTGTGAACAAAGCGACCCATTCAGTCTCTTATATAGGGAAGGTGTAACTATGTAAGTTATAGGATTTTGTAAAAAAAAAAATATCTATCATACGAATATGTTCCCGTTCCGACATCTATTTCTTCTTCTGCAAAATATTATAAATGTATGTTTGGAAGGGTCAATGTAAATAGAGTTTATTAAAACAAAAAGCTGTAGACATATTTTTAAAATATCTTAATAAAACAACTCAGTTGCGCTACATCTTCGAAGGGACAGGTCTACAACCCTACTTCTGCGCCCTCTACCTATATGCAAGCGGTATGATTTGGGAGGGGTATGTGGTCATCATGCCTACACCCACGGCTTTAAGAGTTATTTTCCAAGACCTGGAAAATATCTTTATTTACATTTTCGACCTTGATGTAAACTAATTTTAAAGTACAAAGAAAACCATTTTGCTATGAAACGGATATTAAAAAAAAAAAAGCATTTGCATGGAAACCCTGTCTTGTGAAGGTCACAAGGGGAAGAAGCAATGTTTTAATGGGAGCATTCACGCTGGGTCACTTTTTATTGCAAATGTATGTTTGGATGGATTAATGTAAATATTTAAAACGTTTCGTGAAAATATCTTAAATGTAATAAATGATTCACAGTATATGAGTTAAGTGTAAAGCATACTGAGTGAGAACTGTATTTATTAAAACTATGAAATTCTATCACTCACAAATAAAATGTTATTTTAAGTGTTACAAAACATTCTCAGAGGTACCAATAAGGGCTATAGACTTAGCGAGATATCCCCCGAACAATAAAGCCTGTGCACACGAATGAGTTATTAACTACCATAGCCTATAGGTAAAGTCGGGCGACACTAAGTTTCATTTGAATCCAGGACCTGTACCAATAGTATGTACACTACATTAATAGGGCTATAGGCGTTACCATTGAGTAAGTAAGTATTATTATTATATAGGGTTATGTAGTTTCGCTCATTGAAATATTAAAAAAAAAATACCCATCCTAAAACATGGAGCTAACAGTCTAGTATTCTAGTATTAGATAAAATGATGATGATGAGTATTCCCCACGTTGTACACATTTGAGGAAAATATCAGTAATAATATAAGGCTATATAGTTAGTTAACAGAATAAGGTTGAATGGCGGACTCAAGTAAGCACGGCAATGAACCTTCGGGTTCCATATGAAATTTAAAAATTTATTGTATAGAGTTTAAGATCAATGCTTTGCTTTTTAAATACACTTGCTTTATTCAATCAAGGGGCTTCGAGCTGAGGACGTTAGAATTAATTTATATTTTGATTAGTTATCATGTACTAACTCGAAAATTTATTTTATAAACGGATATACTATATTTGTTAATGTGAATGCATTTCCGAGTGTAATATTCTTATCACAACATACAATCATTGACGTGAGATGTTATGAGAACCCTCGCTCGTAGCACTTAACTGTACATGTCTTCTATTATCGTCGTTAACTAAAGGGAAAGGTGATTTGGTTTTCATAGTCTTATAATATTTCCATGTATAGAGAATTAATTATGCTTTTCATGAATCTTGTTATGAATGATAATGTAATTTTCTTGTACTTACCTCTAATGATTAAGTCGTCTCGAAGGCACTGGAGAATACATTATACTTTCTATGATACAGGCTAGAGATGATGGACACTTTTACATTTTCATCTGTATTTATACATAAAAAGACAACCTTGAAGACATGTTAGAACATGTTAGAACATTGCTACAGATTCACCTTGGAGGTAAGACAGTCGGCTCCGCCCCCTTCCCCTCCATTGCGTAACCCCCCACCACTATGTTGCAATCACCCCAAGGGCAGAAATACAATTTGGGTCTCCGAAAATAACACAGGCTTAGAATTCGGCGTTAGCCGCCGCCATAGTGATAGGCCGTGTCCCGTCTTGGGATGTAGTGCCACCTGGTTCAAAGGGCAGTAATACAATTTGGGACTCTGAAAATAGCACAGGCTTAAAGGGCCTAAGTACACGGTTCGAATGAGTACCATGACGACATAAACCAGCCCTGATCAAAGGGCCTAAGTGTAGAGCCTGTTGCGTAACGGGAATAGCGGTTCTTAGGACCTAACTCTCAAACAAGGCGTCGGGATGAAACGGGAATGGCACTGGGTGAAAGGGCACAAGTACATTACTCGGAATCGCGTCCTGTGACGTCACAGGAAGAGGCGTCGTTAGGCGTCTGGAAGAGGCGTCGGTAGTTGCCAATCTATCTTCTTTTCAGGACATATCCTGTACCATACTACTTACGATTCTGATCAGCTCATATTGAAAAAGAAACTGCTAATGAGATTCTAGGGAGTTTCGTTTAGATTACACTGCATTTGAAGGTTGTAAATTGTCTTGCAAGTACAAACAGATGCATGCCATATACAGGTTGTGATTGGGAGAATGTAGAAATCGCTGCAAAAAGGTAAGATCAGATAAAAACACGCTAGGCAATTAGACTTACAAATCATACGGCATTAACTATTTTTACAACGCTGTTTTGTAACCATAAACTCTTCTCAAGTGGATATAGTGAAATCAAAATAATTACAATACTTATAACTATAGTTATAGCCATGCCGTATAAAATATTAATGAAATATCCCCAGTATGAAGATCTCTTAATTTGAAGGTACACTTTTTATGGTTTGTTTAATCTACGTTAGGAGCTTATTAAAAACTAATTACTGTTCTATGTTCTCCTAATAGCTTGCATGCTATAGCTGCTTGTAATAAAAGTGAAGGCTCTCTCAATGTATTGTAAAGTTCATTAAACAAATTAAGACTTTAATTAGTTTCGTGAAGGAGTGGCTCCGCTTTCTTTTGAGAACAAAAAAAAAAAGAGTAGCCTCAAAAGGAAGGAAGAGAAAAAGCAAGTCAATTATTCTTTTCTAATTTTTTTAATTAATTATATTCTTTCTTAATTCATCCTCCAGGCTTCTTTTTTGCGTCTCTCTCTTATGTTGTTCTTCTCAGTCCTATGCAATGCTGCGAAGTAAGAACAGAGCCATGTAGCTGAAGGTCATGAACCGGCAATCAGTCTTTCATGATTGTTTAATAAAACCTGATAGTCTTTGTAGAACCCGCCAAGTGATCACAATAGTTTGTATTCTGTGTTCGAGATTGTTGAAGGAATAATTCAGGTTATGACAATTTTTATAGGTTTATCTTTCAATTTCAAGGTCTGTGGGATTATTTTTGCGAAATTAAAAAAATCACAACATGAAAAAAGTGTCCCCCCCTTTTTTTTCCTTGCTGCAGAATAAGTTTTCCTTTTCTAACAACAAATTATATTTATATACTTTCACCTAATAAAATTTCCGTTTTGTCGTGTAATCGATCTTACGGGGCCACATGGAACGGAAATGCATAAAGTCTGGAGAAAGGAATCCACTGCATTATTAGTCTTATTCCATTCTTTATATCGAATAGTACCGGCCTCCTTAGCCACCGTTGCCATAGAGCCGTGATAAAGGAGGCTAAGGATTCTAGTCCTGTCTTCTGTATCTACAATTACAATATGAACACAAAAAACTCCGCCAAGCCGGTCCCAAGCCCGGGGACTCATCCCGCAAGTGATGAGGAAGGGGGAGGGGAGGAGTAACACCTCGTAAAAAAAACCTGGGTTCATCTGGCTCCGGATGGTAGCACCCTGTAAGGGCCCCTGCCTAGGGTTACTAGGTGAAACCCGACCAACGGTCTCGAAGGCGGAAGAGGAATTTTAGATTCCCAACGTCGGAGATAGCGGAAGAGCTACCTCCAGGATTCACAATCTTGGTTGTATATATTGTGGCCTTCGGGCCACTCCAAAGATAGCTATCATTAGTTATGGAAGTGAGTGATGTCGAACGAAGTACCCCAGGTGGACGATCCACCGTACGCCAGTACGTCAGCAGACATTCGGATTCTGGGCAGTCTGGAACGTTACACGAAGACAAGTCGGAATGTCTTGGAATCCCATACAAATTTCAACATAGACAACCAACATACTTAGCAAGTTTCAATGTAAACTCGTTGTTAAAAACAGGAAAACTCTAACATCTAACGGATACACTAAGGAACTACAATGTACTCATAACAGCTGTTCAAGAAACAAGATACATAGAAACAGATATGTTCGATTCCGAAGGTTTTAGGATATATAAAGGAAAAGTGGGACAGAGAGTGATGAAAAATGTACCACACTTTGGAACAGCCTTTATAATCGACAAAAGGATTTTGAATTGAATAGTTAACTTTGATTCTCAATCAGAAAGACTCTCAAGTCTTATATTCAAAAGCACAAACAAAATGTACACAATTATCAATGCACATGCCCCTATAAATGAGAATAACAGGAAAAACAAAGAAAAAGTGGAAAATTTTTCGAATCAACTAGATGACCTTATTCAGAAAATTCCAGATAGAAATAACATCATCCTTCTTGGAGCCTTTAATGCACAGATTGGTAAGGAAGAAGAAAAAAATAAAAATAAAATCGTTGGAGATTATTCTGCCCATAATAGAACATACAGAAATGACATCAGGCTGACAGAACTTTGCGGGGCTCATAATTTAATTCTTCACCCTTCAAAAAATTTCCACGAAAACAAAAGACATGGGTATCCCCAAATCCAACTTAGGAGAATTCCAACTTAATCATGTGGCAATCAAGAAAACCTCCCACAAATAAATCATGAATGTTAGAGTACTCAGGGGTGCAAAGTTGTATTCGGACCACTATCTTTATAAAATTAAGTTAAAAATCATCCCAAACAGGAAATTCAACGTGAAACAAATTAAGGGTCGGAAGTACAACACGGAGAAAATTCTAAGTTCAGATGACTTCACTAAAGCAACGGAAACAATTCACACCCAAAGTTGGGAGAATATCAAGGAAAACCTACTTACTAAAGCAGAACAGAAAACACCTCAAATAAAAATTAGAAAGCATGCCTGGTGGTCGCTGGAATGTGACGCACATATTGAGACAAGAAAACAGGCATGGAAAAATTTGCAATCACAGAAAACAGAAGAAAACAGACTAAATTTCATTGCAATTGGGAAAATGGTAGATAAAAATATAAAAAAGGGTTAAGAAAGAACATGAAAACAAAACTCTCCTCAAAATTGATGAAGAATTTACCAGAAATAATACAAGAAGCGGGAAAATGGTATATTGCGACTCACCCGAGTCCCCCTCTCCTAGCGGCGGCATTTGAACTACTAGGAGCGACGGTAGCGCCATCTCTTAATGAATTGATGAAACAGAAAAAATAATTTGTTTCTTCTTTATTCTCTTCTTCTCTTTCTTTCCAGTCTCCTTCCTCTCTTCCTCTAACCTCCTCTTCACCTTACCTACCTATTTGAGACCTATTCCTAATAGTAAATGTTGGATCGACTGGGATTCGAACTCGGGACCCCTAGCATTATAGCTAGGAGTCTTAGCCACTACGCTACGAGTGAGTGTTGAGCACTGAAGGAAGCTTTCGTATATTAGAGTTATGTTAGGGGGATTTCATGAGTTCTAACGCAAGAATCGGTTTTTATAATTTGGTACAAGGAAATTTTCCTGCATGAATTAAGCCATATTTAATGTTATAATACGGCGGTTTTTATAATTGTGAAATATTATGTATGGTACAAGCGTATTTTTGTATTGTGAAATAGCCTATTTTGTTGCAAGGGTCGTTTTTATAAATATGAAATATTATGTGGAGGAGCAAGGGTCTTTTATTATCGTGAAATATTATGTGGAGGTGCAAGGGTCTTTTTTATTGTGAAATTTAGGTGACATGTCAATTGCAACTATGCATTACTGGCGTTGAGCAGCGACTACAGGCATGGCGGCATGCGCTGCGTTGAAACGGGGCAGGTAGCACGCGGCAAGCAGTCAGGAGGGGAAACGGCCAGGCGAGTGGCGAGTGGAAAGGGGAGCAGGGTGAGTCGCAAAGTACTAACTTGCCCAAGAAGCTTCTACAGAACTTTCAAACAAAAGTTATCAAGATACAGAGCACCCACCCTGCAATTTCAAGATGTAAATGGGACCATCGCTCACAATAACACAGAAAATTGCAAGATACTAGCGGAGTACTTTGAGAAACTCTTGAATTGTGAACCCATTCTCGAAAGATTTGAATCAGTCCCGAATAACACTGAAAAGTTAGGCTTAGAACCACCGACAACGGAAGAACTAGACGAGATCATTTCAAAACTAAGAAACAACAAAGCATCTGGAGAAAGTCAAATAGTAGCCGAATAGTGGGAAAAAAGCTGACAAAAATGCAATTACATCCCTGCAATGCGTTTTCGATAAAATAAGGAAAGAGGAAGAGATCCCTGTAGAGTGGAAAACAGCTATCATCCACCCTATTTACAAGAAAGGCTTGGAAACAGACCCAAATAACTATAGGGGAATATCGTTACTGGATGTAACATACGAGATTCTTTCCGAAGAGCCACAATTGAACCCACAACTTGGAGAATACCAGGGAGATTTTAGAAAGGGTAGGTCATGCTCTGAACAAATAATAAACCTCAAACATATTACGGCATATTAAAAATCAAGGACAGAGAAGTACGTAATCTCCTTCATTGATTTCAAAAAAGCAAATGATTCCATTGATAGAGAATCCCTTCTATCAGTCCTGGAGGAAATTGGTTTGGATAAGAAAACAACTAATATTATAAAAGCGACTATCAGAAAGACGTTTTCAAAAGTTAAATTCATGGGTGAACTATCAGATCCATTCGAAATAAGAACGGGAGTGCGACAGGGAGATGGGCTGTCACCGTTGTTGTTCATGTGCACTTGAGAAAGTAGTAAGAGAATGGAACAAAAATATAAAGAGTGGAGTAAGACTGGGTTACAAAAAAAAGAACCTTAAAATAAATTGTATTGCCTTTGCAGATGATATGGCCTTAGTTGCTGAAACGATGGAGGAAGCAAGAGAACAAATACTTGAACTAGCAAAGCAAGCAGCTAAAATAGGTCTTAACATTTCCTTTGAAAAAACCAAAATCATGACAAACAACAAACACCCACGTCAATACAACAAAATCCAAGAAAAAAATAGAAATAGTAAAAGAATTCAAGTATCTCGGAAAATGGATCAGTTGGAATGCGGTGGAATGCAAAACAATGGAATCCAGAAAAAAACCAAACTTGAAATGGCCTTTCAACTAACAAAAGATACATACAATAAGTAATCACTTTCATGGGGGTCAAAAATTAAACATTACAAAACAGTAATTAAACCAGAAGCACTGTACGCGGCAGAAAAGCTAAACATGAATTTCAAAGGTCAGATGGAGAAACTTGAACTAAAGGAAAGGAGGATTTTAAGAAAAATCATAGGACCAAAATTTCAGGATAATAAGGTAATATACATAAAGAATGAAACCCTCTACAAGATACTTGAAAAACTTTCAGGTAGGCCTACTATGCGAAAAAGGAGGATAAATTTCTGTGGTCATCTTCTCAGAATAGACTCTGATAGATTAACCAAACAAATCTTTGACTTCTTCCACAATCACAAAACACACCCCAACTGGTTTAGAGAAACTGAAAAAGACCTAATCGAGTTAAAAATTACAGAAAATTCATTACTCGATCGAACGGCTAAAACAATAACTAAAGACGAAAATACAAGATTCCAAGACAGGTCGACACTGAAATCCAAACCTATTATCTCTGAAGAAGAGAGGAAAAGAAGATCAGAAATAATGAAGAAATACTGGGCACTTAGGAAGGAACAACACACAAAGAAATGACTGGTTCAATGTATTCCAAACAGGGTGAAACGAAAGAAGAACACAAAAAATTCAAGAAAAAATATAATAAGAAAAAGAAAATAGCACTTAAACTAAAGTGATTAAAATGCAATAATAATTAATATTACAATAATAATAATAATAATAATAATAATAATAATAATAATAATAATAATAATAATAATAATAATAACAATTACAACAAAGACACTATTCAATAAAAAATAAATACAACACTTATGACTTTTAAGATTAATTATTTATAACCAGTTAGAGCTAATACTTTCTTACGCTCAAAGCTATAAATCTGAGTGAGTAAGGTATCCAAACAGTTTTTATTTGAAGTGTCTGTAATTTTGACAGTACCTGACATTCATGGATAAAGAATTCCCTAATGGGATTTTGGGAATGGTGAATGAAGAGAAGTAAAGAGCTGTGCGGTGGGTGGTATTGATAGTGCTCAATCATGTCGTGATCGGCAAGCGTATTGAAGCCAAATTATAAGTAGATTGGTGTCAAGGATTGCGGGATTTGAAAGAGAAACAGAAGAGAGTGAAAATCACGGCGTGCAAGGAGTCGAAGCCAGTTTAATGCTTCCAGAGAAGGAGTGATGTGACCATATTACCGCTTGTTGCAAATCATGAAAACAGCACACGTCATGAGCACGTTGCACTTTCATTTTTAGGTCATGCGTCGGTTTAGTCAGCAGAACGGCGGCGTGGTCAAAGTGAGGCATAATGAGGATCTGTAATAGAGTTATCTTTAAAGTCGAGGGGAATTATATTTCAAGTGTTTTGAGAACACGAATAGTACAAACTACTTTTCTGCACCTTTTTGCGACCTAAGTGTTCCAATTCAAACTGTTATATGAATATCCATAAGTTCTTCACCGCGGAGCTATAAGGAATTAGCGATTCGTTTATTACTTTCTCTGCCCGTACCGTAGGTACTATAGGTAGAGGAAGTATTGTTTTCGACCCCTAATTCGAGGTTGAGTTTTTAACATAAATATACGTTTTGAGGCCCCCTGAATAAAAAAAATACTTTTGGAAACATATCTATGTGTGGATGTCTGTGAACAAGCTAGCTCCAAAACTGAAAATCGTATGAAAACAAAATTTCGTATTTGGGTCAGGTACCTTCTGAAGATGTGAATCGAAGATTGGCAACAAGGTTCTCTTATTTTTAATGGGACTTTACATGAAGAAATTTTCGTTTTTCGCGATTTTCTCGAAAACAGCTATAACTATTTCCTTTAAATTTTGTACATGGATTGCTTATAGCAAAAGCAAAAACTTTTATTTGAAACTTTAAAATAAAAATCTCTGAAGGGTGGTTACCTACTGTTTGTAGAAACTTTGTCATGCCTGGTGAACAACTGAATATGCGCTTTTCACGGCCTCTCACTCTATATAAGAATGTGAAGTGAGAAAGATGTATTGTTGGCCACGTATAGAGTAAAGAAATATCTGAGGGGAGTATTCGATAAATTTCGGAAATCATTCGTAACAGCGGAAAGTTGAATAAACGTTTGCAGTCACTTATTGTTTTGTTTTTTAGTTTGTCTATAGCCTGCATTTTTAGTCGCAACATTCAAAGAAGAGGTTATAAGGTATTTATGGCATAATTAACGTAAAATTGTGTCTTGCATTTCTCTTCAAGGATAATATGTGTATACTAGCAACTTAACCGTATTAAACTATTTTTTTTTTATTTCAGGCTGGATACTTGGACCTATTATACATACTAAGATGATAACTTTTATTTGGGCAGAGGAAGTTATTGACTTTCATATAAGATTTTTTTTATAGATGTAAAGGTCCGTGTGTCGATTACGTTCAGGAGATATTTGTGTTTTATTACAATAGATTGAGGTTTTTTGACGGGGAATTCAGATTTAAATAAAATTTCTTGGTCCAGTCAGATATTGAAAGAATGTCTTCGTTTAGTAATGTAAACGCCTTTGTTATTGATTGAAATAAAGTCAGTAGATAGGCATCATCGCAGGTCGTCAGTGTACAAATCACAAAATTTGGAAGGTTTTACTGCAGTTGATATATCGTTTATGTAGATTGTGAATAATAAAGGTCCCAATACGGAGCATTGTGGGACACATGCTGCGATATTCCGCCAAGCGAAGTGTTAGTCATAGGACACTATGCATTATTCTCTTTTTTCGAAGGTAAGAGTCGAAGCATTATTTGACATTTTTTTTAAGAGATATAAGTTTTTGAGTTTCACAATCAATAAGTCTATACTAACAGAGTCGAAAGCTTTACTGAAGACCAGCAATGTTAGCACTGTCATTTTACGTACATCACATGCTTACCAATGTCTTCTGTCACTTCCAATAAGGCTGTGGTTGTGCTGTGTCCACTTCTAAACCAAGACTCAAATTTGTCTAGTAGTTTATGTTCATTCATGTAGTTAGTCAGTTGTTTATGTAGAAGTTGTTCCAGCAGTTTAGACAAAGTAGACAAAAACATATGGGTCTAAAGTCGCTTGGAGTAGATGGAAATTTGGTCTTCTGCAGTGTTTGATGGTAGGTACCTAGCAAAGGGATCGGGTCATGATTCTGAGTAAATATAACAGGGATATAGGTAGTAAGTGCTTTGATGGCCGCAAGTGTTTTCTGTACGAAATATGCATGTAATACTTGCAATTCATTCCATTTGACAGGGTCAAAGAATCAATATAATTAATTCATCTAATTAACAGGACAACAGTTAATAATTTTTTTTACATAATACATTAATACTTATTAGCCCCTATCCTCAATTCCTATCAGAGGCCTCTATATGCACTGTACAATTTGCAACTTATTAACCTACATTAAGTTTAACAATTTAAGAACAAAAAATAAAAGCATCAATTACATAACAGTAAACTAACTACCTAACTACAGTAAGTGTCGAATCCGGGATTTTTGTGGATTTGTGATGCTCAATGGGAGATCGAATCTAAGCATACCACACCTGATGCAGTACAGATGTATCACAGATGCAGTACACTCCCACGTCCACACTACCACCTCATCATGAACCAAGTAAGTACCAATCGTCACCGGAATCCTTATACTGGAAGTCAGACTCCAGGCATCGGCGTCGACAGGTAGGCCATCCTGGCACCACGAAGTCACATCCTGGTGTTTTTTATCCTTTATTTGTAACTTGTCTTATGTCCTGTGTCCTTGTGTGTCTTATATCATACGTCTTATTGACATTGTCTGTGTCTGCTATTTATACAGTCTTCTTTTGGTTTCTGGGAAACTCTATTTGCTGCTTGATCCAACAACTTCCACGAGTATGGGTTTCTTATTATGTTCCTTATTTGCCTACCTTGAAGAGGTCCTTCAACTGAGCTGTGTTTTGGCATTCCCAAAGACATGCTCAGGAGTACCTATTCCCCCATACGAGCATGCGTTAGAGTCCGCAATACCCCTTTCCTTTAAGTGAGCCATACAGGGTCCATGTCCCGTCCGATAGTGGATCAAACCTTGGGACGGCTGTAGATGTCGCAGTTCTAATCTTTGGTGCACGTTCTTGAAAATGTTAAGTCCTGCGACCTGTGTTGCTTTCTTCCCTTCTGGTTTGCCACGTATCCAGTATCACATTTTTGACATCCCTTGTTGTTTCAACTCGAGTGTCAATTATGAATTCTGCGCGATCCTATAATCCATTTTTTAACACAGAATGTAGTTCCTTTTTTGCCTTATAAGGAGTTCCAGTGGTATGATCCCAAGGACTGTGTTCTGTAAGCTCCTCTTACTCCTTTGAAGACTACGGAGCTTCGCAGCTGGCTTGATGTTTTCAGCCGATTTGCCAAATTGCCTGCACCATATCCCATTATTGATACCAGTATTGCCTCATAATTCAATTTCATCACCCTTAAGGGAAGACGAAACTTCGTCAGTCTAAGATTGTTAAATTTGTTCATCCGTCTGTGGCTTTTGCATTTACACGTTCAATTTGGGCCATGAAAGTAAGCTTCTCATCCAGGTCGATCCCTGAGTATCTCAGCGTTCTGCTTCTCGTTATGGTTTGTCCATTTATCTTGAGCGTTGAGTTACGTAGAAGTTTCCCTTTAAGCAAAATATAAGTTGTCTTTGCTGGTGCTAGTTTTAGTTTTACTTCTGCACACCAGTTACCTAAAATTCCTTGAGTCCTATCAAGTCGTTTGAGTACAGGTTCCATTCTAACATCCCAGAAAATAGGGCCACTAACAGATCCTAGTGGGCACCCTTTTCTGAGTTGTTTCATGGTTCTGATACCGTGGCACTCAGTCATGGCTAATCTTTCTTGTCAGTAGTCCTTGAAGGTGTTGTATAATTCTGCCGGGCCTTTAAGTTCCCTCGGGCGTCCAAACAATGCCGGCCACCAAAGGTTGTCAACTGCTCCTGAGATATGTACGAAAACTCCTACAACATATTATTTTCCCCTTGCAGATTCTATCAACCTAATTGCTCGATCAGTGGCATCTACAATAGATTTCCCTGTTCTGAGTCATAATGATGAGGGTGCATTCCAATTTACTGTTTATGTCGTAACCGGTGGGAAAGTATTCTTTCAAATACCTTACCCAGGACATTGAGCAGACAGGTAGGTCTATAGGATTCTGGTCTAAGTGGATCTTGATCCTCCCTTTATGTAGCGAATTTACCTCACTTTGTTTCCATATGTTCGGATGTTTTCCTTGTCGCAAGCATTCGCTCATCAGTTCAGCCGCAAAAGTGAAATCTGTTGAAAAATATGTTGGAGAATTTCTGATTTTATTCCATCAGGAGCTGGTGCTTTTTGTCTTTACAGTGATTTGATGATCGCCTCTACTTCCTCTGGTGTTACAGGCTCAAAAGTATTGTCAATGTAGTAAGGTTTATTCAGCTCACTCCTTATTAAAGTTTGTCCAGGATCATCAATCAGAGTGAAGTCATCCGGAAGCGAGACATCGAAAAGAAGTTTAACAGATTCCTTCCAACTTTTAGTGAGAGAACTATCACCCTTGCATAGTACCAAAATTGTGGTAGGAGGTCTAATTTTACCAGCAGCAATTTCGAAATGAATTTCCACGGATTTGTAGAAATCTGTTCGTGTACAAACCTCTCCCAGCTTCTTAGTTTCAGTTGTTGGAGTTCATCTTGAAATTTCTGTTTACTCCTTATATACGAGTTCTGTAGGAGTAATCTTCTTGCTTCTAGGTAACGTCATTCTTGGGAAATTTTCCTGGCTTTCCTTGCTTCCCTTCTTAATCTCTACAAGTGATCATTGCATTGTGTGTCACTGACTTTGACTATTGACCTATTCAGGGGTATAGCTACAGCCTTCGCATGGTGCATTGTTCTTGTAAGCTCTTTAGCTATTGTCTCAACACAACTATTTAATGCGGTCATCTGCGGAGGTTTCACGGTATTACGAATTAATTCCCAATCTGCATTTCTAATGTCATATCTACACTTTCGCTTAGTTACCGTACACGATAGTGTCTCCATATATTTGTAGACATCAAAACTGATGATATGATGATCACTTTCCGATAAATTTTCCCTTCTTTCCACCCACTTATTAATGTAGCTCCTGCAAGATTAGCTAATGTCACGTTTATGTTGGTACCATTTTGGTTGGATTATCCTAAGTTAGTGGGTGGATTGTTAGGCTCGTTAATAATAAATAAATTCATTTCACTTACCACATCTTCTAGTGCCAGACCTCTATCCTCAGTTTTTTTATGTCAAACCAAAGTTCAGAATGAGCATTTGCATCAGTTGAAAGGATGACTGGAATTTGGCTGTACGTCGAACAGATGTCTTTTACTTTTTCATCCGAAAATTGAAAGTATACACTTGCCAATTCAAATCTTCCTTGAGGTCAATTCCTTATATGCAGTGTGTTGATCATTGAAAAGCGTTAGTTTTGTCACAGTAACGTCCCTATTGAAGACTATTGTTGCCGACATGGGAGCATTTCCTGTAGACACCATTCTTTCAGTCACTGGCATGTAAGGAAATTTACCTACTATCAAGTACGGTTCCAGTAGACAAAGAATGTCTACACTGATTTCTTCAGCTAGCTTCTTCACCTGCTGAAGGACAGATTTTCTTCTCACAACATTTAGGGTTTCTATTCTAAGCACGTTTACGGCATTGTGGAAGGTAGGTGTGGAAATGTCTGTTGGGCCATTCCACTCGTGGATTGAATGCTGCACGTCCATAGGGTTTTACAAGTTGTCTGTACAACTCATCGATTCAAATTACTTCTCCTCTTGTTCCAAACGCCATTTTAGTAAGAATTAGAAGCTCCTGAGGATCTAAAGGCAGCCTTCAGACTGTTGGAAAGTTATTTCTTCTCCTTTGGAGTGGAGTTTTCGCGTCAAGTGTCTTAGTGCTATAGTCAAATTTGCATTCTTCTAGTATAGACAGTCTCAGCATTGTTTTAAAGCCTTTATAGATTTTTCTGGATTATTTTTAGGTTTTTTATGTCTCAGTGTTTGAGAAAGTGTTCTGAATTTGTGAATTTATTATTTCTTTTCATTTTCATCTTCTTCCGTCGAAGTACTTGTTTCTGATGATTTAGTTTGGAATCTGAGGGACGGTTTAATCTGATTTTCTTCCTGGTGGTGTCGTTAATCTAATTAACTCTTGACTTCCACTATTTCCACCATGCTGTCTTCTCTTCTCTTTGTTTCAGTTCCGTCTTCATAGCATTCAATCAGTTCTGCCTGTGTCATTTGGTCTAGTTTAACTGGTGTCTTCATTCTGGATCCTCTGTATGCCTTAGCTCTCTTAGCCTTTTTTTATATCCTGCAGAAGGTCGTATATTACATCAAGAATGATCCTTATCAGTTCTTCCACATGATGTGTCTTATTTTTTTAATTATCCATTGTCTATCCCTTGAATATGTCTGTTGAACAGCATTCGGTATTGGACAATCTTTCGAATTTTGTTGGTTGCAGCATTTTCCTTATAGTTTGCACGGTATGCATACCGCACCCTTGTTTATTTTAGCACAATTTCTCCACAGTGCCCACATGTTGATTTCTCTTCTTTGCAAAATCTTGTAATATGGCCAATGTTCTGACATCGCGCACAACGTGCAATTAAAAAAAAAATCCTGCGGTGTTGTGGCAGTGTACGACATATACAAGTATCCTCTTGTAGTACCTGTCTCCTCAGAGTTTGAAATACTTCAGCTACATAGTTGACTGTTGCCTTCTCCTTTGGACCGGTTTTGAGTCTTGGTAGGAGTTTTGTTTTAAATTGCTCTAGGTTCATTTCCTCATGCAATATTCTATGACATACAAAATTTCTTACCTCTTCACTGGTTAGAGTAGTTGGAATGTCGTACAGTATTAAAAGAGGTATCTTCTTTTTTGGTAGTTCCACTTTTATTTCATAATTATTTTCCGTTTTTCTTCTTGATCTTCTTTATATCTTCCTGATTACTGGCAAAGGTGTTGTTTTAATATTTTAATTTTAATTATGTCTTTAATTGGGATGATTATTTTTCTACGCTTTCCCTGCAGAATTCTTGACTGTTAATTGGTTTTTGTTGATTGCTATTTTTTCTTTTTTTTTTTCAAGTGAAGGTTTTGATGCTGCCACTGCTGCCACACTTGCTTACATTGACTTCAATAAACTGGAAATTCCTTTGGTTATATCCAGAACTTGCTGTTGTAGCCCTGAATTCTCTTTTCGCAGTTCGTTTATTTGGCCATCTTGCTTCGCCATTATTAAGGCACATTCCAGAAATTTATCTTTCACTTGCTGGAGTCACAATGCTCATATTTTTACTTCTTTGGGCAAGACCTCGTTAAGAAATGTATTAATTTCCGTTGTAATTGAATTAGCGTCTATGTTAGGGAAGTTGGAGGCCCTTTTAGGATATTTTATTAAATTTTGGATGAGAGTTATAGTTTGTACTTATGTTGTAGTCAAATTTGGATAGGGGTAAGTAAATTGATATGTAGGGGTATTGCTATTGTGGAAATAATAAAAGCCAAAGTTAGTTTTTGGGATTTGGAAAGAAGTTGGTCCAAAGTATAAAATTTTATATTTGTTGCTAGGTTAATTTTGGGCTCTCTTTTACTTCCTACTGGGAGGAAGGATCGATCCACGAATACGTTTTGAAGTCCTTTCTTTAATTCTTGTTGTGTTTTAAGATATTTCGTGGCGGGCGGCTCACTGGTACTTCCGGAAGCCACTGAGCTGGACGTTTCGATTTGTTTTCCTTGTCGGGTCGAGTTCGTGAAAATTCCCTAGGCGTATAAATTTTGGTTTCTTTATTTTGTGACCCCAATAAAATTGCCTTAGTCTTTCACTCATTTTTCTATTTTGTCTCATTAGTAATTTTTTTGGGATTGGTAAACGTTAATTGGAAGAATATGGGAGAGAAACATTACTGGAAGCCAGGAAAATGTCGATCGGTAATAATAATAAAAAAGAAAAAACTTTTCGGAAGAAATGCTTTAAATAAGAAATTCCTAGTTCCAGGCTCATTTTTCTTTTAATATAATAAAAGAAAAAAGGCACAACTTTACTTATTCGTATAAGTTTCTGTGTTGGCCTGTACTGTTTTATGTTTCAGTTGAATATGATCGTTGTTAGTGTCATTAAGTCTGACGGCCCTGGAGGTGCTATAAAATAACAGCATTGGTCTGGTTTGGCTGCCGTGTGGAGACTATTCTTGTACCGTGCCGCCTTGGTTCCAGCTCCGAAGACGTCTGGAGTTTCTGGTTCCTGTAAAAGAGAGAAACAAAGCACCTGTGAGATGGCGCATTCCTGAAGCACACATTATTCTGCAAAAGCATGCCAGCTGCACAACGGGCATGGATATGTCTGCAGGGACGGAGTATGTTGGGAACTCTGAAAGAGATGAAGTCATGTGCTCAAGGGTGGATGTCGCCTCAGCATGTGCCATACAAGTAGAAAGCATATGGAAGCACTTTGATTAGGTACTGGTATCTTAGCAACGCTGCTGTTTCGTGCATGAGCGAATCAATTTTTTTTCATGCATTAGTCTCTGTCCAAGAATAGCCAAATATTTACTTGGATGTTCCTCGAGCCAGAAAAATATCCATGGAAGGTAAAGTCATCAGAAGCAGAGAGAGGGAAACCTTGTGCATTGGTCAGTAATTGCTTGAAATTGGACTTACTGCAAGCTGTACCAGCAGAAGGAAAGTTCCATCAAACCCCTGGTTGACCTTGATTTCCCTGATCCTGTGGCAACTGCTTTTCTATTTTCTTTCCATCTTTGTATACATTCCTGTCTGACTTTTCCTGGGCAAGTTACCATCCTTCACGGCTCTGTTGATAGTCGCTCATCTGGCCATGTTCTATCATGTTAAACGAATGGTTTGGCTTGAGATCGTCGGGACGCTTCCTCTTTACGGAAATGATCTACTGCTGGTTTCCTTACTCCTGTGGATGCTACAAGTATCCACACGTGTAGTCCCATCCTCAAGATTTCTTCACGTGGTTCCTATTGCTGGTGAGACGGAGTTGAAGGACGCCATGGTTGCTTTGCTTCAGAAGTTTTGGATCATAGATCTCCTGGTTGGACAGAATTGTGTGATGCAGCTAGTGCTTGTAGTCATTTCTTTTTTTGTAGTTTTCAGTGTGCGTGAACTAGTATTCTTTGGTGTTTTATCACATGTCAGTGTGTTTTGTGCTTATTTCCTACCCTGGAGGGAGTAATTTGAGTGGCTAAAGAAAAATGGAACTCAAGAAAAAGGTGTGTTGGCTGGTTTGGTGGGCATTGGTCAAGGCAGGTTTCTTCATTACAATGGTCGGTTTTTGGTCCCGTTTTCTTCCATAAGTAGAATCAGGTTTGATACAAACTGAGGAAAAATAAAAAAATAAAGTCCTAGACTTTATTTATGGAAAGAGGGAGAGTTCATGCTGTGAATTCGTCATATGAAGGACAGTTTTGGTGTGTGTAGTAAAAGTTATGGCTGAAACATGATTTTATATTCTGAATAAAAAACTTCAACATTTCCGGGTTAAGGGTTTGACTTTAGAAAATGTACGCCCCTATGAATTAACTTTCGCCATAGCTTAATTTTCGGTATCTGTCCGTCTGCTCCGGTGTTTACTTCTAAATTTGCCAACGTGTTTCTAAATGTTTCCTGGTTTCTAGTAAAAAGAAAAAACAGAGAAGGCTTTCAAAACTTATAATGAAAGAAGAACGTAATAGATAAGTAGCAAAAAAATTCAAATAGAGTATTGTCGGCGTGACTGTTAGGAATCTTATGATAACCATGTTACGTGTGTCAATATGTTATATTGTTACTCTGTTATATGAGCTCTACAATGTTTATGGATAGATTTCTGGAAATAGGCGGAATAGTTGCGGTATCTTTTATGCATACTTTAAATTGTTTTAGGAAGGACTGTTGTTAGTATTTTTCAGGAGAAAATTTCGAAGCTTTGAGCTTTAAAACTTCAATATGTTACGTAAAGTCACACAAAAACTGGTTTTCAGCTACTTTACATTAGGCCAGTGAATCTTATAACAGGGAATCTAGACTTGGGCCAAAGAACTTTATCATATGGAATCTTATTTCATGATCATTACTCAGTTAAGTTATACACAATATGTACAACCATTTCATCTGGGTTCACTAGTACATTTTTAGACTGCAGTAATCATTTTCTGGTGCGTTTATTTCTAAGAATGAATTGACTATTGTAACGCACCCCATGATTTTCAAACCCAAAGCTGAGTTCCATTCTCTTGAAATTTTAAAGATAAGCAAAAGGAAAAAGAAATAAACTGGATACCGTAAGAAAGATTGTGTTATGATATAGAAATTTTAAGCATATAGGGCACTTACGTAAAATAGTTTTTAAATCATTTAAATTATGGGCATTCTGTAAATAAAGCTGATTTTTAAAGAAAGGTTATGAAAAATCATGTTAACTTTCGATATTGCTTGTTGGCCAAATTTCAATTGGTGTTATTGGAAATAAAAGAGGTTAAACCGATTTTTGGTGTTACCATTTAGCTAATGTTTATACCAATCCTGCCATTGTCCTATAATTGGAAATTAATATTTTCTGGGATGTATGGGGCTACAGTTGTGGAAAGGGTCACAGGGGATTACAGAATTAAGAAAGGTGGTCAAAAATCAGGTCTACATTTCTTAAACATTGCTGTTAGCTTCCAAGTATGTAAAGGAGCGGCTACACGCCACAACTTGATAATTCAAAAGAACAAAAACGGATGACGCCAAGTTAGAATGTGGTATATCAAATTATAATTTTAACTATTCTATTCATACCCCGTGTATTGGATATTGATCAATAACATTTAGCAATGCCCAGATATCTACCAATCACGATCGCTTTCTTACAATATGCTTTCTAAGGTAGCAAAGATTCAATTTTTTCTGATAAACGTCAGCTCGTTACTGGACACATAATGCATCAAGTTTAGCTTTACTACGTCACTCTCTGCCAGTGAACAGAATAAAACACATTATTATATACCTAGGTACAATAACTCAGGAGTTCCCACAAGGGTGGAGTTAAGATGCTGAGTGCGTCGTTGAAATTTGTGGAGGGGGCTGGTCAATTGTTGCACAATTAGCATTTTATATGTTAAAACTATTTGTAACTTCAAAAGGTAATGTTAATTCTTCACAATGTATTCTGTAATCGCTTTTTATCAGTTATCTACCTATCATGCAAAAGCCGCCTCATTAAATATACTTGTTCAATTGACATATTTTGTTACAAATTCAGCAATGCCATTTCCTTGGGAAGACTTTTAGATTGGGCCTACTTTTATTTATGAGAGGGAGGTTGGTTTGATACGAAGTTACTGGATTACCTTTCATGAAGCTGGGTGGGTCATGAAGTTGGGGGGGGGGGGTCATGAAGCTGGGGGAGGTCATATAGCTAGGGGGATAGGCACTTGTGTATATCTTGTTTGGAAATTAAAATAACATAAATGTTCATTGATTAAGAACATTATTTCGATTAGTGCACGCCAGTTCGTGTGCTTTTTTACATCTTTCTGATGTAAGCAACTATATCACTCTTCATATTGTGGTTCGCACTTTTGGTGGCATTGGGAACTCGATTCGATTCATGCCGTGATCTAACAGCTTACAGAATATTGACAACAAAGTAAGAAAATAATTGTTATTTACAGAATCCTTTACATTTGGTCATGGAATAGTCTTAAAAACACCTACATGAGATAACTAGTGTCATTAGATGATTTTCTCGAACTTCGTTCTCGCAAATATATCGATAAACTCGTTATCTCTCGTAATTACCTATGACAATTTTTCACTTTATAATTTGTAATTTTTTTACATACATTCTAAACTGGTTTTATGCCATATTAAAAATGTACATTGATACAGGATGTAATTTATTATATACATATAAATTTAATTTTTTTAAATGAGAGATTTTTATGATTTTGAGTTAACACGTGGAACTGAAAACATATTATTACAAGTGTTTCGCAGATGACAAGCCGTTTCTTCCTTCTCCTGCTTAGATACGCGGTCCAATCAGATACGGCGAGACGGAGGGAAGACTCTTATTGCTAGCGGCAGATGTTTAGCTCGTACACGTGATTGGCGGTGAAGGAAAAGGCTTCTCATATGAAAAATACTGTAATTCTATTAAGGCCTTTGTATAGTATATTTAAACGTTGTGTTTTCATTACCTTTGAATTATGAGTCTTGTAATTTATTTCTTTGCAGGAAGAGGCTATTGAAGAATGACTATTTCTACGGTGATTTAGTTCGCTTGCGTTAAATAATTTAATAACTTTGAAATATAGTGTTAACTTAGGATAGAACAAAACTTCAAGTACTTCAAGTACTTCAAGAATCTATTCTGTACTCTTTCTAAACTATCAATATAATTTTTTTCATTGGATGCATATAATTGAGGCATATTTCGTGTTCATCTTACAAATGAATTAAATAACAGCTTTTATTTTAATTATAGAAGAGTTTATTCCTATAAAACAAAGATTCCTTACGATTTATTAATTATATAATCTTGAGATTTGTATACAAGGCCCGCTTGAATGGGAAAATGGGTTCATAAAAACTGTAAAATATGTAAATCTATATTCTTCTCATTGTGTATACAAACGGAATAAATAATATTTATATTTTACATCTAAAACCACTCGTTGTACGGTTTAACTAGATTTCCAGATGATTTAGACATAGGCGGTTTTATTAACCATGGCCTCCAATCTGATGGAGTCTCTTTAATAAAGTTATTCAGGCACCTTCCCCAAAAAGGCTCCAGGTAATTAGGTAAAACTGTGGTGCAGCAGCCAGCATCTTTATCTGTATTTTGTTTTATCACCTTGCTCTCCTTCAAGCCTGGCTTCGGAGAGTATAATGGAGGGATACGTCTTAATTTACCCGCATGCAACCCAGTCATTTGTCAGCTTTCATAATGGAAACGTAACGCGCATCATATAGTCCCCCACTCCACCGCTCCAGCAATCATAATAAACAAGAATTAATAGCCTTCCTCTCCTGACCGTTCACGGGTGCTATGAACCGAGTAAACCTATAGCACAGTATGCGGATCAACCATGTCGGAACATTTTAATCTTGGTGTCACCTAAAGCGGGTACTGGTAACAATAATTGGAATTCAACTTCACAGAGATGTGGTTGTTGTCACTATATGGCTGATTGTAGCTTCTGACCATTTTTTCCAATTCCAGGACAGTCCTTACTATGGTGAAATTAAAAGTTCTTTCACAAAGTATTAGAACCTACTTAACTTGGACTATTTCACAAATAGCCTATTAACTTGGACTATAAAAAAGATTGGACAGGAATATCGTAGTGTAACAATAGATAAATAACTTTACTGATTTTATTTAAATAGGGCTAGGATGGCATAACCTATGCCGAAATGCATCCCCAGAAGTAGATAGGCCTACAAAGAAGGATCAGCATGCCTTTGAATCTGCAAGAATAGTTTATTGTAATTTTAAGTATCTTTGACAATATAGCTTAGTTTGATTAAAGTTTCACTGTCTATTGTTTCTGTATAATTTATTTATTTATACATTCCCCGTAAGAAGATTGCCAACAACGACAAAGCATAGGCTAACAAATAGAAGCACTGGACTATAAATACAAGGAATGAACAGAGTTAAACTAGATATACAAAACTTAATGTTCAAGCAGTGATCAGAAATATAAATGACAAGCAACATCTATTTACTAAACTGCTGGGATGTTTTACTTAAATAATGTGAATTACGGTACATAATTTTAATCTGAATTACCCTAAGTTGTTTTACGATATAAATATAAGTTAATAAACGAATAGAACGAATCTTATGCTTCCGTATGAGCATACAGATTCAAAATGAAACGATTAAAACCTTCCACAGACTCATGAACCTTACACAAATCTTGCATAAATATTTAAAATGAATGATGATTAAAAAGCTAAAATCCCTGTCTCCATGTGCATTTCACGATTAAAGTGCGATGCCCTGCGAAACGACATTAGATTCGAGTTCCCTAGCCCAAAGAAACCTCGCATAGTGATTTTCGTTCAAATCATTCAATGCGGTTTTTTTCGGTTGCTATGACAAATCGAAAAAGGCCACCTTCAATTAATTTCACAATTGAATACGGTCTTGTTAATAGGGGACGTTGAATGCACACGGAAACACGAGTTCATGTATTGTATTAGATTATATTTAGGAGGCCTGCTTTGGGAATTGATTAGCGGTCGTAAAAATAATTTCTAATGACGGCTAAGCCTCGTATTTCACTAATTACAATATTTTTCTTTTAATTATGCCTGAGTCTCATTCAATTATAGCGAAATAATATGTGCTACTATGCATACAGTGCTACACCTAGTATCTCTGAGGATTAGCCTAGGACATTTAGGGCTGATGAATAAGTTTTCATTTTATCGCTGTTAATTTAAGAGCATTTCATAAATCGTAAAGAAGAGCAAAAAAATATATTATTCCATAACTTATAAATGGATTTTGAAAATTAGCCTTGCATACTATTTCACAAGAAACACATGATTATGGTAACTCATAGGCTAGGCCTAACTTGGTAAATATTAGCCTAAATAATATGAAATACAACCTAATCAATTTAAATTGCCGCCTCTAGGATACTTACAGCATTTCAGTTTAACATCCTTTCAGTTTTCCCGACACTCTGGGCACGGCCGTTAAGAAGGAATTGGGGTTGCAATTTGTGTTTCACAAGGAACAGTAACTTATTTATGTCAACAGGTTGAGAACAGGTTCCCAATTTAAAGAGCTTTGATACCATCAGCTTTAGATTTTATGTGTTGCCCACATATCTTTAATGAGATACTTAACCGAACTCATGATGGCCACTGTTGGTATATAATACTAAGACTGGTACACATTCCCTCTCGTTCAGAAACGTTTCTTATAATTCCGGAATTATTTGCAATTTGGTCAGTATTTATTGGGAGTTAAGTGCCAGTGAAGTTGATAAATCAATTATTTGACATGACAACGAACGATTTTTCCAGCATTTAATTCACTACCAGACAGCCATAAATTCACTTCACATACCAACTTTACATACAAAGTGAATTTAGGGAATTTTTTTATAATTTATAATATTTTGTGGTCAACTCGTTGATTACTCGGCATTCCTTGGAAATTTCAGAATATATGTTCTTTCTATTTTCATATATTGATATATTCATATTGATATCCTTCATATCATACAGCAATATAGGCCTACCTTTCACAATCCACTTATGTCTTTTAGGACCGCTTCTGTGATGAAGTGGTTAGCGTTGCTGACTAAGGATCCGCAGATCTGGTTTCGACTCCCGGTACCTACATCAATTTTTGTGAAGTAGGGAGGTCTGGAACAGGGTGCAATGAGCCTCATGACACTGGCTGACGGTAAGGCAGTAGCGACTCCGTCATGAAAGTCATCAATGCTGGCCGTGGGAGTCTGAATGACTCGGAATTTTATAAAACTTCCAGTCAGCTGATAATTAACACGCAAATAAATGATATTTTGTTGTTCTGTTTCGTTAGCCTATACGATCTCACCGATCATTTCACACATTTATTTAAATGCCTATGAGGATATATTTAGAGTTTGCCTGATGAGTGTCATATCTGAAGTTTTGTGGTCTATTCCGATGATGGTACTTCAAGCGTTGGACCTACTGCGCTCTTTCACAAAAACGCGGTAGCCTAACGCGTCCTCAACGATCTCATCAACGCTTCACTCGAATCACCACTCATGACTCAGCACCAGGTTCTAGGCTTGGGCGTAGAATATCCTGGCTACCACGAAGACCAATCGTTTCTGGGTTTCAGTGTAGTCTTCTATTGGTTTCTTTGCTTATTTTTTATAACTTGTCAGTTCCATCTTCTGTATTTTACTGTATGTGTATGGATCTTTTACCATATTATTCCCGATGTTCTTCTTTGGATTGAACTTTAATATGCTTCCATATTGTCAGCAATACCTCTTTCCCCACATTAGCATGAGTAAGAATACACAATACAATTTTGTTTGTTGAGTTATGAATACATAAAAAAATAATGTAAGTTCATAATAAATATCTTCACGATTTAGAAAGAAACAGTATTTAAAAGAAAAGGAAATACCAAATGATTTTACTAAACATATATATATATATATTTATTTATTTAGCTTGGAGGAGTTGAGGTCATAAGGCCTTCTCTACCACTTAGCCAGGGCGAAAACATGAATTATATATTAATATATGCCTGTTTTATTGATATGCCTGTAAAGAATAGCGATGAAGTTTGAAAACCTCATCAATTATTAGTGAAAATGTTTAAACAAAAACATATAAAAGTAAAGTAATCCCTATACAGGCCACGGAGGCCCAGAGGGTTCCAGGAGGTTGAGACTCTCAGATTTTGGACATACGGCATGTGAAGGTGGTAAGGTTGTGAGCCTTACGGACCGGCCGCCTTTACCCCCAGGATTGCTCTTGGTACTCATTTCTGTTGGAGGCTGAGTCGACCCCAGGGCCATAGTGCCACCAGAAGGACTAGGCCAATTGAAAAACACCAACGGCCTCATCGGGAATCAAACCCGTGAGCTTCCGGTTTGTAGCGCAGCTCCTCATCAAACAAAAGTATATAGGCTATCAAAAAAAGAAAATTAGATTAGGACCGTACGGTATATCATGCTTTGGATTTTCTACAGATAGCCCTAAATTTACAACAAATAGCCTAACCTAACGTAGAGAACGTTATTCATGGCCGTCTGAACCTACGATCGTCTGGTGAATTTATTGTTCTGTGTAAAATTAGGATAAAGAGTTAAAGAACATGTTATGTTTGATTTCTTTAGGCACTTGTGTTTAGGCCCAACTTAGACACAAACAGCAGAGCCGTTGGTTTCTGAATCGACCCTCACAGAATTAGAACCAGGTATAGGTAACTAAAACACACATATCTCCAACTGTTTTACCAAATTCCAGCAGAATTAATTAATGCAGGTGGGGATAGATTGAACTCAGAAATCCATAAACTCATTCTCATGATTTGGAGAAAGGAAGACTTGCCCAAAGTATGGAAAGAATATATTATTTATGTACCGAATCACTAACAGGGCGATAGAACCAGATGTAATTATCGAGGAATTTCTCTCTTATCAATATCATATAACATTTTGTCTAATGTAGGCCTACTCTATCAAGATTAACCTCATATGACGACGACATTATTGAGATCACCGATGCGAATTTAGGCGTAATACATCGACCAATGATCATATATTTTGTATTCACCACACATACATACATACATAACGCAATGAAGTACTTAGGAATCTTATTTGACTATAAACTAACATTTAGAGAACACATAAGCTACGCTACAGAAAATGCACCAAACTACCCCTACTATTATACGGAGCTCCGGCATGGAAAAGCGCAATGGACAAAGCATTCTACAAAGTAAAAATGGCACGAGTCCAAAGACTAATCAACATAAAGATTGCAAAATCCTACCGCACAGTGCCCAACGATGCACTGCACTGTGCGCATTTACGGGAATAACCCCGATCCACATAGAAATAGCAGAACACCTAAAGATCTATAACCTCAGTCAAGACAACCTATATGATCACGACATTGAATCAAAGAACCGGAATCACCCAGCAGACCACATGAACTGCAATATAAGAAATGCGGAAACTCACCAGCTCAAAAAATATATATACGGAAGCAAGAGTCACCAAGGAGTAGGCTCAGGAATTTCTATATATTTAGGAAATATACTAAAACAACAACTTAAATACAGACTAAACGAAAGATGTACAAACAATCATGCAGAACAATTAGCGATACTCAAGGCTTTACAACACATAGGAACAAATTATACCGAACATACAAACGCAACGATCTACACAGATAGCAAAATTACAATAGATTCACTTACAAACAAAGGCAATCGCACTTATTTAATAGAAGCAATAAGAAGAAAAATTAACAAAATTAACAAAGAAAATTGGATTATCAACTTCAATTGGATTAAAGCCCACGCAGGAAACCAGGGAAACGAACTTGCAGACCAGCTGGCCAAGGATGCATCAGACAACAATCTAAGAGAATGTTACAAGAAGATACCGAAAAGTGTAATATCTAGTGAAGTGAGAGCTCTTAGTGTTACCATCTGGCAAAATGAGTGGGACAAATCAACCAAAGGAGTGATAACAAAACTTTCATCCCAACAATAGCAGAGAGACTAAAATACAAAATTAATTTAACCCCTAATGTAACTGCAATGATAACTGGTCACGGCAGGACTAGAGCTTACCTACACAGATTTAAAATTATAGAAAACCCCACATGCCCTTGCGACAACGACCTGCAAACAGTAGACCACGTATTAATATGACTGCAAATTAATCGAAACAGAAAGAGACTCACTAATCGCAACGTACTAAAGACTGAAAACTGGCCCAAAAAAGTAGATCTACTAAAAATATACTTCAAGAACTTTAATAAATTCGCAAACAGTTTACCTTTTGGCACCATATTGTAATCAAATTTTATCTCGATCGAAGTTAGTTTATGAACAAACAAAATTGTAAAATAGAACAAAAACAGTAGTAGAAGATAAAGAAATTCATGTAGTATTACCTGTAATGGAACATGTAGTAAGTAAAGGGAATTAAAAAAATACATACGTACATACATACGTACATACATACATACATACATACACCAACAGGAATCTGCAAGAGATACAGAACCTTCACAACGGGAAATGGGGAAAAGCCGGGCTGCAATACTTATAACAAATAAAATTGATGCAATTCTCATCAACCAATTATCAGATGAAGATGCAGTGTTCCTGGAAATAATATATGGGGGCGTAAACGTTTACGCATTGAGTGTTTACTACGATATCCAAGAGGATTTAGAAAACAACCTACAACAGTTGGAAGAAATATGCAAATTCGCAGAGGAGCTGGAATTGTAATATCAATAGATAGCAACTCTCGATCAACAACATGGCATGGCATCCTAACAAATAGAGGAAAAATTCTTGAAGAGATTATCTCAAGCAAACAATTATATATAATAAACTAGCTTAAAAGGCCCGGCGTCGCCCGGGTTTTGTATTTTTTTAATATGAAATTAACTTATGGAGGACTTTCGATGTTGAAACTCTAGATCCTTATATAATGTGTATGTAGAATTCGAACTGAGGAAGATCGACGTATGACACTCATACTATTCCCTCAGAAAACGCTAGATATAGCTTTTTATGGCTCTCAGAGGATGTCGAATGTTGCATTCCATTGCTTCTACACACCATGCCTGCGAGGAGTGCAAATAAGAAGAAAAATAAATTCCGGTTACATAAGATTGCATTGTCTTGACAGAAAATTGTATTTCTCACTCTCATATTACCATACAACCGTTTCGGGGCTGAAGTAAAAAAGAAATTCAATATCACTTTCATACTTTCCTTCCCAAAAACCTTGAAATTGTATTTCTCACTCTCATATTACCATACAACCGTTTCGGGGCTGAAGTGAAAAAGAAATTCAATATCACTTTCATACTTTCCTTCCCAAAAACCTGGGACATAATATTCTGCGAGCGTAGGACTGAAAATATTCCATCCCATTTTGTCTTCTTTTAGATGCTTAGGGCCTCTGATAAACATCCCTAGGCCTATTTCTCAACTAATAGAAAGCCTAGAGCAATCGGTGACGTATCGGTGGATAGGATTTGTTACCAACTTCCGATATAGCGTACTCACTGGCACACACTTAAGTTGTCTCTGCAATACGACCGCTTATTCTACATCAAATTGTGAAGTGAGAAAATGATATTTTCCATGTCGAGGGTCGAGAAAATTATGTGACAGCTTTATTTTCGTGGATTTTATTCTTCTAGAATTATTTTCACAAATGTATTAATTACGTCGATAGTATCAGAATTTGTTAAAGCCCAGTATTATAATATATTTTCAAAGCCCTATGTGAACACCGTAAACAATATTTTCGTTATGTAAACAATTGACAGCAGAACTTTCTAACTCTGCCTCATTTCACATTTCAGACTTTTCCCGTGGGTTTTCTAAAAAATTTCTTTCATACAAACCTTGTCCTGACAATTACGAACACAACAAAAAAGAATCAGCCAAATCGGTCGTGCCGCTCTCAAGTGATGCTCCGTCATACATTTTGGAAATTCATTTTTATTAATATAGATGAAGAAAGCGAAAGAACCACTTTCCAGAATGACAGAGGTCTGAGCAACATAGACTTGACTATCGCCGATAATTTACTACTAGCTAAGATTAAAAAATGGGAAATTAGTGAGGTAGAAAGTTGCTCCGACCACAATATAATAATGTATATTATAGATATAAGCAACAACTTCAGAAATGACTTCGTTTTCAGTACGGTACGGTATATAGTAAGAGAAAACAAGTATGAAGACTTTAAAAAGAACCTGGCTATGATATTAGCAAAATCCTTTAAGATAGAAACAGGAACAAATAATGAAGATATAGACAATAATCGTTCTCTCACAATAGCAGAGCATCCAGACATAGAAACGCTGATAGAAACATTTTCAGAAATCTTACAATCGGCATGCAGAAAAACATTCAGAACACTCCACACATCTAATATAACAGGCAAAAAGAAGTCAGTCCCTTGGTGGAACAACAGTCTAACTATAATGAGACAAAAAACTAATGCAAAGAGAAGACAATATCAGAAAACAAAGAATAACGAAGAACTGAGAGAAAAAAGAAAAAAAGGAATATTGCCAAGAGAAAAGAAAGTATCAAGCTATGATAAGAAAAGAGAAACTAAACTCTTGGAAACAATACTGTAACATGACGTCATCAACAAATCCCTGGAATGAAATCTATAAACTTGCTACAGGCAAAATAAGAAGCTCAAATATCTTGACAACATTGCAGAAACCAGACGGAACCAAAACAAGAAACTTGCATGAAACAATGAATCTCATATTAGAACACCTAATAGCAGAAGATCTAGAAGATGAAGACACAGATCACAGATCAAATTTGTATTCACTCTATCGAAGTCGGCCATACTTAACTGGGGACTAAAGCACGAGGGTCTAAAAACAATATATAAAGGAAGATTACTACCTCTCATACTATATGGAGCACCAATTTGGATAAGAGCTCTGGACAAAAGATGCAATCAGCTAAAACTTATCAGAGTGCAGAGATTAATTAACATAAAAGTCGCAAAATCTTAAAGGACAGTGTTGAATGAAGCCCTTTGCGTGATTAGTGGACTAACACCTATAATCATAAAAATAGAAGAATCCGCCAAACTTGTTCATACTATAAGAAGCAAAGAAAACCAACACATGTTTTATCATGACATAGAAGTCAAGCACTGGCCTCACCCAGCAGAAACTGTTCAAGTGAGTGAAGATGATGTAAGCGAGGATCCGATGCAGTCGCTACAAGTATACATAGCCGGTAGCAAGAATGAACACGGTGTAGGATCAGGAATTGCCATATACACAGAAGGAAACCTTACAGAAGAGCTCAGCTATAAACTAAATGATAAGTGCTCCAACAATAAGGCCGAGCAATATGCAATACTAATGGCCCTAAAGAAAAGAAAATCACAAAGAACCAATCAAAGAAAAATTTTAATTCATACAGACAGCCGAGTAACTTTGGACGCTTTAAAAACCATAAAGAACCACACACATCTAATCAACGAAATTAGGAAGATGGTCTCAATAATGACAAGAGAAGGTAATTACGACATAGCATTGGGTGAAGGCGCACGTCGGAATTCAAGGAAATGAATTAGCAGACCAACTTGCTAAGAATGGAGCTGCCAGCACAGATAGTGTAAGCTACAGGAAGATCCCAAAAAGCGCTATAGCAAGAGAGTTGACAAAGGCGAGTTTGATGAAGTGGCAAATAGAATGGAACCAAACTAACAACGGTGCAATCACCAAGACATTCTTCCCAAATATACAAGACCGGTTAAAACTGAAAATAAATGTATCACCAAATTTTACAACAATAGTTACTGGGCACGGCGAAGTTAAGAACATATCTTAAAAGGTTTAAAATGTCAGAAGTTTCTGAATGTGTGTGTAATAATGGTGAACATTTGTTATTTCAGTGCGAAATTTTGAAAAGGAAAAGAGACATATTAAAGCAGCTGTGTTAAAAAGTGATAACTGGCCAATAGAGAAACACGAGCATATAAACAAATACCTTAAGAGCTTCTTAAAATTCACGAACTCCATACCATTTGACAAACTATAAGTAAAATGTACATTTATGCATGAAATCACTATAATGCCTTCATTTGTTAAATAACTCGGATTACAACTCTAGATTTAATATAATGTAGAATGTAAATATGTTTAAACATTGCATATAGTATTATGAATGTAATGGGACATGCAGGAAATAAATATAATAGAAAAAATACACACATACATACCTACATACATAAATACACACTGTGCCAGGTCTTTGCTACTCTACCTATGACCATGACAGCAATATACAATGGGTGTCTTCGGAGTGGATGTTTTCCAAAAATATGGAAGAGGGGGGAAAATTATAGCTGTTATCAAACCAGGAAAAGAAAACAGCGAAGACGTAACAAAGTTCCGCCCAATTACCTTACTGAACGTTATTATCAAATATAGAAACTTACTGAGTACCAATCAGTATTGTTTTACTCCGCAAACAAGTACACTCGAAGCATTGATGGCAATGAAAAACTTCGTACAGCCCGGCTTATCAAACTTACAATATGTAGCCCTATTAAGTCTAGATGTTAAAGGAGCCTTCAATGCAGCCTGGTGGCACAGCATTCTGAATGCCCTAAACTCATTCAACTGCCCCAGAAACTTATATACTCTTTCAAAAAGCTATTTCAGCGAACGTTGTGCTTACTTGGCAACGAATAGCACTGTAATTCAGAGGACCATAACTAAAGGATGTCCCCAAGGTTCGTGTAGTGGACCAGGCTACTGGAACATTATGTATGATTCTCTATTGAAATTGCAATTCATGGAACATACGAAAGTAATAGCTTTGCGGACGATCTGCTGATAATAGTCAAAGGAGATAATCTACTAGAAATTGAAAACTATTCTAACATAGAAATACAGAAAATAACAAAATGGGCGAACCAAAATAAAATAATGTTTAGCGAACAGAAGTCACACTTTATCGTAATAACTAAGAAAAAGACAAAACCGGAAAGGAACATAAAACTATATCTCAATAACAAAGCATTGGAACAGACAGACACCATGAAGCACCTGGGGGTAATCATCGACAAGCGATTTAACTTCAAGGATCACATCGAGCACGTAACCGAAAAATGCAAGAAACTGGTATTCGCTCTATCAAAGTCTGCAAAAATCAATTGGGGACTGAAGTGTGAAGTACTGAAGATCATATACAATGGAGCAATACTACCACTTCTTTCATATGCAGCACCAATATGGCTAGACTCGGCGAGGAAAGGAAGCAACGCAAACAAATTGCAAAGAGTGCAGAGACTCGTATTAATTAAAGTGGCCAAGGCATTCCGAACAACATCCTACGAGGCACTATGCATGGTTACAGGGATCACCTCTATTCTTATAGAGCTAAACAAGATAGTAAGATGTTATCGCTAGAGGATCTGACGAAAACATGGATTTTGATACCGCTAAAGATTACAGAACTTGGAGTCATCCAGCCGATATGGTTAGAATAGAAGAAAAATACAAGATAAGAAATACAGTATACAAATGTACACAGATGGCAGCAGAAATGAGTATGGAGTGGGTGCTGGGGTCCCATAATTCAAGACAACAAAATCATAAGACAAATTCAATATAAACTTAATAAAAACTGTTCTAACAATCAGGCTGAACAACTGGCAATCCTGAAATCACTGGAAAATATAGGAGAACTTGCTACTGTACAAGATAAATCAACAGCCATTCATAAAGATAGCAAAATAACTCTGGACTCGTTGAAAAATCCCCATAATCACAACAACCTAATTGAAGAAATCAGACAGCAGGTCAGAAATAGACGAAATGAAGGAGGGACCATACATTTCACCTGAATGAAAGCCCACTGCGGAATCTACGGGAACGAGTTACCGGATCAATTGGCAAAAGCAGCATCTCGAAACGAAGATATCCAAGACACATACAAGAAAGTGCCCAAAAGTGTAGTGAAAAACATAGTGCAGGAAGATAGTGTGAATGAGTGGCAAAGGTTTGGTCAACGAGCAAGAAAGGTAGAATCACCAATTTCTTTTTCCCTATAGTATATAGTAGGGAAATATACTAAAACAACAACTTAAATACAGACTAAACAAAAGATGTACAAACAATCAGGCAGAACAATTAGCGATACTCAAGGCTTTACAACACATGGAAACAAATTATACCGAACACACAAAAGCAACGATCTACACAGATAGCAAAATAACAATAGATTCACTTGCAAACAAAGACAATCACACTTACTTAATAGAAGCAATAAGAAGAAAAACTGTCAAAATGAACAAAGAAAATTGGATCATCATCTTCAATTCTAGAGTGATAGGGAAAAAGCGAATAAGTCAGAAAACCAAAGTTTCAAGGGAGACAGAAAAAGTTTATTTCCACAGCATTGTTACAATATTTAGTTCAGCCCACCCATATATTTTTACTTCGTTTAATAGTCCAGTCATTGTGTAGTTTTACCTGGAAAGTTTTCCGGGAGTTTTGAAAATCGGTGATTTTAGATTTCGACGTGCTCTTTTCGAATTTTCACTTTGCCGCCTCCTATCTTTGCCGCTCGCGCCGCTATATTGAACAAATGGCGCCCCAAAACAGTTTTTGACAATATCTCCTTTCCGACTCATTTAACGATGAAAATAGTTATGTAATAAATTAAACTAGAGAAAATTTCCTATAATTTATGTAGTAACAATTTTTCTTTTGTAAAATGAATAGTTTCAGCGTAAGAGCGCCGCAAAGTCTACTCCGACACGCGTTTTGGCTAAAGCTACGGAAGATGCGGATACGCCACTACCTGCATTTTTGCGGTAAAGCATTTAATAAGAGATTTTAACTAAATAAGGTATCCTGATTTCAAAAATGTAACAATTTTTGTTGTTTCACATCCAGTTTTCGTGTTTGCTGTTATGGCGGACGCAATTTTAAGGTCTGTTTAGACTTTTCTGGGGCTTATAATAGCTAAACGGTAAGTCGTATCAAAAAGCCTGTTTCAGAAGCAAAAACGGATTTTGAGAGATATACAAGTTTCGTCTTATGACTTTTTAACGTATCTCCATCGGTTATCCCTTAGATTGAGTTAGATTTTTTTTAAATTTTAAATAAATTTTGTATATCTTTCTCACATTATTTGTTATATTTGACACACATGATATGAAAGATAGAATCATATAATTTGGTATTAATATGGGCACACACAACAGTCATAAGCATGCTAAATTTGGTGTTTCTAGCTGCCCCTTGAGTATAGAAGAACTTGGTGGATAGCCGTGACATCATTCACATCTACGACAGTCTAATCTTCCACTTATTAACATTGATGTTTATTCACTTCCAGATGTGTTAGAAACTTGAAATTTTGCAAACTTATAGATTTTAGATTTATTAAAATACATGTTCAAAACCGTTGAGCTCGATCCATGTAATAAAATAAATAAGATACCATTTACTCAACTAAAATATATGTTATAGATTTTAGCTTATAACAAATAGAACAATTCGCAAAAGTTCATATCTTTCATATTTCCCCCTCCAAACAAACTTCGATTTTTTTTGTCACTGAGCATTTGTACGGCTTCAGATGATTTGGCAAAAATAAATTTATTTGGCCTGCACTCACAAAAAAAATACTGGGATACATAGCCTACGTCTTGGACTGTTTGAAAATATTATTTGATTTTTCTCCGTAAATATTATCAAAATTATCTTATATTTTAAGTATTTCTTATCCTGTAGGCTAGTCTAAGCAATAACTTATATCTCTCATTTTGAAGTACCTATTGCAAGAAAACTTGACGTGTTACGTAGAAATGGTCAACGGATTCATGTTCAGTGACCCAAACTTAGTTAAGATCACCTATCACACCACTAACCGCAAAGAAAAAAGTTTCAAAATGCAGCATCATTATACAAAATGTCAAAATAACATTTTTCACAATTGTCAATTAACCAGATGTGATAGAGAAAAACGAAATGCATTTTCGAATTCAGCACAGCGAAGTTAATCAAACACACCCATTTTCGTTTTTACCGCAGAAATTTTCGTCTTTTTTCCAGGCTGATATAATCAATACGGCAATCAGCATTTCATCTACATTTGATTCCGTAATAGTTGTCGTCGAAGATGTAGATCTTCTTATTCTTTTGACGGCTCTATCTACGTGTCCGAACATAGGCCTATATAATCTCAAACCAGGCATAGGAAAAATTTCGCAACGAATATATTTAACTCCACACCACTGCTGAACCTGGTTCAGCTTCTGCTACTGCTTCTGCTTCTGTCGGTGGCAGTGATGCAATATTAAATTTATTTTCATAGGCTATGATGATTTTGTGAATCATGTATATCTATAGTAGTTTAACGACATACTTTTCACGCCACTGTAACCGTACAATGCAACGAGGAAGCTTCAGCAATGATCTCTGGATCAGCTTTTTTTTTTAATACCTGGACAAGCTCGTTTAATTCTGGGATTTTTTGGAATACTTTAGCACTTTTTATTTTTCTTCTTTCTGTTGTATCATAGTCACTGAAGGCGTGCAGAAGTAATATTATGTTATCTGCGGCTGTTTATCTATGATACTTTTTCTTGAATATATTCGTTGCGAAATTATATATATATAAATGTTTGGACGCTAGATAGAGCCATCAATAGAATAAGAAGATCTACATCTTCACCGACAACTATTACGGAATCAAATGTAGATGAAGTGTTTTTCTTTCTTTCTTTCTTTAACGTAGTTTCACCTCTCCCTTTTAGGATTTAAGCGACCCAAGCCGCCCGGGCCTTACAGGGCCGCGACCTGTCGGGAGAGGGATTATCTTTGGATCACATACATACTTTTTTGACCAGACAAGGACATGGAGGGCCTCCCCGGATGAGTGATCAGCCCAATGCCGGGGCCACCTCCGAGACAACACGAACACATAGGACGAGACACAACATTCACACTCACACTCATTCCAAACAAGGCGAAGATGGGATGAAGATGATAATGACGGCCAGATGATATCTGGGGACCACAAGGGCCTAAAGTTACCCGACATTTGTCTCAAAGGTGAGGGAAAACCCCAGAAAAAACCCCACCTAGGTAACTTGTCCCGACCAGGAATCGAACCCGGGCCCGCTGCGTGAGAGGATTGAGCCACAGCGGTGGACTAGATGAAGTGTTGATTGCCGTATTGATTATTATTAGCGTATCCGCATCGTCCGTGGCTTTGACCAAAACGCTTGTCGGAGTAGACTTTGCGGCACTTGTAAGCTGAAACTATTCATTTTACAAAAAGAAATGTTACTATATAAATTATAGGAAATTTTCTCTAGTTTAATTTATTACATAACTATTTTCATCGTAAAATGAGTCGGAAAGGAGACATTGTAAAAAAAACTGATTTTGGGCGCCATTTTTCCAAAATGGCGGCGCGAGCGGCAAACATACGAGGTGGCAAAGTGAAAATTCGAAAAGAGAACGTCGAAATCTATAAAATCACCAATTTTCAAAACTCCCTGAAAACTTTCCAGGTAACCCCCCTTTTGAGCACCAAATGACTGGACTATAAGTGCTGCCTGCTATGCCTCTGGTACATTCGCAGGCTGCTTTAGTCCCCGCACTGTAGATAATAGTGGGTTTTCCCACTCGAAGACACAACCGGAGTACCATTCCATATAGGTTATGTCATAGGATAGGACAACAGTGCAATACTAGGGAATGGGAAGTGACTAGTTAAGAACATAAATGTATATATATATTACTTTGATGCTAGAAAAAGATTTCACTTTCTTACTGAAAAAATTTATTTACAATGTGAATACACTTATTCAGATAAACAAAACTTTCTATTATGAAGAAAAAATAAAAAAACTATATTACAAACTGTTCAAAATATATTGAAAATTCTTAACGTTGAAAGTTATACTGCATGTAAAAGGAAAATGTCTGCTAATATTTATATGTACAAAAAGATCCAGATCTTTAGAAACAAAACTGAATAATACTTTTATATATAAAAAAAAGAGAAGATGCCTGAAGGGCAGAAGAAAGAAAAGAATAAGAGAAGGAAGGGAGTTGGGCAGAAACACACGACATTCATACAAACAGTCATTCCGATACCACTAGAATATAATCTGGCGAAAGCCAGGCGAGCGAGTGAAAGAAGTTACATATTAAGCAAATGAACAATGAACAACAAAAAAAATATAAAAAAATGAACTAGTATGATAAATGTACTACATGAAAAATGAAAATAACTCGCTCACCTGTACTTTCACATCATTCCAGTAGTATCGCAGACAAAACAAGATTCGCTCAGAAGTCCACAAGCAGCCCAACTCAGGAAAAGACAGACGTAGAATTAGAATTAGCACGCACGGCTAGTTCACAGCCATAAGGAAGAAGTTAGATGAGAGAAGAAGGGGGGAGGGCATGCGCATAAAACAACAGCTGTGCGCCCCTGGGACTAGAGCATAGAGAAAGATAAACGCAGAGTAGAATTTTCAAAGAGAATATAAACAAAGAACCTAACTACCAGCGCCTAGCGGTATTCAGAAAGAACTATATAAACTTTAACAAAACAACACATCAATGAAAATACCAGTTCGTGTGCGTAAAAATGGAGTGCAAACTAATAATAATAATGTTCTAAACATCGCAGAAACTATGCACCGAACAGCCTCACCCCTTTAAAGAAATGTCCCCGCTGAGAGCAGAATATGAACAGTCACTGTTACTGAAGCACAGGTGTGAACCATAAATGCTGAAGTATAGATATGACAAACAGTAAATAGTACATGGGTGTAAAGTGTAAAATATGGTGTAGCCTTAGCTACTTCAATTAGTATAAACCATACTTGGCTGCAGCTGAACGGCAGGGAACCCCAGTGTCCAACCTGAGAATCACTCCCCAAACCACTTTCAGTCCAATACAGCCACGGAGAATCCAGTTCTTGTAATGTTGGATATTTGCTATAGATGTATACTGTACAGGAGACCGATGCAACACCAGACGCATGCCGGACCATATTCAGGTCAAAACACATGGGAGAGCTAATCCCACTGCAAGGTTGGAGCGATCAGTAGAAACTTCAAACAGGCTATTCTTCTTGGAATCCCACGGTGAGGGGTACTGTAAGTGCAAAGAATCCAGCAGTATGCAACTCCAAAAAAAGTACACACACGCACACAGTTTAAGAAAAATCCTTCTTCATGAAAAAATGTCCAATTATTTAAAGGATTTATTCTTTTACATAATTGTAATATATATTTCATTCAAAAACAATTTTAATTCAAAAGACTTTAATTAATAGCCCCTTTTCCAATTAAGGGAGCATTTGAATTTAGGCGTGCATTTTGAGTGTAGAGTACTCTACAAATATTTTATATCCAATTTTAATTTTGTGTGTAGATGCATCTTTTTAATAAGTCTCAAAATGCACATATGATCAAATTACAAAATTTTTTCTACATAATTTTTTGTATACTCTTTTATTTAACAAAGTGCTATCAATTTTTGTGAATAAAGCACTATATCTTTTAAATAAATGATTCTAAATTAATATTAGTTTTATTTTGCTGGTAGGCTCAACATATACCTAAATTTCGTATTAAATTTTCTGGTTACTTTGATTTTGAATTCTATAGGTTTACCCATAATAGAAAATTTTGATTCATAGCAAAAACAAACTATTATCAGAGTTATACTTCTGGCATAGGATGAAAAATTTTTAACTGAGAAGCGTGAGCTCTGTGGGTCACAGAAGGATCATCAAGGTCAGATAACAAATATGACACAGGAGAAAACTGTTTGGTAATTAGGAATGGACCGGAATAACGGTTGCAAAGTTTAGCGGAATGTTTGTTAATAGCACTGCTCTTAGGATGGCTTAATAGGAAAACTTGTTGGCCACAGGCAAACTTGGGCGATCGGTGAGTGCGGTCATACCTCTTCTTGTCTCTGAGATGAGTGTTGAACAAATTATTCCTGGCTCTCCGCCAGCGATCCTTAATATCAGAGACACTAGAATCATCAGGTAGTAATTCATCCAATGACCACAAATTTGATAACGGACAATTGGGGGAATAACCAAAAAGCAATTTGAATGGCACAAAACCATGAGCAGAATGACGTGACAGATTAAATGCAAGTTGTAGCCAGTCAAGCTGACTGTCCCATTGGGTATGACTTGAAGAATGAAAGGCAATCAAAGCAGATTTGAGGTTTCTGTTTACTCTTTCCGATTGATTGGCATTCGGGTAATATGGGACAATAGTGACATGTTGAATGCCCGAATTTAAGCAAAAATTCTTGAAACTATGGGAAGTGAATTGAGTAGCATTGTCCGATACCAGAATTTTAGGATAGGCAAAGGAACCGAAAATGGAACGTAAGACAGCTATAGTAGTTTTGGAGGTAGCCTCTTTTACAGCACGCAACCAAACAAACTTGGTAAAAGCATCTATAAGGACCAATATATATGTATTACCGGAAGTAGAACGTGGAAGTTTGCCCACATAATCAACAAAAACCTTTTCCATAGGCCTTGAAGCTATGTTTGAAGAAAGTTGGCCCCATAACCTAGTTTCAGCAGGTTTGCTGAGACCACACACCTTACAGGCACGAATTCTGGCTTTAATGTCAGCAAACATGCCCAACCAAACAAACTTTTCTCTAATCTTTGAAATGGTTTTATGAATACCAAGATGGGCACCTACAGGTGAACAATGAAAGTATTGAAATACAACATCTATAAGACTATTTGGCAATACAATTTTAGGAGAGGTAGCTCGCCTAGTTTGACAACAAAGCATCCTATTGCGGAGCACATAAGGGTAAATTGCTTCACCAGACTCGATCCGTTGCTTGAGAGCAACAATATTAGGATCTCGGTCCTGTGCAGACAACAAACCTTCATGAGCCCATGGCAAATCAGATAGAATGGCTGTCAAAATAGGAGGGTGAACATTAGGAGAAGAATTTTCCTGAACATCAGAATAACCATCTTACATTCTAGATAATGTGTCAGCAATAACATTCTGAGAACTACGAATATGAGTAACAGTAAATGAAAAGGCAGAAATGCGAAGAGCCCAACGAGCCAAACGACCAGATTTCCTCGGCCGAGCAAGAACCCAGGAAAGTGCCTGATTATCCGTCTCTAGTTGAAAAGGCACATGCTCTAGATACATGCGAAACTTTTCAATTCCAAAGAGGACGGCAAGCGCCTCAAGCTCATAGATGGAATATTTACTTTCCTGTTTGCTCAAAGTGCGGGACGCATAAGCAATAGGCTTTCTGCCCGCATCAGACTCTTGAAGAAGAACGGCAGCTACCGCAGAGCCACAAGCATCAGTTTGCAAAATGAAGGAGCGAGTGAAGTCCGCAGCAGCTAAAACAGGTGGATTTGAAATGGCAAGTTTAAGATGTTCAAAAGCCGACTGCTGCTCAGAGCCCCAAACAAAAGGTTCATCCTTCCTACGGAGTTTGTTGAGAGGAAATGCAACCTCCGCCAACTTAGGAACGAATTTACCAAAAAAATTTATCATCCCCATAAACCTGGCGATCCCCTTCACATCTTTGGGAGGTGGAAAATCTCTGATCGACTTAGTACGATCGGGATCGATTCGAAGACCATTTGGAGTCAAAATATGCCCAAGAAATTTCAATTGAGAGGTGGCGACTCGCATCTTCGAAGGCTTGACAGTCAGGCCAGCAAGTCTCAAACGAGTTAACACTTCCTGAATATGCCTGACGTGTTCTTCGAAGGAATTTGAATAGATGACTAAATTGTCCAAAAAATTGAACACATGGTGAAACTTTATGTCAGAAAATACAGTATCGAGCAATCTAGTTAACACCTGAGCACCAATTGCGATCCCGAATGGAATTAGAGTGTACTCGAATAAATTCCAGTCGGTCGAAAAGGACGTGTACTGGCAAGAATCCTCAGAAAGGGGAATCTGGTGGTAGGCACTGTTCAGATCAAAAGTGGTGAAAAATTTCGCCTTCGCAAACCAATGAAAACAGGAATGTATATCGGGTAATGGTACTGACTCAACAAGGAGCTTGCTGTTCAGCACCCGATAATCAACCACAGGCCTAAAATCATCAGAACCCTTGGGGACAAGAAAAATAGGGCTGGAATAAGTAGAGGTGGAATGACGAATAATTCCCTGCTCAAGCATAGAGTCAATATGTTTGCGTAGAATGGCCATCCGAGGAGGAGCAAGACGGTATGGTGGGAGTTTAACTGGAGAGTGATCTTTCATTTCAATACGGTATGACAAAACATTAGTCAATCCCAATTTGTCAGTTAAAACTCCAGGAAACTGATCAAAAACCTCACATAAAGCATGACGTTGTTCAATAGAAAGGTGAGACAGATCTAAGGTCTCAGAGGACTGTTCCTGATCTTCCTCAACCAAAAAATCTTGAAGGTTATGGGCTTTAGCAGCCAAAGACTCAATAGGCCTATAACCAGGGACCAAAATCTGTTTAGAGACAAAAGAAAGCTTAGTGTTGGGAGAGAATTTGAATAAAGCACAAGAATTCTGTAAATCGAGCATCATACCAGATTTAGATAAGAAGTCAACTCCAAGAATGACAGGAATGACAAGTTTTTTTACAACCAAGAATTCAAAATACCAGGAAAAATTTAGAATGCGAATTTTCATTTTAGCACGTCCCAGAACTTGGAGAGGATCTTTAGTGGCAGAAGAAATAGAAAGCTGACATGGAGTTAAAGTGAGATTAAGTTCCAAAAACAACTGAGCACTGATGAATGAAAAACTACTGCCAGAATCTAATAAAGCAGATACATGCTGGTTATGTAATACCAAAGAAATGTATGGGAGTGAAGCTGTAGCAGTAGCACAGATAATCGGAGAATCAGGGGCGTGAAGCGAGTCTAGTCATAAATTATTACGAGTAGGCCTATGCGAAGTGGATTGATCACGGGCTTTCTGAAAACATTGGGTTTCGTTATGACCTTGTTTATGACAGTAATTACAGGAAGACCGCTGTCTAAGGACAGAATCAGTGGAAAAATTCTGAACTGGTTGAGAGCGAGAATTATTACGCTGTCTAGAATAACAAAATTGTACAAGATGGCACAATTTGCCACAATAGCTACACTGCGTAGTACGACGAACAGGCTGTACATGAAGAGGGGGTGGTAAAGTAGGTAAATTCATTGAAACAGGAACTGGCTCCAGACAAGCTAAATTCATTTCATTGAGACTAGAAATAATTTGTTCCAAATGCAAAAAAGTGGTGGGTGGCGTTATACTAAGAAAAAGGGAACGAATCTCAACATGTCTAGGTTGTAATTTATATTTCCTCTCTGCTTCGTCTAAGTGCTTTGCTATGGTAATACTTGAAATATAAATTACCTCTCTTTGCTTATTAAGCTCTTTGCGGTTACGTCTTTAGTTCGGTGTCGCGCTCTAGTGGGGAGCTCGAGCATCTTGAGCCTGGCGACCCCCTTTGCCAGACCCGCCGAGTGAGTTAAACTGCACGGTTGTGGGGGAGTCGCCTGGAGATTTTCTCTCGTTCCTGTATGTGAGTACCGACATTTTACTATGGCGTAACCTTAATTTCAAATTTTGTGCCTTCAGCGCCCATCACATGTATGTAAAAGAGAGAGAGCAAGCCTTAAAGTACCTATTGTCAGTCATAGGCAATAAATTCAGTGACCATGTAAAAGATTCAGGTCTAGCAGAAAACTCATTTTGTGATTGGTTAATTGCCATTATAATGAAATAATTTGTGGAGTAGGTAATCTATGGGTGGAAGTGAACATTAGAGCACCCATATGCTGTTTCAAGTTTTTGATAGTGTATCAGCGGAGATAACCAATGTTTCAGAATGATCCTGGAAATTAATCTATGCAAATATACATGTTACTCACGTAGAAGCTCAGTGGCGTGATAGTCATGTTTCATTAGTTTTGGCAACGCCTACTTCTATAAATGATTATTACTATTTCTTATAATGCATTTTCATTGAAAGATTGAAATTTCTTAGGCTGCAGATTTTTGTAATGATATGTTACTTTCATGCAAGGTTTTATGATCAAGGAAAGGGGCGTTTCTTGTACACGCATGGACGCCATGTTAAAGTTTTGTCCAGAAATAATTCTTGTTACTAGGGACATGAGATATATAATATAATACTCCCATTATTTTGGAAAGAGTAATATTTTCTTAAGGAAGTTAATGTTCACGCTTATGTACCTTAAAATGAAAATTGGAACATTAGAATTTCTGGTACAGGTAATTTCTTGAGTATAAGTTGATAATGTATTTGACGAAAATTCCCACTATTTAGGATAGGCCTATTCCGTCTTGTCATTGAAATTCTGAAGCTATTGCATATTTAAATTTAACTTCTTGTGGTCTATTATGTCACTTACGAGAGTTCTATGGATAGTTTCACAGACCTAATGCTTTGTAAATTTGTTCTTGAATTTGATACCGGTAGGCCTATACTTTTCTAGTACATTCCATTTCATTTGGTCAAGCTCTTATAGTTACCCTCTGATATTTTGTAGTTCATTTACTATTTTGCTTGAGCTTTTGGTCGCCTCAGTTAATTAGATTTTCTGGCTTTCTATTTTTCTCCCTTTGATATATATACAGTTATATTTGCCCTTTGAATGTGCGATTATTATATACTGCATTTTCAGTCTGAGCCCTCCGACAAGTTACTTAAGGTTATTCTAGGCCTATCGATTTGGAACATTAATATTGCTGGCACTTTACATTTTTCTAAATTTATTCTAGGCCTATTCTTTTCTAACATTAGTATTTTTGATACCATATATTTTTCTGAAGTTATTCTAGGCCTATTGATTTGGAACTTTAATATCGCTGGTAACTTACATTTTTCTAAAGTTATTTTTGGCCTACTGTTTTCTAATATTAGTATTTCTGATACCATATATTTTTCTGAAGTTATTCTAGGCCTATTGATTTGGAACTTTAGTATTGGTGGTACTTTATATTTTCTAAAGTTATTTTTGGCCTACTGTTTTCTAATATTAGTATTTCTGATACCATATATTTTTCTGAAGTTATTCTAGGCCTATTGATTTGGAACTTTAATATCGCTGGTAACTTACATTTTTCTAAATTTATTCTAGGCCTACTGTTTTCTAACATTAGTATTTCTGATACCATATATTTTCCTGAAGTTATTCTAGGCCTATTGATTTGGAACTTTAGTATTGCTGGTACTTTACATTTTTCTAAATTTATTTTAGGCCTACTGTTTTCTAATATTAGTAGTTCTGGTACTTTATATTTTCCTGAAATTATTCTAGGTCTACTATTTTGGAACATTAGAATTTCTGATACTTTTCATTTTTCTAAATTTATTCTAGGCTCATTGTTTTTGAACTTTACATTTTGTCCTAGTCTCATTTCTAAAATTATTTTGGTCATTTATTCATTCTTAGTGAGTATATTTTGATCCCTCGTCGGTATTGATATTTTCTGGTTGTTTAATGTTGGCCTACATATATTGATTCAATTTACTTGAGGCTTACTTATATTCACTGTTGCCTACTTAGCCTTCTTCTGACATATTCAGATATCTAGCCTTCAGCTTATTATTCTCGACTATACCATTTATAGTTGTTTGTCCAGGATTATTGGGATTAGGTATTTAGTACAGCTTTCCTTAAATAGAAGATACATTATTTGGAATTGAGGTTTCAATATAGGTATAATAAACTTGAAGACAAACATATTCTGGTTAGGATATATTTATTTTTTTATGATATATAATATTTATTAATATGGGTAATTATTGTTACTTGTTGATTTGTACTCTGCTTTTATGAGAGATGTTCCATGATATTTATTAAAGTTGTTACTTGGTTGAATTCTACCTGTTTTCTATGTGGTATTACAAACTTGCCCTCTACTCTGCCTGGTACAAAAGAAGTCGATCTCCCTCTGAGGGCATTTCCTCACGCATTCCCCGAGCTCTTCTGTAACAGATTAGGCATCCTATAAGTTATTGCTTTATATAAATATTATCCTTTTTTTTGGATTTGGCCTTATATCTTATCTGGTATTCGAAGATAATTAAGTACAGTAGCTGGTTAGGTTATAGGATTGGCCTATTGCTGTTTTTCATTATTTAGCAACGTTTATAAATAACTAACTAAATAATTATTTAAACCCTTTTCATAATTTTTTGATTATAGAGTTATACCTATTTCTAATTCTATCGTTGCAAAACCAATCGTTCTCACAATATAACTTTCTGGATAAGTCAACTTCAACAAATTGGCATAAAGTCTAATATCCTGGGAAAATTCAGCAAAACCTTCATTGGGACGTTGAGGTCTATAGAAAAACTTCTGCTCCAAAACACCAAGTAAGCGTCTAGGAACACAATCATTCAAAAGCAAAATATGAAATTGTTCAATAGAAATAGCTTCATTAATAGCTTTCAAAACATATTGAGTAAGCTGACCACTTACATATGGAAAAATAATCTGCAATAACTGAGCATCCGACATCAATAATGCCCTACCATGCTGTGACAAGTAGAACAGGAATTTTAAAAATTCCAAAATTTTATCTGAAGTATCAATAGAAAATTGGGGATTACCATTAAGTAACATCGCTACTGGGTGCGGTAGTTTTGAAAAAATAGAAGACTGCCCACTAGGACTAACACTCTGAACAACATTAGAATTAGACCTAGCAACATCCTGATTCAATTCGCTACACTGATGTGCATTGGTAGAATTAATAATAGGTTGCACAACAGTGGACACATTAGGCAATGACAAGCCAGACTGATTCACAGAAGGCGAATAGTCCGGTGCAATAATATTTGGTAAATTAGGCAATGAAAAACCGGATTGAATCACTGAGGGTGAAACATCCGAAACAGGTTCCTCCATAGAATTAGAATAGAGAGCTTTAATCTGCAAAATTCTTGCTTTACTTTTATTAAACAAGTCAAGAAGTTGCTTATAAACAGTTACTTTAGATGAATCTGTTTCAAGGTTTAAGTAATCAGTAGTTTTATTAAAAAAATGGAGGAGACGATAATAAATTCTTTTGTACCTTTTTACTGAGAAGTCGTCCTGCAGTTCAGTAATAGCCTCGTCCAGTTGAGCGAGAGCAGAATGGAGCTGATGATACAGAAGCTCATAATCCGCTTCCGGTATAGAATAAGTGGAGGTAGCTGTTTCAGCCTGAACAGCATCCCGAATAGCAGTTAAGAGTGCCTCAACACCCATGGACTGGACTCCTTGAATACGACGTATAGTGGCTTCATACTGAAGCTCTTCCTTACGCAAGAGATCGAAAGAAATTTTCTCTCGAGCCGCCATAGTAACATGAAAAGCAAAGGTAAAGAATATTAGCAAAAGAAGGTAAAAACCTCCTCCCCACAAAGCACAACGTGCCGAAGCAAGTTGCAAACAAGCATACACACAAAGCATTCAAAGAAAAATATGGGATGGAAAAAATATGGTGAGAAGTTTGCTCAAAAAAGGATATACCGGCCAAATGCTGGATCGGATTTGGCTACCAGGCGAAGATAGACCGGTCCACAACATCCAAAAAATGTCCAGGCAGATGGATCCACAGAAAAGTTGTAGCAGTCCACATAGGACTGGGCGGCACCGGGCGACTGGGTCCAAGAACAGATCATACGGAGCTCCTGCTACCACTGCTGCCTGCTATGCCTCTGGTACATTCGCAGGCTGCTTTAGTCCCCGCACTGTAGATAATAGTGGGTTTTCCCACTCGAAGACACAACCGGAGTACCATTCCATATAGGTTATGTCATAGGATAGGACAACAGTGCAATACTAGGGAATGGGAAGTGACTAGTTAAGAACATAAATGTATATATATATATTACTTTGATGCTAGAAAAAGATTTGACTTTCTTACTGAAAAAATTTATTTACAATGTGAATACACTTATTCAGATAAACAAATCTTTCTATTATGAAGAAAAAATAAAAAAAACTATATTACAAACTGTTCAAAATATATTGAAAATTCTTAACGTTGAAAGTTAGACTGCATGTAAAAGGAAAATGTCTGCTAATATTTATATGTACAAAAAGATCCAGATCTTTAGAAACAAAACTGAATAATACTTTTATATATAAAAAAAGAGAAGATGCCTGAAGGGCAGAAGAAAGAAAAGAATAAGAGAAGGAAGGGAGTTGGGCAGAAACACACGACATTCATACAAACAGTCATTCCGATACCACTAGAATGTAATCTGGCGAAAGCCAGGCGAGCGAGTGAAAGAAGTTACATATTAAGCAAATGAACAATGAACAACAAAACAAAATAAAATAAATGAACTAGTATGATAAATGTACTACATGAAAAATGAAAATAACTCGCTCACCTGTACTTTCACATCATTCCAGTAGTATCGCAGACAAAACAAGATTCGCTCAGAAGTCCACAAGCAGCCCAACTCAGGAAAAGACAGACGTAGAATTAGAATTAGCACGCACGGCTAGTTCACAGCCATAAGGAAGAAGTTAGATGAGAGAAGAAGGGGGAGGGCATGCGCATAAAACAACAGCTGTGCGCCCCTGGGACTAGAGCATAGAGAAAGATAAACGCAGAGTAGAATTTTCAAAGAGAATATAAACAAAGAACCTAACTACCAGCGCCTAGCGGTATTCAGACAGAACTATATAAACTTTAACAAAACAACACATCAATGAAAATACCAGTTCGTGTGCGTAAAAATGGAGTGCAAACTAATAATAATAAAGTTCTAAACATCGCAGAAACTATGCACCGAACATAAGGTAGTATGTAAAAAGTATCTGGGTGGGCTGAACTAAATAGTGTAACAATGCTGTGAAAATTAATTGTTTTTTGTTTCTCTTGAAACTTTGGTTTTTTGACGTATTCGCTTTTTCCCTATCACTCTAGAATTGGATTAAAAGCCCACGCAGGAAACCAGGGAAACGAACTTGCAGACCAGCTGGCCAAGGATGCGGCATCAGACAACGATCTGAAAGAATGTTACCAGAAGATACCGAAAAGTGTAATATCTAGTGAAGTGAGAGCTCTTAGTGTTACCATCTGGCAAAACGAGTGGGACAAATCAACCAAAGGAGTGATAACAAAAACTTTCATCCCAACAATAGCAGAGAGACTAAAATACAAAATTAATTTAACCCCTAATGTAACTGCAATGATAACTGGTCACGGCAAGACTAGAGCTTACCTACACAGATTTAAATTATAGAAAACCCCACATGCCCTTGCGACAACGACCTGCAAACAGTAGACCACGTATTAATATGACTGCAAATTAATCGAAACAGAAAGAGACTCACTAATCGCAACAGTACTTAAGACTGAAAACTGGCCCAACAAAAAAGATCTACTAAAAATATACTTCAAGAACTTCAATAAATTCGCAAACAGTTTACCTTTTGGCATCATATTGTAATCAAATTTTATCCTGATCAAAGTTTTTTTTATGAACAAACAAAATTGTAAAATAGAACAATAACAGCTGTAGAAGAGAAAGAAATACATGTAGTATTACCTGTAATGGAACATGTAATAAATAAAGTGAATTAAAAAAAATACATACAAACATACATACATACATTCATTCATACATACATACATACATATATACATACATACATACATACATAGGCCTACATACATACATACATACATACATACATACATACATACATACATTCATTCATACATTCATACATTCATACATACATACAAGCATACATAACAGTGCATCACATATTGTGGGACTTACTCAGTGAAGAAAGACAAGAACTAAGCAAATATGTACAAAAAACAGGCAGAGGCTGGCCTATAAATATCGATGCACTCATGGAAAATTGTAGTAAATTTTTCAAAATTTTGTAAATGTAATTGATTTTGGCATACTAAAACGGTAGGAATATCAAGATATAAAATATGTGTATATAATCAGACATATGATGGAGTAGTACCGTATGTAGTATTATGATGTGTACTAGAGCATGGAGTAAATAAAAATTATTAATAAAAAAGTACATAGATACATACATAGGATTGGCCCCATTAGAAACAAGCATAACGAAATAACTGACAAAATGCCATATCCTATAGAAGTTTTTACGGATGGCAGTAAAATAGACAAGAATGTTGGACCAGGAGTGGCTGTTCATAGTCTGCTCGAATAATCAAGCAGAATAAATTGTAATCTTGAAATCACTGGAAATGTTGCAAACATTAGGTGATATCACCCAAGACAGAATGGTAGCTACATACATAGACAGCCAGGTTACGTTAGCCACACTTAAAAACAGCTCTGTACACAACCCATTATGCGAACAAACACGAGCAAAGCTCCAAGAACTAATGCTGAATGGCTGGACTGTTCACTTTGGATGGGAGAAAGCACACATCGGTATAGAAGGCAACGAGAAGATAGACAAGCTGGCAGAAGAGGCCGCTGCAGATGAACAACTTTAAGTAATCTACAAATGTAAACCCATTACCACAGCTACTTCAGAGGAAAAGAAGAACTGTATCAGAAAATTATATTTCCCATTCTTATAGTATAAAAAGTTATGCGAGTGTATTACATAAAATTTAGAATCTTTTCTTCGTGCATTAGCCCTAGTTTATTAGGCCTAACTCGTCTATTTGCAGTTACATTTTAGAACCCCGAATTGAGAAGTTAAATACGAAAAGAATAAAAAGAAGTGTTTTATAATATGACTGGCCACAAAAGGAACGAATGAAATCTATATGCTGTTCATGGGGTCAATTCCGTCAGTGATAATGTTTAATACTAAACAAGTGTAAATTTTTTCTGTTCCAGTATAAACAATATCTCTGCCGGGTCTGTGAGCGTTATGGCAATTAGCAAGGCTGAGGTGAAAATACATTTTCATTATAGGCAGAAAAATTATAAAAAAAATACGAGGTAAATGTGCCAAGCCAAATGGCTCAGTAATAGAATTGGCTTACATACCTGATTTTTCCAGTGCTAAGATTGCTTATGGGACGTTTCGAATCTTATAGATAAGAATATTGTAGATACCTTCCTTTTACAATAGTGATACCTATACTACTTTCAGAAATTAGCGGCCCTCAGGTAGGAAGTCCTAAACGATGACAGCCTTGAGGGAAAGTCAATAAACTTAGTGCCCATTGTCCATGTTAGCAGCAGTGGGTCTGTTCAACCCGGTATAGTCGTTGCTTACTAATTGATCGGAAGTGGTCTAGCTGCGCAAATTCAAAATAATGAATAATGGATCATAGTGAATATAAAACCCATTTTGCGTTTATTGCCCACTGCTCTGGTGCACGGGATGCTTTCGCTCGCCTCATGCAATTGGCCCTGGTTCGATTCCTGGTCTGACAATATGGCTTTTTCCTCATCTGTGAAACGGATGTCTGGTAACGTTAGGTGCTTGTGATCCCCGGATATCGTTTGTCCGTCATTACCTTCTTTATCTCATCCACGCCTTTTTTTCATGGATGTGTGCGCGACTGATATGTCTCGTCCTATTCTTTAGAGCTGTCTCGGGCTTATCACTCATCCGGGTAGGCCCTCCATTACTTTGCCTGATATCTAAAGGTAATCCAAAGGTAATCCTTCTCCTGATAAGGCCAGAGAGACGTGGGCAGCAAAAATGTCCCTACATCGGGAGAGATTAAACTACTTTTGTGGTTTTTTGTGATACTGTAATTATGCTTTAAAGTTCCGTAGATTAACAACAGCGCAATGCCAGGTAGCTTCTATCGCGTGGCAAATCTCTGTTACGTGAATAAATCAAGGCGTAACACCCTTCGCTCGGATGTTGCCTTATGTGATATGTCGCGGATTTGTGTGTTCAACGAATCTTTGTACTTAATTTGTACGAAACTGCCAACTTTCGCAAAGGGAAAGTGATTCCTTATCATTTCTCTGCTGATGTGAAAAACAAGATTAGGACAGTACGGATGATATTTACCAAGTAAAGTACGGTTAAAGTTTAGAGTTAAGATGTTTTTTGTGAGAAAGTTAATAACCTGGCACAAAACTAGTATTATATTATTTTTGGGTTTGTTTTTACTGGAGGAGCAAGCTGTTAGAACCTACGCAGTTATATCATTGCCTCCGTGTACAAACCTTTCACTTTTATTATCTCTATAATGCTCCAACGCCGATAATAATAATATATATCATCCATACTTTCTGCCAAAAGTATTTAATCCATTTCATGTAATGGCACTACCCTACGGCGTACGGCATGTGCGGACGGGAAAATGTCTGTCAGTCTTTCCGTCCGTCCGTGAGTCTGTACTCGCGATAACTCAAATACGTTTTACCGGATTTTCATCAAATTTGGTATACACATTTATAACGTCCATGGGACCAAATATTAAACCAAATCGGTTGACCGGTACCGGAGTGATGCCCAATTTAGTGCATATTTTATGGTATATATAATAGAAAGAATGTATCAAATGGAAATAAGTTATCATGACAACATATTGTTTTAGAGTGTTCATATACGGCTTTGGAAGTTGCAATACATTTAGCTTTGACAAATAATACTATTCGTTCGCATATGGATATCAAACTAGGTCGAGATGATAACGTCTTGGACTCGTATTCTGGAAGTCCTTAGTTCAAATCCCGTAGCCCACCTAGTTGACATTTTAATTTTTTTTTATTTATTGTATCACATTGTGCGATTGTAAAGGTATCACAGATCTGTCTAGTTCTGCTGATGCTAGACGATTTTAATATGATTAAAAAACTAGACCTTAGTTCTTCCGTAAACCCTGCTTAATGGATCAACCTGGTGCTTTACTCGGAAATCGATAAAAAACTACTTGTTTTCTGCATATCATAATTGCAATTTTATCTAATTAAACAAAAGCATTTTCGCACTTTGTTATTTCAGTTTACCTGACTTTTATTTAGCTTTATCTTGATAACTATTAATTTTATTAAGAAATGTGTTTAATAAAATATAAGTTCATTTTAACCTCCTCAATAACATTAATGTGCTTAGCTTTATGTATCGCCTACTGTAATGGAGATAAACTAGAAAAAATAAGAAATGTATACGAGTATTGTACCCCCCTAAGTAAATTGAACAGAAAAAAGAATATAGCCGTTATATTGGTCACATACAAGTGTTTGGAAAGTTGCATTTTTATTAAGATAAAAAATGGATGCGAGTAAAGTACCCTAAAAAGTAATTTTTACAGAAAATCCAATATAGCCATATAGACGTTTGGAAATTTACGTTTTTTATTAAAATCATAAGAGCTATTTTTTTTAAGAATCAATATTTGAAAAATGTTTTAATGTAAAGTCGCCTTAATATTTCGGTTAATGTACCAATTTGTTTCCATTTCGATGATTTTTTTTAAATTAAATAAATTCAATGAACCGTTTGGCCCTAACAGGTGCAAACGGAAAGACTGACAGACAGACGTCATTCCAAATACTTTTTTTCGATTTCTGGGCATTGTGAAACATGTTTTCCAGTGTTATGTCGATTTCGATTTTTTGTCACGATCGCAATACTTTCTCTATGCTACATACATGCGAGAAAGTAATAGGAACGTTGACAATAGAAATTAAAAACTCTCTCTGCTATTTATGTGCCCATTTCGATAAGTACTTAAATTCAACAAAATACCTAATCATTATTTCAAGAAGGGGAAAGGATTGAATGTGAAATTTTGACATGGATTTACTATTATCTAATATTCACCATTTTATCTCTTTTGTTTTGAATATAGGCCTACAGTTTTTATACACAAACAATTTATCTAATTTCAGATATTGCCGAAGCCATCATGGAGTACTAAGCATTGATGTGGAATTTATCGGTGTGTAATAGAAACAAGAAGAATAGAAAATAGTGTTTGTTTTTTTATTTAGTGTTTGTGACTTCAAGGAAAAAACTTTTCTAAATCAAGAACAAGCTGAGGAAGACAACACTTAGATTCAGACCTCTTCATAATTCTGTGCTTTGGCATGGAATTTTGAAGTGAGGTCTGTCTATGCTCCATTCCTAATACTGCTGGATACATCAAGGTATTAATGAAAGTAGTACTTAGAAAGGAGCTTAGATAGGGGCCTCTTTTTAGAGGTGAAGAACGGTCTTGGTGCAGACCGAGGCCACTTAATACCAGAAGATCAGCTATTCTGTGTTCGAAAACAGGTAGGATCACTGAAATTATATTAATTATAAAATACAATCGTTTTTATTAAGTGCCAGAATGGTACTTTTTGAGATTGTGTGGTGGACGGAAATTGTCTGTCCGTCCATGTATCTGTACCCGCGATAAATCAAATATGCTTTATAGGATTTTAATGAAACTTGGAATACGCAGTTATAACTTCCATGGAACGAAGCCTGTTAATTTTGGACCAAATCGGTTGACTGGTTCCGGAGATACCCAATTTAGTGCCTATTTTATGGTAATATATTACACTGAATTTATCAAATGCGAATCAGTTCTCATGGCATCATATTGTTTTACAGTGCTCATATACGGTTTTGGAAGTTTCAATACAGTTAGCTTTGACAAATAACACTACCCACATATTCCTTCACATACGCTTATCAAACTTTTTATCTTTGTTCTTCCGTAAGCTCTGCTTAATGAATCGATCTGGAGCTTAACTCGGAAATCGATTACAAAAATAACTTATTTTCTACATATCATAGTTGCAATTATCACTGATTAAACAAAAGCATTCAGGCACTTTGTTATATCAGCTTACCTGATTTTATTTTTGTATAATGATGCATCCGAATTTTGTTTTATCGTATTCTCTCTTTCCTAATTTTTCTTCCATTCTTTCTTTTCTTTCCCTTTCCTTCATTCCTTCCTCTCTCTTCCTGTCTGTCTCTCTTATTAAATCCTTTTCTTCATTTATTTCTTGCAGTCTTTCTTTCTCTCTTTCTTTCTTTCTTTCTTTCTTTCTTTCTTTCTTTCTTTCTTTCTTTCTTTCTTTCTTTCTTTCATTCTTTCGTACCTGTGTTAAAAATATTGACATAACGAATGTTTTAAATTTGTGAATGTTGTAAGAAAACGTGGCTATTCTGCTGATTTTTCAACCCTTGACTTGGCACTTCAAATATCTGAAACAAATTAAATGTTTAATGACCGTGGTTAACGAGCGGCAAGTTTAGCTAGTTATTTACGGAAAATCACGATGATTTTGATGCTCTGACTGTACCTTTCAAAGTCTGAAAGATTGTTATGAAAGACTTAGTTATGTGTGGGAGGAGGGGTAAGAATTCGGCTGTCAGTGCTCCTCCCTCTCCTGACGAAGGTAGTTGCCGACCTACCTGAGCGCTCATAATTTGCCGGTATGTCGGCTCATCAATAAATTATTCCCATGATAAAATTATGTCACAGGTTAACATTCCCACCTCACTTGAATAGGGATCCGGCGTATAATGTAGCATCAAGTTTCTCGAGGTGTAAACAAAGTGCATCGTATCTGCTCATGTGAAAATGAATAGTGAGACTGTACAAGTAGAGCATGGGTACTTAATCTGTGATTCGATTCGATTCTCACCCAGGACGAACTTCTTCTATAGAGCCTTCTATAGAGGAAACAAAGTTAGGCTGTTCAATGAGTGCAATTTATATTGATACTTTCTGTTTAGGAATGTTAAATCTATGCTGAAAGTCTCTGTTCTTAACATAGGACTAAAATTAATATATCTTAGAAATCTTAAATTCACAATTAGCAGTTAGGCCTGTGTAGCCTTTAACACTCACCGACAAAACATGAAGGCTTGGGTCTTCAAACAACTGCATCTGAATGTCTAAACCAATAAATGGCTGAATAAGGAGAGAAGATCCGTATTCGATCTATGAGCCATCAAATAATATGTTTTCCTGTTTACCAGAAGAGATTTCACATTTCACATAGTTTTATCATTCTATTGGGAAGTGTCTAATATTCTATATTCAAATAAACTTGTTGGCTACATTGAAAATGTGTAGGGGAGCCCGGGTCTAGTTGGCACAGATTTTAAACTTTTATTTTTATGAGCTATAATATAGTTAACATTATTATGTAAATTTATCTATTGAATAGTTTAATTATTCAGGTAGGTTTATAAAATAAAATATAACAATATTTCAAAAGGGTAACTAAGAAATTGCAATTTATTTGAACCTCGACACGTGTGTCAACTTACCCCATCGTCGGGGTATGTTGGCACAAGTTAAACAATAAATTGTTGTAACAAAAATAACACAAAATCTAAACTCAATGAAGCAATAACTCAAACATATAAAAAAGGAAATGTCATTTGCATTCAATCTACACAGCCTAAAGTAGCAGGTATCACAAATATCACTTAAATATCTTAATATGAAATTTCAGAATTACAATTCAGACAAATAAAGTTCTATTTGACACCACGTGTGTTATTGGCATATTTATAGCTTCTAAAATACGGATAAACAATTAAATAAACCTCTAGTTGGAAAATTTTAAGACATTTCAATGCCAAGGCTAGTTGGCTCAGTGAATCAACTTACCCCGTAATGAATGTGCCAACTTACCCCAACGTATGCCGTTGAAAATATGGTTCGGTTTAGTGCCAGAAAAAACACCAAAATAAACTTTAAACCGCTCAGACATGTAGTTACTAGTCTTCACTACTCACTGACACCACAGAAGCAATTATTTCTTAGGACCGGATGTTGTAAACTTTCATTTTACAGAGGGATAAATATTTACTTGCAGGTACTCTGGGAGTACAAAAGCACACTGCAGGAACAGACAAGCTCCAAATACAATAGAAATTTGTAACAAAGGCTAACGGTAGATGGCCAAATAGATATCTAAGTGTCCTTGCACAAAAACGCAGGGTTGCCAAGTTATTAACAGTGTGCCAACTAAACCCTGTAGCCAACTAGACCCGAGCTCCCCTATTTTTAAATTCATCCACAGTAAGCTGAACTAAGCAGATATTTTGTCCCAGTTTTCTGCATATTTACTATTTTTATTAACCATTGCTAAAAAGGGAGCTTCATTACATTACAATATAGGTAGATGTAGGCTTACCTGAAGATATAACTGCAGGTTTTCTATCTATTATATACTTTTAACGAGAGTGATGGCCGAGGCGGTCAAATTGCGAATTCACATTTCGGGGGACGCGGGCATGAGCCCTGTGGCCGGTCAATCTGCGTGTGGGATTTTTTAAAGGGTTTTCGTCATTGGACTCAGCCCCTACTTCGATTGTTTACTGTCCGTTGTCCATACATGTTTGTATTTTCTGTGGGTGAGAACCTGCGTTGTGCTGATCACATGTGATTACATGTTTTAATCAAAGTTTAGACCAATCCCCTAAGAGCATTGGCGTATGGGAGGTAAATCTCATTAGGAAATAAAAATAAAGTTGGGTACGCAGCGGAGGGGTACACGAAACGTCTTGTGCATGCTGCCTAAATCTAGCGGGCTCCATATGTTACGATTTTTCACATTTACAGTAAATAGAATAGGCAATATGTGTACTCGATTTTCGTACTAAGCCTACTAAGATACTATTTTTAAATTAATAATCGAGTAGGTATAATTTAACGTAGGCCTACGATCCTGTGAAAATTGTACACCTAAAACAAAAAGTAAATATACAAACATCTGACTGCATTTTAGTCAAAATCTTCTTTATTCAGTACCAAGAATGGAAGAAGCCTACTGGGGTCGTGGTTGTTTATAGACTACATACATTTGTCTAGACTTGATGTATATCAGTTAAACTACATTTGTTTCCGTTACAGGCGGTTTTAGTAAGTTACCTTCCGTAAGACCGAGTTCAAAGAAGTTTACCATCCAATTAGCAGTCATAAGTATAAAAATACAATCCCTCCAAATAAGTTACATCATGCTAATATTCGGCAGCTTCTGCATTTTACTGTCGATTGTACAAAAAGAGACTATTGTAAACAAAACTGAAACTCCACGGCGTTACATTTCTTTGAGGAACTAGGCCTGCCATCCGATCGCTGCGTCATCTGTCAAAGGTGATCTCAGGATTGGGAGCATGTGGTCAGCATGCCGATTCCCATGGACATATCGTAAACATTTAGGCCTATCTGGAATTTCTGTCTGGTCACGCTCTGGTCAATATAAAACTGCTCGATATAACATGAATGTTGGGCAGCCCTAAATAAGAAGATAGAAGTGTAAATTAATTTTCAAACGGTTACGTTTCCATATAGATAGGAGGAAGGATTATGTTGCCTTTCCAAACATTGTTTTAATGTCTTCGCTTCAAATTACCAAAGAAATGGAAGAAAGCAATAAAAAGTTTCCTGGAAAAAGCGTAACTTCTCAGAAAAAGTAAGCTATATAATTTCTGAGGGAGGAAATTCTCTATAACAAAAAATGTTAACTATCCGCCCTGTCAAACGGTCCGCAATAAAGATCGGGCTGGAAAGCATTTGTCTCTTCCTTATAATTTTACAGCTATTAAAACTGATTTGAAAACAACAGTACTGTAATGGGTCTCATAGATACACCTAATTTTGTCAAGTGGAAGGGCTTTTTATAATGAGGAACGTGTTATAATAATTAGCTTCCATAATTACGTTGAAAAGGGAATTTCCAATTGCTTGTAGATACCTGAACCCCCTCTTTTATTTTAGCTCTAGATACCGTACAATATACAAGGAAATATGTCCATGAGCTTGGATAAGTGTTTGAACATTAGAAAAGTGTTTAGGAACTCATTAGAGTTCACAATTATTTTACTTTAGTTAAAATGACAAAGCTATTATTTATATAGGCTAACTTCGGTATGCATTAGATACAGCTTCTCGGGAAAGAAAGCAAAACAAAGATGATTATGATGTAAAACCTCACAGGATAAACTATCTTCTTTTCGCACTGGTTTTGTTTCTCCAAGATCCTGGGTTTGATATTTACGTGAATGTGAAAACTCCAAGTCTGTAACCATATGAAACGATCACTTTTCTAAACCAAGAATTTTCCACTGCCGGCTCACGAGGAATTTTCTTGCAGCTCTTCATTTTAATTTGAAAAATGTTAATTTCGTATACTTTGAACTAAAATGTATATCATCAATAAGTATTAAGTTTTATTAACTGAATTATGCATATTTAATTTTAATTTCTAATTACATTGTTTTTGTTGCCTAATTTCAGGTTAAGTTACATAAAAGCGAACATGACTTTTCCTTAGCAAAGTTTTCTTGGAATAACATGAATGGCAAAGTGGTTATCGCCGCGGACATGGACCTGCTTCAAATCTTCTCTAAAAAGGTCTCAACATACTCCTATACTCCTATACTTTATACTGCTATACGAATTCAATATTCGCTAGAAAAAAGTTTTTACTAATTTATGTTGTTAATGAAATAAACAGTTTCAAATTTGGTGAAATGATAGAACCGGCCACGGTGAGAAGAAAATACATTATTTGCTATTCATATCAACACTCAACTTAAAATTTATATTATGCATTTGTAGTATTTCTGAACGTCTTTCATGTCTATTCTAGTCACTGTATTGAGATGTATAAAGGATTTGCCTGGAGAGTCAACAGATGGCACACAGCATGTAAATTTCAGTAAACCTATCACCTTGTTTTTATAGTTTATTTTCGTCACATCTATGTTCCATTGTATGTGAATTCGTGCCAGTGTAGAGAAATAGCTTTGACCTAAACAGCTTCTTTGACCCAAACAGAATCTCAACATCGAAATCTAGATCGAGTAACTTCCATCATAATTTAATTTCGATAATGTGTTTTCAGTAATTGTCTTTACAAATAGTAAACAAATTACAAATTAGAAATATATATCCCCTATTATTAATAGCTAGTAACAAAGAGTTTAATCTAAAAATAAAGCAGTTGATTTCCATATCGAATGATATTCTTAGTAGCCTTACGAAGTATGACCATCGCTATAATATATCGATTGTATCGGGATTATAATATATTTATTTCCTCGCTTACAATAACAAAAAAAGCGATACATGTCCATGTGTGTTATTAATATTTGTGTTTGAATTATTCATTGCAAGCTTCATTCTATAAAAAACACGGATCATGATAATTAACTTTGAATTAAATCTATAGCAACTGACTTCAGTTCATGGCCTCCTCTATAGCCGAATCGAAAAGCTGGCTGTCCTTCACAAAAGGAAGCAATCAGTTCTCAATATACCTCTACCCATAGTTAAAGATCTTGAATGGGTCAGTGTCAATGATAGTTTCTAACCATGTAATTTTCAAGTAAAGAAAATTTCCCTTGAAAAATTGCAAACAGCTTGGAAGTATTTTAAAAATCAGGTGAGACGAATCGATTGTGTTTGTCACTTTTGAGAAGCTCGCCTATATACCTGAGACTCGGAAACATGTTCTATTCAACAAAATGCCTTGTTAATTTCGGACCATTTGTTAAGTGTCAGTTGAGCAATATATCTGCCATGACTGGTACACAGTAATTTGTAGAATCCCCCACTGGAAGTTTTCTACAACATGGGAGAGGAGACTTACAGTGGAAAGAATTTTAGAAATCTCCACTTGCTGCTCTGTTGTGTTGAATAAAAACTTCGGCAATTCTTTTCGCATAATTTATAGATGACTCCTAAGAATTCGTCACCACTGTATCAATCAAAACACCTTGAATTCTCAAATTGATTATACACTTCAGGAATTTTGTTAGATATGCTATTCCTTTCGCATAACATCAGACGAAATGAAATATAAGAAACTCAACTTTTAATTTAATTTCCTAGATTTTACAGCCTTGTAAATACGCCTTCCTCAGGATTGATTGGCACGAACAAAATGACCACAACGTTCGAGTGGATATCAAATGCCACAAGGTTTAGGAAGTAAAGTTAAGCCAATGACATTATTGTTTTCGCACTATTAGGAGAAGCTCAAATTCCCCGTTCAAAGTAAGTGACAGAAATAATAGAAAAGCGCGCTTTAGAAATCAAATTATTAGCATTGTTAATACAAATCTTAACAAATGAAGAAAACGTATTAAACTTGCAAACGTATACATGCATAACTTGGCTCTATTAAACTTCTCGAGAATTCATCTATTCTATAATAAGTAGGCCTACTTATTGTGACTATTTAACAAATACTTATGGAATTAAGCACGTAATGAACAGTTTAAACCATAAGAATGAATAAAACACAACGGCTTCCGCCATAACATATGGACAGCCGATGGCAAATCAATCGATATAGAATAGACTGTTCTAGTAAGCTGATATTAATAGCTTACCTTTCGTTATGAAAATCAGATGTTTCACTTTTAGATTGAATTCTTTACTACTATGGGCTAGGGCCTATGGCCTTATTATTAATTGAACTATTGAAGTCACAATAGTCGGAAATAAGTGATGATGGGCGCATTCTTAATTATATATGGATATGTGGGAAATGGAAGATATTTATCTTGATGTCGCGATTACGTTTACGAATAATCGTATAAATGAAAGAATCAATATAGTATATTGCGATACAAGTGCCGTAAGGCACGTTTACGGGTCGAGGAAACAGATTGAAAACCCGAGGCGCAGCCGAGGGTTTTTAAGTTTTCGTGACCTGTAAATGCCTTTACGGCCCGTGTGTTGCATGCTATTTTTTGCACGATGATTATTTATATCAATTTAATTATATTAATTGTGATATTACCTGAAAATATTATGTAAATACATTCTTGAAAAAAGATGTTTATTTCAGAAAGTGATTCGCATGTGTTTGTTGTTATGGGAACCGAATATTTGTCCTGGGGGCCGTGCCCATAAAGGCTTGTATTATGAAGTGTATCGTAATGAATTATGACGTAGCGCTTGGACCGTAAGTAATTTAACCTCATCGCAACCGCCCTTAGCAACAAGACTGTGTGGGAATGTCAACTTACGATCCATGTAAACAACGTTCGTAAGTACCACTTACTAGCTAAGGAGTGCAAAAAGATATTACAGTACACTGGCACGAATTTAGCCTACACACAAAAACCACTGAACCTAAGTGCGATAAAATAAACGATAAAAATAAATAGATAGGCAGAGGTTATTTGTTGATATTTTACATATCCTTACACCGGATTGGTCATTGAGTTATAAGCTAAATTGTCATAGGTAATATAATGAAAGGGTCAGGTTATAACGTTAAATTCACGCGCAGTCGGTCGTGCATTAGTCTGATAGAATCTGGACCTCGAGTTATATTTATTGCAAATACTTGCATAATTAAGCATGTAATGAATAATTAAAACCAAATTAAATACATCGCTATTGGTGATATTATAAGCTTGATAACAATATATATATATATATATATATATATGTATGTATATACACACATACACACAGGGTGTATCATAATTAATAACGCAAACCGAAACTGTTGAAAGTATAAGATAACAGAAGCAATAAAAGTACCAGCAAACACAAAAAAGCAGTTTGTGAGAATTATTATTGCGAAAGTGTGGTTATGAGTCGCCATTAACGTCCTTAGTTGTGCTTCAGTCGTTGCGCACTTGTTAGAAGCTGTCCACCATGTGCTCTTGTTTACAAAACTGAACATTTCCACAAGGTGGAGTTGTAATCAAGCCATATACGACAGACAATAGGTACAGTAGCCTACACAGAAGAAGCAGTCAGATCACTCGTCTGAACAGTGTCAGGTGTGCTGAACTCCACGCAGTCAAAATGGAACCTTATAGCAACAGCAAAGAATTGTAAGTGCTTGACAAGAATTCCGACATGATCCGGGGGTGTTTGATAGAATTCGAAACTTACTGCAGAGACAAGTGCAGTATTGCATTCAGGTGCAAGGACGACACTTTGAACACCACCTTTAACAGGAAGAGTGTACAGTATTAATGACATGTAGGCCTACCACACTAAGGTATAATTTTATTCCTTGTTGAGTTAAGCTATGAGAGAATTGTGAGGCAACTTAGAATGATAATTAAGACGATCTTTCTTAATAAAGTCAGTGGTAGATCATAACCAAACATTCACAATAATAAATATCGCAAACTGCTTGTTTGCGGACCCATGTTTGCAGAAACGTTTTTGCTTCTGTCATCGTATACTCTAAACTGTTTCGGTTTGCGCTATTAAGTACGATACACCCTTAATATTATATCTACCTTCTCGCCATCGGCGATAGTCTCCCTGAACCAACACTTTTCATCGCCTGTTTTTTATATACATCTATATTATTATACGAGATTTATAATACTTCACCAGCAAAATTTACATAATTTATTTACTTATTCTCATATGCAGCATTGATTTTATCAAACAGGCTACAGATATCAAGAAGTATCAGTGTTTGGCTATTATGAATTTATATAAAAACAAGTAGGTGCGAAAACAATTAAAATGAAAAATTAAAACGATAATATGACGATATACCCTTGCTATTGGTTGGAATTCCACATATTCTTATACTCGACTGGTCATCCATTCATTAGCAAAATAGTCATAGTAACTATTATTTGCCATCATTCCTATAAATAATTATAGGTATTTTAATAAACTATTGGTCTTGGAACAAGAACGTTCCCCTTTCGGATGTGCCAAGTATAATTATTTAAAATATATATATTACGGCTTATTTTGTTTGGTAGACATTATATAAATTCGAAATATATACTTTTATTTTTATTTATTTATTTACCTATTATAAAACATGTGGATATTTAAATGGAGTTAATATTTATGTAAAGAAATAAACACTTTCTTTGTCCAAGGAAATCATCGTGATGTGAAACAGTAATAGCCTACACTTTTAAGATGAAGATATTATTGCTGTAAGTACTCAATTCAATTACATAGAAAGACAAAATAGATTAAAAACCAGAATATTAATACGCAATATTACCAAGATGATAACAGGAGGGTTGAAAATAGCTAACAGTAGACACCAAAACATACTGTTCAGGTGTAATTTGAACCGGAAAATAACCCAAGTTAGGTGGCAAATCGTTTTTCCTAAAGTACAAAGGTAAGAGGAACCTTTAGTCTATTTCGTAACGCCTATTAATCTAGCCTGGGAAGTGACAAGGGAAATTTCTATTACAAATATTGAACTTACACCACTAGTGCACTGAGGTACGGCTGCATATGAATTATTCATCACAAATCGATTATGCATCTTTCCTACTGTAGAAGCTGCTGAAAGCTCAAGACTTGATACTATCGCTCTCTCATGTTGTAGAGGCTAAAGTGGCATTTGGAACCTACATAAACAATATACAGGTGATACAGCATGGAACCCCGTTGTGTATATACGTAGGCCTACAGACTATAAACACTACTTTGCTGGTAGATTTCTTAATTTCTATATAAAATTGTAATTATGTGGACTATTTAGCTCAATCGTCTTTCTTTCGATTTGGATCAATAACATGAAGGAATGAGTCTGAAATCAGCCAATCAAAGACCTGAGTCACTCAATTTTATCGACATTTGCTATATCACCCCCTACAAAAGTGATAAAAACTCCTCTTCTTTCTTTATATTCTAATCAGGTGGGATAATCTCTAAGCAGTGACATTTGCAGACGTCACCGTTGTCGAGGCACGGTTAATGAAATGTAACGTTTCGTAAAGGTTAACTTGTTACATTTAAGAATTTCAATAGATAAAAATCAATACTTTCAAAATCAGTTTCTGTATTAATATGTTACTATACTTGATCCAGTCGGCCGCGGTGGTCTAGAGGTAGCGTGCCCGCCTCTAGATCCGCAGGGCGCGGGATCAGACCCGGCCGCGGTCGATGGATTTTTCAGGACGTAAAAATCCTGGGCACGGAGTCCTCCGGGAGGGACTTTAAGCTGGGGGTCCCGTGTCGTAGATTTACAGCACGTAAAAGAACTCCAAGCCTAAATTAGAGCCTCTGGACAAAATTTCTCGGCCCTTTCACGTTCAAGAGATACTTAGTTTCCAGAGGGGGGTTGCGAGGCGATGGGCTTACTACCTGTCCCTCTACCCTCTCTCGGAAAATAAGCATATCAAAATTAGTATAGGTAATGAAACCTCCATTGAAGGCCCCTTCGCCCCACCTGGGGATCATAGGGTACCAGATACAGATACTTGATCCAAGATATATGGAGCAAAAGTAAACAACTTAGTGTGAAAGTACAAAGCACAGTTCACAAGAGTTCGTTTATGAGACTGTTTAGTCAATTACATATATACATATCAATTGAACTTTATTTTAAACGCCAAGGGTCGATTTCCAATTCTGCCAAGTGATTTTTTGGCCTTTGATTTTGGTTTAATTTTGACTGGTGACTTGAAACCTCCTGTAGATCTATATTCTTCTAGAGTTCGAAAACCAACTTGGAACTACTCCCAAAGATGACGCCACTGTCACTCCTACATCTGTTAACATTTCCTACATTCACAATCTGTATCTTCTCGCCGCTGGACAAATCTTTTCCTCGCACGTTTCTTTATTGGTGACGTAAGTTCTGAAGGCCCTAAGCTTCCTATTTTCATCTATAATACAAATTATCAGGGGCTGTGCCTATTATTTTTACTTACAATATGTCGTGTACTTCATCACACATTATGTAGGCCTAAATTAAAAATAGAAAAAATGAATGAATTATGTTATAAGATAAATCTTGTATTTAGTAACTTACGTCATTTTTTTGCAGAATCAACAAATTTGCCAAGGCAACGATAAAAATAAATGAAATCTCGTTTGGTAGATATATGTTGCTAAACATGTACGCCTATGATATAAATACGAAAGCAAGCACCTCACTTAATAGAACTTATATTTTCACAATTACATAAGATATAAATAATTTTACAAGTGCGGAATGGAAGTAAACACATGACTGAGCTCGTCGCACTATCGTGAAGTATGCGCTGGTGAGATTATCCAATGAAACGATAGGACTCTGGTAGTCAAGGCAAGTTTGTTGTTTACTTTTGCTCCGTACACATCTTGGATCAAATTTAGATGTCTCTTGCAATGTTCGAATTTAATTACATTTACCTCCTGTAAACATTATAAGAACATTAACTGAACAGCACGAATGAAATATACCAGTTCCTATGTGCGTAATATATTTCACGAAGCAACTTACCAATAAGCACATCTAGGAACTTTAACAATAGTATAAGCCTAATTATGTTTTATACGAAACCTAATCAATATTTTAGCAAACAAGATTTTAATAAATTGATGCTTATTAACTACTGGGTTTCCACACGGTCTACGATCTTCTTTTGTTCAGAATGCCTTTTAGTAGTACTGCCTCAATCTAAATTGCTATAGACTATAAATAATTCAATTTCAATACATTTTCTTATTGTTTTATTATTATACATATTCTTATTTTTTCTAAAATAGTTTAATAATACAAAGATAATTTTATCAGTTGAAGACAGGTCTATATAATATATGTTATTGGCCGTGATGCTAATGCTAATTAAAATTGATAAATATTGTCATACAAATTTTTTTAAAATTATGCAATTCAGTAACTTGTTTTGCATAATTTTTTAAATTTTTATAAAAATATTTATCAATTTTAATTAGCATTAGCATCACAACCAATAGCATATATTAAATAGACCTGTCTTCAACTGATAAAATAAAATACTACATAAAAAACAAAAATAATTTCTGTTCTCTCAATGTAAAAGTGGTCCATAAATATATATACACTTACTGGCCTTTTATTGCTATTTGAGGGTATAAGGCGTAAAAAATATTTTCGTTCATCAATGATAGAATCTAGTTGAAAATGATAGGTTCTGTTGGTTGCCATTGTTTAGGGCGTGTCATGTTCTCGTATGTTCTTACAGAAAGAAGTGAAACTTGCCAATCTAAAATTGAGTTTTCTGTATGTACTTTGTAAAATCTCTTGAAAGCATCCCTAGAAGAAGTAGGTTAAGTGAGTTGTACATGTAAAGTCTCTATTTTATAGATGTAAATAATGTTTCAATGTTTAGAGGATATGTGATTACTGGCGGCCCAGTAGAGTCGTATGTAAAAAATAGCTAACATGATAAATCCTTGACTACGCAACCCATGTATGTTAATCAAAGGCCGTAAAATAAATTACGGAGTTCATGTTAAGGTACTATAATGTTAATTACTTGGCGTAATGATATAACCCACGATCATATTATCTGTTAATCAGGCTTCAAAAAGAGGAACATAACTAGGCCTTGAATACTTTCCTATTAATGATTCATTGTGAACAAATTTGGTTTGACCTTCGACAATGAAAGGTTAGTTAACTTATGTGAATGTTGGACCTATATTTCGATTAATTATCTCATTGTCGTAAGAGATATTTTCAGGCCTACGCTGTATTCCCTACTGCATTTGGATAGATTAATTCAGGTTAAAATACCCTATAGATACTGTTTAATTTAAATTATAATTATGCGTGTGGTCATATCTCGAGTGTTTGACCGGTTGTAATTTGCCATTTAGATTATTTTCAAAAATGGGTTTTGTATAAATAAGTAATAAGCCTAATGTAAGTTACTTATTGACACTTAACATTGATATTAATTTCAAATTGAAAAGTAAAATTCTGTGAAAGCGTTCAAAAGCACTTCTTAATCTGTGACAAGAATATAAATACCTGATAGGCCTAATTTAAGTTAAATATTGACTCTTTACATTGATAATAATTTCAAATACAATTATAAAATTCTGTGAAAGCAGTTATAAGTAGACTTCGGATTTTAGGTAAAAACCTATTTTAATCCTTAAGTGATATATGGACGAAAACTTGTACATGGGTATATACATGTTTCATAAGTAACTATGCCTAAAACTTATACTTTTATGGGATCTAAAACAGCCAATTTTTACGTTAGAGCCTAATATTGCCTTTTTTCTTGTTTTTCCTCTAAAGTTCAAAATAAGTAATTTTTTGGTATAAATTCTAGCATTAATTTTCAGTTCGTACTAAATTTTTAGCTCGGAATGTGCAGTACATGACACATTTATGGCATGGTTAAATAGTAAGGAATGTTTCGTCTTCAGTAGAATTCCCAAGAAAATGTTGTGTTTTTCTCCCGACTCCCACATCCAGTAACAAAAATAAAAAAGTCTATATAATTCTGTGTGTCTTGGGCCTATGTCTCTGTTTTATCATGATTATTGGTTAATGGTGACTTCAATAAATATAATAATCTGTGTTCCAATTGAGATATTTCAGAAAATTGGCAACTTAACGATTTTATAAGAGACTATTTTACGATTTTTAGAACCTATATTCCAATTTTTAGAGCCTATTTTAGGTACCTAAAACAGCATTTTTAGCGACCTAAAAGTCCGATGTCTAGTTATAAGCCATTATAATTGTGTGGCCAGAATATAAATAAATGATAGGCCTACTTTAAGTTAAATACTGACTCTTTACATTGATAATAATTTCAAATTGAATGGTAAAATTCTCTGAAAGCATTCATAAGCAATTCTTAATCTGTGGCCAGAATATAAATAAATGATAGGCCTAATTTAAGTTAAATACTGACTCTTTACATTGATAACAATTTCAAGTTGAATGGTAAAATTCGGTGACAACATTTATAAGCCATTCTTATTGTGTGGCCAGAATATAAATAAATTATAGGCCTAATGTAAGTTAAACAGTGACCCTTTACATTGATATTAATTTCAATTAAGCAGTAAACTTTTTTAAAAGCATTTACAAGCCATTCTTATTATGTGGCCAGAATATACATAAATGATAGGCCTAATGTAAGTTAAATAGCGACCCTTTTCATTGATATTAATTTCAATTAAGCAGTAAACTTTTGTAAAATGTTTCATAAAATGTAAGCGTAACTAACAAAATCATAGACATTGAAAAGAATCCTTCTTACGTTAAATTCATTAAAATTAATTTTACGTTGAAATGCTGAAAAATTAAAAATATATTGTTTTATTTTAATAACTTTATTGCTCATTACAAAATTAGGAAAAAGTAATAGCCTATGATATTCGAATATTACTGGACTTTTCTTAATCAGTATTATGCAACAAAACATATTTTCTAAAATTCACAATAATTTTTACCCGTGGAAGTGAATGTTTTTTTTTATCTTGTAATAATAGTTGTCCAGCCTATAACTCTACATAAAATTACCATTTTCTCACAATCGTTCGTAAGAATGTCCTTATCTTCAAAACAAATGAAGTTGCCGTATAGCCTACGCTCGGCTAGACTAGCCGAAATTGTGGTTTCAGTTCTTAGTAGAATAAAATAATAGGCCTTTATTGCGAGGTTTAGCTACATTTTACAGGTAATTCAGTGTTTTAATTAATTCACAATAGCGACCATTCAAAATTATTGTTTAAATTTCTATGTCAAATTTGCTCTAACTAAACTGAACACCGTGGCACTACATCCCTGGAGGCACTTGGCCTACCACCCGACAGGCATTAACGGTGGTTTTCATGACCGGCGCCGCTACTTCTCTATCACATTCTCCGAAGTATATCGTATACTTTTTCCGCTTTGAAAAGACTGGAGACATCTTTGCGCTCGACAATGGCATGAAATGGACTTAATCACACACATGTCAGTACTAAGAATAGCCCTTCATACGGATAGGAGGGAAAAGCTGGATTTAGATTATGCTTATAATAAATTTACAGTGAGAAGTGCATTCAAGAGAAATACATTTTCAGCACTCAGTATTAATATAATAAATAGTTCATGCTTATTTTTTATTTTAGTACCGGATAGTTATCTAACCAAACACAAGTTCATGCAGTTATAAACTTTAAGTAACTAAACTTAAATTAGGGTGGAGGAGTTGACAGGGTGAGTTTCTTCCATCCTAGCGTTCCGAGTTCAATTCCCGGCCGTGTTAGGTATTTTCAGAAGTGGGAAATTTCCTTCCTGTGTTCAGGTCAGGGTGTTGTATTTTCCCTTCATCCCTTGTACTTTTCTATATTTATACGTACTAATTTCAGTACTATATAAGTTTACTTTGTAAACAAAGTAGGAGGCGGTAGTATAAAGTTTGTCATGCCTTTTGAGCCCAACCAATGTATTTAAAAAGTTGGCGCCACTGCGATGGGAGTTTCTATATGAGTGGTACGAAGTAACAAAAATCAGGCAAATTGCAACAGAAAATATTGTTCAATTAAAAATGAAATTGAAAGTTAATTAAAAATGGGTTCCACATATGTAGATATAGCTCGATCTCGATTGGAATGCAGGATGTGAGGGGGAGGAGCTGGTGTTGTCATGGTCCCGCTTCATCTCTCCGTATCCATGGCAACCGCACATGTCGTGTTGTCTGCATGCAAAACGAAATAACTCCGCCACTTCCGATTAAAAATACGCAACCACATTTTCTTGCAATGGCTACCTCATGGCGTTTGAACCCAGCATAGAGAGTATGGCAGTCAATGTCCCGAAATGTGTAACCTGTGAGATATTTTCAATATCGATAGAAAAAAATCTCGTATTAACATTTCTTTTTAAATTCACGCCCACTACATCCGACAAACGATTCGGCCTACCTTCCACCAGTTTCCTCATGTACGAGAATTTAATTAAGAAAATCAAGATAATTCCATTTTAGGACTTTTTTTTTTACTTGACTTCTCAGTTGTTGTGGTCCAACATCTGAACTATCATTGTCATCTGACCAGACTGTGGGGCTGGAGAAAATTTTGAAGAATAGCGAGAATTACTTCAGTCTTCACTGGTAGATAGATCTGCCTGGGTGTACACACGGTGCTAAACACATCACATACACAGTATCTTAAATTAAACAAATTAAGCTTTTAATAGATGAAGTGATATTTTATGGTTCATATATATAGAGTTAAAATAAAAATGGGAAGTAAACAATGTACCTATCATAAGACGCAACTATTGCTAATACTTGCTACATTATCGGCTAAGACAATTAGAAACACAGTTATAATTAATAGTTACTACTATTGCAAGGACTATTGTTGTCTGTTACAACAGTTTATAAAATGGGAAAAGGTAATCTGCGCCACTTCTACCTTTTCCCCCAACCTATGTTCAGTTATGTTGAATCTTTTCCTTGATGTATCCTTTTTACAATGATCTTCTTCTACCTTTTCTAGCTGGCCATGATTTTTATTTTCCATTCCTAGTTTGCTTTGCTTTAGCTGTATTGTCCTTCTGCATTCTTTTGTTTCTCATCAAATGTTTTCAGTGTGTTCTAATTTAAATTATGATCTTTACTGGACTCATTTATGTACTTTATTATTTTTTCGTCATAATGATTAGCTAATAACTGAATATTAAATTCATATTTAATTTCTTATTTCTTATTCTCAAGAAGGTATTTTCTTTTATGTACATTTTTTATATTAAATTTCTATTATGATTAATTATCTTGTTCTCGGCCAATAGAAATTCTTCTTGCCTCATTGTTAATATTCATTCCTTTTTCTACATCGCCATTACATAATCCTCTTAAAGGATTATAGTCTATTTTGAATTTAACCAACAGTGGTGTTTATCTTCATGCATCCTTATAGTTCGTCCTGCGATTTAAGGATTATTTGATCATTATTTTAACTGCGAGGAAGCAGTTATCTACGTTTTCATTTGGCTCAGAATAGCTGAATTATAATGTTTCTACCACGAATTTTCTACAAGGCATGAATATTGCCTATATTTGACATCAAGACTGATTTGATGTAAGATTTAACTACTTAAGGAATCCTCATCTTCAGAGTGAGTGCTTAAAGCTTAATATTTGATTTACAGCTTGGAACATTAATTTAAACTTTGTTGCATCATAGCTGTACTTTCGTACTACGCAATTTAAATCAGTGATACTAATTGCGTTATAATTTGTGCTTGAAATCTCGCAGAGATTTTATTGTGAACACTATCAATGCAAATAGACTTGCTTCATGCATATCTTATCATCATGCTTATTCTTGGCATTCATTGCCAAGTGGTATTCCAGAAATATAATTTATCAATATATATTTTAACCTGAAATCTACGTTCTTTGGGCGGAACAAGTTCAAGACATCATCCAGCGAGTGGCTGATATTCAAGAAGTCTTCAGTTCGGCTGTGATTGTATGCAACATCTATTACCTCAAGATTTCGCAGGAATCCACCTAATGTGTTAATCGCATTAAATATTATGTAAATTATTTTTAATTCTTAGATAAGAATAATTCTATTATTGCTATAATTAATAAATACACTGAGTTCCAATCGAAATGTATAGCGTGTATTCAATCTTGTCAAACCTCAATTAATTATTATACAGTCCACTGTTAATGCACGTTATACATTTTTTGGTCCTCCGGGCCGGATAGAACCACAATATTGTAACACGCATTGTAAACCTACACTCGTTCTATTCCGCCCGTAGTAAACTTTATTGAGATAATTCAAGCTGTTGGTGTTCCGCAATTCATGCTGTTTGAACACAAATATCATTCAAGCAAATAATTGACTTATTTGAAGCACAATTGACATTCCTGAGTTCAGTCAGTTTGAAGTTTCTTATTGAAAAGGTAATTTTAATCTCATATTAAGTGCTTCTGCCTCCGTGTTTTTAATCTGCACGTGTGAGGCCTAATATTCAGACAACAGCTCTTCAAACTAATTTGTAAAAAGGGTTTGTTATTATTTACATAATTGCACTCACCTTTGTGAATCCACGTACACACACATTATTGTCGCATTTTTCTAACCGCGGGCAACTAACTTTTGTGCTCAATAAGCGGTCAATTTAAGTCATAAACAGTGAATCACGTTAAGTCGAATACAATTTGAACAATCAATTGTCAAATCATGACTGACGTAGAAGGCACCCTTAAGACTTTAAAGGCAAAAAGGATGCCTATTAAGTCGAGAATCACTCGCAAAGTCAATTACATTCTAGACTGCGTTATCAATGAGGAAACCTCTCCTCAAGACCTTCTTGAGCTTAAGATTGATTTAAGCAAGCTTGAATCTGAATATAACAGAGTCCAGTCCGAGATCAATGAACTAGCCTTTTCTGAATCCGAAGATGCCTATATGGCAGAAATTGAGAAAACCATACAAAAGGCCATCTCTCATATTAGCAAGCAGATTAATGCTTTCAATAAGTCTCAAGCGGCTGAAGCTAAAGCTAAAGCTGAAGAAGCTAAAGCTAAAGCTGAAGAAGCTGAAGCTAGAGCTAGAGCTGAAGCGGCTAAAGCTAAAGCTGAAGAAGCTGAATCTAGAGCTAGAGCTGAAGCGGCTGAAGCTAAGGCTAGAGCCAAGGCCGAAGCCGAAGCTATTTTTAACCTTCTGAAAAATCAATTCATGATTCAAATTCAAACAGTATGTGAATTTGAAATTGTGGACAAGATATCCTATCAAGAGGCCATTGTTCTTAAGTCGATGCTAGAAAAATTGTCAGATAGATATGAGGTTGAAAGTCTTCAGCATCGTAACATTTACGATGAAGAGGCTGAGTTTCAAGAGCGCCAACTTCAGTCAGAATGTTCAAGGGCTTTAGCTTATATCAATTCTTCAATTGCAGATGCAAAACTGTTATATGAGAAGAATCAAGAGCAGAACTTTAATCACAAATCTTCTTTGTCTGCACCTTTGTCGAATTTACCTAAATTGCCTGAAATTAGGCTACCCAGTTTTTTAGGCGACCCTAGAGCTTGGCTTGAATTCTGGGATACATTTAACTCATTAATTGTTCAGCACAGTCATATATCCAACATGGATAAATTTCAATATCTAAAATCTTGTTTATCCCCGGATGTAATGACTGTAATTCAAAATATCCCGGTCTCCAATGCCTCCTTTGATGTAGCCTGGAAGACTTTAGCTGAAAGATTCGATAATGACAGGTTAATTGCCAATACGCATTTGGATAACCTTTTTTCTCCACCGCCCCTTAAAGGAGATTCTGCAAGCTCATTGCAACAATACTTAGATCATTTTTCAAGTACGGTTCATGCATTGAACGTTCTAAATACTGATGTTCCTCTGTCTGACTTAATTATTTCACGTATCATTGTGGATAAGCTCCCAGTAGAATTAATTAAAGAATGGGAATCTTCAATTAAGTTAGGAAAACTTCCCAAGTTGCAGGAATTATTCAGTTTTTTGGAGTCTAGGGTTAGGGTGCTGCAGATGACAGAATCGGTTCTGAAGAGTCAGTCCGTCAAGCCCTCGTCTGCTCCTTCTGTCAAGGCTAACCTCTCTTCTCCTAGAGAGAAATGCAATTATTGTAGTAAATCGAATCACACTATAATTTATTGTGACGCCTTTAGATCGTTGAATTATTCATCTCGCGATCAATTCGTGAAAAATCACAAACTTTGTCGTGTTTGCCTTAGCTCAAATGGTCAAACTTCGAGCTGTAACACTTTTAGATGTAGACAATGTCAAGGCAGGCACAGCAACGTATTGCATGACCCTTCACGGCCAAGCAATTCTCAAGCCATAAATACGGCCAATATCATGTCTGCTAGCCAGTCACGGCAGAAATGTCTTTTACCTAATGCTAGCGTGATCATTTTGAGTAACAATGGCAATGCCGTACAGGCCACAGCTCTTCTTGATACTGGATCAGACTGTAATCTAATTGCTGACAGATTATTCAAGCAGCTTGGTTTGTCGCCATTGCCTCAATGTACGTCTCTTGCTGGCATTCTTTCTACCAATGCAAATGTCTTGAATTGTACAGAAATCTCTATAAGATCTCAGGTTACGAATTGGTGCTACAATACAAAGGCCATTATAGTTCCTGAGATCTCTGCTTCTAATTTCCCTAAAAACTTTGTTAATACTAGAGGTTGGAACATTCCTCCTAACTTACCCTTAGCAGATCCAAGCTTTAATTTTCCTAAGCCTATTGATTTGCTATTGGGAGTTGAGATATGTTCTCAAATCTTGGTATCTGGACAGATATCTGCTCCCAACTTGCCTACTATACAGAACTCCCAACTAGGCTGGTACTTCTCTGGCAAGTTGCCTTCGTCCCCTCTTAAGCATCACAATATGCCTCCAATGCGTCGAGGGAGGTGTTCTGACTTGAATAGGCCTTCATCAGGTAAACCCTTTAATTACACTGAGTCTTCTGTGAATTACTCAGCCTTCATCACGTCTGATGAAGATATCAGTAGTCAACTTACCAGGTTTTGGGAGCTTGAAAGAGTTACTCACTCTGCTCCTTTTCCTAATGAATCTTTTTGTGAGCAGCATTTTAAGGATAACTTTCAGAGAAACTCTGAAGGCAGATATATTGTCAAGCTGCCATTTCGCGCTGACCCAGACATGCTAGGCAGCACACAGAATCAAGCTTTAAAGAGATTTGAATCATTAGAAAAACGTCTAGCTTCACAATGCTTCTCTTCATACAGAATATTGCAAGTTTATGAATGAATATTTGGAATTAGGGCACATGGAGCCTTCCACATCAGACTCTAATTCAAATATCCAATATGTGATTCCCCATCATCCAGTTTTTAAGCCATCCAGTACTACCACTAAACTTAGGGTGGTATTTGATGCTTCTGCAAGGTCATCTACTGGGAAATTGCTTAACGATATATTAGCTGTAGGTCCTGTGGTTCAGCCAGACCTATTTTCTATATTGATTCGATTTAGATTCAAACCCATTGCATTCACAGCTGATATAGCAAAAATGTATAGGCAAGTTTTGATTCACAAGGATCATCAGTCATTTCAACAAATATATTGGAGGAGTTCTCAAGCAGAACCCATACAGCTATACAATTTGAAGACTGTGACCTATGGCACAGCCTCAGCTGCTTTTCTAGCTACTAGAGCTTTGAAGCAGCTTATTATTGATGAAGGTATTGATTTCCCATTGGCATCCTCAGTCATTAACAACTGTACCTATGTTGATGATATCGTAGCTGCTGCCGATACTATTGAAGAGGCTAAGGCTACCATCTGTCAATTAAGACAGTTGCTTCCTTTAGGTGGTTTTCAACCACGTAAATGGAGTGCTAACGTGCCCGAGTTAATCCAAGATATTCCAATTGAAGACAGGGAACTTCTTGATTCTCGCACATTTGGCGACTGTGACGCTAATGCTTTGAAGGCCCTTGGACTGATTTGGCAACCCTCAAATGATATATTAAGAATAGAAACTTCTATCGATTGTTCAAAACCCTTTACTCGTTGTACGAGGCGTAACTTGCTATCTTGTATAGCTTCTATATTTTTTTATCCTTTGGGATTGATTTGCCCGGTGGTGTCATTTTGCAAAATAATATTTCAATCTCTATGGAAACAAACCAATTCATGGGATGAGCTTATTCCAGACTTAGTTGCCACCAAATGGTGCAAGATTCATAGTCAGTTGAATGCTATTTCTAATATAGCCATTCCTCGTCTCGCATTACTGCAGAATGCAGTTTCCATTCAAGTTCATGGTTTCTGCGATGCTAGTGAAGCCGCTTATGGAGCCTGCATCTACTTACGCTCTGTAGATCAATCTGGAAATTTTAAGAGCGCTTTGCTTTGTGGAAAATCACGCATTGCTCCTTTAAAGGCTGTTACGATTCCTAGACTCGAATTATTGGAAGCTCATTTGCTAGCTAATTTAATATCTAAGGTAATGCCCATACTTCAATTAAATATCGAATCTGTCCACTTGTGGAGCGATTCCAAGGTGGTTTTGGGCTGGCTTACTCATTCACCCACCACTTTGAAAACCTTTGTGGCCAATAGAGTCGCTGATATTCAGGAGATTACATCTATTGACTCTTGGTCTCATGTTGCATCTAAGGAAAATCCTGCGGATCTTATTTCTAGAGGATCCTCTCCTTTAGATCTTTTGAATAATTCTTTATGGTGGTCAGGTCCTCATTGGCTTATTGATAATGAATTTAAATGGCCTAAGAATTGTGACTCCATGCAGTCTACTTCTCTTCCAGAGATGAAGGTAGTAGCTCTTATTGAATCAGACAATTCTGATCTTTGTGATTGGCTATCCAAATACAGTTATTTGAAAACTATCCGTGTAATGGCATTTATGTTAAGATTCACTCATAATTGTCGGAAGGCTCAATCTCCCCTCACAGGTTCTCTATCTCCTGATGAGATATCTAATGCTATCTGTTATTCTGTTAAGGTAATCCAGATACAGTATTACTCTAAGGAAATCCAAGCTCTGTCTTCAAATCTGGAATTATCTAATTCAAGTAAACTTAAGCAACTTAGCCCCTTCATACTCAAAGATGGTATTCTCCGTGTGGGTGGACGTTTGGAACGTTCAAATCTATCCTTCGATAATAGACATCCTATGTTGTTGCCAGCACAACATTCTTTCACTAAACACCTTATGTTCTATAAACATATTCTTTTAAAGCATGCTGGTCCCCAACTTATTATCTCGCACTTGAGAGAGAAATTCTGGATCATCTCCTTGCGTAAAACAGTCAGGAGCCAACTGAGGCTCTGTTTCATATGCTTTAAGTTTAATGCTCAAGCATTCCAGCAAAAAATGGCTGACTTACCTCCTGAGCGAGTGAATTGTATACCAGCCTTTACCAATGTCAGTGTTGATTATGCTGGGCCATATATGATTAAATTTGGAGGTCCCAGATCAAGGATTCAAGTTAAATCCTACATATCCATATTTGTTTGTATGTCCACAAAAGCCGTTCACATCGAGCTAGTTACAGCTTTGACTGCTCGTGCTTTTCTTGCTGCATTTTCCAGATTTGTTGCTCGGCGTGGCATACCCTTTTCTATCACTTCGGATAATGGTAGCAACTTTGTTGGCGCCAACGCCGATTTGAGTAGTCTTGCAAAGTTGCTGGAAACTGATGAATATCAATTAACCATACAAGATGCTACTTCACATCTATTTATCAAATGGAACTTTCTGCCTGCTCATTCTCCTCACATGGGAGGACTTCATGAGGCGGCGGTTCGTTCATTGAAATATCATCTGAAAAGGATGTCTCCATCTTTTAATTTTACATATGAGGAAATGTCCACGCTTCTCATTCAAATAGAAGCCCTCATGAATTCTCGCCCTCTTGTCACTCTTAATGAGGAAGTAAATGATTATGATTATTTATCCCCTGGACATTTTCTGATTGGCAAACCTCTTGTGTCTCTTCCTAGCCCAGATATTTCTGGCGGTTATACTATACGTTCCCGCTGGAACAATTTAAGGAATCTTATGAAGTCCCTGTGGTCAAGGTGGTCTTCAGATTATCTTTCTTCCTTGCAGAGACGTTCTAAATGGTTGAAGGCTATGCCTAATGTTACCATAGGTACGCCAGTTTTAATCATGGATGAAAATATGCCTCCCTTAAAATGGATTGTTGGCATCATAACTCAGACTCACCCAGGCCCAGACGGTCTTGTGAGGGTTGTCACGGTCAGGACTTCTACAAGCTATCTGAAACGACCCATCATTAAACTAGCCCCAATTCCCATATATGACTCTTACGACTAAAGCAGTCGTTCATTTTTTCTTTGTTTAGTTACTTTTATTTCTCAACTTTTAGGATTTATTGGTGTTTTTGAAGATCCATCATAACTTCGCATTTCTGTTTGATTATTCCCTAATGAATAATCGCGGGCAATATGTTCAGTTATGTTGAATCTTCTCCTTGATGTATCCTTCTTACAATTATCTTCATCTACGTTTTCTAGCTGGCCATGACTTTATTTTCCATTCCTAGTTGGCTTTGCTTTAGCTGTATTGTCCTTCTGCATTCTTTTGTTTCTCATCAAATGTTTTCAGTGCGTTCTAATTTAAATTATGATCTTTACTGGACTCATTTATGTACTTTATTATTTTTTCGTCATAACGATTAGCTAATAACTGAATATTAAATTCATATTTAATTTCTTATTTCTTATTCTCAAGAAGGTATTTTCTTTTATGTACATTTTTTATATCAAATTTCTATTATGATTAATTATCTTGTTCTCGGCCAATAGAAATTCTTCTTGCCTCATTGTTAATATTCATTCCTTCTTCTACGTCGCCATTACATAATCCTCTTAAAGGATTATAGTCTATTTTGAATTTAACCAACAGTGGTGTTTATCTTCATGCATCCTTATAGTTCGTCCTGCGATTTAAGGATTATTTGATCATTATTTTAACTGCGAGGAAGCAGTTATCTACGTTTTCATTTGACTCAGAATAGCTGAATTATAATGTTTCTACCACGAATTTTCTACAAGGCATGAATATTGCCTATATTTGACATCAAGACTGATTTGATGTAAGATTTAACTACTTAAGGAATCCTCATCTTCAGAGTGAGTGCTTAAAGCTTAATATTTGATTTACAGCTTGGAACATTAATTTAAACTTTGTTGCATCATAGCTGTACTTTCGTACTACGCAATTTAAATCAGTGATACTAATTGCGTTATAATTTGTGCTTGAAATCTCGCAGAGATTTTATTGTGAACACTATCAATGCAAATAGACTTGCTTCATGCATATCTTATCATCATGCTTATTCTTGGCATTCATTGCCAAGTGGTATTCCAGAAATATAATTTATCAATATATATTTTAACCTGAAATCTACGTTCTTTGGGCGGAACAAGTTCAAGACATCATCCAGCGAGTGGCTGATATTCAAGAAGTCTTCAGTTCGGCTGTGATTGTATGCAACATTTATTACCTCAAGATTTCGCAGGAATCCACCTAATGTGTTAATCGCATTAAATATTATGTAAATTATTTTTAATTCTTAGATAAGAATAATTCTATTATTGCTATAATTAATAAATACGCTGAGTTCCAATCGAAATGTATAGCGTGTATTCAATCTTGTCAAACCTCAATTAATTATTATACAGTCCACTGCTAATGCACGTTATACAACCTACAAGATGTAAACTGCGTCACCGACATATGTAAACTGCGCCACCTACATTTAAATGGCGTCACCTTCATACTAACGCACTAACATTTTCCTTCATACTTCTCCAGACTTTGGACTAGCTATGAAATTGCATAGGTGTGGTAGCTTTGTCATTTTAAAAAAATGTTAGAAACAATACCCTAATTTCTTTTGCATGAACGCTTCGTCACTTATAAAATTGTTAAAAACACTACCCAGACTTTTTTGCATGAGCACTTTGTTCTCATATGACGCCTTCTTAATAAATTAAAAACGGGATTTTTCATTGTTTATATATTGTTCTCCCCATTTGAGTAGACGAGCATACTTGTCATTTATTTTAGCTGTTCTTCTTACAGGTATCCCGTGTTCAATACTTCTCAGTTTTATGTAGGCACTTGTTGGAACTGGAGAAGTGCATCTACATATCTCCGTGGCGCAGTTTACATAATATCTGTGTGCCGCAGTTTACATATGTCATTTTTATTCCATTTCAAATTCAGTGTCAACCGTGGCGCAGATTACATACACCCTATAACATTTGTTTATGTTAATTATTAAATTTAAAGTTATAGTTACGCACAAATTCCTCTTCTTCTAGTTTCCTTTTACAGATTAATGAGGACATAAGTTGGTTTCAACATCATCATCATCCTTTCAAGTATTAGGCCTAATGGCCTGTTACGGTCTCCTTCCATCGCCGGAATGGTCTGCCCACAGATCGTTTCCCACATGGAATATATTGAAGCATTTGTTTCGGAATTCTGGAACGGTTCATGCGGTGAATTTGGTGTAGCCAGTTACGCCTGTATTCACTCAGGTATTGAGAAATAGGTGTAATATTGAGTTCTTTAGCTATTGTTTCATTTCTTTGGTGGTCTAGAAGACGTTCTACGTAAAAATTTCATCTCAGCAGCAGTGATACGACATTCATCCTGAGTTCGAATGGTCCATGCTTCACTGCCATAACAGAGAATGGGTCTAGCGAGAAGTGTATATACTTTTGTTCGTGTGCGTCTCTGTACCTTGGATAATTTGAAAACTTGGTTGATAATTCTTAAAACTTTATTATATTTATGAATTTTAAAAGATATATCACAGTCTTCATTAAAGGTTAAATGATACCCTAAATAATTAAATGAATTGACTTGTTCTAATATTGAGTTTTGAATACAGATTTTGCATCTTACTGGTAATTTTCCCTTGAAGGCCATAACTTTAGTTTTCGTGAGTGAGATATACATATTAAATTGCTGGGCTATTGTATTGAGATGTTGTATAGAGTATTGCAATTCATCTTCTGCATTACCAAAAAGAACTTGATCGTTCGCATATAAGAGGGTGTCTAATATAGTATTGTGTGAAATATGGATATTACCATGAACTGTTAATCGCCAGCGTCTGATGATAGCATTAATATAAACATTAACAAAAGCGGTGATAAAGGGCATCCCTGTCGTACTCCACAATTTATTGATTTCCAGTCAGATGATTCTCTGCCAATTCGTACTGAAATTGTATTGTGTTGATATAGTTTAGAAATTGTTTGGATCAATTGATTTGGTATTCCATCATCAGCTAAAATTTCAATAAGTTTTTGTCTATCAACACGATCAAAGGCTTTAATAAAATCTATAAACGCCAGGTGTGTTTCTTTATTAAATTCTTTATGTTTTTCAATAAGAAGCTTTAAGGTGAAATGACCATTCGCACAAGTTCTTCCCTTGCGGAAGCCATTTTGTTCTTCCCCTAATAGGTTTTCATAGTGGGCCTGTAATTTACAGGCTAGAATTCTTGTAAATATTTTATACCTACTGTTAAGAAGACTGATTCCTCGATAATTATTACAATCCTTGAGGTTTCCTTTTTTGAAAAGTGGTATAACAATGGCCTTCTGCCAAGATGACGGTGGGTCTTCTCTTGAAAATATTTTATTTAATAATTGAAGAAGCATTTGTTTTAGAGCTTGTCTGCATATTTAAATAATTCTTTGTTTAATAAATCCTCACCAGGTGTTTTATTGTTTTAAAAAAAATAAAGCATTATCGAATTCTAATTCAGTAATGTATGAGAAATCATTATTCTGTGAAGTATGTATCTCAAAATTATTTATCGATGATGACCAGAGAGTTTGAAAATATGTTACCCAGGTTTGCTTGTCGATCAAGTTAAATTTCACAGTTTCTTTATTTTCTTGACCAAGGTTACGTAGGACTTTGTAAGTTTTAGGATTAATTTTGGTGAGATCTCTCTCCAGATTATCAACAAAAATATCCCAGTTTTCTCTGCATCGTTTCCTAGTTTCTCTTTTTACAATCCCTCGTTTATAGTGATATTCAATTTTATCATGTAGTGCCTTAGTCGCTATATACTTTTTAAATGCTTGTCTTTTTTCATCAATGAGTTTGGCTATGTCATCATCCCATTTCCGGAGACCTCTTTGTCTAAACCACTTGGGCTTCGTCCGTAAACTTTCTATGGCTGCTTTTCGTAAAATAGAGCAGATATTGTCCCATTTTTGGTCTACTGAATTGGAGGTCTCAGAAATGATTGTGTATGATTTGGTCCTTTGTTGGTATAATCAGCCAATACTCCTTTGCTGTAAAAGGCTAACTTTAATTGTGCGTTCTTCATTATATTGTTTTTTTAATATTTTTTTTATTCGTGGGGGAAAGAGACCGGTCGAAATTAGCAGGAAATAATCTGTTTCTAATTCAAAACTTCTAAATACGTAACTGGAGAGTTTATAGTTGACCAACACATAGTGTATAATTGATTGAGAATTTCGAGCAGACCATGTGTATTTATGATAATCTTTATGGGGGTAAAAATGTGTTTGTTATAATTAACAACAGACTCCAGTGGATAATAGAATCAAATAATATAATCAATCATGCACAATCCGGCTTTCCAACACACAGATCAACAAGTGAACATGTTGCGAAATTGAGCCAATCAATCAAAGATGCGCTAGATAAAAGAAAAAATCTAACTGCAGTGTTCGTGGACTTCCGATCAGCATATGACACAGTCTGCAGAAAGTCCTTATTAGTGAAGCTAGCAAGACATGGAATAAAGTCTAATCTTCTGATTTGGCTTGAATCATTCCTAAACCAAAGAACCTGCAGGGTTAAATACGGAGAACAGTACTCCAAATACAGAATTCTACAAACGGGACTGCCACAAGGAGCTGTCACCAGTTGCACGCTCTTTAACATCTACATCAACGACCTCCTTGATGAACTAGACTCGATCCCAGACGTCAAATATCTACTCTACGCAGATGTCCTAGTATTGTGGTTGGAAACAGACAAAAGAAGAGCAGTAGAGAAAACTGAACAAACTCTCAACAAGGCATTAAACATCCTTGGAAAATGGTGTGATAAAAATAACATGCAAGTAAACACCACAAAAACTGCCTATCAATCATTCTCCCTAGCACACAAACCAATACACCCATCTCTGAGGTACAACAACACTGCTTTAACCCAAACGAATCAAATGAAATACTTGGGAGTCACCTTTGACAGCAAACTAAACTGGAATAATCACATAAATGAAACGACCTCGCGAGTCTCCAAACGGCTAAATATCCTTAAGCGCCTATCAGGCTGTAAGTGGGGCTGTGTTCGTTCTACTCTAACCCAAACATATCAGAAATATGTTCTTCCAGTTATTACATACAGTTGTGAATCATTAATCACAGCAACACCCTCCACGATAGCCAAACTTGAATTAATACAGAACCAGGCGCTACGCCTAATAACTGGGGCAATCAAAACTACACCCGTTAACGCAATGCTCTATGTCACAGGAACTAAACAAATAATCCAAATTATACAATTAAAGGCACTAACACTGCACAAAAAGTTAATAAGAATGCCAGGCGATCAATACTGGAACAACTACTCCAACCACACTAGGCAGCTAATAACACAACAAGGATTCAACCAAAGAACACAAGAAATCAAATCATCACTGCAATTCAATAGCAAACCACAATTGCTGAAATACCCACGAAATCCCACTGAAACCACATTGGTCAAATCCCACCTCGACCTTCTACTAACCATAACCAAAGAAGATATGCAACCAGAAACTTTAAAGGCTCTAGCTTGGAACGATGAACACTCAATACCCCCAGACAAATGGAAACATATGTTCACAGTTGGCTCCCAAATAGAAGGATATCCACACGCAGGAGCAGGTATCCACAGCGATCTATTCTCATTCTAAAAACCTCTGGGACAGCATTCTACTGCCTACGATGGCGAAGTAGAAGGAATTCGCATTGCCCTTCAACAATTATGCATTCAAAAAGACAAAGTATCAAAGGCTGTCATTTTTGTTGAATCCAAGTCAGCAATACAATCAGTGAGCTCCACAGACAAACTTATCTCGTCACCAGTAGAAGAATGCCAAGCCCTAATCCATCAACTACAGGAACACAGCAACCAGGAAATATTCCTACAGTGGATACCAGGGCACTGTCAGATTGCGGGAAATGAAGCAGCAGATGCACTGGCAAAGAAGGGAACAAAAATAATGCAAACCCACCTACAAGAGACTTCATACCCCTCTATAAAACTATACATAAAGAATATATATAAGGACATACACAAAAAGGACATTGAAGAAAAAATAAGTGACAAAAACTGGAAAAAGGAAATTACTCAAGTTCCTGACTGGCCAAGAAACAAAGCGGTTGCCATCTTCCGGCTAAGCGTCCAACACGACTGTTTTGGGGAAGCATCTACATCGCATTGGAATCCGAAACGACCCCAACTGCATGTTATGTAATCTACAAGAGACCATGGACAGAAGCCACCTACAACGTTGTCCTGCCCTTTCAAGCGCAACAGAATGGGACCGGTATTGGGAAGCAAGAATAAAAATGTCGACTGTATAATATCCTGTGTAACCCTCAAAATCTCTAATATTGTATTATACTGTTTTGTATTGTATTTTGTACCATTATGTAATGTAATGTTATTTATTTATTATTTCTTAAGTTGCAGAGGTTAATGATATCTTTTCATGTAAACCTGCCATTAGAAATAAAAAAAAAGCTTTCTGATGTATTCAACAATCGTTGTTTTGTTTTTGTTTTAATTTTCAACACATGTAAATTATGGCAAAATTGAACTTTCTCTAGTTTGTTCACAACTTTCAGAACAACTTTTTTGAACATTCATTGTTTTATAAGCTAGTACTTTACGTTACTTTCCCTACTTTTATCATTTTTTTCCTAATATGAATTGAAATTTATTTCATTGTTCATTTTCCTTCTTTAAAATACTATGCTATTTTATATTCCCACTTCAAACAAAATTAACTTATGAGAATAACATGTTGCAAAAATAGGTTGTGAAACTATGTAATTTCCTGCTTACGTTAGACAAGAGATGAGTAACAGAAATGCCTGGATTTATTAATTGTAAACGGAAAAACTGTCATCAAATTGTCGTGCATAACGTCCTGATACACGCACGCCACAATATTTATCATTTCTAGAGACGCTTCGCGGATGGATATTTGTATTGAAAGATCTAAGGGTGTGATCCTTCTAGCATACTCGATATTATTATTATTATTATTATTATTATTATTATTATTATTATTATTATTATTATTATTATTATTATTTCAATATCAATATAAAAGGAAATTGGTGATTAATGTTTCACCTTATACCCTCAAATAATGATAGAACCAAAAAGCCGCAATTAGCCTCAAATATTTATTATTGAAATGATATAATATGTTTGAGTTGTGATTTATGCTAAAAATACACATGCTAAAAAATAATACACATATTTACACAGTCAATTAAAATACTATTTACATTATCACAATAATTATTTACAAATTCATTAAGATCTATTTGTATTTAAAAACATACACTTAAAATGCGCTGCAATTAAAAGTAGTATGTAGTCATAAAATGTTAATCTGTTGACAGCAGATTATTATAAAATGTAACAATATCTATTTAGCTGTTAATTGCAGTAGTCAATGTTGACATAAGAAACCAGTTGATTATATACAATAAAATTGTTGCTCTTCTGAGTCTAAAATTGTAGAGTTCATATATGAATCAATGATAGGAAAATTCGGCTTGCTGCTTCTTGGGTTTTATCATTTTATATGCGACATATATTAATCACCAATTTCCTTAATACTTCAACCCTCAAAGAAAGAAAAAAAGAAATTTATTAATCAATATAAAATACTAGTGCTTGAAGGTGGAAAAGAATTCATAATTATAAACATACTCGATAAAATGTTGAACATCCCTATTGGCGCCAAGTCAAATCTACCCAATAAGTGTGCAGATCGCCGGTTCATAATTTGTTTCCTGTGACTAGTGATATCTATCAGCCTACAGCTGGATTTGTATTTTTCTGCCACTACATGCTGCTGCCTGCCGGGTATCCTTGGAATTTCTTAGTCATAAGTCTCTATCTTTCTCACGAAATTGCTGAATAGACAAAATTCTCTGAGATAGAAAGGCTGCCACTAGGCTTTTAAAACTGTTGAATCGCCAGTTCCCAAGTCATTACCTGATCTCCTGCCGGAGCAAGGTTCTGCTTATCTGCACGTCCTATTATTCTCTCTTATTACTGACTGGCTGTATCTCCTCTAGCCAAATCGTAACTCCAATATGTGTAATGTAAAATTAATACAATTAGTTTTCCAATTCTTTAGTCTTAAATTCCGGGCTGAACATTTCTTTTGGGGAGGCGATGCGATATGGTAATGGAATTCTCTTGGTCTTTATAACCAATTTCCTTGAAGATAATGACTCACATAAGATTTTTTTATTGCAAAAGATTTATCTCACTATTCTAACAACGTTCTTAAGACTCTTACGATTACTGCGGGTTGTTCTTAATTCTGGATCATGATTTAATTCCTCCAAAGTGGAGGAACTTTATAAGTGGAAGAAAATGAATCTTTTGCTATATCAGCGTGAATCCGACCCTTTTTCAGCCCCTCAAATTCCTGTTTAAATGTCGCTGCATACTTTGCATTACACAATGCCATTATTGGAAGTTCGCATTTGGCTATAATCACCATTTGAACTGAAATAACTTATACGCGATCGCTTATGTCCCATTTCTGGAGGCACACCCTCATGTAGTTGATTGTTTTTACTTTCTCGCATATACGTGGTATAGAGAAGGTATTGTGATTGTGAAAAAAATGAAAGCGAGATAACACCAGAAAATATGTTATGATGCCTGGATAAGGAAATTTTTTTTTTTGGAATGATGTATGTCTGTCTGTTTATCCTTCCGTCTATGGACAAGCACATCTTGTAAACGGTTCATTGTATTTTCTTAAAACAAATTAAGGACTATTTCAAAATTTTATCGAACCGCCCAGAATTTTATTCTTGTAAGTGAATTATTAAGAAGACTTCTCATGAATTCTTTTAAAACATTTTTTATTAAATTGTTACGCGTCATAAATAAACGAGATTATAATTAATTGCAAACTATGTTTTATAAAAGGAAAGAGCTTAGTAGAGGCCTGGTACTTTTAAATTGAATGATTTAAAAATATTTTAAAGGCTCAAGAACAATATATTTGATGGTACCGTAGATTGAAGTGTACAATCTAATTATAACATGAACCAATAGAAATTATCTTAACGCTATCCCGTTTCGAATTTAGGTTTCCGTCAAAATTAAGGTTAGTTATATATGAAACAAAATCGTGTCAACATTTTATGCACTTACCATTTCTACATATGAGCCGTTAAGTTTCACTGTCCACATGGGTCATGAACCGTGGAACATTGCTAAGACAGAATATACGTTTCTATTACTGTCGATCTGTTTTTCTTTAAGAAAGTAATGAATTTGTAACTCACGACGTTGTAATAATGCTATTCATTTGTTTCAAAGTCCAAAAGATTTATCCAAAGCCCCTTTTGTATATAAAAATAAGAAATCTGGACGAATTTTAATTAAACGTTATAGGCAACTCAACATTATACAAATTTGTCAACCCATGATACAAATATTTCGATTGATGCCATACTCGTACGTATTGCCCAATATTCAATTTGGAAAGTGTCAAGTGACAACCAAAATATTATAGTCTATATATTATTTTTTGGCTTCTGAGTAGGCCCTATATTTATCATTAATACTCACGAACATAAAGAGATTTAGTGATTCATTCTGCATGGGCATTACGACTTATTCAAGTCATATGTATTTATTTGCAAGACTGAGGAAGGAAGGTATTCACGGAGACACTAACATAACTTCAAAATATTACCAAGTGTATAATCGAGCACAAACATCTCTACCAAATGTTGTGAAGCAAGAACAGGGTTCTTGTTTCTGAATCGGATTATAATTAATTGCTTATTCATTGGGTATGACAATTATTTTCTTGAGATGTTCCTTTGTCGGAAGAACTGCGATGAAAGCGTGATAGGCCCGGATTGAGCCGTGTTACGAGATGTATCATAAGATAGCTGGATCCTGTTTGTGTATTTAGAAAACTATATACAGTTTTACTTTTGTTTGTTGTATGCAATTTATCTGACATCAGAGTTGGATTGGTTACTTTTTATTTCGAGCACGTATATATGCTTAGATGGAGGTATTACTTTTCTGTTAAAGGTAATGTCTTTGCTTTGCATATGAGTAACTGAGTAATCTTTTATTGCTATCCAAAAATGTTTTCGTATCACAATAAACCAGGAAAGAAAAGATACAGGGTTTATCAACAGTGAAATGTTTGGAGATCAGGGTCTACCTCGATTCTCTTCACGCAATCTGCTCGATGCTCTGGATGATTCTGTTTCCGAACATTCTCAGTGGTTGACATGATTGATCGTCTCATTGGTTGCCATATACTCGTACAATGCTGCCAACGTGCCAGTGTCAGTGGTATGTAGTGCCATTAACATCCTCTAAGGACGGGTAAACGAAATTAGAAAAAGTGAAAAATTCACACTTCAGTATTTTAATTTGCTTTCAGTTAATTTCTATTTAGATAGCAATGGGAAGTTCTCTAAGAGTTTTTCGATATAAAGCCAAATAACATTGGATAAAGTATTATTAAATTATTTATAAAGTCAAAATTAGCAGGTTGGAAAATTATAGTAGAAATGTGTTGTATACTAAAATGGCCTAAGTTATATCATTGCATTTAAGGCTACGTCCTCGCATAACTCTGGTTTCAGTGTTCTGAGTGTTTAAAATATTTTGTATTTTCAACCACATATTAGGAAACGGTTAAATACCATATTGACCAACCTTACGGATGTATGTAGATTGAAAGGACATGATCTCCTTTTCCTAAAATAAATTAACAAACCCCAAGCAGAGATCAATGTGTTGAGGGGACATAATAGGCCTATAACAAAATTACATTATGAGGAAAACAAGGCTAGAAGATTTAGTTTTATGTTTGCTGTTACAATTCCTAATGCTTAGGGCCTATTAGTTTTAAGAAATAGGTTAAAGTATCGTTTTTATTTTCCTGACAAAATAAGAATCTTTTACTTCATAGATCATAGACTTAGGCCTACAGGCTATATTTGTTGCTAATATATTTCTTTAAATGCTATATTCCGTTTAAAGCACAGCTGAATTTTAATATATGAAGAATCGAATATATATTAAGGTATTGATTCAAATAACAATAATTATTTATAATTTGCATAAATAAAGAAATTTTGAACTCTTGAATGTTGAAATAAATAGAATAATTTTTAAAAGCATTTTTATAAAGAAAGTTGCAATACCGGGTTTTTCCATATACTTTTTTTTGGATTATGTGTGTTTATTAACTTACACAAGAATAATCACTTATAGAATAATTTAAACTTTTTAACTCATTTTTCTGTCGACAATAATAATAATATAGGCCTAATACTTGTATATAACCAATTCACGCAATCAGAGAACAGTAGATGTATATAAAAACGATTTACCATTAGTTTACAAAATTCCTCTTCGAAATTTTCATAGATTATAATTCAAAACCTGAAGAAACAAATGGGACAATCTGCTTATATAATTGTAACATTTCAGTCTAAATGCCCCATTCAGATAGACCTCCGCAAATGATACGTAGTCTATTCTTAGTTCATATCACAATATTAAGTTTTCCCTGTCCCTTTGGAAGGCAAGATACTTTCTGACTCTCTCAATATTAAACTCCATCATATAGGGGCATAGGGTTATGTTGTTTAACTACTAACCATCCAATTCTAGCCCTCACCCAATATTTTGTAGCCTGTGCCTCTGGATCTTACAAGTCATTTATACAGTACAAGGTATTCGTAAATCCATGTAGCCCCCGGGGCATAGGGACTTCAAATGGAGGTTTCGGTATCTAGACTATTTGGATACGTTTATTATCCGAGAGAGAAAGAAAAAGAGAGAGAGAGAGAGAGAGGGGGGGGGGAGGAGAGAGAGAACTATTGTCACGGGAAATTAAGGTATTACTTGGATGTGCAAGGGCCAGGGAATTTTGTCCAGAAGCTCTATGTTAGGATTGAAGCAGTAAATTTACAACACGGGCCCTCAGTTTAAAGTCCCTCCCAAAGAACTGCGTGTCCGGAATTTTTGCGTTCCGAATGAACCGTAGATCAGGCCGACTATACAAGGTAACTAAGGAAATTTGTTAAGAGTTTGATTGAACTTGACTGAATTATGCTGGATCTGTGTCTGTGAGTTGCTTCGTTTTGAAGATCTCGTTTTGTTGAGTTGTTTACTTGAAGTGCCAACTGTTGTATATATGTTTGCATAGTGTATAAGTTAACATTTATGAAGTATTATTTTATTATGACTGTTTAACGAAATTTTACAGAACTAAGCAAGTACTGAATAATCAAAATAAGCCTAGTAATAATAAAAATCCCTTTAGGCAGGCCTACAGGCTGAGGTAGATTTCAAAGTGCTTTTGGTTTAATTTATTATCGCTGCGCAGCACTCTTCTTTTTTAGCCATGGCATGGCAAACCTGCAGTAAAGAGGAAGAGCCTAAAATCATTTGTTTTGACAACAAGAATAGGATATAATATTCTGGGAGGCCGTGCGCAAGATCAGCAATGAATAAAATTAGCAAAGCCGCTAAACAAGACAAAATTATGATATTATAATAATTCTTTTAAGTGTTATTATTTTCAAACATTAAAATCTCGCGTCATATGAGAGCTATCAAGAAACTATTTATTGATTTGAAGAGTACTCATCAAGAGCTTTTCAACGATACCCCACAAGACGTGGTTTCAAAAGTTTCGAATTTTCATTCCCCACCCCCACTCCCACCCCCACCCCACCCCCCACCCCCACTCCCACCCCCACCCCCCACCCCCACCCCACCCCCACCCCACCCCACCCCCACCCCACCACACCCCACCCCACCCCACCCCCACCCTCACTCGAACCCCCGAATCGTTGGTGTCACTGTGAACTCCATAGGGAGTACTCTAATTTATTCAAACAAAGTTTCCCTCTATACTTCATAGGGGCCGAGATATAATTTTTTTAAAATTTCAACCCCCTCCCCGACCACCCCCTTGGGCCAATTTTGCTCATTAACGAACTTGTCCGAACTATTGGGCCTAGAAATAACATTAAAATTTGGTTCAAATATCTTCAAAATTACGGCCGCTATCGTGAAAAGATATATATATATATATATATATATATAAATATCACAAATTGTTTTTTGGACGGGCGGTGGTTTCGTACTTAGGGGAGCATGAAACGTAAAGATATGAAAGAATTTTTCGAAAATCATGACATGGTATCCATTACAATAGGTAGATTTTTCTTCGAAATCTACCTAAAAATAATAACAATATTAATAAAATACATCGGTATTTGTGTCATTGTGAGCAACACCATAGATATGTTGAGGAGAGACAATTACGGCGATTGTAGCGTTGAGAACGGCTATTAATAATACTTTTCCTTATGGAAATCAGCTTTTTTTTTAAGAGTAAACTCTTTGCCACTACGAATAATGAGGGGGTTATAGCCACATTAATTGAACATGAATGAACAACAATTAAAACCACAATTAGGGAAATTAAGCAATGAGTCTCTCTTCTTTAGGAAGCCTATTATGGATAAATAGAAAATGGAAGGTCTTGATCTTGATTTGCGAGAGGTCAAAGAGGCTATAAATATATTTCAGTACACTGGCACGAATTCACATACAAAAACAATGGAACGTATTTGAGGTAAAAATATATAAAGCAACACGCAGCGGTTGGTTGAAATTTTACGTATCTTTACGCCAGTTTGTTTACTGATTCATGAGTTAAATAGTCAGAGTCTAAACAAACTCACTGAGCTATCCAACTAACAAAGAATAGCCCTAGATTTCTCTGAAAAAGCGTCGAGAATTAAGTTTTCATACTTAAGGTACTTGACCGAGTGAATGGTGACTGGGTTAAAGGCATAGCCTGTTAGCCTGTCATTATGTAGATTTATTTGGTCTTCAATCCATTCCCCTCGGTTGAAATAACTAATTAGTTTCAAGTCTCATTACGTCTATTCATTATTTTGGAAGGCTTACTGCATACATGTGATGGACAATTTTAGAGTTAATGTGACAAGTGAAAATTTGGAAGCTCCTGAGGTGTATCTTCACTCTAAAGAAATGTGACGAGTGAAAAACAGGAGTTTAATATACTTTCTGCTGGAGCAAAATAATGTAATTGATTTTATTCACATTAGTGCTAATTTGGTATTAAAATGGATTTACTAAAACCGTAGAATTGTACTTAACACGTATGTGCGGTAAGTCATCGAATTATTAATTTATTTATTCTGGTAGGATTAAGACAATTCTGCCAGAAATTGAAGCAATACATTGTATTAGTACAAAAAAAATGATTGGTAGACTTGTTAACATGAAGGATGAAAATAATAATAGCATAACGATGATGATGCATATGTTATGTATATATAATATTAAAGAAACTTAACTTTGGTTACTGTCGTTGTAACTCATGAAAACACTGCCTCACATAGCTTAGTAACTTATAGATTTATTAGTCCATGTACTATATGTAGACCAATGACCAACACGTGTAAAAACTGAACACTAGATGAAGTGGTGGACAGCATTCTAGCTAGTAGTGGTAGGCCTATTTTACTATCAGAATTATTCTTACTAGACCGGTACGAAGCCATGGGTTGACAAATAAGGCTCGTTCACGGCCCTTTCTGACAAGGGTGATACTACGGACACGGAGTTTTGCCATTGCCTCTTGTCGAATGGGGATGAAGGGCACACAACACCCAGTCCTGATCCCAGGAAGGAAATTTTCTACCACTGAAAAATCTAACTTGAGACGCCAGGGTGGAAGGCAGCCAGGCCACTAGCTCCTCCACGGTGGGGAATACCATTATTATACGAGTAAGTTATATTATTAAATTTCATTTACGATACAGGCTAATATCTATGTGGCTTTGATTTCTAAGTAAAATACGATTTGAAGCATTGTTTGCACAGAAGATAAAATAAAATTTTCGTACAAATAAGCTTATAAATGAAGCTTATAAATGTTTCACTAAATTTTTATACAATCTTTTTTCACGCTACCATGGTGGAAACTCAATCTTCCTGCATCTTTTTTTCCTTACAGCATTTATGCATCATTTTATCAAAGCCTGCAGACGTGGAATATAATCATACTTCTCAGATGAAATTTGCATTTATTTCAGTCTTACATTTTCTTGTCTACATTTTATTTCTAAATATTGAGTTAAGATTGAATTCACAGCAGTTTATTATGATGCGGCTACTTTCACATGCATAAAGTAATCGATAGACACTAATATTTTTAAAATGGTACGCGTGAAAGTAGAGAGCGATCTCGAACAGCTGTTGTATTTTATTATTTTTCATGTAAGTATTTTGATATATTTTCCCCATCGGATAAATAAATAGTATTTATTGTGTAATGCACTTACGAAGTACATTCTAGAATCTCGGAACTTCGATTCACCTTTTAAGCTATTCATCGATTCTCCAATGAATCACTTAGCACTCTCATATCTCATTTAAATTACTATTATTTTTGAAGTCTTTAGAACCACATACGAGGGTAAGTCAATAAGCATCCGCACTTTTTGATTAATCTTTTGTAGGCTCGTTGTACCGCTTTGTGCTCGCGCACGTCGACATGTTAATCGTTTATTTCCGCTTGTGGAATGTTTGACCGTTATGAATTCACTGAGTGTTGCGCTGTTGCACATTAAACATGGCTGCACCGCTCAGCATTTTCACCAAAGAACGTGCAGTGATCCCTTTTTGTCGCCCGAAATCCATCGAAGACTTTCCGCATAACATGGGGGCAATGTTTTACCACGACAAAGCGTCCACATACTGCTGCCCACACTTCTAAAAAAATTGTGAAACTGGGTTTTGAGGTGCTAGAGCATTCTGCCTTAAGGGGCCGTCGATTTCTTGTTTTATATTAAGAAGGCACCATCCCCCATGTGCCGATCACGGTCCACAGGCCAAGAACTGAAGGAAGCGGTGCATACGTGGCTTGCTAATCAGCCGAAAATCTTTTTTCTGAGGACACCAGGAAGCTTTTGCAACTCATTCATGGATTAAGTTCATTGAAAAGCAAGGAAAATTTGTTGAGAAATTAGGTAATTGAGCACCGTTGGAATAAATTTAAAAAAGGGTGCGGATACTTATTGGATTTCCCTTGTGGTTAAGTTATTGATAGGCCCACTAATACATAGGGCTTCATATTGGAAAGGTGAACACATTTGTGCTGATATTTTTTTAATGCTACAGTATATGGAACATTGACTGAACTTAAAACGAGTGCATACGTTTTTTATTGGCTCCATAAAAGAATTTCACGCTAATTCTTTTAAAGCTTGCTTAACTATTTAATCTATCTCTATCACTAATCTGACATAACCATCTTGTTCATTATATCCTCCACTCGTCACGAATAATGTGTTTCTTGTATACGAAGAAAAATGCTGTAACAATTAAGTGATTACAAATAGTGCTTACTGTCGAAATAAAGTGGTATTATTGGTAGACATTAGTTTTACTCTTGTAAGTGGCATATGAGGGAACTAGTCGATTAAATAAATCGTTATAAAAGTTGAAGAAAATCCTAAACGTTTGTACCCATATAGATATAGGAGGGAATCCTTTCAGGTTAGCTTTTGTAATAAATGAAAATTATTTATTGGACATAGCCTAATATTTATTTTCTTTTTCTTTGTATTTCCTGTTTTATATTATATTTTATCCTAAGGATTTTCTTATTATACATTTAAAATTTTAGAATATATATGCTTATGTACAATTTGGAGAGATTCTTGAAGAATTTGTATCTCTACTTCTTGTAGTGTGCTTGAAGACGTCTACCGAAATGCAGCTGCTCAATGGATGCAATTTCAGCTTGAGCTTGCCTTGCCTTAGTTTCAAGAGACTACCGGTACATGAGAGGTGAGGAACACTTTGTTTGCCATGACAAGCAAACCCTCATGACGCGTTTGGAGTGGGCGAAGTATTTTGTAACAATCAGTGTTTCCAACATAAATTTGCTTTTTTTTTTTTTTTAAAGATTCTTCGTCGAAATCAAGGACCAGTTGGTATTACTATTGTCACTGTAAATCTCTCCAAAAAATGTGTCCTGACTGTGCGACTATTTGGGTCTGGTTCTGCATGGAAGAAGCATGATTATTCGTAATGTTTACATATAGAATATGGAATATATGATCTATGTTAATATAGGTATAATATTTAATGTATTATATATTATCATGGTCTTCTGCATGCATGCACATTTCTTTCTACCCTGCGAGACCAGACATGATTAGTCGCATGAAAGACCTCACTTTTCTCCTGTTCAGAAGTAGTTCCAGTTAGTCTATTTCAATGGTTTCTTCACTCGTTTGAAGCAAGATACTGTGGTACGCTTGCTTTCAGCGGCGGAGTTGTAAGCACTGCAATAGGTAGGTTTCATGGAAACACGTAGAATTTTCGTGATATGAGTGTGTTTTGAGGTTTTATCTAAAAGGAGGATGTGGTGTGCGGCCCTAGAGTACAACGAATCCGACAGATGGTTTAGTGCAGTAGTTTCCAACCCTCAGCCCGGTGTCATATTCGGTCCGAGATTTAATTTTTGGTGGCCGCCAAATTTATTAATTTGAACTACAATACCAATATTGAGAAATAAACAGTGTCAGGTCTCACATTAAATTCAAGAATGTTATTGTTTCTTTGTGCTATTCATTATCATTTCAATGTGGAAGACAGAATAAAAAACACAAACATCTAATCCCTATGGCATTGTAAAATTAATAAATCAATGCAGCCCACTAGTATTTCACCAAATTGTAAATGCTCTTTAGCTAAATAACGTTGAAAACACGTCTTGGTTTAGTGTGTACCTTATAGTGATGAAATAGTTATCAGTGTTATTATTGTTCTTAAAGTATATTATTAAAAAACTTCCTTTTCATAAAATTACCTGGCGAATCTTTCTTTCTTTCTTTATCTTAGTTTTACCTCTCCCTTTTAGGATTTAAGCGACCCAAGCCGCCCGGGCCTTGCAGGCCCGTGACATGTCGGGAGAGGGATTATCTATGGATCACGTACATACTTTTTTGACCAGACAAGGACATAGAGGGCCTCCCCAGATGAGTGATCAGCCCAATGCCGGGGAACCTCCGAGACAACACGAACACGAGACAGACCATGCACACACTCACTTACTCCAAACAAGACGAGGATGGGATGAAGATGATAATGACGGCCACTGGGGACCACAAGGGCATAAATTTACCCGACATTTGTCTCACAGATGAGGAAAACCCCCAGAAAAAACCAACCTAGGTAACTTGTCCCGACTAGGATTCGAACCCGGGCCCGCTGCGTGAGAGGAGCGAACGTATCCCCTACGCCACTGCAGTGGACAACCTGGCGATTCCACTTATCTTCCCTCAAATCGTGTAAAATGTCAACACAAACACCAGTAGTGAATAATCGGTAATGTAACCGTCCAATTGCGGTTTTTATTACTGTTAATGTAGTGTGAACTTTTACTAAACACTGTCAACTACTATCTTATTTATTTTTTATATTATCTTGTATTACCCAAAATTTCAATTGGAACTGTAAGCAATGTTTTGATAGAATACCATGGAGCTGATACCACAATGATGTCATGTTACATTAACTAGCAGCGGCATCTATCAACCATAACTCCACATTACAACAATCCATAACTTATCACACACATACATATCGGTACTTAATCTAGAATACACAGTGAGAGCAATTTATTTTTTGACATAAAAATGAGCTCATTTATCACGATAATAACTATATAATATTACTTCCTCTGCCCATACCATAAGTATTATATGTAGTCGACGGAGTACTGTTTTCGACACATGAATTCGAGGTTCAGTTTTTAATATAAATACAGTTTTGAGGTTCCTTGCATCCAGAATCACTATTTTCGGAAGCAAGTCTGTGTGTTTGCGTGTCTGTGTGTCTGTCAACAGCCTAGCTCCAGAACGGTAAATCCTATGAAAACAAAAACTTGTTTTAGGGTTAGGTATCTTCTGAAGATGTGACTGGAAAATTGGCGACAACTTCCTCTGACTTTTAAGAAGACTTGACGTGAAGAAAATTTAGTTTTTTGCGATTTACTCGAAAACGGCTGTAACGATTTAATTTCATTTTTGTACACGGGTGCTTATACCAAAAGCTAAAACTTTTATATGAAATATTTTTTTCGTAAAATTTCTGGAGGAAAGTTACAAGCCACCCACTATGAATAAGTGCTCTTTGCAATACGGACCCTTGCAATGAAACATCATACGAAAACACAATTTTGTAATGCTTGTTTATCGTTATATCGATCTTCGTTATTTGGAGGTTCGACTTTACATGCATTCTATTAGTGCTTATTCCAATATAAAAATGACGTCTTAAACAAATCTGGAATCAGCGTCACAAAACTGAGATGTTTTGAACACGTTTCCGTCAAGTATTGGATTTACCACATTTCCTTGCTTTATCCAGTATTAAGCAGCATCTCACAATATTAGGTTATTCTTCCATCTGAGCGTGAATGTGCATTTCATTTTCCCTTAAGCAGTAACTTTGATTCTTGATAAATACCAAGCAAAATGCCAACTCTTCATTCCAACAATTTTCACTCCGATGAAATGGTGCAAGGAGTGTCTGCTTTTCAATGGTGGAAATGACAATGTCATCGGCAAGGTGAAACTTCGAACAGCTTGAGCTTCATCTGCTGTGTAGAACGTGTGTTTTACGTCGGTGATGTTCATTCAAAGTTAAGAAACAGGTTCTTGTATAGAAAAGCTTACAAGCTTTTTTTGAAGCACTTAAATAAGGAAGCTACAAACGTGGCTGAAAGGAGGTGCATAAAGGGTATAGTGTACACATACAGTAGTTTCTAATTTTTATCTTTATTTAAGAATTTTAACATTAAGTAATAAGATAAGAAAATGAAAAAAAGCTGGTATAAAAATATGTTACAATGTACTAATATAATAAATCATTCCCCAATTCAAAATAATGTTAGTTTGAGACTGATTCTTAATTTTTCATCTTAATAAATCAATAAACACAGAAGCAGCATACACCAATGTGAAAATAATATCAAACAACTTCTAAGTTTAAAAATGTAATGATTGAAGTAAAAATCTTTCGATATTGATTTATTTTTAAAATCTTGATATTCTTCACCTTGCTTTATGTTAAAAGTTAACAATATAAAAACTGCAATTTAAAATCTATCGAAGGAATGCGCTTCCACAAACTATTCTATTATGAGGGTTTCTTCAATTCGATACCAGCTACTACACCTATGTTTATATACTTATGGCCGAGTGCACCAACCTCGGTATTCAGAATACCGCGTTAAAGTTACTTAGTTTACCCCGGTAAAGTCATACTTTCGTTGCACCGTGATCGGTTTCGACTTTTACCGCGGTAAGATGCAAACCGGCCGTGAAGGAGCTGTAAAGTGAGAAAACAGCGGTTTTCTTTCCAAGATGGAGATCGGCGTAATGTATCATATTTACGATATCTAGGCCAAAAGCTAATTGAACATAAAACATAATGAGAGACAGGTGGGGTCTATTTGAAGAATGAACGATGGTGCATGTGTTTGCAAATACTGTGCTGTAACATCGATTGAAATGACCTTCCTTTCTTACCTCAACCAAACCAGGTCCATCGAGTAGGCTAGTGGGCGTAACCACGATTAGTACAGTATTTATTCAAAGTTTGAATTCAGACGACATATATACGCAATATAATATTTCATTTTATCCTTATGAACATTTATTACTGAACAATAAGGCAATAAATAAATGAAATATGGAAAACCAGTGGTCCTAGGCTAAATTTAAGTGAATGGCTGCATGCATCACGATATAGCCTGTGTATCGGTATATAGGGTATGTAATCAATTTATCATACCTGCACGTACACGAACATAATTATAACAGCCCTTTCATGGCTATGCACATGATTTTGCACCTAAAATTTCTACTAGTCGTACAGGAATAAAAGCGATGCTATGTCGAACTCAGAGCAGAGATTTCGTGGTGTTGCTTTGCCTTCGATTGCACACGTGTGAGAATTGTTCTTTAAAACATCAATGTTATTTTATTGAAATGTACAGACAGGTGGGATCTATTTGAAGAATGAACGATGTTACATATCTTTGCAAATACTGTGCTGTAACATCGATTGAAGTGACCTTCCTTTCTCACCTCAACCAAACCAGTAGTAGCATAGGCGAAACTAACTCATTTCACGATTGGTACAGTATCTATGGTGCTTGAATTCAAAATATGAATTCAGACGACATTTATACGCAATATAATATTCCCTTTTATCCTTATGAACATCTTTTTATTGAATATTAAGGCAACAAATAAATTAAATTTGGAAAACCAATAGCCTAGAGGAGCCACCGTGACTGGCAGACGTGCAGAGAGAGAGAGAGAGAGAGAGAGAGAGAGAGAGAGAGAGAGAGAGAGAGAGAGAGAGAGAGAGAGAACCTAGCGGCCATGGAAGAAACCATCAACGAGAATTGGAGTCGGAGCAGAGTAACCGCAATATTTCCAAGCATTAGCAAACCGCGGTATTTTAGCAATGGTGCACAGATATTTTGAGAATACCCCGGTATTACGTTTACCGCGGTAACGAAACGGCTGAGAAAACCGGAGAATGGTGCACTCGGCCATTAATATACAGAAGCGTTGTTTTTATCGGGGTAACCCATGGTGCAGTTCATTGAGGCACGCGGGTTCCATTCGCATGAAGTAATTGTGTTTAATTCCTTCTGGTAACACAATGATTCTGGTATCATCTCAGCCTCCAGGTGTTGTCCAGGGGTTAACTGGATTAGAGTGACAACCTTACCATGTTGTGGTTGCCGATTGACTAAAAATCCTGGGGCCTAAATCTCCAGGAACACTAAGGGTCTACAAGGTTAATAACAGGGAGCCCTTTCGTTTCTGTGTATTTTATGCGTCTTAGAAAATTAAAATAGAGTGGGAAACAATTAAAAGACATAGGGGAATATTCTTTTGTTCATAGTGATATATGAATGTAAACATTCCCCTGCAGCAGTCTTCGGTGGCCTACCTTTCATACAGAAGTGAGTTAGGGTAAATATAATAAGTGTAGGCCTACTTGGCGAATGTGTTACTAATTGAGTACAATATTATTGTGTAAATTTCTGTTCATTATATTATTACGATCATGTAATATTTACTTCTTAAGTGCCAGTATGATACTTTCTGAGATTGTGTGGGGGCGAAAAAATGTCTGTCCGTCTGTCTGTCTGTGTGTCTGTCTATCCGTGTGCCTGCACGCGTCATAACTCAAATACGCTTTATCGGATTTTTATTCAACTTGTATATACATTTATATTGTCCTTGGGAAAAACCCTATTGATATTGAACCAAATCGGTTCACCGGTATCGGAGTAATGCCCAATTAAGTTCCTATTTTAATAGTGTTATATTAGAAAGGCGCCATAACTCAAACACTCTGTATCGGATTTACATAAAACTTGGTATACGCATTTATGACGTCCACGAATAGTACCCTATTGAATTTGAACCTAATTCAGTGTCTATTTTAAAGGCGCAATAACTCAAATACTCTTTATCTGATTTTTATGAAACTTGGTATACGCATTTATAATGTACACGGGAAGACGTCTGATGATACTCGACCAAATCGTTTGGCCGGTACCGGAATAATGCCCAATTTAGTGCCTTTTATGTTAATATAAAAGAAGTCGCGATAACTCAAACACGCTTCACCGGATTTTCATGAAATTTGGTATACACATTTATAATGCCCATGGGAAGACGTCTATTGATATTGGATAAAATCGGTTGACCTGTTTCGGAGTAATGCTCAATTTAGTGCCTACTTTATGGTAATATACGTATTAGAAGAGAATTTATGAAATGCAAATCAGTTATCATGACAACATATTATTTTACTGTGATCATATAAGGCTTTGGAAATCGAAATACAGTTTGCTATGACAAATAACACCATTGCTTTACATACGCTTATCCAACTAGACTGTTAAACTGACCCAGGTGGCTGAGATGGTAACGTCTTGGACTCAAATTCTGGAGTTCCATGGTTCAAATCCCGAAACCGGCCAATTGGAATTCATTTGTTGTTGATATTTTTATGTGAGTGTGCGATTACCAAGATATCACAAATCTGTACAGTTCAGCTGATGCTCAAAGATTTTAATCTGATTTAAAAAAACTAGACCTTTTTTCTTCCGTAAGGCCTGCTTAATGTTTAGGCTAAATCTTGAGCTTAACTTTTAAATCAATTAAAAAAAATATTCTGCATATAATAATTGCAATCATACCTTATTAAACAAAAAACAAACTGGCGCTTTGTTACATCAGTTTACCTGATTTTATTTAATATTTACATATGTACTTACATAACCTTCTTAGGACTACGTACAACATTACTAGATGTCACTGAGTAATTTTTAACACAACAGCCTTTAATTATCATTTATTTAGGCCTACTGAAATTACATTTTAAGTAAGAGGAAATATTGTTTTCGATCAAAAATACGAAATTGAATTTTATATAAATACATGTTTTGAGATCCCCTAAATCCAAAAATACAATTTTTAACACACATATCTGTATGTGTGTGTGTCTGTGAAAAGCCAGCTCCAGAACATTAAAAAAAAGGTACTTTCTGAGGATGTCATACGAAGATTGGCGACGACTTTCTCTTATTTTTAAGAGGACTTCACGAGAAGAAATTGTCATTTTCACGATAATCTTGAAAACTGCTTTTTAATTTTTGTACATGTGGTACTTAGGCCTATACCAAGAGTTAAAACTTTTATTTGATTTTTTTTTTCAAAAGAATGTTTGAACGGTAGTTATATGCCACCCACTGTTTGAAATAACTCAGTCTAGCCTCGTCAACAATAAGTCTATGCATCTATGCAATAAATTATCTATTAAAACAATTTTAAGTAATATGAATATTAATACCCTCATAGATTCATCATGAAATTTGTCAGTCTAACTAAATACGCGCTCTTTACTATATGGTATCTTATTCTGTATCAGAATGTGAAATGGACAGAAGTATTGATTATGCTTAGAATTAAGAAAGTTACCTGAGTGCATTAATCAGATTTCATTTGGGTTAAGTATCCTTCGGGGATGTGAAACGACTGGATCGCTAACAGCAGTGGCTCAGAGCGCCAGAAAACGGTCCGGCCACTACGCGCCTCCCCCCACCACCGGTGGGCAAGAACAGAGCTCTTATAAGCAGTTTGAAACACTCACGAGACACCTCTCTACCCATTCAACAGGGTTGTGTGCAAACAATCACCCTCAGTTTATTGGTAGCAAGCCGACAGTTAAGTTTATAAGAGTAATTGATCAGTTATTTGATTACTTGAATAGCCGTGATCCATTTGGGGCACACTTTAAAGGACCCATTAAGCTATCAAACAAAGATTATGATGACAAAATGCTGTCTGATGCTTCAAATTACTTATCAAATTTAAAAATTGATGGTATATCTATTTTAGGTTATCCAAGGAAAACATTTGTCATTGGTTTTTTAAAGTGATATATGCTCTATTCAAAAGTTAAGAGACAGATTGTTAGCAATGAACGATTTTAAGTACTTGCTTAGTTAAAAGTTGTCACAAGAAGATGTAGAGCTACTTTTTCTTCTGTTAGAAGTGCAAGTGGTCATAATAACAATCCCAACGTTAGGCAGTTTTTATGGGCCGTTAGAAAACGAATGTTTAGAAATAGTGTTAAGCCATCAGCTAATAGCAATTGTTTACAGTTTGACATAAACCATCAGAATTCAGTTCTAATGGTAGATAAAATAGTAGAAGAAAATAATACTGACCCTTGACTTACTAGAAATAGCAGTTATTTTGGATAACTATGAGGAATCTTATTAGTTATTTTGGATAACTATGAGGAATCTTATTACAAAGACCTCCCCCGAGATCAAAACCTAAAATTCTATTTAAGCTGTTTAAGCTCTAATTTGTAAAATTTTAATTATTTTATTTAATAATAAAATACTGAACTTGTTGCACCAGTGACTTAATTCGAAAATTTCAAAACGGAAATGTGAATAAACTGACGTGTTAATAGCTCATTTTCTATTTTTGAAAGGTAAAAATGGAGAAGTTGAATATCAGAAAAACAAACTGTGTGAAAAAGCAGTAAAAGCATTGTCTATTGTATTTTTTTTTTTTCAATGAAGATTGTGTGGCATTCTGATTTCCATGACATGGTGCTTCAAAATAAGCAATTGTCGAATGAAATTCATTCCTTAAAGAAGTATGATCCATGAGTGTGATTTGTAATAAAATTAAAGGTGAGCCTATTATTTATCTTTTGTTGTTGCTTGTTTTAAGTTTGAAATTATCTAGGGCAAAGTCACATGTGGTACACAATGTCTTGGGATTGTATTGTTGTTGTTGTTTTCAACACAGATCCAAGTGTCCCATATTTTTTCCTCATATTTTTTGGGAACCCTAGTAATACACACTCTTTACAGATTTTGTATCAAGAGGAAAATTGTTAAGGGCATCTGAAGATGTAATAACATTGTATTTCACCAGTCATACCAGTTTTGTAAACTTAACACCAAGTTCATCGTCACAAAAACATGTAGGCCTATGCATTTTAAGGATTCAGTATTTAAATGGCATGTAGGTAATAATGACTTAGGTGAAACTTACTCTACACAACACTTAGGCCTACTCTAATTAAGCTCATTGGAAATTTATTCCTCAAAATTGTATGCGGTCATTTAGCTATAGAGAAAACAAACTCTGCTATTTCAACAAAGCTTGGGTTTCGATAGCAATGTACGAAGTTGATCTTGTTTAGTAATGTGTAAAAATAAACATGATTGTTACATAAGTGTAGTCTGTCCTTTTTTATCTTCATACCACTTAAATAATGCAATATGCAATTCGAGCGAGCATAAAACAACGACAACATAGGGATTGTGCCATTTAAAATAATGCAGCTGCCGGCGCGTCTTGCCCTTCGATGGTGGGGGGAGCGCCCGAGCAGACTGGACCAAATTCCTACCGCGCAGTCAGCAATCCAGTGTGTTTATAAATCTTTGGTCTAGCCTCGTCAACAATAAGTCTATGCATCTATGCAATAAGTTATCTATTAAAACAATTTTAAGTAATATGAATATTAATACCCTCATAGATTCATCATGAAATTTGTCAGTCTAACTAAATACGCGCTCTTTGGTACCGGTATCTTAATCTGTATCAGAATGTGAAATGGAAAGAAGTATTGATTATGCTTAGAATTAAGAAAGTTACCTGAGTGCATTAATCAGATTTCATTTGGGATAAGTATCCTTCGGGGATGTGAAACGACGTGGTAACGACATTCTCTTAATTTTTACAACTAATTTACATTATATACTTAATATATTACACTAAGAACCAAGCTTTATTTAGGCAGAGGAAGTTATGTGAGTTCCACATCACATTATTAATGCTCTACCCGTACCATAGGTAGAGAAAGGTAAAGGAAGTATTGTTTCTGACTCTCCAAATTCGAAGTAAAGCTTTTAACATAAATACATGTTTCGAAATCCTTCTGCATAAAAAAATATTATTTTCTTAAACATGTCTATGTGTGTGTCTGTGGTGTATGTAGGCCTATATGTGTGTGTCTGTGAACAGCCTAGCTCCAAAATAGAAAAATCGTCGAAAACTAAATTTTGTACTTGGGTTACGTATTTTCTGAGGATGTGACACGGGATGTATAGGCCTAAGGGACTTTACACGATTTCCTTGAAAACGGCTCTAACGATTTTGTTTTAAGTTTTGTACATGGGATGCTTATACCAAAAGCTAAACACTTTTATTTGAAACATTTCTGAAGAAAAAAGTGTGAAAGATGTATTGGCCATGTTTAAAGTAAAGAAAGTTATAGAGTGCATTAATCAGCTCTTATTCTGGTTATGTATCCTTCGGAGATGCGATACGATGTTTCAACAACATTCTTAATTTTTTGCAACCTATTTACATGACGAGAAAGTCATACATAATATATTATACAGGCAAATTTTATTTAGCCTGAGGGAGTTATGTGAGTTTCAAATACGATTTTTATTTTTTATTTGCCTGTATTTTCAAATTATGGATCATTAAAAGCCTTGCCCTAATAATGAGTAATTATTATTACGTGTTGTAAAGTTGTATTACTATCAAATAATGAATGTGACGAAATATAGCAATAAATCTAGCCCATCATCATACTATCCATTGTAAAATCATTACAAAAATAGTGCGCTACGTGCGAGTTGCTACGCTAGATGACAAGCTTAGGAAATACCAGTTCGGCACTGCGATCCCAGTGTTTTATAATAGAGAATAAAGGCATCTTCTTTAACTTGTTTCTTTTCTTTTTTCTGACCACCAGGGGCGTTGTATATTGTCGCTGTCTTGCGCGGGTAGCAACGATTTGTAGAATGTTCCCTCCTATACTTTTGTTTCACTATATGGAAATATCTTGCTCTGATCTCTAATTCATTTTATTTAGTAGTGACAAAAAATGACGTGATGATTGGGCGTACGCAAAATGCTAATGCTAATACATGCTACAACTATTTAGCAACTAGCACATGCGACTATTTTCATCACAAGTGTCAACTCACTGTGTAGGATGCTGCAAATGCAATTTTTCTCGTCTTCGTTTACTAACCTTTTTGGCTCTCACCTTTAGTGTACACGTTTGAGCATGTTTTTATTTAAGTATTTATTTATTTCTTTAGTAAACACTGAGTCCCCAAAAAACTTGCTCAAAAGACGGGACAACACACATTAAAAACTTCACGTAGGGAAAATGTTACATAACTTAGGCCTAGAAATGATAAATTAAAACACATAATGAAAGAATAATAATAATACAAGAACAAGCTTATAAATTGATCGAAAGAAAAGTACAGGCCCACAATTCTCAAAAAACGTAAATACAAAATACAATAGGCCTATGTGTACACTTAGGGTGGCGTGCACCAAACTCATATCATTTACTCTTTTAGTAAACCTTACTTCTTTAGTTATAGCTACTTTAGTAAGCTACTCTTTTAGTAACGTACGGTACTCTTTTATTAAGTGTTCGAGAGCTCAATTTGTAGTTACTTCTTTAGTTGCAACTAAAGCAATAAACGATTTTTACTAAAGAAGTAGACGATTTCTGCGCAGAACGGGACAGAAACGTTAGCGCAGCGCAGCAGAACACGTGCATGGGCAATGTCAGTATTAAAATGGAGACTACAAATGTATGTGTCAATATTAAAAACCATTTTAAAAATGTGCCAGATAGTGAAAAGGAACGGTTCGCTGAAAAAGTGAAGAGACATGTGGAGGTAGTTGAATATAAAAATCACGATGTGAAAATGTTACATAGGAAAAATCGGAATGGGATCAAATTCATGTTGAATATAATTCAAAAGCTCTTGTGCAAAGAACAAATGACCAGCTTAAAGTTTTATGGAAAGATATGAAAGCAAACGCAAATAAGGTAAAAGCTAAGTGGAACCTAGAAAAAAACCCGGACCGGTGGGGGGAAAATTGAAACAAAAATTTATGATGTTTCGCGAATTATCAATGACATGATGCCACAAGTTTTCGAAAGAATACAGGGAGTGAATGATGACGAAGATGATGTAGCCATTGATGGTAACGGAGTTTTACATAAGGAGTTTAGTTGCACTTTTCCTCCCTATTTTTATTTTTAGCACATTTTCCTTCCATTTTCCTTACGTAAATTGCACCTAAAAATCCCAAGCTTGATTATATTACGGTTGCATATTAATAAATTGTTATTCCAAGACAAGACAAGACCAGACATGACAAATTTGAATATTAATAAAATCAGGTTAACTGATATAACCAAGTGCCAAAATGCTTTTGTTGAATCAATTATAATTGCAATTATGATATGCAGAAAATAAGTTTTTTAATCAGATTAAAATCGAAAAGCGTCTGCAGAACTACGGATTTGTGATATCTTGATAATCGCGCACTCACATAAAAATACAAAATAAAATTTAAAAATCCATGTCAAATCGGCCGGCTCCGCGATTTGTTCCAGGGACCTCCAGAATACGAGTCCAAGACGTTACCATTCTGCCAACTCAGTCAGTATGACGGTCTAGTTTGATAAGCATATGTGAAGGAATAGTGTTATTTGTCAAATCTAGATGTATTGCACCTTGAAATTCTTAAAATAGGCCTATGTCAATATTTCACAAAGTTAAGTGGCAAATAACTCCGCTAATTATTTCACTGTATTTTACCTTCTGCATATAACAGTATTCATGTAGTACTCAATTTCAACTAGATCAAAGAAAAAACAAACATATGACTGCATTGCATACAAAGCCCTCAATTATTAAAAATGCGGCATTGTATCGCAACTGTTTGTTGATAGATAAGTACGATATGAATTTGATTTGATAAATTCAAGCAATTTTAAGATATTTTATAATTTTTCAGGGGAAGGAATGGTTTGTTTGGATTTTTATTGTCCGCGATATTTCAAGAGTTAAACTATCAATATTTTACAGCTGGTACCCGCGGCTTCGCCCGCCATTATTAATTGACTCCAGGATTTTTAAGAAATTTACACTGGCAGTTTATTAAAAATGTTTGTGGTTCAGAGCTATGAATATTGTAAGGAAAAATAAAATTAGAATATTTGTTCATTGTGTTCATTTCACTTTGGCCTTATATAGTAAAGAAACTGTTTTCCTAATTTTGTACTATTCGTGAAAGTTTCGCTGGTAGGTTGGCCTCGAGCCAATCGAAATGCTTCGAATTGTCTGAGAACGAAGATATTGTGACTGTTAATTACTCGTTATTTCGGTACAGGTCAACCGATTTGATCCAAATTCAGTAGGCTTCTTTCCACGTACATCATAAATGCATATACCTAGTTCCATGTAACTCCAATAAAGCGTATTTGAGTTATCGCACCCTTGTTATACATTTTCATTAAATTAGGCACTAAATTGGGCATTACTCCGATACCGGTCAACCGATTAGGTCCAACGTCAATAGGGTTCTTCCCACGTACGTTATAAATGCGAATGTCAAGTTTCATAAAAATCCGATAAAGCTTATTTGAGTTATGGTGCGTACAGACACACGGACAGACAGACAGACGGACAGACATTTTTCGTCCCCCACACAAAATCTCATAAAGTACCATTCTGGCACTTAATAATTACATGGTGAATGGCGTAGTTTCAAATACCAAAGGAAGAAACCGACATTATACCTTTACTGTTTCACATTTATAGGGTAAATACCAAAACAGAATTTAGACGCCAAACTTGGGTGAGAACAGAATAGAATGTGGAATCATTTATTAACTGATATTAAACAAGAAAAGAAACGGTCTCACCCAAAAGTCGTTGTAAAATAAAATCATCTTCGTCACAGCATCAACGCCCACCAGAATCACTAGAACTTAGTTTCACATGCTTGCCTCACAAGAACTTGATCTCAACTGCCGTCGCGTAACCACGTCTCTCCCGTCCATTGCGATCGAAATGAGGCAGTGTGGTCGCGGACCGCTTTCATGAACACTCAAAACCACGCTGTTTCACTTGGGCGCGTTTACTGATTTCACTGGTTGTTTTCAGATTGCTTATTTAGAAATACTTTTTAACGGCTCATTCTCTCCTGACTGCACCAAGCTGAGAACCTTTGCAAAAGAACTGGACACAACTTCTGAACACAGCCCTTTGTAAGAAAAAAAAAACACACACACCAGCGAAATGTTTCCATGCCTTGACCGGAATCCCAGCAACTTCAGCCATTCCCGTTCGGTCACAAATCTTGAAGAGTTCCATACTTCTTAGCCCACTCCACTTATTTCCCCCTCAGGCGGGAGATAAGCACCAACACCAACTGAAGAGAGAATGCACTAATAGTCTGTCCAGACGCACAGCGAGCTCATACCTGACCACCACTAGCAGGAAGCCGCAGTTCTGCACCCAAGAAGAATCATTGAGGGAGCCAACTGGTAGTGTCCACTTCAATCAGATGTGCAATCAGCAGGCAGAGCACAAAGTATCCACTAGGCTTTGGCCGAAGATCTTATTTTCAGTCAAGGGTGGAAAGTTAACTGAAGATGGCGGTCACCATCACCCGACCATTTGAAAAAAAAGTGACCCAACGATGGGATGGTAGGCCTAGTCCCTCTAGGGATGTATCGCTACGGAGTTTAGTTTAGATTCTTGAGCTTCCTTTTTTTTTCAGAAGTTATAGCCTATAGGCCCATTTAGATTGTAGCTTAATCGACTATTCCGCAGAAATTTCGGTGGTAAGCATAATTTTTTCGACAAGTTGTTGAACATCACTATCGTAGGTGGTAGTCGATCATCTCTACGGAACTTCAAAAAAGGTAGAGGTAGATTGGTGGGGTTCGGGATTATAAAAGTGAACGAGGGAAGAGTAGGGGGAAAAGCTTTGAAAATCAAACCCAGAGATATCTAAACTAAACATGTAATCTGTTGTATGCAAAACAAATTCTATTTAATCCTATAAACCGCTGATGTAGTTAACGTTTGGAACACACATTTTGCTAGGTAAGGGTTTATACTATTGTGAGGGCTTTGTTAAAAACCGGGGACAAATGGTAATCCATCGTGTTAAAAAAAAGGTTACCTAGGAAACAAGCTAAGCTGTTCTTTTGTGAGTGTGTGCGATTTTAATTTCCCCTCCTGTAAAGGGCTGTCAGTCCTCTGAAAAATCTTGTAATATAGCTTGTTCCCGACATAAGTGACATATAGCCTACACCCATAAAAAGCCCCGATATTGATTAATCCGACTCACGTTAATAACAAGTACATACATAGTACAACATAATTTAATTTATAATATGTCTAATGTGACCCATTTCGTCAGGCATATAATAGACCTAGTCTATGTTATTGTACCGTCAATATCAGCTTTTTGAAATTACCGATACACGCACCCGTGTCGTAGCGTTTGCCTAGACCCGGCCTGTCCAACTGGTCCTTTGGAAGTTGTTTTAGTCCAGTCACCAGGTACTGGAAATTGGGGTTGCCTGGAAAAAGTTCCGAAGTTAATAATTTTTTATTATGCTATATGTGGGTATTCTGTGGTGTAGAATCCAAGTTTTCCAATTCGAGATCCCTGTGAGAACTTCAGGGCAATCGAAAAACCCCGAAGTTTTGGGGCTTTTTTCAGTGTTCTCCTTATAACTCCTAAACAACACGTTTCTGCCGAAAACATTCAATAACAAAAGTTAAAGCGCATAAAATTTCCCATTATTTCCTATTATTTCCTATTTCCTTGTCATTCGTAAGACCACGGCATACTACATGAATAAACAGTCCATGAATCGATCCGAGTTCCCATCATGTCACAAGATAGAGGGCTTCATGGTAGTTGCTTACATCAAAACGCTATAAAAGCACTCGAACTGGCTTGCACCAAATTGAAATTGTGTTTTTAATCAATGGATATTTATATTATTTTAATTTCTAAACAAGTTACGTTATATAAAATAACGTGTTTTCATTCTGCTTACTGGCAGAATGTGACGTATTCATCGCCGCACGTTGATGCCTTACGTGCCCAGTAACGAGCTTTTATCGGATGAAATTGGAACCTTGCGATCCGAGGAAGGGTATTATAAGATAAACGATCGTGATTGGTCCATATCCGAGGAATTGCTAGACGTTATTGGTCAATATGAAACATGCGGCGTATGAGTGGAATAATGAGAATATAATAAATTGTACTTAATTAATGTACGGCTTCAGAGGTTTTGGCAAAAACAAAGGGACATTCTTAGGGTTACCGCGATGTAAAAAATGAAGAGAATGACATTTTGTCTAAAAAAACCTAATTTTCCACAAAATCTGAACATGACTCTTATTTTCAAAACGCAAATAAAGGTACTGTAAGATGATAATCGTGGCGCACAATATAATTCACACTAGGCTTTTAGAAACAATATTAAGTACATTTATCCATATATTATGAAGCTCATGAATACGTCTTTCAATTTTCCGGTTGTTGGTAGGGCCTACTGCTCTGACAATCCAATTTTATATTTTCAGAAAATTTGCACTTCCTTTACTACTTCCACCAATCTTCGACATATTTTAAAGAACTGAAGATTGGACAATATTTTAAGGGTAACTCAAACACGTAAACTAAAGAAATTCAAACTCGTACGGTTACAGAAAACAGAAGTTCGGAAATTACCTATACACAAATCGTTTAATGGAACCTGCTTCCGTACCTCGTGATCGAAGCACCGCTCACTAGCTCACGTAGGCCAGTAGAATACAGGTTTATGAATGATGTTCTGTGAACACACGCTGACATGATTCATTATGTGGATTGGAAATTTAGGATGAACTGTAAAGCGTCACTTACGTAAAACCATGTTTCGCACGAAAATTTGTATCATTATCTCCAGTGGTATTAAAAGGCCGGACAAAGTTTGATTTTATACAATTCCTGATCGGACAAAGACATATTAAACAAGACATGTCGGGTGAAATCCGGATGTTGCTGACGTGAGGAATTTGTTGTAAATTCGTTCTCTTCATATTCTATTTATCCCGCTTACTTTTTCACTTACGATGACAAACTTTCTAAAAAACCGTGGTCTAAAAATCATTTTTTCTTAAATATGACGTCCTAACTCCATGTGGCACTTTGTTTTATGAGTTTATCTGATATTATTATTTATTATACATTTCATACACGAATATTCACTTTCACTGAGGTAACTTATATGCTTGCAAACATGGAGGTGATATGAAGTGCATAAGTTCTCGGCTGGAAAAAAGGTGTCTTCTGAGAGAAGTCTGAAAAAGTTGTCTCGTTTTCTCAGTTTTGTTTGGAAGAAATCTGTCACCTTGAAGATCTCATAGTTCATTAATACCCTCTCAAAATGCATTAGGCCTATACAGTAATTTCCTTCTTTCTTATTCTGCAGGCCACAAAATAGTCCAGTCACCAGGTACTTTGGCCTGGAAAAAGGCCCGAAGTTAATGATCTTTTAATATATTGTATGTGGGTATTCTGTGTTGTAGAATCCAAGTTTTCCAATTCGAGAACCCTGTGCGAACTTCAGGGCAGCCGAAAAACCCCTAAATTTTGGGGCTTTTTTCAGTGTTTTCCTTATAACTCTTAAACAATGCATTTTAGCCTAAAACCTTTAATTACAAAAGTGAAAGAGCATGAAATTTCCTATTATTTTCATTGTTCAAATGTTTTCTAAAATCAAATACGTACCGAGATATGGCTCTTCAAATATTTTAAAATTTTACAAAATATCGAGAAACTGCGAAAAATGGAGCATTTTCCCTAGTAACTTTCATCTATAAACATTTCTGTATGAATAACGTTCAATAACCTACACAATAGAAAACCCATTCTTAATGAGATGTTCATTTAAAAATAAAGTACATGGTTATCCATGTATAAAAATGTATTTTATAAAAATTTATATTACATGTGAATATATTAACAAAGTAGATAATATGTAAATTATTACAAATTTTCCATTAATATTGATTCATAGAAGCCGTGACCTCTTTGCTCCCGATGGAAAATCAGCATCATCTCTCAGTAATTCCTCCTGAACAATGATCTTACAGATGATGTCCTCCTTTGCTGCCATTTCAGCATTCACTCCTTGGAGGAAGAAGATCTTTGCAGCAGAAAATGTGCAGTAATTGACTGCATAAGGTTGTATGGGGTAAGACTACATCACGCACGTTCTAGTCAGTGTGCAAGACCTACGTGGACTACGTACACTTGGGGTATAACGCCCTAATAGTATTGGATGGATACCTTAGTGACGTCGCTTACCAGAACACCAAAGCAGCTGAACGATACTGCCGGGCTTTACTGCAATAGTCCAGAAAACTTATATTTTAGTTAACAACGGTCATTACACTGTCACAAGAAAAATGTCTGTCCAACCACAAGTGACCACTTTATTTCAATGCTGATGACTGAAATGGGTAAAGCAAAGGGTATCGAGGTTAAGCAGGCAATCGAGGCAATAGAAGATGCCGATGTCATTATAGTGAAAACTCAATATCTGAGGCTGCTGACTCCGATAGTGTTACTTCCACAAGTGAAGACGTCTATCTCTTAGTATTGCTGACTGCATTAGGCTCTTCTGATAAGAACGTTTATTTCCAAAAGATCGGGAGAGGTAATACCCCCAGTGTTTTGTCTTTATCAGCTTCGTGCAAATGTAATACTTAGGACATTCTTTCCTTCATGCAGCAAGCGGGTGTGACAATACATCTAACCCATTTGGACAAGGAAAGAAGAAAGTTTTCACTATTTATGAGAAAAAAACTTTCTCTGTCTGACATCGTCTGACGAAGCAACACCACGCCAAATTTCGAAAGCAGGGGCAAAGTTTCTTGTGATACTGTACGGTGAAGACATGGACACAGATACTCTGGACGGTCTTCTCTACCGAATATTTTACAACTCCGTGGCAAATCCAAATCCAACCTTGCCAGATTTCCCCCTGCACAAGATGCAGCCCGGTACCATTCTTTTTGTACCTATCTGCAAGTGCAGACGTGGCTTGGCTACGAAAAGTTACTATCAATTTAACGAAAAGAGGGCTGATCCCCATAACAATGACCATGGATGCCGCTCATGAAATGTTGTTGTACATGTTACAATGAAAGCGAACGACAGGGTGTAGCACCGGTTCTTTTAGCTGCAAAAAAGCAGGACTCCTGTACTCAGCCATCTGCAAAAATTGTGCAGGAAATGCTTGAAAAAATTCGCCTGAGACCAACATCAACAAGGGAAACACGGACATTGAGTGCGACGACGAGGAGGACATCATCAATGAGATCATTGCTCAGGAGGAATTACTGAGAGGTGATGCCGATTTGCTATCGGGACCAAAGAGGTAAAGGCTTTTATGAATCAATATTAATGGATAACTTGTAATAGTTAATATATCCACACATCATAAAATGTAGTTGTAATTTTATAAAATAAATTTTTATACATCGATAATTGTGTACTTTATTCTTAAACGAACATCTCATTAAGGATGGGATGTCTAGTGTGTAGGTTATTGAACGTTATTCATACAGAAAATTTTAAAGAAAGTTACTAGGGAAAATGCTCCATTTTCGCAGTTTTTCGATATTTTGAAATTTTTTCAAATCTTTGAAGCGCCATATCTCGGTACATATATGGTTTTAGAAAACGTGTTATCATTTGTATAATCTGTTACATTTTTATTCATGGAATAGTCTTAATAAATCCAACTCTCGTGGGATTACCTATGATAAGATGTTCTTCCTATTAACGGTAACATGCTTTTTAAGTAGCAGATTTTCATCAATCGATAGAACTGGATTTGCTATTGGTAACTGAAGACAAGTGACTGCGTATTTGTACGGATTCAGAAGTCAATTAACGAATTAAGTAATTAATTACAATTAATTATATTCTGATAGATCATAAAGTTTGTCTGTCGGGTGAAGACATAAACACAATCTTTTGTTTTGAAATCTAAAAATTCAAATTGTTGTGTGATATTGGCCATTTGCTCTTTGGAAAAAAAAACAATCTGAAAGTGATCAAAAAATGGGTGCTAAGGAAAATATTTGGGCCTAAGAGGGATGAAAATTAGGATTGAAGAAAATTTTATAATGACGAGCTTCATAAGCTGTACTCTTTATCGAATATAGTAAGGGCAATTAATTCACGGAGGATGAAATGGGGTGGACCGTTGCGATCTTGAGGGAGGAAAGACATGTCTCAAATATATTGACTGGGAGACCCGAAGGTAAGAGACCATTTGGAAGACCTAGGGATAGGTGGGAGGACAATATTAGGATATATTTAAGGGGAACAGGACTTGCGAGGGATGGGTGGAAGGAATTAGCACAGAATATGGTTGAATGGCGAGCTCATGCAGCGCGTCAATTGAACCTCCGGTTTCTATAAAGCAGATAATTTTCGTTTAGCTTGCTTACGAATTGTATAACTTATTGCCATTGAGTAAGTGTGTAAGTATAATTAATTGTACTTCTATCAGACTGAATGTATCACATATACTTATATAAGAATTGGCTATCGGACACAAGTATCGACATAAGGTATTCACAACGACTAGTTATATCAACAAAAACCTATAACCTGAAATTTTATTGATGTAAAAATCAATTTCTACTGTGCAGCTGGTATGAAATGTCTCCTATTAAATTTATTATTTATTATCAGTATATTTATGTAACTATACGTTATCCACAACAATTGCGCAAATTATCCTGTACACATACACATTGTATGAACCTTTAAAGCAGGTATGGGCAACCTTTGGAAAAATGTGGCCTAAACTTTAGGATATCTATGAAGTCGCGGGCCGTAGATAATAGGTAATCCTGAAAAAAATAATCATGATGCGGTTTTCGATATTTATAAAGTATAATGCTAAAGTTACATGAATGAGAACAATATCGAACTGATTATGGGTATGTATTTACTTATAATCAGCAGAAATTAATGAGAAGCTTGAGCTTGAATTTGAGAAACAAGATAATCATTGTTGGCATCAATTCCACTAATACGCAAGCGCAGAATATTTTCAAAATTTCCATTTGTAAGTCTGGTTTTATACTTTGATTTATTAGTTTTCATCATGTAAAAGAACTGTTCACATTTTATAAGTACTTCCAAATGCACAAATAATTTTTCTTGAAAATGCTCTCAGCTGTGGGTACTTTTCTTCGGCAAGGGATGTTCTGTAGAAATCACTTAGCTCCACGTCTTCAAATTTTGACTTCAAATGTGTGTCTTCCTGAAGCTCGATCAACTCCATTTGCAGGTGTGTCGGAGCCTTCTCGACGTCACTTTTCATCGGAGTAGCAAAAAAGTTAAAGCAGCTATCCATGTTTTTGAAGTCTGAAAATCTATTTAAAAATTGCTCCGACAGTGATTTCAGTCTTCAGTATATTGAGTGTAATCAATATTTTCGTGAATGGATAGTGTTGAAAAATGAAAGCAGCTTCTGGATCGTATTTGTGTTTCCCACAAGCGAATTTTGTTCTGGAACGCTTTCGAATGTCTGCACAATTCGTTTACCAACTGACCTTGTTTTTTAAGCTTCAAATTCAACTTATTCAAGTGACCCGTGATGTCAATTAGAAATGCTAAATCACATAATCATTTCTGATCACTGACTTCAGGCAAAGGTTTTTCTTTGATTTCCATAAAGTCAGTTATTTCCTGTCTAAGATCGTAAAATCTTTTCAGCATTTTGCCTTTGCTTAACCATCTTACTTCGTAATATGTTACGTCACCATGTTCTGAAGATAGGTCATCCAGAAATGCTTTGAACTGGCGATGGTTAAGCGCGCGGGATCGAATAATATTAAGGGTCTTTATTACCACATCTGGTGGCACCAGTTGCAGCATTTTTCTAGCGCTGACCGGAAGGAACACTCTCGTAGTTCAGGCTTTTGTTTCCCCCTCTCACTATCTTGTTGGCGTGAACCGAAAATATTACATTTTTGAGTGCAATTTTAAAATGTTCCGCGGGCCGGATCAAAAGACGGGGCGGGCCACATCCGGCCCGCGGGCCGGGCGTTGCCCATATATGCTTTAAAGTGTGAAATTGTATTTTATATAATTCTCACTTATTACATTGTATCTACTACAGAACTAGTGCTAATCTAATTAAAAATGTAATCTTGTAAGATTTTGTTTTATATGTTTTAATAATGTAAAAAATACGTTGAATACAACCACCTGCACAGAACTCATTTACTGTTAGGGCACATATATAGTACTTTGTCAATTGTATTGGTCTATTTTTTAAATGGTTAGGTTATATATTGTTACATAAGTCTAGAAAGTAACTTAACAAAAGCAAGAAAACACTTTACTAACGAAATAGTATTGTTGGAAAACAATTTTCTAACTTAGCGAAATGAACATAGGCTACGGGTTGAAATAGTATTTTATACCAATAATAGTCTTAGAGAATAGCCATTTCAGAATATAAATTTTAAAACCTCAAATAAGTCCATGTAAGTTTGTAAGCTTATCATTAATATGTTGTAGAAATAATTTCCCGATTTTGATAAGCATGTGTGAAGGAATATGTTCGTAGTGCTGTTTGTCAGAGCCCAATGTAGGCCTATTGCAACTTCCAAAGTGGTATATGAACACTGCAAACAATATTGTTGTCTTGAGAACTGAATTGCATTTGATGAATATTTTCACAAATTAATAATAATAATAATAATAATAATAATAATAGTTTATTCAACCTGAAGAAAGTTAAGACCGTAAGGCCTTTTCTTCCACTAGGCCCCTAATTGAGCATTACTCCGGTACTGGTGAACCAATTTGGTCGAAAATCAATAAGCTTTGTCCTATGGATAACAAGTTTCATAAAAATCCGTTAAAGCGTATTCCAATTATCGCGCATAAGCTTACAGACGGACGGACGGACAGGCAAACTTTTCCCAACCACCAAACAATTTCATACAGTACCATACTGGCACTTAATAAACGATAAAAAATAAGGCGATAGACAGCGCTGATTGGTTGAAGTTTTATATAGCCCATCCTTACACCGGATTTATGAGCTAAATAGGATAATAATAATAACAACAATGATAATAATAATACCATGACCAAGACTAGATTAACTTTGATTTACAGCTAGCATCAGCTACTTAAGCCCTTCATCGTTCAATATCATTGTGATACGATTATGATGGCACGACGACCGACGCATAAGTTTCGCTTATGTTCGTTTATGATTTCATCGTTTTTTGTTTCGGGATTTCTTTGTGTATCGTAGGCTAGAGCAAACAGGGAGAGAGAGGGCGAGGGCTCATTGTGTGATCGTTGTGATGAGATTTAGCTGCAGATAACAATCAGTATTTTCCATTATTAAAGCGTCTGGGTAGAGTAATCCATTATTAATGAGAGAGAATTATCAATGGCGTCTGCTTTTAGGCACACGCGGCCTTTTGTCAACATTAGTTAGCACAGATTACACCCTATTAATCCCAAACGATTAACTCCCGAATCGATGTTCGCCATCTATGTGAAAATAATTTCGCACTATAATGGGGGAGAGATGAATGATGGGCTCTGGTTTTAACATATAGCAAATGCAAGAGCGTCGGTTTTCTAATTATAATGTATGATATTAATCTCTCATTATTTACTACGCTCTTTTGTTTTATACTCATTGATTCATTTATATGGCCCTCAGGTCATCAATTCAACTAAAAATTAGAACATAATATTGATGTAAATTAAAATAAATGAATTCTGTCGCGGATGTTAGCTATTTATTGTTTATTATAAATATCATTAAACCCAACTTCTCTTACAAGGTAATGTTTATTGAAATACATGTTTTCTTATAGGCCTACCCTATGTTAATATTAAGTTTAATAGTTTCTTATCTACAACAATTTAAACTGTAGCGCCAGCATCTGACTGCCTTACCTACACTTTAAATTTGAAGGATTTCAGAGGAAGAGAAGTAATATACTGTATATGTAAATCCAGTGTAGAAGATAATATAATAGGGATGCAAAGGTTTTTTTTTCAAATGTCAATATACCTAAGATTTTTCTCCTGATCGATTTTGGTAAACATCGTTCAAAGAATGTAGATGTGCAAAAATACCATATACTAAGGGAGAAATAGTAAGGGTGCTTTTCAAAAATACGTAGTATAGACTTTTAGGGCATATGAGAATAATTTGATAGGCTTAATCAAAGCCCAAAACATATAAATATTTATACAGAACACTTAATACGAGCTGAAATTGGAAGAGGTAGTTTGTCCAAATGTTTTATTGCCTAGAATATTTTCTATTTCTGGTGGAATTGTACGTGAAATTTGGGAAAGATCGGTTAAAGCAGTGTTTCTCAACCTTTCAGTATTCGCGGCCCAGTTTTCAATCATAATTTTCATCGCCCCCCCCCCCACTTACAATAAAATGTATACAACAATAATGCATTCTGAGTATTTTGGAGGCCCCTGAAATCGAGAATCTTTTCCGCACTTTGTAAAGACATGGGTTCGGTGCATTCACAGTTATTATTTTATTGCGAGGCAAGATGGTTATCACGTAGGAAATTTTTACGTGTTTATGAATTAAGAGAAGAAATCGCCATTTTTCTAGAAGAAGAAAACAGACCGGAAGCCGAGAATTTTCGCGATGGTTTATTTGTGATGAAATTAAGCTACTTGGTCGACATATTCGAGAAATTAAATATCTTGAACCTTCAACTCCAAGGAGCAAATACACATATGTTGGATACGAGTGATAAAGTTAATGCTTTTTGCAGAAAATTGGATTTGTGGAGCAGAAATTTAAAGCAAAAAAAACTAACAATGTTTGCAAATGTGGATGAATGTATTAAAACTTACAACGTTGAAGAAGAACATGTATAAGTTGTTTTTGTAACCATTGAAAATCATTTAGCCACGCTAGAAAAGAATTTTAAAAAGTATTTTCTTGCAGACGATAACTTGATAGAAAGTTGCGAGTGGGTGAGGGATCCATTTCATAATACTCCCGAAGGACTTTCAATTGATGAAGATGAAAAATCCATAGACTTCACGACAAGTACCTAAACCAAAAAACAATTTAGTGATAAATCACTATTTGAATTTTGGGCAGCAGTAGATGATGATTTTTCTGCACTAAAAACCAGAGCATTTCGCATTCTATTGGCATTTTCAATATCCTTCCTTTGCGAAACTGGATTTTCTGCTTTGGCTTCGTTAAAGACAAAATATAGATCTCGGCTAAATATAGAAACAGAACTGAGAGTGGCTATTTCTAATATTGAGCCTTCCTTCGAAAAACTTTGCTCTGCAAGACAGGCCCAAGGAAGTCACTAGTAATTATTTAATTTGTTTTTAATTTAGTATGTTTTGATAAAGTGAGTTTTTATTTAGTAAGTTGTTTTACTTTTTTCTTAATATGTCGAAATGTATTTTGTTTTCTATGTGTATGTTTTTCTGTCAGTTAATAATTTTTTAAAATAATATTTTCTTTTGGATATTCTCGCGCCCCCCTCTAGTCTGCTCGCGCCCTCCCTCTAGTCTGCTCGCGCCCTCCCCTAGGGGTCGCGCCCCACAGGTTGAGAATCGCTGGGTTAAAGCATAAAGAAATTATAGACTTACAATGGGGGTAATAACACGTAGGAAGTGTTTTGCTCGTATTAATTTTCCTCAAATTTTTTCGTTCTATAGGATCTGAATTCATAAGTTAGTAAAAACCAGCAGTAGAATTTACGAGAAGATTTGCATAGAGTTTTCGCATTATGGGAAGAAAACATCCAAACATTAATGCCTATAATTTTTCCTGGTTCTACAGGGTCTGTTCACGAGATCGGATAATATTCTGTGAAAGAATGTAGAATTTAATAGATATTTCATAAAAGGGTAGAAAACAGATAAGAGTGATGTATTCGGTGATTTTGTAGCCAGTTTTTACCTGATATTACAGGGTTCATTATGTGAAGTCTCGCAATAATGTCAGAGAACATATATTTATATACAGATCATATAACAGTGGTTGAAACATTTAAGGGGTTTTTCGCCCAATATTACTATTCCCTAACACTTTCTCTTGGCTCTATAGGGACGGGTGTAATATCTGGTAAAAACGCGTTGAAGAATGCACCATATATTTATATAGACAATATATAGCCCTAAAAGGGTTATAAAACAGCTAAGCAGTGGACTGTTTTAATATTTTGGTGTATAGAGTTTTCCCCTCATTCTACAGATTCTGATTCTAAAATTTAGTAAAAATCGGACAAAGAATGTAGATTTTTACAGACACAGGTCCTAACATACTCGGGACCGAAAAGACGTAAGATTGATTTGTTCAGTTATTGCCTAATGATTTTTAATGGTTCAACAGGATCATTGTGTAAGGTCTGCTATATATATATAGGCCTTGCACTTGAGGGGTGTTATAATTGCACTGACCTACTTTGTATATTCGTGTTTATTTATTATTAATTGTGGAGATAATTCAATTTAAAACATATTATGATGTTATTATGTAAAAGAAACAAAAGCACGGAAATACTGAACAATGAGCTATATATATGTCACTAATTTGAAATAGAATAGAGGTCAACCTAGGTTAAGTTAGAATGAGTAACTTTAAACAATGAGTTGTTTACTGAGGAATTTCCAAGTAAAATGCTTACTGCAATTTACTGTATAAACACCAATATTCAGATTAGCTTAACGGCTATCCAAACTTATGAGGAATATCATAAGCTATACCAGAAAATTAAGTTAGACAGGAAATTCTGTCTACTGGTTAACATAGAATTTACACATAATATTTAGTGCTTAATAATATTATTACTAAGCACTAAATATTAAATTAAAAAGAATGTAAATAACCAATGTATGCTATTACTGAAACGGTAGTAATATAGCTAAGATGATATAGGCTTCTGACTCCTAGAATTAATTTAAGTTTCTTTCTTTTCAGGTAAGGTATCCCGAAAATAGAAAGGAAGAAGGAAAGAGACTAGGTAAACAGAGGTCTACCACGTACTCCGGGATCAGCAGGCGAAACTGTGAATTTACTAGATTAGTTTAAGTACACTAAAGAAACACGGAATTCAACAACCGTTTCTATTTATTTAGAACGTTATAGAGTTAGATCAAACCAGATAAACACATACACATTGCTACGTACTGAAGGTCCTTCACTGGAAACATCGAAACACTTCGTTGCCTAGTGCCAAGGGGAAAGAGACTCGCATAATAATAATAATAATAACAATCATAATAATAACACGCTAATACACTTTCTTTCTACAACTTGAAAGGATGCTCCTTCAGCTAATTGCAAACATAATTTTCAACCGATACTCGGCATAATTCATGTGTTTGTGAATGTAATTCCTTTTTTAAATAATTTTCAATATTCTTACACTAAGAAAGGTGGTAAACTAAAATATAACATTATAGTGCAAAAGATTTGTATGTAAAGGCACCAATAATAACATATCCTTGAGGGTATCAGGGAGACACTAACACTCACTGATGATTATTTTTCAAGTGGTAGAGATGCAGACTCCAGTAGCTAAAAAAAACGCTTGTACGTAGAAGAGCGAACAAATTAAATACCATGATACGACATAGTATGTTATTGCACACAGGTGAGATATTAATTCGGAATTGTTGTTGTTGTTGTTTGTATCATTATAATTGATAGCCGTTGTCATGAGTGAGAGTACTACTATACGTCAGAAGAGAGTGCAGCTATCTGATGCACTTATCAGTGCTGTTGTCCATATGACAAATTGTTCTGATTGTACAACCCGAATGACTCTAATACAATTTTGTTAAACTCCAATTGTCAACTCAGGTTTCATAAGCATTACACATGAAATGATCCGTCATCTTCTGTCATTTGCAAGTGAATTAAATTAAGGGAACACTCTTACATTCAATGGTAGTAGATTTTCCATCAACACCTTATTACTATGACTGTACTATGACTGCTAGATAATTATCTGGCTAATATTTATCTAACAGAATGCACATTTATGTGAAAATTATATTGGATACATTTACTTCGACTTTTCTTCAAATACAATCTGGAAGAATGCCCTCTGGTGGATAACAGGGGGTTATCCGGTGGATAGAAAGCAGATAGGCTATCGGCAAAGAAGAAGATTCCTAGAGCTTGTTCATCAAACGCATACTCACGCAATGTGTCAACGCAAGCTAAGTGTTTTTTCCATCATTTTATATATGTACAGTGACTAGTTCCAATTTAAATCATCCGCTGATCTTTCTTGTGCTGATTCAGCTAAAAGTAGGCGCAACATTACGTCAGCCTTGGTCACGCGCTTCTGTGTGGCAGGTGGTTGCTTGAGAGACGCTACTATAGTAGGGCTGTTTTAAGTTGGCACAGAATACAGCAGGTAGCTGAAAGTTACTCACTCCACTGTCCCCCACTGGCAGAGTGGTAGAGAAATTTGTGGGGTAATACAGAAATTTGTAGTCCAAGTATTTCCAGATGTCATTCAGTTGTCGTTTTAAAAGCAGACGTGGCGGCTTGTTATTGTGAAGAGTGTTGTACTAAATATTTATTTATTTTATACTAGCTGAAAAGGCCCGGCGTCGCCCGGGCTTTGTATTTTTTAATTTGAAATTAACTTATGGAGAACTTTCGATTTTGAAACTCTAGGTCCTTATATAATATGTATGTAGAACTTGAAATGAAGAAAAAGATTTATCACACTCAAACTATTCCATCAGAAAACGCTAGATATAGCTTTTTATGGTTCAAAAAGGATGTCGAATGCTGCATTCCGTTGCTTCTACACATCATGCTTGGGAGGGGTTGAAATAAGAAGAAACATAAATTACAAAAGATTGTACTGACTTGACGGAAAATTTTACTTCTCATTCTCAAGTTACCATACAATCGTTTCGGGGCTGAAATAAAAGAGAAATGAGAAACTTTCATACTTTCCTCCCCTAAAACCCGGGACATAATATACTGCGAGCATAGGACTCAAAATGTTCCATCCATGCTTAGGGCCTATGATAAACATCCCTATTTCTCAACTAATACAAAGCCTACAGCTATGGATAACGTATCAGCGGAAAGGATTATTTACAGACTTCTGATATAGCATACTCACACACTTAAGTTGTCCCTGCAATACCTCTTATTCTACATCAAAATGTGAAGTGAGAAAATATTTCTTATGTCCATGGTAGAGAAAGTTATGTGACTGCATCACAATGTGCTTTATTTTCGTGGATTTTATACTTCAAGAATTATTTTTACAAATGTATTACATCGATAGCATCAAAATTCGTTAAAGTCCAATATTATGTAGTGTCCAAAGCCCCATATGAACTGTGTAAACAATAAAATTTTGTCTTGACAACTGAATGGGAATTCATTTTTTTAGTATAATATTCTCACAAATTATATAATTTTCAAGGGAAGGAGTGATTTTCTTCAATTTTAATGTTGACAGCTATACTTTTCGGGCTTAACTGGGTATGTGTGCAAAATTTCGTGTAATTTGGTAAAGAAATGTAGATTTGCATAGGGAACAAACATAAACATACACACTTTCTATTTTATATATTAGATTTCCAAAGTGTATTATAATATTCATCTTTATTCGATTTAGCTTTTATTGCGTTTTTTATTTCATTGACATTCGTAATAATCGTGTTTGGTGTTGGTAAACGAGGAAAACCCTTACAATCACATGTATGCAATATACATAAATTCTTTGAAGAAGAGTTGGACGCTCTTAAAAACGGAAGGCCGACCATATCAGTGACAAATGTTATTGACAGAACTTCTGCTGCTACTGGTGTTTCTTGGAGAACAGTGTACCGAATATTAGACGAGAAAATAAAATCGGTGGAAAATGGAAATGTTCTACGCACACCTGGAAAAAAGCGACCTGATAGGACTCCTGTGAAGTCTACAATTGATCCATTCAATGCTGCTGCCATACGCCGTGCGATATATGATTAAAACTCATCACGCTTTCTACCGGCATTGGAAAAAATACGCGTAGCACTAACACAAGGAAATCTGTTTAATGGAAGTAAATGGGCGCTGCATAAGATATTAGAACAATTAAAATTCCGATATGTAAGAAATAGCCAGGGACAAAAAATGTTAATGGAAAGATCTGATGTCGTTGTCAAACGGTTCAAATACTTACGGGAACTGAAAGTCTTACGCAATTCTAACCGTCCGATTATTTATTTAGACGAAACGTAGGTTAATATAAACCACACCAAAGGCAAGTTTTGGATGTGTGAAAACTAGGGCTGAAAATCGATTAAAATTTCTAATCGAGTTAACGCTTGACTTTAATCGATTAATCGACAAATAGGTCGGTATTTTAGACGAAACCAAAGTGTACATTTAATATTGTTTTACACGTTTAATAACTACTACACTACAGATAATCAGAAGAAATCCTGAATTAATGAATACCATTATTAGTTAACTAGTGAAAGAATATATACAAAACTTACATTTCCGGTTACTTTTTCAGTCAAGACTTGAGACATACGAGTTTGTTGATATTTGAATGTTCAAGAGACGATCTTAGCTTGTTTACAATAATACCGGTAGCACTAAAAACTCTCTCACTCGGCACTGAGACAAGAGTTTGGTCATTTGACCCATTTCTCGAAACACGTTTTTCAGAATTCGACTAAACCGATTAATCGGAAAATGTAATTGATCGACGATTAAATATTTAATCGATTAATCAGCTCAATTAATCGATTAATTGGTACAGCCCTAGTGAAAACCCTGATGGCGAACTTGAACCACCTCTGCGAGTGCCCTTAGGAAAAGGACAAAGATTTATAGTGGTGCATGCGGGATCTGAATCTGGTTTTATCCCCAATGCTCTATTATATTTCAAGTCTAAATCCACCAAGGATTTCCATGAAGAGATGGATGCAACCGTTTTTAAGAACTGGTTTGTTCAAAATTTAATTCCTAATATTCCTCCAAATTCTGTAATAGTAATGGATAACGCTAGCTACCATTCGAAAGAACTAAACAAACCTCCAACATCCTCCACGTTAAAGGCAGACATGCAAAAATGGTTAAGTGAACGAGATATCAAATTTGATCCCATGTCAACAAAACCAGTACTGTACAGGGGCGGATCCAGCGAGACATTTTGGGGGGGGGAACCAAAGTAGAGAGGGAAGTTTTTACTCATAAAAATCAATTATTCCCAGTACACAATTGAAAACAAAATGAACATTTCAGCATTTTCTTACAAAGGTATTTCAAAATAATGAATGTCGTTGCTTTAATTTAAGTATTTGGGTTATGTTCTAATCAATTTTGAATAATTTTTGCTTAATGTTACAAATTTGGGGGGGGGAAATTTACCCCATTTCCCCCCCCCCCGTGGATCCGCCCCTGGTACTGTATGACATAATTAAATCAGTAAAAGATAAGCACAGGCATTACGAGATAGATACGATAGAGCAACAACATGGGCACACTGTTGTACGTCTACCGCCATACCATTGTGACTTAAACCCTATTGAACTAATATGGGCACAGGTTAAGGGTCACGTGGCAAAAACGAATATTAATTTTAGAATTAGTGACGTAGAAAAACTGTTCAGGGATGCAGTGGAAAAAGTTAATTCAGTGCAGTGGAAAAATGCGTGTGATCATGTAAAAACAATTGAGGAATTTTATTGGGTCAAAGACGGTCTTGTGGACGAGGTGTTGGACAAATTCGTTATAAATTTAGACGATTCATATTCTGATGAAAGTGACGTAGGATCAGAAGATGAAAATAATCTAGACTCCTCAACTTCACTGACCACCACTGCTTCTTGTAGTTATACACGGATGGTGTTTCGCCCCTTCCACCCTCGCCATAGTGGCAGCAGCACATTTTTGGAGCGAGTAACCTTTTACAGTAGTATCTGTTTCTATCTCTTTCTTTCCAATACCTGACTTCTGCCAAACATTTTCTGTCTCTTTATTCTGAACTGTGCCATCTTAAGACAGACCTACTATAGCAGCGTCACTAGGCTTTGTCAGTATTAATTCTGCAGATACACGGGTAAGACGTACTCTGATCTGCTCTGATTTCGCGGGTTTAACAAAGGCTTCTGGCGCCCTTTGTATTATACCTCGAAATCGTTGAAATAAAACTTCCATTACAAGTTTTATTTATTCCGCTAAATTATTTATCATAATTAAAGCATTTGTCATATTCAATGCTTATTGGATCTCGTTTATAAGTTCCACAAAGTGTTAGTGTGGTGACATCATAGCGCATCCGCGAAGCTAACATTAAGTGAACAATCAAGTTCCAATATCTGTGAATATACTTAAATAACAGTAAAATTTATTACCATTAATTTCATATATAATTTATTGGTAATTACAAATTTTACATAGTTACTTACAGTGGTGCAACATCTTCCCGCGCCATTTTAGTTCATTGTTTTCAAAGTGTTTTCTACATTTATTATTAACGCTTCATATCTTAATCAACCAGTAGTTTACAAGTGTGAATAAAGTGCAAGTTTAATAACATGTTTAGATTGTTCGCCAATTATAACTCCTGGGATCCCTGAAATTCAGAGACCTCGATACATAGTCCATTCTTGCTCTAATTACGGTCCTCCAATCACTCCAGAGATTTTGTACTTTTCTACCCTATTCCTACATTTTATTCATATCGCTCCGGCTTCATACCCGAACCCTACACAATGTCTACCTATTCCTTTTTCCTTACAAACTCGTTTTGAGAATGATCTTGCTGTTGGTGTAACTATTCAACAAATTATATGCATAGGTAGGTTGTGCAAGGTTGTGCAAGGGGTTCTGACTACGAACTCAAGATGGTCTTTAGTTCGATGCGAGGTCTTCGAACGCAAGATGGTATTGGATTCCAGGATTCACTCGAACGTAAGATGGACTTATGTTCAAGGCAAAACTGTAATGCTACGTTAAAAAGGGCGTAATTCATGTGAGGTTAATATGGAGGAAAGAAAAAAAGGAAGACGAAAGACAGATGGAAGGAAAATAAGAAGAAAAGAAAGAGAGAAGGAAACATAGAAAGAAAGTCTTAAAACGAGGGTACAAAGGGCAAAAGTGACATTGTGTGGTTATTAAACAACCAAAAGAGCAATGTAATGAGCAAATAAAATCAAAACGTGGATTAATAAGGGGGGGGGGAAGTGGGCGTGTTGATGAACTAAGAGTGAAGGGGAAGTAGGCGAGGTAATGACGTAAGAGGGGGTAGGATGAAGAAGGAATGAGGAGAAGGGGTCTTGACATAATCAATTTCCCCTCACAGACCATGCCTACTATCTAACTACCTACTTACTTACTCACTTACTTACCTACTTCCTTACTTCCTTACTTCCTAATGGCAATAGACAATTCCTAGGAAAGCTAAAGGAATAAGTTATGTATTTCGTGGAACCCGGAGGTTCATTGCTTAATTGTGCCGGTCATTGGACCCTATTCTGTGCTAACTCCATCCAACCATCCCTCGCAGATCCTACTTCCCGTAAATCTATCCTAACATTGTCCTCCCATCTACGTCTGAGTCTTCCAAGAGGTCTTTTCTTTCGGGTCTCCCAGTCAATAATTTGGAGATCTGTTTTTCCTCCTCCATGTGCGCACCGTGTCCGGCCCATTTCATCCTCCGGTATTTAATTACCCTTACTACGAGTATATCCGGTAGCAAGTACTGGTTATGAAGCTCGTCATCATGCATCTTTCTCCAGGCCCCATTAGCATCTCTCTTAGGCCTAATAATTTCCTAAGCACCCTGTTTTCGAACACTCTCAGATTGTGCTCTTCCCGAAGAGTAAGCGACCGTGTCTCACACTCATACGAGTATAGCACAACCGGTAGGATAATAGTCTTATAAATTTTAATTTTTAGATTTCTGGGCAGGAAATGAGAAGGTAAGAGTTTCTGAACTACATAAAAACAGGCATTTCCTGATTTGAGTCTACACTTAACTTCTTCCTTAACATTATTAAGTGCCAGTATGGTACTTTATGAGATTGTGTGGGGGACGGGAAAATGTCTGTCCGTCTGTCCGTCCGTCTGTCCGTGTGTCTGTAAACGCGATATCTCAAATACGCTTTATCGGATTTTAATGAAACTTGGTATAGCCTACGCATTTATGGGAAGAAGCCTATTGATATTGGACCAAATCGTTTGACCGGTACAAGAGTAAACCCCAATTTAGTGTCTATTTCAAAGGCGCGATACGCTTTATCGGATTTTCATGAAACTCGGTAAACGCATTTATAATGTCCATGGGAAGACGTCTACTGATAATGGACCAAATCGGTTGGCCGGTACCGGGACAATGCCCAATTTAGTGCCTTCTTTTGGTAATATATCAGAAAGGCGCGATAACTCAAATACGCATTATGGGATTTTCATTAAACTTGGGATACGCATTTGTAATGTCCATGGCAAGAAGCCTGTTTCTTTTGGACCAAATTGGTTGAACGGTAGCAGGGTAACGATTGATTGAATTTCACATTTTAAAAAAAATCATGTCTATACTGCAATGTCGCATTTCTAATCATGAGGGCTTTGACTCCAATGCAGTAAGATGTTTTTTTATTTCGTTTATCAAGTTTAAATTGAGTACTACATGAATACTGTTATATAGGCCTACAGAAGGTATATTACTGCCAAATAATAATTAGCGGAGTTCTTTGCTACTGAATTATGTGAAGTGTTGACATATTTTAAGAATTTCGAGTTGCAATACATTTAGCTTTGACAAATAACACTATTCCTTCACGTATGGTTATCAAACCCGACAGTTAAATTGAGCGAGATTGCCAAAACGGTAACGTCTTGGACTCGTATTCTGCAGGTCCCAAGTTCAAATCTCAGAGCCGGCCAATTTGACATGGATTTTTATTTTTATGTGAGTGTGCGATTGTCAAGATATCACAAATCTGTAGTTCTACTGATGCTGGACTTTTTGATCTGATTAAAAAAAAACTTCTGCATTCCATAATTACAATTATAATTGATTCAACAAAAGCATTCTGGCACTTTGTTCCACCAGTTTACCTGATTTTTTGTATCTGTGATTACTGCTCCCAGATATTGTAATTTCTCCTCTTATTCGAACGGTTAACCTCTATTCTAATATTTTGTAGCGCATTATTTTGACGTTTCATGACCACATAATTATTTAGCTTCTTTCGTTATTAATTTCTAGTCCAACATTCTTGCAGGTATCTAAAGACTTTCTGCATTTCTCACGATTGTGTTTATGTCATCGGTGATCTGAAAAACGTCGTCTGCTGAAGCTAAATTTTGGTGATTAACATTTAATTATAGGCCTACCTTGCTTTCCTGAACTTTTATAATGACAGTTTCCAAAGCTAAATTAAAAAGTAAATTCAAGCCGCTTTTAATCGTAAACCTATCTGTTATAAAGTTCCCTACGCTGACTTTGCTACAGGTTCATTTAGACACATTTTGATCAGTCTGACTAACTTCATTGCTATCCCAAACCCATTGAGAATATGGTAAAATTTGTCTCACCTAAATCAACCATTTACTATTTTTAAATCAATGTATAGCTGGCGAACAACTTATTATATTCCCACTTTTTCTCTAGAATTTGGAGAATTCAAAATATTTGATCAATGGTTGATCTATTTCGCATAAATCCACATTGGTGATCTCCAATGATTTCGCCCTCATATGGGGTTAATCTTCACAGAATTATATTACACAGTATTTTGTATGATGTTGATAGGAGAGGCATTCCCCAATAGTTATTACATTTGGCTCTATCCCCCTTTTTTCGGACCGGTATAATAGTGGATTATTTCCATTCCTTTGGAAATTTTTCCATTTTTCTATCATAAGAATCAGCTTATAGATCTGAGTTTAATATATCCCAACTTTCCTTTATTAATTCTGGTAGAATTTGGTCAACGCCTGGAGATTTGTGTGTTTTTAGTTTACCTATAGCTGTTTATTCTTCTGTTAGAGTCGGTTCAGCAACCAACCGCTCTGCTGTGAGTATTTCACTTTCTTCACTTTGGACATCTCCATGTACCTTTAATAATCGATTAAAGAAATGTTTCCTTCTATTCAAAATATTATTAGGGGCAGCGAATATGGTGCTATCATTCTCCTGAATTATGTTTGTACTAGGTTGAAAACCTTTCTTAAACTAGTATTTTCCCTTGTAGGGATTCATAACATTTTTGTCTTTACTATTTTCCATTAATTCATTTACTTCGTCTTTGTTCTAATGGTTACAGAGGTTTCTCGATTAGCATTGTTAAGATTTTCTTCACTAGCTTCTTTCGGATTCTGCAACCATTGTAGTTTCGCCTCCTTTTTTTAAAGATAAGATGAGAATATTTATTTGCCGTTTAATTCATGGTATAATTGGCTTCGTCATTGTTTTATACAACAATATACATAAAATTATTTACAATTATGTCTGTAACAGTCTTAGGGAATTGTAATGGACAGCATCATACCACCTGCTATAAATTGCTATAACACACACAATTCTTTGGATTACCTGTCCGTACACAATTTAAAAATAACATACATTAACTGGAACACTAAGATTCTACTACACGGTTACATTTATACTACACATTTGCATCAGAGTGATGCAATAGTGAAAGATCTTAAAAGAGAATTTAAGAAAGTATGCAGATACAAATTTAGCTATTCTATAGGTAATAATACCAGTCAGAATAATACATTGGACATATTACAGTTGTTAAACTCTTCAAGTGAATAAAATGCTTTACCCTTAATCCAGGATTCTAGAACAGTTTTAAATTTGTTCAATGTTACTAAGTGTGAACTCTTAGAGAGTTTATTAAATAGTTGAAGGCTTAAATAAAGAGGACAATTATGTGTTTTGGATCGTCTGGAATAGGGAAGGTCAATCATGTAACTGTTTCTAGTGTCCTATGAATGTACGGATGTCCTATGGGAGAATGCTTAGAGGTTTTCCTTTACGTAAACTATATAATTAAAAATATATAGTCCTGGCACAGTCATTATATTCAGATTATCAAAATGCTTTCTACATGACTCTGTTGGGTTTAATACCAAAATGCATCTAAGTGCTCTTTTCTGCCACTTAAATACTAGTGTGTTATTAGTTGCATTTCCCCACAGCAGAATGCCATACCGGTATATCAAATTGGAATGAAAGAAGGCAAAGTATGAAAATAACATTAAGTTTTCACTGACATTATCTCTGAGCAAAAAAGTAACTCGAGCCAGCTTTTTACATAAAGTTTCAATATGGTTTGTCTAGATTAGTTTTTGGTCTATGTATATTCCAAGTAGTTTCACATATTCATTTTCTTCATTTATAACATTAAGGTTAAAAAATAATATTTTCGGTTTTATTTGAATTCAGTTTTAACAGATTTGACTGTAACCAGAGAGCAGATTTTTCTAGCATAGAAGCACCTCTTTGTTTTATAACATCCAAAGAACTGTGAGTGTTAAGAATAGTAGTATCATCTGCATATTATAATATTGTCCTACAAGGCAGATATGCTGGTTGATCGTTAATATAAACCGTGAATAGAAAAGACCTAGTATGGAACCTTGGAGCACACCTTTTTTAATTCGTAGGAAATCTGAGGCTTCATTATTAACTTTTACCATTTGCACCCTATTATTTAGATAAGATATTATTAAATTAAGGGTCTTCCTATCAACTCCATAGTACTCCAACTTTTTTATTAATATTTCATGTGAGATGAAATCAAAAGCTTTACTCAGTTCCAATAAGGTTGCACTAGAATACATCTAACTTTCAAAACCATTATGGATTTCAGATACAAAGGCTTCGACTGCTTTTACTGTTGACAATTTGGACCTATATCCATATTGTGCATCACTGATGAAATTACTATTTTCAATAAAGGAATATAATTGAGTATGTAAACAAATTTCAACTATCTTTGACAGTATCGGAATAAGGGAAATTGGACGATAATTATTTGGATCTCGTCTATCCCCTTTTTTATGAATTGGCCTGTTTACTGTTATTTTTAAACAGTCAGGAATGATTCCTTCATTTAATATTCTGTTATTAAGAATGTATAAGGGAAACTGCAGTTATTTTGAAATAAACTTAATCACAAAATGCTTTTGAGTTGGATAACTTATTTATTGCCTTTTTTATAACGTTTTCATCACTAATTAAGTCCCATGTAAAATTGAGATTTGTTTTTTGTAATGAACTTGACAATAAATTCAAGGGATCTATGTTGCTTTGATGTGATATCTGATTTTCTTCCTCTGTTGGGTTTAGGTCAGTAAAGTAAGCATTGAGTGTATTAGGAGCTATTGGTATGTCTTCATGGTTCGATTTTGAACTATTAATTTCATGTTTTATTACAGTCCGAGCAGCCTATTATTAGAATTTAGAATAAATTTGTCGTTTGTGTTGCACTTTGTTAAATTAATCTCATTTTTATAGTTTCTGTTTAGTCTATTATATATGTCTCTATAATTGCTGTCTTGTTTACATTTATCATGACGCATTTGAAGCATAATTCTAATTATATTAAGATATGGAGTATACCAATTTATTAGTGCTCTTGACTTGTATTTTGATTTATTTTTCATTTTTTTTATTAATTTAGGGCAGCATTAATTAAATTCTCTAAATAAAATATTTAAGAATAAGTTATACGATTTATTTACATCAATTTCTTTAGTAAATATTTCATACCAATTAATACAATTTAGTCTGTTTCTTAGTTCATCTATTTTCTTCAGACTATCTAGCCTAACACTGTAATACTTATCAACTACTGGGGATACTGGAATCTTTAGCCAGAGACCATCATGATCAGATAGGCCTAGATTCAATACTTCCAGTCCACCATTATTGATATGCACGTTGCTTATGACATTATCAAGGCAAGCATTAAGCCCTATTGGCTTATTAATAAGACAGTATAAATTATGTGACCTTAGTGTATCTAACAATTCTATTACACTCCTACTATTATTTGTTATATGTATGTTGATTTCACCAAATTTGAACATTCTGATATCTTTGTATTTGTTTTTCAAGAAGAAAAGGATCAGCATTTCTATTTTCTCAATGAATGTTTGTTCTTTAGATGAAGGATTTCGATATACAGAGACTATAATCAGGTTATGGGTTTCAATATATATTGCTGCTGCCTAAAATACTTCTATTTCACAAATTTTATTAATATCAACAATGGAGTATTGAATCCCTAAGCTTTTCCTTATATATATATAGAAGCTTCACCATGAGCAGTATTTGGCCTACAGAAGCTACTTGCTAAGTTAAAGTTTAATGGGATACATAGATCAATGTTAGAATCTGCTAGCCAATGCTCATTAATACAAAGTAAACTACAGTTGGAAGTGTCTAATCAATATTGCAGCTGGTTCATTTTATTTCTTACGTTTACTAATTTTATGTACTCATCATCGAACCACGCTTTAATTGGTTTCTGTTCAAGCGGATCTAATTTTTCATGAGCGGATACTTTAATTTGGTTTTTTATACTTTCCCCGGGTTTATCATTCCTAGCATCTCGTTCTGCAGTGTTTTCTATAACTGCAAATCTATTTGAAACCTCGACTAGGTAGGTTTTCCTAATTTGGTCTTCGTCTAGCTTTTTCATATTGATCTCTCTATATCGAAATCTTGCAAAGTTCCTTTGTTTAATGAAAGCTTCTCCCGAACAACCGCAATTATAAGATAATGATTCGAATCGCAGTCAGACCCATAAAAATTCGACCATCAATTACACTAGACTGCCTCCTTGCATATGGACTATATGATTATGAGTCATTCCATGTGGCGAGGTCCATGTGTATTTATGAATATCACGATGTGGGAGATTTGTACTCTTAACCTGTGCCAAAATTCACTAATCTAACCACATTTTTGTTGCTCTGCAAATGGAGATTTTGGTTCCCAATGGTGGGCTTGAAAATATCCTCCCTTCCTATTTTCGGATTGAAATCTCCTAGTACAAATTTCATATGATTTGCCGGAAACTGATCAAATGGTCGTTCTATTGTCATAGTTATCTTTATCCTCTGTTGGTAAGTTATATGGATATTCATAACCATGATGGCACACAACCGTACTCTAAGAATCACATAAGAAAACCTACACCGTGGCTTGTGGTCAAGTTGTTGCTGGTAGTGTGCTTCATACCAGGGGGCTATGTTGCGCCGCAACCCTGTGGGCTCTCTCTGAAGGACCAGCTCCACCAGTTACATGAGGCACCCTGCAGGCGTGCAACACGTGTTTGGGTTTCAGAACCTTGATGGAGGTCGCGGAGTTCCGTGGGGGCTCGCGGTGAAATCTGCTCTCGGGATCCTTTGGGCAGGCCAGTCATTCCATTACCAAGGGTTGGCGCAATGGGCCCAGACTTGTGGCCTAAATGCTTAGGATAGTTCGCAACCCACCTCCCCCTTTCCCAGTGTTCCATACATACATATCATTTCATATAATATTTCACAAAAATGTGTGGGAGCACACATGAAATAATATTAGCATCCGTCCCGTATAGAACCAAACAATGGAAGAAGGGCATATACTGTGTGTTGACTCACAGTATGAGATCATCACATATATCTGGGTACAGTTTACTGGGACATTTTGTGCTAAGGTATAGAATATAACATAATATTTTGGTTGGTACGAGTGGTACCACTGATTGTTTATCGGTTATCTGTTTGAAACTGGTTTCTATCCCCTCCACGAAAGGGAAGGGGCTTAAACTAGTTAACTTTGTGACATGTTCAATGTCACCATGATCATTCTTCTTGTACTATTTCTGCTGTATGGATGTCTACCGGCGGGAAAATATTCTGAGTGACTGTCATGGTATGAAGCGCGTGTGTATTCTGTTTAAGCCTGTTTATCGTCCGTAAGTAGGTGGACTTAGTGAATATTATATACGTACATGCATATAGATTCCTGTTAGCATATTTGCTGTTGACCACAGTACTTTTACCCTTATGGCTTGTGATCTTTTAACATTATACACACGGGGTTACATACCAAGATTGTATGTATGGAATTAAGGCACACGAATATTAAAGGCACGATAATTAAAATCATTTGAGTTGGCACAAAATTAAACAAAATAAATTGTATTATTACTAAATTAATTCTACTGATTTTGGCAATTGAATGAACTATTCGTTCCCCTTTACTGGTTTTCGGGCCAGCTCCTGTTGCAGATTCTGCTGAGGGCCTCCACTGTTCTGCCCCGTTGCTTGTGGTCAAGAGTTGCTGGTGCTGGCTTGGGATACTAACCCAGGGTGTGCCGCGCCTATGGGGCTCCAGTACGAAGGACTCGTACGGTGCACGTGGAGTGGTACCTGGTCATTGTTGTATGTAGGGGATCTCCGTGGGGGCTCGTTGTAGAGTCTGTTGACACGGGGGCCTTAGGGCATGCACATCATTCCGTCTCCTAGGGGGAGCACAATGGGCCCGCCTATGTGGCCTACGTGGGCGAACCCGTCAGGACTCAGCCCCTGAACCATACATACATACAAGTGTAAAGCCTTAAAGGAAATACGACTCACTCAACATAATTTGAGTTGGTAACTATTGGACATGCATCTTACCACTAGAATATGAGTGTTTTACTAAAATGTGCTGACATAAATGACAACAGGAAATTTGGAAATGTATTTCAAAGATAATGAAGAATTATTTGAAGATTTTTGTCCTGGAATGAAAGTTTGCGACAAGAATTTTGTAATGTTATGTTATTCAAAGGTTATTGTTAATTGATCCGAATTGAGAGTAGAAAATGCGGACTGTGGAAAACAATTTCCTCCGTATGAAGTTGTCATTAATTTTATGTATCTTAAGAGTATGAATTGCTGCTAACTCTCCTTCTTGACAAGTATGTCAAGTTTGAAAGGAGGAGAAATGTGCTGTGGGAATCCTTAACAATATTTTCCCAATGTAGTAATTTTGATTTTAAGAATAATATAGAAGGAGTCCGAACTAAGGGACATTACGATGACTGCATTTCCAGTCTATTTAACATGTAAATTTAAGGAAAATCCGAAATCTTTGTAAAGTCTTATCTATTGGAATTATGCGTTATTTTATTGTATTTGAACTGTTGGGAGTTTTACAATTATTACTTTCAGTTTAATGTCACGATAGTTTGGAACGTAGAGAAATTTTATTTCTCGTGGTCTTTATTCTCGCTTGGATTTAATTTGATAATAAATTATTATTTCTGGCTTGATAATATTTTGGAATGTTCTGGATGGAATAATTGGTTTTGGAATTAAGGAAAAAGCCTTGTTACGTCACACAAGAATTATTTCTTTCTGCCGTGAAGTTCGATTGGAATGACGTTACGGGCAGGGATCAACATGCTGCATGACTGGGAGAGATCTTCGCTGGTTTCCGTGCTTCATCCAGGTTTAGATCCTTGCTAGATTCCAGGAATTCGACATTGATAGATTCTCTTTCAAGTATCCATTTTCTTATTTCTGTGTTTTCTTGGTTCACGAAGGAATGCTAAAATGTGAGTCCCGTAAATCTTGTAATGTTTGTTATTTCCTGTGAATATTAAATATTCTGATGTTAAAGGATGTTGTCGTAAGGAAACATGATTTAAATGATTATAATTGCTTTATTCATTCTGGAGTGAAATCACGGAAATAAGAAATTGTGATAAGGAAAATCATTAATATTGTGATTAATTGTAACGAAAATATTAGTGTCATTAATTTATTGGTATTTTAATAAAGTAAATTATATAATATCTTAATGTTAAATTCTTGGATTTAAGTGCAATTCTTCAAATAAGTTGTGTATATGACGTGTGTTTTTTATGAAGGCAGTGTTGCTATTTAAATGTCGTGTTTAATCCACTGCCTTCTAGACTGTAATACTCATAATTCTCGAGACGGCGGTGGTTTAACCATAAGTCCTGTTGATCTCGAGCTCAGAGTTCGGGAGTCACTGTGAGATTACTTGTTGATAATTAAATGTTAGCATATCAGATAGACCTTATAGGCGATGTGTACTGTTACATTATAATTTTCGATAACAATAATTTCATATATATATGAATCGGTGAGATAAAGAAGGGAAAGATTCCAGGTGACCAAACTTTAGGGAAACTGGAAAAAACTTTATAGTTTATAAACTAAAATTCTGATAGCCAAACTCACTATTGCAAAGTTATAGCCTATAACCTTATCTATCATATCCACCTGTTTAATTGTTAATTTTGTTCTTAATTAAGCTGGTGTATTTATTCAAAGTTGGTGGAATCTTTCCCTTTTCAATCTCACTGCAGTTTTAAGCAGGAAAAATTAAATAAAAACATTTGTTTTGGTCTAAAAGTATTACTGTATTACACTAAAACAAAATATAGGATAAATAAACACTCTTCACAAACGTTAAGACATTAAAAAAACCGTAGGTAGTGTCAAAAACTGATAGCTTAGAAAAGAGTAATTGCTTTTTTCTATCTTTTACTCATTGGCAACCTCGACATATACTTAACTGAGTGTTAACAATAATGAGTACTTTAAAATCTAAAAATGATCATAATTAATTCACAAACCTTAAAAATAATAAGAGTATGACCAAAACTTTCACTGCCTATAACAGCATAAATATGAAAGGAATATTTTATTTTTTCATGCAAAAAGATGCGTTTACGTGTAAAGAACAAAATGGCTATCTCAGTTCAAAACCCCAAAAAAGTGGAACTTTTCCCTTCTTCATCTCACCGATTCATATATATATATACATTTGTAGTTAAAAACAAGTTCAGCTATAAATACAACTTGATAAGCCTAAGTGCAGTAGTGAATTTTTAACTAGCAAAATTAAGCTTCCTTAAATTATAGACTATTTGATAGAAGTGTTTTAAACTTAAATAAGTTATCCCTTCCCCTTTATACTCATATCCAATTTAATATAATTACGAAGACAAGTATTACATCGCACTTCTACCAAATGTTAGGCTATGTTAATAATTCTGAAATCTAAATTATTTTTCTTTGTTATTGTTATTACTGTTATTATTATCGTTAGCAATTTTACAGCAACTTTCAGTTAATTTATTCCACCTTTTCTCTAATGATTCACTTGCGGCACTCGTATGGCAGTATAGTAGTAAAAATCTGGATACTCACTTCATACCCACATTCGTAAGTCTGATAACAATCAATTAGAAGAAATTTCAGAAGGAATAAATTTGAATTAAATTATGTTAATAGACCTAGTCTTAGTCTATTCCCTTCTGTTAAACATACTGCATGAACATATTTGTAACAATATCTTTCCAAGTTCGTCGCATAGTTTTTATTCAAACATCCATCATTGGAAGACTGGAGAGGAATTTTTTCTTTTGTTGTCACAATTTCAAACAATGCAGAAAGAGCCGCCTTGGGTAATTGATGGATAGTTGGTCAACATCACCATGGGGAAGATGCTGGGATTCCTCTCATGCTACCTTCATCTGTAATATCCATCATCTGCCTATAAGATATTGAAATATATAAGTAGATATGTAGAAAGACACCAGCAAAAAAGCTCACTTTAGGCGTTTCATTCATATACAGAATTTATCACCTAGAGGACCGGATTTTATCGAAGAATTCACGGCAACGAAGTTACTATTTGATCCTTTCTAATCAAAATAGTCGAACGACTTTTCATCTGCTCTTTTATATTTTAGATTAAGTTTCTTGATATAGCTAGCAATATCGTGTTATTAATCATTTATTTATTATTATAAGAGATTTCAATAGCTACTACATTTTGATTAGAGGCTTACCTCGTTCTACGAGTGCAATAGGTGATAAACGTCACGAATACTTATTCGTGTTTTGGTTGCATATGAAATATAGAGTATAAACTACTTAATTTTCTTAATTAATGAACAAGAATTAGTGTACGATAGTTGATTGATCACGTAATTGCCTTTGAACTTCGCATACAAACAGTGTCTGGAAATGAGAAACGGGCAGTGACGTGGCTCGAAAAAGCACAGTAGTACCCGATCTGTCCCAGAGATGCCATATGGAAACAATAAACTCATAGCATGACGGGCTAACCACTTAACACAAATCTCTTTGTTGGTGTCTGATATTAGATTAATCCGGAACTAATAATTAAGGGTGGTGCAGTGTTGCACGCGCACCTCCTGGACATATTTAACGAATGCGGTCGGCTACATAATTTACAGGGGTTTTCTGGGCCAAGGAACTCGAATTTGAGGTCTCTTTTACCAGGCGACGCTATCTAATCGTGGCATGTAGTTCACGTGATTTAGGTGTTAATAAATATCATGATTTAACCACAGTATAAGTATTAATACAGTAAGGAAACTGTGTGTTAAAAGTCCTATGACAACTTGTTAGCTGGGCGACAATAGCGCTCCATGCGGCGGTTGAGTAAAACTGCATTCTCACCATATAAAATAACTTGGGAAAATGCATAAACACACAACAAAATATGTTATAATAAGAGAAAAAAATCTTCTTTCAAAACTGAATTTTAAATTTAAGAAACAATGAAGCATGTATTATATTTTAGTTAAGATCAGGCACAATTTTTAAATGCCACTTACCTGTAACTTGCACTGCAGTTCCTAGGGCTATTCTTATTACAAGTTTTAATAACTTCAAGATGATTCTTGGAAAACCAATTATAACTCATTTTTATTTTTAAAAGTAGCCTAATACAGTATTACATTAGAATAGAAATGTCATCATTTTACAAAAATAATACAATATTACATAAGATACAATACAAAATTCAAATAAAAATATAGGTTTCTATCAATATTTCTCAATTTCTAATACTCCAAAACTGCTTTTAGTATACAGTCGGTACAGCAGTTTTAATGAAAGAGTTCTTATTGGAATTCATAAACTGGCTGTTTTCGAAGTGTTCCAAACATAGGCGGCAATTTACATTTAAATATTTTACAGTTTTTGTTAGTAGGTCTTCTCGCCGACTATTGATGACCCATTTTTTACACCTGAAATCATTACAACAATTGAAGGTAGATCGAAGCCCAGAAACAAAATACAATCTCAACAATGAAGTTGAGGACGAGCAGTGTGACAAACCTATATTCAAAGGTCACTCTTTAATATAATTTATAACTTAAACGTTGATTTTAAAGGTGGGAAAAACCTTGGACTAGATACGCTTCTTAACAGTAGACTATTTTAGGTAAGCCTATTGCTTGCCTAGGTTTGGATAATGATGTCATGTTAGTTTACTGTCGCAAACACCTTAATGGCACATGTATCCGAGAATTTATTATGTAAGATTATGTTTTCGTCATCTTTACGCCTACATCGTGTTCGAGAAAATAAATATCGTACCTGTAAAATCGGCTATGTGCACTTTTTTACGAAATTGAGTTATGTGCACTGATATTCCTTAGCATTGATCCTTACAACCGGGCATGTGGATCTTTGATTGTCAGGTTTGTGCAAGCAAAGAAAAAAAATCGGCTACATGCTGCAAAATGGCCATGTGCATTAGAGCTCACATAGCCATTCTTGACTGCCAACACGGCACACATGTTTGTATACATAACCGGCCCTGACATATACATTACAATGCACATAGGAAATAAGCTGCACCGCAGCAAATATTGTGTTATCTTAAGCGATCACAATACGACATCCTAAATATTGTTATCTTTAACCGTGATATAGACTGCTGACATTTTCATTTCATTAGTATCTATTGTTAGAAATTACAACATAATTAAAGATAAAAATATTACATTAAAGTAAATGTAAACATAACCACACCAGAACATGTGTCAAGAGTAAGCCAGCAGGCATACAATAAATATTACGTATTTTCTTCTTACCTTTCTGGATCTTTTGGGAAAGTGAAGAAATGCAATTCAGGATTTCTTCCTTTATTGTTACTGCAATTTATAGCAGAACAATAACATCCTTTCCAAACACGCATTGCTATAAAAATTCAAGACTCCTATTTATTTCCATTCTTCCCGCAGTAGTGATTGTAGTATTACTCAATGGCCGGTAGGATCGCATGGAATCTGCGCGCGCATGTCCGTATGGCAGAAAAACGGACTGAGTTTCTTTACTGTATTAATACGTATACTGTGATTTAACTATTATGTTCTTAATTTTTAATCGCGGGCGATCGCTTGATTTTGTAAGTCCATCCTGGACGATTCATTTCTTTAGAATGTCGAGGCCCGCAGACATACAATTTTCAACCTACACCGAAGAGGGATATTCAATATAGCCCTAAATATGGTCAAACGTTGTTCGATTTGGACGAAACTCGCTATACAGGGGTTTTCTGGGCCATGAACTCGAATCTGAGGTCGTCTTTACCAGGCGACGTTATCTAATCGTGATATGTAGTCCACGTGATTTAGGTGTTATTAAATATAAGATTTAACTATTAGGCCTATACTCCTAATTTATAATTTTTTTAATAATTATCGCGGGCGAAGCCGCGGACATATGCTAGTTTATAATAAATTTAATGAATTTAACAGCAACTAAGGAATCATTATGTTAATCAAAGGAAATTAAATATATATTCATAAATATTAATGGATTTAAAAACTTTGAAGAAATCATAAAAATATAGTATTCAAACTAACCACAATAAAAAAAGGAACGCTAGAAATATAAATATATATTGTAATGAAACTCAATTGTCTTCTTGACAACAAGGATTCGGGAGCTAAGCGCATGATCAATGAAGAGAAAACATGAGCAAGGCCTCCTGAATACATTGAAGTACAGGAAGAAATAAACCATTTATGATAATAAAATTAAAGATTTAGTATTAGATTTCTTAAATAAATATCAACTAGTACAAAGATCTCAACGAAACTGAACAATTTTAGTTTTGGGAAAATATCGAGTTAACAGAAAAGCAGACTACGGCCATTATCTTGTTTATATATTTTAATATTTGTAACATATATTATTACTGAATTTGTATATATGAGTCCATAGGAACTACGGAGGCGGTTTGGAGTAATAGCCTAAATAAAACCATATGATCTCTTTCCGAACAAAGTTTGCAAAGTGTTCAGACTCGTCAGGGATACGAAAACTCATGAATATGATAGTTTATGTTATTCCATAAGGAGCAACATAATTTTCATTCCCCTGAAATGTTTTTCTGTCTACACTTTCAGCTTTCAGTATTTCGGTTCGCAGGATCCGTGTCCACCCTTCTAGTTCTAAAATATTCTCCTTGAAAATAATGTCAGTGGTATTATTTATATTTCTACCAACATTTCTGTTATTTGTTCTTTATAATTTTTCAATGCAATCCATTCAATTATTTGACACATTGAGATTGTTGTAGATTTTGAATGCTTCGTAATATAGACCTGTTTTTATATATTTTCTAGAACCCAGCGAGCGATAATTGACGTTTCCTGTTCCTTCCAGCCAGCACACTGTCCGATTCTACGGTTTATCCGACGTACAATTCAAGTTAGCATTTTAAAACCCTCAAAAATCTGTACCATAGAACCCGTAAATCACTCGCCGTGTTCACAGCAGCTGCTGAAATATATCACACTTTCTTCAAAGATTATTATTCAAACGCAATAGTTCCTCAGAATGAAAGAGTTGGTTTGTGTGGCGAAATAAGTGAACACCAAAATATTGAGCCCACATTTTTTGACGATATTAATTACTAGCGGGTGATTAGATACTCTCAAAATTTTCACTTATGCTGGCTGAACCATTGAACTATTGCATGTTAATGATAGCTTTTAAGAACGTTGACCAATTCCAGTCATTTCGAACAATGGTTGGATTGTTTTTATCGAAAGGAACTGGGCGTGCTCCGACTCTCGTGGCGGCGCAGCGGGACGCAAACCCTAACCGATTCCTGTAGCGGCATGGACCACCAGAGTGGGCACCAATCCACACTTCAAACACAGATCTAATAACAAATCACGTTGCCTTTAATCATATGAGGTTCACATATATCATCTTACCCAACAAAATTGTGTGGATTCTTATCTTAACATCTTAAGAATCTGCAATAAGATGTAGGACTAACTGATGCAGGAACTAGCATAGCGATGATAGGAAGAAATGTAACGAACGGGACGTTTCAATCGCTAGAGTAGAAGGTATTCAGAAGATCCGTGTGATTTAGGGTTGTTCACCTACACCGATAGTCTGATTCATTCTGGTATTGCTACTGAAAAGATGAGATATCATTCAAGCTATACTAACTTGATTTTCCAATATTATCCACACTAGAGACGCACTATCGCCGTTACTTTTTATCTTCGCTTTGCAATATGCTATTAGGAAAGTTGAGGAAAACAAGGTAGGTCAAGAATTAAATGGCAGTCTCCCGATTTTAGTTTATGCAGATGACGTTTGTCTGTTAGGTGATGACATAAACACAACCGAGAGAAATGCAGGAGGTTTTTTCGATGCCTGCAGGAATGTTGGAATGGAAATTAATGCAAACAAAAAATCTAAGTAGGCCTACATTGTCATGAAACGACAAAGTGTATAAACATTGGAACAGTCGGTAAATTGTTCGAACAAGTGGAGAAATTCAAATATCTGGGGGCAATAATTACAGATACAAATACTATTAAGGTAGAAGTTAAGTGTTGACTAAAATCAGGTAAGGCTTGTTTTTATGTAGTTCAGAAACACCTATCTCCTCGTCTTCTGTCCAAAAATTTAAAAAGAAAAATTTATAGAACTATAACCTTGCCAGTTGTAATATATGGATGTGAGACTGGTCGCTTACTCTTCGAGAATAACATATTCTGAGAGTGTTCGAGGGTGCTTAGGAAAATATTTGGGCCTAAGAGAGATTAAAATGGGGACTGGAGAAAACTGCATAACGACCAGCTTTATAAGGCTGTACTCTTCACTGGAAATAGTAAGAGTAATTAAATCATGAAGGATGAAATGAGCTGGACATGTTGCGCGCATGGGGAGGAAACATATCAATCAATCAATCATACCAACTCTACAAATTTTCTTTATTAAAATATTTTCACAAACATCGTGCAAAATACACATCCGGTGATCATGCATTCAGCACTAGAAGAAATAATAATCTACTTCTATCAGAACCCAAATGTCTCACATCGGCAGGATTAAACCATAGCATTAATTTTTCTCGTGTTTTTTAATAAATAGTAATCATTGTAATATATAAATACACGGTAGTGACATAATTCTTGCTGCAATGAGAAGTGGTATGCAATGACTACTCGGAGGCTTATTGAACATTGCTTTTAGAGCTTGTTTTTGAGCAATAAAGATACAGTTGGAATGGGAATTGTTTGCCCATAATATAGTTCCATACGTAAGATGGGAGTGGACATATCCGTAATAAATAGATAGCAACACATCTAGTGATACAGTGTTATTAAGTTTCTTATTAAGAATATACCTTTGTTAATCTTTGGGTTAATATAGTTGATATGAGATTGCCAATTTAAGTCGTTTTGTATGAAGATTCCAAGAAATTTTACTAGTTCGCTAGTTTTTGCTGATTTATAGTCATAAAAGACTTCTAATATTCTTGTGTCTTATCTAGATTTAGAGACAACGAATTAGCATTGCACCAGTCTTGAAGTAGGCCAGTGGGAAATTCCATATTAGTATTATTAGATGAAGAACATATACATACATCATCAGCATAAAGGTAACATTTAACAGAAATAGATTCAATAATCCTGGGGAGATCATTCATATAGATGATAAATAACAGAGGACCAAGAATTGACCCCTGCGGTACTCCATTATTTACACTGTTTAGTTTAGAATATGAGTTACTAATAAAGACTGATTGTTTTCTGTTTGTTAAATATGACTTGATAAGTGCTATAGCAGACGATGTGAAACCTAGTAGACTAATCTTAAGAAGCAGTTTTTCATGACATACAGTGTCAAAAGCTTTGGATAAATCATAAAATTGGGCACCAATTTTAAGGTTATTTTCTTTGCCATCTATACAGTTCTGAACGAATGTCATGACAGCTTCACAGGTTGATAAATCTTTTCTGAAGCCAAATTGATTTTTAAAAAGTAAATTGTTTGATTCTATGAAATTAGTAATTTGTTGACTTATGATCTTTTCAAGGAATATTGATAACGTTGGTACTAATGATATAGATCTATAATTGTTAAAAACATTTTTGTCACCCTTTTTATGTACAGGTATTACTTTTGAAGTTTTTAGTTTATCAGGAAAATATCCCGTTTCAATACATTCATTAAAGATATGACATAATAACTCTGATATATAGATATCTGTTTTCTTTAGTTAGGTTAGGATAGCATAAGATGTACATTAGGGGTTACATTGCCTTTTCTATCATGCTATTAAAAATTCTGGCAGTATTCACAGATACCATGCATCACATCTCATGTATAATGATTGCATGTCGGTAAATATTTACTTTGTAGGCTAATCAGTAACATTGCTCCTATTTGAGGTAAAGTGTAAACGCCTTCTGTTTCTAGGCCACAAGCAAACAGCTGCAGAGATTGTGACTGAATCTGAAATTCAGGCAGAGAAATGCGCTTGTTAAAGAAAGGAAAGAGAGGATGGCAACTGGTGGTGCCCTCCCTGCTGATGACAAAATTGATCCGGCCATCATGACAGTGACGCCTCATCTAATAGTAGAGATTTTTATTTTTTCATATTTACAACCTGCGTTTTACCCTGAGGGTATATCGCAGGGTATTTAGTCAAAAGAGTACATAGTATTTACAAAATATTACATATTGTCTGAGTTAGTGTCCTATGGAATTACATAAACTAATCATTTTAAATTTTTAAGGTAGTGTCTTGTAGATTTCTTATATATACTTGATTGTTCGTGGAGATGAGATCACTTTTTGCAGAACTATGTTGGAAACTTTCATATAAGGTGGTCTATGTTTACCCTGTAGTTTGCAGTGGAGTAGAAGATGTATGGCTGTTTGGTTGTCTTCAGAACATGGGCACTTCGGTTATGGTGTTTTCCCAATCCTATGCAGGTACTGTTGGAATTTTCCGTGGTTTGAAAGGAATTGCGTGAGTATGAATGTTGGATTTAGGGTTGTTTTTTGTCTGGTAGGTACGTTCGGGAAGATTAGTTTTGTATGGGAGGCTTTAGGTGACGATATGTACCAAGCGTTCCAGATGTTTATGTAATATTGTTGGAGTTTTCGTTTGCAGATCGAGAGAGGCAGCTTGTCATATGTTATTGTTGTTTGGGACTTTGAGTCTATTTTTGCAAGAAAGTCGGCTCTTTGATTCCCATAGTGACCTGTGTGTCCTCGGATCCAGTAGAAAATGACTTGATTGTTACTTTGTATATCTTGAAGGTCTGCCCTGATTTCGTTAACAATGGGATTAGTTGATTAATTTTTATTGCATTTAGGCTGCTTGTGAGTCGACATTTATTGCGTATCCACTTGTAGGTTTCAGACTGCCTTTTATCCACATTAATGCCATTTGTATACCCAGGAGCTCCGCTTGAAAGACTGTGCACTGCTGATGAAGTTTTATTGATTGTGAGAAAACTTCTGTCCTTTCTCTATAGACTACCAGACCTGCCCCGACGTTCCCTTCTGTTTTTGATCCATCAGTGTATGGTTTGTAATCTCCTTTTCCGCCAGAGCCAGTAAATTCTACCTCGATGTACAAGATTTGAGATTTCTCATGTCTACTCGGGACTTCTGCTTTTAACAATTCAGGTACAACTAGGTGTCATTGATAGCCACACCGGCGTCATCATGATGGGTAAGATGTGTACATACAAAATTAAAGGCATTTGTTGTAAAATAAGTTAAATGTAAAATTATTCTGTAGTAAGTCAGGACTCAGGCCTATCAAAAAGTAGTTAATTGTTTTCCAAGTTGAAGTAAATAATACGTAAAAGTAGGCCTACGTACAAGTATGTAAAATTTATTTAGGGCTAACTGGTACTGTCAGAAAAATGTGCAAGCATTATTATTATAACTCAGATTCTGAACAGACAATAATTAATCTCCACTCAAATGTATGATATAAAATTAACTTAATTCTTACTACCAAAATTTATTGCATGCTTCTTTTATCTTGTGTAGGCCTACATGTTGTATTATGAATGTCACAGATTTTTGCTTTGTTTCTAAACATTGGAACATTGTTTCAGATGAGAATTCAAGAACATGGGAAGAATTATCTCCTGGCTCCCGTTGGATGAGTCCTGAATTAGGTAACATGTTCATATTACCGTAGCTTTATAATAGCAATCTCATAATGCGCAGAATAACAGGCTCATGATATATCATTGTTACAGGTGAATCATCACAGGGGCTGCTGCTGAGGCAGTTTTGCCAGAAAAAGGTAATGTATCACTTCAAATGTGTAGTGATATTGGTTGAATGGGAAATATAGGTTCAATTAGATATTATACATATATATATATATATAGGGATATGCTTTATTTTTGCTTTTAGAATAACATTCAGATAAAAACGGGAAGTTCGGGTGAGCTGATATTTTAAGCAAACCAGTAAAAATGTTTAATATGTGGCTTTCATGGAGAAAACCATTTCTTGCACACCTTTAATAATTCCTCATGAAGACCTAATAGTTGCATATGCATATTTCAGTCTTACATCTGATGTCTTGAATGTTAGTAAAGTTATGGATATCTATTGTTTCGGATCATAGATCATGAACTGGAAGCAAGTGACCAGCAGGAAGCTTTGGAGGTGGCTGCAACAGAGAAAGGTAACATATCATTTTGAAGTTGAAAGTTCTTTCACTGAATAACAATGAAATTATAACAATTTGTTCCATTTGCAGTTGCTCCATCAACAGTATCCTCCACCTGGTCACACACACTTTAAGCCGCGTTCACACCTGTGCAACACTTCGTGCGCACAAGAGGCATGCACCTGTCACGTGGAGATGCGAGCCGGGGCAAGCAACGGTGCAAAGCGAGGCATTCGTGGAATATGTGCGCACGGACTACCTGGCGCCGGTGCACGTAGGCGCAAGTAGCTCCCCATTTGAAACGGGGAGACACGTGCAACAGTCGTGCGTCTTCCAAGGTTCTGTTCTGATTTTTCATTATGGCGGAGTGGTCTAATGAAAGGAATATTAAGTTCGTGGAGGATTATCGCTCTTGTCCATGTTTGTGGATGGCTAGCTCTCCGGACTACAAGGACAGAACAAAAAGGAGCGATTCCTTGCAGTTTCTATGAGATAAATATACTTTGGGAACAACGAAAGCGTATTGAATAAAATAAAAAGCCTCCGATCATAATTTCGTCTAGTCCATAATGAGCATCTCTCAAAGAGGAAGAGTGGGTGCGGAACGGATAATTTTATATTATATTAATATATAATATATATTTATTGTTATTAACATTAAATTTAAAGAGAGGCAATCAATGAAAACAATCAAATCCACATTGTCAGTCATTATTAACAGTTAACATTAGGGTAAGGTGGTACATTTTCGAACATGGTACAATTCTGAACGAACTAAGATTTTTATCCACTTTTGGGTTGCAAACGTAATTTATTACAAATTAAATTATAAATTATTCATTTAAATTATTAAATTATAAATTAATATAAATTATTATTTATAAATTATTATTCACAAATTATTTGTAATAATAAATTATTATAAATATTATTACTATTATATAAATAATATAAATTATTGATATTATTATTATTTTCCATAATAAATTATTTAAAATAATTAAATTCTTTTATAGCATAAATTATTATATAAGTGATTAACTTTTAAATTATTATTAATAATAATTATTAAAATAAATTACGATAAATTATTATTTTCCAATCGAAGGTAAGAACTCCATGCTTGAAAAATGGCATGTTATAAAATTGCTTTGAATTCCACCTTGTGTTACTGGAATATATTTTTTAGGAACAATTTTTTACTCCATTTTAATACCAAGAAATAATGTAGTCTTTAATACGTAAGTCATTGGCACAACATGTGTCATTCGTGAGCGGAATTTGTAACTATGTGGTAATTTACAAAAACTAGCGTAAAGTACAAATAGGCTACGAACACATTTTAGGTACAAATTCGAACAATACAGTACGTTAACCCGCGATTCCTCGCTTACGTCTTAAATGGAAAAGGTGTTATGCCATCACAGCATTCTGTATGTACGTTATTATTAACTTGCTAGTCAAATATAAAAGGCTGACATTCATACGTCCTTCAGCAGTGGTATTATTCCAACGAATAGCCCTTTATAGGCTTTTTAAAGAAACGAGTTTAGCCGTCTTAGTAAAACATAATAATGGACACTAATATAACACCGAAAATTGTATTATAATTTTGACAGAGATATTCAAGTTTTTTTTTTTTTTCAAAATAAACAAGTAACTATTCCTTATATTGGCACTCGAAAAATAGCATGTTTAATTGAGATATTTACCATTTTTAATGATACAATTATTCAATACCCACTCAATTCACTTCCTATCTACAAAAATAAGTAGACTGAATTTCCTCCTTTAATATACTTCTTTGTCGTTGGTCGGCAAATTGTTATTTTAAAGTTGAAACGACAATGGGTTATTTGCAAATTTCACGCTTCTTACGGTTTCGTCTTTGTCGCAAAATAACAACACTTGCAGCAGCAGCTACGGCACCTAAATCCAAAGCGGACATTTCATCTGCGCACTTCTACCAGGCGTGAACAGAAAGAGGCATGCGCCTACAATAATCAAGCCGCAAGAAGCAAGGTGCATGCGTAAGCTTGCACCGTTTCATGCGCATATGCACTGGAGAGGCACGGCAACTAGGCACAAGGTACACAGGTCTGAACGCGGCTTAAGTCACAGTTCTTAAAACGCAGGACTAGTTTCGGGAGTGTTCCATATACCAGTTGACCAGCAGCCGAGGATTGGAGAAAACTCCTGAAACTAGTCCTGCGTTTTAAGAACTGTGACTTAGTGGAGCATCATTGTATGCAATATTTTATTCATTTTATTAAGGAGGAAGAGTGAAACCTCTTCCATGAGGGACATTCTCATGGAGAGGGAATGCAACGCCCGCGTGGAGAGGGAGCAGGCCTTGCGAAGGCAAGATTTGAAGGTTATTCAGTCTCAGATTTAAACATGAGACTGAAAAGCATGAAATGGAAATGCGTGTCCTAAAGAAGAAGGAAGAGCTGTTGGACCTCCAGATCGCCGGAAAAAGGGCAATAATTAACTTTACTGTAAGGGATCAACAGTGCATTAGCCTACACATACGAGTTGACCAATCGTGCAGGTTCCTGCATCATTATGGCCACAGCTCTAACTCCTGAGCGAATGGGTGAAATATTTACACAATGATTCAGGTTCTCGCAATTTAAATTAAAATTACAATGAAAATAACCACGGATCTCCTCACAAGATATGTTGGAAATGTCCTTCTCTTGCATCCACACAACACTGGTACCATTTTAGGAAATTTTATTTCACGCTCATAAGTTCAGCTTCCGAGATAGAGTTAATTTATCTTGTGATATGGTCTACATTCTTCTAACAAACAATATGTGATTTTTATTTATATGGCAACTTGAAATATGAAGTGTATAGGTCAATTCCCCCTACGTTAGAAGAACTTAAAGATTGTATCACAAGATAAATTAACTCTATCTCGGAAGCTGAAAGAAAATGAAAGAAAACTTACTAAAAAGGTGCCAGTGTTGTGTGGATGCAAGAGGATGACGTTTCCAATATCTCTTGTGATGAGGTATGTGGTTATTTTCAGTGTAATTTAAATTTAAATTATGAGAACCTGAATCATTATTTGCGTAGATATTTCACCCGATCGCTCGGGAGTTAGAGCTGTGGCCGCCGAGACACAGAAACCCCCATGATTGGCCAACTTGTATGTGAAACACACTGTACTTTGGCACACTGCATGCAGTCTGCTTAACAGTTTCACCACCATCAATGATTCAAATTGTGACCCATTCATCCTCTAGGCAGTCTTGCAGTTCACATTTAAGAAAATGAAAAAATAATATTTACGTCATTATATATTTAACTTTTATCACATTTACAGTTAGGGGGAAAAAAAGCGGACCGACTAAAATATCTAAGTTGCCGATATGAACCACTGCGTATGCATTCACAGGATAGCAGGGAATGTATTGAAATTTGTTCTAGAGTCGACTGTTGACTTAGCCCATTAGAAAATAAGCTAGTAAATTTCATTTTTTGGGAATAATCCATTAATGAAGTAGTTAAATATTGCGGCAATGGAAAAGTAGTGGGAAAACAATGTGAATTAAGGAAACAAAAAATGTCCTTCTTTGGCAGGATTCGAACCAAGAATGTGTTTCTTGCCTTTCAAAGGCGCTGTCATTGTGCTATGGAATTACTTAATTGAGAGTCTGTTATGACACAAGTGATTGATAAGGAGACTACTGCCGATAAATTGCTTGAATTGAGAAATAAGTTCATGTAATTTGCATTGCTTGTGAAAACGAACGTTTCAGTTACATTTATTTACGTATCACTGGATTGCGAACCTTTTGACTAAGTCACATTTTAGGTTGCACCTTACCAGACATTTATAGTCGGTAACGAGAGACCGGTACTATTTCTTTTCAACATGGCCGCTAATGCAGAATTGCGTATCAAACTGACAGCTCTGCTAGATACCTTAAGTATGGCGGTTTTTCATGCATCTGAAAGACCTTCGATTAAAATGACCTTCCTTTCTTACCTCAACCAAACCAGGTCCATCGAGTAGGCTGGTGGGCGTAACCAACTCATTTTCACGATTAGTACAGTATTTATGGTATTTTAGCATGGTATTTTAGCAATGGTGCACAGGTTTTCTTAGAATACCCCGATATTACTTTTACCCCAGTTACGAAACAGCTGAGAAAACCGGAGAATGGTGCACTCGGGCATACGTATGTTCACAATAACCTTCTTATTACGGTACATGTTTGGTTTGGATTTCATTCTAATAAACAGTATACATCTCGTACCTTTGTGATGAGCAATCACACTTCCTGAATGAAAATCCTATTCCTATTTATCCTTTGTTATGGATAAAACTTATCAATATGCAATGTACACTGTTCTTTTCAATAAAGAAAATTAACGTATATAATTATTTTCGGTATTTTACTCTGTACTTGAACTCTGTATTCATCTCTGCATCATTTGCACTTACAAAATAATCTAGGTTATATTCTTAATCTATTATTTCGATTCTTCTTTTGTAGCCGCTGAGATAAGTCTAAGGATCTATCCAAATTCCAAAATCTAAAAATAAAAATAAAATATTACCAACATCTAAGTATCTTTGAAAAGTAGGGTCCTGTTGAGCAGACGATCCCACTATACCACGTTTAAGTTCCCCGTTACACAAATTTTGAAGCAATAGCCGTCAGGGGCTTCTTACGGCTATACAAGTTTGTTTACAATCAAACATATGTTTGGAAATTTTATAGGCCTAATGGCATAAATATTAAACTACTTCTTAGAGTGTCATGAGAAAAGTTTTAAACCAAGTCTCAAAGTGTCATGAGCACAGCATCCCACATTAGCCTATGCTTTATTTCTTTCCATAATTACGCCATCTCTCTTTTATGATTACGCATTATTATGCCTTATTTTATTTATTTATTTCAAAAATAAACTTCAGTATGTTAAATTAAGTTTTTTGTGACAGGAAATTAACTTTATCTTACAAAAATAATATTAGCTCTAAGATATACAAGAACACACTACAATAAGAGAATTGTGCTAAGGAATGAAAATCTAGTCATCTATGTCACACTAAGCCTCTGTAACATACCCTTTAGGTTGATTAATTGCAAGTTTCAGGTGAATGCTTTGACCATTTCTTTCATATCACTATCCTTTAAACTTTCGATACGCTTCCATACTTGAAGTATAGTACTGGTATGGTTCGCACGAAATTGAACCATGTCCGTCAATCTTCTTCCGAGATCTATATTTAAAATTTTCCACATGTTTTGCACAAAGGATATATTTTCAAAATTAATTAATCCTGAACATAAGGTACATAAAAGTTTCCGCTTTTCAGAAAACAAATTAATCTGTGGGGAATCTCAATAACCCTTTTAATTGACTTTAGCAATATTTGGCATGCTGGTGTTCAATGCATGTGAATTGCTCGGATCCAGATGGAGCACTGACCATAAAACCGTTAAACGTTGTTGCTGGAAATGTTGTTAATTTTTGTATTGAATCTATTAGAGTTTAAACAGGCAGTTGATTTTCCAACAATTTTGCTTTATATTATACACTGTCCTTTTATGCTTTATTTTTTTTTATGCTTTATTGTGTTTTTTAAAACTTATTTTATTTAGACTCTTGGGTAACCAAATTATGTTCTGGGTAGCAACCACATATCAAAGCCCTGTTATGCTTCTTATGCTTATTATGCTTTCAGGGTGCTCTGGTCATAAGTATCAATTTGTTCTTGCATGAAGCGAACTAAACGATGACCGATCGTCGTTTCTAGTTATTTCAACCGGCATCATACAGTCTAGGGGTCTGCCAGCAAATGACAGAAACAGATCGACAACTAAATAGGTGATGGGGTAAAGGTCACCCACCTCGTGCAATCCAATGGAGGAAAAACGTACCCTACGGTTAATGAGTTTTAGATTACCGAAACAATGGAATACGGAGTGAAATTTTACAATGTAGAGTAAAAGGTACAATGCATTCATCACATACATATCAATGGCACGATTGGCTTAAAAATCAGACTATACGCATTTATAGGCATTATTCATGTAAAAAAGGCAAAAATAGGCAAAATGAACTGCTGTAATGCCATGATTACTGTTATTACTGATAATTGAATTGAGCTTCATGAATGGTTTTTTGTCATGCATCTTCGGTCTCGAAATAATTATCTCATGATAAGAAACATGAGTTCAAAAGAAAATTAATTTACCCAAGTAAAACTCAATACAAGTGTTATTCCTCTAGTGCTAGATAGTAGGCATACCACTCGAAGGAAAAGAAAAGGAAAATGAAATTTTATTTCAAAGCAGGGTTAGGCCTATAGTACAATAAGATATAACCGGTAACATAAATATGAATTCACAGACATTTTTATTACCTATTTTACTATCAGTGTAGAACGATTCTCATTGGCCTATTTTACATTTTTAAACTATTCTGTTGTACAAGAAAAGCACAAAGGGAATTATCTTTGTTGCAGGCCTATATAACCCTAACACTAATATATTAGTGTATATTAAGAAATTTTAAAGGTATCCGTAAGATTTAATTTTAGGCATTTTGCCTAACATCCAGTCTGTGGTAATAAGTTATGAATGTTCCCTCGAGGAATAACAGAGACTTTCAGGATGACTGAATGTGCGAGGCAATAGACAGAGGCATTACAGGAATGTGAGGTTCTCATGGACCAGCTGCCCACTTGTCAGACAATTTGTCATCGTGAGGACGCTTTGGGATCATCCGAAACACGCAGACAATATTCTGCCTGGCCTGCCCACCAACCACATAATTATTTCAGACATCTTAACGTCTCTAGAAAAGATAAGAAAGCAATCAGTCTGGCAGATAACCCATGGAGGTCAGGCTATATGATAATATCCTGGGTACTGTAAACACCCGAATCTTTATGTTTGAAATATGTATAGCCTACATTGATTAGTAGAGCAACCAATTTAATGTACTTTTTCTACTGAGAATTGTGTTATTATTTTTACATTATGTTATAGCCTATTAAGCCTCTTTCCCGGAAAAAAATTAACTAAAATAATAACTTAATAATTTGAAACCATATTCCCTTTAACTTCACAGTATAAGTGATACTGGAAACGTTCCCTATTGTCGTTCGTCGTTCTGATTCTCTGTCATTATCATAGTCCTGGACAAAACTTTCATTTTTTTTACGTAATCCGAATATGAGCTCTAACTCCCACTACCTTATTTCATATAAATCTTGTCGGAATTAATATGAAAGTCCATTATATATACTTATATAAAAGTAAAGTGTTCCCTATTACAGGCCATGGAGGCCCACAGGGTTCCAGGAGGTTGAGGCTCCCAGATTTTTAGAAATTCGGCACATGAAGGTGGTAAGGTTGTCAGCCTTACGCACCGGCCGCCTTTACCCCCAGGATTGCTCCTGGTACTCATTTCTGTAAGAGGCTGAGTCGACCCCAGGGCCATAGTGCCACCAGAAGGATTAGGCCAATTGAAAAACTCCAACGACCCCATCGGGAATCGAACCCGCGACCTTCCGGTTTGTAGCGCAGCGCCTCAACCACTACGCTACGGCGTACCCCCATATATACTTATATAATATGTATTATTTATATGTAATAATACAGATTTTGTATATTTTTAGTATTTACTACATTATGATTTATACTTTAATTTGTAATTACTCGTTATTGTGCCTAGACCTATATTTCAAGGCATCTTTCAGAACCCAATATAAGGTAGCAACCATTCTGTTATGCTTTAAATGCCTTTAGTGATTACTTTTATAGCTGCCCTATAGATTACAAAAAGCTGTGAAAACACAATCATTGTAATTTAGAAACAAAAGGATCTTGGATTTATAAGTAAACAAACACTTTTTTCAAATATTTATGTAAAATGTTTTCAAAAGTAGTTTTCAAATTTCCATGGACAGAATTCTCATGGATTATAACAATCTTGGAGATAGTGGAAAATTAGTCTCTTAGATCTGGGAAGCATATGGATTAAAATTAAATAATATACCGGTATGTTAAAAATCTGACCCAATGAATAAAAATCACTGAGATACTGTGAAAGGTGATAAAGCAGACAAAAACATCCTAAATTACGACATTGTCAGGATATGTAAAAATAAAAAAATCCTTAACTTTAAATTTAATCAGATTAGATGAAATCATATTTATTTTAAATTTACGATGAAATTAAAAGAAATGGTAAATATGGCGTGGCATGAACACGTGATCGCCAAGTGCAGTTAATCCCTTGATAGTAGGACATAGACTATATGGTTCCATGGAAATTTGTGTAACTTATTAGCAGTCCAATAAATAGGAGGATGAATTTTTTTGTCAAGGAACCAGAATTTAATGTAAAAACAGTTGGTTATGAAGTACTAGATCTGTTTAATGAAATAAAATTAAACAAATTTTATGGACATTTTGTGGTGCACTTTATTAAGTCAGTCTGAGTCGCTTTTTCCAGTAGGACCTACTCCTCAGAGAACTAACTTCAGCGAGTTCGCGAGTTCGGCTAATCTTGCTCCCTTGCTTAACACAATATTATTGTCTTCCACAGAGATTTCCTCTTCTTCTTCTGCTTATGTTGATTCCATAACAAAAATCCTGCACGATTGAGAGTCTCACTTTGTGACAGCGATCATTTTTCAGGTAGCCAGACATTACAAGAGGCGATAGAACATAGCCTATTCAACTTATTACTACAGGACTGTCTAAGTTCCAAGAAAGAGTAATCTGAACATGTAAAAGTATTATGATGTTTATTGGTTTTAATGAAAAGTGTCCAATAAAGATGGGTTTCCCGGGTACGGATGTTCAGTTGTATAAGTTTTACTGTAAAACTTTTGGCGTAGGTGTATATAACACTAAAGTTTATAATAATACCGGTAACTATAATAACTAATAATTACAGCAACGAAAGCAATTACGCTAATAATTTAAATAATCTGCTAAACATAAGGACATAAGGCTTTCCTTTCCCTCTACCTTGGTCTCCAAGCTGAGTAACATTAAAAAATTAGAAAATACAAGGGAAACATCTAACGTATAGTAGACCTAGATTGAAAAAAATAGATTAAACTTCATTCATATAACACTGTATCATAACACTAGGTATTTAAGCCCGTCAGACGGCCTGGGAAAATAATTTTATCATTTGGTGAAAACAATGACACAACATAGAGTTATTGGTCGATGCGTTTACAACGCTAGAGTATTTGGAGATGTATCAACACCGCCGCTAGAGTATGTTGTATGCGAACTATATCGTCACCACAAGAGTAATGCAGTTCACACCATGGCAATACAGGACTGCATAAAGTACAACAAATAACCGAATCTAAAAATAAATGTTAACCGAACTGATGTGTGCTATCAGAATGAAATTTTAGATACACCTCTAAGTTAAAGGGTCTCAGAGGAGTAAGCGAGCATGCACACAACTCATGGTGTATTTACTACAGTATAGTTAAAGTACTCATGGCGGTTCGAGTGTCGTCTTGTGTCATCATATAATTATTGCTGAAAAGGTTTGGCATTGGGGATATAATAGATGAACTACTATGCTCATGTCTTTATACTGTAATGGTGTTTGTCCCACAGAGATCGTTCATCGGACTCCTTTGGTTCTTGATTGGTGCGAATGATTTATCTGATTATATTGCATTTATGGCTCAGTGCAATATGTTTGCAGATGACACTACAATTATAGTATCTTCAAAAGTATTTTAATCGAAAGGGAGTTAAAATATATTCAGACATATTTGCTGAAAAAAATGGTGTAATGAAACTGTGGCTTAATATTAGGTAAAATGTAAGTTTAATGTGAAATAAATACTAGGTCTATTAAGAAAAATCATCAAGAATATGATATAACGCATTGCTTATATTTTCATATACCGTACCAATGACAAAATAAAAAATAAAAAATTATTACCAGCTGATAAATTTTTTTATAATTTGCTGACTTCAGTTTAGCGAATTTAAAACTGTTTTATGGACATAATCAATGAATAACTCATCTTATAATGTTAATGATCTTATTGGTCTATTCTGAATGTCAAACATAACTTAATCTAACATTAAAAAAAATGTAATGGTATCGCATATAGTTTGATTGCCTTCAGAAAAACACAAAATAAAATATCAAACACATACACAAATATACATAGGCCTAACATGTATGTCTGTAAGAAATTCACAAGATGACCGCACCATAGGCATCTACTTAACTCATATATAAAAAAATCACTCCTTTGCCAGCAAATATATATTATGCCCAGTATCAATTGAAAATGTAATTTAGACTTTAATTAGTATTATGTTATTTCATTGGTTTTAATATCGTGGTGAAAATTATTTTTAAAAGAATAAAAAATCAATTTCAACTAATTACATGCAGCTACAGAAACAGTTATATAACTTCATTTCAGTGAATCACTTTTTCTAAGAACATACACGTTTTATTCTTAATTAGTGACTAATTAATTACTATTTATGGCTTACTAATTCGTATCTTTACTATGGGAAAACGATTTCGTATCGGCTTACACGTCCAGCAGTAAATGCACTTATTATGTTTCATTCTAAGATGACGGTGATAATTTTTGGGACACGATGTTTAAATTAGTACATTTGTATGCATGTGTATCATTAGTTAAACACTTCCCTGGACACTCATAGAAACCACTGCTTCTCCATTAGCAGCTATTAACGATTCCTTACTTTCATGTTCCAATAACTAAAGGTAATTCGTGAAGGAATTAAAAATATAACATCAGACACACCAGAACTAATTCAGTTTAAAAACTTGCAATGCATGGAACTGATTATTGTTATTATTATTATTATTATTATTATTATTATTATTATTATTATTATTATTAGATACATTAGTATAACTTATTTGATAACGAGTTCTAACAGTTCATCTATACATTAACAAATCTTTGCTCATAATTCTGTACTTTTATAAATAGATTACAGAACAAACATTTAAAAAAATTAATGAAATTCAGAACGAAATAAAACAGGTTAAGTTAATTTTATGATATATTAGCCTAGGCAATAATATAAAATAATATAACACAATATACTGTACTAATCAGACATATATTTAATATAACCCAATACATGTGTTCGATAGGTCGTTTTCATATTACCTGGGGATATTTATTTCATTCACAAATATGTATAACTTATATAATTTCATAAATGGATTCTGCCAATGCATCCCTCCACAGCAGCTAGATTAAAGGGCACTCTAAAAAACTGTTTATATGCTATGCTGTTAGCAGTGGTAGAGAATACATAACCAAAAAATGTGGCAAGTTATTTTCTAATTAAACTGAGCCAGGCGGCTTCTAAAAATCTTCAATGGCGTTTACATAAATTTTTCAGATTGAATATCATTAAATTAATTCAGACTAATTAATTTTGTGATGAGTAAATATGTTTAAAATCGGTCTTCTGGGTCACTTACTAAATGTAATGGAAGTATTTCCAGTCTAAGCAATGCTGTGAGATATTTGTAAATTTACGCCTTCTTTAGGATTTTTAAATTTAACAGGGAATTATGTTAAACTAGAGGTATTTTGTTTTTCAAATATTAACTAAATGGTAGGCCTACATTATAACATACGAGAAGCGAATATACAATCTGTCCCTAGAAGTTCAACAGAAAAATGCATGTTAAATTATAGACTACTTACTTACTTATTTACTTATTTACTTACTTACAATAGACAATTCCTAAGCAAGCTAAAGAAATATTATCTATTTGATGGAAACAGGAGGTTCATTGCCTCGCTTACCTGTGCCCGCCATTCAACCCTATTCTGTTCTAACTCATACCATCCCTCGCAAATCCTACTTCTCTTAAATCTATCTTACGTCTAGGTCTTACAAGTGGTATTTTCCCTTCGAGTCTCCCAGTCAATATATTTTTAGATATGTCTTTTCTTCCCTTGCGCGCAACATGTCCAGCCCATTTCACCCTCCGTGATTTAGTTACCCTTACTGTATCCGTTGATGAGTACAGGTTATGAAGCTGGTCGTTTTGAATTTTTCTCCAGTCACCATTTTCATCTGTATTAGGCCAAAATATTTTCCTAAACAACTTGTTTTCGGACACACTCGGATTATGTTCTTTCCGAAGAATAAGCGGTCATGTTTGACATCCATAGGACAATCGGCAGGATAATTGTCTTATAAATTTTTATTTTTAGATTTATGTACAGAAGACGAGAAGATAAGAGTTTTTGAACTGCATGAAAAAGGCATTTCTTGATTTGAGTCTACACTTAAGTTCTACCTTAACATTATTTGTATCTGTAACTATTTCTCAAGGATATCTGAATTTCTTCAATTGTTCGAACTATTTACCGGCTACTGCAATGTTCTGTAGGGCATTATTTTGACGTTTCACGACCATACATTTATTATTTCTGTATTAAATCTCCAACATTCCTATAGGCGTCGAAAAAACTTTCTGCATTTCTCTTGATTGTGTTAATGTCATCGCCTAGCAGATAAACGTCATCTGCGTAAACTAAAATTAATTGCCATTTAATTCTAGGTCTACCTTGTTTTCCTGAACTTTCAAAATGGCATATTGCAAAGCAAAATTAAAAAGTAAAGGCTATCGAGCATCTCCTTGCCCCAAGCCGCTTTTATTGGCAAACCTATAATTTTCCCTATCCTGACTCTGCTATAGGTTTCATTTAGACACATCTTGTTCAGCCTAATTAACATTTTTGATATCCCAAACTCAATGAGCATGTTAAATTATAGCAATATTAATATCAAAATATGAATTAAATAGTATGTTACAACATATAGCAGCTAGTCTACATAACCGACTTTTTAATTTTTTACAAAAGATAAAAAATCATTATATTTATTGAGGTCACTAGATTGGGGCAGCACGCACTACGTCCCACGTCCCTGCGTCTGCCGAGATTTGAACAGCTTGTTCTTTCCTTACAAACAAATAGAAAAATTCTCAAGTGTATATTTCTCAGAAAAAAAAAAAATATTTTCCCTAAACTTCAACAGTGCTTTACGCGATAAGTACTACTCTCCGTACAGTACGAATTTCTTTTGTCATCTTCGGAGGAAAGACTAATGAATTTTGTTCATTGAATTTATCCAATAAAATTGATGGTGACATTTATTCATGTAAATTGAATAATTTTAACGCGGTTCGCACACACTAGAAAATTTTCAAGATAAAAGCGTGTCTTTCGTCACTAAGTGTGTTTGTTTCGGCAGTGCGCTGTTGCAGTTTTGCGGAGACTAATAATATAATTATCTCTTTAGACTAATGCCTGCTGCTCACGTTCAGTTTTTTCGTTAAATTTATTTTACATCTAATTTAGCAAAAATGTTGTCAAATATGTATTTTGCTATGGGTCAGATCTTCCGTCAAATGCATTCAACCAAGAGGTTATCCTTCTGTAGTGTAAATTTAACAACACCATAGTATTACCCTGCCACCTAGTGGGAGGTTCTTGTACTCATCTATTGAGCCCCTACTGAATAGTAAATTGTTTGTATTAAAAGACAACAATTTTTTTATACAATATTTAACATACCTCTTGCAAATAGTGCTAAACTTATCATTGCAGTAGCCTATCATCGAATAGAAGTATTGTGATATCATTGCTGGTCTGCTGGTTAACGGTATAAAAATCTATTGTAATTTACGTTCACGTTAAAACATAATGTTTAAATTAAATCATGGTCACAGTATATTAAAGCAACCTACATAAACGTCTCCTATTAGATAAAGGCCTAAAGGTATGCATATTGTAATTTGGTTGTAAATTTTAGTAAAGGTTGCCTTATATAATAATAATAATAATAATAATAATAATAATAATAATAATAAAGGCTAATCTACTCCAGATCATATGTTTCAGACAGACCTAATCGGAACCACAGGCCTAAAAGATTTGTGAGAAATGTGAGAACTTAAGAGTTAAGGAATTAGATAATTTACAAAACTTTTAAATAATTTATTTCAGTGTTGTAATATTATTGAAGCCAACCTTTAAATCCGCCAAACATTAATACATTAACTATTTCTAATAATTTTTTGTAGCTTTATAAATCTCTCATCCTGTTGTAAGATCTCCTTTCTCATGAGTAGTTGAATTTTTCACGAAAGAAATAAAAATAAACTACTATATCGGAGAACGAACTCGAGACCTCTTCACCGCAGTCTAACTTGCTACCATTGAGCTACTGAGGAAAATAATGATGCGTATACAAGAAACGGTTTCAGCGTGATCTCGCTTCGCATTTTCATTTCGTCTGTGTATGTCAACGAGTCTTTTTCTTATAACATTTAGGCCTATTACATCTATTAGTTCTGAATAACGGTACCTACACATGTGTATACAAATTTCATTTTTATTGAGATGTATTACTTATTAAAAGAAGAATATCAAAAAAGGAAAATGGCTGCACTTGCAAACGTCTTGTTTGCAAACAAGTTCTACAATATATCGCTGGGGATGTGCAGCATCACTTAAGTTGCGCTGATTTTCTGGAATTAGAAAATGTCCTATTTGCCGAAACTCTTGATAAAGCTTCTTACCAAAGGAAAATTTGACCGTTTCATGAAAAATGATAGTAGTAAAACAAATTTATCGAAAAATTTGACCGTGAGCAACAGGAGTAAACATGAATTTATTAATAAAACGGAAAATTGGTTTACTGTTTATTTTATTGTTATCTACTTACCCGCATAATTTGCACAGTTTACTACTTCCGTCTACTTTACTATTGATTAAATTTAAAAAAAAATCAGTGACAGGAAGTTCTCTTTGGACTTTTCTAAACTTAACTTCAATATAGAGCATTACTTATATAAGTAGCCCAAAAATACACTGAAGTAGCACTGTGACAGCGACTTTAGGGAGGTTAGGGTTCAAATCGCCGGTTAATGTTATTGCGAGTTTTTTGTGGTTTCCCCCTTTTTAATAAAACCATAAGCCGAATTTAAATATAGTCGACACCTACCCCGAACGTTTCTTTTTCATTGCCTGCGCAAGTATGTGTTGTTTTAGGAGGAGGTGATGTGTCATGCTGATTATACAACCTTAAATCCCTCCATGTCCTGTCTACATTAATTTGTTTCTTAGATTTGACTACCGTACGGGTATTAGCTTGAGAATCCCTAAGGAAGATGGTAAAGTAGAAAACGAAAATTGCTTCATAAAACCGTAAATGTTAAATAAAATTCGATAAATTAATTCAAAGGCAATGCAATTTACTAAGTTATAAAAGAACCAAAATATAGGCCTAGTAGTAGGAATTCTTCCTTAGGTTACATGATTGCAAAAATATATTATTAATCGTAAAATTGGGAAATTAACGCGCTGATCAATTAAAAAAATTAGCAACAGTTGCTCGTGGGAATTATTCGTATTCCAAGTGTCCTGCATCTTATGTGAAAACTAGGGATGGGTCCTCGATACTTTCGATACCTCGATACTCTCGTTCTTACATGGTATCGGCATCGAGCGATACTTCAGAAAACTAGCTCGGCACTTTTTCGATACTTTGGTAATTCTGAAATTTAAGGAAATGCGGTACTTTTCTGCTTTTAGTAGTCTACTAAATATAGTAAATACTTATATTTCTCCTTGAAATGGAGAAAAGAACTTTGTGACTTTTGTCTAGTCATAAATAAAGACTATCCAAATTTAAAATCCAAACAGGAGCTATTCTTAATTGCTTCGTTTCCTGTCAAACGTTTCAACAACAACAAACAAGCAAGCTGACTGTCCAAACCCAATTGTAATTTTTTAACAAAAACTTATATGTGGACTGTTTCAAAAACTAATTTTAGTTTTAATGTAGAGTTTAAAAATAATTATAGGCTACTGATGATATTAAATTTTGTCTCATTAAATATGCACACTTAATTTAGTTCGTATTACACAGTTCTCTCAACTTTTAATTTTTAATGTACCGGTACCTATTTATTGAAACTGGAAATGTTGACGGTATCGAGTATCGAAGTATCGAGTACCGAGGAAAAGTAAATATAGGTATCGAGTATCGAGAAAATCTGGTATCGACCCATCCCTAGTTAAAACCTAGATCAGGAATCACAATAGCCGCTGGTTTAAAGTGATAAGGATGCTCTGACTGTGGAAATGCTTTTCCATACTGTCCTCATTTTAACACAGTTTATAACAGCCCACTGAAAATTTTAGTTAGCTTATTTTATGGGGTTCAAAATTATTTTAGAACGAAATGGGGTTTGAAGATGTAAAATTGTCAACAGAAACTGTTAAACACATTTTATTTGGTTGCTCGTTTTTCGAAAGAAGGTTCGATTTTGAACTGCATGCATCCTACAGTCAAACAATTTTTACTCATGTATCCATTTCTTATCAAACAAAATCTGCTGTTTTTCAGAATTTGTCAGATTCATTACTTAGGCTACATTCAGTAACAACTAAAATGAATGATTTAATAGTGTATGAAATTACATAATGACTATAATTAATTTGTGAAGTACAATCCTAACATGCGTATTTGGCAAATGCAGTTTCCATTGCTGGAGAAAATTGGAAATATGTCAACATTATTTAAAATCTAATTTGAAGATTTTTCATAATGTTAAAATGTTGAAAGTAACCTATTATATAATTCATTTTATTTCATTACAATATTTGCATTCCAATTTCGGTTTGTTTACTTCCTTTATTTACAAGTTGCTTAGTTATAAAAAAATGTTTTGGCAAGATTCCTTCGTATCATTTGATTTAAAATGCTATCTTCGTCTGAATTCAAGTTCTAGGCTATAATATGCAATAAATCTCGTTAATAAGCAGCAGTGCTAGGTCATCATAATTTGGGCATCGCGTGTCTACAACATTGCTTTGCATTTAACTATACCGTTTAGTGTAGGCCTATTTATACCTATAAATACATAGTAATAAATGTAATTTCTGCTGTAAACGGAGCTTTAATGCACTTTCTCTTGTTCGTATAAGCTATTTCAGTTAATCCGGATGTTCCTTATACCGGGAAACTTATTCTCCAATTAGTCCAGATTAACGGGGTTTTACTGTATTGATATAAAATAAGAACGGTTCGGTTTCAGTGTGGGAAACAATATCCATACTTTAAAATGGATTTGTTATTCATCGTGATCTTGACTTTTTCCTTTCTTTTCAGTAATGCACGATGCAGTCGTGTTGGGACGGTAAAATAGTCAACAGTGAACAGACACTACTGATGAAAGTTTTATTCGCGAAGTCCGGAAGATAAAAAACTCTTGTCTTCGTATGTTGAAAACAGATATAAATTTCCTACTCTGTGTGTAATTTTTTTAAAGTTGAGGCTTCTTTTTATCGTTTTTATTCTTGATTCTTTTGTATCCTATAGCCATAAGTGTCTAGCAATAGGAATATATTTTATTACGGCCCGCTTAGTTATGTATGAGACTCTCGTGTGGTCAACGATATTCGAGATGTCTTCTTTTGTGTGTCTCTCTGTAGCTAGCAGGGGGAGAAGGGAGAAATGATGTTATCTACAACTCAGCGAGATTTCAAATCGTGAGAAAATGTTACTTTCAATATATCTGCAATCTTTGAAACATCTGATGAGATTCTGATGACTTCATAAGGTTTGCCTGCTCCATTTCTTAGTTGTTTAAATCTTCTTTGCAAACCTTCTTGCAAATATATTTTTTCAGTAGGGTTTCGTATAATTGCAATAATTTTGAATACAATGCTAAGTTGATTAAAAGCTGGAGGTCCGGAGGAAATGTAAAGCTTCTTACTCTTATATAAATATAGCCTATAATGTGTAAGCCCGAAAACATATTGCTAATAATATTCGCCAAGAAAGTTTCAAATAATTTAATTATTGTTATTTTCTTGTACTGCGCAGAGATATAGGTGGTAGGTTTATCCACTCGACAGCTATCTAGGATGAAACTATGGCATTACTAGGGCATTATAGGTTCGGAAAGTGTAGTCCAGAGGCCCTTAATTTGGACTTGGAAGATGGTAACTAGCTGGACATGGCTGTAAATTGAAAAAATCACAATGAGTAAAGTTGTGAATAAAGTGTAACTGTATAGGATATAGGTCTATTATTTCCACTATTACCCCACTCAGCTGGTATAACTTCACACTTTTCCAATGCGAAGTTAAAATTTATGAAACAAATGTTAACTCCAAATCAGATTCTAAACATCATTATGGTATACTATCAATAAAAATATTAGTGTTTTTCTTAATATTCACAGAGAGTGTTATTTGCAATGATTATTATTACTATAATTTAAAAGTGACTTTTTAAAATTCTATTTTAAAATATAATTAGCGAATTTAATTATACACATATATACATCTTGCATAAATGTTAGCGGTTAAGAGCTGGGATAAATAACTGGATAATAGTTAACTGCACAGGCAACTCATTTCAGAGAAGACAAAACTGTTGACTGATATTTGAACTCATAAATAATTGGATATTATTTGTAGCCATGTGGATTTTTATGTCTATTAACGAAAGAAAATCAATTATAGCTAAGCTATATAGGCCTACGGTAGTGTGACACAGATCATATATCTATACTGAGAGAAAAGAAGTATTTCTCATAAATCGAATATAAAAAATAAAAAAACTTCACAAACTCCAGTAACTGTTTTTATTTATTAGGTAACGTGTAGACTGCATATCATGAATAAGTGTTGTCAGAAAATATTAGGTGACTTCTTCATCATTATAATAATTATATTAGACAAAATGAACCGAAAACCCCCAAACAACCTCCCTCTCTGTCTCTCTCAGTTTCTTCTATATATATATATATATATATATATATATATATATATATATATATCTCTCCCTCTCTCTATTTCTCTCTGTCTCGACCGATAAGTTTAATTTTTGCTATGCGCAAAGTGTTGTAGGCCTACTTGGAAAAGAATCACAGAAGAAGGGAGAAGAAGAGTTGGTGAAGAGTGACAACATGGAAAGAAAGAGGGAGTGCAGACATTGTCCTTGCCAGAACAACAGAAAAACTGCATATAGAGAGGGTACCACTTTTTAAAGACCCTTTCTCCAAAAGCTGCTGCTGCCACCCTAATCCTCTTCGGCCTGTCAAACACTGTATAGAAAGGTAATTAGGCGTATTCACACTTGTTTGAAGTTCAGTACAATGTTGCCAAATACGTACCATAGCACTTACTTTACTTAAGATATAGTGAATGACAGCGGCAACATTGGGGAAAACCACGCGACTGCAAGAGCACCTGTCCTTTGTTGGTGTCGAAGTCGGTGCAGATTTTCGGATTAGGGAACAATGCTATTATATTCTTTTGTAGATAGACGATGGTTTGGGGCGAGGCCTTCTTAAAATGTTACGTGCGTAATTGTGATAGCCTATACCTGTAGGTTGCGTGCACATTGCCACAGGTGCACATCGGCACAGTCGAATTTTCGTGCACATTGGCATAGTATTTTTATCTTGCAATATCATCGTGCTCATCGCCACACACCCTTCGTAGGGGTGGACAAGAGACAAAGTTGGAATTACATAATTATCATGTATTGAATGCAATGGAGTTCACAGTAACTGCTAGACAGAAAGACAAACACTTCTTTTTATTATTATAGATACATACTGTGTACATTAATATTATAATTTTATTGTTTAGAAATCATTTATAAAGTATTTGCCTGCGATTGAATGAGACTTTGAATTAACCTAACCTAATCTGATCTAACCTAACCTAACCTAACCTAACCTAACCTAACCTAACCTAACCTAACCTGACCTGACCTGACTTAACCTATTTACGATATCAACGGCCGGTTTCCTTAGCCCCGGTAGCTAAGGGGTGCTGCCTTGGAGCCGTGGTGAAGGAGGCTGTAGGTTTGAGTCTCTATGTCCACCCCTAGTCCCAACGGGTCGTGTGGCGATGAGCACGATAATATTACAAGATAAAAATACTATGCCAATGTGCACGAAAATGCGACTGTGCCGATGTGCACCTATGCCAATTTGCACGACACCATACCTGTATGCTTGGAATGCTCCAGAAAAATGAGTGTTATGTGTTTAATGGGTTAATGAACTAAAACATATTTTCTGAATTTGAAGCTTATTTTTGTATATTGCTTTACATAATTCTGGTATTCTTTCTACAGGTCCATTGCATACGAATATTCAAAAAAGTAATCTGCTTAAATGTCGAAGTCATTGTTTAATGGGGATTTTTAGTCAATTATTCAGTAACTTTCCTGTACTAATATATAAATGTACCGGTACAATTTTTCTGGAAAAGGAACATTTGCTAGTTTATTGTGTTACCGTGTCTGTCAGACATATTTCCAGTTAAGTAATAAAAATAATTCTTCCTATTGAGAGTTAAATACATTTTCACTTTAAAAGAGCATTTTCATAATTTTTTGGTCAGGACTAAGTAAAGATACCATAAAACCTGCTATCAGAAGAACATTATACAGTTTTCACTTAGGCAAGCACAGTACTTAAGGTACTCTTGTAGAAGTAAGTGCATCTGAAGAGAACAGCAGATCAAGACAAATCCCTGAATACGATATAAGACTAATGATCACCTAATTAGCCTCCTAATTGATTACTTCTTCATGTAATCTTATCATTAACATTTTCCTCACGTCAAGGAATTCCTCCTCTAAATGGGGAACTATTTCTCAAGACACATACAAATTTACTTTAAACCAATCCCCCTTTTCTTCTACCACTTACGTGAAAAGCATCCTTGCGACGTAGTGTATTGTTCTTGAAGCCGGTCCGAGGATTATAATCTTGATAAATGAAACATTGTTTTTGTTCACAATTCACTGCTACTAAGCTGGATATTATCTGAACCACATTCTTCGGAGACATCGCACTACCGGTACCTAATTTGAATGACTTTACAACAGAATGAAAAATATTTACATCAGTGCATCACCCCTTCTTATCCATTCTCATATGACCATTGTGAACATTTAGCATCCCGATATTCCGCCATTAATTTGCCGTGTAAATGGCTTTTAAATCGGTCTTATGGGGGATCACCTCTAAAACCTCATGTAACGGAAATACATCAAGTCTGGACGAAAGAATAATATAGAAAGCATGACCTCATTAGGCTTATTCTATTTTTTATACTGAAAATAGAGGGCCTTTAGTCAGAGGTTTGTAAATTTACTACTAAGCCATCTTTTAGATTTACAAATTTATCAGCTAATGCACCTTAAACCATAGCTAGGCTACTTGTATTAAGTTTAAAATATTAACTCATTTTTGAGCTATCACACACGGGAAACGATTATACATACTGCCTTTTCTATTTATTGCAAATGTGAAAAAAGTCATAACATACGGAGCGCGCTAGTTTTAGGCAGAACTACTTTTCACGTACACTGTGTCTGCCTCGTCGATATAACCTACCCGACATTTTTTCCTGCCTGCAAAGTACCTACCGTACTTGCAATGAAAGTAAATTATCATTCCTAATTCGCTAAACTTTTTGTAGGTTTTAATGCCTAGGTCATTATCACGGCATGGGTCTGTTACATTTTGTTGTGCTCTTTGTAGTATTTTTAATCATTTAACAACACTTATACTAGCATTTTTAATTGTTGTACCCATACGACAGATATTGCAGGTGTGTTCGACCCTGAGGTTCTATGTGGATTTTTCAGCATGAAAACCTTTGATATCCTCTGAATTCCAAATACAGTTTTCAGAATCATTTCTGAGTATGTACTGTGAACAGCATAATTCGAGAACGAATCATTTATTATTATTATTATTCTGTTTATTTATTCTGGCAGAAGTTCATATGAAAACGAAGTTTATATTTGGGATAATGTCTTCGGGTGATGATTTTGTTTTGCTTAATAGTTTTCTTTAACTTAAATAAAATAATCATAACGGGTAAAGCTGCCTTTTCCAAGGATTACAGGTAATCAAAGACAATATTTATGTGAGTTGATGAATGAATATTTTATGTAAATGATACAATTTTGGAAATAAGATTACACACATTCATAGACGATTATTATGAAAGCAATTAATTTAATTAATATTAAAATTAAAGATTAGGCCTTGCTTTCTTTCTTTCTCGTAGTTTTACCTCTCCCTTGTAGGATTTAAGCGACCCAAGCCCCCCGGGCCTTACAGAGCCGCGACCTGTCGGGAGAGGGATTACCTTTGGATCACATACATACTTTTTTACCAGACAAGGACATGGAGGGCCTCCCCGGATGCGTGATCAGCCCAATGCCGGGGCCACCTCCGAGACAACACGAACACATAGGACGATACACACCATTCACACACACATTCACTCAGAACAAGGCGAGGATGGGGATGAATGACGGCCAGATGATATCCGGGGACCACAAGGGCCTAAAGTTAACCGACATTTATCTCAAAGGTGAGGGAAAACCCCGGGAAAATCCTCACCTAGGTAACTTGTCCCGACCAGGAATCGAACCCGGGCCCGCTGCGTGAGAGGATTGAACGCATCCCCTGAGCCACAGCGGTGGACGAAGATTAGGCCTATTTTAGGAAAATAAATACTTCTTAGAGACACGTACAATCGTTCTTAAAAACTTTTATGGATCCATTTTAATTTAAGTTATGGATACAAGTAATAATGAACTGTTGTTAAGCAATCATGCAGAGTTTGTAACAAAACGTAAACTATACCCGAGACGAGTTAAGAAGGAAATCTGAAGTAAACAGAAACTAGTATGTATACCTCACTCGTAAGTCATACAAGTAATGTGCTAGTTTGAGGCAGATGTACTGGTTTTTGTTTACTTTAAGTTGAGATACACTTGTTGAGAGAGATGAAATTTAGTATACCAATGTAAATATATATATATATATATACCTAAGCACATAACCTTAGAGACCGATAATAGAAATCCAGCTCAAGGGAACAAGAGAAGAAAAAAATATAGATTTCAATAACAATTTCTTTATATAACTCAACTTACAACAACAAATATCACAGATAACCAGGTCATTACAATCCCCACAACAACAACAACAACAGATATATTCAATACATGAAAATTCTCCTATTTCTTCTACAATACTATAATCCAGAATTCTCACAGAAACCAATAATATTTATTGTAGAAGAGATAATTATAAGGCTTCAGAAATACATTGACCACTCATGGATCGCCAAAAGAATCAAAGCCAAGAAATTGTCCAAACTATTCATACTGTAACAAGCACACCATAAGCATAAGCCTGGGAACAGGCTAAAAACCCTTCCGATGTGGAAGGCAGAAGCATATGAGACAAGCACTTAACGTACCTTTAAATACAATTTGACTATCATTCTGAGATGTAATCAGCCTCAAGCTTCATTAACATAATCTACTCAAAGAATTATTTGAACTATGGTATAGCTAATAAATCGGCTATCATGTTACCTACCAAACCTTTAATTTAAGTACAAGGATTGCTAACTGATAATCAGGCTCAAACTTCATTAGCATATTCTACTCAAAGAATTATTTGAACTATGTTTAGCTAATAAATCGGCTTTCAAGTAATCTATTAAAACCTTTAGTTTAAGTACAAGGATTGATAACTGATATAATCAGTCTCAAGCTTCATTAACATATTCTACTCAAAGAATTATTTGAACTATGGTTTAGCTAATAAATCAGCTTTCATGTAATCTACTAAACCTTTAGTTTAAGTACAAGGATTGCTAACTGATAATCAGGCTCAAAGTTCATTAGCATATTCTACTCAAAGAATTATCTGAACTATTGTTTAGCTAATAAATCGGCTTTCATGTAATCTACTAAACCTTGTGCCGTGTCGACGACACATTTACTTATTTATTTATATTTATTCAGGTACTCACTCTGTCTTTCGGGTCCTTCCATCTTGTTGTTTACGCTTGTTCGTGTTTTTCTGTTCGTTTGTTTGTTTTTATATTCCCTTTGCCTTCACGTGTTGTGTTTTGCGTAGGCCGCGTTCTAATGTTTCACCTTGTGTTGCGCGACCTCAGCGTGTTTTCTTGAGCTAGAGCAGTTCAAAAAACAACATCTCGCTCTCTAGTCTGGACAAACTTCTTGTCTTCTACCCGATTCTGTGTTCTGCAGGTATGATTAATTGAATAGTTTGTGCCTTCTGCACATTATTTTTCTACTGGGTTGTCTCTTTTGTTACTTATATCTGTATTTTCACTTTAGTTTATTTAAGATTGACACCCACCAGCTTTTATTTAGTTTGATAACATTCTATCGTTTGGTTTCTCTTTTCGTTTAAATTATGTTACGAGATGGAACGACCCGACACATCCCTTTTCAGTCTGAAACACAATTATTCAAGCTTACCGAGTCGAAACTTTACTCAATGTATAGTTATCTTATACATCTCAAAGATTAATGAAAAGGTGAATGTTAAACATTTCTTGGGTCTTTTTTGTAAAATTTAATATACTCATTCAAATGTTTCATTATCTCTGTGGTTTATATAAAATTATGGATAACTAATACCAACACAACCTTTAGTTTAAGTAAAAGATTGCTAACTGTAATCAGCCTTAAGCTTCATTAACATCTACTCAAATAATTATTTGAACTATTGTTTAGCTAATAAATCAGCTTGCATGTAATGTACTAAACTTTCAGTTTAAGTACAAGGATTGCTAACTGATAATCAGGCTCAAACTTCATTAGCAAATTCATCTCAAATAATTATTTGAACTATTGTTTTGCTAATAAATCGGCTTTCATGTAATCAACTAAACCTTTAATTTAAGTACAAGATTGCTAACTGTAATCAACCTTAAGCTTCATTAACAAAAGTGTACTCAAAGAATTATTTGGAATATGACTTCAGAACACGAGGCCAATTTTTCAATTCTCCAGAACCTTCTTGGCCCACCGTTGTAATATGTCACACACACACACACACACACACACATGTTTCATACTCAGTTCACTTTTAGCAAGGAGTAGCTATTAAAATAGAATTATCACAAGAACCTTTCCTGACATAATTTGTAATGAGTTCTATTCATATTGAAACTTGACTATTAGGCTTTCAATCCTATCAAGGATATTTATGAATTTTCCATGGAAAGTAGCAATTTCTCTTAATTAATTTTTCTTAGTAGCTTGTATGAAATATAAATTTACTATAAACTCTTGTGAAATTTATATACTTAGAATATAGCACTGTTACTCATAAACACCCAATTCCAACAAGGCAATATTCAAGAGATTAATGGCTGCATGAAGGGGCTTTCTCCTTTACAAGGTCACTAAAAGAACATTTAGCCATTACGACAGTAGAAAGGTTTATGGTTCCAAACAGTTTCACTGTGTAAGAAATTATTTTACGTTATCTATGCGTAATGAAACTCACGACCTCAAATCACATACCTCAGTAGGAAGGATTCCCAGCCGCGATGGAACACACAACATAAGACACTTTACTGAACAGACGATCAACAGGTTCCGAAGATGGCCGAAAGCTGCTTGTACGGGCGACATTTCATTATTTACTCAATTAATATTTTTATTGTATTAATATTTCTGCTATCGGGTATGTCCTGTCGTGTGCTTGGCTGCTGGTGGGGGTGGTCGGTCGGCCGGTTGCTGGTGATCCTTGTCTACATTAGTTCGCTCCACCTCTTCGTCTCTCGACTTAAAAATACATTTCCAGGGCCCCTCTAACCCATCCGCGTATCATGGATAAGGGTCCTCTTCCCTATTTTTCTTTCGTATCTTCTTTAAACTTCTATCCACACATTTTCAATTTTCTACTTACAGCCTATCATGGGAATCGACGAAGAAGGGAAAGTTTACTGCCCCTCCTTCATGATGGGCTAAGTACCATGCGGGTAAGCGAACGCTGCACCTGGCGAGTTAGATAGACGCTCGTCGTTAGGGCCTGTATTGTGTGTTCCCCGTCCTCCGAAGTGGGATTGCGCTGCACCAAACGGATCGTGAACCTAGGCCCTATAGTTTAGGACACCGGGGGAAGTAGTTTCGTTCGGGCCGTGCCTCAAGGCGTTCGTGTAAACTCGGTATCAAAATTCTACGGTAGCATTTCTGGCACATGCACGTAACCCGTGGCTAGTGTGTAGATCCGCCGGTTCGAGGAGAATGTTGCTCCAGAGGTAGATTGCCCCTTCCGGTTTGCTAGGATCGAAGCTAGTGTCAGCACGTAAGCCGGCGCCAGGAAGACTACCGCACGCCGATTAGCGGTAGTTAGGCTAGAACCCCCTTGTATTTCACGCTCTCGTCCGGAGTGATCCCCCAGGTTGATGCGTGTCGGAGCGCCGCTCAACTAACCCTCAATTATTTTGTTTATGTCTGTCTATAACCAACCTTTATCCCGCGGCTTGAAAACTCGCCAAATAACACCCAAAGAACCTCTAATGAATAAACCCAATGCAAAGAAATGAACTGTGAGACTCACGGAACGGCAAAAAGCAAGCAACAGTTGCTTTACAGCGAGCCCCCCGACAGACCCAAAGTAAACGCGGGGATAGGGAAGACGATGCTCGCTCTGTAACCAGAGCTGTCTCGTCTCATATGCCTGACAAACCTGATTTTGACTATCTACCCAACCTCAGGAGGAGTGAGACGAACGAAGTGTGATAGATATCCTAGTGGAAATCAGCACCCTGATGCTCTTCTCCAAGGATTCCCACGATAGGAAGGGGAAGATCATCACATCACTGGGTCAAATTGCTCGACTGCAACAGGATATTATTGCAGAAATAACTGTATTAAGAAGTGAAAACCAAATACTTAAGACGACTAACCCCCATTAACTTAGAACAGGGCGCTTGTCGACAATTCTCGTCATAGTAAATTCATCACCCTCTCCTAGGAAGGAAAAACATGTAGTACTAATCGAAAACGCAGACCCCACTCTGAAGACTGATGACGACGTAAAAAAATCCTTGCTCAAAGACATCGACGACCCTACAGCAGAAGATTGGAAGGTCGTTCGCCCCAGACGAACCAGGGGACCCAGACTGATCTTGGAGACGACCTCCTTAGACCAGGTGCAGAAAATAATGACCAGTAAATCTCTAAAAGACAAGGGCTACCGTGCCATGCAACCTCACAAAAGAAGACCCAAAATAATTATTAAAGACGTTCCTCGCGGAAAAACTGAAGCAGATCTAAAGCGGGCAATCAGCAACTCGTTGCCAGAATATCCTGACTCTAAGATAATTGACGACATAGTGGCTTTCCGATTCAAAATCGGGAATTTCAATGACCGAGACCATTTGGTCTTTGAAACACACCATGCAGTCCGACACTCACTAATTGACAAGGGCAGAATATTCCTAGGCTTCCACAGTTGTCGTGTGGAATACCATTCTGTACCAGCGAGTTGTCATCGGTGCCACAATTTGGACACACTGCCAAGGTCTGTAGAGCGGACGCTGAGATGTGTGGCTACTGTGCCAAAATGGGCACAGGTACACAGACTGCCCTCGCAAACAGATAGCCCCCCCTACTTGCGCTCTGTGCACCCGCTATAAAAAGGACGCTCGACACTCAACGACTGACCCACTTTGTGTCTCGCGGGAAACCGCGATTAGAAGACTTAAGAAAATGACTGACTACGGCAATGGCTGAGAAAACACTCAAGATCTGGCAAATCAACACTGACAGGGCCAGAGTAGCCACTGACCAAATTCGCGCGGAAGCTCACACACACAACGTAGATCCTTCTTTTACAAGAACCGTACGCATACCACGGGAATAAAATCACTGGATTTTGCTGTTGTCATAAAATCATCACTGGAAATTCCCCTGACGAATACCCGGAAATTGAGTGCCTTATGCAAACTCACTATTCTATCCCCATTTAACGTGCGTCAAAATAGCTACTGTCATCGGAGAATTTATGCTAGTCAGTGCGTACCTACAACCCGCTCAACCCCCTGTCTTAAACAAGCTAAGGGAAATAGGAAGATCGCAAGCCAACATTGTTGTCGGTATTGATGCCAATGGCAAATCCCACTTATGGGGAAATGGACTGGTTTACACTCAATGGACACCACCTTCCAAACTAGGCTAGGGCAATCGCACATTGATGTCTCGCTAATCTCGCGTGACATGTCCCGCCGCAATGTTCAATGGACCATTAAGCCAGAAATCGGGACTAATGGACATAATGTTCTAGTAATAGTTACTGAAGATACTATTGTAAATACAATACGACATGCCAGGTGCTATAATCTCAAAAATGCAGACTGGCAAGCTTTCTATAATAACGTAGAAACTAATCTAACTCCTCTATACTCTCCCCTAAACTCCACTGTGGAAGTAATTCGTCAGGTGCATCAACTCACTGCTTCCGTTTTCCAAGCAGCACGAAAAGGTATTCCCATGACACTCCCAGGGAAGAAAGCTGTGCCTCGGTGGAGCGATGCTCTTCATCAACTCAGGCGAAACACTAACAGGAAAAGGAGAAAGTTCCAAAAAGCCAATAGAGCTCGAGAACAGCCTAACCGGGACAGATATTACGCAGAATACGCTCAATCACATAGAGAATATTCACGAGCGATTTATCCCGCGAAAGTAGAAAGCTGGCGGAACTTTGTCACAGAGAAAAGTGTCCTCAACTCATGAGGGCTTGCCTATAAACTTATGACGAAAAGACTGCACCCACGCACAGTCATCCATAGTCTCCGTACTCCAGATGACACGATTGCCGACACGTGGGACACTGTGGCCACCACTCTCACAGACGCTCTGGTCCCTGATGATTCCGATGTAGGGGAAACTCTAGAACAGCAGATTCTGCGCAGGGCTGCGCGAAGACCATACCAGAATGAGTACAACGCCACTCCTTTCGATACAACAGATCTTGAAATAGCTATAGACCGAACCAAAAATCGAACAGCTCCGGGCAAATACTCAAGATATACCATACGTGACTTAACCTTGGTATATTTCCCAACGCCTGGAAAATGGGACTACTCAAAATTATTCTGAAAAACGACACCAAAGATCCATCTCTCTCCAAGTCGTACAGACCAATCTGTCTTCTCCCTGTCATGGGAAAGATCTTTGAACATCTCATAGCTTCCAAACTAGACACTTCTGTAGAAGAATCATACTCGCCCAGGGTATTTGGATTCCATCCTGGAAGATGTACTGAGGATGCAGCTTCACTGCTCCAGCAAATAGCAACCACATCTAATTCTAAACATGTGCTTACCATCTTCGTACATATAGAAGGCGCATTTGACAACGTCTGGTGGCCACACGCCCTGGAGAGGATTCGTAATATAAACTTTCCACAGAACATATATGCCTTCCTCAGTGACTACTTTCGGTCCAGTCGAATAACGCTAAGAGATAACCTTCATTCATTCACAAAGGCCGCGAACAAAGAGTGTCCCCAAGGCTCTGTATTGGGACCCAAGGTCTGGAACCTGGTGTTTGATGAAGCCCTGAGACAACTTGAACAGACTCAAGACGCAGACGTCATACCCTACGCCGACGACGCTGTAATTATTATCGAAGGTGAGTCCAGAACAGATCTCGAACGGAAAGCTAACAGGGCAAAAACAATTCTGGAAACTTGGTCTCAAAAAGCAAAGCTAAAGATTTCCAAAACTAAAACAAATTCAATACTCCTCAAGAGGAAAATAATAAATCACCCTCCAATCATCAAGATAGGACAAGACCGGATCCCATATGTTTGAGAAACAAAGTAGGCCTATTTGGGTATAACCTTACAAGAAGGTAATAAATTCACCGCTCATATTCAAAGAATCAGTGCTACAGCTAACAACCTATTTCAGGCCCTAGCCAGACTTCTGGACAGCAATGGGGATACAAATTCACTAACTACCGTATACTTTACTCTGCTATTTTTGAGGCTATTGTCTCGTATGCTGCAAACGCTTGGGCCACTAAACTTAACACACATCACATCCCTTAACTCAAATCTGCCCAGCGAAATTCTCTCTTGCGAATAACTAAAGCCTAACCCACTGTTTCGAATGATGCTCTACCAGTCATAGCTTGTGCTCTTCCTGTGCTCCTGCTTGAGGAAATGATAGCCAGGTACAAAGTGCGGAAGCATATTAACTTTCAATTAGGTACCCTTCAAATCGGACCAAGGGAATTTGAGAGCTTAGATCGATCACATCATTATGAACGCATACACTCACATTTAATATATATTTGGCAGCAAAAATGGGTAGTTGCCCAAAACGGTGACTTTTTCCCAAGTATCAGAAATAGACTTAAAATTCCATGGATTAAGTTGGACCACTTCGTCACACAGGTATTAACTGGCCACGGCCACTTTGCCGCTAACTTAATCCGCTTCATTCTCAAAGAGGACGATCTATGCGCTTGTGAGGACAGCGAACCAGACACCATGTATCAAATGCTGTATACTTGTCCTCGATATCGAGAAGCTCGACTACTCCTCCACGAAGCCCCCAGGGCATAGGAGGAAGCCTGGGCACCGGACCTCACGTTCTGGACGCGTAAAAACACCTTCTGGACCTAAAAACACTTAAAACCTTTGCAAAAACAGCACTTCTCGAAAAGTCTATAATAATTTAACACACCAAAGTAGACGGTCATTTGGCCACTACTCCAGTCCGAACAAGGTTTTTGAGGGGTTTCCCTCGTTCTTAGGCGAATGCCAAACTGGTCAATAATCCCCTCAAAAAGATACACGCACTGCAAATCTCTAGATTACATAACTACAAGTCACTAAAAAAAAACACACTCGGGAAATATTGCACATAAGACCTATCCGCACTTAGGTCTATCCTGCGCCAGAATACAAAGACACAAGTACACAGCCCAAACACGTCACACCATCAACATCCCCTACGGATGTACATAAGGGCACAATAGGTATACACACATCACATATGGTTACCAAAATTTGGTTTGACCGGAGGTTTAGGCTTAATTTTATGGCACTCCTGGGGTAAGGGTGGGCACAAAAAAAAAACGACGTGCACAGGCATGCGTAGAAAATTCCCGACTACAAGAGGGAACAAATGTGACATATGACGCTCTCAATATTATTCTAAACTGTGACGCAATCGCCGCAAAGTTTTCTTCTTAGAATGACCACACTTTAGAAGACCTGTCTGGAATCCATTGCGCCTGAAGATACTGACAGAAAATTGCGTGTTACCTTGAGCAGTCCAATGAATTATCAATGCTGGATGTTATATTTTCAGCAAAATAACTACTGCTCTGTTATTTCTGTCTATTCATTTTTGCAACCTAATTGTCTTCTTTCTTTTTTGAAATCCTTCCGTTGGATCGATGCTATAGCCTATTATTTATTGTCTGTTCTGTCAATTACTTTTTGTGGACCCAGTATCTACTGCAGATAGAATGACTTTCTTTGAAGACTACATAGGCTACTTGTGGGTATCCCGAAAACAGTAAACAGTGTAATTGAATAGCTTACTTCTGAAAGAGCACAAATCACATTTTTTCCAATTTGATGTTTTCTTATATATAATCTATTGGGGTAGGTGGATTCAGTTCAGAAAGAGCACAGTCCTAACCCGACTACATTCATAGCTATGGCGGTTAGAAAAACAAGCTTATCTTAGAAGAGGCACATATCCGTGATTAAGAAACCACCATATCTCTTTTCCCAATGAACGAGCTTTTGAGAACAAAAACCCCATTAGTGAAAACAAAATTGCAGACACAAAAGAAGGTATTCAAATACGTAAAGAAAGAAGCAGATTCCTTCTACTAGTTAATTATGAAGTGGCCAACTACATCTCAAGATAATGCAGAGTAAGGTTTGTAATGGCTAAAGAGAAAATTAAAGCACATTTCCACGTTTATCAATATTATGTACTGTTAATTGAATAAAGCATTTGTATAAATGTTGTTACATCCATAGAAACCACCCTTTTCATGTAAAAACTATGAAACTCGTGTGTAAAGTGTAGCCTATTTCAGTATCGCTTACCAAGTTGTCATAGAAAGATTTGAAACCAAACGAATTTTCTTCAATTTAAACAGTTTGTAGTGTCTCCTGTAAAATTTTAAAATTGTGACCTGAGACCTTTCTAATTTTCTAATTTTATTGTCTTCCTTTACTAATATTACTAATATTCAAATAGATAAGAGAATTATTTTCATTAACTCCACCAGTCCAATGAAGACAATAGGATAATAAGTAATGAAAAATCATGAACGGAAATCCTATATCAAATTCTCTCTCAATAATAATAATAATAATATATACAAATAGCAGATATATTACGCAGAATCTATGGAAATTTGTCAAGGAACATAGGGCTATTAGTTTGACTCACACATATTTTAATTGGCTTAACAGTCTACATTGTAAACGATATTTCTATTCTATAAAACTCTAAAATTATTCCTGTTTGGCATGAATACAATCAGCAGCTTATCAAGTAGTAGCCTACCCGTAATAAGCGACCTGGAAAGTATTTAGTTCATAAAAAGAAAAGTATAGTTATTTACAGCTTCGTAACAGAACTGAAAGCAACAAATCTTTGTGACAAATAATAATTACAGCCCATGGTGAGAGAATTCTGTCGATATGAATTGTAGCTCTGAACTACTAAATTAATAACTCTGCTAATATTTCATGAATGTGGTAAGACAGGAATTCATTGCCTGTCAGGGTCAGTTTATTTTTTATATAAATAAGCATCATAAAATAGATTCCTGCGAGTTTTGACTGTGTCTAGGTGTTTCTCAGGCGTCCAATTAGTCTGCACTGTTAATTTATAACATGAATATGGTTACTGCTTAGAGAGAAACTCCTGTAGTAAACAGAAATCTGTCAGAGCATGAGCGGCATACATCAGAACTGGTAATCCAAATGATAAAGGACCTTCAAACTGAGGTGAACATGGGATTATTGCGATGTTATCGTGGTCAATGTAACGAGTGATTTTGAAATACGATAGATGTCCGAGCTATGGGAATTAAGGGAATTAAAATCTAAACTTGAACTTGTAAAGACTTGATATGATGATAGTTCAATTATAGCAGGGAGTTGTTACGGGTTGTTACAGGTAAACAAGCTTACATACAATTGTGTACCCAAACGAACAAATGCTCACAAACAGAGACAGTAAAGAGACAAAAGACAATACTAAATTAAACATATGATAGAAATTAACTCTAAAGGTGCGTATACATTTGCGCTCTGTACGCGTACTGTACGCGTACAGAGCGCAGATTGGGACGGCATTTGAGGTGTTCGTGTGACGACACGCGTACAGAGCGCAGACAGTACGCCGCGATCCGTCTCCTGTCGGTTTTTTCGACGAACACAAAGGATCTCTGGTTTCGTATTGGGACGTGTTTTTGGTCGTTGCGCTCCGTCCGTGTGTCATTTTCCTCCTGCTCTCCGCTCAAGCAATTTGTTAATCATGGTGTGGTCTGAGGAAAAAGCACTCCAGATGATAGACGTTTATAAATCGAAACCTCTACTATGGAATCCAATTCACAAGGACCATTTCAGGAAAAATTTGAAGGAGGATGCCTGGAGGGAAATAGGTATTCAAATGAATGAGACTGCGGAGGAATGCAAGAAGAAGATGGTAAATCTGCTTTCAGCTAACCGGCGTGAAAAAATTAAAGTAAACGCCAGCAAAGGTACAGGAAAAGGTAAGTCATAAAATATAATAATAACACTTTTCAATTCTTGTCTAAAATGGTTTTGTTTCTATATTTGCCGTACACATTTTTGTAATTGAGGACTATTTCTTTCAAACCTTGTTTTCTTCAAATATTGACGTGAGTATAGGCTAAATCTAAAACTACTGTACATCGCTTATTTGAAATAGCCCTTCTTCTAGCAGAACAGTTTTGCAAAATTATGTTTATTCCAATGACTGATGGAAACGCATATTGTGCCATACGCATGTTGTTTTGATTTGGAACACCTGCAACATCCGGCAGCTGTGCACACAATGTTTATACAAGTCCAGTAATAATATCATCATCATCAGGGCCCGGATTCTAATGACATGCCATCTTTTTATTGATGCTGCATAGACATTTCCAACTTATAGATAAATCCTAATCATGGCTTCTAGATTATACAAATACATTTTTATTAGGTCATTTTTGTCAGTTTATGCAATTTTATATTTTTAGGGTGTTTAATTCAATTTTAGGTAATTATTTTGTCATTTTCGTGTCATTTGCTTCCTTCTTTAGTCATTTTCATGTATTTACATTGAGTGTATTAACTTTTTTTTCGTCGCTAGTGGTGCTGTCTTTGAAGTGTTGTTTGTTTAATGCAAGAAGGAAAAATTCGAAATTAAGTGTTGTCATGTCTCAGTCGGAAATGAGAATCAAAGAAACGCCAAAATTTTGTATTAATATTACAATTGTTATTAGATTGACTTGGCGCCAGAGTCTGCCACCTGCTAGGATTTGAGAGTGCAAACTACTGTTTACCCTCAATAAACAGCAATATAATCCGGCAGATCAGTGGCGTAGGAAGGGGGGTGCGGGGGGTGCGGGCCGCCCCGGGTGCCATCACTCGGGGGGTGACAAAATAAAAATGTGTCTTTGTAAGTAAAAAATCGCTCAAGGGGATTTAAAGAAAATAATAATATTATTTAAAACAATTAAATAAGCTTAACAACTTTCTACAAATGACTGCTGGTGGTTCGCGGTATGTTCGTCGCTTTCCTATGGATAATTTCAACGTACTGTTCGCGTACTGTACGCGTACTGTACGCGGACAGAGCGGAACGCGAGAGGAGCGCAAATGTATACGCAGCTTTAAGTACTGCTACACAGGAGTGCTCACAGGAAAGGGGGTTAAGACGAAGAGTGCGACATTGAAATTTCTGGGGGTCGAAAATTAGATGCAAAAATAGCATTTTATATCATGTTAAAAATAAAAACGGTCAAGTATTATACTGCCCCCATAACATAGAAAGCCCTATCTCCGGAAACAAAATTTTACAGGAAAGAAGGAAAACAAATTTCTTCACCTGCATCAACTTTTGATACTTCAGAAGGTTTTTGTTGTGTGAAAGTTGTTGTTTTAACATTCTCAACTTTGTTAGTCTTAGTATAATTGAGTTTCATTTTTGTAATAAAAACGGATTTAGGGCCATTTATTTTAAAGTTTGCTGCTGTAATATATGATCTCGAAAAGCCCTAACTCCCAGCATGGTAGTTGGGGCTTTTTATGATCATAATTATCATGTTTACAGACCCTAACTTTGCATAAAACAACTTTTGTAAACTGTGTAAATCCATAAAATGTAAAGGACACATTCAATAGCTTTTTAATTAACACAAAACTAGTTTACATATATGAAGCTTGTTTTTTTTATCAGTCATTCACTAGCCAGCGTTTAGTAAGTCTGGTTCTTCCGACTCTTGAATGCTCAACCAAAATCCACGATGGTTAGATGGCATAAGGAAGCACAGTTTTTCAACTATTTCTTTTTTGATTGCTTTTCAGGAATTTTTTCAGGAATGGGAAAATTCTTGATGCATTTAGCTTGCAAGAAGTTCAACACTTCTGAACTAGGTTCTTCATATTTGGTGGAATACAAAAGACTTGTATTTCCTCTTTTAGCAGTTAATTTAACAATTTTGGTGAGATAAGGTATGTTGTCACCTCGACGCTTAATTTTTTGTTTCGAAGTGCAGTCTTTCCATGCGAAAAGGTCCTCTACACTAAGTTCTTTGGTGTCAACTTTTCCTGAGTTTGCTTGTTGAACACATTTAACAAAATAGTGGAAATCATAAATCTTTCCACTGTGCTTCATAGCCAATTCATGTTGATGGTGAAAGGAGTCAGCAGTCATAAATGTATGACCTGGTTCGAAGTAAAACATGTCAATAGTGTCTATAGAAACCTGTGGGCAAAAGTTTACAAGATACAGCATTTTGAATCGTGCGCTTGGTCCACCATTTACAAACCAAAGTTGAAATATATTTTTTTGAAATCCACCATGTTGAATTAGACGTAACCAATGTCGCCATCTTGATTTACCAATTTTCAAATCATCCGTCTTCTACCAATATACAACTTTTAGATTTCCCACCATTATGATTTTGAATTTCGCGCTTTGTCCACCATTTGCAATAGGAAGCGGAAGCTTCGCCACTTTCATACAATTTTCAAATTAACTGCCATTATGATTTTGAATTTCGCGCTTGATCCTCCTTTGAAATAGAATAGGAAACGCAACCATTTTGATTTTTAAATAAACAAATTTCAAATTTACCGCCATTTTGTTTTTGAAATATACAAATTTCAAATTTACCGCTTTTTTTGTTTTGAATTTCCTCCTTCCGCCATTTGAAATAGGAACCGGAAAATACGCCATTTTCATTCAGTTTTCAAATTTACCGCCATATTGATTTTGAATTTTGCGCTTGGTTCACCATTTGCAATAGGAACCGGAACCGCCACCATTTGCAATAAGAACCGGAAGCGCCGCCATTTGCAATAGGAACGGGAAGTGCCGCCATCTTGTGACAGGAACAGGAAATGCCTCAATCTTGGACCGGAACCGTATGCGCCGCCATCTTGGATCAGGTGTACGGAAGTGACGTCGGCGGCTCCTCCGTGCTCCTACGGTGACGTCATCGGCAAAACCACACTACTAGTAACCCATCAATAACTGGAGTCGGCATGCTGACCACATGCCCGAATCCTGTCATCTGTCTATTCAAAACGTGACACTTCATTATTACGCTCATATTATTGATAAATAATAATAATAATAATAATGTAATATAATATTCGGAAGAAAGCAGTTCGATCGTTGAAAATGCCACTGTTCGAAGTAGTACCCACTGGTGTTTAGAATTGTACCTACTGCAGTACATATTCGACCGATATTCTGGAAATGAAAGATTGATTGCCATGACCAATTTTACAGCTGTTTGACTTTCATATTTTTGTGAAGGGTCAACTACATTGCCAACTTTGTGATTACAATACAGTTGAACTTATCTTATGTTTATTGTGTTCATAAAATAAGAATATTTGTGAAGTGTTCGAAAATGTACCACCTTACCCTACGTGTATTTTACTAACTAATATTAATAGATGTGTGCTTAAATATCTATCTACGTCGAGTACTAAAATGGTACTGTCGTTAAACTGTTAGGTTTGATGGAGGCAGAGCTCATTGCACAGTACGACTTTTCCTATGTGTATGTAGTATGTAGAACTTTTAATGTTTTGTCTATAGGTAGTTCGATTCCTGGTCGGGACAAGTTACCTAGGTGAGGTTTTTTCCGGGGTTTTCCCTCACCTATGAGACAAATGTCAGGTAACTTTAGGCCCTTGTGGTCCCCGGATATCATCTGGCCGTCATTATCATCTTCATCCTCGCCTTGTTCTGAGTGAGTGTGTGTGTGAATGGTGTGTATCGTCCTATGTGTTCGTGTTGTCTCGGAGGTGGCCCCGGCATTGGGCTGATCACTCATCCGGGGAGGCCCTCCATGTCCTTGTCTGGTCAAAAAAGTATGTATGTGATCCAAAGGTAATCCCTCTCCCGACAGGTCGCGGCCCTGTAAGGCCCGGGCGGCTTGGGTCGCTTAAATCCTAAAAGGGAGAGGTAAAACTACGAAAAATTAAGAAAGAAGTCTATAGGTAGAATATGGTGCCCATTATTAATTAAATGCTTTGCCTATGCTGATGCATTTCTATTGTGTCTGAAGTCTAATACATGTTCTTGGTAGCGCTGTCTGAATTCAAACGTGTTTGTCCTATATATGTTTGTTTACAACCGTTGGATGTTAGTTTGTAGGCCTACACTCTACTATTTTCAAGTTTATAATTTTTATTACTAACATTGTTGTATAATAACTGCTTTAGACTATTGTCATTTTTGTATTCTATCTTTAATTTTCGTAGTTGCAATAGTTTTAGTGCTTTATGTATTCTACTATCCGTATAATATTGAAACTGACATATTTGTTAGACTTTTTACTATCTTGTTCTGAAGGTTTCTGCGTTGATATGGAGTTATTGACTTTTAGTAATTTGCTTTTATTCTTACGCATGATCGCCTGTAAGGTTATCCTTAACCTACATTTCATTTTTTCTTTGCAATATTCATATCCATTTAGGAAAACAACGTCTTATTAAATATCTCATTACTTTTCATATAATCTGGCAGGGCCGCTAGGTTTATATTTCGGGCATTCTCATACAGAATTATTATGACTTCTTCTCCATGTCTTTCTCTCCATTGATGGCTTATTCAGATATACGTAGACTACTACAGGACAATATCAGGACAATGCTGGTATCAGGATAATCAGGTATCAGGACAGGCTGGTATCAGGTATACAATATCAGGACAGGACAATGCTGGTTAAAGTAAATTACTTATGAGTAATAATTCAAATAATATATCGTCACATGAAATTATAATCACGACAGAGTTAGATGTTTTCGTCTGAGAGTAGGTCGCAGATGTATCACTGTGTTTCAATATAATTACTGCAGAATGTTACACATTTAGGTAAATCAAGCTTATCTATTGTTTCATATATTCTCAACTGTACAGTAACAACGTGGAACTCATGTGACTAATGTGCTTACATTTAACGCGATATGAGGTTGAAAAATTTGTCTTAATTAATTTTAAAATTTTCTTATCATATGGAATGTTACATTCATTCGGTTGACTTAATAATGTAGCCCATACCGGTATGAAATTATACACATTTATACTATGTTCTTGATTGTTAGTACTGCAAAGAAAATTAAAAATGAACCGAAGAAAACAAATTGAAGCGTCGAGTGAACCAGGCTTCTGCAACCAGTAAATCTTTTTTGTTTTTTGTTTTTTAGTTTATAAACATGATGATAAAAAGATAATCGTTGTTAGGAATGTAGAGAACTGTATTATTTAATAAAACGGGATATGACTGGATCAAGTGTTGTGTTCAAGATTCTGTTCTCTTTTGATTGTGATCGTGGGCAAAAACCAAAGATAGGATAAACAGCTGAAATTACAACAAATGAATAACTTTCTTCCATCAAATATAGTAGTATTGTTTGGACAAGTTCATTTAATGAATATATCATCATAAGCAGGTATACATTTTGTGAGGCGTCTTTCACCAATTCATATGCCAAAGTTGTGCTTACATGCCTATGAACCAAAAACTGATTTGTTGATTAGTGAAATACTTCCACCGGAATATATTCCGATAAAGCTAACTTCAAACTATTTATCACTTTTAGTTCTAGATATATTTATAGAAAACTGTGGCATCATCGGCACTTTTACCGCGTGTAGTCAAATCATTTATTGTAGTCATTAAAACGCCAGGTTTAATATTATAGAAGAACAATAAAATATACTAACTTTTAGTCAATACGATGGTGTGTATGTACAGTCGGTCACGACTGTACATGAAACACACAGAGGATGTTTCAACAGTGCACTCTGTTTCGATACATCATTAATTAAGTCATAATGGTTAATGTTTCCTGAAATCAACCTTTTCAATATGCATCAGCATAAAACATGTCAATTCCTGTTGACCCAAATTGCAACTCCATCTGTAGACCTAATTTCAGCTTTCTCCCCTCAGTCTATTTTTCAGCTATTTTTCAGCTAATAATAATAATAATAATAATAATGCTTTTAATAAGGGCTGGTCAACAGGCGCCTTTTAGTAAAAATCAGGACAGCGCAATTTACGAGTCCTACCATGCTTCTAACTACCGTTCAGAGAATGTTTACGTAAAAATGTTTTCGAAATAAACGTTTCAGATTTTAATTCAACCTATTTAAGGCCCTAGCCAGGCTTTCTGGACAGCAGTGGAGATACAAATTCACTAACTACCGTATACTTTACTCTACTATTTATGAGGGTATTGTCCCGTAAGCTGTAAACGCGTGGGCCACTATACTTAACACACATCACATCCGGAAACTCAAATCTGCCCAGCGACATTCTCTCTTGCGAATAACTAAAGCTTAATCCACTATTTCGAATGATGCTCTACCAGTCATAGCTGCTGTTCTTCCTGTCGATCTCCTGCTTGAGGAAAGGATAGCCAGGTACAAAGTGCGGAAGAAAACTCATTTTCAATTAGGCACCCTTCAAATCGGACCACGGGAATTCGAGCGCTTAGATCGAACGCAACTATATGAACACATACACTCACAGTTAATAGACATTTGGCAGCAAAAATGGGTAATTGCCCAAAACGGTAGCTTCACTAGTGACTTTTTCCCAAGTATCAGAAGTAGACTTAAAATGCTCTGGATTAAATCGGATCACTTCGTCACACAGGTATTAACTGGCTACAACAACTTATTCCCCTTCAATCTCACGGACGACAATATATGCGCTTGTGAGGACAGCGAAGCAGACACCATATGCTGTATAGGCCTACTTGTCCTCGATTTTGAGAAGCTCGACTACTCCTGCAAGAAGCCGCTAGGGCAGAGGAGGAAGCCTGGGCACCAGACCTCGCGTTCTGGACGCGTAAAAACACCTTCCCAGCAAGTAAAACGTTTGCAAAAACAGCACTTCATGAAAAGTCTATAGTAAATTAACACACCAAATTAGACGGTAATTTGGCCATTACTCCAGTCCGAGCGAGGTTATTGAGGGGTTTCTCTAGTTCTAAGGCAAATGCCGGACTGCTCGTCAATCCCCTCAAACAGATACACGCACTACAAATCTCTAGAAAACATAACTACAAGTCACTAAAAAAACACACTCCGGAAATATAGCACATAAAACCTATCCGCACTTAGGACAATCACTCGCTAAAACACAAAGACACAAGGGCACAGCCCAAACACGTCACACCATCAACATCCCCTACGGATGTACATAAGGGCACAATAGGTTTTCACACATCACATGTGGTTACCAAAATTTGGTTTGACCGGAGGTTTAGGCTTAATTGCTTGGCACTCCGGGGGTAAGGGTGGGCACAAAAATCATATATACAGCATCTCCTGTACAAAATGTAAACAGAATCTTTAAGTTGTTTTCGACAAGATAGGCCTTACTTACTTACTACTCAATAGCAATAGACAATTCCTCAGTCAGCTAAAGGAATATTTTTTTTTTTATGGAACCCGATGGTTCATTGCCGCCACTTACCTCAGCCCGCCATTCAACCCTATTCTGTGGTAACTCTATCCAACCTGCCTCGCAAATCCTACTTCCCTTAAAACTGTCCTAATATTATTCTCCCACCTACGTCTAGGTCTTCCAAGTTATCTCCCGGTCAATACTTTTGAAATATGTACTTTCTCTCCCATGCGCGCAACATGTCTAGCCCATTTCATCCTCCGTGATTTAATTACCCTTACTACATCCGGTGTCGAGCACAGGTTATGAAGCTAGTCGTAATGCAGTTTTCTTCAGTCCCCATATTCATTTCTCTTAGGCCCAAATATTTTCCTAAGTACCCTGTTTTCGAATACTCTCAGATTATGGTCTTCCCAAAGAGTAAGCTACCATTTCTCACTTTCTATATAATACAACCGGCAGGATAATTCTCTTATAACTTTTCCTATTTTAGATTTCTGCATAAAAGCAGGTATTTCCTGATTTGAATCTACGCTTACCTTCTGCTTTAATATTAATTGTGTCTATAATTAGGCCTATTGCTCCCAGATATTTGATTTTATCCACTTGTTCGAACGATGTACCGGCTATTCTGATATCTTGTAACGCATTACTTTGGTGTTCATGTCCATATACTTAGTTCTTTCTGTATTAATTTCCAATCCGACATTCCTGTAAGCATCGAAAAGACTTTCCGCATTTCTCTCGATTGTATTTATGTCATCCCCAACTGACAAACGTAATATCTATAAGCTTAAATCGGATGACTGCCTAGCTTGTTTTCCTGAACTCTCCTAAAGGCATATTCCAAAGCGATTTTAAGAATTAAAGGCGATAGTGCATCCCCTCGCTTCAAACCACTTCTAATGGCAAACCTATGTGATATAAATTTCTCTGCCCTGATTCTGCTATATATTTCATTTAGACACATTTTGATCAGCCTACCTGATTTCTTTGGTATCCCAAACTCAATGAAATTAACGTACAATTTGTCTCGCCTAACTGAATCATATGTTGTTGTTGTTGTTGTTTTTTTTTAAATCTATGTTTAGCTGGTGAGCAGAGTTATTATATTCACACCTTCTCTGTAAGATTCGGCGAACAAAAAATATTTGATCAGTGGTTGATCTATTTCGCCTAAATGCACATTGGTGATCTCCAATTATTTTGTCCGCATATGGGGTTAATCTTGACAGAAGTATATCAGAAAAAAATGTATGATGTTGATAAGATATTCCTCGATAGTTATTACATTCAGCTCTATCCCCCTTTTTACGGATCGGTTAATAATAGTTTCGTTTTGACAATTCTTCTTTTATCCAAATCATGAGAATGAGTTTATGGATATCTGAGCTTAATGTATTCCCTCCTGCCTTAATTAATTCTGCTGGAATTTGGTCAACGCCTGGAGATTGGTGTATTTTTAGTTTACCTACAGCTCTTTCTACTTTCTACTTGGTTCAGCAATCAACGAGTATGTTGTGAGTATATAACTTTCTACACTTTGGGCATATTGATGTAAATTTAATAATTTACTATAGTCATATTTTCACCTATTCAAAATATTATTCGGAGCCGCCAGAACAGTGCCATCATTGTCCTTAATTCAGTGGCGGCTCGTGGCCGGAAAATTAGGTGAAGAGAAAAAAATGCCACATGCTTATGTTAATAACGGAATTCACCTATGTCTTGTATACCAAAACAATCCTTCGGTAGCCCTTTAAGGCTGTAAACTTGTCGGTGGTATCATCATGGAATGGGTGCTTTTCTTCTAGCTGCAATAGAAGTTCTTTCTGAATTTTGAGATATTCGCTAAACGAGATACTTGTCAGATTAGTATCTGGAAACATTTTTTATTCTTCATTTAGCAGGCCTACCTCGTGATCTGACAGCTAGAACAATGATGATTTGATTTTAAACAATGCGGGTAAGAATGTAGTTATTATTTATATCAAACCTCAGAGAGTTGCGCAGTAGAAGTGCGCAAAGGAAGAGCGCAGCTGTCTGGAGATACTTGTACTGGCGAAGAAAATGCCTGAACAAGAGGGACTGTTTCATGGGTAGTCTGTTCCCGTCACCACGAGGCTGTGGTTTAAGCGAGAAAACTGCTGCTTTCCAATCCTCATTTTTAGTGCAACAGACAACCCATGCAACGGAGGGAGTGGTTTCCAGTTCACCTTCACCACGGCAGACTTGAAACACGCTGTCGCTTGCAGGATCTCAGTGTCTCCTAGCTTTGACACCAGGTGGTGGCATGGCGGGCAATTCAAAACTACAGATACATTTATAGTAAAAACCTACATTCGTGATATTGAAAATAAACTTTAAAAATACGTATTGTAAAGGAAAAATACTGGTGAAGTGCAACTTCACCTACTTCCCCTGAATAGCTGCCACTGCCTTAATTATGCTTATTCTAAGGCGGTCCAGGCAGCCCAGTAACATATTCAAAAGTATAGTTAGCATAATTGTTAATTAATATAATTTCAGTTGGATTCATTTACACATAATAATGATTGAGAATTTATATCTGGTGTTTGGTATCAAAAGATTCGTCTTAACAGAAAAATTACAGTAAAGGTATTCATTTTATTGATAATATTTTTTATTTGAGAATAAATTAACTGTGGGTTAATTTATAATGTTTGAAGATAGCAAGCAGTGAAAGTATGTCGCTTAAGGAGTTGGGAATTCCAGACCATAGATTTTATGATAACAATATGCAAGCAGGTAGAGGCACTTTGCCCGCATCCATACAAAACTGGTGCACTGTCCTATTCTAGGAATGAGCCTTTGTTCTTAAAGTTCATTTCTAAAAGCTTTACAGTTATGATGGCAAGCAGGAGATTGTATCTACAGATAGGAATGACGAACTAGTACTCTGGGTAAACCCAGTATGGTAAAGGATTTTTATAGGTAATATATTTCGTGGTTTGGAAGGTAAAATCGCGAACTTAAAGTTAGTTAAATGTTAATCCACTAATGGTAATTAGGGGTGGGGATGATAATAATTTGTCACCGAGGCTAGGTGTAGTCTGGGAAGAATATTGTGAGACACAGAGTGTTGTGACACCCGGTGGGGCACACACCTATTCTAGTATAGCGACGGGATCGTCTCATCACTTCGGCTCTTAGGCTGGGCATAATTTCTGGACTTAGAAATTTTCAACGACGGCAATTAAATTCACCAACAGAATTTTATCGTCTTAAAGATTTTCCTCAACAGCCAGAGTATATAAGTTCATTTATACAATTTTGGTTTTTAGATACCAAGTATTTTACGCAAGTTTAATCTTCTGGAAATAAAGTTCCATAGTATAACCCGCGAGCCATCATAACTATTTAGCGGATCTATCAGAGTTTATCTGCCAATAAGAAACGTTGTACAATTCACTGTATTGTTGAACTTTACCTCGGCATTTCAAATAATTGAAATATATTACTACTACAACTGATTCTGTTGGTATTATTTTAAATAACAAAATAATACCTAAGCTGCCTTCACTCTCAGCCCCTGAGAATTAGTCGACTGTTCGCACCCGATAGGCCTAGCCGGAGCAGATTTCAAATTCTTCAAATAAATATAAATTTAGCGCAAACCATCCGGTTTGTGCAAGGCGCCCAACATTCAACTGAGGAAGGAGGAACTGCATCAATTCTAGTTTGAAAACCTTTCTTGAACTCGTTTATTCCCTTGTAGAGATCCATAACATTTTATATTTGGGTTATGTAGGCCGACAAGTTAGGCCTGTGTAACCCTAATATAATATGTTGTCTCTATACAATTTTTCGTTTCCGAGCTATTCTGTTAACAGAAACACAAAGAGTCACAGGGACATAGATTGATACACACACAGACATGTTTATGACAATTGTACTTTTAGATTCAGGGGACCCATTAACATGTATGCCTATTTATACTGAAAAGTCTACACACATGATCGAACACAATACTTCTACGTATAGGCCTAGTACCTACAATTTTGTATGGGCAAGGAAAGAAAAAAATTGCTTCTATAAAGCAGGCGTATATAAAGAAGAAGTATTTTAAAAGTTATTTGACAAAATATACTAACCTGAATTGCTTGTTCTAACTATCAATGTTAGTTGTGTAATCCCTTACAGTAATCGGGTAAAAAGTGGATTGAAAGCGAACTAAACAATCCATTGATTTAAAAGTAATAAAACCGTGCTCGTTTAGAAGTGAGTTTATCTATGGTCAAAGGCTTTTGAATTGCGATTCTGTCTTTATAGAGAGTATGATTTGCGTGTACACAGATGTGAGTGGTAGTTAGCAGTGAATTGGAAGTTGTTTATGCACTGAAAACAAAGCAAATTTCAACTGAGCCGCGCCTGGGATGGCGGAGACCATTAAATTTACCAGAGGTTTATTGTTGACTACCGGTAAAGCGGAGCCTGCAGGCAGCAGACAAGGAAGGACAAACCGGTATCACAGTCATTAATTGCGGGGAACTGTAACCACTTGAAACGCGCCCAGACTCATACTGCAGATCCATCCGCTCTAAATTAAGCAATTAGACCACGGGCTTTTCAATTAGAATTACCATTGAGAGAGATAGTTGGGTTTGTTCAATCAACACCTCAACTCTCCGTCAGTATCGTAGTTCACGCAGAGTACTGTATTCAAGTGATATAAATTCCTGCTCTTCGGATACCTACCAGGTATATTCCTTTGTCCAAGTTCATTAGATTGCAAGTCTAAATCCCCTCTTAACAGAACTTCGGTTAACTGAATAAAGGTTTATAGTAGATCTAGAATAAACAAATTTCATGGCTAATACAAATAGATGAATTTATCATAGACAATCCCACCAGAGAAAATGACTTTGTCGAGAGATTAGACAGTGCGAAGCACGAAATAACTTATCTGGTGAAATTCGTAACTCGACATCTGTACCGTTAATAAAATATTTTTCTTTCTTTATCTTAGTTTTACCTGTCCCATTTAGGGACGTTTTTAAGCGACCCACGCCGCCCGAGCCTTAAAGGATGAAGATAATAATGACGGCCAGATGATATCCAGGGATAACATGGGCCTAAAGTTACCCAACATTTGTCTCACAGGTGAGGAAAAACCCAGTAAAAACCTCATCTAGATAACTTGTCTTGACCAGGATTAGAGCCCCGTTCGCGAACGCATCCCCTTTGCCACAGTGGTGAACTTAATGAAATATAGCAGATTACATAAATATCTTATTTACTTTATTAATTGTGTTCTTTAAAATAAAATCACCATTGGATCTGCTGACATATACGCGGTATAGGCCTTCTAAATGAATGAACAATCGGATGTGTTGAGGAATATTAACCAAAGCAACCAACGGTGATATAGAGATGATAGTTAACATTAAAATAAAGATAAGCTAAAATCAGAACAATATTCATATTTTTCAGGAACATAACTTGTCTGTAAACTGATACCAATTGAATGTAGTCTATATTGATTTAAAGCACAATTTTCAGAGTTGAATGTTGAAGGAATAGAGATGGTTGAGATAGCCTAATCACTGCGTATGTTACAATGGCGATTAAGTAACGAGCTGACGTTTTATTGCATCTTTGCTATCCTTGCAAGCATATTACAAAATAAACGATCGTGACTAGTCTATATCTGTGGCATTGCTAAACGTTATTGTTTAGTATTAAATTCACGACGTGTGAATGGAATAGTCTTGAAAAAATTCGGACCTCAAATTATATTTATTGTGACTATTTAGCGAATAAAAGGGCGGATTTTTAAACATCCTACTTTCATTTTTATTTCTTACTAAATATTCGTTATATTCCTCTCCATTCAACTTCATAAAATATTTATAACCCAATTTTTTTCCAGAATTGTGGCTGATTGCTCAGTTGGAGTAGTCCTATCCGGTGAAAGTTCATGTCATCATTGTTTACAAATTGGTTCCACACGCTGTGTCTATTCCTTTAGTATTTTCAGAATTAGATCTTTGTATTATGAAGTTTTTCGACAGGTAATGCATCTCGAAAACGTTGCCCAGTACAAGGATCTTAATGAATTCATCTGTTTCCAGTAAAAAATTACTGAGCTCAAAACCTGGGCAAGAAAGTAAAGTGTTATTTGCTTTAAATGCTTATCTATTACACATCCCAATGTTATGAGTATTGTACGCCAACAAATAGCTAGTTATGAAGAATTTTATAGGCTACAACAAAAATTATAATTTGAATCGTCTTTACAACTTTGACAGTGCTAAGTTTTCATGTAGCCTATCCTTCTACCATAAGAGAGATAGCAGAGAAAGTCGAACATTTTCATGAGTTATTTTATTAATCATGGGTAGGCGTTGCGAAATTAATATTCTTGTTAAAATCAAAATCCTAATTTAAAAAAAAAAATCATAAAAACTCCCCAAAATATTTTAGTAATAAAATCAATTAGTATGAAATGTTACTGGAATAGTAGGTCAATAACGTACCTATCACGGACTAGGTAGATTAAAAGTGACTAAATGAAACTTATAGCACAGTCAGGGTATACAAACTTAGGCTATATAAGGTATATTTACTATTAAAAGCTGCTTGAAACAATGTGATGCATTATCGACTTAACTTTTTAATTCCGCTCTGGTATGTAATTAATAAAGTTCAGAAAAAAACTAAATAGGCCTAGAATTAAATGGAAATCGCCAGATTTTAGCTTATGGAGATGACGTATGTCTTTGGGGAGATGACATAAGCACGAGAGAAGAACAGAAGAATTTTCGATGCCATCAGGAGTGTTGGATTGGAAATTAATACTGAAATAACTAAGTAACTTATAGAAGGTCAAAATAATGAGCTAATAGGAGATCTATAATTCTACAAATAAAAACTACAAGACAATTACCCTGCCGGTTGAATTTAGTTATATGGATGTAAGACATCGTGTGTTGCGTGTGGTTTTCTTCGGGAAGAACATAATCTGAGAGCGTTCGAAAACAGGAGGCTAAGGAAAATATTCTGACATAAGAGAGATGAAAAAAGGGACTCGAAAAAACTACATAACGAAAAGCTTCATGACCTGTACTCTTCATCGAATGTAATAAGAGTAATTAAACCGCGGAGGATGAAATGGGCTGGACATGTTGCGCACATGGGTGAGGAAAATATCTCAAAATATTAACTGGGAGATCTAACAGGAATGAACACTTGGAAGACCTACGTTTGTGGGAGGAATATATATTAGATTAGATCTAAGGGAAGTAGGATTTACAAGACATGATTGGATGGAGTTTGCACAGAATGGGGTTGGAGGTCGGGCTCACGTAAGTGCTGCAATGAACCTCCGGGTTCCATAAAATAGATAATATTCCAGCAGAGATTATATGTTGTCATTGAGTAAGTAAGTAAGTAAGTAAAGTAAGTAAGTAAGGAAATAAGTAACTAACACGGGACTACACATACAAATATAATTCCGAAAACACGATTTCATCCAATTTTTTTATATCTCGATGAGAATACCACTTTATACACGTATATGCGAGAAAGTAAAAGTGAAAACAATTTCAAAACAGAAGACAGTTTACATAATGTCCACTACGAGAGTAATCCTAAAGAACTTAATAGCTAATGTAAAAAATATATCAATTTACTAAGTCATATATTTAGAATATGACAAAGTATTTGAATAAGCTTTATATGCGAACAGCAGCAATAATTAATGTTCAGTAGTCACCATCTAGGCCTAAATGAGAAATTCCTTAAGGGCTCATATTGCACAAGAATAACATCTTAAGATTTGTAATCTGTACAAAATAATAATAATAATAATAATAATAATAACAACAATAAGAATAAATACGTCTGGAGTTCGGAGAGAAACATAATGATTGCAGAGAGAAGGAAAATTAAATAAATAGAGATGTAAAAAGAAATGAAAGCAAGGAAGAAAGGGAAAGACCTAAACAAAAAACAAAAAAAAGATGGAAGGATAGGAAGGCAGAAAGAAAGAAATAACGGTAGAAAAATAAATGAACGAAGGAAGATATAAATGTAAGAAAGAAGAAAGAAATGGAGAACTGATCCTCTTGAAAGTGTGGTAGTAGGCTATATGTTTTATCTATTATACCATCCTTGTGAGTTATAAAATGTAATATTTCGAACAGCCGGTATAATGAATAATACATTCAAACTCTGCGACAGTGATACAGTCTCCCATTTCCAGCACATGATATAAATTAATACCAAAACGCTTGAGGATTTATGTTAGAAGTAACCAGAAGATAATTCTCTTGAGATAAAATTAATGAGGCATACAAAAATGTGTTGCCACGGACATCTATCAAACGTGGCGAATATCAAGACGTAATATGAAATCACATGCTAAACCTATCAGTCTGAGGACCTTGTTCTTGTGCAGAGGAATTAATATGTATGATTTCGTTAAAATGTTCCTGCCGCTTCAGACAACTACTTTGCATTCAAGTACCTTATTTATAGCATTATAGTCCCATCTCCTAACTTTTTGAAAAGTCGGTAAGAAGTCAGTCTCTTCTATCATAGCTTTGGCATTTGGCAAGATGTTATTGTTTACTGTAACTAGATTTTGCCTCTCCTCGTTTCTCTACATGCGGAGTAGACAAGTAGCTGTCACAGCCGTCATAGGACATTGTTAGATTTTGAGTGGTAGAGGCAACTAGCTGATTGGTGCGGTAAAACTAAAGATCATGGGTTGAGCTGTCGGCAAATTTTCCCTTCTAACAAAACGTAACCGCCTGGGTATGTAATGAAAAGCTGTACTATACTCACAATAACGAAACGGATGAGCTTGTCGATTCTTGCACGGTTGGTATATATTTGGATGTATGCTTAAGTATGTGATTTTCCGATACATCAAATCAATTTCGGAACTTTTTTTTATAAGAGTGATGAAAACATCAGAACTGCTGACAGGAAAGCTATTAATTAGCAAATAGAATTTCTTATAAGGTACTTGTTTACTCTTCTTCTTCTTTTCGTTTAGGCTAACAGCCTATTTCACCAGAAAAAGAATTCTTCCATCTCTGGCCTTGCATACCAATCTATCAAGTCCCATTCTGTCCACGTGGTCATTCCATTCTTTCCTTCTCCTGTCTACCCACTCTGTTACAGGTTGCAATTTGCAAGCTTCCCTTATTGCAACATTAGGTACTCTATCCCATCTAGTTTTCCCCTGTATTTTTCGTAATATATTCATTTCGGTAACATTGAGAATTAGTTTTGTTTTTGTGGTTTCAGATCTGGTTTCAGCAGCATAAGTCATTATTGGTCTTACAACTGTTTTATAGATCCTGGTTTTTGTGTCTCTTCTCAAATATTTATTCTTCCAAATGTAACTATTAAGACATCCTGAGACCGCAGCAGCCTTATTAGCTTGCTCCCTAACCTTCTCTTTCAAAAATCCATCACTACTTATTTTTACACCTAAATAGTTAAAAGCCATGACCTGTTGTATTATATGTTCTTTTAATTGTAATTTACATCTCAATGGCCATTTATTTATTGTTAAAACCTTTGTTTTTAATGGATTAATACTCATTCCATACTTTTCACAACTCAAAGAAAAATGATGTAACAGTCTTTGTAAATTGTCCTCTGTGTCACTTATTAAGACATCATCTGCATAAGCTACAAGATTTATTTCTCCTGTATTCAAGGTATATCCACGCATTCCTCTCACCTCCTTAATTATACTTTCCATTAAAATATTAAGAAGCAAGGGGCTAAGAGAATCCCCTTGTCGAATTCCTTTATTTATTGGAATTTCCTTTGTAAGTGAGCCTTCTATTTTAAGTCTTGATTTATTTCCATCATATATGTCTTGTATCAATAAAATTATCCCATTAGGCACATTATGTTTGTCCAATATATCTAAAATTAGTTTCAACTGTATATTATCGAAGGCTTTATTCAAATCTATAAAACAATAAAACACCGGCCTATTGTATTCTAGAGCTTTTTCTGTTATTTGTCGGACAAGGTATATCCAAGGTATATCCAATGAGATGTATTAGTATCAATACATGAACGACTTCTGCGAAATCCCTGTTGCTCTTCACTTAACCAGACAATTTCGGATACTTTCTGAGTTATTAATCATGTTGTTAACTTAAGGAATGTATTCAGTAGACTTATTCCACGGTAGTTTTCAGGTTTCTGTTTTCCCCTTTCTTGAAAATAGGTATAATAATACCTGATTTCCACTCTTCTAGTACATGAGCCTCATGAAAAATTTGCTTTATCAAGAGGGTAATTTCAGAATATAATTTCTTACCACCATATTTAATCATTTCATTAACAATCTCATCAGGACCAGGCATTTACGGTTTTTTAGTTGCTTTATATTTTGTTCCACTTCTTCTTGATTTGTGTCTATTACTATTCTGATAATCTCATTTCTTGGTTTGTAAGTGCTATTACTTTGACTGTACAATTCTGTGAAGTATTCTATCCATTCTTCTTTGTCTATTTTAGTAGTAGTGACCAGGCTTTAAAACTTAGTGCCCGAACCCACAGAGAGGGTTGATTCCGGTTACCAACAACCTGAGTATAGGGGTGGAGGGTGATTGCGTAGGCTGATAAGACAGTCATTGATAGTAGTACCGAGAAGTGAATGCCCTTGTAGTACGGTGCCTCTCAAATTGGTCAACAGTGTACCTTGTCATTGTGCGTGTTTAAATTTATAATACGTGTTCGGCATGCCGAAAGTAAAGTGTTCTAAAACGCAAACATATATTGAAACATTTGGGAGGGACTATTATACACCAACAGGAGAAAGTATCGTTTTGCATGCTTGTAATGTGAGTTTAGATAGTGAGAAGTTATTTTGTGGTCTTCCTATATCTGTATTCTGGTTTGTTTACTATCACGTGAACTAGCATATGGTAGCTAGGGCATACGCCGAGCAAAGTCTGTACAGTACAGTTGCTGTTAACATATTCGATCGGGCACTAAGTTTTAAAGCCTGGTAGTGACATATTCTTGAATTTCATTTCTTTGACACCGAATTGTTTTCCATACCTGTTTCTGAGATCCATAGAAGTCATGTTGTAAGTTACTTGTATATGATTCCCAGTAATTCTCTTTGATTTTTCTGATTTCAACGTTTACTTTATTCCTAGTTTCTTTATATTCTTCATAGTCTTGCTGATTTCTGGACCTTTTATATTTCATAAAGGATCGTTTCTTTTCCTTGGCCAATTGTTTAACCTCTTCATTAAACCATGGAGTTTTATTTTTAATTTTACTCATTATATTAACACGTCTTGTTCCAACAGCCTCTTTAGCCGCTTCTATAATATTTTCTTTTAATAATATCCAATTCTCATTTAATGAATTTCCAGTCTGTAACGGTTTTTTTTTATTATTTTCTCTTTCAGTCGTTGCTCATAGAGGCTTCTAATACTTTCATCCTCCAACAACTCCCTATTTATTCTCTCTTCATATATTGGTTTTACTGTCTTAGTTTTCTGTATATGATATCGAAACTTCCCTAACACTAATTTGTGATCACTCCCGATGTTTGCTGCATTTTAAGTTCTCACGTCCAAGACTTGGGATGGGTGGAAATTTCTATTTGTCAAAATATAATCTATTACTGATTGACGCCCTCTTGTATCCTCCCATGTATATTTATATTTCATATCATTGGCATAAAATGTATTATTAATTCGTAATCTATTATTAGTACAAAACTGAATTAGTCTTTCCCCATTATCATTTACTTCTTCTTCATTGAATCTCTGCTTTACTCTGGGTATAATGTCATTCCCAATTCTTGAATTAAAATCTCCTAATATCATTACTTTCTCCTTATCAGAGATGTCATCTAGTGTTTCTTGTAATGTACAGAAAAATTATCCTTCTCTTCAGTTGATTTATTTTCATCTGGTTCGTAAACACTTACTACCGGTATATGTAGGTATTCGTTACGTAGTTTCATTGTTACCAATAAGATACGTGAAGATATATATTTATTTGCCTCTATCGAATTTTTATATTTCTCATGTACAAGTATCCCAACACCCTCTTTCGCCCTTAATTCTCTTTCTACTCCACTGTATATGAGGATATAATCATTACATTGTATAGTTCCTTTTCCTTTCTTTTTTACTTCTGATATAGCACATATATCTATAAGATTTTCCTTTAATTCCGTTATTATTTCCTGGTCCCTCTGCCACCATGACCGCACATTCCAACATCCAAATCTCATACAGTTATTCTTCCAAAATCGTTTTTTCCTTAGACTCGCCGTGGTCTTCAACGTATTATCAGTCCGGCTTATTCCATTTCTAGTTCTATGAGCAATAGATTAGACACTCTAGGTGACTTGCTAGGCCGGTCTAAAGGTACTTGTTTACAAAAAATACTATAATTTTCCCGGATCTTATAATTGGCGGAAACTACAATATCTTATATCGTCATGTGGAAAAAAAAATCCAGTAAAACGCCCTATTTTCAACAATTAAGTGTGGAATTTGGTGTCTTCTATTAATGGCGTTGGAACGTACGTCACTATTTCAGTACCGTATGCAATTAGCTCAGTCTTGTGACTGCAAAACTATTAAGGCATCATACCTGAAAAGAAGGTCGGTACTTGGGCCTACTGTTATAAATTCAGGTGGTTCCTGACTGGGCTACAGGAATGGGTATAGTAATAAAATTCTTAAAATGTCACTACTGGGAGAAAAAGTTAAAGACGATTACCATGTATAATTTCCAATCTCTGAGATTTTCTGTTATAATGCGATATGTAATTCATTTGAATTTTCTTTTTTTTTTAACAAGGCAGACCTCGAGGACCATATATGATCTGCGTACCACAGATGGAGAAACGCTACTCTAGTGTATTATGAAGAACATTTCTAGCATGATAGGGAAAAGGCGAATAAGTAACAAAATCATCGTTTTCAGTAGAGACAATAAACAATTTATTTCCACAGCATTGTTACAATATTTAGTTCAGCCTGCCCAGAAATGTTCACACAGTATAGGCCTATTTAGGCCTATTATTTTATTTTTTGTCTTTTTTTTTCAAAGAAATCTACATGACTTATCTCATTTTGACCTAAGAAGAAGGAGTGACTTGTTGGTTTGTTTACCTATGAATTATAGTTATACTTTTTTGTAACCAAGTTAAACATGTGAATTATTGCTTTAATATCTATCGATGTAATAGGGTCTACATGGTGGCAAAATACTGCTGTTATTGTTATGAAAAATAGTGAGCCAGAATACAAAAAAAAACAAATGGATGCACACATATGTAGACAAAATATATTAACTCTCACAAAGAAAATTAATTCAAGTTCCATATTTTGAGCTTTCAACACTTTAATCATGAACAAATTCTCCTATATCTGGCAGAACTTCAGATATGGCGGCTGAGTTCTTGAGTCCTGAGTAAAATTCGTGATAACTAGGAGGAGGAATATTAAGAATACTGACAAGGTCACTTTTCTTCTTCTCTGGAATAAGTAATTTGTCAGTGAAGCATTTTTTCGCTCGAGTTTCACATTGGTGTAAACTTAGTACTTTCAAGGACTCGTCCTTTCTTAGGGACTTCTTAAACTTCACTTCACCATAATCTTTCGTGTAGCGAAACCATTTTGCTTGATGCCAATTAAAGATATTGTCCTTTTGCCGAAGTACAAAAGGAGGCTTTAGCAAACTTGAAAACTCCCAGAAGTCGTCGTGGTTGAGTTCAACTACTTGGTACTTTTCTGTTTTTTGGGTCCAGTGGATCTTACCATTTGGTACCAGTCTTGAGGGCCATAAATGGGTATTTCTAAACTTTTCTTTTGCTCTTCAATCCTGGCATGTTTTATGTAGTGATTAGAAGCCAACTGCTGATCAAATTCTGTTTTTTTGGCTGGATCACTCTCTACTTGAATCATACCTTTATTATTAAGAATACCGCACTTGTTGTACGTGTCAATCTGGCGTTCTTTAAATGATACGAGTACATTGAGTTCATGAAACACATCGGAGTATGTTTTTCGGCTAACTGGATCATTTGTTGTCTGTAAGTATTTTTCACACAAAACTGATAGGCTGAGATGAGCTGGCAAGAAGTAGGCCTACTTGTCACTTTTCGCCTTAAATAATGGGACCTGTACTTAAAAATGGACCGTATGTGTTCCCTTTCTTGAGCCGTGAATGCGGCTCAAGACTGTATAAACAGCGCTCCCAGTGTGTTTCTGGAACACTAAAATTTTTATATTAAAATGTTTTGTGCGTCCGAGTAACCACTGGTTACTCGGGGTTAATTATTGAACGCGGTACGCGCCGCGAGGGTACTGGAGAGTGGCTGCTGAGATCAGCAGTTGGGAGCCGACGTTGCTGGAGTAATCATGTAGTGAAATAAAGTAGTGATTTGGTGGGCGTGTCTGCAGACGAGGAAAGAAACTTCTCTTCTGCTTGGTGAGATTGTTCCATATATTTTTGATATTCACAATATAAATTCATTTTGATAATTCACATCTCACCTTTTTCGATCTTCCAAATTCCGTAACGCATGTAGTTTTTCAGTAACATCTAAATTATGCAGTATTTTTCGGGTTCGTTGTTTTGGCATGTTGAAATTCACGTCCACAAATAGTTATACAGAATTAGTCATGCATCTCAGATTCTATTCTAGTCAGTCCGTCCGTTTAATCACGCTCTCCAGTTCTTTGCTAGTTCAAGCTTTTCTCAATTGTTTTCTGAATTAATGTTTAAAGTATTTCGAGTACAAAGCCAGCACCTTACAGATAATTCAAGTTTCATATAGATTTCAGGCCAGTGTATAAAATGTATGAAGGGATTCAGGATATAGGAAATAGTGAAGTAATTGTACAGGTCATGTAGCATACAGGGTGATTTAAATTTCAATTAGCATATGGCAATAGGAATTGTATTATCTCAGATTCTGTCATCTTCGACAGAATGATGGAACATTAAAGGCAAAGTATGTTCCAGATAAATTTAGCATCTGTCGTTTTTAATATATTTCAGTTATATAGAAAGTGATATCTAGATCAGAATTGGAACTAGACAGTCGTGGTACTTTGATCTTTACATTTAAAGTTATATTATTAGAAGATTAAGGAATTTTCAGAATTAAAATACTGATTCAAAGTAATATTTTTAGAAAACCAAAGAATTTCTGGATAAATATAGTATTCAAGCTTTCTTCATGAATAGAGTGTGATTCTTATTCAAATAAATAAAGCCTTATCAATTATTTTCATTTAAGGATTTTTTCTAAGGCCTACATCAAAATAAATATTCTAGAATTTCATGGCCCTGATTATTATGATTATTATGAATATGGGTTTTTAAATATATTTATTACTATTTATTATTCTGTATATAGATTTTACTGACTCTCAAGAGTTATATAACTTGGATCAATGTTGACTGTGATTTGACTGAATAAACCTCTTACTAAATTTTTCAATAAGAACAATTCCTCATAATATTAAGTATCCAGTCACTTTCCTGTATGGTTCAAAGTCAGTTTTCAGATCTTGTATATAGGGATAATGGGACCCAGTGTCAAGAGTTCAGCAGGGTGTTAACTGATTTGGTTAAAAATGGTCGGAATCAATCTACATTCCTAAACCGTACGCTAGCTTCCCGTACGTAAACTCGTGCTAACCCGCAGGGGGCACATTCTGTAGTCAGTGTTTATTTGCAGGTGCTGCTCTTCATCTATTGTCTGTCTCAGTTGTACCAGTGAGAGTGGTTGAGCGATTTTGTAGTGCAATATTTACAAATGACTGTGTATCTCCTAGGGCTCTTACAAAACATTCCTTACAAACACATATTCGTTTATCATGAACCTGGAAATGGATGCATGGGTGATTAATCTGAATTTTTGTTTATCAGGATCATCATTTCTTATTCTTTTCACTTTAAGAGCAACAGTCTCAACCAATCCACACACAAATGCTACTCGTTTGTTATGGTCAGCTAATCCGCAATATTCATACAAATATTATATTTGTAAGTCATTCCACTAGCCTCACTATATGGCATCTCTAATGGCTTTTGCAACCCAATCTTTTAATAGTTTGGGTTTTCTGGCCGGTACTGTTTTTCCTTTAGCTGTTGTATACTCTTTGCCTATATTACTATTAACTTTTCTCTCCTGTCTCTTCTTTCTAGCATAAACTCCCCCTCTAACTCTCTTCTTTACAGTCTGTATATCCTCATCACCATCTTTCCGCCCCCTTTTTATTTTTCCCCTGAAAATAGTTTGGGTACATCATTGTCTTTAGAAATGTTTAGATCGTCAGTAGTAACATTTATATCACTCCCAGGTTCATTTTCAACCTGTCTATTTACTATGGGATTCTTGGTTGGCCCCATCCCATTCTCATGTTGGAAAGCAACCTGAATGCTTTTGGAAACTATAGTCTCACTCTCTGACTGAGAAACAGGCAAGATGTTTCTTGTCTGATTTTTAGAAATGGTACTGTTGGATCTTTCTGAATTCTGAGAAGTAATAATCTTTTCTTTGCTATGGAATTTATTTTTTGGACTAACTTTTTTGGAGTAGACTTTTCTTAGGTGAAAAATATCGAATTTCGAAATCATCACTTGAAGTAGAGTTACCATCACTTTCAGGGACATAATCCTCGTCTTCATCAGAGTAATCATCAAAAAGTGGACTATTGGTGGAACTCCGTTTTTCCAACCTCGAGTGCATGACCATTGTGTTACTTTCTTGAAGGTTGTGAGGTTGTGAGAAAGAATCTTCTCTACTTTGTCAGATATCTGCATTTGTTCTTCATCCAGCTCTAATGTCAGCTCCTCATCAGCAGCAATGACCTTTACAACGTGACAAATGAAATTAAAATTGATACGAGATCTACACAACAGCCTAGTATTATACTAAAGTAAACTCCATGGCGCTACATCCCTCTAATGGACAAAGGCCTGCCATCCAACTGCTGCATCAACTACCATTAGCAGATGGCAGGAATGGGGAGCATCAGGTCAATATGCCAACACCCACGGCCTTGCTGATGACTTACTGAACTGGAGCCACTACTTCTTTATCAACTAGGTCCTCAGTTTGTGTCACGAGGCTGAGTGCATCCCATTCCAGACCTCCCTACTCCAGAAAAATCTGGGGATTGAACCCAGAACCGCAGACCCATAGTCAAAACTTAACCACGAGACCATACGGGTCGCAGACGGTCAACCTAGTATTATGGCACAGACAAATCAATAGATAACAGCTGAACTCAATTATTTGATGGGAACTCACAACTATTCTATTTTAGGCCCAGTATTTTTAAAGTGATAGATTCAGCACGACTTAGGTTTCATGAACCATTTTAAATTCAATTTACTGATTTCAACAGGGCTGCATAGCAATGTCAATAAGAGATTACATAAGAAAAAACTTACCTTCATTGTGAACTATTTTAATGGCCATTTCTACCATACGATGCCCTCTTGATGTTATTTTAATAATATTATCGGCGGTCTTCTCATTAACAAAATGCACTCTTGCAGCTGCCACTTCAGTAATAACACATTGTTAGCACAAAACGTAAACACTCAGTAGGATTAACATTAAAGTGTTGCCAGTTTGCAGCAGCGTGAACCAGCTAATGATATGACCAGCTAAAGAAAACTGAAAATATATTAAGTCACTAAAGTGGCTAAACTGCCGGGCGTTTATTATAAATATTTTAAATAAATATATATAGGAAAGAAGATAAAATGAAGGAACAAAACTATTAAATAGATTGACTTATTCGCTTGGGATCTAATTGGAAGCTATTTCGTAAATGGTCTCAAGCATACAAGTTGACTAGTTTACTTTTTCCTATTAAAATCAAGTATTGTTGACTTATCTGTTTTTAACCAAGCCTCACATCATCCTTTGCGATTGAGTTTAGCAGCCACAGTTTTACTAAAAGAGCACTCTGCCTACTACACAGTAGTATGTAGGCATATAACTCATTTTGGCCATTTTTTTACTTATTCACCTTTTCCCTATCATGCTATATTTTATGCTAGATGTAAAAAGTAAAGGAATAATTGTTTTCCGATTGTTTATAGCGCAGTAGGAACTGAGAGTATACTATAAAATAGCATATGACTTAATTGAATGGAAATGCAGGCTGAAAAAAAAAATTCTGTCGATAATTTTCCTCGTCTTTTCATGCTTTTCTCTTCCTCGTTTCTCCTTTTTACTTGCCTGCATTTCATTATCCCACTGACTAATGTTCCTTCGATCTAAGAATGATTTATTTTATATTAATACCGTCCATCTTACTTGCAGAGGAATTGAGTCGAAGTATCATTATTATTCTTCACGGCTTCATTGTACGGACATGCTGCCTACAACTTTCAATAATGAGTTGTGACATGTGTTAAATACTGTAAGTCTTCGTGCGCAGACTAAAACAATTCTTGTTAATTTACAAACAAAAACAAACAAAACAAAAACAAACAAAAAAACAAAAAGGGAGAAGATGAAATGACGAACTCGTTTGTATTTTTTATTCGTTATTGTGAATAAAGGACGGGTTAGAAATGATTAATTCTTCAGCACAAGCCTGGAGTTATCCATTGCAGCATGTCTTGTTTAGACAGAAGTGTCTTCAGATTATCTATATATTGGCTTATGTGGTGAATTTGTATTGGAGATAAGCTGCTCTTTGAGATTAACAACGACGCGCTGACTTGTGATATTGAGCCTTATGAGCTTTCCAGGATTACATTTCCAATAGATGAGGAAAGGAAGTATAATATGGTAGGCATCGCTGCTATACGTAGTAGTATATTATACTGTAAATTATATACAGGGTTATTAGAAATGTTGTCTTAGAAGTTACTTGCAAATTATTCACTCACTATGAGGCCTAGAGTAAAGAATCAAAAAAGTAATAGAAAGAGAAATACATCAAGTTTCTATTGGCTATAGATCCTCCCGTTATACGACATACGTCGAGACGATAGCTCATCTCTTGTCACACACGACGGAACATGTCCATATAAATTTGTAGCTACAGCTGCTGCTATCCCGTTCCTCAGAACTTGTAAGTTTGATGTGAAAGGTGGTACATCCCCATAGGAAAAAAAAAAAAAACACAGGACGTGAACAACAGGTGACTTCATAACACTCTGGTCATCGGTTGTGTTGCGTTGCGATTGTCTTGCTGGATGCTACTTCTGAAAAAAAAAAGTATACGAAAGTTTTTTTGAATTGTTACTATAGATTGAGTGGGTAAAATTCTAGGACGCACGCTGTTCTTTATTCGCCAATTCTGCAGTTTTCAACAAATGTTCGCTACCCCCGCTACAACATAAACAGGAACTTAATTCATCACTCTAGATTTCATAAATTGCGAATAATATTCGTAAGTGAATTCGGGGAAACCACTTGTATATAGGCCAGGTTGTCGTTTGTGGATGTAAGTATATAATATTATATATTATTTGATGTAGTATAGTATATGAGATATATTATATGGGTCGTTTTCAAAATACTTACACATTTGACAATTCAAAAATTTGATTTTTTTTTTTACAAAATCATATTATACAGTTTTCACCTTTACACAGCAACACTACAACTTACTTATGCTGGCCAGAGTAGCCAGATTTCACAAAGTCTCATTATGTAAGGAATGTTTTTGTTCAATTCTATTACCTCATTTATTTCATATAGGCTTAGGGTGGCGTGCACCAAACTCATGCCATTTACTCTTTTAGTAAGAATTACTTCTTTAGTTATAACTACTTTAGTAAGCTACTCTTTTAGTAACCGTACTCTTTTAGTAAGGACGGCGTGCACCAACCAGGAGTAAACTAAACTCGGCGGCTTTCAACATAGAGAATTGTACTAAAGAAGTAAAAATTTTATTTACTCCCAGAGTAAATGAACTTACTCCACAAGTGGTGGAGAGCACCAACACGGAGTACGTTACTAACGTAGTAAGTTGTGGAGTAAATAAGGCCAATATTTACTCCTACTCAGGGGGTGGAGTAAAGTTGTGGAGTAAGTGTGTTCTGTGGCATTTGCGTGAGTTATGAGTTACATATCACATTAAATGGATTGCATAGTTCAAACTGAGGATAAGTTATTGAGATGAAGAAGGTTGTATACCAAAAATGAGAGTTGTGGCAGGTGATTTAATAAATATTAAGCGAACCATACCTAGTAGGGCATTTAATAACGTAAATAATTAAGCTCATAAATCCTTACATGAAATTTTGGCGTTTGGAAGAAACGATGTCAGATTTTCACTACATCCATGTGATTTAAGCCAGTCAAATGTGGAAATATCATTGCGGAGAGCGATCCAACTAGGAAGACGTCCACCAAAGGTGAGGGGAAGAGTGAGTGGAAGGGACGTTTTCATTGCACGGTACAAGGAGCTCATGTGCTCTTAAATATCTTCCTAGCTGGATCGGCCTTTAGATGCTGCAGTTCTCCCTAACTTTGGGTCAGAAAACGACGATGTATTTCAAGCTAATCATATGGATACAGATATCGGCGAGGTATAGAATATTCCAATAAATGAAAGCCTCCGGTCTTAGAGCTACCCAGAAAACACTTCCCCCTGCTACTTAACCATAGAATTGCTGAACAATAGGTGATATTCACTGTTAAACGATTTAATGTTATTATTGTAAATTAATTTTATTACATTATACTTCTATAGCTTAACTTAAAGCACAACATTGCGAATGCCAGATTATAATAATAATTATAAGAGCTAAAAGTTCAATAGTTGCACCCGCAGTGTTAATGAATAATATGTCCTTTTTTCTGACCCAGGTGTAAAAAATGTCCAAACAGGCCACATCGGAAGAAAATTTGACTGACTCTGGGATTAGCGTACATTGAGAAGGGGACACATTGTAAAACCATTCCTTAAAGACTCCCCAAGTCTCGAATGGTGGAGGGAGACGAGACTTTCATGTTTGGGAATAAACTATAACAGATGCTGCAGGTCTATAGTATGCTGCTAACTATTTAATTAACCCTGTGGACAGGAAAGTGAGAAGCATTATAAACTATATAGAAAAAAATGCCAACATGAGTGCCGAAAGAAAATTTTAAGGAGGGGCCCGGAGGTTGAAGCTGCACAGGATCTAGAGAAGTAGTCACTGAAATTATTTTTAAACACACAACCATCTACATAATTATTATTGGAGTTCATATCTTCCGAAATATTGTACCACCATTTTTTGTTTAAATATTACATTTCTCAGTTCTAATATTATTATTTTTATAAGGTAATATTTTTTAAGTAAATGTTCTGTGCATTTGAAAAAGGACAGAAACATAATGCCCCTTATTAATTTTGTTATCCTTTTTATCCCCCCTTTTTCATGATTTTGTGTAATACTTCTTATTGTAACAGCCCACTAGTCGTTATAATAAAATTACTTACAATTCGTCGATGTTTTTGGGCTGGCCTCGGCTCACTCAGTCGTTGCATCGAATTTTCTCTTCTTTAGTCTACAGGGAATATTTTAGTGGGGTATATTATGGGGGTCGTTATTACCAATTTAAATAATAACAGTGTATTTTAAACTGGTATGAAAATTGTTTATTCTATCCACCAACTATAAATGGGATGGGTTATAAATGTTAATTCCCTTGGGGTATTTCAGATGAAGGGCTGTTCGACAGAATGGTCTCCTTACTTCCCTCCTAAATTATCAAATAGTATCTAGTTTATCAAGCTGCAACCTGGTATATTTATCTGGTCACGTAAAAGTTCGTCGTTTCACAGTACTTACAGTATTTTCACTGATTCTAAGTTTGGTACTGGCTGTAATAAAGCCGTACCTAAAATGCCTACTATTCACTGACGTTAATTTAAATCAGACTTAGTACCGGGGTCAATCCCGATACTTATAATATAAAAATTACAGAGGGCAGCCCTATGGCAACCTCTGTATTGAAGAGATAAGATGATCCCAGCCTACCGTATGTGCCGGTAGTCCACAGAATGAATGTTTGAACATGCTGACCATTCCCTCTCCCACTCATTCGTCCAAAAACCCCTATTTTATTAACAACAAATAAGAACTACTGTTAATACAAATTTTGTTCTTTTCACATATTACCTCTTTTCTCATTGGTTCTGAGTTTTTAGCATTTGCAGCTCCTACAACAAGACACGTTTTATGCCAACGTATTTTTAATTCCAGGAAATGGTATGGCATTCCTAGTATATGCATACAAGTACACTTTCCCATCTCCTTTTACTCAGAATCTGCTTTTAAGTAACTATAATCCCTTTCAACACTTTTTTCTTCAATGCTGGACACCTAGCGTGCTTGAAATCCCCCGGAATTGGTCTGGCCCAGGCTGACTCATTCTACTGCACCTGCTTTCTGTATCTTTTAAGAACACTACTTCTCATGTTATTCTCCCTCTTACCTATATAATATTCACCATTTAATATTTCTTATTTATTTTTCTTAATTCCATGATTTATTCCCTATCATTGTAATTATGATATTCACATTATTAATGGCTGGTGTATCACTGCTGCTTACATAGCATAATTATAGGCTACTTAACAATGCCTAGGTTATGCTTTCTTATAATGCCCAAATGATTTATGAAGAAAGTATATTTCACAGAAGTGTTCTTTCTGAGTAAATTATTTATACTCCTACAACCTCATGTTCTGGTATTGTGCAATGTGAGTTTGTATACCATGCAGTGACGTCTTCAATAACAGGTCAATAGCTTCAAGTCATTCATTCGAGATCCTATTCATTTGTACCTTATCTTACAAGCCTAGTGACATCCCTTTTATACCTGGTCTTGTTACTTTTAACCTAGGTCTATTCAAAACAACATTCTTCAGCATGCACTCACCCTCCGGCATACCTCTGTATTGACCTCACCATTTTAGTAATGCAGTTGTAACTTCCATAATATTACATGAACTGATTAATTCAATAGAATAAAACGCAACTAATTACACTTGAAAGCACTAATTAAAAGAACAAAATGAATGAATAATTAAATTGAATTATTACACTTGATTCTTACAACACCACGGATCCATTTATGGTTATCCATCTTAAAATTACATAACAATAATAAAATAAACAGCTGATTTATTTGCTGTAGTCCATCTTACAACTACATAACGTCAGATATATATCGAGAGCGGATTTCTTGCTCACCGTCCAAAATTAATTTTCTTATACACTCACGATTTCTCTTGTATAATTCATCTCACACGCACTTGACTTACCGCGATCAGATACACTTTACAATTAAAATCATGCATCACTCCCAGTACCTTATGTGCGAAATGACGTACCCCTACTCTCATGTTGTCATGTCCCCCTTTATTCCTTATACGCTTAGAAGGATGCCGTGCCTATCTATTTTTTTTTCAGATTCTTCGATTTCTTTCTGCCTTGTAACTTATCCAATGAATAAATATAATTTCTTTCGTTTTCTTAATTCCCACATTCAATTATATCAACTGCAATAATTTTTTTGACGTTATTTTCTTTGCCTCCTATCTAATTGATAATGATACTATTTTATTTTTCTGAGGATGCATAGATGGATTATCCATTGATATTAGTATATTCATAGCATGAACAAAAGCCCTGGTGACTCATTTTTACACCCCATATTCTTAATCAAAACATAAAAGAAAGCTGTTCTTTTTAAATGTTAGCTATCAATGTTATGCTGCTCACTTTTGTTTAAAAGAATTTCAAATTACTTCTTGTTTTCATCCTTATTTATATTCCTGCTATCCCCTTCGTCCTCATATTGATAATTTTCATCTACTTCTGTTCCACACAAGTTTAATTTACAATCCCTCTCAATTGCATCTATATCTTCACAATAAACGTTACTAACTCGACGACTTCAACACCTATTTCAAATTCAGATCGCGATTTCTCTGTCGCACCTGAAATACTATCTGTTGGGTTATTCTGACCTACAACATTAGCTTATAATCGGTTGGGTTTTTCTGACCTACAACCTTATTTAATTCATCAATAGTAACATTAATATTCTGACCTCTAGTCAGATTTTCAATTGTAAAGAACTCCTCCTAGATTGCTAATTTCTTTAGTAGAACAGTTTATATGAACATTTACATTACTTGTAAGAAAAGGGACTTCAATAATATTTTCATTGCGTTCGATCTTAAGATAATTATCTTCACATTTAAAATTCTTTTATTTTCAGTAAAATGTCACAGCTTATTATGGTCGGTGCGCTAGATTTCAATTTTCCTGTCACCTATGCTTAAATGTACCATGATTCGCTTATCAACTTTATCCTCGTATCAATTTGTTATATTTTTGGTGGATTCAGAAAGCTTGTATTATTATTATTTAATTCTGTGGGTAATTTATATGCATTACTGTTCCAAATTTTCATTTTTTTATCTCTTTGTAAACACGACTCCTATAAGCTATATTCCTCTAGTTCCCATTTAAATCGTCACTCTGCTCGTGGCCATTCACTTCCCCGTTTACATCACTATTATTATTATGGTATTCATTTACATCTGGATTCATTGATGTCCTATCCCCTGTCATGCTACCATTCTGATTACGATCTTCACTTTGTTGAAATCGGACATACCTGCCTCCTCTTAAAGTACCATTTCTGAAATTTTGACTTGTACTTCCTAATTCATTTTGTTCAAATGCCATGTGATTTACCGACGTGTGCGCGGGCCTTGACCTATTTCTGTCGTAGTTAGCATGGATATCGCCTGCGGCTCGGGTCTGGTCATTACCCCTATAGTTATTCCCGCTACCTGTATTATTTCTTCCATTTGCTGCATAATTAGTAGCTGGATGAGCTTGATTATTTCTACTGTAGTTTCCTTGCCTCTGTTCTCGGTTCCCCGTAAAATCTGAATTACGTCTAGCCATCTCTCCGTTCTGATTATTATAATTATTCCTATTGCTAGCAGAATATTGCAGGCCATTTTCATATTGATTATAACTCTTATTTCTTTGGTCTGTTGGTTCCTTTACATCATAACTTCTACACAATTTTATTCCTTCCTCATATTCTGTTAATATGGCTAACATCTCGGCGTACGTGCTGGGTTTTGCTATAGTTAAATGATGATACACTTCTCTTCCGAAATGCTTCATACATATTTGTAGCACGTCCAACTCGCTTAATGTTGTTTTTAGGGACCTGGCAGTCTTAATTACACGCATAAAATATTCGGTCATTGATAAGTTTGCTTGTGGGTTATACTGCCCTGAGTACAATTCAGCCCTGGCCTTACTCTGCCTACTCTGACTCCAATAACGTTCAAAAAAGAGTTTTCTGAATTCAGGATATCCTACTCCTTCTGATAAAATAAATTCACACCAATCCCTGCATCTTCCTACCATTCCTTTTTGCACTATCATCATTTTATATTCTTCAGGTATGGCTTTTAATTTGAAATAGGCCTCCATTTCACTGATAAATGAATGCGAGTTTGACAAATTTTCGTCATTATATTTTGGCAAAGCAAATTCTCCAAGAATCTGATTTAGTGGCATATTAGTTTGATTATTTATAGGACTAACAAGATGAGTAACTAGGCCTACCTCACTTCGCACAGTTTCCGAGTCGTTGATAACGCTGGAAGCTACCTGTCCTCCGCTAATTGGTTCAATACACTGCAAATTTGCATTGTTTACAACATTTAATTGTGGAGTACAGACTTCTCTAATATCAGCATCGCCTCGCTTATCAGGGATGTCACTATCTGCTTTGTGAATTTTCTCAGTAACATTACCTAACTCTTTAGTAATATTGTTCTGCACTACAATAACTTTATTAATTTCCTGGCTCAGTTTCATCTCTATGTCCCTAACCTGCCCTTGGAATTTATTGCTAAGCTCTCCAATTTCATTCGAAAATACTTTTACTAAGCTCCCTTCTATATTTTTATTCTTTTCTTTAATTTCAGTTTTCAATCCTTCAATCTTTTTGTCCATAGCATTTACAGTACTACCTAGTATTTGTGAAAATTCCTGATCTTTATTTACAAAATCATTTTCCACCTTTTTCTTATGAGCTTCTACTATACTTTCTATAGTATCAATTCTACAATTTATCCTGACATTATTCCCCTGACTTTCCTTATCTAATTTTTCAAGTCTCGCTTCATTATGTTTTATGCTTTCGGACATTTTCCCAACTATTTCCTTAAATTCCTCTGAATTTTTCTCAATATTTTCTAGTTTCCTATCAATGTGTCCTACCATTTTCTTATCGCGTTCTTCTGCATTTTTTTCTAATTTCTCTGCATTTTTTCTAATTTCTCTGCCATTTTCCTATTATTTTCCTCTACCATTTTCCTATTCTGTTCGAATAGTGCCCCTAACCAAGAAGGCATTGCTTCCACTACAACCTCGCTATTTGTTTGCTTGGTCTCTACCTGTTTCTGAATGACTTGAGCTAACGGTTCCTCATCGCTATCCCCGTTATCAATTATTTCCTTCCCCATTACTTCATTTATATTCTGTACTATTTCATTGCTATCATTAACTATGCTCTCAATCTCATCCCTAGTCAATAAATCCTGTCCTTCCTGTGATTCTAAGCGATCCATCTTTTTCTTAACTATTTTTCCACTACGCAATGTTATCATTACTCATTCCTAGCCTCATCTATACCCGTCACTGCACTATAATCACTTTGATAATAATTCATGCACCTTACCTTGAGTTTTACATAGAAATTTCACCACAGTACAAATAAACAAACAAGTACATACCCTCTTATGACTTAGCATGCACATGTAAATATTACCCTATTATCAATATAATTACAAAAATTTTATAATCTTCTCTCTTCTCTCCCCTTATCTTGAACTGCCCACTCGTAAAACTCGTATATCCGGTACACTGCTATCCTGTCTTCCTTATCTTGAATTAATCTGTTAATATGAAGTCTCACTTGCGTAATTATGTCAATTAATTGTTCTAGCTGACCCACGTACCGTAATCACTGTATGCAACCCTTGCTTAATCTTGTCTTCTTAATTTCGCCCCCACAATATTACTTTTTCGGCCCACGTTGTTAGCGCTATGTATGTAACAGCCCACTAGTCGTTATAATAAAAGTACTTACAATTCGTCGATGTTTTTGGGCTGGCCTCGGCTCACTCAGTCGTTGCATCGAATTTTCTCTTCTTTAGTCTACAGGGAATATTTTAGTGGGGTATATTATGGGGGTCGTTATTACCAATTTAAATAATAACAGTGTATTTTAAACTGGTATGAAAATTGTTTATTCTATCCACCAACTATAAATGGGATGGGTTATAAATGTTAATTCCCTTGGGGTATTTCAGATGAAGGGCTGTTCGACAGAATGGTCTCCTTACTTCCCTCCTAAATTATCAAATAGTATCTAGTTTATCAAGCTGCAACCTGGTATATTTATCTGGTCACGTAAAAGTTCGTCGTTTCACAGTACTTACAGTATTTTCACTGATTCTAAGTTTGGTACTGGCTGTAATAAAGCCGTACCTAAAATGCCTACTATTCACTGACGTTAATTTAAATCAGTCTTAGTACCGGGGTCAATCCCGATACTTATAATATAAAAATTACAGAGGGCAGCCCTATGGCAACCTCTGTATTGAAGAGATAAGATGATCCCAGCCTACCGTATGTGCCGGTAGTCCACTGAATGAATGTTTGAACATGGTGACCATTCCCTCTCCCACTCATTCGTCCAAAAACCCCTATTTTATTAACAACAAATAAGAACTACTGTTAATACAAATTTTGTTCTTTTCACATATTACCTCTTTTCTCATTGGTTCTGAGTTTTTAGCATTTGCAGCTCCTACAACAAGACACTTTTATGCCAACGTATTTTTAATTCCAGGAAATGGTATGGCATTCCTAGTATATGCATACAAGTACACTTTCCCATCTCCTTTTACTCAGAATCTGCTTTTAAGTAACTATAATCCCTTTCAACACTTTTTTCTTCAATGCTGGACACCTAGCGTGCTTGAAATCCCCCGGAATTGGTCTGGCCCAGGCTGACTCATTCTACTGCACCTGCTTTCTGTATCTTTTAAGAACACTACTTCTCATGTTATTCTCCCTCTTACCTATATAATATTCACCATTTAATATTTCTTATTTATTTTTCTTAATTCCATGATTTATTCCCTATCATTGTAATTATGATATTCACATTATTAATGGCTGGTGTATCACTGCTGCTTACATAGCATAATTATAGGCTACTTAACAATGCCTAGGTTATGCTTTCTTATTATTAATAAACAGTCAATAAATATTAATAATTCATTATAGTGAGATTTATGATAAACAACTGTAGAATAATTGATTTATCGTTTTTGGGGAAGAATATGTAACTTTAAGAAGTATAAATATTTTAATATATTTTAGAACTTTATTAGGCCCTATTATTATGAGAGAAATAATTATAATATTGACAGTGAATCAATTATGAAAATCAACTGGAAATTCCAATGGTTTGCATTATAATACAGAAATAGTTTGCACAAAAATTGTAATCACAGTACCCATACGTAGGCTACTAAACTGAAAATATTCAATTGAAGGAATTAAAATTAGTAATGAATAAAACATTACTATTACACCTATTTTAAAACATGAAGATTGTCATTAGTAATATTTGGAACAACCCAAATTCATATTCATTGTTTCAGCGAACCTTTCCTTTTCATTATCTGGCACTTGAATAATACTGGCAATTGAAATGCACGTGTTCTGCTGCGCTGCACTAACGTTTCTGCTCTGTTCTGCGCAGAATTCGACTACTTCTTTAGTAAAAATCGCTTACTACTTTAGTTACAACTAAAGAAGTAACTATCAATTGAGCTCTCCAACACCAACTAAAAGAGTAAGTTACTAAAAGAGTAGCACTAAAGTAGTAAATTTAGGAAGGGAACCTTACGTAACAAAAACCGGTTTGTCTGCCTCACTCTAGCACATACATTAAGAGTGAGACAGATGTACTGGTTCTTATTTACTTCAGGTATCCGTCTTAAATTTACTACTTTAGTAAGATTTACCCTAAGGGTGGCGTGCACCAAACTCATGCCATTTACTCTTTTAGTAAGCCTTACTTCTTTAGTTCTAACTACTTTAGTAAGCTACTCTTTTAGTAACCGTACTCTTTTAGTAAGGACGGCGTGCACCAACCAGCAGTAAACTAAACTCGGCGGCTTTCAACATAGAGGAATGTACTAAAGAAGTAAAATTTTTATTTACTCCCAGAGTAAATCAACTTACTCCACAAGTGGTGGAGAGCACCAACACGGAGTACGTTACTAACGTAGTAAGTTGTGGAGTAAATAAGGCCAATATTTACTCCTACTCAGGGGGTGGAGTAAAGTTGTGGAGTAAGTGTGTTCTGTGGCATTTGCGTGAGTTATGAGTTACATATCACATTAAATGGATTCCATAGTTAAACTGAGGATAAGTTATTGAGATGGAGAAGGTTGTATACCAAAAATGAGAGTTGTGGCAGGTGATTTAATAAATATTAAGCGAACCATACCTAGTAGGGCATTTAATAACGAAAATAATTAAGCTCATAAATCCTTACATGAAATTTTGGCGTTTGGAAGAAACGATGTCAGATTCTCACTACATCCATGTGATTTCAGCCAGTCAAATGTGGAAATATCATTGCGGAGAGCGATCCAGCTAGGAAGACGTCCACCAAAGGAGAGGGGAAGAGTGAGTGGAAGGGACGTTTGCATTGCACGGTACAAGGAGCTCATGTGCTCTTAAATATCTTCCTAGCTGGATCGGCCTTTAGATGTTGCAGTTCTCCCTAACTTTGGGTCAGAAAACGACGATGTATTTCAAGCTAATCATATGGATACAGATATCGGCGAGGTATAGTACATTCCAATAAATGAAAGCCTCCGTTCTTGGAGCTACCCAGAAAACACTTCCCCCTGCTACTTAACCATAGAATTACTGAACAATAGGTGATTCTCATTGTTAAACGATTTAATGTAATTATTGTAAATTAATTTTATTACATTACACTTCTATAGCTTAACTTAAAGCACAACATTGCGAATGCCAGATTATAATAATAATTCTAAGAGCTAAAAGTTCAATAGTTGCACCCGCAGTGTTAATGAATAATATGTCCTTTTTTCTAACCCAGGTGTAAAATTGTCCAAACAGGCCACATCGGAAGAAAATTTGACTGACTCTGGGATTAGCGTACATTGAGAAGGGGACACATTGTAAAACCATTCCTTAAAGACTCCCAAAGTCTCGAATGGTGGAGTGAGACGAGACTTTCATGTTTGGGAATAAACTATAACAGATGCTGCAGGTCTATAGTATGCTGCTAACTATTTAATTAACCCTGTGGACAGGAAAGTGAGAAGCATTATAAACTATAGAGAAAAAAATGCCAACTTGAGTGCCGAAAGAAAATTTTAAGGAGGGGCCCGGAGGTTGAAGCTGCACAGGATCTAGAGAAGTAGTCACTGAAATTATTTTTAACACACAACCATCTACTTAATTATTATTGGAGTTCATAGCTTCCGAAATATTGTACCGCCATTTTTTGTTTAAATATTACATTTCTCAGTTGAAATATTATTATTTTTATAAGGTAATATTTTTTAAGTAAATGTTCCGTGCATTTGAAAAAGGACAGAAACATAATGCCCATTATTAGTTTTGTTATCCTTTTTATCCCCCCTTTTTCATAATTTTGTGTAATACTTCTTATTAATATTGTTAAACAGTCAATAAGTATTAATAATTCATTATAGTGAGATTTATGATAAACAACTGTAGAATAATTGATTTATCTTTTTTGGGGAAGAATATTTTAATATATTTTAGAAATTTATTATTATTATGAGAGAAATAATTATAATATTGACAGTGAATCAATTATGAAAATCAACTGGAAATTCCAATTGTTTGCATTATAATGCAGAAATAGTTTGCACAAAAATTGTAATCACAGTACCCTAACGTAGGCTACTAAACTGAAAAAATTCAATTGAAGGAATTAAAATTAGTAATGAATAAAACATTACTATTAGACCTATTTTAAAACATGAAGATTGTCATTGGTAATATTTGGAACAACCCAAATTCATATTCATTGTTTCAGCGAACCTTTCCTTTTCATTATCTGGCACTTGAATAATACCGGCAATTGAAATGCACGTGTTCTGCTGCGCTGCACTAATGTTTCTGCTCTGTTCTGCGCAGAATTCGACTACTTCTTTAGTAAAAATCGTTTACTACTTTAGTTACAACTAAAGAAGTAACTATCAATTGAGCTCTCCAACACCAACTAAAAGAGTAAGTTACTAAAAGAGAAGCCCTAAAGTAGTAAATCTAAGACGGGAACATGACGCAACAAAAACCGGTTTGTCTGTCTCACTCTAGCACATTACTAGTATGACTTAAAGAGTGAGACAGATGTACTGGTTCTTGTATACTCCAGGTCTCCGTCTTAAATTTACTACTTTAGTAAGATTTACTCCTGGATGGTGCACGCCACCCTTAGGGTTGCGTGCACCAAACTCATGTCATTTACTCTTTTAGTAAACCTTACTTCTTTAGTTCTAACTACTTTAGTAAGCTACTCTTTTAGTAACCGTACTCTTTTAGTAAGGACGGCGTGCACCAACCAGGAGTAAACTAAACTCGGCGGCTTTCAACATAGAGGAATGTACTAAAGAAGTAAAATTTTTATTTACTCCCAGAGTAAATCAACTTACTCCACAAGTGGTGGAGAGCACCAACACGGAGTACGTTACTAACGTAGTAAGTTGTGGAGTAAATAAGGCCAATATTTACTCCTACTCAGGGGGTGGAGTAAAGTTGTGGAGTAAGTGTGTTCTGTGGCATTTGCGTGAGTTATGAGTTACATATCACATTAAATGGATTCCATAGTTAAACTGAGGATAAGTTATTGAGATGAAGAAGGTTGTATACCAAAAATGACGGTAGTTAAGGAGAGCAGAGACCCATTTACATTGTACAATGCCCACGAATACAGACAAAGGTTTGGTTGGGTTCCATAAGAAATATATAGAAATGCTGCTTGATATGGTGGAACCATTTCGACACAATTCTGACAGGAACTCCGCTCTATCCCGAAAACTGTGGACTACGAATCTCCCGTACAGGTGTTTTTAAAATTATGGCTGGTGTTTTAATAAACATTGATCGAACCACATCTAGTAGGGCATTTAATAACGTAAATAATTGAGCTAATAAATCATATGAAACTTTGGCGTTTGGAAGAAACGTTGTCAGATTCTCACTACATCCATGAGATTTCAACCAGCCAAATATGGAAATATAATTGCGGAGAGCGGTAAAACTAGGAAGACGTCCACCAAAGGTGAGGGGGAGTGTGAATGGAAGGGAACTTTGCATTGCAGGTACCAAGGTACCATTGGTACCATTGCAGGTACCATTGGAACACGGTACCAAGAGCGCATATGCGCTCAAATATCTTCCTAGCTGGAGAGCCCTTTAGATGCTGCAGTTCTCCATAAATTTGGGTTAGAAAACGACGATGTATTTCAAGCTATTCCTATGGATGCAGATATCGGCGAAGTATAGTATATTCCAATAAATGAAAACCTCCGTTCTCGGAGCTACCCAGATAACACTTCCCCCCGCTACTTAACCGTAGAGATTACTGAACAATAGGTGATTCTCATTGTTAAACGATTTCTTGTAACTATTATAATTTTATTATATTACACTTCTATAGCTTAACTTAAAGCACAACAGTGCGAATGCCAGATTATAATAATAATTATAAGAGCTAAAAGTTCAATAGTTGCACCCGCAGTGTTAATGTAGCCTATAATATGTCCTTTCTTCTGACCCAGGTGTAAAAATGGCCAAACAGGCCACATCGGAAGAAAATTTGACTGACTCTGGGATTAGCGAACAATGAGAAGGCGACACATTATAAAACCATTCCTTAAAGACTCTCCAAGTCTCGAATGGTGGAGTGAGATGATGCATTTATGTTTGTGAATAAACTATAGCAGATGCTGCAGGTCTATAGTATACTGCTAACTATTTTAATTAACCCTGTGGACAGGAAAGCGGGAATCATTATAAATTACACAGGAGAAAAATGCCAACATGAGTGCCGAAAGAAAATTTTAAGGAGGGGCACTGGAGGTTGAAGCTGCACAGGATCTAGAGAAACACACAATCACCTACATAATTATTATTGGAGTTCATAGCTTGCGAAATATTGTACCGCCATTTTTTGTTTAAATATTACATTTCTCAGTTGTAATATTATTATTTTTATAAGGTAATATTTTTAAGTAAATATTCTGTGCATTCGAAAAAGGACAGAAACAAGCCTCTTATTAGTTATGTTGTTATCCTTTTTATCCCCCTCTTTTCCATGATTTTGTGTAATACTCCTTATTAATATTGTTAAACGTCAATAAGTATTAATAATTCATTATATTGAGATTTATGTTAAACAACTGTAGAATAATTGATTTATCGTTTTTGGGGAAGAATATATAACTTTAGGCAATAAAAATGTATGAATATATTTTAGAACTTTATTATTCTTATGAGAGAAATAATTGTAATATTGACAGTGAATCAATGATGAAAATAAACTGGAAATTCCAATTGTTTGCACTATAATACAGAAATCGTTTGCACAAAAATTGTAATCACAGTACCCTAACGTAGGCTACTAAACTGAAAATATTCTTCCGAGAGAATTGAAATTAGTAATGAATAAAACACTACCAATAGGCCTATTTTAAAATATGATGATTGTCATTAGTAATAACTCGTATAACCCAAATTCATATTCATCGTTTCAGCGAATCTTTCCTTTTCATTCTCTGGCACTTTAATACTGGCTATTAAAATGCACGTGTTCTGCTGCGCTGCACTAACGTTTCTGCTCTGTTCTGCGCAGATTTCGTCTACTTCTTTAGTAAAAATCGTTTACTACTTTAGTTACAACTAAAGAAGTAACTATCAATTGAGCTCTCCAACACCAACTAAAAGAGTAAGTTACTAAAAGAGTAGCACTAAAGTAGTAAATCTAAGAGGGGAACCTTACGTAACAAAAAGCGGTTTGTCTGTCTCACTCTAGCACATTATTCGTATGACTTAAGAGTGAGACAGATGTACTGGTTATTGTTTGCTTCAGGTCTCCGTCTTAAATTTACTACTTTAGTTTGGTTTACTCCTGGATGGTGCACGCCACCCTTAGTGTTTGTAAATCACCTAACTTACGTAATCACGCCTAATATTTCATATAACCAATTAATTTCAATAAATGCGTCTTATGCATAATCCAAGTTCATTGAACCTAAATTATTAATATTTTATTTATTTAAGTATTGAATCTTAACTCTGTTGCTTTTCCCCGAAAACTTAAAAGGCTTCTCATATAACTGTGATTTTATGTTTACATTTTAATTGAAATCATCCTTTACTTCTGTACATAAATCCAAATGTATTATGCTATCTCGAAACGAACGAAACAGTGGTGACAGTAGGAGAAATAATATTGCTGTGGTAAATGTAAATAACAATGAGAGTTTGGAAAAGAATAAAGAAATGAGTGATGCAAATAGCAATCCTAGAGTCACGACTGATTCGGGCGTAACGCTAGGCAATGTAAAGTTAAATAAATATACTGTTGTGCAAGGGGATATGCAAAATAAAATACATATGAACCTAATCTGTGGAAATGAGTGGACAGTCCCGCAATTTTGTGGAAATAAGTCGTCTGACCCACACCGTTTCATAACTGAACTGGAGGCCTATTTTAAGGTTAAGGAGGTTCCAAATGATTATAAAATGATAGTGGTACAGAAGGCATTGATTGGAAATTGCAAGGACTGGTGCAAATTCATTTTATCAGAAAAGGTAGCATATGATGAGTTTAAGCAATTGTTTATGGCAAAATACTGGGGCGCGGGCCGACAAAACAAAGCGAGAATGGGATTATATAGTGGGAAATATGATGTAAAATCAGGGTTAAAGATGTCTGAATATTTTATTAAGGCAACAACGGATGCCAGGTCAGTGGAATTGCATTTAAATGAGGAAGAAAAAGTGAAGCATTTCAAGCCAGAGATCCAAAGAAATTTAATTGTTGCTAGGCCTAAAACATTCGTAGAAACTCTGAACTTGTTGACTGAAATGGAAGAATTAAGTTGTAATGATGATGTAAGGGTAAACAAGATTGATCGGGGACATAATTATAGTAACCATGGTCAAAACTCAAGTAATGATTATTATGATATAAGGGGAGAACAATCACAAAGAACCAGAATGAATCAGTTTACATTCTCGGAACGTAGCCGGAGGCACGTACATTACGGTCAAAGGAACAGTATGTTGGAATAACTTTACATCGCTTTACGTAATAATGGAAAGCAATATTGTAAAATGATTGGATGATAGTATAATTCCGTGTGAGAAAATTTGTGTTATCTAATTTTAAGGAGGACACTAGCAAAAACCCAGAGCCGCTGTGATTTATTATTTTTATCAAGGGTATTAAGTTAAAATGTGTGTTATCTAGTTTTAAAAATGGACTCAATGCAAATAAATCCGCAGAGCTATATCTAGTGAGTAAGAGGGTAAATTTTATTTTGTTTATATTATGATGGTTAAGTAATACTCTCCGATGTGCAAAGTATGCTTGCATGGAATGTTATTATTAAATCATAACATCACAATAACATAGCGTGGTTCATTCACACTAGGTATTCAGGTAGAAAGGATAGAGATAGAGAGAGTCAGTCAAGGCCACTACTCCAGTACGAGTGACAATTTAAAGGGACATCCCGTCAGTCATATTAGTGTAAGGAGCATTAATCTGTTTCTCTAAAAAAGTGACAATTTTTCAAATCCTCACTTATTCCAGAGAAAAAGATTGGGCATATGGTGTAAATGGAGTCATCTCCATTAATATCAATTGATATAAAATGATGAGAAATAGATTGATATTAATTAAATACGGCAGATAATAACTTTTGAACTAACCAAGCAATATTATTATAAATTACATGATAAAAATCAGGACAAATTAACAAATAATATTACATAAATATGAAATTAATATCATCAATACTTTAGCTGATATTAATTATTTTATAGTAAAGAATAAAATACACTAGGACTCAATAGAAGCTAGCAGACGGAATACTCAGAAATATACAATGCAGCCAGAGTGAAATGTATAGCAGCTCTGTGGGAGATAGGTGCCAGGCTTTGTTAGAACTGTACTCTGCTATTCAGTCAAGATGTAGTAGAAAGGAAAGATTATGAGCTGAATAGGCACTTCACGAGAATGTACAGTGGGAAATATAAGTTGTATGGAGTGTCCGAGAATTAGACTGTAATTCGGGAAATCGCTTGAGGGTAGTAACAGAAAAGCATCACTCCTGAGCCAAAAAGGCACGCTAAATGAAAGAACCAATAGAATTTAAGTTTAGGATAAGAAAAACATGATTTAGCTGTAAGAGTGCATATGATTGGTTTTGTGTGACTATGGGAATGAGAAGGAATATTGGAAGGGAGCTAAGATCACGGCTTTTACGGAAATTCACTTGTGTGCGGGACACCGCGATAGGAACTTGTGTACGGGAGGCCGCGACTGTAACTTGTGTCCGGGACTCGGAGCGAGAGTCTTGTGCACGGGAGACCGTGACTCTCTTATTAATACACATAGTCGTATTGGCATTGTGGCCAATCCGACAGTCTATATTAAACTAACTTCCTTAAATTATCGAAGTATAAAATCCGTACAACATTTATCTTTGCAGTAAGAGCTTAATTACAGCTGCTTACTAAATAAACTCAGTGACTATATCAAGTAAGTACAATAGTGACGATTGACGTCATCAGCATCTAGGATTACGCTGATATAGCACGTCATCCCAAGGTAACATTACGTACAAGCCGTGAGTGTCAATATTAGACCCCATTCAATATACCGTCTGTAGAATTAACGATCTTACAAGAGTGACTTTTATATAAATAAATTTTGATAGAAAGACTAAAATAAACTCACAGTGTTCTTTATAAATATTTAATTATTGAAAAACATTAACTATAGAACCTCCACACCCTATTTATGCCCTGAGATAAGATAGAGTAAATCGTCGCAACTCCGACTGAGCAACCCGAGGTTCCACCAGGCTGGAGAAGGAAACACTTCGCAGTAAGTACAACATTGTGGAGGTGGACCGCAACCCTGATTGCAGCATATTAAAAGAACTCCTACACCACAAGGCTTTTAGTGTGAAGTACTGCATCATTCATTAGGTAGTGAACCTATGTTCTGTTTACATCTCTTTGTGTAAATTTCTTTTTATGTAAGAATGCACTATAGTAGGGCTGTTTTAAGTTGGCACAGAATACAGCAGGTAGCTGAAAGTTACTCACTCCACTACCCCCCACTGGCAGAGTGGTAGAGAAAGTTGTGGGGTAATGCAGAAATTTGTAGTCCAAGTATTTCCAGATGTCATTCAGTTGTCGTTTTAAAAGCAGACGTGGCGGCTTGTTATTGTGAAGAGTGTTGTACTAAATATTTATTTATTTTATACTAGCTGAAAAGGCCCGGCGTCGCCCGGGCTTTGTATTTTTTAATTTGAAATTAACCCTTGGAGAACTTTCGATTTTGAAACTCTAGGTCCTTATATAATATGTATGTAGAACTTGAAATGAAGAAAAAGATTTATCACACTCAAACTACTCCATCAGAAAACGCTAGATATAGCTTTTTATGGTTCATAGAGGATGTCGAATGCTGCATTCCGTTGCTTCTACACATCATGCTTGGGAGGGGTTGAAATAAGAAGAAACATAAATTACAAAAGATTGTACTGACTTGACGGAAAATTTTACTTCTCATTCTCATGTTACCATACAATCGTTTCGGGGCTGAAATAAAAGAGAAATGAGAAACTTTCATACTTTCCTCCACTAAAACCCGGGACATAATATACTGCGAGCATAGGACTCAAAATGTTCCATCCCATGCTTAGGGCCTATGATAAACATCCCTATTTCTCAACTAATACAAAGCCTACAGCTATGGATAACGTATCAGCGGAAAGGATTATTTACAGACTTCTGACATAGCATACTCACACACTTAAGTTGTCCCTGCAATACGACCTCTTAATCTACATCAAAATGTGAAGTGAGAAAATATTTCTTATGTCCAGGGTAGAGAAAGTTATCTGACTGCATCACAATGTGCTTTATTTTCGTGGATTTTATACTTCAAGAATTATTTTTACAAATGTATTACATCGATAGCATCAAAATTCGTTAAAGTCCAATATTATGTAGTGTCCAAAGCCCCATATGAACTGTGTAAACAATAAACTTTTGTCTTGACAACTGAATGGGATTTCATTTTTTTAGTATAATATTCTCACAAATTATATAATTTTCAAGGGAAGGAGTGATTTTCTTCAATTTTAATGTTGACCGCGTTACTTCCCGGGCTTAACTGGGTATGTGTGCAAAATTTCGTGTAATTTGGTAAAGAAATGTAGATTTGTATAGGGAACAAACATAAACATACACACTTTCGATTTTATATATTAGATTTCCAAAATGTATTATAATACTAGCATGTGCCCGCGGCTTCGCCCGCGATAATTATTTCAAAAATTAAAAATTAAGAGCATAATAGTTAAATCATTATAATTATTAACACCTAAATCACGTGGACTACATACCACGATTAGATAGCGTCGCCTGGTAAAAGCGACCTCAGATTCGAGTTGCTTGGCCCAGAAAACCCTGGTATAGTTTCGTTCAAATCAAACAATGTTTCACCATACAGTATTTAGGCCTATATTGATTATCCCTCTTCCGTGTTGGTTGAAAATTTAATATGTCTACGGGCCTTAACATTCTAAACAAATGAATCGACCAGCGTGGGCTTACAACATTCAAGCGATCGCGATGCTTTTATTTCCACGGTATGACAAAAATAGCCAAAGACAACTGCAATTGATTTGACATTGAAATGTATTACTGAAATCTGATGCTTCGACAGCGCGAATCACGTTTTCTGCCAGTTTTTCACTCATAACTCGCGAGCGAAAGCTAAAATTAAAAATTCGGCTTCGAGGTGCATTCGCCCACCTATCAGTCCATCTATCTTTAAAATTTCAGATCTCTGCGTTCAGTAGATTTCGATGGGCATCGTGGACAGACAGACAAACAGCATGTGCCCGCATGTGCCCGCGGCTTCCCCCGCGATAATTATTTCAAAAATTAAAAACTAAAAATTAAGAGCATAGTTAAATCATTATAATTGTTAACACCTAAATCACGTGGAGTGCATTCCACGATTAGGTAGCGTCCCCTGGTAAAAGCGACCTCAGATTCGAGTTCCTTGGCCCAGAATACCCCTGTACAGTCAGTTTCGTCCAAATCGAACAATGTTTGACCATATTTAGGCCTATATTGATTATCCCTCTTCCGTGTAGGTTGAAAATTTCATGTCGTCGGGCCTTGATATTCTAAATAAATGAATCGTCCAGGATGGACTTACAAAATCAAGCGATCGCCCGCGATAATTATTTCAAGAATTAAAAATTAAGAGCATAATAGTTAAATCATTATATTTATTAACACCTAAATCACGTGGACTACATGTCACGATTAGATAGCGTCGCCTGGTAAAAGCGATCTCAGATTCGAGTTCCTTGGCCCAGAAAATCCCTCTATAGTGAGTTTCGTCCAAATCGAACTATGTTTAACCATATTTAGGTCTATGTTGATTACCCCTCTTCCGTGTAGGTTGAAAATTTCATATGTCTACGGGCCTTGACATTCTAAACAAATGAATCGACCAGCGTGGGCTTACAACATTCTAGCGATCGCGATGCTTTTATTACCACAGTATGACAAAAATAGCCAAAGCCAACTGCAATTGATTTTACACTGAAATGTATTACTGAAATCTGATGCTTCGACAGCGCTAAAATCACGTTTTCTGCCAGTTTTTCACTCACAATTAGTGACGTAGAAAAACTGTTCAGGGATGCAGTGGAAAAAGTTAATTCAGTGCAGTGGAAAAATGCGTGTGATCATGTAAAAACAATTGAGGAATTTTATTGGGTCAAAGACGGTCTTGTGGACGAGGTGTTGGACAAATTCGTTATAAATTTAGACGATTCAGATTCTGATGAAAGTGACGTAGGATCAGAAGATGAAAATAATCTAGACTCCTCAACTTCACTGACCACCACTGCTTCTTGTAGTTACACGGATGGTGTTTCGCCCCTTCCACCCTCACCATAGTGGCAGCAGCACATTTTTGGAGCGAGTAACCTTTTACAGTAGTATCTGTTTCTATCTCTTTCTTTCCAATACCTGACTTCTGCCAAACATTTTCTGTCTCTTTATTCTGAACTGTGCCATCTTAAGACAGACCTACTATAATAATTGTCTTGAGTTTCTGATTTCCGATCACAAATACAGAAATAATGCTATAGGCTATATTTTGTAATTCTCGACTAGCGCAAAGCCCACAGCGATGAATAAGGTGTCACCCTGATAGGATTCTTTTTAACGACTTCAGAAGTAGCATACGCGAAATCTACCATATTCACAAATATTAAGACTTTGAATTCTGCCTAGCTGAGACAACTGAATACGCACTCCCCGCAACACAGCCTCTTATTCCATAACTTATCATGTGAAGTGAGGAAATGTTACCATGCCCCGGTTATAGGAAGCTATGTGAGTGCTTACACCAGATTTTTCTTTACGTGGATTTCTGTTAGTATTATTGATGTATAGGAATTAGTTCTATCGATAGCCTCTCTAATTCGACCGATTACATCAACTTATTATGAAATTTCCCAAGGGAACTGTGCAGGCCTACACTTGGGTGTTGTCATGTAGTCAGGCTTCATTACCATTCAGTGTGAATTTCATGTAGTGAGTTCGGGGCAAGATTTTATTTACAGATTATATTGTACGAACAATTTAAACAATGTGTTTTAACGTAAAGTGACTTTGCTATGTCAGAAATCGGTAAAATGTCATAACCACTGATACGTTATTCATTGCTGTAAGTTCTCGTATTAGTTAAGTGAAAGAGATGATGACAACAGAATTATTATGTGTGACTATTTCGATCCTATTTTATGAAGCGAAACTTGTCTTTCCGTTTGCTGGTAGCAGTTTAGATGTGGCATGTTTCGAATTCTTCAAGAACACTTTTTCATTTGTTAACGGTATGTTATGCTACACTTAGGTTTTGTTATAAAGAACATTGATTTTCCTATTTCAATATAGACGATTCATTTTCAAAAGATTGCAACTGGAAAATGTATTAACGTACCTGTGTGTTATAATATACTTCATCTTTCTTTAATTTTATTTTCTTGCCTATTTTTATAAATGCCAGATGGTAAGTATTCCAGTCTTATAGTAATAAAATTAATCCTAAATTCGTATAAAAATGTAGTAGCATGTAATGCTTGAAGTCTAGTAGATCCCTGACATTTAGTTAATATAGAGATTAGATTATGAAGTCCTGCTTAGACAGTCGATATGTCATTGTTGCTCGGAGTATTGTTTTACAACTGTCAGCCCATCAGTTGCTATGATAGAGTCGTCTCCATTAACATTCCATAACAGTCCAGTATAAAACAAGCTTAAGACTAAAATAATAGAATGACGTTGGGATAAAGATGAGTTTTCATTTGCCTTATTACCTTGTTACCGTCATAAAATTTCTGCAGCCTCTTTCTCCATGAGGCAATTTAATTGTCAATTAAAAACATGTTGCCTTCATGTAATGAAGACATTAATTCTGGGTTTATGGGAAAAGGTCAGCCTCTGGCACCTTATTGACTCTATAGATACACGTCAAGAAATGTCTGCTAATTGTAAATTACCTTCTCCTAATAAGGCAGTAGCTAATAATTATTTTCTAGTTTTGGATTCCACTTAGTTGATTTACTAGTTTTGCTCGGTTTGATATAAATACATGCAATTATTACGGTCTGTTGTAAAATCTCTGATTGTGTATTACAAAATTGCCTCCTCCATAATTAGGCAATAATTCATTCAGGCGTATTCAAGAGTCGCCAAGTATTTTTACGTAAACTCCACGACATTTAGTTAGTAACCCAGATTTGGAACAGAGCAGCAGCAGCAGCAGCAGCAGTAGTAATAATCGACACCAGTTTTTGTCGATACTCAACACTCGCTACCGAAATATGTATGACTTGATAGCGGATGTCTACTCCAAAATTCTCATTCTTGAAAATAAACATGAAATACAAATGAAATATAAATAATTTATTGTATACATATAGGCCTAGTGTTTTAACATTTGAAATATATTCGATAAGTTTGTGGCACTAACATAACCATCTCAGTTGTATGGCACGGCACGTTTTATTGCCCTGGTATGTGACTTATGAATAAATTTAGTCTTCAGGCTTACTGGCACCAGAGCACCTGCAGAAATTCGGAGATGGATCCCTTCTGTTATGGGATCTGTAGAGCTATAAACGAGCCCAATTTTGTGCTATGCCTGTAACATGCTATTTTGAAACATAGTGGAATATTGCGACCACTTCACAATCCTCGACTTCTGGAAAGAAGATTATTTTAAATTGTAATATCTATTAACTAATATCGAAAAAGTATCAAGCTCATCTTTGTAATATCGTTCGATATCGATACTTCTTAAAATCGAGGGTATTGTGGTATCGATAGTTCGAGAACCCATCTGTCCTTTAAATCATAACAAAAGCGAAGCAAAGCTTATTTTTGCAAGGATTTTTACCAATTTCATCGTTATTATTTCATTCGGTACCCGTCTTATGGTAGCCTTCAAAGGATATTAATTTAGGAGCTCATATGATCTGCAAGCACCACAAACATCAAGATGCAAGATGCAAGATTCTCGAAACCCTAATTGACATTGAAAATCAAAATTCTCATTGAAAAGCACTGTCGTTGTTATGAACGTCCTCTGTTATGCATGTACAGTTTGGGAGGACGCACCACTGACTAAAATAAGAAAAAAACTTAAAAAAATACTCAGATTAGCTTGGTTAATGCATGCTGATTTGTTTGAAACAGCAAACTTCACAGTCTTCACAATGAAGTTTCATTCAAACCAACGAGAAATTCAAAGGGAAGCAGGCTGAAACTTCCTCCAACAATCTCAAGAATGGCACGGGAGCTACTGGTTTTATTTCTCTTGGCATTTCAGAAGAATCTAGCATAATTAAAATAGCTTCCTTTAAGACACCTTTATACAAATTTCAGATTCCAGTGATTTGTCTGTTGGATATTACAATAGGCCTAATCACTACCACAAGTTGCACCTAACATATATCCGCTGGGAGGACCTTGGTCTTACTAATGTAATCTATTGTTCTTATATTATTTTTTAATTCCTCAGATGTGTATAGTACCTAGGGATGAAAGGATATTCAAAATCTTAAAAAATAATTATTACAGGTTAAAGAAATCTGTGCCTTGATTCAGAGGACCACGATAAAAATAGAATTACCAGCTATTTCGTACTTAACCTATTCTATGCTTACTATTTACAGTGGTTCGGGGTTGCGGAGTCTTTTAATATTGTTGGGCGCCAAATTTAAAGAATATACTAAATGTATAAATGTTTGAACCCTCCTCCGGCAATAGTCAGTCAGTCTTGGAACCTACACTCTATCCTTAAGGTAGAAAGCGAAGGACAACATGAATTTATTATTATTAAAATAATAATACTGTTTTTCAGAACAAGGATAATTATCTATTTATTCAATAATTATGATGTTGGGGATCTGATGTAGTTATATACAACACTGTTACAAAATGTTATTGATAATTTTGTTTCCTTGGTAGTTCGTTGTGATGTTACAATAGCTCGCAGTATTTTATAATGACTGTTCACCAATAGGTCTGAAATATTCTAAGTCCCGAAATTACTTATGTAGGAATTTTTCTAAGTTCAGAAATAATTATCCGCGATGAAAAGTTAAAGTCCAATTAGTTATTCGCCCGGACATTGACTCTACACGCCCGCAGACGTCCCTGTCCACACACCACGTAGAATATATAACTCGGAGCGGAGCTCCGTACTAGAAGTCCGAATTGGAAGAAGTGATTTTTCTTTCACTGCCGAGATTACTGGAAACCTCGGATTCTCATTTATCAACACCTCCCTTCTTATTTACTATAGGCGTACAAAGTCACCTGACACCTTCAACATAATTTCATTGGTAATTCTTTTAACTAATAATAATCCTTCTTATTACACCATATTCCTACTGCGGGTATTCCAACTCGCCACTACCTGCATTTAATTGTTCGGCGATTTTCAAAACGACTTTCCTTGGGAAGACCGCTAGCTATTGTATCACCACTGTGAGTCAGAAGTCCCACCTTCAAAACAAAAGCCAACCTCCTAAAATAACTCGGTGTATCAGTACATTTGCACATGCATTAGTAAAAGTGTAATGGCAGCTACTGTACTTGGTTCAATTTTCGATGTTTGGCCTAATACTGTTACACTCTTTAAGGGGAATTCTTTGGTTTATCCCGTATTTCCATTACTTGTAAGTATTGTTCATTTTATTTAACATTTAAATAAAATTGTTCAACTTTTATGCATTACTCTATTGATTAAAATGAAAATTAGTAATGAATACTTCATTTTGATACCCAACTAGAGCTATGTAATGAACTGAATATTATATGTATTATTGAGAGCAAATAATTATGAACATAATTTAATTAAACGTATTAATTTCCTGCTAGGCCACTTGTACTATTTCTACGACCTTTCCGCCGAAAACAACGGGGCAAGGAAATGACAACGGTGCAATAGAAGGAATATTCGCTCCATTGACCGTTGTCATAATATATTCCTTTAAGGTCTGGTGTGTCTATATATAAATGGTAAAAGAGAATTGTCTAGTGCTGTGGCGCAGGGAATGCGGCCCGAGTTCAATTCCTGGTTGGAACAAGTTTCCGGGATTTTCTTCACTTTTGAGACGAATGTTGGGTAACTTTAGGGTATTTTGGTCCTCGGATATCATCTGGCCGCCATAATCATCTCCATCCCAACCAAGCCTTGTTCGGAATGAGAGTCTGACTGTAGTGTGTATCATCCTGTGTTCGACTCGGAGGTGGTTCCGGCATCCGGGGATGCCCTTCATGTTCTTGCCAGGTAAAAATGTATGTATGTGACCCCTAGAAACTGCCTCTTTCGACTAGTCGTGTTCCTAAAAGGCCCGGGCGGCGTGTACCTAGAAGGGGGAGGTAAAACTCAGAGACAGAAGAAGTAGAAGCCAACTGGTTGCAGAGTCGAAAATATGGCTATTGCTGTCAAGTTCACCTTCACTTGCAATCCTCTCCGTAATGTTTATTCTTCAGGATGGCGACATAGGCTATTCATGATAGCGAAATGTTTTTACCAGATTGAGGTATATTTGACCACCCAATAAGCTGTTTAAATCAGAAGAGGTAATGATGGCTATGTTAATGGTATCAGATGATGAAACCTGCATACAACACAATTGGCTGTTACTGTTTGAAGTTATTTGACGCCACAAGGGCACAGAAATGGACTGGTTACCTCCCGGAGCGAGAGATGTGGACCCTACTCGCAGTCTCATTCCAGCCAGCAACAAGGGCTTAGGTGACATACAGAAGCATAACTCACAACATCGAGAAAAGAAAAACAAAAATAAATTTTGAATTACTTTCCCCAGAAGTGATTGAGAGACAGAGAAAATGACATAGGCTTATAGTTACATGCATAATAATTTTAAAGGATGGGAGGAGTTGAAGGAGTTAATTGCATTTCCCTAGACGATTCTAACAGGAGAGCATCCATAACCATCTATAGGAAGAACAATTTCACAATGATATTGAATCCTATTGGATATATAGGTAAGAGGTACCCTTCATAACTATCCTACATATTAGAAAATGCGGATTTTAAATTAGGCCTAACTTTAATATTCTCATGCATACTGCGAGATATTACATAATATCCTCGTCAGTAACTAGGATGCTTTATTTTCAGCTCAAGTATTTGTCAAAACTTAATATATAACGTTAATAATTATTAATAATATTTTAACAATTTTATATCATCAATGTATTGTTGATCCGTGTAGTCAACCTGATTAGAGGATACATATTTATTATATACAAACAAACGAGTGACTAATTTCCCAAGTTGTAGGATATAAAAAGTCTTTTGGTTAACCTGAATTAGGAATAGAACTTCCATCACAAAATAGGCCTATACGAAGTAAAAGCAGCACAGAAGCGCACTAGTGGTAAAGAAAATCATTGTAGGCCTAATTAGCTTTGTTTTCATTCACATAGTAATTACTGATCTAGTTAAACATATTAGGTTTGATGTTAAAATAGGCCTACATACTTAATTTTAAATGTCAAATTTCTCGCGGTGGTCGCAAAAAGCGTAATAGTTGGTGGTTGATAAGCATTGTCGACTCAGTTCTTATATGCTAGCCGTGCAACAGAAAATGAATAATTTCTATTTGTGGCTGTGCATGAATATATTATGCGGCACTAGATGGCAGGGCTTCAATATGTCTCCAAGGCACGTAATTCGTTACAATAAATATAATATTTATTATTATTCCACAATCATGAACAGCTGTCTAAAGTAGTGTATGGTACACATGGCAAAATAATTTTACTTTGCCCCTGGGATAGCTACACTCGCCCTTAGGGGCTCGTTTAGTAGACATTGTCTACTAGCAAAATAAAATGTTTCTATTATCATAAATAACTGTTAATGTTTTAATATGTTGAAATGATTTCGACCATAAAACATTCCCATATAGCCATACTTCAAGCTTCAAATTATGACAATTACAAATACAGTACTATTTAATACTAGAAATAAGAGTTTGTGTCTTTATGTAGGTTGGAAGTTGATCACTGGAATAAACATTTACAACAGCGATGCCAAGGACATAGCGCACGGACGTGTACGCGCCTTCGCGGCGTGTCACACTGAGCTTCGATCGGTCAAGACCAACCGACTGCCATCTAGCACTCTCGACTACATATTTTCAGTTCCTTGTCACAGAGCATCGAGCGTCATCGATCAACGGAAATATTATAGGTTATGTATATGATTTTACTAGGTCTGCTCATCACTGTATATTAGAGATAAAGTTTATTCCCTTATTAGGCTTACGTCTGCTTATCTCCTGCACAATATCATACTTCATGTGTTGAGATGTAGGGCTAATATTAGGCCTACTATCTCAGGCTACATCTGTTTACTTCAAGCTTCGGCCGAGCGAAGAGGTTTGTTGTTTGTTGTACTTCGATCGCCCACCGCTAGGTGCTACAACTCTATGTATATTTGTATTTGTACAATTAAATTACATAAGATGATATCGTTTTAAGTGACTTAATGGCTTCGTGCAATTTTATTTCATTCAAATGTGAGACTAAAACGACATTATTGTGTAAGTTAAATCCTCCAGCATCAATTCTGAAATTCAAGTGGGTACGAAGCTTCGGAGTGTTGCCATCATTTGCCATCGACTGTTAATTGAAAAAACGGACAGGTTTGATTTCATAGATCAGTTGACCTCTCTCGCTCGTTGTTAATCGCTGGCGATCGATGCTATGTGACTGGTACCACTGCTGTCTATAGGTTCGTTATATCGGTCGGTTGGTCGCTGTCGATCGATCGATCCAGTGTGACAGCCCCCGACGTAGGCAGGAGTATACTGCTGCATACACAGCAGTGAGCTAGGGTTTATAGGGACAAATCTAACGTTGCTGCACATAAATTATGTATAAATAGGCCTACTTTTAATAAATAAATGAAATTACCTTACGACAGCATATCCAAGTAGCCTACCGTTTTCTATAACAGAACAATAATTACTTATACATTGTTACATCCACTAAAACTTAAAACAGTTACATTATTACGCGTCTTCAGTTACCACTTTCTTCATTGCAATTAGCAACAATAAACCTCTCTAGATTTAGTGTCATCACTCATCAGAAGAGCCCTGAAGCTTAGCCATTTGTATGGAAGTTAATGGTGTACAGGCTTTAGCAAGCGGACCGTGCTTGTATACATACCTTCCATGCAGATAGCAGCGCAGGTGACTTGCTGGTAAACAGTAGCAGATGTGATGCAGTTTGGTACAGATCTGTGCGTGAGTTTACGACTTCACTGGCTACATAAGTGCTACTGCGAATTTTGAAGTTTAAATTTAATTGTAGGCAGTCGTTTCAAAAACCTTTAAGAAACCATAATTCATTTTGAGTGAAGGGGTATGGATTTTATTGAAGACCTTTTCATTTAAGAATTTGAGAGTGTTCATTAGAGTCTGCTGAGATAACGCATATGGCACATGAAACGACATATCTTTCCAATAAATGTTTGTAAGCAAATAATTCTCACAAGTTATTTTTTGTGGTCGGAATAAACTCTTCGAAGGCTCATATTTGATGAGTGGCGAATCATAACTAAGATCTCCCTTTCCTGTGTATATGAAAGATTTTAGTTTCAGCGTGACCTGAAAAAGGTGACGGTCAAGTATCGGGCGATGCGAAGTGTAGAATTTCCTGGAGAGAGAGTATCAAAATTCATCGCATGCTCGAATGTTCAAAACAATGCTTTTATTTGACTAAAATAACTTTAAGTTTAAACTAATTCGGAGCTCATCACTTTTTTATGCAAACCCTTTCGACTGGGACCTCGCCATATTTTTATATTTAAATCTAGGCCTGTTTGTAATCGAAAATGTATGTTTCGTTTTTAAAAATAGTATTTTAGTAGAAAATATATTTGATTTAAATTTTATCCTTTAAACCAAATTTAAGAAGTAGTTTTCTGACTTATAGGGCGAAATATATTCCATTATGATTGATTGTTAAAAAAATATAATTTTTATTATTGAGCTCGTAGCCAGTCTCATATACATTGGTAAGACAATTCCTATATTTACAGAAGTTACAGAAATATGTTACAGAAGTATGTTACACAACTATTATGTAGAAATATTGTAACATCAAAAGGGCGTCTTCTTCACCTTGACCTGTCAGTCTAAATTTCATGCACATTTAACTTAACTAAATAGGGGGATTGTTTTAAAATGCATCAGGTGAATTCATATGAAGTCAGCATGATGTCAAAACAAATTGTTTGAAGAGTGCTTTTAAATATTCAATCCACAATCTTCTTTTCATCTGTCGTCAACTTGCATTTTATTTTTGCTTCTTCTCCTTACTGTCTCGTTTCATTCTAAGATCTGATTAAAGGAACTTGTTCAAGTTGAATGGACAATTGCGTAGCGTAAACTCAAGTCCTCAGACGTTGAACAGCGACGCAACAGTGACTTATGTACTAATGTGATTCAATCATCGTTTAAATTCAGTGTGTTCAGGAGACGTCTTTTCATTCACTACCAGGGCAAAAAAAAGAATATCCTCTTTTTATTTAGTAAAATTTAAATTTCATATGGATTTATAATGGTAGGGTTATTAGAGAAAATGTAGACAATGTACCATTCAAAATATTTAAATTGACGTTAGCAGTTTGTCATAAACCTTTATTTATAAGGCTATGCATAGACAACTTCTAGTAGCATTGGTGCATTTCAGACTGATGGTTTCAGGTGGTGAGATTATGCAAGTAATGAGCCGAACTCTCTTGAACTGTCCTCTTTGTAGATACCATGGCCGTCTGTCTACTCCCTACATGTAGGAGGTCTTACTTAATACAGAGTTTAGTCACAACTAAAGTGTAATGTAGAGTAATGTAATAAAAACTTATATTGGAAAACAAGTGGGCAAGTGCATCTGAGGAGAATCGGGGAAGGGTTCCAATAGAAGAAGCGAAGGAGAGTCTTTTTAAATTTTCGTTATTCCCCAATGCATGCAAGACATATCGAAAAACTTACTATTTTTCTACGATACTAAAAATAATTACGTGCACACCAGCTGTTCGCGAATCTTGTCTAGCTACATGCTTACCAACTTTAAAAATTTGAAGACTATAATACTTAAAAATTGCTGTATTATAACAATCAATGCATCGATTAGGCCTACTTTATGCATGCAGTTGCCACGTCATAGCTAGCCGCTGTGAAGTAAATCTTAACTCAATATTAAGAAATTCATATCGAACTGAAGACACGGCAAAATCGAAATTGTAAACATCAACTAGCTAATATTATGTTGTAAAGATAAAGAAAACGAGAGGAATTTGTCCACTTTGTAGTAAATTGGAAAATTTCATTCACATAATTTTAGAATACAAAGAAACTGAACACTGGAGAGCGATATTTAGGGGTAAAATATTGGTAAAGGTAATAATAACTTAGCTGATACGAAAGTCTGTATATCCGTAAATGTTATAGGCCTAGTCTACTTTTAAAAAGCTTGGAAAATCTTGCTATTTGTAAATAAAAATAGGCTAAATGGTTAGAAATACTGAATAAAGTAGAATTTTATGATTGCTTTCTAAGCACTTAAAATATAAAAACTAGTTATTTTATAATTGTTGGTTTGTCTGTTTGTCTTTTTATTTTCCGTGCAGAAAAGCAGAAACGTAATAGGGGGCATTATTTATTTTTATTTATTTAATTTATTGGAACAGGAATGAGAAATAAACCAATAACAATATTACTAGCAAGAATTCCTTAATTCGTCAGAATTAAAACACAGTTCGCATGCAATATTTCGAGTATTGACTTTATTGGCCTTAAGAGTACATCTTAACATCATAAAAATTTGTTCACATGTAAATTTTCTTAATATGCTGTTGAGCCTTAACTATGTTTTAAACATGTAATTTACATTAATTATTGAAAATGTGTCAGAAATCTGTAGAAGATGAACTGTCGCATTGTTCAAGAAAGATAACTAAACACATATACGATAAAAGCCTTGTGTTGTTAAATAAACAACAGTTCTTTAACTAGTGAGTGAAAATCACATTGACGAAAGCAGAGGTACAGTCGACACATTCTTCCAAATCCGTTGGTTACGGTTATGGTCTTATCTACTTTTTTTAACGTCGACTAAATACTACCGTAGTAAGTCAGGGAGAGATGCATATTTTGCGTTTGTTACTATTATATTCTTCTAAATTCATCAATATAGCGGAAAACTTAGAGGCTGAAAATTCATTATGCATAGTTAAATTTAAAGCACAATAGCTAAAAGATGAAAATCAAGTGTGTGCCAAAAAAAAAGTTGCCTCTGCGGCGTCTCTCCTGGACATACCGGTAGAGATGCCGTTCCTAGTCAGGGAGATTTGCCGCAGAAGAAAATGATCATAATTCATACAAAAATTAATTCACTGCAAGAATTTAATACCTTTCTATATTACTACTGTAATTGAAAAAATAATTAAAATTAAAAAAACAGGCTGTAGGAACTTCCAAAACAATTCAGCTTGCGTTCATGTTTGTAGTTATGGCCGCTGTTTTTTCTTTCATTTTTTTTTTCATTTTCTTTCCTTAAAAGTTTCGGTCACAGTCAATGCACTTATCCTCAAACATCGTGCAGGATTCACGTAGCCACTTTTTACACACAACGAAATGGATCCATTTTTGGTCGTTAGGAAGTAGTTCGCCCAATACTCACAGTAATGATTTGAGTCAGAACTGTCAGGTGTAGCAGTGATTTTCCTTTTCACGATTGCACAACCTACAGAACTACGGGGGCCTGTTTCACGAAGCGACGGGACTTGTCATGACAAGCGAATACACCCGTCGGACCGAGAAAATTGACGAGATTGCGTTTCACGAAGCGACGAGTGACAAGTGTTAGCGGACAAGCGAACGAAAGCAAAGCGACGGGTGAATTTCAGCCGTCCGACAAGCGTTTCGTTTCACGAAGCGACTAGTGGTGTCCATTTACTTGTCATTTCGTCAAGAATTGCGACCCACGTAGTCAGACCCGTCACAATTCTGTAATGCATTGTTGTAGCGCAGTAGACTACATGCTTATACATTAAGTTAGTTGCACGCTTATAATCATGTGGTCAGTGATTCGGAGTCAACGTTTTTTTCAGAACGAGAGTGAATTATCGACAATTGGAGGGTAGTTACCAATATAATTAAAGATTCAGAATAACTTTCGAGAAGATGGAACAACTAATTACTATTCTTGGACGATCTCTGCACCGAGAAACCCACAGAAGTCAGTCTTTAAGTGGGAAGCAAGTTCTTGAGGTAGCATTTTCATTGGCTTGGTACAGGGACATTATCATTCCGTAGCGGATATGCATGTATTATCGAAAGCTAGTGTATGCCGTGCAGTGCATGACGTAGTTGCTTCTGTTAATAGAATAATGTTGCCCCAGTGGTATTGATAAAATGATAGAAGTTGTACGGAAATTTCATGATTTCGGAGGAATGCCGTTAGTATGTGGATGTGTAGATGGGACTCTTATTAAAATAGACGCTTCAAGTGAAAATGAACATTATTTTGCAGATCGGAAAGGAGATCACTCTGTGAATGTAATGGTGGTATGTGGCCCTGAAAAAAATGGACGTGATTTAGACATTTAATTTAAGTAAATTGTACCACACATTTACTCAATAAAATGTGTAACATTATTGCAACTATTGTAATTGTAATATTAATGAAAATTAAACAATAATAATAATAACTATTAAGTTAAGCACTTTTATGGCAAAAAATTCTTGGTAAACAAATCATTTAAATTTAGAATAATAAGACACGTAGTTTAGGGAATAAATATGACAACATCTTTAAGAATAGTATACATATTGAAAAAACTGTTATTGACTTACAGTATGAACGTACTATAAACATTTAGCATTGTTCCAGTTACACCATAAAGTGTCCCTGACATACTGATACTCCCGGATATCAACTCTAGGGATTCAGCAAGTGCAGAAACTTTTCACATTTTTTCTTTTTTAGTTAACTCACTCGAAAATAGACCAAAAGAATAGACTTTTCTTCCCTGATTTTCTGGAGCACTGCAATCTTCTTCTCGTTAGTGGTAGCCATCTTACTTGTCGAACCGTCGCGCGAGATCTAGCGAGTGACGGGTGCGTAAAAAATGTCAGTGAAAAAGAAACTCTGACCCCTTGTCAGCTGAACCGACAACACCCGTCAACCCGTCACTTGTCGCACCCGTCGCGTCGCTTCGTGAAATAGGCCCCGGTTTCCCTTCTTCTGCATTTTGAGTTTTTCTACATGTGCAGCTTCAGTTATAAGCCCTGATGGTATGAAATGTTAAAATAAAATCATATTATAATTAAATTAACTGAAACCAGTAAATATAATTATATTAAATTAAAGAATTAAATACTATCGTTCATTACGATTACCAAACAGAATTTTCTTAGTGAGATTTTCTGTTCCAATTAGCTGAATAAGGAAATTGTGCTTGCGGCGTCTCAACCTGAGTTTTGTGCAGCAACTCTACCAATCTTCCGGTGGAGATGCCGCAGCTAATTAGTACAACATTGAACGACAAAGATGGACATAATCACATTCAATGACATAAACAGGGATTCTTATAACACCCACTGTGCACTAAATGTGGATTTTTTACAGTAAAAAAACATTTCAAATACATGTAATGAAACTGTGCAAAAACTTTGTACGTAAAATATTGATACTTACAAGACAAAACAATCAGTAAACTTGTAAAAAATGCCGCTAAATTCTACAACCTCAGCTCACAACAGCTCTCTCGCAACAATGAGGAAGAGTGCCCATTGCCATCTGTAAGAAATATCGGGAACCTATACTTTTCGTATATGCGGCATCTCTACCGGCGCGACAAATCTCCCGGAACTGCCGCACGGCTTCCTTGTCTGGTCTTGAGAAGCGGAGCAGAATATAATATATACTGTAGATAATTTAGTTTCAATCCCAATTTCGTAAATTCCCCTATGTATGTACTGTATATAACAGAAGTAAAGTCGTGTGAAATGGTCGCACATTACCTCCCCTTTCCACAAAAATTGATTTAATCGTTTATTGGGTTGTTGAAATTAAATACTCAGCGAAGTGTATACACAAAATGGCAAGGAGAGTTTATTAAAGTGAAAGTGTGTACGAATTACAATACCTCTATGTATGCAATATTTGATGCCAGAATGGGATTTTGTGTAATTGTACAAATCAGAAAAACTACCGATGGACTGCATTCCTATAAATCAATATTGTGAGAGAAATCCTCCTAAATAAAAATCTGAAGAGAATCACTCACATAAATTTTTTTCCCAATGGAAATGACAATATCATTTTCTGACCACATTTTTAGTGAGAATAAGAGGCAGGGAGTACGTAATCAGTTGCCTCAGTTTCACACAAACGCAGTCTGAGTTTGTGGTAGGCTTAGTCAGAAGTGGAAAATGTGTTGTGTGGTCCTAATGGCTAATATAAGAGATTGGATGGAGCCTGTAAAATGTAGCCTACATCAGACACGGAATTCATCTGTATTTATTCTTACACAAGATATTTGAAGAACACATTGTAACAAGGTACTTACGGGAAAACTCAGTATTACAATGTGCATCCATAGAATAAATGGGTAATTTCAGTACAGTATGTTACACTTTACTTTACGGGAGAAGTAGCAAAGGATAAATTATAATCACTCTTTTTACATTATCGACTATTGTCAAGAGGCAATTACAATATATCAGATAGCAATATATTAGAATATAAGAAAAAGCAGAGAGTTATTACCGTAGCATTTATAGAGTATGGAGTCAGCAATCTGTGTTCGGGTGAAGATCCCGCCTGTGCGGATGAAAGTATATAATTTATTGACTCACCTCAATATTAAAATTGTTGAAAGAAATACACTATTGTTCATCAGTGGAAATGATTCACTTAAAGCAGTTAACACTTGGAATTTCGAACTATGCTTAGACATTCTCGACACCATGCATACTATGATGCCACTTTTAATGTAGCCTATTGGTATCTAATCAGTACGTTAATGCGTCAGTCCTATGTCTATAGACTTACATGCATTTTAAAGAACCCCTGCGAGGAAAAATTCGCTAGTAGACTGGCCAAGGTTATAGGTGTAAGTAGTTATATGACAAAGCTTTACAGCCTTACTAATAAAAGCTGCTTATACCTGCGTTGAACGGTTGTTTGGTTGTTCACCGCGCAAGTTCTGCATAAGCCGCATTACCAATAATCGGGGTGTAACTGCCGAGTTTACACCGGGTTTGTACGCACAACGTCATCAAATACGTCGCTCTAGTTGTGACGTTACTAGCCCCAGGCTATGAAGGGACTGCTGAACGCCGTCTATCGGTGCAGCGGGCAAACAACATGGATCGTCTGCAGACATTAATTCTAGTTTCAGTATTTCATTATATTGTTTTCAGAAAGCTGTAATCATGGGTACAAGTATGGAAATATGTCCCGCAAACAAGGAACAATGTTTATAATTCCGCAAAAGCAGCTCAGAATATGCGTATCCTCAAAATTCAATCTCAGACATCTACGAAACGACCGACTGTTACGGATATCGGCCATCTTGATTATTTACGTCAAGTTTATACAAGTGGGCCAGGCTGTGTAAAGGTTGCACACATTCAGCCTTATGCAAAGATTATTAGTACACTTTTACTCCTCAGCTGTGTATATTCCTGGTATAAATGTTACAACTGGATTATTAGTAAGACTGTTAGTAAATAACAAATAACGCAGAAAATAAATTTATATTATAGCCTATGATTATAATATATATTGAGTTTCCATGAAAGCATATAAATGTCTATCATTTAACTTGATTTACCAGTGGTTATCATTACGTTTAGGGTTTTTATTTCAAACATTTGTAGGCCTACATAACATTATTATTTTATAGTATAGATAATTACATAAGAGGGAATTACTTTATTCTAATTATGATTATTTTAATTAATTTAATTTTAATTAATTTAAATTATAATTAATTTAAATTATAATTAATTTATTACAATTATTGCATTACATAACATCAAGATGATTTAAAGTTCTCCGTTACTTAATGAAAATTGTACCATGTTTCGCGAGCTGAACCTGTGACAGTTCGGCCTTAACAGCTGGTAGAACGCGACGATGCTACCTAGACATCTGGCTTGAATAAAGAAGGCTGTACTTTCGGCCAAACCCTAGAACTGACCCGAGTAGCTTCAGCTTTTCACATTTTCAATAAACGTTGAATGAATCGCCTATGAGACTTCGGATTGAGATATCGAAACAAAAATTCTTTACTACTTTTAAAATATAACATTTTGTTTAAATATTATAGCCAAAATATTTATTACAACTCAGCAGTGTACAAACCGGAGAGAAATGATATTTCAATCAATGTAATTCACTTTCACTTTAAAGTAATAATAAAACTAATAATAGTAAGGTAATAAAATTAGTAATGATAGTAAGAATTATCATTATAATTATAACAATAAACACTAATAACAATAATATATTATATTTTTTATTACTTAAAACTCAGGCTATTAAGTAGCCTATATATTATAGTCTCCAATAGGCATTGTCAATAATCCTGATATAGTTTACTTGAAGTGACGATATGCGGTGACACATCTACAAAAAGTCAGTATCTATAATTAAAAAAACATAGCAAAGAGAGATATGATAAATGCTAGTTATTATGGTCAACTTTGAAACTGAAAACTGAAATTATTATTAAAATATCCTAACCATTAAATAAATCTAACAAGTTTTAACGTAGATTTATTTTTAGATTTTAAATATAAACTTTTAAAAGAGATGTAAAATATTCCAAGCGTAAAATAAGTTTAAAAAAAAGACCCTCACATTTATGTACCGTGTTTGCAGCATTCTTCATTTGTTCTTGGGTAGCAGCTACTATAACAATGAATGGTACATAGAACTTACATGGGTTACTGGCATTGGCACTTGGGACAACATGGTAAAAAAGCTTTTCCAAAAAAGGCATTTAAAACCTTTGAAATTTCCACTCCTCAGATACTCTTGTATTTTCGGCGAGGAGGCGTGGACATGAGGATTGTATAGAAGGAGGTGAGTGTCACCACACCCTTTCAAGTAAAGATAAGGATATTCGATTACAACGTACTTTACAGTATATACAAAATTGTCTCCTATGCCTTTTGAAATGTGCTCGTACGGAGGATTGCATGTCTATAAAGAAATGTGACGAATTCCTTTTTGTAATTCAGGTCCTCATTTCACTGTTAACCGACTTTATTTCCTTTGGGAAAGAAGAGGTCATGAAATGACAAAGTTCTCAAGCACCCAGGATTTATTGCTTTCACAAAACAACTCTGCAAGAGTTGGATCCATGCAGAGTAATTTATAGTAATTTTTTGCCATAAAAGAGCTTAACTTAATAGTTATTATTATTATTGTTTAATTTTCATTAATATTACAATTACAATAGTTGCAATTGAGTAAATGTGTGGTACAATTTACTTAAATTAAATGTCTAAATCACGTCCATTTTTTCAGGGCCACATACCACCATTACATTCACAGAGTGATCTCCTTTCCGGCTACCCTGCTGCTGTTTTTGCTACAAATAGTGGATTTTTTCTTTATCCAACGTCGCCAACCTCTGATAGTTTATTTTTTTTATTGTTATTCTATTTATTTAATTTTTACTTTATCTCTCAGACTTGGTTAATTGTACCCGTTTCTACAAGTCAGGATGGGACACCTCCAGGAGGTTGGACTACTTCATCCCGATGATGTGATTTCCATAAACCAAAACACAAAACACAACACCCAGTCCTGAACCCGGCAAGGAGCTTTCTCACAATCCACAATCTGGCTGGGAATCAAGCCCGGACCGCCGGGGTGTAAGGTAGGGTCGTTACTGACTCACTCAGTGTGGGTGGTGGACAAAAATAGTGGAAGGTGATGGGGTTCTTAAATGTATTCACTTTTTAATCGTTTTGGCTGAAAATAATGGATCTTCGTCTTATGGTTCATTTTATATACACACTACTAATATGAACCTCCAAGATATCTGCATTCAGTTTGCCGACACTCTGCATAATTCATAAGAGAGAGCGTGGAAGAAATTTAAAACTCTTATAGAGAAATTTACCGTCAAATGTTTAAATTTTTGGATAATTAAATTACTCTGCATGGATCCAACTCTTGCAGAGTTGTTTTGTGAAAGCAATAAATCCTGGGTGCTTGAGAACTTTGTCATTTCATGACCTCTTCTTTCCCAAAGGAAATAAAGTCGGTTAACAGTGAAATGAGGACCTGAATTACAAAAAGGAATTCGTCACATTTCTTTATAGACATGCAATCCTCCGTACGAGCACATTTCAAAAGGCATAGGAGACAATTGCCTTGTTTGTGTGCGAACTGTCATTAACACTGTTTGTGAGCTTCAGCACTAATTCCTGTACAGAAACCACCATCATAGCCATGTTCACTGTCCACTGTTATCAGTTAGGTGTGAAATGTTATTGTCTGCCAGATTCTCACACACAGAGTAAATAGCTGCTTCTTGTAGATCATTGTGTTAACGAGCTTATTGTCCACTCATAACACTAGCTCTTCTTTGCACGTTCACATTACTAATGTGTGAAGTGCGCTAAAACCAGCTGAGTGGCTACTAAAAGCGCGTTTACAGTAATTTACACTCTTGTTAGTATTATTGGTATAAACCAGCAGACAGAGAGCTCTTCAACACTACTACAAACTACGACACAGAAATGTAATCGTTAATATTTTCACTTGTAAATGTCTTCAAAATCAGTCTTGGGGGGGGGGGTGTTACTTGCAAAAACAGCATGTAACTGAAATAGATGTACCGGAAATAATTCACGTTTATAAAATAAATTTAGAAACTACGGCTTCAGTAGGCTTATTCCACTCTGCCTCAACAAATTTAATAGTAAAAGAGATTCGTTGGGTTATAGTTATATTAATTTCATAATACAAAATAAATAGAGGGGCTATTACATACGAGTATACATAATGAACATTCTATGTATTTTAAATATGAGATCAAATCGTAACATAGGCGCGTGTTAGATTTAGCCAGCATGCACGACATGTTTCAGCTGCGTCCCCGGTAAAGCCTAACCAAGTTATTTTTTAATATGCTTGTTTTGTTACTTCAGCATTGCTGGAGTATAGGACATAAAAAGATACGTAAGGTTTGTCACTTAAGAGTTTAATTTGTTTTCTGAAATATTAACACAACTTTTAGATGAATTAAATATTTTAATAACACATTTAACTTTTTTCGACAACCTCAGACGAAGGTTATATTGATTTGCAAACTCCAAGCTGTCATTCCATGTCATGATTTCATGTTTATTTCTGTGTTCGTTGACACTGAAGTGAATTAAATCGACTGATTAAATTGTGATTTAAATCAAATGAATTGTAATATTTACACCACAAACTATTTTTTAAATGTAATGCTAGTTTAACAGTATAATTGGCAGAGCAGTCAGGACAGAATTCAAATTTTAATTAAGGCTAACAGTAAACATTACACTGACAAACACTGACTAAATGAATTAGTTTTATATACTAGTACAGTGCATTATCACAAACAATGTCAGTCCTTCTGCCTAATGCCTATAAATAATTTGAATTAATAAGCATGTGATAATGCTTGATATAAAATCCTGTTGCAAGTAAACAAGACTTACCATAATTAATGATAATTTGAAAATTTTAGGACAAATATGTAGTATAACCCACTGTAAATATGTAGCCTATATAAAGCTATGATAGGCCTATATAAAATTTATTATACTATCCCACGAAAGCTTTAGTGGCCTGTCAAACAGAGCATCGATCGATAAAGACCAATCGGCTGTCGCACGAACCATCGAGCGTTATCGATCATCGATAATATTATAGGTTATGTACCGGTATGATATTTCTATGATAGGCCTATTGACCGCTGTATATTAGACACTAAGGGCCTTTATTACTACCTCCCGACAAGTCCTCCCAGTACGCCACTTCCAGATAGCTTAATTTTAAGATGTTTTGTAATACCACCGTCAAACTGCTATCGGGAAGAATGCAGTAAAATTTCGTAAATATCGTATTTAGCTCGTTGAGCGAAGAGCTGTCTTTGTTGTTGTTCAATCGGTCAAGGCTAGGTGTGACAACTCGATCGTAATGTATATTTATATTTATACAATTAAATTACGTAAGAACCTGTCGTTTCAAGTTGAGGCTCATAATAGATTAAGATATGTTTAATTATTACATTCGTTGAAACTGTAGTAGAATTTATCATTTTTGGAAAGTTAATCTTGTGTTTTAACACTCTCTAGGTTCTCACTTGCTATAGGCCTACTGATATTAATTTGGCGCTGTATTCTTGCTGGTAAGCAAGTCTTATGCTAATGAGTGGGAGGGGATGCCGGTTTTTCGTGCACTAAGGAGTTCTATTTGGGGAGACTTAGTCTATTGCCGGAGCTTCGAGTAGCCTGCCATATTTTCTCAGGTAACATTAAAATTAAAGCATAGACAACATAGTTTATTGATATATTTTAAGAAATTATTATATCAGTGGATACCAATATGAATTAAGATTAAGAATCAAACTTTAGACCTTTGTTCTTCCGTAAGCCGTGCTTAATGAATCGATCTGGAGTTTACCTCGGAGATCTATTACAAAAATAGCTTATTTTCTGCATGGGGCTATCATAATTGGAATTTTCACCGATTAAAATAGCATACTTTGTTATATCAGTTTACTTGATTTTATCTAAAATATATTTTTGCTGCGTTCTGTTTTCGTTCGCTTCTCGAGGGGGCGATTCCCATAGTGTGAGGTTCCCAGAGACTTTATTTCTGGAGGTATGTTTTTTTAGTGTAATTAAGAAGTTTATTTAATATTTTCTTTTCTGGTGGGTATTTTGTTCATTAATTTACATTTATGTGCACATCATATTTGGTTAGATTTATATTCTTCGCCCTGTGTTGTTATTTTATTTTAGCTCAGTTATAGTTTAATTTAATTTATTTTCGTTATGTTCGGTTTATTTCGCCGAGAATTGATGACCTTCCAATATTTACTAGCTAACTTGTCTTACTGTTTTGTGCCGAATCAGTCTTAACTTAGTACATAACAGTAGTTTCGATGTCGGCAGGTTAATACAATCAAAGGCAGCTACTGTACCTGATATTCCAACAAATTGTTAAATTCACTGTTCATCGTAATTAAGCATTAAAATAGGTCTTATTGGGGGACACTTGCTAAAACAGCATGCAACGGAAATACTCCAAGACTGGATAAAGGAATGTAGAATCCAGGGCCTCAGTAGGCTTATTCCAATCTTAATATTGAGCAGAGAAGGCCTTGACTAAAATGCAGTCAGTAGTTTGTAAATTTAGATTCACAAATTCAACAGGTAGATTACGGTAGATTTGTGTAATTATATCGATTTAGGAATATTAACTAACTATTAAGTCAAACGTGAACGCGTGTTCATTCAGCATTCTATTTATTGTAAATATTAAAGCCAATTGCAACATACGGAGCGCTCTAGATTAAGTCAGTATAAGTTATAGGCCAACAGGACGTTTCACGTACCCTGCGGAAAAAAGCCTTCCATCGATTTACATTCACAACAAATAAAATATATAGTTATATTTACATATATACAAAATTGTTTGAATGACGATTAAAAAATAGTCATATCGTTCGAAACCGAAACCCAAATGAACTACAGCCATTTGCTCTGGGGAATCAGTTTAATGTGGACACCTTCCACGGTGATCGTTTCTCTATACCGGATTTTGAAGCAGGAAAGTAAGAATACGCATGTTCGATATGAGTGTGTCTCAGCAGATTATTTTCTCTCTCGTCTTGCTGTTGTGAAGAACTGAATGGATGCGCACGCTATCCTCGAAATTACGAAGATAATAACCGGCGGTGTTCATTAATTCCCTCGCACGCAGAAGATCTGAAGGTCCCTTAGGCCGTGGCAATAAATGTGCCGAATTAGGGAATAGCATTAGCATTAGTACAGTGTTGCCGACTAATTTCATTTGAGGCACTCTCTTTTATTGTCCACCGCTGGTGTTATCAGCCTGATTTACCATGTTTGTTTTAATTCACCTGGATTTACACTCCTTTCAGCTATGAGGCCAAATCAGGAGTTCTGGATCTGTGTCTATACAGTAGGGTAGGCCATGGAACTATTGATTCCCTTTCTATTGTTGGTCTATTTCATGGAGTAAATTCCAACTGATATTAATTGAAGTGGATATGATATCGGATGAAATAGAGATAATGATTAATGGTATGTGAATATCCAATTCACCACTTGTCTTTACAACTGGGAAAATCATGGAAAAACCCATGTCAAGTTTTCCGACTATGGGTTTTGAGTCTGGGATCTCCCGAATGCGAGTCCATGTTATAAGGAACAATATGTATGAAAAGAAGGAATTACTTCCAAGACTTTACTATTGAACAGATGTGAGACTACTTGCGAGAAGGAGCAATTTCTTGTTTCCCTATGCATGAGAAAGAAATTACTCTTATGGGAAGTTACTCTCTTGTCAAAGTGTAGGATCTCTATTGCAAGAACACAACGATTATCTTTTGTTTGTTTGCTTGTTTTGAGTGTTTTGAGTGTTTATATATATATATACTCATTTGCGTCAACATTATGGATCCCTGGGTCAGAGGAATTCTTCTATTCTTCTCCTATAATATTATCATATATAGTCTAACAGAGAGAATAATCTGTAGTTCATGAATGCATATGCATATATTTTATCTTAAATGTCACTTCGTACAGTCAATAAAGGTCGAAAAAAAAAATTGAAATTTGGCAGAGTTGTCGGACGGATTGTCCTGAACTACATACTAAAAGTCCTTGATGGTGGGGCGGTGGGCGGGGGCAGGGGGGCGGCAGAAGGTCCCTTTTTTAGGTTTTTCACTTATATCTTAACAATGGTGCATCGTGGAGGAAAAGTCTTAAGCACTAAATTAAAGCTGATAAAATTTCCTACAAGGTTGACTCTTCACATTTTTTCTATACGAAATAGTTTTCGAGATATATGCCAGCGAAAAAAGCAAATTTTCGAAAAAAGAAAGAAAGAAAAAAAAAAAGCTCTTTCGCCTCGCACTTTTGGACACACTTTACCTTCTAGCGCTTCAGCCCTTAGGTATACAGCAATGCTCTCATAAAAGAGGTTGTAGGGAAATAAATTCACTTTAAAATGAATAGTCATGTGTTATTTTTCTTCAAATCTTCAAAAATTATAACAATCTTAAGTTTCGGACAAATTTCGACATTTTGTAAGAAAACCGTACTTCGCATTTTCTCTATATTGAGGGGTTATATCTTTGTATTTAAGCTGTATATTGTGTAGTTATATTATCATGAAACAAGTGGAGAAATATTACACAACTATTAAAGTTGCATTTATTAAAAATCTGATCACGGTACAAGGACAGTAGGCTACATGAAATGGGAAATACATCGTAGTCCAGGCAACAAAGGAAAAATAAGGAGAGAAAAAATCATGAATTTTTTAAATTTGGCAGAGATGCGGGGGAAAGTGTCCTAAACAACATAGTAAAAGTCCCCGTGGATAGGGGTGAGTGGCGGGGGGACACTTTTAAAAGTCATTCCTCTCAGTTTTCCCTAAATACAATAAAAACTATGGGTTCTAGCAAAAAACAATTTATGCACAGAATTAAGCTACATAAAAGTTCTTATAATATTATCTGGATGATAGCCTATTTCTGTAGAATTAACCGTTCAGGAAATAGAATGATAATGAAGTATGACATAGTTCAGGAAATTCTGTTTTACGTACCGTGCACCTATATATTATATTTTTTAACGAAAAAAACAGATGGTAATAAAAATTAGCTTGATGCCAAGCAAACTAGTTCATAGAATAATATTTTTACTAAAGATTAACGTTACTCATAAAATTCATTATTATTATTAGTATTATTATTATTATTATTATTATTATTATTATTATTTTATTATTGTTGTTGTAAAGCATAGCCGTTTTATGCTTCGATTAAAAAATTACCTGTATTTTAAAAAATGGTAAGGAATTAGACAATTGTATTTAGAAATTGTAAGAATAGTAGGACTACCTATTAGTCTACTTTACATAAATGTTTACTTGTCTATGTGGCTCCTGAGACTATTTGCACAACATATTTTGTCACTGTGCAACTCGGTGTAGTGGATGATTTGGATGCCGAAAAGCTGGTATTGAATGCTCATCCGTTTGTGGAATCTGTCATGGTACATGCACTAACAGTATACCATTAGAAGAAGAAGATGAGTTTAAAATTAATGATATCCAACCTAAAGATGTTCGTTAGGTACTCTTTAATCAATGTTGCATTTGTGTTTAAATGCTGAGTGTTCGGTATATAGGAAAATATAACCCTAACTTATCATATGGTGTAGGCCTACTAGGATTCCAATTTGGAGACTGAAAAAATAGACAACTAAACATTTATTTAAAGTAGTAGGTACGCCTACTAGGTGTTATAATTTCTAATTGTATCTAACTCTTTACAACTTTCCAAATAATATTTTAGACGAAAAATATAGGCTAATAGGCCTGGTTTATATTTCTTATAATGTGCACTCATACCATCTGAACTCTTTTTTGTTAAGAAAAATAATAATATGTAAGTGTATGCAAATCAGAATTTCCAGAACTATGTCATACTTCGTTTATGTTTCTATTCCCTGAACTATTAATTCTAAGAAATATCATCCAGATCAATTTTATAAGAACTTTTATATAGCTTAATTTTGTGCATATTTTTTTTTGCTAGAACCCATAGTTATTTGTATTTAGAGAAAGCTGGAAGAAACGACATTTAAAAGTGCTCCCACCCCCCCCCCCCGCTCGCCTCCTATCCATGGGGACTTCTACCATGTTGTTTAGGACACTTTCCCCCACATCTCTGCCAAATCTCAAAACTAAATTATTTTTTTCTCCCTATTTTCCTTTGTTGCCTGGACTACAATGTATTTTCCATTACATGTACTGTGCTTGTACCGTGGTCGGATTTTTAGTAAATGCAACGTTAATGGTTGTGTAATATTTCTCCACTTGTTTTCATGATGTAAATACACAATATACAGCTCATATACAAAAATATGAACCCCTAAATACAGAGAAAGTGCAATGTACGGTTTCTTTCAAAATCTCGAAATTTGTCCGAAACTTAAAATTGTTGTAATGTTTGAACATTTGAAGACAATAACAAATGACTACTCATTTTAATGTGAATATTATATTTCCCTACAACTTCTTTCATGAGAGAATTGCTGTATACTTAAGGGCTGAAGCGCTAGAAGGTAAAGTGTGTCAAAAAGCGCGACGCGAAAGAGCTTTTTTCGAAAATTTGCTACATTCTCTGGCGGATATCTCGAAAACTATTGTAAATCGAAAAGAATATGTGGGATCAAACTTCTAAGAAATTTTAATAGCTTGAATTTTGTATATAGTGACTTTTCCTCTACGACGCACCGTCGATTAGATATAAGCGAAAAACCTAAACAAGGGACATTCTGCGGGCCCCCCAGCCCCCTGTTCACCCCCACCGTCGGGGATTTTTGGTATGTTGTTCAGGACAGTCTCTCCACAACTCTGCCAAACTTCAAAACTACACGATTTATTTTTTATATTTTTCGTTCGTTGCCTGGACTATACTGTATAATAGTAGAATCCCGGTCAAAAAAATCACTAATTTGTGTGCCTCACAGTATTGTATCTATATATATATAATAGGAAACGTCAAAAACTGATAACTTTGTTCCTAACTGTTTGCAGTGTTCCAATTTTTTTTAAATTGTACAGTCGAGATACACTCTTCTAATGAGTGATATTCCTGAAAATCAGGGATCGATATTTCAGGAGATATTTCATATTTTTGTTTGGATTGAGAGAGTTTTGAAACTGTAGGCTGGAACGAGAGAGTTTTGGAAAATTACACGATTCTTTTTCGTTTGTAATATTTTAGAAGAGGCTTCTAATTATTGTAAATACAATAATCTATTACTGCAATTTCTATTTTGTCTATGACATTGAACTCAAATACTAAAATTAATGGTCATACGGAATGAATACATTATTCTGTTTGGTTATTACGCTTCAGTTCAAAATTTTAAGTCTCCTTTTTCCATAAATAAATCCTCGTTTGCATTTTCTTCTCTGTTTGACCCTGAATCACCCTCTATTACACTCTTGTAAAATGATAAATCAGTCATTTTTCTCCACTCGGAACAAAAGTGTTGAGATCGGATAGTTTCTCTTCTTTCTGATTATGAGATTCTGGGGTCATCTGCGAAATGTTTTCCCTCTCTTTAACACCGATTTGAATGCTCCTATGTCTGTTAAATAATTTACTTCCCCTCTCACAATCACATTTTTTTCAAGATGCAGTTTTTCTTAGAATGATTCGCTTAGCTGCAGAAAACTGGAAATGCCTCTGCCCAGAGGTTTGAGAGTAGTTTGCACTATTTTCTTCCAATCAAAGATATCAAAATCCTCTCCCAGTTCCTTCAGATTTGCACTTTGTGCAATAATGTCTCTATATTCACATGGTTTATTAATAGTAGCCTATCCCTCTTCCTAATGACATTTTCTATTCTCCCAAAAACTCTAATGGCTGGAAGAAATGAGTGGCCGACAATAGGGAACATGGAGTTCTTTACAGTTGGTATGCCATTGTAGAGCCAAGACATTAACATTCCCATTACAGTAAAATTTTGATTTTGTCCTAGGCACCCGTCGGCATACACTTTCTTGACCGTAATTTCTTCCGCCTGCTTCTTGTGTTTTTCTTCCCCCCATTTCGAAGGATCTTTCAATTTCTTCCGTCCTTTGCCACTAGGTGATATCAATATTTTACTTTCCATTTCTTTAGAATAGTCCTTAATTAGCTTGTATTTGTGAGCAATGCACAGAAAACACTATCTTCTTATTTACAGAGAGTCCCTACTATATATTATAATTTGTGCTAACACACTGCTGACAACAGCTGGAAACACTGCTGGAAACATAAAATGAAAGGTTATTTGTAAGGAAATTTAAAAGACGGATGGAGATAGGTTTGGTATCAAAACAATGAATAATACCAATCCTTGCTATGGATAGAGGAAGTTTTGAAAATACATTCATGTATGGAATGAGACAGTTCTGTAACAGTACAATGGATGGAATGAGGAAGTTTTGAAACTGTTTGTCATTTCTGAAGCTTAATTTTGGAAGGAAAGAGGAAGTTTAGGCACAACATTCATTACTACATTGTTAGAGATATGTAGGTAGATGACGAAACCGCCATTATATCAGTTTTTTATGAGATTGAGACAGTTTTGGAATTGAGACAGTTTTGGAATTGGACGCTTCGTATGTATACCTAGGTATATATATATAAAATCAATTGCCACATTATGTTGCCGCATCACTTAACAACGGTTCGACCAATTTGCTTTTTTTTTTCTTTTTTTCGTAATTGTCAGGACAAGGTTTGTATGAATTTTTTTTTTAATCCACGGAAAAAGTTGGAAATGTGAAATGAAGCACAGCTTGCGAGTTCTGCTGTCACATGTTTACATAACAAAATAAAAGTGCGGCAAAAGAGGTGTGACACAGGCACACTTTGAGAGTTCTGCTGTTACATATTTTCATTAAAAAAGAAAAGTGAGTCTTTCAACCAAGCCAAATCGAAAGTGTGTGTGTATGTATGTATGTGGGTATGTATGTTCCCTATACAAATCTACATTTCTTGACCTATTTGAACGAAATTTTGCAACACATACCCAGTTAGGCCCTGGAAGTAACTCGGTCAACATTAAAATTCAAACAAGTCACTCCTTCCCTTGAAAACTTATATAATTTCAGAAAATATTATACTGAAAAAATGAAATGCAATTCAGTTATCATGACAACAGTGTATTGTTTATAGTGTTCACATAGGGCTTTGGGAACTGTATAATACTGGGTCAGAACAAATTCTGATGCTATCGATGTAATACATTTGCGAAAATAATTACTGAAGAATGAAATCCACGAAAATAAAGCACAATGTGATGCAATCAAATAACTTTCTCTACGATCGACATGGATAATATCATTTTCTCACTTCACATTTTGATGTAGAATAAGCGGTCGTGTTACAGGGACAGCTTAAGGGTTTGCCAATGAGTATGCTATATCAGAAGTCGGTAAAAAATCCTATGCACTGATATGTTATTCACAGCTGTAGGATTTGTATTATTTTAGAAATAGGGATATTTATTAGACGCCCTAAGCATCTAAAAGAAGACAAAATGGGATGGAACATTTTCAGTTATACGCGCGGAGTATATTATGTCCCAGGTTTTTAGGAAGGAAAGTATGAAAGTGATATTGAATTTCTATTTTATTTCAGCCCCGAAACGGTTGAATGGTAATATGAGAGTGAGAAATAAAATTTTCTATCAAAACAATACGATCTTATGTAACCGGAATTTATTTTCTAATTATTTCAACCCCTCCCATGCGTGGTTTGGAGAAGCAACGGAATGCAGCATTCGACATCCTCTATGAGCCATAAAAAGCTACATTTAACGTTTTCTGAGAGAATAGTTTGAGTGTGACATGGCGTTCTTCCTCATTTAGAATTCTAGATGTACACATTATATAAGGACCTAGAATTTCAAATTACAAACATACAAAATCCAGGCGACGCCAGGCCTTTTAAGCTAGTATGACATAAATTGTCGGTCAGTGAAGTAGACCAATAAGAACAATCAGTCATAGGAGAGAGGTTCTATTTGGCACTGTTAATTGAACTCTGGCTTAGCTCAGTTGGTAGAGCATTGGCACGGATAGCCAAAGGTCATGGGTTTGAATCCCAGTGTCAGAGGAATTTCTTTCCTTTAATATTAACTTTAAGAACCCTTGTCGATCCACAAGGACTTCGCGCTTATGTTGCAATGCAGCAGGAATGAGAAAGTTTGGGAATTTGACAAGATACGCGGTCGAGACACGTGAGAGGTAGCTCGATAAACTTTCCGATACCGGAAGCTATGGATCGGCTGTAGCTCAAGTCGGCAGATTTTCCAAAGGATCCAGATAAGTTGGAGCAATTAATCCTATGCGCCTTCGAAATAAGGTGTGAGACTGTATCTTTTGAGGATATATATCGGGACTTCGAGAAAGCGCATAGTCACACAACGAAACATCCTTAGGATATACTCCCGAGAAGTACAGTGCACACCCATCATTCGTAGATAGATAGTTGTACTGTAAGAATAACATCTAAATGCTATGAAAAATACGACCGTACTCAGTGAGGTGAGGAAAGTTGCATAAGAGCATCATTTTGGGTGTGCTTTGCTTACAAGAAGCCTATAGTATCGCAAGTAAAATCCCAAGCACGCCAGTAACATGTAGAGTCGCATTCTGTGGGAAAAACGATGACAGCCTCATATATTTTAAAACAAAATCTAGACACTTAAAATATTCAGACTTCGAACACTCGCTGTTTGTATTAGAAATTACTTTTGAAAATATATTTTTTATCTTAGCAAATTTATACTTCCAACACAGTGAGGAAATAGAAAAGTACATTAAATAATTAGACTACATTTGCACAATGTAAGATAACAGACCCTTAATTATCGTAGCAGATTGTAACGTGAAATCTCCCTAGTGGCACAGAGCGAGAGAGAGAGACTTCAGGACGGAAGTCCTAAATAGGATTCTTCCACCTGTCAAGGGCCGCCCCAGTCCATCGACTATAGCCCAAGACTGGAGAATAAGCATAGGAGGTTGGAACAAGGGACTAGCAAAACGTGCCTCGAGTATTGCTGCTTCGGAAAAATCAACCCAACCAGGCTCTAGCTCTATAGTCGGCCTGGCGGAGGGGGGACAGTACTTACCTTTTGGAAGGCATGCTTAGCCCACCCAGATGGACCGGGCCTTTTCCAGGGAAAACCGCGTGGAGGTGGTGCCCCTGACCGTAGTCGTCGTCCTGCCCCTCTAAGAATCCGTGCCCGTTAGGGACGGTGTTAGAGCATTTTAGCTGCAAGCAGCGTTCGGGACCTATAAGGTAGCTGAAGCAGGATGTAAAGCTGAATTCATTCACCAGCCCCGTACGGACTTACACCGCTTCCCTGACACTATTGATCTGCGGAAGATCTTCCCCATTCGGACGCTCCAGAAACCTCTTTCTACGATCCCCTCCTTCCTACCATCAACGATTCGCTTAGTGCTGTCGTTCTTCAAAACCCCTCGCATTTATTGGATCATTGGTTGGAGTATCTAACCCGGGTCGTCAACCCGGAATCGCCACCTGTATCGGAGCAGGCCGAACAGGATTTCCCTCTTCCCATCAGTTCACATTACAGGCCACCGGCCAGCACGAACCTCCTCTTGCTTCCACGCCAAGACCTCTCGTGCAAAGTCCTGAAACATGAGAAACGATAACTTACTTACCCAGAAGAGGAAAGCCGGTGGCCACGTCTCATTGACTCCAGCGACTGCATCTCGCAGATGCCTCCGTACCTCTGAGTGAAGCCGGCATGAGTACCGCAAGTGCACCACCGTCTCCTCCTTCTGGACCCCACACTGGCAGAGTACAACGGGGGCGTGTCCGAACCGATGGTGGTACTTTCTAAGATCTCTGTGTCCCGTCAAGAGCTGCGAAGTTCAGAATGAGGGCCGAAGCCACTTCATATGTGGTCTTGCAGTCAATCGGGGAACGAAGTCATAGGTTATATGACCGGTGGTGGACACGCGTCACTGACTATTCCACTCTTGGAGAAGTAGACCCTCCAGCTCTAGCCTTGCCTTAGTTTTCCCATTAGGATCGCCCGTCGGGTCGACGTCCACACCCAGAAGGCGGAACGACCGACCCCGCCTGATGTTATAGGCGCACGTTCGCCCTCGCAAGTGAAGGTCGAAAGGTAAAACCCTGCCAACATCTGGAGAGCGTCCCCGGACGTCGTGCGATACGCTCGAACGCAACGTATCAACACCGATTTCTGAGCCGAGCCAAGAGTCCTCGCATGTCTCTTGTTCATGTACGGGAACCATCATGCCCCTGTATAAGAGCATATAGCCAGGAATAGCCCACGGTACAGAACCATGTAGTTCGAGATACTGTACCTCCACGCATTCCCTGAAAGTCGTGGTCGACCTTGCCCGAACCGCCACCGCATACGCATTCATCCTATGTCCGGGATCGAGCAAGACACTCAAGTATGAGTGCAAGTAGACTGTCCTCAGGATGCGGCGATTATCCAGTTGGTAGTGGATGGAGGGGGAGTATGCCTTTGAGAAGCATACCATTGGTCTTCGCGGTAGAGACCCGGAGTTTAGCACGTAGGCACCAAAGCTGAAGCTCACGTAGAACAACCGTGGCAGCATTCTCAAGCGTATCAAGTACGACTAGGTCGTCGGCATATGCGATCACCTGCACACTCTCAGTCGCCTGGAGATTCTCTAAAGATTCATCGAACAGCAAATTCTAAAACCGGGCCAAGGACCGAACCCTGCGGGCATCCCTTCTTGAGCGTCCCACCAGGAAAGTAGTCCTGCAGCAGCGCGTAGACGTTACTCGGGCAGTCATTGGTCCTTAATCGTTCAAATACGAGGTACAGGAGGCCACCAGGCATTGTCATATGCACCTTCAATATCCATAAAGAGCCCGTAAACGTATTCTGACGCATTCGTTCGAACGAACTCCTGCAACTCAACGAGTTACTTTTATTAGTGTAGCTGGTTTTATTATAAAGTTATCAATGTTTTTTTTCTTTCTTCTTAACTAGTTAAACTATTTCTCTGTTTCTTTATATACATATATTCTTTAGATTAAGTTATATATAATGTAGATAACCTTTGTAATTATAAATTCATAAGTACCAATTGTATAAGGCATATATAGGCCTCTGATCGGAATCCAGGACAGAGGCCAATAAGTATTAATGTATTAAATAAATAAAATAAGTAACTCAACGAGTTTGTCCTCTGTGGACCCTCCGTCACAAAATCCACACTGCCTGGCAAAGGCATAGCGTTCGAGGATCGGTTCTAGGCGGCACTTCACCAGCTTCTCCAGCAGTTGATAGAGAGTGAAATAGGTGTTGTAAAATTTTAATGGAGGGGCTAAATTCATATAGAAAAAGGACTTAAGATTCAATTGAGGGATTAGCATGTTTCTATGGGTTCATATATATTGACATTACCAATGTTTCTGCTTTTTCTAGTCATTTGGAAATTTCCCTATTAGATACAGAGTGATTTAAATAGGCACTAATTGTTATTTAATACAGGGTGATTAACATTAAGGAATAAAGTTTGAGATTGTTTCAGAACACTTATGTGCAGGCTTTATGACCTCAAATTGAGATTAAAAAGGCGATATGGTGATGTATTGTAATTGAGGATTTTGCGTTATTAAGACGATATAAAAGAATTCTTAGACAGTGAAAATAAAATTCTTCTATGGCACATCAAAAGGGTTTTAGATGTTTAATGTTTAAGAGGGTTATTAAGAATTTTACATTATTAAATTATTGGTATTTATTGCAGTTTGTACATAAGCTGTGGAGTTGTCGTTTTTACACATATAATATGTCTTTTGCATTCTACATTCCAAAAAGTTATATTTATGAATAAAGCTGTTCTAGAAAATTCCAATTCTTTTTATGTATCTTGCTAATTTTCTAGGGCTTCCTAGTAATTGCAATTAATCATTTCTGTGTTTCATTAAGGGAATAATGGGCGCCCAGTCATAAAGTTTAAGCAGTAGCGTCACGGATTTGGCTAAAAATGGTCGAAACCTGATCTACTTCATAAATCATATGTTCTAAGCTTCCGACATATGTAATAGTGACCAATAAAGGGCACAGCACACAACTTATAATGTGAAGCCATCGGCAGGAAATCTCATTACAATTTATTTAAAGACAATTTCATTTTAACATCAGCAAAAAATATAATTCAGCGGTTTACAGTAAGCTAACGGCGAAACACGTCACCAAATTTTATAGACTAAATTAAGTTCATTTATAGGATAAAAACTATATAATATTCACGGCAAAGATGACCAGAAGAAAAAATATACCACCAGAAATATAAGCTGAAAGAAATATTACCCAAAATGGCTCACATTACATTTTAATAGAAAGCGCGACAGGAGTAAACAACGATACCGGAAATTTATCATATAAAACCATACCCAAGCAGCAATAGAGACTACGCGCAGTGAGGAATGTAAACACGCAGATTGAATTAACTCGCGCAGACAAAACAAGGAGAAAAATCGTTGAACCATAATACAAGATGCTGAAAACTAGAGAATGTAATACTGAATAGGCTAATTTTGATATAGAATTAACTGCCAGAAATGTACTCAAAACAAAACAAAGCAGAAATACCAAATATGATCGCACAATTAATAAACATGATAATCACTGACAAATAACAATTCAGAACCATGAATGACTAGAATTCCAAGAAAACCGTATCTTAACTGAACAATATTAAAACATTGAGATATCCACTAGACTATATGCCACAGTAGGCAGCGCTCATTTTAATATCATTTTTGCTTTACCCACAAATGACAAATGACGAAAATGCGTGCTATCCAGATCCTGAATAACTGAACTGCATAATATTAAATAACTGAGATATCCACTAGACTATATGCCACAGTAGGCAGCGCTCATTTTAATATTATTTTAGCTTTACCTGTAAATGACAATCATTATTAATTTAACTACAATACATCACGGAGAAAATCAATACGTGAAGAAGCTAATAAATAGGTGTAATATCTAAAGAATTTGAAATAATGAGGGAATACCAGAATAACATTTCCGGACAGATCAGAGCTGTATCACCCTACAACTGGTCACCTTTCCAATGGTATTTTATTTATCATTAATAAGACATGAGATATGGAGATTGAATGGAAATTTTCAATAACATAACATCAAATACTGTATTTGAAAAAGATTAACAATACCTGTCAGCTTGCCAATAGAAGAGTAACCTGAGAGAATAACCGGCCTATGATATTACGCGAACGGCTCGAATCCACGCATGTTAATATGACTGGATCTGAAGATATGTTAAATCACGAACTGAAATACAATCTATGTTCCATGTGAGAAGCACCAAGAAATACCAGCTTTATTTTAACCAGAATTTACATAATTCAGCTAAATGCAATTTGAAGTATTAATATGACGAAGCAGAAATTATACTTAATCTCACATGGTGAAGAAGAACTGCAATAATTAATATTAATAGATGAAGTGCATCACTCACCAGAGTCGTCCCCAGGGAAGACTTCGAAGAAAGCTTTAGTAACTACATTTTTTGAGATCCAATAACACATTGCCGAGCAGCGGAAGAACAACTCTTTAGGAAAACTACGGAGTCTAAACCGGCGCAAGCGCAGAAACAGGTTTGCAGACTCTAGAATTTTCTAGACACGAGGAAAGGTGTAACACCCGTTACAACTTTATATACTATATATTATATTAGGAATCCAAATTTAAGAACCCCCTTCATCTTCCATCACCTTTTTATATCGGATTCAGCTTCTATAGGGGATGTTTTGAGGGGCTCCATTTCTTCCTCATCATCGTCTTCGTTCATTACAGGTATCTGTTCAAACATCAAATACTGGCAGTTCCCCTGGCAGTTTTTGCATAAAGGGGAACAGTTCAACGAAACTTTCTTGCAGTCACATATAAGACTGCTGCAATCCTTTGTGCACTTAAAAATATCTTGCTTTAAATTCCTTTTGGTGCTTCTGGGTCTTTGGTCAGTACTGGAACTAGATGATTTTACTTACGGTACCAACCCCATAACTCTGGGGGTAATTTATTGGTTGCGCAGAGATGCGCTTGATGGTATGTCCGAAAGGCATGCACTTTTGTTGTCTCGTCGCTTGGTGGAAGTGACGAGAGATCAGGTTTTACATTGGTCATAGATTTTAGAAATGAATGGATACGTGACGAATACGTGAAATTTGTCAAGACCCACTACCCAGGGAGGAGGTGATGGAAATAAACTCACCACATAGCAATAAGGTGGCCGAACAGGGGAGACGCTACCGAAGGAGGAAGTCCGTAGATATCTATTTCAGTCTGGACATCGAAATAATAGCGAATGAAGAAATATTCCTCTCCAATCCGGACAATGAAGACAGACTGATCAACCTACTGAGGTCTAAACTCGAGGAAAACGGCATCAAGCATCAGACGATTCTGACGTGCTGATTGTCATACACCTAGTGAACAATCAACGAAACATCAAATGTGGCTGTCATTGGGGATGATGTAGGTCTAGCATTGATATTTACCGGAAATGTCCACCTGACCACATTATTTTACTCATCAAACCAGGGAGCAGAAAAGTTTTAACCAATGTTTACTCCACCCACTAAATGAAGCAGTGGGAGTGAAGCAAACTCTGTTCCTGCATGCTTTTACTGGCTGTCACATTCCGATAGAGTAAACTTGGATTTATCAAACTTTACCAAAAACATCCAGATATTCCCAGAAAAGCCGAAGTATTTTACAATCCCTCCTCTTCACAAGTTGATGTTGATGAAGCTGGATGAACATGCATGTTAAGATGGTAAGCTCCCTTAACACCTAACGTTACCATTCATTTCTAAAATCTATGACTAATGTAAAACCTGATCTCTCGTCATTTCCACAAATCAATGAAAGAACATGCCTTTCGGACTTGCCACCAGGTGCAGCTCTGGTTAGGAAATCAATTACCCCAAGAGTTGTGGGGTTGGGAACGCAAAGAAATCATCTTGCTCCAGAGCTGACCAAATACCCAGTAGCACCACAAGAAATTTTAAGCAAGATTCTTTGTAAGTGTACAAAAACTTGCAGCAGTCTTAAATGTGGCTGCAAGAAAGTTTCTTTGAACTGTTCCGCTTTATATGCCAAAACTGTCAGGGGAACTGTTTGAACAAGATACCTGTAATGAACGAAGACGACGATGAGGAAGAAATGGAGCCCCTTCACACATCCCTTGCAGACGCTGAATCCGGTATCAAAAAAGTTATGGAAGACGACGGGGATTCTCAGCTCCTGCTACCTTGAGTTGTGGAAATGCAGCCGGAAGCTGGATCTTGTCGTCCCAAGAGAGCCAGGACTACACAGATTTCTAAAATACAGTTCTTTAATAATTTTTCTAAATGCACATTGATTTATTTGCTTAATACATACAACTTTTACAAATTTTTGTTACTATAAAAATCGTCTTCATAGATTTTCAGATTCTGTATTTTGAAAACCTGGAATTTCTTCCCATGTTTTCTTTTTTAAAAATTAAACAACTATTTTAAAATTGTTCTAACTGTATAATTTGCCCGTTACTAATTATCAGTACGAACTTTTTGTAGAATTTAGACACTATCTTTACAGGGATGAGGAAAGTGGATTCTTGGATCCAGCGTGTATATACAGGTATAGTAGTAGTAGTAAGTAGTAAGTATTCTGCCTTCCGGCAGGTTTTCAAACTTGGTACGCGAATTTTGTTTTCCAAAACTGTCTATCCTCTGCTTCCTCCTTCAGCATCCAATATTTCCGCTTTTCCCTTAAATCGTCCAACAGCTGAATTCTTCTTCTTCCAAGTCCAGTTGTACCCTCCAGTCTTCCTTCTACGACATCATGTAATAAGCAGTTCCTTCTGAGAATGTGCCCAATCCAGTTTGCTTTCCTCTGACGAATTGTGTGTATGATTGACTTCTTCTCACCCACTCTACTCAGAACCTCTTCGTTTGTCACCATGTCCACCCACTTTATATTTTCTATCTGTCTCCAGCACCACATTTCAAAACTTTCTAAATATTTCTTCTCTAATTTCCTCAAAGTCCATGTCTCTGATCCATACAAAGCAATACTCCAAATATAACACTTCACCAGGTTTTTACGTAGCTCTAGGTTCAGACTACTAGTTAGCAGAGTTCTCTTCTTCATAAATGCTTTCTTGGCCATGGCAATTCTTGATCTTATCTCCTTGGTGCAATAGGCATCTTTCGTCAGTACACTTCCTAAGTATTTGAACTGGTTCACGTTCTCTAATTCTTGATTTCCCATGATAATTTGAAGCGGCTCTTCTCTCTTCGATATCCTCATCACCTTCGATTTACCTATGTTGATTTCCATTCCATACTTTCTTCCTGTTTCCACCAGCCTGTCAATCATTCCTTGCAATATTTCTTGTTTCTTTGCCAGAATCACCAGGTCGTCCGCATATTTGATGGTGTTAATAGCGTATCCTCCTATCACAAAATCCCTAACTCCTTCTAAGGCTTCTTTTGCTAACCAGTCTCCATAAAGGTTGAACAAGATGGGTGACATACAACACACTTGGGATTAGCGAATATGATGGCTGCGACTGAAGCAAAAATTATACAGGTATATATATACATAATGTGTAATATGTATGTGTATATGTATATATATGTAGTATGTATGTATGCATGTAAATGTATATGTATATATATATATCACTTTAGTTCAGCTTCTAACATAAATGAGTACCAGGAACAATCCTGGGGTAAAGGCGGCCGGTGCTTAAGGCTGACAACCTTACCACCTTCACGTTCCGAATGTCAAAATTCTGGGAGCCTCAACCTTCTGGAACCCTCTGGGCCTCCATAGCCTGTATAGGGATCACTTTACTTTACTTTTATATATCATTATAGCCCTTGAGAAATCACTAAATTTACCAGCCACCTTCAAATTATTGTAACTTTTGTTTTGTTGAAGATAAATTAAATATATATACTTATATTTAAAGAAAATTTAATTTTCTACAACTATTTTCCTGACGACTTTGCTGCAAAACGAAAGGCTGAGAAGTTAGAAAGACAAATATAGCAAAAAACGTGAGGTAAAACTTATTTTTTTTTAAATTAGTGATATCCAGCAGCCTATACCTCGAAAACAATTAGAGATACGACAAAAGTGTATATGAATCAACTTGTAGAGAATTTTTTCAGCTTTAATTTGGTACGTAAATCTTTTTCCCTACAACGGACTGTTTTCAAGTTATAAGTAAAAAACAAAAAGAATGGGCCCTTTCCACCCTCACGAAGCGTAAGGTGTAGGGGCGGAGACTTTTAGTATGTTTACCTCCTAACTACCCCCAACACATTCCTGAAGAAAAAATTCTCCCCCTCCCCATGTCCTTTACAACCCCTTTTACGGCATTAATTGACTGGACTAATATACGAGGACAGAAATCGAAAGTTGGAAAACTATTGAAATTGAAATTCGCAATAACAGAATAAAGTAAACGAACGTAGAATTAAATGCTGGACCGGATATGTCGAGGAAATCTCAACTGATCCGTGGGGTTTGCTGTATAATATCGTATCAGAGAAAATCAGGACACCTGCCATGATTCCTACCCTGAATAGATGGAAGATGGAACCATGACCGAGGATTGGGTAACTTCCACGCGACTACTGGTTGACCGTTTCAATAATGTCAATGCCTATGGGTGTTCTTCCAAGAAGTAATTAATTTCAACGCAGGTAAACCTGTGCGGCCTTAGGTAGGGAACCGCTCATCTAACAATAATTTCATGTCAAAACAGGCAGAACACTATCGTGATTCTGATTTCTCACTAAGCTGTATACTATCTTCATCAGTAGTTGTTAGGAGGGAACTTTAGTTATTGTCTTGTAGGAGACTGTCTAGGCACCATTCCCATTCGTGAAATGGTTCAGAGCCACCTATGTAATCTCTATATATATAAAAGGCTTTGTCCTGACTGGCTGAATGAATGACTGACTGACTGATTGACTGAATGACAGGAATCAACGTACAGCCTAAACTATAACAGGTAGAGACTTGGAATTTTGACAGTACCTTCGTTTCATAATGTAGGTGCTCACTAAGGAAGGATTTTGAAAAATTCTGATTCTAAATGCCAAAAATTAAATGTTTTTGAAAATACTTAATCCCTTTTTACATAGAATTATCAATTCCAAATCACAGAATATATTGTTGCCAAATGGTATCAGGTGGGCTTGGAAGAAACAAATGAAATGCACTTTTGACAAATAAGAGAAGTTATCAAAATAATTCATGTTATAAATAAATATTACAGAATGAAATCCACTAAAATAATGGAATCACATAACTTTCTCTACCCTGGACATAGAGAAAACAAAACGAGGTATGGTAATGTGTATATTATTATTATTATATCGCAGGTTTTTGGAGAGAAAAGTATGAAAGTGACAATGCTTTCTGTTTAATTTCATCCCCAAAACGGCTTTATGGTAAGTATGAAAGTGATATTGCTTTCTGTTTAATTTCATCCCTAAAACAGTTTTATGATAACATGAGAGTGAGAAATAAAATTTTCCGCCTCGATATTACAATTTTATGTTACAGGAATTTCTGTTTTTTCTTATATGAACCCCTACCAGGCTTGCTGTGTACAAGCGATAGAATGCAGAATTCTACATGCTCTATGAGCCATAAAGAACTATATCAAGCGTTTTCTGAGGGAATAGTTTGAGTGTAATAAGTCGTTCTTCCTATTTCAGATTATAAATATCTGTATAAGGACCTAGAATTTAAAAATCGAAAGTCCTTCATAAGTTCATTTCCAATTACAAATTAAAAAACCCGGGCGACGCCGGGTCTTTTAAGCTAGTCTATATATATAAAAATGAATGTATGTGTGTGTGTGTGTGTCCTTTATGCATTACTACACCATTCATCCGATCCCCATGAAACTTTGGGAAGTTGTTGAGTACATTCCCGGGAAGGTTTTCGGCATATTACATTTTTAGTTTTTGCTTTCGTTATTGAGTTATGAGTGAAAAACGGGCAGAAAACGTGTATTTTAGCGTTTTCGAAGCATCAATTTTCAGTTACACATTTCAATGTCAAATCAATTACAGTAGGCTTTGGCTATTTTTGTCATAAAACCATTACGATCGCTTGAATGTTGTAGCTCACGCTGGTCGACTCATTTGTTTATCATGTCAAGGCACGCAGATATATGAAATTTTCAACCAACGCCGAAGAGGATTATTATTAAGTGCCAGTATGGTACTTTATGAGATTGTGTGGTGGACGAAAAAATGTCTGTCCGTCTGTCTGTCCGTCTGTCTGTCTGTCCGTCTGTCTGTCTGTCCGTGTGTCTGTACGCACCATAACTCAAATATGCTTTTTTGGATTTTCATGAAACTTTGAAAACACATTTATAATGTCCATGGGAAAAACCCTATTGATATTGAACCAAATCGGTTCACCGGTACAGGAGTAATGCCCAATTTAGTGCCTATTTTAATAGATTATATCAGAAAGGCGCCATAGCTCAAATACGCTGTATCCGATTGCCACGAAACTTGGTATACCCATTTATGACGCCCATGAAAAGTGCCCTCTTGAATTTGAACCTAATTTGTTGACCGGTACCGGAGTAAAACCCAATTTAGTGTATATTTTAAAGGCGCAATAATTCGAATACGCTTTTTCGGATTTTTATGAAACTTCGTACACGCATTTATAATATCCATGGAAAGACGTCTATTGATATTCGACCAAATCGGTTGGCCAGTAACAGAATAATGCCCAATTTAGTGCATTTTATGTTAATATATAAGAAGTCGCGATAACTCAAATATGCTTTATTGGATTTTCTTGAAACTGTGTATACCCATTTATAATGTACATGGGAAGAAGTCTACTGATATTGGACCACATCGGTAGACCGGTACCGTAGTAAAACCCAATTTAGTGTCTATTTTAAAGACGCGGTAACTCAAATACACTTTACCGGATTTTTATGAAACTTGGTATACCATTTACCTGGTATAATGTCCATGGGAAGACGTCTATTGATACTGGATAAACTCGGTTGACCTGTTTCGGAGTTATGCTCAATTTAGTGCCTATTTTATGGTAATATACGTATTCGAAAAAAATTATTTAAAAAAATGAAAATCAGTTATCTTGACAACATAACCTTTTGTTTTACTGTGATTTCTAAGGCTTTGGCAATTAAAATACAGTTAGCTATGACAACACTATTGCTTTAAATGCGCTTATCCCATAACTGACCCAGGTGGCTGAGATGGTAACGTCTTGGCATCACATTCTGGAGTTCCATGGCTCAAATCCCGAAACCGGCCAATTTGACTTTTTTTTTATATTCTGCATATCATAACTGCAATCATAACTGATTAAACAACATACTGGCACTTTGTTATATCAGTTTACCTGATTTTATTATTATTATTATAAGAGGGATAATCAATATAGGCCTAAATATGGTCAAACGTGGTCGATTTGGACGAAACTCACTATACAGGGGTTTTCTGGGCCAAGTACCTCGACTCTGAGGTCGCTTTTACCACGCGACGTCTAAATGGGGTCAAACGTTGTTCGATTTGGACGAAACTCACTATACAGGGGTTTTCTGGGCTAAGTACCTCGAATCTGAGGTCGCTTTTACCAGGCGACGCTATCTAATCGTGGTATGTAATTCACGTGATTTAGGTGTTAATAAATATAATGATTTAACTATTATGCTCTTAATTTTTATTTTCTGAAATAATTATCGCGGGCGATCGCTTGATTTTGTAGGTCCATCCTTGACGATTCATTTGTTTAGAATATCAAGTCCCACAGACGTATGAAATTTTCAACCTACACGGAAGAGGGATATTCAATATAGGCCTAAATATGGTCAAACATTGTTCGACTTGGACGAAACTCACTAGGCAGGGGTTTTCTGGGCCAGGGAACTCGAATCTGAGGTCGCTTTTACCAGGCGACGCTATCTAATTGTGGTATGTAGTCCACGTGATTTTGGTGTTAATAAATATAATGATGCTCTTATAATGCTCATATATAATATGCTCTTAATTTTTAATTTTTGAAATAATTATCGCGTGCGAAGCCGCGGGCACACGCTAGTACTAAATATAGTGAAGAAAACTAATGAGGCCTTAGGTCTATAAACAATAACGATATTGATGATGGAAATAATAATAATAACAATAATAATAGTAATATTAATAACAATAATAATAATAATAGTAGGAACAAGAAACTATGAAAAGACCGAGAAGAATTTCTGTGTGCTTGTGATGTTATTTAAATTTAGCGTTCATCGATTCAATTACCAGTATCAGAAAATAATACCGGACACAGAGCGAGTAGGCCTATCTGAAATTTTCAGTGTCCGGGCTTGGTGTATGTCTTAATACGTCACGTTTGTTCGTTGCCGTAAGTGAAGAGTATGAGCGGGGTAAGTGAATTCAAGACATGTTTTTCGCTTAACTAATGGTTTATAAGATAACTCAGTGTGCAGCAACAGGCAAATGAAGACACCTCTCGGAAATCACCGGTTTGCGTGACCTGTTCTCTGCTCACGTAAACAGCAGGTACTCAATTAAAACACTCTGCACAACAAAGCACCAGTCTTCACGATGGTGTAAATAATTTTATGACAAAGCTCTTCATCTCTCTTGTTTTTATTGGCATTATTGCAGAGCGCGAGTGCGTGAGTAGCGGGCAAGATGGGGTTACATCTTGCTGAAGCTCCTTTGTTAAGACAAATTGACATCCTTGCTGTAAAAGCTGCAAAACTCACACTAAGACCTCGTGAACTCTGTACTGATTAACTTATAAACCAATGCGTTTAGAATATGTTAGGTATCACATAATCATGAATCGATTCCTTTTAAATCGCCGATAAAATATAGGCCTAATAAATAATTTATCAATAAAAGTCACTTATTGGTGAAAATATTGTACTAATTTTAATTATTTACTTACTAAACAGAGATTGTACAATTAAAAGGAATTCATGACACGTAATTAATCAATGAATCCTGACTTATAAATGTAAGTATTGTATTTATTTGATTTTAATAAACACATTCGAAAAAAAAAAAAAAAAAAAAAAAAATGCCCGTAAAATGTAATGCTGATTTGTGATTAGACGTAAATGCAATCCTCTTTATTTACAGATCAAATCTGAACGGAATACTTAATCATATTTTTAACCCTAGTGATGCATATTATAAAGTTCTGTTTCTCGAAAGGACCGCCTACATGGTCTCGTGGTTAGCGTCGCTGGCTACTGACCCGTAGGCCCGGGTTTTATCCTTGGATTTTTCTGAGGTAGGGAGGTCTGGAACGGGGTGCACTCAGCCTAGTGATACAAACTGTGGAGCTACTTGATAGAGATGTAGTGGCTTCGGTCACGGAAACTACCATTAACGGCAGTGGGTGTCACCATGCTGACCACACGACCCCAGTCCTGCCCTGTGTCTACGGTAGATGACGCAGCTGATGGTGGTAGGCCTAGTCCCTTCAGGGATGTAGCGCCGCGGAGTGTTTTATTAGTTACTCGAAAAATATTAAGCAAGTAAAAACAAAAGTTTTCATACGTGTTACGAAGTTCATGTATTTATCATGTTTAGAGGAGGTGATAAAGAAAAATTCGATAAAGATCGAGTGAAGTAGGCCTAGTATTATTTATTAAGTGGCAGTATGGTACTTTATGAGATTTTGTGTGGGGATGAAAAAATGTCCGTCCGTCCGTCCGTGTGTCTGTACGCGCCATAACTCAAATACGCCTTTTCAGATTCTCATGAAACTTGGAAAACACATTTATAATGTCCATGGGAAGAACCCTATTGATATTGAACCAAATCGGTTCACCGGTACCGGTGTAATGCCCAATTTAATGCATTTTTTTAATAGATTATATTAGAAAAGCGCTATAACTCAAATACGCTAAATCGGATTTCCATGAAACTTGGTATAGACATTTATGACGTCCATGAAAAGTGCCCTATTGCATTTGAACCAAACATGTTGACCTGAACCGGAGTAAAACCCGATTAGGTGTCGACCAAATCGGTTGGCCAATACCGAAATAATGTCCAATTTAGTGCCTTTTATGTTAATATATAAGAAAAAGCGATAACTCAAATATGCTTTGTTGGATTTTCCTGAAACTTTGCGTACCCATTTATAATGTATGGTACATGAGAAGACGTCTACTGATATTAGACCAAATCGGTAGACCGGTATCGGAGTAAAACCCAATTTAGTGTCTATTTTAAAGACGCGGTAACTCAAATATGCTTTATCGGATTTTTATGAGACTTGGTATACACATTTATAATGTCCATAGAAAGACGTCTATTGATATTGGACAAATTCGATTAACCTGTTTAGGAGTAATGCTAAATTTAGTGCCTATTTTATGGTAATAAACATATTCGAAAGAATTTATGAAATGCAAATCAGTTATCATGACAACATAGCCTATTGTTTTACTGTGGTCTTATAAGGCTTTGGAAATTAAAATACAGTTAGCTATGACAAATAACACTATTGATTTACATGCGCTTATCCAACTAGACAGTTAAACTGTCCCAGGTGGCCGAGATGGTAACGTCTTAGCCTCATATTCTGGAGTTCCTTGGTTCAAATCCCGAAACCGGCCAATTTGACCTTTTTTTTGTATTTTGCATACGATAATTGCAATCATAACTGATTAAACAAAAACATACTGGCACTATGTTACATCAGTTTACCTGATTTTATTTTGTTTTAAAGACAGTATCTACAGTACTTATAGAAAGAACCATTCAGACTGTTTTGCCTCAAGACTTCTCCCAAATTTATTTCTTACACTTATCACATGAAATTCATTAGTAAACAAAACTGTCCTTATAATGATCCTCACTAAAATAAACAAGCTACTCTGCTGAAATATATCCTATCAATACAATATTATTTTCTCACACCTTACATCTTTCAGTTAATTCACTCTCCTCGAGATAAACATAATAGATAATATGCACTTCCAAAAATCATATTTCAAAACTATTATTTTCTCAAAATCAGTGGCGCATCGTGGCTATTGAATCAAGGGGGCTGTGTGAAAATTTTATCATGCAACTCACTTTACTTGTAGATTAGGCCTAATTCCATGCGTGTCGTCTTGTAAGTCGCAAACGTTTCGATCACCTCCTTATTAAATTATGGTATGTCTTTCAGCCTAATCATTTCAATTGACAACATAGCTAATGACAATAGACAATTCTCTTCTCCCTAGAATTTCTAAGATAGGATTTTACTTTTTTTCTTCTTTTTTTTTTCGTTTCAAACACGAAAAACATATTTCGGGCATTGGTATGGTGATATCTATATGTAGGAATTTCGCAACTTCTGAAAATGATGCAAGTAAGGTCTGACTGGGTAAAGTAGGACTACGATTGCCTAATGTTGAACCCTTTCTTACACATAGTTGGCCTTATTTTGTACTTAATGGGTTTTTCTATCATTATGGCTAATTCTTCATTGCACCAAAAATATTAGTAATATAATTTCTCTGCGGTGGATTTTTTTTTTTTTCAAAAGTTGGGTTCAAATCAATTGTTTAAAACCGAAAAACGTAAAAATAAGTTATAAAAAACTTCCCTGCATTCAATTATGGATCACTTAACAACTTCTCCCAGAAGGCGGCAGCGGAAAACAATCCTTCTGCTTACCCGGTTCGAAGCCCGAAAAAACATTAGCCTGTCCACTTCAACATCGGGAAAGTACAGGTCACTCATAGGCCTATTTTGAAGTTGTAGGTCAATAAATAATTATCTTATGCTAACAATTATTTATTTTAAAGCCAAATTAAGTTATCTCAGAAATGCATCTCCTTAAGTGGTATTCTCTTAGATAATTCCTACGTGAATATTTAAAAACTCATATTACTTTTAACTAAACTGTAGTATTGTCTTCATCGATTCGATATATAGGCCTATTATTGGTATTCTTGGAACAAAACAACATAGCATTATAAATAACAATAACAAAGATAAATAACTGAATGGGTGGTGTGCATAAAATTGTAGCCAATCTTTTACTTTACCTATAGGTAGAAGGATAAGCATAAACTTCATATTGTATTCATCAACACGATTCTTCTGCTACGAAGGGAATGCTAGCGTACCGGTACCGAAGATTTATTTTCGATAATCACTGATGGAGCGGACATTAAAGTCGCTAATTGATGTCAGCTGCTTGCTTCCAGGCTATCCTTGTACTGATGATTATTATAATATCCCGTATGACGGAAGCCGATGAAATTCAGTCACAAGAGGTAGTAGGGGAACAGATTTTTTTTGTAAATCTGCTAGAAGAATTTCCGATGTTACTATATAAATCTCAGACACCAACAGTGAGAAATGAAAAGGTTTCAGCAATTCAAGAACTGAACTCAAAACTACAAAGCTGTTCAAGTTCAATATTAAGTGAAAAGCAAGAAAATAAAGAACATGAAAATGAAAGTAAAATGAAATTCGATTTGGAAAGAACAGGTAATAAAAAAAATCTATTCTACACTGGGAGAAGGAAATAATAGGCCTGATTTGAGGGACGGAAATCCTACTACAGTGATAACAAAATACCAGGTTAGTGTCATTCTTTATTCACGAGAATCCTGTACCGAACTGGGTCAATTGACATCGACACTTGTGAAACAGTCTTCAGAATCACAAGTTGCCTGGGCGTTGATTGAAGGGAAACCTTTACTATTTACATATTCATGACCAGGGGCTCTAGCTTTGGGAATTCTCACATGTGTGCAATCTACAGCGCCTACTGCTGTTGGGAATTTGTATTTTTGATGCCACTTTGTCTTGACCACTCTCATATCTTCGTTCGTCGAAGGAAATTTATCCACGTATGACCTTTTTTCCTTTCCAGGGATTGGGAGTTGTCCCGTTTCGCGCCAAAAGTAATTGTTATTTATTAAATTTGGTCCTTCCATCTGGTCCTCGGCCGTCCTATATCCCGTCTTCCCTTTTGGTTGTATAACATAGCTTGCTTTGGTATCCTGTTAGACGGCATTCTATTGACATGCTCGTACCACTTCTTTTGGTATGTTTAACTACCTCTTCCACCATACTGTATTCCAGGCCAAGTTCGTTTCTTATATCTGAACTTCTTACCCTGTCTCTGATGTATAGTCCTTGTAGCCTTCTCATAAATCTCATTTCTGAGCTTTCAATTTTGTTTTTGTCTTTCTTCCTCATTATCCAGGTCTCGCTGCTATACAGTAACATCGGTTTTGAAACTATATTATGTAGTCTGAGTTTAACCTCCTTCTTCATTGAGTTTCCTAAATATCTATTAATACATCCATTTATTGCATTGTATTTTATTACTTTTTTTATCTACATCTTGATTCAAATTATACATTTTTCATTCACGTCCCAGGTATTTAAAATTATTCGCTTTTACTATGATATTATCTGTTACGAAAGCAACTGTCCTTGAAACAGTCGTCTGGTGAACCTCCATTTCGTCACCAATTCCATTCAGATATTCCGATCTACTACATACCTGAAGAAATCATAATTTTTTGTTCGGAGGTTAAGGCTGCCCCTCTTCTTTTGCCGCTATAAAATATAGAATAATCACTCAACCATTCAACATTTTCTTTCTGAAATCTATAAACTTTCTTATAATCACTAACTGACGGCGCCCTTCTCTCTATATAGTATTTTTAATGCTTATTTGAAGAAAACACAGACATACTTTCTAAGTTACCATCAACCATTCACTAAGCAATCGATGGCACGAAAGACGCATGCTACGATTTTTTTTAGTAAATACTACAAAGTAGAGTTCTATACTTCAGATTATGCATACAATTCATAGTTTATTCTAAGGGTCGAAGAAAAACCTAATCACGGTCTATTAGATCGATTTTATGCAAAGAGAAAAAGCTTTTTCTACAATTTGTATTAGTACTAATCTTAGTATTGCCTTAGAAAAGTGTGGTAACAGTACCTACTACCGTCTTATGCTTACCACCCAATGTACTTGAAAGTACAAATAATTTCTCTTATTGGAATAAAGCAAATGAAAAGAGTGAGACTCGATATTTTTCATTGGTTAATTCAGTACCAATAAGCTTTCTCATTGCCTGTAAATTATCATATAAATGTCATATCAGTGCCCTAAAAGTTACTACATCTCTGTTAAGATAATTACTCATTATATTGAACATTTTTTAACTAGAACATTCTCAGTAAATTTAATCAGGTGATCAAGAAAGCAATGATAGTAGTAGACATTATCTTTCAATGCACATCAGAAGATATGAAAACTTAATAATGCTATTCATTTGTACCAATTTATAGTAAAAAGTGAGCTCAATAATTATTATTGTAAAATGCAATTATGTCCATTGTACAATGTATAATTTTTTCGTCTACCTAAGAACTCAACAAGACATAGGCTATTCTTTTCTCTTATGAACTTAAAAAAATATGGATAGGCTCGAACTTATCGAGAAGCGATGTTATGATTTAGGGGTAATTTAAGACTTTTTGTCTGGAAAAAGTACTAACTTGGCAGAAAATTGGCATTTCATTATTTGTTTTGCTTTTTCTACTGAAGGATAAGTTGTTAAGTCTTTGCAATTATACCCGTTCCACTCTATATATGAGAAGCTATGTACACCATATTTTGCACAATCTACGACAGATGGAACATATTATTAAATCATGGCAACTATTTTTTTTCCTCAAAGGAAAGAGATGGTATATGCGACAGGAGAGGGTGGCATCTCTATATGTGGAGAAATCATTTGGTAACATTGTGATGTACGGTTATATGATTAGACGCGCTGGTAATTTAGTTGTGAATCAGCCGCCGTGCAGATTAGATATAACAAGATGTTAACAGCATACTTACGTCAAAATAGCTACTATAAGAGGAAGAAATGCCAGAGAATACCACAAGGAGCTGATGGGAGATTTCAGGAATGATGCCCATCTGTACCGAACTTTAAGGGATCGTATGTGCTTTCATGCTCCAAAGTACCGCAATAGCCTACATTGGATTGACACGATGCAGTCACGTATGGATGTTTATGGTGTATGTTTCTTTCACTATTCTATATCTATTGCCTATAAGCTGCTTTATACATACATTCCATACCGTGGCCTTTTATTTGTATACTTCAACACTTTAAATTGGCCCCACATATTCAAAATAAAACACAGTTACCATGACTTGTGCCCCATTCCTCGTATTTTGGTATCTGTGGCGACTAGTTGAGTGAGAAACGAGAGAAAACAGAAGTTTCAATGTGAAATTCGGGAAAGAATAACTTACTCCCAACTAAGAATCTTGACTTCGTCCAGCATGGCTACGGTTCTACTCTCAGTTAGGTTCAAGCTCAGTTCTACTGATCATCGTAAGCCCTAACATGGATATTGCAGAACGACGTATTATGAGTGAATTAAGGATCGATTTATAATTAAATACAAAGTCACATAATGTGCTTCTACCATATAGACTTTGGAAGCCGCTGTAGTAATACGTATTAATCTCGCTCGGATAATAAATCAATGCATTTAACATAATGCACGCATGAAGCTGGTTATTATGGGTAAGCTTTATCACTCGTGGTGGGGATGACAGCATTGGGCTTGCATGTGGAACCAAATGGAACGGAATGCTTGATTTCATTTCAAATGGAGTGGATCCAAAACCAGGGTTAAAGAGGGTGAGGGAGTACAATGCCCTATTAACCACGGTTATAAATGGGAACTGAGTTCTGTTAATTACAACCTGCTACCCCATCTGCATGCTACTGTATGTTTCCGTCCAAACTGATAAATCCAGGCAATATGAAAATCATCCAAATTAAATTTTATTTATCACCGAAAAGGATAGCCAAGGCGGACTCACCGTTAGGAAATCACGAGATTTGATCCCATGGCCGGCCTTTGAGTGAAGTTTTGGAATTCTGGGTTATAAATTCCTTATATTTGGTTCTAGGAAACGTAAATAAAGTATAAAATACACACGAATGAAAGCAGTGTGCCGTAATACACGTAATCCACGGGAAATTAAATACAGAAATAACTAGAATAGTTCACGAAACAGTGTTCAAATCATTAAAGTAGAAGTTGAGTTAAAATTATCAGAAACCATTACACTCCAGAAATTGTATTTAAACGCCTACTGATAAACTCACAGAATCTAGGACTGATAAGGACTGTAAGGACTGTAGCCTACTCTCGAGAACACGGATACTTTCCGATGTTTCTGGTTTCTTCTAGCGTTTTTCTTTATTTAAAATTGGCATTGAATCTCCTTATCATTTGTGTTCCATACCAGCCCTGGGTTAGGCATTCTCTTATGGGTATTATTTCAAGTACAATCACAAGCATTATAGCCTATAAACAACACTCACCCAAGCGGTGAAGAGGAATGGAGTTCCATTTGAGAGGCTGGAAGGCGTCCGTCATAACGAAAGGTCTAAGCAGTCCGTAGATGAGTCCTACTCTTAGGCTACTGATTTCTTTACAAATGTCTGGCACTCAAACATTAACCTATGGACACAGGTTGATTTCAGGTTCAGGACTAAAGGATTGGGTGGAATAAGATACACGTTAAGTGGACGGCTGATGAAACTGCTCTGTAAATAGCAACTTCTATATTATATATAGTAATTTGAAGTGAATAAAGGATATGAACAACAAACAGAAAGTTATTTATTTTATTGAACAAGATTAACATTAATTCAGAAATTATGTTCTCTCAACAAATCTAGAGGTTCTTAGCCGTATCCGACATCAGAAAAAAGGGGAGCGCGGGGGGGAGTGAACATGGCTGAGTCAGTTTAGTATTACCAATTAATATAAATCACTGCTCATCAAATAGGAAACATTGCGTGCATTTGAATGTACATGTTGTTGGTAATATTATGCAGGCACGCTACAGAATATTGGACCACAAAAAATGTGTATAACAAGACATAATTGTGTAGAAGTGCTACTTGATGAAACTTTTTGAACGAAACAATTGGATTGTGAAACACCGCTTTTTTTATTTCAGATGCGACTTCGGACATCCCAATACCCAATATCCACATTCAGTCTTTCTCCCATAAGTTTCTGCCATAACCGGCATAAGTTGTTTTTAAGTTTATATTAATATATGACACTACCATAAGAAGCAGATGCATTCCAGAGATAATTTCGTTAGTTGTCTATGCGTTCGATCTCGATCAACTGACTAAGCTACCGAAAACTTTTCACCAAGCACATCGAGGCGTGAAATTCTTGGTAATATTAGTTTGCCTGGGTCGTGTATAAACAGGTTAAACAACCTCATAATTGGATCTTTAATTAAGAAAGCCATAAACATGACGGCTGAGGGCAGTTTGATTAATTTTTTCGTGCCTCTTTGAGCTGATAAAACCAAGTGAATGGTGCAATAAATGTAAAAGTGCCGTAACAAATTGCCTGTCCCTCTATCCATTTATCTTTCATCCGCGGTATCACATGTTGCTGAATGCATAATAAAACGTTATTATATATTTTATTTTATTACATATTATATTACAATCAAATAAGTAGAAAATAAGAGAAGATAAATTTAAAATAATAAATAAGCATATTTTTGTGGAATGTTTTATTCTAGATACCATATTAATGACACAAGTCTTCACGTCCATTGTGTGACAGCTGCCTATCTTATATTCTCTATTGAATACTCACATATATCTAGGTAACGCTAAGAATGTACATTATCGCTATGTGATGGTTAAGGACACGGTACACCTACATTTTTATACATAAAGTTGAATAGTGTCTAGGCTTAAAACAATTAAAATTATACCACAATATTAATTTCCTGAAAGGAAAACTGTGTACAATAATACAACGAGTGCTGAAAAGTTTAATGTAGACCATGGGCTACCAATAGCAAACCCTCCCCCCCACCTCCCGTGGGGATTTTCTGACACACTTTTTTTATGGTATTGTCGTCTAGTTTAATATCTTAGTCGTTTGCCCCTTATCAATTACAGCATATACCCGAAAAACACGGAAAACCACGGAAATCCGGAGAAAATGAGTTTGAATAAATTTGTTATTGTTCTTTGCTCCTAATATTCCCAGGGAATTTCTCATCACACATTTTTGTTCGTATTGCCATCTAGGTTTAGGTTTCAGTTGTTTGCCCCTTACAAATTACAACATATCCCCGGAAAACCAGGAGAATCACGTATATACGGAGAAAATGACTATAATTTATATTTTTAATCTTTGTTCTTTGCTCCTAATATTCAAAGGGAATTTCTGACTCATATGTTATGTTGTTGGCATTATCATCTAGATTAAGATTTAATTTGTTTGCTTCTTATCAATTACTATACAGCATATCCCGCGGAAAACTCCGAAAACCACGGAAATCCGGAAAAATTGACTTCGTTTTAATTTTTTTAAATCTTTGTTCTTTGCTCCTAGTATTCAAACGGAATTGGTGAATCATATGTTTTTGTGTTGGTATTACCATCTAGATTAAGGTTTCAGTTGTTTGCCCCTTACCAATTACAGCATATCCCCGGAAAACCCGGGAAACCACGTATATACGGAGAAAATGACTATGTTTTCTTTTTAAATCTTTCTTCTTTGCTCCTAATATTCGAAAAGAATTTCTGACTCATATGTTTTTTTGTTGGCATTACCATCTAGATTAAGGTTTCAGTTGTTTGCCTCTTACGAATTATTCCATTTCTCCCGAAAACTCCGAAAAACACGGAAATCCGGAGAAATTTACTTTTTAAAAATTTCTTTAAAAATCCTTGTTCTTTGTTCCTAATATTCCCAGGGAATTTCTGACTCATACGTATTTTTTGTTTGTATTTCAATCTAGTTTATGGTTTCAGTTGTTTTCCCATTATCAATTGCAGCAAATCCACGTAAGCCCTGAAAACCACGGAAATCCGGAGAAAATTACTTTGTTTTGATTGTTTTAAATCTTATTGCTTTGCTCCTAATATTCAAAGGGAATTTGTGAATCATATGCTTTTGTGTTGGTATTGCCATCTAGATTAAGGGATCAGTTATTATCCCGATATCAATTACAGCATATCTCCGGAAATCTCCGGAAACCATGAAAATCCGGAGAAAATGAGTTCGTTTTAATTTTCTAAAAATCGTTGTTCTTTGATACTAATATTCCCAGGGAATTTCTTTTTGTTGCTATTGCCATATAGTTTAAGATTTGAGTTGTTTTCCCCTTACCAATTACAGAATGACAAAGAATACTGGAGAAATCCTGATGCTGAAGGGATAATTTATCTTGCCAAAGGCGTTTCCAGACCGAAAACAACCGAGTCATCCAACATTTGTTGCTGTTTATCGTCGCGTTGCTGAGACAGGAGCCGTTGCACCACAGACTATCGATCGAGGAAGACCTAGAGTTGTTCGAACGCCAGACCACGAAGAACAAATTTTACAGCGTGTCGAAGACGATCCAAGTATCAGTACAAGACATTTGACATTTGGTACATCTCACAGTACAGCATGGAGAGTACTTCACGAACAACTCCTGTATCCGTATCATATTCAACGTGTGCAGGGCCTTTCGCGTGCCGATTATCCACCACGGGAGAACTTTTGCCGATGGTTTCCAGCACAAACAGCCAATCCATTGTTTGTCTCGTCAATTTTGTTTACAGACGAAGCAACGTTTGGGAGAGATGGAATTGCAAATTTCCACAACGAACACGTATTGGCAGATCATAATCCTCGCGCTGTAGTTTAGGCTAGACATCAGCAATAGTTTAGGATTAATGTGTGGGTTGGAATTGTAGGTGACTGTCTCGTAGGTCCATACGTTCTACTAGCACGTCTTACAGGTGCTGTCTACAGGGATTTTATCCAGAACACTCTTCCAGAATTACTTGACGAAGATGTGCCCCTACAAATAAGACAAAACATGTGGTTTACGCATAATGGGGCTCCAGTACATTTTAGTCTCATCGTTCGAGATGCACTGGCTGAAATATGGATGGGCACAGGAGGACTAGTTCCATGGTCTGCACGTTCTCCCGACCTCAATCCTTTGGACTTTTATCTCTGGGGCCACCTTAAACTATTGGTTTATGGAGCAGACATCCCGGATGAAGAAACTTCATCGACGTGTCATGGAAGCCTGCGAAACCATTCGACACCATCCCGGAGTATATGAAAGGGTGCGACAGTCCATGATTCGACGAGTGCATGCATGTCTAGAAGCAAGAGGAGGACATTTCGAGCATTTGTTATGAGTTTTCTGTGTTGACGTGTTATGAGTGTACCAATGTGTTGAACAGTTCCTAACGAGAAAACAAAGGATTATGGGACCTATGTTCATATTAACTTTTTTACTTCTTTTGGTGTAAGGAACGCATGCTCAAGTTTGTAAAACTATTTTTGACACATCTGTGTATCTAAAAATTGTAGAAGGGCTCAAGTGCCTATCTACAGTATTATTATTTTTTAATTTTTTTTAAAGAAAAGTATATTAGAAATCATATAATTTAACATTTTTTTCCGCCTTCTCCTAGCTACTTACTCTGACTGATTTTAGTACAGAAAATGAAAGTAAAATCCCTTGATATAATTATGTTAACAATTGTTAATGATATTTTATAATCATTGGGACTATCTTTGTAAATCTTGATGGTATCTCAAACAGTTGGTCTTATGACCGTAGTCGAGACTTTGAATATGTTGGAATTGTAATTTTGTATGATGCATAATCAATTATCCCTTCTGTGATATGGTGATTTATTTGAGCCATTTGCAAAGCATTTTCACTCGCTAAAATTCTGTTTGTCTAGAAATAATATTATTCTTAATCTGGAGATTATGTTTTTTTATAGACTCGGTGAGTGCATTGCCTTAGGAACTGTTATATTGAATCCAAACAAACTTTATATAACTTATAATTCATAAAACCCATCTGCACTTACGAAATGGAAATCGGAGTAAGTTAACACCCATAAAGAATCCTGGCTTGTTAGGTCCAATTCTTTTCACTTATATTGATGGTAACCTCCCTCGTTACCGCCTCAAGTGATAAAACATTACATTCGTCGTGCCAAGTGGAGTGTGGGGCCCCTCCCCAACCCCTACGTTTCCACTTTAATCTGTAGTTTCTGGTCGGTTAGCCCTGCTTGGCTTCCTACTCGTGCGAAAAGAATATCCCGTCCGCTAGGACCATCCGCCATATTCGATTTAACTCGTCTTTCTTCGTTTATATGTCTCCTTTGCTCTTTCTCTCCTCCACTTTAGATTTTATTTCGAAAACCATGTTGAAAACGAAATTGAATATCTTTATTTCTAAAACGGCACATGTCACTATTATGGCCGATTCCTCTATTTATGTTCGTCCAACTATTAGGATATCAACTGCGCAGTTTGCAGGTATTCTGTATGTACAGATATATAAAGTTCCTTTTTTTTCAAATTGCTGCTATTCTCAAGTACAAAAAGGCCATGATGCTTATAATATACACTAAAAATTGTAAAAAAATATCCGTTATAAGGCTCTGAAGTAGGCCTACATGGGTACCATGTGGTCATATTTTGTTTATAATTCCATATCGAGAAACGTTGTTTACGCACTAGGATCTAGGATTAGATTGCTAAAATCGCATGTTACAGAAGAAATAGGTGTAACGGAAATACGTCAAGTCTGCACAAATGAATAAACAATTCGGGATGTAATCTTTTTGCATCCTTAATATTAAATAGAGAGGGTCTTGCCTACAATGCAGTTACACATTTATAAATTTATTGAAACGCCGTACTGTAGACTTGCAAATTTAACAGGGAATATATGTTAAATTAAAGCTACATTAGTTTTAAAATCTTAACTAATTAATACGCTATAACATACGAAAAGCGAATATACTCGTATATACTACCCTCTGAATTTATTGCAAAAATGAAAAGAAGTATTAACTTACGGAGATCAGGAACCATTACAAAAATTCGACATGACATATCCACAAGCCGCAGAAAATGTATAACAGTTGGAGGCTGTATTTTGAGCAAAATTGTCAAGTTTTGTGACCCCTATTGTGAATATCCTCCTCTACACTCCAGAGATCATAACACATAGGCTCAAGAGAGCGATTTTGGGTATGAGTTTATTCAGAAAATATAGACCCATATCTTGTGACATAGGCTATATTTATATGCAGCTTGGGCTCTTGGGCCTTTGTATAAATATTATATAGACTGGCTGTTCGTGCATGCACTACACTGGGTAGATTTTTCCATAAAGCTACAATGGTACTGAAGCAGCAATTCAGTATTAAAATAACTCATTTCCAACAGATAAGGGTTAATATTAAATATATTTATTATAATATTCCGCCTTTACCTTTAACATTTAATACACAACTTATCTTGAAAATGCATTTCGGCGTATGTTGCGCCATCTTCAGTTCATATAAGATGTAATGAACACCATAATTCTTCTGAAATAATGTTGTTTATAAAATTTGTTAATTGGTAACCTAGGTCACCGTTGTATTCAAGTCAAATAAATGATTTTGGTCAATTATGTTTTCATTAAGGATGTTACTCCTGTTCTTATAAATATCCTATGCATTTTCAAGATAAGTTGTGTATTAAATGTTAAGGGTAAAGGCGGAATATTATAATAAATATATTCAGCAATTCAGTGTTAGAAATACATCGAGGATTAAAAAATAGGCCTATCATGATTTCATTAAATTTCGCAATCTGTATCGTTTGAATATAGCAGCGTTGCTTGTAATATAAGATACTAAAACACTTTAATTAACGAATCAACGAATCAAGGATTTTAATCCCGCCAACAAAGTGGATCCGTCAAAGTAACCAATTTAATAGATTATGGAAATAAGAGCAAATGTCGATACGGGAGTAACAGTGAGATACAAAAAATGATTAGTCATGTTGTCGGATCATGCCCTTCTAATGAAACGCTTCGAATTTCTCGATACCACAAGATCAGAGCTATGATAACTACAGCTCTTCCGGAAAAGGAACACGCTGTACATGAAGAGGTCCACGGCCTATCCGATTAGGACGGACTGATATTTTAACTATTTTAACTATCCTCCATACTTAACTCACGGATTTATTACTGTTCCGACAATGAGAATCACAACATTAGACTGATCTAGTCTACGAAGATAAAGCCAGATCTTAATACTCAACCAGTCCCCTCTAGAAAAAAATCTTACTTTCATCGAATTAATTTGTTAGATGATTGTTGCTAGAGGCACAATACTTCACCTTTTCTTTACACTTTAGAGGAGATCTGAAATAATAAATTGTGTTTACTGCCATCAAAGAGAACCGTTTTATAATATTTCCTTTCATTTAATATCTGTTCTGTTATGTGTTAATTTGTGTTAGTGCATTTTTAATTCTATTCTGTCTATTTTTCCCTACGTTAAAATTAATTTGGTTAACAAACTTGAAGTTGAAACTTTCGCGTTCACCACCATTACTTATACCAAATGAAATCAAAACAAAAATAAACGGAGCAAATAGCATTCTTGTTTCACCGAAAATTCGATAATAGTGTTAATATAAAAAAGAACATAGATCTTACAAAACAAACAAAAAACAAAATCCGACAAAGTTATTGAATACTAAAAAGTTTTATTTTTAATTTGTTTATCACAGAATATTGTTTGTGTTCTGTACAAACCAAAAATATGAGTGAATATTAACTCTTTTACTAACATTTTAAGAATTACGCTATTTCCGTCGCTGACGTTGAATAATGTGTAATTTATAAACCTTGCTAATATCGTATAAAATCGAATATCTTTCGACACTCTTAATGCACATTTGAAGTGAATCGTATCGGTTCAATCAGTACCGATATGGATTGTGCAGCGAAGAGTTCTTCGTTCATCAAGCGAGTTTCACATTACATATTTATTTGAATAATAACATAACACTTCTGGTCATATGAATAACGTGACATAATCGTTAGCTAGAGAGCTATAAATGCAGATCGTGATGAGAAGTTGTTGCTGCAAAAGCCCGCAGCGGCAATTATGCATGTTTCCGGACTATTCGTAAACCTTTGCGAGCTCTGTAATTATGGGTATCACTATCTCATTAACAGTTCTCACGTATTTACAGCTCCATTCAATAGTGCAACAAAATTACCCGTCAGGGTGTATTTAATTATGAGTTACTAAGTTTTAACATTTTACTAATGCAGCTTGTTAACAATTCAATAGCAACTGTGTTCCCATACAGTGCAATCTTAATAGGTAAGTCATTCAGATGTACACACTTGTCGCATTTGTAAATAATGATCTAAGAACTGAAGAGCTAAGACCTAGTGCCTACTTTTATATTTTTCACAGTTCGAAGGTGGAGATTTATAATTTGTGCATGCCTTCCCTTTTGTATACATGATTCAGAATTAAGAATAAAGAATTAGCTCACATCATCCAAATACGGGCAAGGGCCTTCTGATGTAATCAGTGCGACTGGCTTCAGAAAACTTCTTGGACTAAGATTTCCTGATACCAAATACCATTATCTATATACTATATTATAATATACTATATTATATCTAGAGAGACAAGCAGTCCACACTACAATTCAAAGGACTTAAATATCTTATTATGGTATGTAGAAGAATTATCAAATATGAAAACAATAATAGCAGAAGATATTTTCTCAAATTATGACATTGTAATTCTAACAGATGTATTTAACATGTGAATGGAACTTTAAAATACTCTCTGCACACGCTTGCAGAACAAGGGTTGCTTGGAAGACCAAATGGCGGTATCAGTTATTTCATAAAAGGGAACCTGACACCATTCACAATAATTTATGATTCAAGCTACACCTTACTTGTAAAATCCCAACTGTGCTGGAATCTTGCAGTCTAATTCGAACTAGAATTCTCAGCTAGCGAAATTATTTATTAAATCGACCTTGTTATGAATAAAATTTTAAAGCAGGACTATGTCACCAGGAGACCTAACCTACCACATAGATATACAGTCTCAAAAGACAACTGCTGTATTGGAATACCTAGAAGAAGAAAGCCTCTCTCTGATAAACAAAAATAAAATGAAACAAAACACTTATTTTACAATTGATAGCCTACAGTACAATTTATCTGGTCCTCATAAACATGAAGAACATTGAACCAGTGTCATAGGAAATACTAAACACAATGGCAAGAGAGCACTTGCCAGTTTCAAAAACGTTCAGGTCACACAAAGAAAACAAACTAGACCCTAGCTCTATCAAAAACAAAAAATAATAGTGGAAAGAACAAAGGAGATCGAGAAAGAATTTGTGGAAGACTCAATCCAAAAGTATAATCTCGACAAGTGTGCTATGAAATTAGAGCAGATAATGAAAAATTCTCCTCCACAAAGTCACTCCAAGAACAGGAAACCAAAGCCGTGGTTCAATGGTACATGCTACATGGCACGTAGATCCGCCTTGCATTCACTGCATCCAGCCAAAACCTCAGAAGCACATTTGGTGGAATATGCCCAGAAAGGGAAGAACTATAAACTGAAGATTATGGAAACAAAGGAAAGCTATCAAGAAAAAGAAGAGTTCTAACTAATCGAATAGTCATAACGAAACCCTCACAGGGCATGGATCAAAGACAGCAGAAGCTCTCAAGAAGCATCCCAACGGATGTCTAGGAAGAACATATGCATATGGTGGTGCAAAGCAGATCAAAATGCCCTGCTAAGAATACAAATCTGGACATCTCAAAAGACCTGGAATTATTCACTGTAGAAGAAGTGGGAGGCCATTAGAGACTCTAAAAAGAAGAAAGCATGTGAACCGGACTCGGTTTACAGTGAACATCCAAAATACATCATACTTACGCTAGAAGAGGAAATAAGGAGCCATTTTAATGAATCCCTTTGTCAAAGCAACATCCTCAATCGTTGCAGATAGGGTATAATTAAAACTGTCTATAAAGTTTAAGGGACACAGATAACCTCACTCATATAGAGGCATTCCTGTGGATTGTATGCTCTTCAAACTGTTGTGACCTTGCGTATACCCCATTTAAGGTCCGGTTCTAGCACGATGCGTACTGGAGTCGTGAGGATAGGACTTACGAGAGGGAACTCCAGGTGAAAAGTGAATCCCGCATAAGAAATAAATCCAATGAAGTTAGGTACGATGAGTCAAATACAAATGTAGAGCGACTCGATCAACATGAAAGTCGTGAATATGAACGCAAGCGCGTAAACAAAACAAGTTTGTATAAAATAATCCCAAGAACGCTAAGAATCACAAGAATGCAAAGAATCAGAATAATACAAAGAATCCCAAGAATGCACAGAAAATGAAATAAGTAGTAGTAATCCAAGCAATGAAATAAGTAGTACAGGGAAAATCATTATAGAACCCAATACAAGTGATGTACCACATTGTCGTTATAATCTCAGATCGAGACAGGTGTTCTGAATTGTTCACAGGGTACATAATACATACTGCTGACATTTACATGGAGACAAGAACTTAGGTAGTTCGGCAGAAGGAGAGACGACGAAATTAAATAAAGTATTCGTGTTGATTAGAGAAAAATATATTTACTTTCAGGTGATAAGTGAACAGTAGTAGGCCTAATAGACTTTTCCCTTAATACTTAGTATGATATTTTAGGCAATATTACTGAATATGTCAACAATTTTAGGGAAACTGTAAATCATCCAGATTTAATGAAATTAGCATCGTTTAATACATCAATTTTTAAATCATCTATTACTATTAGAATTGCAATTGCAATAGACTAAGAAATTGTAAGAATTATTCATAAATTAGATGAAATCAGAAATTTCTTACTTCAGTCTGACACTAGAATTAAAGGAGGGTTGATTAATTTAGGACGTGCAGTTAGAAGCTGGTATGACACCCTGACTATGGAGGTATTCCTACGACATCCCCTTCCATCTTCAAACTTTCATTCTTCTATTCCGTTCATATCAAAATTACAACATCTAAGTTAATATTAAAATCCGATTGAGTTACTTGTTAGCGTTAGTTTCATATATCACTCGATTAATATAATTAAAGGACTAATTATTTTCCATTTTCATTGATTAAGTACATCATAATTACATATTTTCATAGATAATTTTATACCACCGGATCGAGCATGAAACAAGCTACCGGAATATAATGCTCATTTCAATCTCAATACTTCCAATTCATATTTATCAAGGAGAGTTTAAAACTGTCCGCCCCTAAGAAGATCGGTGTCTACTAACTAATTAATAGCTATTTCCAGCGGTCTGACCAATTTTCCAAGGTAAATCTCAGACTCTTAACAAACACTTTTAAATACACCTCTGCCAATGACAACCCTTGGCGCGAAGTTGTCATCCAATCGGAATTGTGTGACAATATAATGACGTCACTTTCTCATTTTCTATAAAACTAATTTTCTCCCACAGATTGAGGCACTTTGTGGGGGACTTCAGAGACTTAATATGTACTCCACGCACATCTGAATATATTCAGACGGGACCGCTACGATACTACGAAATACTTCTTCACCGCTAATAGTGCGGAGTTTATAACTATCGTCTTGGATATTACCATACGGACCTACACGATAAATAGTGCGGTATATAACAATGACGTTTAACTAAAACTTGAAAGTCATGAATAGTCATACAGGAATCCACAGTATCAATAACCAGCCCGGCCAACTCTCCCCTAGTGTGAGAGTAAATCAACTGCAAAATTTGTATATCTTGTACTTAAAAAGGAACATCTTACTTACAAATAGAAACGAGGAACCTAAAAAAATTGATACACTTTTTCAACATCAGGTATTTCCAAAATCGGGATATTTCGAATTAAATACTCTAAAACATTTGGTAAATGAGCAGTTTTCAATCTAACTTTTATGTTAGTACTTTGACGATCATTGTAAGTTAACCACTATTTTCGATTGGTGAATTAAGAGTGAATTTGGCAGCGGAGTTGAAAACCCAGGCATAACTTCCGGATTTCTATCATTAGGTCTGTTGTCCGACAATTCCAGCATATCTACTATACTTGGCTTTACCCCACGTTCTTCACCTTGGCATAATTGATCAGTTTGTTGAGTAAGGCATGAATTTGTTTTTGTTACTCCGCCCATACCGATGTCCCTATAGATGGGTGAGTAGTGTTAACTGGAAAATTTTCGGGGTTTACTCATTTTAATTTCCTTAACTTATTTATAAATACGGTGAAATAAGATTCTCTATTTTGCTGTTGTCCTAATAATTTACTGGCTTGTGCAATTTGTTTGAAAAGCCAAATCGATTACGCCAGTGTAACAACCTATTATGCAACTATCGAAACGTTTTGTCAGTAATTCCCACAGTATCAAGTTTTTCAATGCTTTGTTGAAATTTGCTCAGTGCCTCAGTTATTCTTTGATTTTCATCATTAATGCTAGCATTACCATAATTACAAGTAGCTGCTAACAGAGCAATTTAGTATCTTTACACTTAGCTAGCAATGCTGGAACGTTCAGATTTGTACAGTCAGTAACCCTCTATGGCTTAATTCGGCTATGAACTCCTCTGAGCGTAAAATTTCATGTGGAATAGTAAATTCCTCCACATCGAAAAGAAAAGTCTGTAGAAGACAAATTACCACGGCTCTACGACCCTGTGATCGTTGGTTTCTTGCCCTTGCAGGGAATATGGTAAAATGTTGAATGACTAGCAACAAAATGTAATCAAAGGTCCGTGGACGATGTGGAGAAGAAAAAAGATATATCCGAAAAAAACCAAACTTCAAATTGTACAGAAGCTTCAATTAACAATAACAATGAATATGGCCAATATTACCATAAAATACTCAATTAGAGAAAGAGATCTTACAATTCATGAACCCTACTAATAGGCAGAAAGAAACCTTTTCTTTAAAAGAACAATTTAAATGATATTGCACTAAACCCTAACCAATCAGTCTCGCATAGTATCCTGCCTGCCTCCATTACTTACCTGTAATGAGTGGGTTTTGCAACTGCAAGACTAATGTAAGGTTAGGTTTAAAACCATAAAAGCGTGGAGACAAAGCCTATTCATGAAAAAAGAAAGGAAACCGAAAAGTAAAGAACATATAGAACAGCATTAGAAACTAAACTGAGTAAAATTTTAATTAAAACAAGACAAAAAATGAAATAACTGAAATAAAGAAAATAAGAATAAATAACCTAAACCTCAACTGATCTAAAACTAAACAGAAAAATAAGCAAAGAAAAGAAAATCAGAAAATATGTTTTAAGACATCATACAATGTTTTTAATAACTGGGAACTTATTATAAAAGCTATAAAAGAAAATGCAACGAGTCAGATAGCCAAGTGTACGAATTAATTGAATTTATAATATTATAATGGGCCACTCACCAGAATATAATCCAACTACTCTGGTTCACTGCAAAACTAATACTGTCAAACAACATGGCGAACGTTAACGTCCCTTTTGATGAGAGATGCTCTGACGTCACCAACTTATCGAATGACATCATAGAAGCATAAATAAGCTGGAATGACAGGCAGGAATCAATAGAGACAGAAATCGATAATGCGATTACCATATTCATGTAATAGCTTAGTCGATTATAGAGAGAAGACATAATGTTGAGAGGACAAGGGAAATATAAGAGAAATATCGCCGCCTGGAATAAGCACGGTACAATATGACGGCATAATATAATCAGACTAAATCTAAATGGAATAATTAACCCTTATAGAGTAATACCCCGTAATATATCATCTATATTCTCACAAAGTAAAGTCGTAATCAACAATTTTATTACATACATTTACCTTTCGGGATGATGTAATTTGTATGCATGAGTCTTCAATAATTCAGAATTGGCGGGAAAGTAATAAAAGATCAGTTATACTCTTATTCAAATGTGTTCATTAAGGACTGATGAATGTGCCGTTCCTGAATTTCGTAATAAATCCGAGTGAATAAATCTCCTAAGACATTATTATTCATTTCTGTTTACTGTCCTATTCATATGATATTTTGTCCAAAGTAAATAACCACATATTAGGCTGCAAAATATAAAAAGCGAGTAGCCTATACATTTTGCCTCAAGAAATTGAACAGAAGAAAATACCTGTTTAATTATCTTAAAAATATATAAACTAAATAATAGGGCGTAACATACGAGAAGCGTGTAAAAGCATACTTAGACTACTGCCTTTTAATGCAAATATGAAAACAAATCCTGACATATGGAGCCCGCTATATTTAGCAGCACGCACACAGACGTCCCCGATTCAGGCTACAGATTTTTTTTTTTATTCATTTACTTTTTTTTACATGTGGTTTGGGCATGAATGCTTTTACAATTTTCTTTAAAGTTCGAACTTGATTCCCTAGTCACGGTACCATTAGCGTGACGCTTCCATGGTGACTTTTGTTATTAGAAATAGATAGGCCTATTTGAAAATTCGGTTATATAATATAGTAAAATAATAGTAATAGGGAAATGGTTGACTTATGACCATAAACGAAATTGAAGTTTATTAGTTCCTCTGCGAGCTGTACTAAATCATTGGTCATAAATTCGAACACAGGAGACCATGAGATACGATTCCTCTTTTCATAAAGACGTAGACCTAAGTCAAATATCTGAAGCTGGTTTTCTGAACCGGTAGCTGCTGCCGATGTTAACTTTACATTATTTCGCTATGGTCGATGGAACCATCTTTATTCGGATCCGCCTTGTTGGAGACAGAAAATACGTTATCTAGGATTAAGAGATAAGTTAACTTGTTTTCAAGCTGGATGGAATTAGCATAGAAATGGAGGTATACCTGCTTGCTTGGAGAACGACTTTTCCATTGGGAAAGAGGAGAAGAATAAAAAAAAATAATAAAATGGCGTGTGGGGGATAGAAGAGAGAAGCATATGTTATAAGATAAATCTATATGCTATACCTTCCTTATATGGCAGATCCGATGCTAGCCAGATGGTGAAAACAATGTCCCTCCAACAAAGAGGAAAGGAAAACACGAATATAATTATGTATAAGAAGTTCCGAACAAAGTTCATAGCTTATACCATTTACTCGCAATATCCCTATAGTACATATTATGCTATTATATCAACGTAAGTGAATATTGTGAATGGACTATAAGCCCACTAGTTATGTATAGGCCTTGACGTTATGGTTATGTGCGAAACTTGAAGATGGTATGTACCACTCAGATTTGAAGATACATTTTGAATCTAATGAGAACAGACGAAATTATATTTAGAACGTTGCAGTAACTAAATTATTAAATTAAAAAACTCAACGAATATTTGTTGAAAATAATATTTAAATGATAGTCCTATTTACTTATTTTTAATACATGAACATTCTTTCGTAAGCTTAAGTCCTTCTTTATCTTTGTGCTATGAATTGTGAACTAACTATTTAGGTTACTGGTCTTCAGTAGGCCAACAAAAGGATAACCAAACTTCCACAATTATTCTTAATTTTCAAAATTCCCTTCTGCGAAACCCAATTAATTCACAGCATAGGCTATTCATGCAAATAAGATGGAAAAAGATTATAATACGTAAGGACATATTATATTTATTTTATCGAAAGCAAGAAGATGAACAATTATTCAATACTTTCTCTCGCAAACTTGAAACAACACAGCCAATTTATAACACACTTATTTGCAGGGTGTGGAACATAAGAAGAATTATTTTTTCTGGATTCTCAATTTTCAGTTGGCAGAATAGCTCACCCGAACATTTAAAAGTGATATACAAGCAAAACTAAAACACCATAAGAGATTTTAAAGTCAACCGCTTTCAGTTTAATTGGTGGTTATTTGTAGCTATTGGAAGATTCGCATTGAATCCTGGTTGGTCCTATTCATATACCTCCAATCTAGTTTATAAGACAGGATTTTAAATAATTTATGTTTCACTAATATAGGCATAGTTTAACACTATAAAAAAATCTGCAACTGGGATTGGTTTATTTTCATGTAGGATTGACTATTTTATGTACAAAAGAAGAAGAAGAAGAAGAAGAAGAAGAAGTATGCAGAAACTAAATCTAGAACAGAGTCCTTAAATTTTAATCTCTGCCATGAGAACAGAAATCGAGCCAAGCAATGTGTACATAGGCTTACCTGTCTCTCTCTAAAAAAAAAATTCTATTGATAATAGCACCACTACAATTTATAAGTGTAGAACATCATAATTCCGTAGCGCTAGGTTATGTCTATAGAATGACTTATTCTACTTTACTAGCATTGCGAAAACCAAAGTACAAAACACAAAAAAAATATAGCCGAAGAAATGCGTATGTACACCGACTCTTCTTTTATTTGTTGTGAAGGATTAGAATGAAATTTTCTTCTTCTTTCATGACTCTATTTTATGAATAAGCATAATTATTGCTTTCCTAATTTAAGCAAAGCTGTTTGGCAGAAACATGCTGGCTGCTGGAGTATATAATGATGATGAAGCTCTGAGCATAATTAATTAATAGCAACAGTAACACTTCGCGGTAGGACAATAACTTTTGCATTATGACGCTTATTAAAACTCAAAATGTTCAGCGTGCTTCTGGAAGATAATCGTATGATAAAATAGGTCTATGGTTGGTATGGAAGCTTGTTTACTGGAAGGCGGATGTCTGAATTCTTTCGATAAATAATACTACATTGTGGAAAGTGAGATGTATAACGCTTCTCTACTTCTGTCTGTAGCCTATGTCATATAAAGGCTGTCGAAATCAGCATTTGCAATGAGATTCTGTCATAAAAATAAATCCAAAGGAAGACGACACAAAGAACATAAACAAAAATCGCCTTGTGAAATGATTTATCCCGCATCTAAAGTATAAATTTATCCTCGATGACCATAAAACATAGAGACTGGACACGATATTCAGAAGAATACATGAAAATATGCCATACTTTTATATTTCTGATCGACATAATTGAAATTCTAAACGATTTCCTGAATATAAATCGACTTATTCTCGATACCTTGAAGATATGTCTGTCGAAATAAATCGTACTAAATGGAACCTCTCCACCAATAGACAGAGAGGATATTTATGGTAATATATTAGCTATACTTTAAATTAATGAACTGTTAAAAATTGATGTAGAAACACCAGAAATTTCATTCATTATATGATGAGATGACCAACATACTAAAGGAAACGTTCAGTTTCAATCTGGTGTCTTTTATGAGTTGATGTGGAACGGAATGGAAGAATAAAGTAATCTGTGTGGCGCTACATGGTGTAACGCTGTTTAAAATTGCCGCGATTCCATCCCCTCCGTCTACACTCTCTCTGACGTAAGTAGTGCACGACTTCGCCGCTGCATACCGAGCCGTAATGGTGGCTTTGGTTCTTGCAGTCAATCAGACTGTATTTGGCAACTGCCTAGTTAGTGTGGGAGCTGCGAGGACGAGTCGGACCCTCCGGTTGTCTGTGTGAGTAGCGATGTCGTCACTATTTATTATCTAAAACTAATTTCAAGTGCCTTCAGCACATTATGCCTATATTCATATTTTGGTGTTAAGATAACTGAGGTAGGAAAGGACAGGGAAAGATGTATTTTCAGAGTTAGTTAACCTAAGCACTTATAGTCATGGACCGTGTGGATATGGAACAAGTTTGGTATCAAGTTCATTATTTCAAGGCATCATGAAAATGTCCATGTTAGAATGTGTCCGTTTGAGATCAGTAACTCTGTAGTGTTAGATTCCTCTTGTTCATGAAATGTTAGTTTTCCACTAAGAATTATTTCATACATTTTCTAAATACCCATATTTTGCTATATCATTGTTTCAAGTTTCTCTGATAGAAATATTAGTATTTCCCATTTCATTTATGCTTGCTGAAAGAATTTTTCTAGTGGGCGTATCGTCGCCATTTGCTTACCCCGTTGCATCTTGGGTAGATCTGGTAATGTAATTGCTGGCCCAGATGATATATATATTTACATTATTCCTTAACTTGAATTTTCATTGTCTCAAATTTAATGTTAAATTTCACTTCCCTATATCAATAAATTTAATTAAACTGTTAGTCGTATTGCATTTGTTAATTTGTGATCTTGCCTGTAAAAATTGTTTGCTTATAAATTTTTCTGGTTCCCTTCCTTAGGCAGAATGGTCAGAAAGATATTAGCACTCTGATGTTTGAAATTGTATAATGTCATAGATTTTTATGTAAATTATTATTCAGCTACTTATGAAGTGGAGTTAGTTAATATATTGTTCTGGTCCATATAGTTACTTCACGTAATATATTTTCTGGTTGCAAGTTAAATATTGTCTAGCTAATTTGCATAATTATGTGGAACATTCTGGGGCGTTCAAAGTTCACCATGTTAGGTCATGCCAGACATTCCTTCTATATTTACGGACATTAACCTCCCTTCTTGTATAGTGATACACACCAGTTAGATTTGCCTTATATTTTTCTTTTGAGATTTTGTAATTATTAATATCTTTCCTTTTTTTTCTACAAGCTAGTTTCTTCCATTGTACATCCCTATCAAGGTACACGATTAGTTTGGTACAAGTAGTTCAGCCCCTTTGCTAATAAATATATTTTCTATATTTTCTGCACCCATAGTTTCATAAAATCTTCTGGACTGTTCTTTCTGGCTATATTGCGTGTAGCTGGGTTCCTTCATTCTCTGTTTTTTGTATTTGTCATTTTCCTGTTATTTGCTAATTTGATATTGCATTTATATTTTTGGCTGTTTGCTGGCTGATTTTCTTAACTTACCCTGTCTAGTTTTTGCTTTCTCTACATAATTATTCTCTAATATCATATTCCTTTTTCAAACGTAATCTTCTGATTATTTAGTTTATCTTTGAATTTTTATTTGTCCTTCTTTGTTATTTATTTACTCTCGCGTTTTGGATTTTGCTTACCATTTTCATTTTTCTTTTCATTCCAAATTTTTATTATTATTTTCTATTGCAAATTTGATCGACCAGATTACCCTTCTTCTGTAGTATTTTTTAAGCATATTCTAAAATAAATTCTCAGTCTCTCTTCCCCTTTGTATATTCTAATACTTTAAAATATATTATCTACTATTGGGTATTGGATAGGCCTAATTATAGTTCATGAGTAAATTTTTCTAAAGTTATTTCTAGTCTTTTGGTGATTCTAAATTACTTTAATATATATATTCCCTACTATTGGTAATTAGGTAGGCCTAATTAGTATTTATTCTGGATATTTCTTTAATATAAACTGTACATAGTTGTGAACTTTGATTTTCTTTTGCCAGCCTATTATTCTAAATTACTCCGCCTGGCATTGACCATTTGATAGGCCTAGTCTTTATTAGTGATCCATGCATATTTATTTAAAGTATACCAACTTAACTTTTGGAGTTTATTGGATTTGCAATTTGAATTATTCTTGGTACATGAAAGATAGCTTAATAGTTAGAGATCTTGGGCATTTAATAATCAATTTCTAGTCATTACTATTTATTGTCATTTATTTAAGGTAGACCTTATACTGTACATTGTTATATTATACATTAAATCTCATTGTTGGAATTTTGCGAATTTATGGTCAAGTGCGATTGCCCTCTTGCTCTCCCATCCTTCTTAACCTGTATTGGAGATGGATCTTCGGCCTTGCTGGGAATTGTCCACATGCTCTTCCAAGTTATATTAAAGTGAGATATTATTAGTATGGAAGTTTTTGGTACCTGCAAATAAGTATCAGTTATTACATAATATATATATTGGATATCAGATTAATTCCAGTTGTAGGAGTCTCTTCATTTAACCTAGTGACCCCTTTTATTAAACGATTCTATTATAATTAAATTAACTCTAGCAACATTATAATTTTTTACATAACCTAATTAGGTCGTTGCAATGGTATTGCGGGACAGTTCTAATTTTAATATAATATACGAATTATTTTTTTTATAACAGCTATTGTAGCCTATATATGTGTTTATTTTCTCTTTATAATATCGGATACATTCCTTACTCTTTTTTCCCCACCCTTACCCCCGGAGTGCCCAAAAATGAAATTGATTACCTCCGGTCAAACAAAATTTTGGTAACCTTTTCTTTGACGTGTGTACCTAGGGTTGCCCATTTTTCATCCTTATGGGATATGTGGTGTTTATGATATGTGAGGATTGCGAACTTGTTTCAGATTTACCGTATTTTACGGACCGTAAGACGCACTTTTTTACCTTGAAAACAGAGCCTTAATAGTTGTGTGCGTCTAATGGTCCAAAGTACACTAAGAACTTTAAAATTATGGTAAATATTGCCAGAATACCATAGCTATACAAAAGTGTTGTAAACAATAAGACAGTTACAAATTTTAACACAGACTGTACATCACTGCACTTGTCACAATCGTAAAATGAGGGTAGCTGGAACCAAGGTAGGCTATACAATGCGAAAAGAAAGGAATCGTGAGTTCTTTTACACAAAAGGAGTGTCTTCGCCGGGTAGTTTAAATGAATGCAATGACCTCTAAACAGCCTTGTCCCGTTACACTTGCCGTGTGCTGAATTGAGAGTTAGAGGGTGTAAAAGTATTTTAGTCTTTCATGAGAAATCATTTCAGTTGTTAAAATTTACCCCACGTTACCTGTACAGAAGAGATTTTCGTACAACGCAGGTTTTAACTTAGAAGTGATTTACACTGATTCCATTGTACAATGTTATAATTTGTTTATGCAATGAAGTGTATTATTCCCTTCAAAATTTTTCGTTTAGAAACATATTAAATTTCTTTTCCTTTAAATTTCCATCCTAAAATTAAGGTGCGTCTTATGGTCCGGAACGTCTTATGGTCCATAAAATACGGTAAGTGGTGCAAGTTTGACTTTCTCGCAGTAACGTCAGTTTTAGCTTTCTTGGTGTGTTGATTGTTTTGTATGGGGATGTTTTCTAGTGTATGTTGCAATTTTTCGTTGTGAGGGGATTATTATCCAGTCCGGCATTCGTCTGAGAGCAAGGGAAACCCCTCATAAATCTCGCTTGGACTGGGTAGTGGCCAAATGGCCATCCACCATGAATGTATTATTCTATGTTTTATTTTTCGATTATTGCAGCTTCTGTAAAAGTTTTTAAAGCTGAGAAGGTGTTTTGTGTGCCAGAACTGTAGATTCGGTGCCCATTTTTCGCCCTCCTCCGTAGCAGCTTCGCGTAAGTAGAGTCTGTACCAGGCTCGCTGTCTTCACAGGGGCATTGTTTATCTTCTGCAAGGTTAAAACACACTAAGTAGGTGGCAAAATTGCCATGGCCAGTTAAGAATTAAGTGACGTAGTGATCTAATTTTATTAAATACATCTTTAGCCTTTTATGTACTGTTGGGAAGAAGTCCCGTGTAATACGACCGCATTGGAATATGACCCGCTTTTGTTGCCAAACGGTTATGATAGTATTGGGAATTTTGTTATATAGTTGTGATTTTTCGAAACGTTCATAATCAATTTGTTCTACTTGTAAAGTGTCGAGGGTGAATGGAATTCGTACCGTGACATTCTTTCCTTGAGGAGGAGATCGACAGGTAGGACGCTAGCTATTACGTGGAGTGCATCATGGGATGTGGTGGATTAAGCTTTGGTTGTGTGGAATAGAGATTGCCTTTGTGCAGTTTTAAGTTTACATATAGACTATGGTGTGTGTTGAGATAGGGTGCCCATGCATTTATTGCGTTGGAGATTATGTTTTCAAATACAGCTGAATAGAGTATTTTGTAATTTGTAAATCTGTACCCCCATTGTTGTCCAGATGGTCTATGTAAAGCATCAGTAAGATTATTGGCAGTTGCGTTGAAAATGAGCTGTGAATTTATTCCCTTCCTGTAGGGTGTTGCCAAACTATCTGACTTCGCGTACATAGGGTAGCCTGTTTTGTCCTAGCTTCATTGCAGGATGATTGCCTATTTCCCCCTTAAGGAGCATTGTGTTTGTTTTAGTTTATGAACTTTTAAGATTATCTTTGGTGGACCATGTATTGAGGATGGTATGTGCTCTGTTGGCTTTGTTTTGGATTATTCTTCTGGATTCGCCTTCTATTATTATGATTAAACCATCGGCGTACGCTATATTTTCAGCAACATTTGTATGTTCAAGTTGTCTGAGGGCTTCATGAAACACCAGATTCCAGACCCTGTGACCCAACACTGAGTCTTGGGGACACACTTTGGTCGTGACCTTTGTGAACGAGTGACGGTTATCCCGTAGCGTGATTCGTCTGGCCCAAATGTAGTCTTTTAAAAGTTTGTAAATGTTTTGCGGACAGTGTATTTCTCGCAGTATCTCTAGGGCATGCGGCCGCCAAACGTGGTCAAATGCTCCTTCGATATCTGTGAAATTAGTGAGAACGTATTTTGATCGAGCAGTGGCAACTTTGTGTTGAAGCAGTGAAGCTGCATCTTCGGTACATCTTCCAGGTCGAAAACCAAATTGCCTGGGCGAATAGGCTTCTTCGAGAAGGGTTTCTATTTTTGACGCTATTCAGTGTCGAATATTTTACTAACACGAAGGAGGCATTTATGGGTCTGTATGACTTGGTTTTATGTTTTCATGTAATTTTGAACAGTCCATTTTTCCATGCGTTTAGGAAGGTCCCAAAGTTAAGGCAAGCGTTCAATATTTGAACTAATTTGTATTGTAGGAGGTGACTTCCATTCTTAATGAATTCAGGGTGAATCTCATAAATACAGGATGCTGTTCAAATTTTTGGCAATTTTGAGACCTGTCAGATCGAACGGGGTTGCGTTTTGCTCGTTGTCATAAGGACGTCGGAGGGCTTTACGTAAGATTTGTTGTGTTTTGGGCTTGCCCGTCTTCTGAGTCTTCGGGGACCAATGTACCGGTCAGCGTGGTGGCCACAGTATCCAAGGAATTGGTAATAGTGCCATCTGGTGATCGTAGACTATTAATAAGAGTTCGCGGGTGCAGTCTTTTAGTTTATAGTTCGTAAGATATGTTCTGGTACAAAATCTTGCCTGATTTCGGTTTTGCAAAGGTACTTGGCACGTGAGTACGCTTTATTAGATTGAGTGCATTCAGCATATCTGTCCATACCTAGCTATTGTCGAGTTCTGTTAGCTTTTTGATACCTTCTCCTTTACCTAAGTGTTTCTAGTCGGAGTTGGTCTACGCCCTAAGGCATCGCTCCACCAGTTCTTCCCTGGCAGTATCTTAGGTAAATTCTTGTGAGCCGCTTGTGTGATAGCAGTGGTTACTAGACGGATTTGTTCCACTGTCTCGCGTATGGAGCCCAATGGGGAGTCAAGGGATTCTAATTGAGTGTCTAGTTTAGCTTTAAACGTTGGATAATTAGTATTTTTAAGGTTATATATCCGAGTGCGGATTAGTGCCTTGACAATATTGTCAATAATGATCGTTTCTAATACATTATGCGCACTGGTTCCTATTTCCGGTTTGACAGTCCATTGAACATCGCGGTGGATCATATCTTTTGAGATAAGAATCACATCTATGAAAGATTGACCGAGCCTAGTTTGGAACGTGGGTACAGCATTGTTTCCATTTAGTGTGAACCAGCCCATTTGGGCAATCAGCTCGTCCATTAACTTTCTATTGCGGTCAGTGCTTGGGGTACCCCATAAGGCGGGATTTACCGTTGGTATCGATGCCAACTACGCTGTTTGTTTGGGCACGTTCTTTTTTGCGTAATTCGATTATTACTAATTCAGGGAGTTTTGCGGGTTGCAGATACGCACTAACTAATTTGAATTCACATATTTCGGTGGCTATTTTAGCGCAATATAAATGCGGGAAACTATAATGGGATTGCTGAAGGCATTCTATGTCCGAATTTAGAATGATTATTCCGCTCCACGGGTATTCATCAGGGGAGTTGCCTGTAATTTCTTGATGTATACAGCTAAACCCGGTGATCTTGTTCCCATGATAGGCGTAATGTTTTTTATTTAGAATAACGTCGACATCGTGTTTATGAGCTTCTAATCGAATTTGGTTGGTGAATTTATTTGCCAAATTTTTAGTATCTGTTTAGCTATCGCCGTGAATCCGTGAGTCTCTGTACAGCCGTTTCTCTTGATGGAAAGAGAAGGTTCATTGTTAAACGGCGGGTGTCTTTTTTGTACATAGTGGTTCCTTCCAAGCGCAGTGGACACCAGTTTCTTTTTCCGCCCTGCAGAATTTAGCTACGAAAACCGTAGAAGGTATGCCCTTTGTTAATAAGATTCTTTCGGATTGTGTGATGCACTTCGAAGGCCCAGTGGTATCGGTCGGTGAACTTCCCGAGTTTGAATCGGAAAGTTACCAACGGGTTTTTATGTCTGACTGCGCATGACGCGCATTCCTCATTGCACGTTTTAGAGTGTCTTCTGTAGTTCCACGAGGAACATCCATGATAATGATTTTAGGTTGCCGTTTTTGGGATTGGAGGCGCCTTAGTCTTTTTCCTCAAGGGACTTGCTATTTATGATTTTTGCCATTTTTTGAGAAAAGGTTGTTTCCATTATTAATCGGGTATTATTAATCGGGGTCCATGACTTCAGCGTAGGCTGACAATTTTCAAACCCTCAGAAGTAGGGTCGACCTCCTTAAGGAGTGAGGATCTGAGTTCCTTCGCTGTTTTGATTTCCGTGTTTGGCTTTTCTATTAGAAGAACGTGCTTCACTTTGTAAGGGGTGGCTGTACTACAGGTCTTTGGGGTTGTTGTTGAGGTTTGGCGTTAAGTGCCCTGCTATAAGAAAGTAGAAGAGAGTGCGTGTGCATTATTGTTTTATTTTCGTTCTTTAGTTAAGTGATCTCCGTCTGAAGGTCGCAACGCAATTGGGACAGAAGAATCTTTTCTCTTTTATGTCCGGGATCTCTGCAAGTTAACATGGAATTGCACACGTCAACTAACATTTCCAGAACGGATCGTTCGTTCCCTTCCTTCTGAGTGAGGGAGACCAGAAACATTTCTGGATTTTAATGCTGCCGAGTGGAAGTGGCAGTCGCGACTGCACATTGTTCGTCACCTCTGCATCAGGCCGAATAGGTTTCTGCAGAGTGGGGCGCCGGGAAGTAGCAGTAGTGACTGAACGTTGATCATCATTGTTGTGAACTGGCTGACAAAGTGTCTGCCGAGTGGTGCGTTGAGGCACCACGACAGGCTGTCTGCAGGGATGTTCACTAACATTAGGGAATTCCAAGAGATCGAGTAGGTCATTTTCCAGAGTATCAGATTTGGTTTTATTGTGAGTCTCGACGCCGCGGGTGGATTTTAAATGGTGGACAGACATAATGCAGTAAAAGGTTGTTAATTGAGCGGCGCTCCAACACGCTATAACCTGGGGGATCACTCCGCGCGAACGAGTGAATTCTAGGGAGGAACTGACCTAAATCTGTCGCGATAGCTTCCTGGTACCGGCTTACGTTCTGACACTAGTTTCGACTCCAGAAAAACCTGATGGGACGACCTGCCATTAGGGCAACGTTCCCCTCAAATCGGCGGGTCTATACACTTTCCACGGGTTACGTGCAAGCAGAACTACAGTACAATTTCGTGACCAAAGTTTATGCGTAACTCCTTATAACAAACTGGTAGGGAACTACTTCCCCCGGCTTCCTAAACTGTGAGCCTAGGTTCACAAACCTGTTTGGTGCAATGGAAACCCACTTCAGAGGTCAGGGGATACGCCATACAGGCCCTACGTGGAGCATACATACCATACCACCTCAGGTGAACATTCGCTTACCTGCATGGCGCTATTTACCCAAAAGGAAGGAATGGAAATGACAAATTCCCTTCTTCGTTGATTCCCATGATAAGCTTGAAGAAGGAAGAGACACGTAAGTAGGGACAAGACGAAAGAAAACGGGGAGGGCACAACCTGATAATTTAATTATGAGGGTGTTAGGGGGAATGAATTTAACTGCTTCCACTGATTTTGAGCCTGCAAGAGGGTGCCTTTCGTGCCGTAATGAGAAGCTCTCAACAACGCCGCGTCATCGCCGTTCGTAGAAGCACTGACGCCATGTACGCCTTAGGCAATAATAATAATAATAATTATAATAATATAAATAGAAGACAGAAAGAAAATAAAATATATGGAAAAGTAAATAATAATGGGACTAGCCCGACGTGAGAAGAGCTGCGTCTAGCCGACGCTCAGTATCCGACCAGTCGCCCGTCCTCGCACGTGTCTGATAAATTAACCCCGGACAACGAGTTGCGATGAAGCAGGCCACGGGAAAGAAGCTCTCCGAAATCCCACGGCCCCCCGAAACACGGCGTAGTACAACTACTAGTGACGCAGCCTAAGCGGAGTTCGAGCGCGATCCTATAGAAGTGCCTTCGTCTTTACACCACGTCTACGCATAGGCGTACGACGACCCTATGAGAATGCACACAACTCTCCCCCGTTCGACTCAATAGGTCTTCAGATTGCAATAGATCGCACCAAAATTTGCGCTACATCGGGCAAAGACGAGATCCACCCAGAACTCATTAAGAATATAGGACAATCCTCCAACGGAAACTATTGCGAATCTATAACGCATGTCTCAACCTTGGCATCTTCCCTAAAACATGGAAACTAGGACTCTTCAAAATCATCCTGAAACACGAAACCAAATACCCGACTTTAGCTAAATCATACCGACCTATCTGCCTTCTCGCAGTCATGGGAAAAATACTTGAACACCTTACAGCGTCAAAAATAGAAACACTGCTCGAAGATGCATATGCGCCGAGACAATTTGGATTCCGACCTGGTAGATGTACGGAAGACCCTGCTACAACAAGAACAACAATTGGGCTTTACCGTGGGAAGACCTAAGCCTCTCGGCGACACTCCCACTTTATGTTCATGCGTGTCAAAATATGCTTCTTTGACATATTGGCGTGCAAGATTTTAGTGCAGCCAGCGCGTAAGGGTTTGCTTTCACTTTAAGGCTTATTATGTTATACCGTTTATGTTACTTGCTGAGAGTTTGACATTGTTTCTTATGTACAGTTTCTGTGAACACCCTTTAGTGCAACACCATGTCACCCCTCAGGGCTATTATAGATCCTTTTGGTCTTTTGCCTTCTCATCCGAGTTTAAACTCCAGCTCTTGTGGTCAAAAAGGGGGGCCCATGTGGGTCACCACTCCACATGGGTTCGGCAATCTAGTAAGGCCTAGCCGAAGCTTAACAGTTCGGGGTGTCGGAGAGGGTTGGCCTTTCGGTCCAGATTGTGAGCTTCCCGTCTTCGTGATCGTGATCTGTAAACTCATTAGTGTGGTGAGATGTTTGCATAGTTTCGTTTTGCTCTTCAAAGCCAGATGTTCGGCATGGCCCGTAGCCATTCTTTCCTTTTCTAGGAGCTGCCACCTACTGTATTGTTGGTAATTTGCGTAGTTTATGGGCTCACTGTACTAGCACTTGGGCATAGTCAAGTGCCCCATCGCTATTTACACTTTTTTATGAGTGTCTTAACTCATATGCGTTTTCCTTTTCCACACCCTGAGTCATAACGGTCTAATTGCATACTCCTTCTGGTACTTTTGCTCTCACACCTATTTGGACCCGACAAGCGCCCACCGACGACACCCCTCATCAACAGCCTGAGTGGGGGAACTACTGCCACCCAGAGACCAATCACACACTGTGGGCCACCACGCGCAAGCACGTGGGGGCTTGAAGCCCACACCCTGGGCATCTCTGTCCACACCGCTCACGGTGAGTCATCCCCAACTCCGTGACACACACCGGCGGTTCCAGACATGCACGCCACGTGTCAGGGGTAGAACCACGGGAGCCAAGGTGCCTACCAGACGTACATAGTACGTCCTATATTGGGTACGTGAATGGGTGGATGAAACACCTCACGCACTTCTGTCGCCCTGCCATCCTCCATTATCCTTTTCCTCCACGCTGCGGACACGAACACCGCGTGGCTCGGGTAAACAAAGGTAGGACCGGACCACAATCCCAGAAGTACAGAAAGCGGCCTCTGTAGGTGGATAGGAGGATAGAAACTCCACACGCACCTCTATACTCTTAGAGGGAGCCCCCAAGGGCTTGCTTTCCTAGGAGCGATCCCAGAGGTACGAATCGCGCCGTACCAAGTACTCAGTTTCCCGTACGGGCCTCCCTCATACCAGGCATTTCTGTAAGGCCGCCAGGGTCGCATCCTGCTTCAGCGCATAGTCACTATGTGCTTTTTCGTCCATATTCCGTAGTAGTGTGGATTTCTCAGTGACGTCATTGGAGGAATAAGAGGGAGGGAGGAATGTCTACGTCATCGGAGGAATAAGAGGGGAAGTGATGACATCACTTCCGATCAGCTGAACCTGACGTCACGGAGGGTAGGGAGGATTGCTTACGTCATCATGACGTCAGTGGCGGAATGGTATGACGTCATTTCCGGTTACGTCACAATTGGGCGTGATTCAAAATGGTGACAGTTCCGGTTCCTATTGCAAATTGCGGCCAAATTCAAAATGGCGCTAAATTTGAAAATGTATGAAAATGGATGTGTTGCCGGTTCTTATTTCAAATGGCGGATAATGTGCGAAATTCAAAAGTATAATGGTGGTAAATATGAAAACTATATATTGGAAATTCAAAATGTCGTCGTTTCCGGTTCCTAAGGACCAGGCGGGAAGTACAAAATCAAAAAGGCGGTCAATTTGAAAACTGTATATTGGAAATTCAAAATTTTTTTTTTTTAAACCTTTATTTGCTACATGCTCCATTGCATAGCGCAATATTACATGTTTGGTGTATTAATTACAGTCTATGTAGTAAATACTTAGCCTAGATTACAATTTTGTGTAGCCTGTCAAAATCTATACTATTTACAAATTTTTAAAATATTTTAAGTATTTATTCACTAGTTCTCTTTTATCTGCTGGCCAATGTCCCCCTAATCTAAGGATGTTTGTTTCTAGTGTTTTTCTTTCATTTTTTAGCACTTCGCACTCGAACAAAATATGGTCAATTGTTTGAATGTTTCTATTGCAGATGCAGGTCGGGTCTTCAATTATTTGGAACCGGTGTAGGTATGCGCCAAGTTTGCCATGTCCTGTCGTTAACACTGTGAAGTTATGTGTGAGGGTGATATTTAGCCGTAATCTACATTGTACAGTAGGAAAGAAGGCTTTTGTTATAGCACCTTTGGTTGTAGCTTGCCACTCTGTTTCCCACCTTTCCAAGCAATTGGCTTTTAGAGTTCTTTTGACCGCGCTTAATGGTGTCCTGTTGAAAGCTGCTTCAACTTCAGTGCTGCCAGCTGCCTGCTTAGCCAGACAGTCTGCCTTTTCGTTGCCTGTGTTTCCGACGTGGGCTTTCACCCAAGTGAAATGGAGTACCCAATTATGCCGTTGTAGGTGTGCCGTGATGCATCGGATTCTGTCGATTAATTCGTTATGTTTCTTGTGGTTGCTGAGCAGATCGAGAGTTATCCTGCTGTCGAAATGAATGTGTTTCCTTTTCCTAAGGACCAAGCTCTAAATTCAAAATCATAATGGAGGCAAAATTAAAAGTTGTATATTGGTAGAAGGCAGGAAATTTTGAAAATTAAAAAATGGCGGATTAAGCGCAAAATTAAAAAAACTGTATGAAAATGGCTACGTTTCCGGTTCCTAAGGATAAAGCGCGAAATTCAAAAGTATAATGGTTGTAAATATGAAAACTATATATTGGAAAGTCAAAATGTTGTCGTTTCCGGTTCCTAAGGACCAAGCACGAAGTTCAAAGTAGTAATATTAAAAGTTGTTTACTGGTAGATGGCTGGACGATTTTAAAATTGGTGTCAACATTGCTTACGATATTAAAATTACAATTGTGGGAAATTTAAAATTATACATTGGTAGAAGGCAGGAAATTTTGAAAATTAAAAAAACGGCGGACCAATCGTATGATTCAAAAATGGTAAAGTTGAAGTTGTTGTCAAAACACAAGACTTTATAATGTTACATTGTACAAGTGTTATGAAACAGGAATATGCATCATTACTGTAACAGGTAGTGGTCAAGGTCATGAGTCAGCACATTCCACATTCCTGAGTATAGAGTTACATCCGGTGTATGTTATAACCAACACGTTGTTCTGCATGAAAATACATCCTAACTAAGTGATCACGTGATTCAATGGCGCTATATTTAAAAATTATAAATGGTGGAATGTTTAATTATATTTCGACTTTTATCTTATAACATTACTATATAATAAGCGGTGACATCGCGGCATGATACAATGGTCACATGATACAATGGCGCTCAATTTAAAAATTACAAATGTTAGAATCTTTAACAACTTTAAAAATGCAGGGCGGACGATTTGAAAATCCAAGATGGTAGAATGCGTACGATATGAAATGGTGGAAAGTGCGAAATTTAAAATTACAAATGGTAGATGACGACATTGCTTACATCATAAGTCAATAATGTGGATTAACATAACCTACCTCAATGGTGGGATGGGTCACATGTTTACATCTTAATTCAATATGTCGGTTAGCTATGACCTACCTTAACGTTGGGATGGGTCACGTGCCTACGTCATAATACAAGATGGAGGATTTCAAAATGTATATACATTTAAAAGTAAATATTGGTAGATGGCAGGCGATTTGAAAATTCATAATGGTGATCAGTTTGGAAATTTGACATTGGTAGATGGCAGGCGATTTGAAAATTCAAGATTGTGGAATGCCTGTGATATGAAATGGCGTAAGATGTTAAATTTAATAATGACAAATGGTAGATGCTGGACGATTTGAAAATTCAAAAAAGTTCGGAAATACTAATGTCGGCTAGCACAAGATTTAAAACAGATTTTGCATTATGCAAGTTGGGAGGTGGGAATTTTGAAAGTGGATATTTTATAATGTTGGAAAAGCTAACGTGTGATTTTATAATACGATTTTACACTGTGTTAAATATTATAAGACACGATTATGCTTCAATACTGTAAGAGGAAGTTTTCAAGGTCACATGTCAGCATATTTTGCATTCCTACGTAACGAGTTACATCCGGTGTGTTATATCCATCACTTTGTTCTGCATGAAAATACATCCTAACTAAGTGATCACATGATTCAATGGCGCTATCTTTAAAAATTACAAATGTTAGAGTCTTTGACAACTTTGCGGGCGATTTGAAAAATCAAGATTGTAGATTTTAAATTTATGCCGTTTTTGCATGGAAGCATTACAGACGCGACCGGAAGTACAAATTCCTTACGTATGACGTCATCACTCGGACTTGTTCAAACTTGTTTCAAGCTCATACACGGCACGTGCGGGACAGGTTCAAGGTCATTCATAAGTGAGAAGTAAAACGCGTAGGATGGCTCTGTTTTATTGAACGATGCTTGATGTGACTAAACAAGCTGATCGACGTAAAACTTTTAAAGATTTTCCATTACCGTTTATGGACTTGGACAAAATGAGCGAAGCTGGATTCTACTATATTGGATACAAGGACGTAGTCGAGTGCGCGTACTGTCATACGCAGATAGGTCAATGGGAAAAATGGGAAAAATGCGGCACAGGTGAAATGATACATGTTCCTGACGAGCATGATTGTGTACAGCAAGAGTGAGGGGGAGGTGGACAGTATATAATACCTTATTTGTATGTATGCATAGTTTAGTGATCGTCAAACCTCCGAGATGTACACATTGAAGCGTGGTCGTAAAAGTGCACCTAAATCTACTACAGCTGCTGCTGCTGATGATATAATGGATATTACAACGCAGGGGTTGTTGGATACGCTGCAGTCCTCCACCATACAAGCAACACAAGCGGATTTACCAAATACAGAGTTTCATTCAGAGGAAGACAAGAATAAGAAGACGCCTATAGCATCCACTCTAGAACGTTTTTCAACTGTGTACGTCCCCGATGTGAATTGTACCAAACCGTTGAGCGAGCTGCAAATTGGACTTGCGTATCCGGTAAAGGAAGCTCGTTCCGTGTATACAAGGTATGGAAGGAGAATCGTTCTAGATTTAATGATTGGGTGCAGCGTTTTTCTACCACCAAGGTTCGGGAAGTTGAGTGAAGATCAGCTTCAACAGATGAACGAGGAGAAACTCTCATTGATGTACTACGGCAGAGAGTCGAATTCAGCTGGTTACTACTACCACGTTCTCAACTTTGTGTAATATGGAATGGATGTGGGAAGCGTCTTGAGATTTTAGACTCAGTGTGAAGTGTGTGTAACAGACTAAAAGTGACTATACTACACGACAACCGGCACCCTACATCCATCGACTCCTCTAGAAAGGTATGTAATATTAATATAAACCATTTCCCATTCTTAACCATCGTAAGCTAAATTCTTATGTGTTTTTTATTTTTCTAAGTTTCAGAAGTTGGAGACTCTCAAGATCATGAGTGAATTCATTTTAGAAATAGGAGACTCTCAAGTGAAATTCAATTTGTAAATATTCAATAAAACCAAAGTGATAAAAATGTATTCTTTTGTAAGTTATTTCATAACTGGGTTTTCTCACGTTTGACAATGTCCAGTTTTCCATAACGTCTCCTATTCCTAATTCCTAGGATGAGGGGCTGTGAAATAAAAAATACCTCTCAGGTGTTTTAGAATTTCATACACTTCATTACAATCTTACTGGGATTTCATCCACAGCGTAAGCACAATAACATTTTGCAATGCGCAGCTCATATTAGAGTCATTATGAAAAATACATTTGGTTTCACAGTCACATAATTTCTTAAGCTTTTTAACACCAAGTTCGTCAATGTTTATATCAGGTCTCTGCAGCAGTTTAAAAAAACCGAACCTTTTCCAATCCTTTGCAATGAAGAACATCCAATCGTTTTAAAACACTTTCAAGAACAGGCTTCAAGTCGTCGAATTTTCAGATCCTGCTAACCTAACCTAACCTAACATAACCTAAGGTAACCTAACCTTTCCTAGCCTACAAAAAGCTGTGATATAATTTGACCTACTCTATAGGTTGAGTTATGAACGACGGTTGAACGTTCGTGATCCCTCCGAATCAGTATTCTAAATACAAGTGTTGTAATCTTCGAGGTCTTGCTAACATTACCCTGTTGCTCTATACCTATGATTCAACAAGTAATATGTGTAAGATATGATTAAAATGATCTTTTTGTTAGACATCCTGAAAGTTGATGTATGGTAAATATCCAAGTCCATCCCCAGGAAAATGAGACCAAGACCAAGACCAAGACCAATACCGAGAACGAGAACGAGAACGAGAACGAGAACGAGAACGAGAACGAGAACGAGAACTAGAACTAGAACGAGAACGAGAACGAGAACGAGAACATCCCGATCCTCTGTAAAAACCTCAGGCATATCCTTTTTCGGACACTTTGATTTTTAGCAATAAATAATGGATCTATGGTAAATAGAGGTGGTTGCTTTTCATCCTTGAAGCTGTGAATGTGAGGTTCCGAAATGAGTGATGAGATCACTTCTGATCAAAGTAGTGATGCTGTATGCTCACAATCGAAACTATCAAACAGTAAATATGATAATTATTTTAAGTTATTTGATGGAAGTGAGCAACCGTATGCTCTGTGCAAACTTTGTGAAAGGCTAAAGCATAAGAAAGTTGAAACAAAAATGAAAAACTATGATACTACAGGTCTGAGGAGGCATCTGATAATGGTACATAAACTCCTCCCGCGAGTAAAAGATAAAAATATACCGATAGATAATGTGGAACAAGATAAATCTTCACGGAATAAATATTTTGCGCTAAAAAATCCAATCTTCAGTCTAAACAAGAAATTGGTGAAATTATAAACCCGATAACTCTACCCCTGGAAGAGTTCGTGCACAACAGTGATTGCGAATCTGAAGAGATGGAAATGGAATACGAATCTGTTCACTCCTCTGATCAAACTCTGCAGAAGCAATATAAATACCGGTTAGAAAATGTCTACGGTCAAGTGTCAGCGCCTTATGTCCAGAAACTCGTTCAACATAGACCGAGAAATAATGATGATGATATTTACGGTATGAGATGGGATCCTGATAGGCAGGTATTCAGCATTGGTAAATTCCCCGTTACCATTAAAAATGTTAACCTCTATGTTGGTGACAAGAGATATATCGTTTGTTCTGGGTTACTTGAACTATTGACGAAAAGTAATCCTAATAAACATTTATATGACTGTTATGACTTAGCCATGTATAAGGAGATTTTGAAAAAAGCTAGCGCGCACAAAGTAAATTATGACGAAAGCGAAAACATTCGAAGAGATAATACTCACAAATATCTACAAGTCATTAAGAAATTATTTCCTGAAGAGGATAAGAAAGAAGAAGAAGAAGAAGAAGAGGAAGAACAACATGATGATGAAAAAGAAGAACAAGATTTAGACTCTTCCAAAAGTGAAAAGTAAAAGTGAATATAAATACTGGTACGATCCGAATGATCTCATTGATAGATTAAGTAAACTTGTGTCCTCTTCTGCGGCAGGGAATTATTCTCACCAAGACGAGATACAAGAAATCATATCTGAATTGAGGGAAAGGAAAATCATAGAATGAAAAAGCGGGAAATCGCATACGAACCTCATACACCAGCTAGAATAAATTATCAAAGACGTCATGTTACAATGAAAGGTCTAAACGATTTGTGGCAAAGCGACTTGATTGAAATGATTCCATATCATAGAGAGAACAGAGGTTTCAAGTATATTTTGGTCTGTATAAACGCCTATTCCAACTTTGCTTATGCGAGACCGTTAAAGACAAAGTCTGGCAAAGATGTTACCGCAGCCATGCAAGATATTCTTCAATCTGTTAATATCCCACCCAAAAGTTTACAGACCGACATAGGAAAGGAATATTATAACGCAAATTTTAAAGCGTTAATGAAACAATATGGCATCAATCATTATTCTACGTACTCTAATGTGAAGGCTTGCATTGCCGAACGCTTCATCAGAACTTTGAAAACTAACATGTATCGAGAATTTTCTGCAAGAGGTTTACATATGGGTGGACATGTTGCAAGAACTCATAAAACATTACAACGATAAATATCCCTCCACCATTAAAATGAAACCCAACCAGGTAATAGACGATAGTCTACTTAAAACAGTGTATCGTTACAAGGAGTGTTATGTGAAACCAAAGTTTGTCAAAGGCGATTACGTAAGAGTTTCAAAACGTAGGAAAATATTTAATAAAGGATACTTACCTTCGTGGACTACGGAGATTTTCAAAATACGGAAGATACAATCGACTTTTCCTCCTACGTATCTGCTTCAGGATTTGGAAGGGGCTGATATTGAAGGTGCATTTTATAACGAGGAACTCCAGAAAACAAAGTTTCCAGACTGTTATTTAATTGAAAAAGTGTTAAGGAACAAAGGACTGAAGGTGTTTGTAAAGTGGTTGTGATTCCCAAACTCTAAAAATTCATGGATTAATGCTAAGGATATTGTATTTGACTAGGGAAAATAAAAGATAGATTCATTTTTATAACTTTCTTTTTATTTATATCCCACATGAACCCAAAGTTATCATACTTTGCTATCTCATACCTGTTCTTCAACATCAATAGTACATCATATAAATTTACAAGTATTGTTCTCCAACACCACACATCATATAAAATTACAAGTATTGTTTCACACACAAATATACATTTTTTACACATTCCATATACACACACACACAAATATACATTTTTACAATTTAAGTTTCTTAGTAGGAGGTTCCTCATCACATTCCTCCTCCTCCCTGATTTGGTAGTGTCCGTGAGCGAGAGTGTCCACACAATTTTCCAAAATATGACGCTTATCGTCGTTGCCAGATAAAGTTAATTTATTCATCGAAACCGAAAATACGTTATGCTTATATGATCTGATGGATCTGTTTAACGAGAATGTTGACTGTCCGCTCTGTAGACAACCAACATAATCTTCAAAGCTGACATCTTTGTCAATGACGTTTTTCTTAACGCCTTTCAATTTTTTGATGACCATGTCATTAAATTTTATGGCGTACATTTTCGCTCGCAGACCTACGAACGCCTTTATGGAGTGACCAGCTCCTTCGTCCTTGAATTTCCCGACCACCGCCTTGTTTTCGTTTGAATACAAGGGATGTTCAGGTGGGTAGACGCTAGTATCCAGCTCATCTCGGAACTGCATCATTTGACGGAAGAGGTCATCCGTTTCAATTCTATAGACGAAACTGTCTGTGTCCATGTTGCATAATTTTAATCCTTCTTTACAAAAATTTTTCATGGTATCATAATGAAACTCATACATTCTAGATTTCGAAATTTCCAAAATAGACATGCCAACATAGATGGCCTTATCAAACACTAAACTACTTTTTGCAAGATGGACACCAACCAAGTTTTCGCTATAAATTGTCCTATCCATAAAGTTACTTTTGGCTACCAGCTTTCGAATTTCCTTCTCACTTGATACAAGCCGAAAATTTATGCGTTTCCTCACATTTTCCATAGTCTTGCCAAAAACGGCGTTGTTCATTAATTTAAAAAAGTCTTTCTCAAAGTTGTTGGCTGCAGCCCTACGCTTGGCCGTGTTATAGTCAATGTAGGGTTTCAACCTGCAGCTTTGTTGAAATTCGATAACTATGGATCTTGGATAACCTCAGTCCGTGTTGCACGGCTTGCTTAAGTACCGTGTGATGAACAACATATTTTTCTTTTGACTCCAAAGTGGTTAATAATTTTTTGTTTTTGCTGCCTGGAGGAAATTTCATCTCCGCACAGAAAGGTAGATCAGAATGAACATCGTGAAGATGGTCTGGATACTCAATGTCTACCTCAAGCACATATCCTAATTTAGAATTGACCGGTATGGACATGATGTCAAAGGACGCTATCTCATGTTTGTCGAGCCAGCGGAACTCGCCTGATGGCAATGCCTGCGACATCGCATAACCATAAAGGTTATTGGCATCGACGTAATAGAGGTATGATTTTTTTGCTGTCTCATCAAATTCATCACACATGTTATTGTTTGCAACAGCGTGCGTTGTGACACACTGACATATCCCACCTCGAATCCCGCGTTCAAACTTTTGAATCATATCTATATCGGTCAAAAGCGGTAATTTCACCTTTGTGAACTTTAGCATCGCAGAATATGCGAAGCCTGGAACAGTACTATAGTAACAGGTGCGGCAGAGGAAACGGATGTTCTTCAAATAACCATAACTCAGAAGATTTTCAAGTTAAACAAAATTTAATTACACAGAAATGAAGCTTGTATAATGCAGTTTCTGTTGACTATTTCAGATTTACCTCTGGAATTATGTAACATGCAATCTCATTATTGGCAGAGGAAACGCATGTTTTCTTAAACAGTTTAAGAAGCCATGGCCCATGGACCTTGGAGCATCGAATTTTTGCCTTTGAAACTTATATCGAAACAAAGTCTATAATTGCAGTTCAGCGCCCTATTCGTATACATTTTAACGTGGAGCTTCAACCCATCTCAATATTACGACGAGGGATGATTCCACGGCGCTCCACATTAAAATGTATACGAAAGCGGCTCTGAACTGGAATCATAGACTTTGTTTCTATATAAGTTTCAAAGGCAAAATCTCGATGCTCCATGGTCCATGGCTTCTGAAACTGCATGAATCAAGCTGTTTGAAAAACACGCGTTTCCTCTGCCTGTAATGAGATTGCATGTTAGATAATTTCATTGTTGCGTCACTTGACGGCATTTATTTTTCGGAGGTAATTCTGAAATAGTCAACAGAAACTGCATTATACAAGCTTCATTTCTGTGTAATTAGATTTTGCTTAACTTGAAAATCTTCTGAGTTATGGTTATTTGAAAAACATCCGTTTCCTCTGCCGCACCTTGTACAAACAATCCATCCCATATGTATCAAAACACATCTGTCTGAAATTTTCAAAGACGTCGGTCAAAATCAAAACATCGGTCTTCAAATACAAGTCTGAATATTCTCCTAATGAGTTGATCGAGAAAGAATTCCAAACGTTCCTCGCGTGAGAGTAGTCTTGGTCAGAGACGTTCTCATTCGCGAGTCTATTATAAAATGCATCTTTCGTAGGTAATTTCTTCTCCTTCAAAATTTCAACTGAGGTGACGTAGTCGTAGGGAAACACTCTCTTTCGACACACCAAATAAGCGTTTTCACCAAAAACTTTTGCTGTTTCCATAAATTTATCTTTAGGTAGATTGTTTGCTAGCTTTTCCAGGCTTCTAGCCATGAACCGAAATGAATCTACAAATCTCAATTCCATACCTTCACTTTTCAAATAGGAGGAGGGAATAAATTTCGAAAATGTCACATACTTTTCTTGTGTATTGCATATGACGTTGATTCTATTCTGATCGAATCCAAGTTCTGTCACAATAAAATGAGCGTCATAATTGGATAGGTTATGCAATACAACAGGGACAAATGCCTGGTTCCTATAATTCAAATTACAATTTCTGTGGGCGGCCCCTCTGAACCGACCACTGACATGGCAATGGTCCCTTACTTTATAGTTCACATAGGTAAAGCTACCCTCGCCACATATATGGCAAATAGTAGCGCTATTGTATACCCTAATTTCATCTTCTGTCAGAGGGGTCATGGGCTTATTTACACTATTCAAGATTGTATCAAGTTCTTTGGCATCAGCGACGAGCGAGCGCATAAACCCACCGCTGGCATCCTCCCCTCTAAACAGTCACAATTGAGAATATGCGCCCTCAGCATCTTTGATGAAATAACAATAACTAAAATGTTTATGCTTCTGATAAGGCGTAGTCCAGCTTTTCTGCGGATCTCCCAAACATCCCGATATCGGTTCCAGCAAACACTCGAAATCCGCATAGATGACAAACCTTATTTTTTGCGAATATTCGGGCTTATTGAGTACGACTTCAGGATTTTTAGGAATTTCGCACCTGACTGGGCTGAACGAGTTGCATAACGCAAAATGCTCTTTCAACCTTACATCAACAGACTTGCCAGCGTACGTTTGGAAATGCGTGAAACACCGTTTGCACACTCTGATCTTATGTTCGTCAGATGTTATGAATGGCTTTACAAACGCATCAAAATCGGAAATGACTATATAGTGGGAATTTTCTTCATTACATACATACAAAAGATCTCTATGATCATCTAGCTCCTTTTCTACAATTTTGATAGGAAACACAAAATGAGAAATGTGATTCCCATCCCGTTTTTCCTCTAGGCAGAAAACATTGATCGAAATATTATTTCTTTTTTAAAACTTTTCAATGTCATGAATGGAAACAGGAAATTTTACACAGTTCCAATCGTACTTGTTATCCAACTCGGGCCTGGTAAGATAACTGGCCCACATTTCCTTATCAGACTCAATAAATTTTGATAAAACGCAATATTTGAAACAATAGTCATCATCGTTATGAATATTAATTATCGAATTGAGATGCTGGAATTTATCAGGGAGGATCATATGCCCACGCCCTGCAAATGGCATGTATTCATTGATACGAATTTCAATTTTGTGGATTTTATTGTAAAACCACCCAGACCCTCGTAATTCACTGTCCTGCATCTCTGACTGGATTTTAGAAATATGACTAGATACTACATCATGAATATTGGATGTTCTGAGCAGCGACCCATTTTTAGTTTTAAAATTCCTCAAACATGAATTTAGCTGTAAATGGTGAAATTCACATTCTACAAAAAGGTTAAATTTAATTGAGGTAAATTTTGACAGTGAATCTGACAGAAGATTTTCAATTTTATACTGGCACGACGACAGGATAGACTCCATATCGCCGGCTGGGAAATTTAATGCGGTATATGTTGCCAGTCGTGACCTGAACGCTGTTTCAACAGGTAAAAACTCACATGTTTCCGCCGATGGTGAGTTGGTCACAGCGCCACGATCCATTCCACCTTGAATATGTAATAACGAAAAACAGCAACATTAGCATGACTGACATTTTCGTAAGAGGATAGAATAATAGAACACTAAGATGTTTCACTGTACATACCTGTGGAATATCACACGTATGCATGATGACACTAGGTCGTGACTGGCGGTTGGTTTCTGTATTCTGTAACAAAGGAAAACATAATATTGAGTTTTATTCGATGTATTATGAGAGAGAAGAAAAAAAATAGGATTATGTCTTGTTTTTAACCATTCTGTACCAATAAAAAATAAAATAAAAAAGCAGATTGAGTTTTATTCGATGTACTATGAGAGAGAAGAAAGAGAAAGAAAAAAAGGGAACTAAAGTTTTATGTCTTGTACTATTACTGAAATAATAATAATTTCACTACATACCTATAAATGTACACCAGAAGGCCCAGGTTGGTATAGGTCTTCATTTGGACGGGCGGAAGACTGTTGCATGGTGCCTACACTCACTGCTCTCGCATTCTGTAACAAAGGAAAAATAATATTGAGTTTTATGATAAAAAGGAAGATGGGTGTCTTGTACATTCACTGAAATAATATTTTCACTACATACCTGTGGTTGTAAACCAAAAGGCCCGGCTTCCTCTCCCAGCATCGGTGGATGGGCTGTTACTGCTACTTCGTCCCCGCTATGCGCTGGCAGATGGAAGCGACCAGTGTTGGTGTAGATCCCGATATGTCTAGATATGTGCATCGAAACACCTCTCAGACTTGAACGTTGCCTTGCAAATTTCGCACACGATGTTTTTATCGGTGGATGAATGATTATTAAGGACATGCCTTAACAAATTGTCCCTACGTGTAAATATCACACCACAGATATCGCACTGGTATTCAGATTTACTATGCTGTGTCTTGATATGTCTGTTCAGATTATAACTATGCCTAAATTTAGCAGCACACTCAGAGCACTAGGCAAAGTTGGCGCTTTCCATTTTTTCGGAAGAGATCTGTATTCGGCGACGGTCAGTTAAGAAGTGAGAAAGGAATGTGAAGCGAGGTGCTGGATATAACACACCGGATGTAACTCGTTACGTAGGAATGCAAAATTTGCTGATGCGTCACCTTGAAAACTTCCTGTTACAGTAATGAAGCATAATCCTCTCTCATAATATTTAACACAGTGTGCAATCGTATTATAAAATCACACGTTAGCCTTTCCAACATTATAAAATATCCACTTTCAAAATTCCCACCTCCCAACTTGCATAGTGCAAAATCTGTTTTAAATCTTGTGCTAGCCGACATTAGTATTTCCGAACTTTTTTGAATTTTCAAATCGTCCAGCATCTAACATTTGTCATTATTAAATTTAATACCTTACGCCATTTCATATCGCAGGCATTCCACAATCTTGAATTTTCAAATCGCCTGCCATCTACCAATGTCAAATTTCCAAACTGATCACCATTATGAATTTTCAAATCGCCTGCCATCTACCAATATTTACTTTTAGATGTATATACATTTTGAAATCCTCCATCTTGTATTATGACGTATGCACGTTACCCATCCCAACGTTAATGTAGGTCATAGCTAACCGACATATTGAATTAAGATGTAAACATGTGACCCATCCCACCATTGAGGTAGGTTATGTTAATCCACATTATTGACTTATGATGTAAGCAATGTCATCATCTACCATTTGTAATTTTAAATTTCGCACTTTCCACCCTTTCATATCGTACGCATTCTACCATCTTGGATTTTCAAATCGTCCGCCCTGCATTTTTAAAGTTGTTAAAGATTCTAACATTTGTAATTTTTAAATTGAGCGCCATTGTATCATGTGACCATTGTATCATGCCGCGATGTCACCGCTTATTATATAGTAATGTTATAAGATAAAAGTCGAAATATAATTAAACATTCCACCATTTATAATTTTTAAATATAGCGCCATTGAATCACGTGATCACTTAGTTAGGATGTATTTTCATGCAGAACAACGTGTTGGTTATAACATACACCGGATGTAACTCTATACTCAGGAATGTGGAATGTGCTGACTCATGACCTTGACCACTTCCTGTTACAGTAATGATGCATATTCCTGTTTCATAACACTTGTACAATGTAACATTATAAAGTCTTGTGTTTTGACAACAACTTCAACTTTACCATTTTTGAATCATACGATTGGTCCGCCGTTTTTTTAATTTTCAAAATTTCCTGCCTTCTACCAATGTATAATTTTAAATTTCCCACAATTGTAATTTTAATATCGTAAGCAATGTTGACACCAATTTTAAAATCGTCCAGCCATCTACCAGTAAACAACTTTTAATGTTACTACTTTGAACTTCGTGCTTGGTCCTTAGGAACCGGAAACGACAACATTTTGACTTTCCAATGTATAGTTTTCATATTTACAACCATTATACTTTTGAATTTCGCGCTTTATCCTTAGGAACCGGAAACGTAGCCATTTTCATACAGTTTTTTAATTTTGCGCTTAATCCGCCATTATTTAATTTTCAAAATTTCCTGCCTTCTACCAATATACAACTTTTAATTTTGCCTCCATTATGATTTTGAATTTAAAGCTTGGTCCTTAGGAAAAGGAAACACATTCATTTTGAATTGCCAATATACAGTTTTCAAATTGACCGCCTTTTTGATTTTGTACTTCGCGCCTGGTCCTTAGGAACCGGAAACGACAACATTTTGAATTTCCAATATATAGTTTTCATATTTACCACCAATATACTTTTGAATTTCGCACATTATCCGCCATTTGAAATAGGAACCGGCAACACATCCATTTTCATACATTTTCAAATTTAGCGCCATTTTGAATTTTGAATTTCGCGCTTGGTCCGCCATTTGAAATAGGAACAGGAACTGTCACCATTTTGAATCACGCCCATTTGTGACGTAACCGGAAATGACGGCATAGAATCCGCCACTGACGTCATGATGACGTAAGCAATCCTCCCTCCCCTCCGTGACGTCAGGATCAGCTGAACGGAAGTGATGTCATCACTTCCCCTCTCATTCCTCCGATGACGTAAGCATTCCTCCCTCCCCTCCGTGACGTCAGGATCAGCTGACCGGAAGTGATTTCATCACTTCCCCTCTTATTCCTCCGATGACGTAAGTATTCCTCCCTCCCCTCTTGTTCCTCCAATGACGTCACTGAGAAATCCACACTACTTTTTGTCAATTTACGGCTGTCCAAGCATCCGTCAATTCCTTGCTCCTACACAGGGTAGCGACAAACTACAGGCGTCGATGACACCCAGAAGTACAGCACCACCGCCCCAGCTGTCCGGAAGGGAGTTTTCACGCTACGGCCGCTAGCGCTTATGTAGCTCCCAACTCCACGTTTTCAGGAGTGGAGCCCACAATCCGCAACCTGTGGATCCGCCCGATGGCTCCTGGGGAGAGTTACCTAGGGAAGTTGGCCGTAGGCAGGGGTGCGGTTCCGCTAATTGTTGCACCCCCACGGGAGACCCTGCTACAACAGAAAGTAGCCATTGCCGAAACAAAATATGTCTTCGTCATTTTCATAGATATCGAAGGTGCATTCGACAATGTCTGGTGGCCGCACGCCCTGGGGAGACTCCATCAAATTATCTGTCCAAAGAACATTTATGAGGTTCTAAAAGATTACTTTCGGGCCACACAAATTAAGATATGGGACAACGTCCATTCATTCACAAAGGCCGCGACCATAGGGTGTCCCCGAACCTCAGTATTGGGCCCCAAGGTCTGGAACCTGGTGTTTGATGAAGCCTACAGACAACTTGAACAAACAAATGACGTTGGCATAATTGAATACCCCGACGACGCTGTACTAATAATCGAAGGTGAGTCCAGAGCCATAATCGAAAATAAATCCAACAGGGCCGTTTATTAAAAGTAAATTAAAAATCTGAAAACCTAAAACTAATACAATGCTCCTTAAGGTTGAAATAGGAAATCACCCTCTAATCACCAGAATAGGGCAAGACCGGCTACGCTACGTACATGAAGTGAAATACTTAGGCGTCGTCATTCAAGAACGCAATATATTTACAGCACATGTTGAGCACATATTATGTGCCACTGCTAACGCTGTCACTCAGGCCCTAGCCAGATTCACTGGCCAACAATGGGGCTATAAATTCACGAATTACAAAACACTCTACACTGCAATATTTAAAGCCATAATCTCCTACGTTGCAAATGCATGGGCACCCCATATAAATTCTCACCACATACGAAAGCTCACATCTAAACTGAGAAACTTACTAGTCCGCCCCACTAAGGCATACGCCACGGCTTCAAGCGACGCCCTCCAAGTACTTGCTGGCATTCATATATCATGATTAGATAAATTTCAGTCACCACACTGTCTCAAAATTTCGTATTAAGAATTGTCTATATTCTTGATATATTCTCAACTCAGGCCACAGTCTATATGCATGTATCAACCGGAACGATGGATAGCCTTAGGATGGAACAATAACTGAATGGAAGGCAACATAATTAAAGGTGGACACAGGTGTAAGGCAAACTATGTTAGTATATGTTAATCGATACAATAATCAAGCATCACAATGCGACAGAAATTCATAATGCGGCCAGTCAATCCTCACAATTACAGATTGCTGTACGAGACATCATTAATTCAACACTGGCCGAACTGAAAAATAGAGACCAGCGGCAGTATTCTGATACACAAAATTTTCATTTCACCCCTCAATATAAAATTTTGATGCCCATAATATTTTCATTTAATGATTTAAATACAGCTAGCGTAAGTCAATTACAAAACATCCTAATAAATCTCAAGCAAAGCCAAAGTTTCAAAAACTAATATTCAATAAGAATAGTCTTTACTCATACAAAACGAAAGACTAATATAAGCATTAATTTTCTGAGACAAGGGCAAATTGGGTACAAAATTGGCAAGTTACATTTACGTAATGATTAAATTAATGCAATACATTTTATTATCATTGACAAATATAGGGCAACATCAGCGGGATAATTTATTACCATTTAATTAGAGAGGGGCGGCAAAAATAAGGAAACTAAAAGAAGCTTAGATACACTTCTAAGAACGGAAACAAATGTCTACGTCCCGCTACTGGACGCACCCGAAACATGTCTAGAACGGTTCGCAGACAGATATCAAAAGCTCAACCCCATATCTGAAATTAGCAGACGCACTCTGAGCCGTGAACCGAAATTAGTACGCCCTCCCAAAGTGGGTAAGAGATGGCCCAAATTATCCGCAAGAAAATCCCATTTAATATTACTACAATATACATGAGTTGAAGCAAAATAACATTAATTAATTTAATTATTTAGAATGCAATAAAAATAACCACCAACCAAGCTTTATAAATTAACATGGCCGAATTGAATGTATGCCTGTATATTTTATTTCATGTGTGCACAAAAATGATTTTGTTAATAATAAAATTAATACATGATCTAAACATTCCATGGGACAATATTTTGACTGTAGAGGTATTTTATTTGACAATTGCTCGCATGTATTTTTTTTTATTTTAATTAGTCAAAGGCAGCTGAGCCGATAGTCCAGAATCTTCTTCAGGTTTGCAAACAGTATGAGTATGCGTCTGTGTCTTTCTCTTCTCCCTTTGTGCCTGGTTTGCAAACCTGATGTATAGCGTCCCGGTAAGTCATTCTTAATTTCGCGTTTTCTTAATAATTTTTGGTCTGTTATTTATTTTGTGTTTGTGCCATGCCCGCTCTCCTCTCGACTGAGATTTTAAAGGCATCTCAATCGGCAGTATTGTTCCCGCCTTTTTACTAAATCACATCCCCCTTTAAAGGTTTTGTGTGTAGGCCTACATGTATTCCTTTCTTTGTCATCTTTCGGTTATCTCTTCTTTGTAATATTAAAGTCAGCTTCTTGTATTTTTTTTACAGTAAACTTTGTTTGTAAATTTTCCGACAGTGATATTGACATCTGAGTTCACTGGAGTGTCAGAAATTAGCACATAAGGAATTCTTAAAGAGGTGTTAAGCACCAGGAAAGTGTTGGATGTACAATGTGACGTGTTTGTGAAAAGTGTTTTTTTTTATAACAACTCCATACGCCAGAAAAGGTAATGTCAACAGTAAATAAAGATGCTGACACAGAATGAAAGCTTAGTTGAAGCCACTAGATATCAGGGTGTATAGCGTACTTCATATTTCAACGTTGTCAGCTCTGCTTACGGAATTGACCGAATGAGGACTAGGGAGTCGAGTGCCCAGGATATGGTACGCGGGTAATAGTCATCTAAAGTCAATATTTACATTTTAAAGCCTTCGACACCTGTTAGCTCTATGTATATACTGCAGACACTGATCTCCATTGCATTGCATGCACAAACTCACAGGACACATCACAAACCTTAATAAAAATATCACAAAATACCAACAAAACTCTCACTGCAAGTAGCATGAGAACACACACTTAAACTCAAGATGCACTTGGTCATGCATTGCAGAGTTCCTACTGCACTGTATGCACAAACACACACAACACATCCCAAACTTCAACAGAGAGTCACATACACACAACGAATTTCGAGACGCCCATACACACTGACCGGGGTCATCCCTTCCAGAGGATTAAAACTAAGTGACCCGCCCGGGCGAGCTCTCATCTAAGCCTCGAAGTGGTTTGTGGGCAAAATCTGCTCCAGAAAATACCAGTTCACACCGTCACTTATTTCATAATTCTGCCGCAGTCGGACCGCCCTCTGCCTTTTTCTGTGCCCTTCCTTACCCCCGGAGTGAAAAGCAATGAAGCTTATAACCTCATTATTAGCCAGTCCGGCATTTGCCCATGAGCAAGAGAAACCCCTCAAAAACCTCGCTCGGACTTGGAAAATGGGCCAAAGGCTATCTACCATGTGTTTGATTTTATTCATGATACAGTTCTTTTTGGAGTAGTGCTTTCATGGCGAAGTTTTTGAACACAGCTAAGGTGTGCATCTGAATCGATAACAGTAGGTCAGGGGCCCAGGCTTCCTTGTCTGCCCTCGCGGCTACTCGGAGGAGAAGTATGGCTTCGCGGTACCTAGGACAAGGGTATAGCATGTGATACATGGTATCAGCTTCGCTGTCTTCGCAGATGCAAAAGTTGTGATCGGCAAGATTGAAACGTACTAAGTTGGTGGCAAAGTTACCGTGGCCAGTGAAAAGCTAAGTGACGTAGGGGTCAAGTTTAATCCAGTGCATTTTGAGCCTCAAGTATATTGTATAATAAGTCCCTTGTGATGTGTCCATGTTGGGTTGCCATCTTTGTTGCCAAAGCTGTAATGTGAATCTGTTCGTATATTTTCGATTGTTGCAAACGGTTATATTGGTTTTGCCCAACTTGAAGGTTACCTATAGTGAAGGGTATTAAATTTCTCGTTTTGTATCTCGATTTTATTTTCTGAAGGAGTAGATCAATATCTGAATATATGATATTCTGAATATATGATATTCAGATACTTTTCAAATTTTTGTTTTGCCGTGGCTGAACCATTGATAAACGGCTCTTGATTTAATTACTCCATTATTTATTTTATATATATATTTTAGCATATTTTTATATTATATAGTTAATATTTACCTGGTGCATACTAATTTTGCTGTATATTTACGTTGCATAACTGTACTTCCGGTTTTATATTATTTAATTCTATTATTCAATTCATTGCTGCTTAAGTATTTGTTGAATTAGTCATTTACTTACTATTTAATTATTTATTTATTAGTTTCATGTATTTTTATTCATATTTATATTGACATTTGCCGTTCTTAAATATATTCTGTGCGTCTTTCACGTTATCGCCGTAGTATCGCGCTAGTGTTTTGTCTTGTGGCTTGAGTTCCAGTACATTGGCCAAAGTTAGATCGCCGCCAGCTCTCACGAAGGAAGCATGTCATCTTTGTCAGCTCTGTTCTGTGTAAGAGTTACGTACGGATATGCGAATCTCCGAATAGGCAGTTCATTCATTCGGCCGTGTGGCCGTTGCACCCAAGGTATGTTTATGTATTGTTGGAAATTAATTTTTAATGATGCTACAGCCTTAAGCTTTTACATTTCATTGTAATTCTATTTCGTTCTCTTTTATCTCATTTAGCGCTTCACGCAATGTAAAGTAATTGCTAATTACTTGGTTAAACTTTAGTACCGGTTCCTTTCAAATATTGTTATTCACTTTTGCATTATCGCTTGATCTTTATTGCCGTAGTTTTCAGTTTATATAAATCTTTCATTCTATAAATCCCTTGATCTTTTTCAAGTTTCAGTTATTTTTCTGTTTGTATTTTAGTTTTTTCAGTCTTGTTTCGTAGTTTTTGTGATTCTTCTTTATAATGCATTTAAACACACGTAGCATCGAATTAAGCAGTCGGCTACTATAGGCCTTTGAGGTCATTCCCTCGAGCTTTATATAGCTTCTATTCCAACGCAAGTATAATAAATTGTGCCATCATTCGATTAAATTATTTATTGCTAGTGGCTTATTAACTTGTGTGTCCACTTTGAAAAGTTTTAAATAATTAATATTGTTGCCCTGTTGTGCCAATCTTTAGTATATTTTAATTTATTCAATAATGTTGTATATTGTACTTTAATTGCGTCACTGTTTCGTCAGTGTTTCTTCATCCATCTCCCATGCATGCCTTCAAGGTGGAAAAATCTACTACACCTAGTGCCTGTAAACTACACGTTAAACTACTCCCAACTACGTACTTGCTACTTACCACACTGTACGCACAGATGCGTCATTATACCAAAGCCTGTAACTTTTATTGTACCCATTATTGTAGACATTGAATAAAATTTAAAATCATTTACTAGTTGAGGTGTGAATTACAATGTTCCCTGCTTTACTTCCGATTAATTCTTAATATTGACTTATGATAATTCATCGGGATGTAAAATTAGGGGTACGTAAAATATTTTAGACATTTCACAGGTCCTCGGGTACAAAAAGGTTGAGAAACGCTGCATTAGAGAATCTCGGAAATTTAAAAATGATTAGTCTCTGGCTCAACTCTTTGAACTCTAACGATACACTTACCACAATTGTTTTGAAATATAATTTTAAAAGTGAGGAAACATCTACAGAGTATTTTCTTTTTCAGTTAAGGTTCTACCTTTGAGTTTCTTCTTCTCCCTTACTGTTTCGCTGAAATCAACCCGTTTCCTCTCAAGCGGTTTATATAACTTAGTTCAGATAACATCAGCTACACGTTCTGTTAATTATTGGCCTAATCAGCCGCTTAGTGCCGCCACTATAGAAGCTCCTTCTTATTAATAAAGCGTCAGGATTACATCTTGAGATAATAATTTATTAATTAATCACCACTTAATCTACTCTCCAAACCACATCTCCTTTTCTCTTTCGTTATCTTTGATTTAATTTACTCCACCAACAGACGATGAAGCGAGTAAAAGCAAGTTTGATACTGACAATCTTATTACGTTCAATATTCTCCTGAAGTAACTTGTTCATTACTAAGACTTACTGTAGGTTTCCTTGATTAAGCAATAGGTCCATTTTATCAAACAATAGGTGAATTTCTATTACATCCAACGTGGGTTGGATGTCCAATATTTCCCGAGCCCAAAATATAACCATTATTTATATTTATTTATTATTTACTTTGTAGTGTAAATAATTACTGCCAAACCTAGGGGTGTGAAACGTCCAGTGTTAACTTCAGTTTGATACAGAAATATTAGTGTAATATTCTGTATTTCAAAGGCTATTGTGTCAAGTAGGTATTCCACCCTTATGTAGTTTTTAGAATCTTTTATGTTTTAATTACTGGTTATATAGGGCTAAAAAGTCCAAAAATTAATTTAATATTTCCCTCAAATAAAAAATGAAAATAATCAATAACTGTACTTAGCTATCTTATCTTGTAGCCTGTAACACATTGGTTTTATACTATTTTTTTTTTTTTAGTTAGGCCCAGATAGCTGCCTGTTATGCGACAATTTCATGCCTTTAGTTTCACAAGCCTTAACAATGTCGACGGATACAGGAGTACATATACGCGTCGTTATAGTGAGATAATACTTTAGTAATGTGGTAGGTGCGTCATTGAAGAATCGAGGAAAAGTTTGAAAAGAAGGGCCGAAGGAGAATCTTTTTAGAAGGTGTTCCACATTCACAAGATATCCGATATATTTTGATATATTACTTAGGGTAAGGTGGTACATTTTCGAACATGGTACAATTCTGAACGGACTAAGATTTTTATCCATTTTTGGGTTTCAAATGTTAGCCAACCTGTTTTTAATTATATAGCGTCCATACTGATTGTTTTGTTGACCTGTATCCGCGAGAATGATGTTTTGAGTTGTCTCATTCGGCCATAAAAAAATTATTTTCCAATCGAAGGTAAGAACTCCATGCTTGAAAAATGGCACGTTATAAATTTGCTTATAATTCCACGTTGTGTTACTGGAATATATTTTTGAGGACCAATTTTTAACTCATACCAACAAATAGCGTAATCTTTAATACGTAAGTCATTGGCACAACAATGGTCATTCGTGAGCGGAATTTCAACAATGAAGTAATTTACAAAAACTAGCTCGAGGTAAAAATACGAACAAATTTTAGGTACAATTTCGAACAGTACTTTAACCCGCGATCGCTTGATTAAGTCTTGCATGGAAAAGCAGTTTTGCTATCACAGCATTCTGCATGTTTATTATTATTAACTGTGCAAGTCAAATATAAAAGGATGGTATTCATACATCTTTTAACAGTGGCATTATTTCAACGAAGAGTTATAAACTAAGACTTCCTCTGCAATGTTATTACATCTCAGCATTTTATGCAATACACAATAGCATGCAGCTGTTAAGTATTTTTATTATTGCTCTTGATGTTATAACAGACCGTCTGTATGGTCTAGTGGTTCCTGACTACGGACCCGCAAGTCTGGGTTCGATCACCGGTACCTCCTCGGATTTTTCTGAAGTAGGGTGATCTGGAACGGGGTGCATCCAGCCTCCTGACACCAACCGAAGAGCTAATTCATAAAGAAATAGCGTCTCCGGTTCAGTAAGCCATCAATCACTGTCGTAGGAGTCGGCATGCTGACCACATGCCCCAATCCGGTCATCTGCCTATTCAAAACGTGACACATCATTATTACGCTCATATTACTGATAAATAATAATAATAGAAAATAATATTTGGAAGAAAGCACTTTGTTCGTTGAAAATGCCACTGTTCGAAGTAGTACCCACTGGTGTTTAGAATTGTACCTACTGCGGTACATTTTCGAACGATATTCTGGAAATGAAAGATCGATTGCCATGAGCAATATTACAGCTGTATGACTTTGATATTTCATATTTTGCCAACTTTGTGAATACAATACAGTTGAACTTGTCTTATGTTTATTGTGTTCATAAAATAAGAATATTTGTTAAGTGTTCGAAAATGTACCACCTTACCCTACATAATATGATTCTGGTCTGGTGATATAAGTGTAACAGTTTTAAGTAAGGGAAAGATTATACTACAACGAATATTAATAAAAAAAATTAACAGACGGTAAAGTAATGTTTTCCCTATACAGGCCATGGAGGCCCAGAGGGTTCCAGGAGGTTAAGGCTCCCAGATTTTTAGACATTCGGCACGTGAAGGTGATATGGTTGTCAGCCTTACGCACCGGCCGCCTTTACCCCTAGGATTGCTTTTGTTACTCATTTATGTTATAGGCTGAGTCGACCCAGGGCCACAGTACCACCAGAAGGATTAGGCCAATTGAAAAACTCCAACGACCTCATCGGGGATCGAACCCGCGACCTTCTGGTTTGTAGCGCAGCGCCTCAACCACTGTGCTACGGCGTACCCCATAATCAACAGAGGGTAGTGTTATAAATTATATGAGCAACTTTTAATCTAACTGAGAAAGTTGCCTAATACTTAGTATTCTAATTATTTGTGTTATGCAATTTTAATTGGCTTTTAATAATAATTGTATTACATAGACTACTTTGCTAGCATTTGCTAACTTTAATTTAGTGGTGAATATACAGATACACGTTAGTCTATTGTGAGTACAGTGATAACTTAATAGTTTTTCAAACGTAATTATTCATATAGGCTAATATGCTAGCGTTTGTTAAAATTAATGTATTGGTGACGACACTGTGATATGTTTGTTTTATACAAATTATTGTATTTAGCAATGATAATATTGGTTTTTAAACGTAAGTACGAGAGGTAATATTAACTATGTAAAATATAAGTAAGTTATCTATAACAATTTGAACTACTGGAACATACATATTTTGAGGATAATATTTATACAGACATCAATTAAACATAAGCTACATGGTTATATGCAGTTGATTATGTGTTTTATGAGTTATATATTTATAGTAACATAGTAAACACTGTACCAAATTGAACTTTCTGGACAATTTTATGTTAGTGGTATAGATGGACCTTCTACGGTACAAAATCATTACTAGTAGTTTCAGTTCATCTTGTGAGTTTATCGTGGTATAGATTAAATTATATTTATAACGTACGACTAGTCCATGACTTAGAGCAATTTGAATATTACGTCCCGGGCGTTGTGTATGTTGTATTTTCGTATGACTGTGATTTTATGTTAGGCAATTTAAATATTTTTCAGTTTGATAATGTAAAAATAGATTTGCTTCATTTAAACTCGATAAAGAACATATTTCATTTTATATAATGTAAAAAAATATGTATATACCTAAGTATATATATATATCTTTTTCAATTAACTTCCGGTATATTAACAGTTCAATAGAAGTCATTACATCAAGTTTTGTAAGTTGAAAGTAAATTATAGTTACATTGTGAATACTATTTATTTTTGCAATCAACAATCTAAATAGGTATGTGAATTTATTGTATGAATCATATGAAGGGTTATGTATTGCCGTATTCACCAAATATTATAAAGTACAATTACCTGATGGGAATAAATAATATCAGACTTATTATTAATAAACGTCGGACTTCGGCCCTATAATATTAGCACGATTCCATGATGAGGCCCATAGCCCTATCATTTCTCACCTAATTAATTGTGTCTGGTCAATTGATTACAAATTATTAAAATAATAGATACTATACTATTATCAGTAATGTACTGTATAATTATTCCATATTTAATAAATACTACAGTAAAATTAAATTACGGACACGCCACGGCAGCAGAAGAATATTAATATTAAAATATAATTTATCGTAAAAGTTAGCACTCAATGGCCGTAGGAAGTTTGAGTTTTCATGCTTTCCTAAAGGATATGGTTGAAAATAGTAATGATTATTTCCAATATGTTGCAATGTTAAAGTTTTTAAAGATTTATAGGTTTTATAATTCCTTTATTTTTACTAAAATAAACTATGTTCTTGTGTACTCGTGAACTTTTCTCTTCATCTTTTTCCAATACATACCGGTAGGTTATTTTAAATTCTCTTAACTGATACGTCAGAAATTAGGCCTAGGGTAAGGTGGTACATTTTCGAACACTTAACAAATATTCTTATTTTATGAACACAATAAACATAAGACAAGTTCAACTGTACTGTATTCACAAAGTTGGCAATGTAGTTGACCCTTCACAAAAGTATCAAAGGCATACAGCTGTAATATTGGTCATGGCAATCGATCTTTCATTTCCAGAATATAGTTCGAAAATGTACCGCAGTAGGTACAATTCTGTACTATTTCGAACAGTGACATTTTCAACGAACAAAGTGCTTTCTTCCAAATATTATTTTCTATTATTATTATTTATCAGTAATATGAGCGTAATAATGATGTGTCACGTTTTGAATAGGCAGATGACCGGATTGGGACATGTGGTCAGCATGCCGACTCCTACGACAGTTATTGATGGCTTACTGAACCGGAGCCGCTACTTCTTTATGAATTAGCTCTTCGGTTGGTGTCAGGAGGCTGAATGCACCCCGTTCCAGATCACCCTACCTCAGAAAAATCCGAGGAGGTACCGGTGATCGAACCCAGACTTGCGGGTCCGTAGTCAGGAACCACTAGACCATACAGACGGTCTGTTATAACATCAAGAGCAATAATAAAAATACTTAACAGCTGCATGCTATTGTGTATTGCATAAAATGCTGAGATGTAATAACATTGCAGAGGAAGTCTTAGTTTATAACTCTTCGTTGAAATAATGCCACTGTTAAAAGATGTATGAATACCATCCTTTTATATTTGACTTGCACAGTTAATAATAATAAACATGCAGAATGCTGTGATAGCAAAACTGCTTTTCCATGCAAGACTTAATCAAGCGATCGCGGGTTAAAGTACTGTTCGAAATTGTACCTAAAATTTGTTCGTATTTTTACCTCGAGCTAGTTTTTGTAAATTACTTCATTGTTGAAATTCCGCTCACGAATGACCATTGTTGTGCCAATGACTTACGTATTAAAGACTACGCTATTTGTTGGTATGAGTTAAAAATTGGTCCTCAAAAATATATTCCAGTAACACAACGTGGAATTATAAGCAAATTTATAACGTGCCATTTTTCAAGCATGGAGTTCTTACCTTCGATTGGAAAATAATTTTTTTATGGCCGAATGAGAGAACTCAAAACATCATTCTCGCGGATACAGGTCAACAAAACAATCAGTATGGACGCTATATAATTAAAAACAGGTTGGCTAACATTTGAAACCCAAAAATGGATAAAAATCTTAGTCCTTTCAGAATTGTACCATGTTCGAAAATGTACCACCTTACCCTATAAAGAGACTATTCATTATTATTATTATTATTATTATTATTATTATTATTATTATTATTATTATTATTATTATTATACAGCGAAGTCAGACCAAAGAATGTTACTTTTACTGAGTATTGCTCTACCCCCGCTTGTGAATCCGAGAAATTCTCCCTTTATATTGTGCAGTATTAATAAAATCATATGACAATGTCATTATATGTGGTGTGGTAAATTGAGCTTAGGTAAGTCATATAAATACAAACTGTAAAGAGCTTTGTGCGAGGACGATTATTTTCTAAGGGGTTTACAGAGGGGGATTCAGTTATGAATAAAACATAATTTTGTGGTAGCAGCAACAGAGCCAAGCTTCTATCCCACTGCATGTGTCCTATGTATTATTTGCCAATAAAAACCTCCATTGATATTCTTGTTATATCCATGTATTTTCTGAGGATAACAGTTTTGAAACAAGATCAGCTATATATAGTTTTACACACTCTTGCAGGTAACAGGAAGAAGAATTCAATCCTTCTGTTAGAATCATGTTTTATGCTTTTTGTTATCATGTTTTATAACGTTATGTGCTTGGGAAACATTTCAAAGATAGTTTCTACAAGCTACTATGTTAAAGATTAACGGACGTAAACTTTGGCTAAAGCTAGTTAGCCCTAATATTTGCTTCTGCGTATGTCAGATTTTAATAGAGAAACCGATGACAGCTGAAAGATGTAATAGGCTAAATAATTGTAACAAATAATTCAGTGCAATCGTAGGCTATGACTCGGATGTTTCTCTGGCTCTGCAGAGCCTCTAACATCAAGTGATATGTTTAATTTTTCTTTTAAATAGGCGTGTGTGTACAGTTTTTGACAGGGTTACAGTTATTGGCAGTGATTTATCGATTTCACTTATGCTAATGTAAATTTAAGTGTTAAAGTTTGTCCGACCGGAATATTTTATTCCTGATGTTGTTGGCAACAATGCAATAACCAAGAGTTCACTCCATTTTTGTCCACCTGGTTACATTTCAAGTTGATGTTAATCACGCTGTTTTCGTTGGTATAAAATAAAGAAAATCATAAGGAGCAGAGTGCAGTTCCCATTATAAGTACTGACTTATAATTCATGTAATGTTTTGTACTTTAACTTACATATGATTTTTGAGCATTATTATTGTGTTTACCATCCTCATAAATACTGTATAACCTAACAAATTGATACTAAACACGGTGCCAACAACTGTAACAATTTGTTTCTGAAGGATGAATGATGAGAAAACAGAGTTAATGACATAGTATATGACTTCAACAACCTCCATAAGAAACTGGATTTCACCTATGAAAAAGAAAAAGCACAAACGCTTCATTTACTAGACATATGCTTGATAAGAAGAAATAACAAAATTGAATTTAGTATCTGCAGAAAAGACACTTTCACAGACACGGTCATCCATAAAAATTCGAATCATCCGTACAAACAAAAAATAGAAGCTTTCAATAACATGATTCATAGGATGTTCAACATGCCGATGAATAAAGATAACTACAACAAAGAACTTAATACAATTTTTCAAATAGCAACTAACAACGGTTACAAAATAGAAGAAATCCTCACAATTAAAAAAACACACAAGAAGGACCATCATGCTAAGAAATACATCAAAATTAACCCCTATAGCACAAAAGAAGAACAGAAAATTTACTACATTCATATATACTAACAAGCAAGTACACAAAATTACAAAATACTTCAAGAAAGATACAAACATTGTTTCCGAACACATAATACCATAAAAAATAAGTTATATAACGCTAGCCTTAAACAGATAAATTTTCTGAAAACGGGGTATACAAATTGACTTGTATGGATTGTTCCAAGGTATATGTTGGACAAACAGGTAGACAATTTAGACAAAGATACAAAGAACATAGCGCAGACTGCAAACACGAGAGAAGAAAATCAGCATTTGCTAAGCATCTGCTAGATAAAAAACACAAACACATGCCTATAATAGAACAAACAATGGAAGTCCTACATAAGCAAAAGAAAGGAAACAAACTTAATACTTTACAAGCCTTGGAAATTTACAAGCATAAGAACAATATAATTAATGAAGACATCATCAACCTGAATCCGCTGTTCGAACTGGTACTGAATACACCCACGGATTATAAATAGAGGGCACATTATGCACACACACTTAGTACGATCTGAACCAACATAAGTTCTGGTGCTCGCAAATACAAGGTGAGCCTAAACATATGCCATACATATAACTTGTATAAATAGCAATAACTGATGTTCGTGTATTTAAAAATGTAAGCCTAACAGGGCAGAGGATGACCTTCTAAGGTCGAAATGCATCCCCAATGATATTCTAAAGAAGAAAAACAGCTGCCAATAAGTGTCACCAGTACATGTACTTTCCAAACACTCAAGATCTACAAAAAAGAAGATTCAGCAACGAAACTACAGGCAACCAGCTCCTGGGAAATAAATACACAGTAGTGTAGGTGTACTGTGAGTAATACAGAAAATTAACATTTTTAAAAACATTTTTACCACAATGACAAGCTGTTTAGGGAATGTTTGAATAAAATTCTAGGCATCTGTCTTGTTATACACTATATATACGACGAACATAACAAATATAAAAATTGGACAAGGGGATAAGACATATAGGGCTGTCATCACACGAACTAACAGAAAATTTTTAAGGCTGACCGAATGGATGCATTATATATATATAACATTGTTTTTTAGTCTGTAAATAATAACATAGGTTTTTTAAAATGTTTAAAAGATTTCTTAAAGTTTTACACTCAGTTACAGATAAAACATGATAAACATAAGATAGGCCTATTATCAAATAAGAACATATGTTGTAAATCGTAAGTTATCTCTATAAAATAAAATACAACTTGTAATATTGGCAACTATTAGTATTTAAAGACTGTCTTGTGCCATACTTGATTTACATTTAGATAGTAGAACTACTGTGTACTTGATTATTAATTCCTTTGGTGCCTAAAATAAGTAGGGAATTATTTCAGGGGTATCTGTTATATTATAGTTGTCAGGAATCGTTGTTTCTGTCATTTATATAGTGAAGCAATGTTTGTTTCAGTTTATCTGCCATTTCGTCCATATCTGGTATAGGTTTTGCTTACACACTTAATTCACATGTTGAAATAATACTGCCCGAAGAAACAAATTAACAAACTGGTTCTCATGGAATTAAATACAGACAGATTCATTCTAAGACTCTTGAAAAACACCCAGGGCACTAAAAAAGGAAGTACGGTTATTTCCTCGTGACATTTCTCGGGTAAGGTTAAAAACCGTGCAAAATAATTTCTCATCCGTATGAAGGACGGATAACCAGCTAGTTTACAATCATAATATAGTAATATTATAATAACAGAATTGTGTAAACATGATTAACTTGAAAGTTGACTATGATCGATTTCTACTGTTTTTGTTAGCGCGTTCACATGGCTCAGTTTTAATAACAAACATCACTTCCATTGTTTTATGTTACCAACGATGTCGGTTAGATCGCTTTTCCAAAATATGCTATCGATATGGTTATTAGATTTTGGAAGGAGCGTGCTGAAGCTCAGAGCATTACTGCATCCCCCTTTTCTACCCCAACTATTGTGGCCTCCTGAATGCATAATTTGTCGCATTATATGCGTAATACTGTATCGTGGGGCGTGGAAGGATCCGTTATGATTGAACGGGTGTATAATATATTTAAGTATGACTTACTAACACCGACAATATTGCGCCCGTCGGTAGCATATTGACTTGGGTACTAAGTGGGGGGTTGATAATTCAATTTTTTCCTAGGCGAGTCTATGCTAAACTGCAACCCATAACATTTGTGTATATGATATGATATTATATTGCTCTATTGTTATGATAACTAAATGGTGGCTATTTGCAAGCCTATGATGTGATACATGAAAAGTCATGGGCATTATCTTCACTCAAACAATTTTCTCTTGCTTAGCAAGGTTATGAATAAAATAAAAGGATGTAAGTAGTAATGGGCTGCGTTTGAAGTGGTTTTCGTCGCGACGCCCGGCGTCGGTTTGCGTACGTACGCGTCTGCAGTTAAGCCCTTTTGCCAACGACGCCTGCAAACGCACTCTTACGCAAGGCTTTTTACCAAAGTTGTTAAGCCCTTTTGCCAACGACGCCTGGAAACGCACTCTTACGCAAGGTTTTTTAGCAATGTTGTTAAGCCCTTATGCCAAGGACGTCAGGATATGCACTCTTACGCAACGCTTTTTACCAATTTTGTTACGCCCTTATGCCATGGACGTCTGGATACCCCCTATTATGCAAGCCTTTTACCAATTTGTTACGCCCATATGCCATGGACGTCTGGACACCCACTCTTACGCAATGGCTTTAATTGATGTTGTTGCGCCCTTATGCCATAGACGCATGGGTATGCACTCTTACGCGAGGGTTTTTTCCGGGACGTTCTGATTATGCACTCTTGCGCAAGGTCTGTTGTAGTTGCGCGTTAAGGAACATCTGAAAGAGAATGTTGAGTCTTCCGCCGTGACGTCATCACTTTCCATACATAAAGTCATTACTCCACCCTATGACGTCATCACTATATAGCTTTCTTATGCATGTTAATTTTATATTTATATTTATTTAATAAAATCTAGTCATAGAGGTGGACTCGAACCATTCAAGTTGCGAATACCGTGTATCCGATTTTAACCGCGTGACCACGGTAACATCCGATGTTCCACCTGCTAACTTTGTCTCATATAATATTCAGTTTTTCTCAGCGAGTCATGTTATTCAATCTTGTGCTTTCATAATTGTCTACTAGACCGGGCTAGTTAAAGTCATTACTTTCAGATTTGTCTACTAGATGGCAGTTGTGTACCATGCTATAAGATGGCGACTACCGCTAAATTCAAAATTCAAAACATTGTCTCATATAATATTCAGTTTTTCTCAGTGAGTCATGTTATTCAATCTTGTGCTTTCATAATTGTCTACTAGACCGTGCTAGTTAACAGTCATTACTTTCAGATTTGTCTACTAGATGGCAGTTGTGTACCATGCTATAAGATGGCAACTACCGCTAAATTCAAAACATTGTCTCATATAATGTTCAGTTTTTCTCAGTGAGTCATGTTATTCAATCTTGTGCTTTCATAATTGTCTACTAGACCGCGCTAGTTAACAGTCATTACTTCCAGAATTGTCTATTTTCGCACTATGCTATCCCCGATTCATCCCGACGTCTGTTACTATGCCCTTTGGACGAGTGGGACGTTTATGACGTCATGGGAATTGTTTCGAACAAAGGAGTTACGCCCTTTCGCACTATGCTATTCCCGATTCATCCCTACATCTGTTGTTATGCCTTTTGGACCAAGGGGATGTTTGTAACGTCATGGGAGTCGTTTCGAACAAACGAGTTACGCCCTTTCACACTATGCTATTCCCGATTCATACCGACGTCTGTTATTAGGCCGTTTGGACCAAGGGATGTTTGTGAAGACATGGGAATTGTTCCGAACAAAAACGTTACGGCCATTCACACTATGCTATTCCCTGATTCATTCATTCAGACGCCGTTTACCATTTAGGCCCTTTGGTAGAAAATGAGCCGCTGTTATGTAAATAGGACCTACCTCCTATACTTACGTCTTTAGTTACTGTAACAAGGACCTATGATAACAATTACGTACAACATGGTGGCAAAGCGCATGAACGAATAATTAAATTGTTACCTCCACCACCACCACTACCATCACCAACACCATCATTTTGAATTACTACTACTACTATTACTATTACTACTACGGCTGCTGCTGCTGCTACTACTAATAATACTACTACCACAACCATCACCACCACCACTATCATAACCAACACCATCATTTTGAAATACTACTACTACTACTACTACTAATACTCCTACCACCACCATCACCACCACCAGCCGTACTAGCACTACTACTAATACTACTCTGTCAATAATTAGTAGTAGTATAAATTTAACGTAGACATTGTTCACACAAAGAAGTTTGAAATCAGAATGAGATCATACAATTTTACAACTGGTATTTATATAGTGCGAGGTTTTTGACACTAGATCGTGACCTAATTTAAAGGCATCATATTTATTGGTATTATATATCAGGTGACTTCCGGTAACAGTACTTTGTTTAGTAATAAGGAGAAAATAGAATAACAAGCAATCGATAAGACAGTTCCCGTATGAAATGACGTGTTGTTATGGAATCATAGCTAAATGAAGACAACTGATAATAAATCTTGCTACAAGATCAGGAAATAATTACAAATATAATGGTTATGCAATAGTGATTACAGAGTTCCGTATAACATTTACGCTTGTATTTCAAGAAACCTTTACCTTTAGAGATGATATGATGAAGTATGACTAACAAAGTTCCGTTACAATAGTTAATTCTGACTTGCAGATAGAAAAAAAAGTTATGTTTTTCTTGTACTTCAAAGGAGTTACTGACATAACCCTACATAGTTATGCATTAACAACTAGACCTTTGTACCAGTTTGGATCTTAATCCCAAAGGTACGGAGTTGATAGAGAAATTCTCATTTCTGAACAGTATTTTATAATTCTGTCAAAAACCTATTGATATTTATATATATAGACAGTTAGTTGATTTTTTCTAAAAGTTTTTACATCGATACTTGACAATTTAGACTATGTACTAGTTTTCACCATTTATGCTTTACGTACAGACCTGATATAAAAATCATTTGAGACGATTTGATACAAAATTACATTGTAAACAGTATTTTATTGTTAGATGGGTAGGCAGTGTACACAATTTATGTAGAGAGTTATACGTCGACAGTTTTATTTTACTTAACATATAAATATTACACACACACAACCCTTAAGAGCAAATCTTTTGCATTTGTTTTTTCGAACACTCTTAGATTATGTTCTAAGAAGTTTTATCGTCGCTGTTGTGCCTGAAGCTGTCTTCTAAGCTGAAAGATGTACAAAATATACATATAAATAGAATGTATTTAGGAATCCCGAATGCTTTATCACTACTTTGTTATACTGCAGAAAAAAAATGATTGAGGATGTCAAGACTTTTGAAAGTTGAAAACCAAAGTGTTTAAAATTGTTCGAAAAGCAATACATGAAAATCAATCGGACATGAAATTTTTCTAATATTATAGTGCTGATCACGAACTTCAGAATATGTTTAACTATGATTCAACACTATCGTAAACAATTTTTATATGAAAACACTTTTTTTTCATACTAATACAAGTACAGAACTCGTCAGATTCTAGTTTTAAATAACATACGAGATGTTAACTATGTGTTATGTCATGAGACATCAGAGCTAAATCTGTCTTACGCTCGGTTTAGAAGCTAAAATTAGAGTGAAAGTGTGCGATACACAGTGCTGATAATGCATAAAGGTTGTTTAATTTTTTTCTGTGCTATTTAAACATAATATTTAAGATTTTAGATAACATTTCTAATATGCAATGGAATTTTAACTGTGCAATAATTATTTTCGTCTCTCATTTTTAGTTTAAAGATCAGCATGAAGGACTGTTTGAAAATTTATAACTCGTTCAGATAAAGGATTCACAAACAACTTAAGTTTTTTATTACTGTTTAGAAGGCATTATATCTAATTAAATGTTTATTTCCAGATAGAAAAGGAGACTTTGTATAAGACCGAGAGGATGATAAGGATGTTGCTCTTGACACTCACACGTTAGCAGTAAACGAAACAATAATGACGTCTGGAATGTTTTTACCTCTTTATATACTGGTCACCATTACTCATTGACCTGAATTAAAATCTAATGTCCTGTATCAATTCGTCAGAGAGTCATTCACCTTTTACCGTTAACGGGTGTTCGGAATTAACTACTCTCCATGAGTCATAGACATGATTCGACACGTCTACCACAGACATCCGGATTGATATCAAGAAGGTCATACATCTTTTACCGTTACTCGATACCTGGAATGAAGTCTACACATGATTCAGCAGGTCTCTTACGGAGAGAGAGAGAGACAGAGAGGATTTGTATTTAAATATGTATGAAAGACATGTTATATCTAACATGTAGATAAACAGGCTATTTGTACAATAATAATAGTAGTTTCAATTTCACCTACTGTACCTAGGTATATAACAGCATTAATTTCTTATACACAAGGCATATAATATACAGTAATCTTTACACGTCAGCGAATCTCGATATATTTAAGGTAATAACTAGGCAGAGGATTTTTATGTGATATAACTTTCAGAAATATGTACATCGTTTGTAAATGAAAGTGTATTGTAACAACATTTTATTTCTTTGGTAGAAAATATAAGTTTACGGATTGTTCAATTGCTGTTTTAATCAAAATCAGCTCACTTCACCCCCTAAGTATTGAAAGACAGTTGTCCCTTGCATTTAACCTTATAAGCTTTCGTTGGAAGACAACTTTGCCTAATGTACAGATGTCCTGTATGTATAGTCTTGTGTCTAAAATGTACTTTTATATAGAGAAAAAATGTCCTCTTTACAATAATACGTATTTAAACAGAGGTTGTTCTTGGAATCATATTCTCAGTGATTCTATTTTATTTTTGCTTCGAATTTATTTTCCCGCAGAAGATGTCCAGATAGTATTAATTTACTTAGTACATGAGTAACAAATAAGAATGTTTTATATTGCAAATTTAAATAGAATACAGTACCATCTATTAAACATTTTTCTAATACCAACACATTTTATAAGTAATAATTTACGATTTTTGGTCATTTGTTTTAAAATTTGGGTAATTTCTTTGATTTATTTCTTGCTATTTTTAGGGCAAAAATTCATTTATATTTTGCATTTGCACTATTTTTTTTCTTCATAAAATATCTTGCGTTAGTAAATACATTAAAGTCCTGGTTCTAATAATAGGGTTCCTAATCATACTGTTTTATTATAAATTACTTTAAAGTTTTAATTAAAATACTTACTTAGGGAAATAATAATATAGTCCCAACAATGTAACGATAACTTGAAATGAACTTAACAAAATCTACATTATAATTTTTACCATATTGAAAGTTGACTTGCAGTTTGTTTCGTGTACTGTTAACACCAAGACGTTTTCAGTCCCAACCTTAAATGTATGTTCTGACTTCAGTTTTAAAATGATCACATAACTTTTCTCTACTACTAAATTTACATTCTAATTTATTCCGTCATGAATTTTTCGCAACTATGTAACGATAACTTGAAATGGACTTAACAAAATCTACATTATAATATTTTACCATATTGAAAGTGGACTTGCAGTTTGTTTCGTGTACTGTTAACACCGAGACGTTTTCAGTCCCAAGCTTAAACGAATGCTCTGATTTCAATTTTGAAATGATCACATAACTTTTCTCTGCTACTAAATTTACATTCTAATTTATTCCGTCATGAAATTTTCGCAACTATGTAACGATAACTTGAAATGAACTTAACAAAATCTACATTATAATTTTTTACCATATTGAAAGTTGACTTGCAGTTTTTCGTGTACTGTTAACACCAAACGTTTTCAGTCCCTAGCTTAAATGAATGTTCTGATTTCTGTTTAAAATGATCACATAACTTTTCTCTGCTACTAAATTTACATTCTATTTTATTCCTTCATGAAAGTTAATTTCCATTTACAGTTGTATGTAAAGACAAAAATGTTATAACGTTATATGGTAATAATTTTTTAATAGTGTCTTTCAGTTCTTTTAAGTTAAAGACAAAGTTGTGGAAACAGTTGTATGCAGAGACAAATATGTTATAATATGTGTTTGAACAAAAGAAACATTCTGCTAAACACATGCATCCTTTTCTGAAAAACATAGCACTGTTTGTTTTAATACAGTTGCAGGAGAAGAGAAAAAGTTATAATGTGTGTCTGTCCGTGTGTCTGTACGCGCGATAACTCAAATACGCTTTATGGAATTTTCATAAAAACTGGTATACGCATTTATAACGTCCATGGGAAGAAGCCTATTGATATTGGACCAATTCGGTTGAACGGTACCGGAGCAGTGCCTAATTTAGACCACGGTTTCTAGTTTGATAAGTATATGTGCAGGAATAAGTGAGATAACTACAATATTAACAGAACGAAATCACATCACATTCCTCATGTCAACACTAGGCTTGTTCCTTTATTTTGTCAAAACCTCTGAATAATAATAATACTAACTTATATAGTATCCGGTGAATAACGGCAAAACTTTCAAACACTAATATTGAGAAAGGAAAGTAAAATGCTGAAGAGTTTGTTATTGGCTAAAATTTGAACGAAATGTGAATGGTACTAACGAAAACAGCAAAATACGCTACCTGTCAAATTATATCTTCGTTAGGAAAAATTATTCAGCAAATGTATTAGTTTCTGTACCTCCATTATCACCTTCATCATCAACACTCGCATTATTGCCAAAACCTTCTTGTCATCAATAGTCTTCTTGTTGTAACTCTTCAAGGAGTTAGGGAAACAATCTGCATATTTTGGAACTAATTTGAGCACATCTTTCAAATCCTTTTCGCCGAACAAAACAATGCTTCCACAGGCGTGAGAATGTGGGGTAACTGGTTGTTGCTTAAAACACAACGGCTGGTTTCGTGACTGTATGTGAACCGTTTGTCCTCTAGATGGCAGAGTAAATCGAATTTCAATGAAATCAATTTTGCTTTTTGCATTTTATCTACCCAGATATGTCAATAACTCATTCTTACTTTTGTGGGTTAACCCATTTCTGGATAACAACGACCACTGTAACATATTTATTGGAACTTGCTTTGTGTGTGTATAATGGCTTCTCTTAACAATAATAACTGGGATATGTCGGTCAGAGAATTTAATGTTGTACCGGTATGTTGATCAATGATAGAGCAGCGGCACTGAGAGCCGAAGGTCGTGGTTCAATTTCTGGCTATGACCATGAATTACACACTCTGACTCTATCTTTCTACCTTAGCCTTTCCACGGCCAGTGTAAAGAATTATCATTCCAAAATTATGAAATCAGTAAACTGATATTTCAAAGTCCCAGAATGCTTTTTTATAATTAGTGAAAATTGCAATTATGATAGCCCAATGCAGCAAAGAAGATGTTTTAGTAACAGATCGCAGAGTTAAACTCCAGGTCGATTCATTAAGCAGGGCTTACGGAAGAACGAAGATCTAAAGTTTGATTCTTAACCTTAATTCATATTCGTATACACTGATATAATAAATTCTTAAAATATGTCAACATTTTACAAACTGCACTGACGTAATAGGCCTAAGATTCGCTGACAAGTTTGTTTCAAGTTTAAAGCAACCGTATAGGTTATGAATGAATTAAAGTCAATCTGAAATCAATCTGTCAGGAATTACATTAGGTATATTGCTGCACAGGAGCGAATAAAAAAAATACTCACATTAAAATATATTGCAGATATCGGTAGTCATACATATCGATAGAACGACAATATTAGGCCTATATCAATATTCAACGGCTGTGTTTTAAATCCTTTATTTACACTGACATCGTCATGAAAAATTAATGAATCAAAGCGGGCTTACAATAACATTATCAATAACGATTGACAATTTGTTACGTTATGTTTATTGTGGGCCATGCAATAATATTATAGCATCTAATATCCATTATAAAATTATTACTTATATTTAATTGGAAATGAAAGCATGATCTTTAATGGGTAATTTCGCCTATTATTTCTATTTACAGAATTGTTTACATTAGTTACGGGAGCTCGGCCACTGATTGGCTGTCCGCGAGCCAATCAAAATGCTTCGAATTATCGGAGAACGAAGATTATATTATAATAGATGTGAACGTCAATTACTCGTTATTTCGGTACCGGTCAACTGATTTAGTCCAAATTCAAAAGGCTTCTTCCCATTGACGTCATAAATGTGTATACTAAGTTTCATGAAAATCCGATAAAGCGTATTTGAGTTATCGCGCCTTTCTGATATATTACCATTAAAATAGGCACTAAATTGGACATTACTCCGGTACCGTTCAAACGATTTGATCCAATATCCACAGGCTCCTTCCCATGGACGATAGAAGTGCGTATACCAAGTTTCATGAAAATCCGTTAGAGCGTATTTAAGTTATCGCGCGTAAAGGCACACGGAAGGACGGACAAACGGACGGACAATTTAGACAGATGGACAGATATTTCCCCGTCCCCACACAATCTTATGAAGTATCATACTGGCATTTAATAACAGTTGTCAGTCACATAACAAACACTCAAATAAGTAACGAGTAAGGTTAAAGGAAAAGTAAACTAAGAATTCAGTATCATTTTCTTCATATGAACTGAAAGAAAATGTTTTTAAGAAATGATATTCACTGTTAGAAATGTTTTACACCTTCACATTTAATCACAAAAAGAATATGTTTATTGTAACGCGGTGGGCTCGTGACGTCACGCTTGACGAATGCTTGACTCAGTCCCGCCCGGTGAAAGACAGTTCACAGCATTCTGTCTACTGTTACATTTTTTTAGTGAGTATCTGTTCAAACAATGGTTTATTGTTGTGTTGTGGGGTGTACAAACTCATCGTCGAAGAGTGATGACACACTTAAAATATCTTTCCATCTATTTTCCAACAGAGATAAGTCACCCGAACGTTATAAGCAATGGCTGATAGAAATAAAAAGAGAAAAATTTGTTCCTAGTAAATACAGTACGGTTTGTTCACAACTTTTTCAAGAAAATGATACCGAGTTTTCGGTACAGTTACGAAAACAGTTGACTGGAGAACCCCGCAATCTGTTTAAAAAAGAAGTGCTCTGCCATCACGTCTTTTGCGTGGGAAATCTGAAACGCCGCCAATGAAGAAAAGAAAATAGTCGTACTTGAGGAAGAAGGAAATGAGAGAGTTGTTGCAAGATTCGAACAGTAATCCATCAGTATCCGGGAATGGACAAATCATGAATGTGGAATCTAGTATTTATGACGAAAATTCAGTTTCTAACAGCGTAGGCGTTCAGTGTGAACTAGGAAATGAAACTTATGTCAATATTTGCACAGATTCATTGAATGTTTCTTCTAGAAATTGTGATTTAGATAGCTCTTTTAGCATTTTAGACATTTCTACTACCGCAAAAGATGATTCTGAATCTGAAAGTGTCTCTGTTCGTATCTTGAAAAATATTTTGCTTTTGAACTGTATTACCTCTAAGTACTAACTGATAACGACTGGCAACTAGTGTATCATTATTTATATTAACGCTATCGAATGAGGCATGTTGTGTTATACAGCCTATAACCCCCTTCTGTTCACAAATTCCTTCGCAGTCCCAAGAACACACACTTTCGTGGTCCGTTTTCATTTGTATACACAGCCCACACTTACACCATTCCGTATTTTCTTTTCTTCCTTGCAATTCTTTCAATAATTCCTTGTTATTTTCTTTTCATGTGATATTAATTTGTGAATACCGAGGTTCGTCCTTATAAGGTAACATTGCAGACATCTCTATCAACAACTAATACAAATGAGACTTTGTGGTGTATGTAGAAACAGCACGCGCGAGCATTACAGCAGCTGTCGTCCTGTCAATGAATTGTCTCGCGTGACGTCACAGGAGCTTTTTACGTCACCCGTACAAAGCGTAA